>JAFBJR010000078.1:3648330-5008523 GCA_016785285.1 Brachirus orientalis | reverse complement strand
TAATATTGACTGTATAGTATCATTTTTTTGTTGGTCTTGCAGCTGTTGGTCCTCAGTTGTTCAAGTTAGGACATAGACTTGTTCTAAATAATATAGAGGTGATAACTAAAAAAAGATAAGACTAGAGCAACATCAGGATATTGTTGTGCTGTTATACTTTATTGCTGTATCACCATCATGGAGTTAGGATTATTGTAATGTCATCTTATATCTAATGCATTTTCTGGTTGATAAAAACAATGCTAATATTGTGGTATTAAGGAGATAATGCCGTGTTATTTTAATAGTAATATCCAAGTAATAGCTTGGTAACGATAATTACTACAGGCTACCATCAGGGTAATAATACCTTTATATTAAAATATTTGTGAATTCATATTTGTTAATTACCAAATTATTAAGCTTTTATGCCCCACACACATTTACATTATTACTACAAAGCTAGTACTTGGTAATTACTATAGAAATAGGATGGAATTATTATAATATGACGCCCCATTACAAAATTATCAATATACTATCACGATATTGTTGCTGTACTGTAATGTAAAGTGTACATAATACAGTGATCATAAATTAAGAACACGCAGACTCATTCTTAGATAATCTGCTCTGCTGTATGGACGAGGCTTTCCCTCGTCTGTGTCAGGCTGCAGTATGTTTTTTTGTCTGACCTAGTTTGTTTTTCACATTCCTCCATCATTTTTCATGTCATGCAAAAACCAACAACTGAATTTAGCAGTAAATGCATGTTCAGTGTGACCATGGCTGTTTGCATCTTGTTCTCCAGCCAACAGCCATTAGATTTGATAAATGTGACTTGTGACTCGGCTTGTTGCCCGGGCCCTTTATTTATATTAAATATATTAAAGCATTTTTATGAACAACAACAACAACAAAAAAAAGATTAAATTTAATAAATAAGTGGCCTTGATGTGGTGGAGTCACTTGTGCTGTCCAGAGGTTTGGCCGCAGCACTCAAATCTTTGTTGACAAGAAATCTCATTAACTCTCATCTGCCTTGAAGCCAGTTTGGAGATTGGAATTTTTAAATCCACACTGATTGACGGATGTGGTTTCTCAGTGCCGTTAATGCGTATTAGGAAAAGATACATCAGCGCTACTGCATGAATCTCTTCTCTTTCAAAAAAATGTGTTGGGTCATACATAGCCCTTATTTGAACATCATTGACTTGTATTTATTTATATTTAGTGACCTGACAGAATCTAAATTATATATCTTTTCAGTTTCTCTCTCAATATTCGTGAAAAAAAAATATTGTGAAATAGGGTTAAAGCCGTACCAGCCTCCTCATGCTCTGCTGTTCACACTCATGAATTATTGTACCTTTGATTTATTTTAGCACTGACGACCAAGAAAGAGCTAGTGGGGGACTTAGATGAGGAATGGTGGGAGAGTGATTCGGCGTCTTTCTCAAGGGAATTGTTCTAAGTGTGGTTTGAGATGTTTGGAGACTGAAGCTGCAGCCTGAATTTAAAAAAAGGAGCAGAAAGCAGTGAGAAGATGGTGCATGCTGACATTTGTACTCTCAGAGCGTGTAGTCAAACTGTGTTCACTATGGAACTTCTTTGCTCACAGTGATCAAACATTACATTTCTCTAGTGGAAGCCGATTCTGAGGCCGTGTGAATTAGATTTGAATTTTGTAGATTAAAACTTTCAACATGACAGAATCAGCATTAAGTCGGTTATAATCGCCTAAAAAACATGTGTGTTGAGATTTTGGGTGGGCTCCTAAATATTAATAATACGTCTTTTTATGTGGCATGTTCAGAAAATGTGATTATGTTCATCACTAATTCACTTTAATCTGGGTACAATCAAGAATATTATTCTATCCAACACTATTGAAAATTTTTTTAAAATGAAATAGGGTAAGAACAGCAGCACTAAACATTACAAAGAAAAGGATTAGCCTCAAGTGTCTTTAAAGAAGTATTTTATAGTTAAATAAACAGAACCTCACATATGGGTTTTTCTATTGCCTAGGCCAAGATTTAGAAATCTCTTTTTTATTCATGAAAACATTTTTTGGCCAGTATATTGAGAAATCCCCCCCATTCTGACAAGTGATGCACAAATTTTCCCAAATTACCTAAATAATGATTTATTGGACAACACTTATGGTCCTTTTTTCCAGGCTGCATTTACTTGAAATAAGGAATCAAAAGTCAGTCTTTTATATGAAAATAAATACAATTTTTAAGCACTTATTTAAGCGTTTATTGAGGTCTCTGAGAAAACTATGAGTAATAGTCAGCCGATTAATGAATTAATAATCAGATGATGCAAATTATGTGAAAATCATAACAAGGAATGGACTAATCTGATATGACCTGCCTCAGTATTTAGTTCAAATTACATGTTAATTTCCACAGGGACTTGAATATTACTTTGCTGCTGTTATATTTATTTTATCCATTTATTTATCAGCTTTGTATCTTTGATTGTTTTACTTGCATTTGCTTAAATACTACTCTCCTGGACAGTGAAGGCGATTTGTTGGGCCTTCTTTTGGATGGACCTCTCTTTGCTCTGCAGCCATTTTGTCTGCATCGATGCCGTTGAAATGTTTCACTCGTGTACCAACCTGTTGAAACCCATTGACCTGATTTATTGAACCAACCTATTAATCTGTCTATACGTCCAGTCTCTGTTTGTGTGTGGGTATCTTGCCAGTCACGGCTTCTCCACATCTTTATGGTGCTGAAAGCCACACAGCAGCAGCAATTTCTCATCTGTTTCTGAGGGAGAACTGGGCTGTCCAACAATCATAAGATGATGAAAGACCTTTAGCAGTGCAATAATTTCACCTTCCGGTTCTCGTCCATGGAGTTGAAATTGGAGCCGTGCTGCCACAAATGTTGTGTTTTATTGGAAAGTGGTCCATTAGAATGGTGGTGCACTGGGACTTTTCGTGTGTGAAATGCTCAGTGTGGAGTTATAGAGGAGACTCTGACCTGAAGTGATCAAGTTAGAGGATGGCATAATTCATGTCATTACAGAAGAGGAATTTATTGCAATTTTTAACAAAAAAAAAACACTATTTTCCCTTTTGTTTATGAAGTAAACTGAAGTTTGTTCATTAGTCCAATTATTTCTTTTCACTTAAGGGTGTGTGTGCTGTATAGACTTTGTTTTTACCCCGCTCACAATTTTCTCCAGGTTTCCCCCAATCTTTGTAAACATTTGATCATTTGTGGATGTTAGAAATTGCCCACCATTTTGGACATTCCTGTGAAATTCCTGACTTTCGTTGCTGCTGTCTCATGTTTATATTCATGCCATCTTTTTCTGGCAAATAAGTTCAGTCATTCTGACTGATGCGATCGGCTCTTGTATGCATGTTGCTCGTTATTTTTGTGGGGCAGCATTTATGGGGGAACTGTGCTGCAGGTTATATGCTTTTATATGTTTTTTTTTTTTCTTTTAGACTATGCTTCAAAAACAGTGAAAGTATAAAACAGTGCATTTTTCATCTTGAACGTATTTGGCACTTTAAAAGAAAAGATAAATTAGTATCAAAGCACAATTATATACTATAGTGCGCCCACTGAGAAAAAAAGGTATGACCATGCACATTTTCGTCCCTGATGAGTGCTGGCAATTCTGTCTGTATTCTGTAACAGTGACCCTCTGCTGTTCAGCCAAACCTTGGACTGTGTCCTCGCTCACTCATGTGGTCTCCACTCTGTGACTCTTCATGGCTCAGTTGCTCCAAAAGAGGCTAAAAAGCTGCTCTTGAGTTTCATGTTCCATAATGAGAACAGTATCAGTCAGAATTTCAAACTACGTTGTGGCCTTGAATGTAAAATACTGAGTCATGTTCATCATTTCTGCCCAGATCCACTTTAGAGAAGCAGCAGCAACAATTTTTTTTTATCTTTCTTACTTATTCTGTTTTGGTTCTTGTTCCTTCTGGCCAACAATGGCTTCAGCCTCTCCATGTGCCTGAGGACATCAGCAGTTGCCAGAACACCATGTTTTTCCTCATAGTTGTGTTTGGGCCTCAGGGCATTTGTCTCCTTTAACACCTTCTCTTTGAGAAAGTCCAGTCTTGCAAAGAACTGTATCTCTACTGTTTTATGACGGTCTTTTGATGAGGTTTTAGTATCAGCATAATTTCTTGCGATTGTTTTCCCACTCATTGGAAAGGTTCACCTTCAATAATTAAAGTGTTTAGAAGTGAAACATTAACACGTCTATGGCGAGAAAGAAAAAAAGAAGAAGAAACTTATTTTAAGACCCTGATTTACCTCAATAAAACTCATTAGCTGTTTCCGATTCATACCTGGACAGGGAAAATACATTTCAGTGGTTGTACGTCACTTGTACTGTTTGTATTTTAAGCTACATTTGCCTCCAGCATGTTAAGACACTAATTTTGAACTTTATAATTTTAAAACAGGTAAAGTATAATTAACTAATGGATCTCCTTGCAAATGAGAAGATTCACCTCAAGGGGTTCATCCTCATTAATAAATGTGCATAAATGCTGTACGTTTCAGTATAAAATCGTCATAGAAACCACATTTATTGGTTTGTTAAATTTCATATATAGTAGTTGATATCACACACACACACACACGCACCACCAAGAGGTGTTGCTTGTGAAGTTAAAATTAGTTTGGTAACAGAGAGTGCTTAGCAGCACACCGTGCCCTTTAAGAAGCTGGAGAATAAATGGCCAGTTCGGACCAGTTTTGCTTGAGAAAAGCCTAAAAAAAACCTTATCTATAATCCAACTTCAAGTATTTTTCTGTTCAACTCATCTGTATATTAGTCCACTTCATTATTTTACCGGTGTCTTTGCTATATTTGAATGCAGGGTTTTTACTTGTAATATATGAGTGTGGTATTGCCACAAAAGTAAATTATTGCTATACTTTTTTCCTGGATGAGTAAAAGGTTTAAACATTCGCCTCCTGCTGGCTGCTGCCGCAGCACCTGCGGAGTGATTTGTCTGAATCTGGCGTGAGGATTTCCTTCTCCTTGCGCCGGTTGACAGATGATACCGTTCATTGCAATCAAGCCAGGGCTTTCAGCGAAGAGCGGGAAGAGACACGTGGCCTGTAATGAAAACGTGATAAATGGCCGCTGCATGTCAGTGTGACCTCATTGTTACCAGCTACTTCATGTTTTCATTACTGCTCAGTCGGACGCCAACTCACATGTAATGTTTAAATCCTCAGCAGCTGATTAATGTTGCTCTGATATCGGACAGGATGGCGGCAGAGTTTCTGCTTTTCCAATGAGACTCACTTTATTATCTGTTTCTGCCTTATCTCAAAACAAATAAACAAAAAAAATCTCAGTTTCTTTAGGCCTTTAAAACTCATTTCTCCCCTCTTTCTGTGACATAACAGTTTGTTTTGTTGTAATAGTAGTAGTTGCACACATTGTATATTTAGGCAGGGTAAATATGATTATGTCTGCTGCCAGTGAATAGAGGCCCTTGGTGCTTTGCCAAGATTAAGTTTGTCTATTATCCATTTTGCTGATTTTTGATGTTTGTCGGAGACACACCAGTTCCATGTTCTACTATCCTACTGAAACCCATGAAGCAGACAAATACAGCGTTGAACTTGCACGATTTAAGTCAAAAAGTGTAATTCAACAATGAGTTCTGCTCTGGTTAAAGCTTTGTAGTTTGCTAAGATTTAATTTATACATTTGACTCAATGTTATCATGTTATTATTTTCTAATAAAATGCAAATTTTAAACAAAATTGAAGAAGTAAGTAAGTAAGCTTTATTCAGGATCTCGGTGTTTGATTTTGCAGAACCTTTTGAGAACTTTCAACACATTGTATGTTCTCTGTCAGTTTCTCTGTGATTGAAAAACTACCGATTTGTAGTTAAAAAAAAACCTCACAGACATTATCAATACAATATATACAGCAAATGTATCAGCATTATTGATTAGGTTACCCACGTACAGCTTTTCACTTCTGATCCAACACACACATCTGAAATGTGTTGCTGAAGAGAGAGATTCTAAAGCAGATGGTTGTGATTTTTGTGATAATTTTTCTTTTGTCTTTTTTTTTTTCTCCCCTGAATCTCAAAAACTGATGCCGCCACACTTTGACAAAGCATCAGCTACATCAGCAACCAAACTCAGTTAATGAGGGAGAAATCTAGATAAAAATTCAAATGAGGGAGAACGTGTCAGAAAAGCGAGTTGTGGATGCTCTCTGTGACGTTGACTTAACTCAGTTGAAGCACTGGGGTTGAGATATTTAACTAAATATTGATTTGACTGGCTCGGGGTGAACCCGGTAAGAGTTGGGGAGTTGTCTTTGTGCCGAATACCAATTATTCCCCTGGTTGCTGTTACTTTGACGGCCTGTTGGTGGAGCATGTGGCTGTGACTGTGCAGCACTGTCAGTGTGCAAGGTCACATGATAGTTTTGGGGTTTTTTTTAAGCCAACCTTACAACTTGATTTGCTTTGCATTCTGTTGTCAGAGTTTGCCTTTTCAATATCGGACAATTACGTTTGCAAGAAGCCAAAATTCTGGCTGGTTGTGCAGTCCAGCTAAATGTCCAAGTTTATTTATTTTGAAACTTTTCATGGATTTTTTTTTTCTATAGTGCAAGTGTGTGAACCTGTCTCGCTGTCTTGCCACCTCTCCTGCTCAGTGATAACCTAAAATGTCTCACTCTGCTGCTATTTACAAAGTGGGATTGTTGCCAGGAGACACCAAATAAAAACACTCCTGTGCTGAGAGAGAGAGAGAGAGTCAGAAGAGGAGAGTTGTGTGGAGTTGATAGGATTAATAAGCGTTTAGTGAACTATGGTTTGAATGTAGCAAACATTTGTTCATGCCCAGCTTTAAAAGAATTTCATCTGGCTGGGACTTTTTGAAATAATTGATTTTGTCAGCCTTATAGTGTTTTCAGTGTCACCCCTGAACCCTTTGTGGTTGCAAATCTTTGTGTTAAAGCATTTAATTCATCTGATGCTGTGGTTCTGCTGGTGCTGAGCTGAACTGAGCACTGAGGATGCAGGGTGACCTTGGTGTGTTGCTGAGCCTGCTAGTGTGATAATAATAATTCTCAACCCCCTGTCTCACCCCAGAATTAACTCTTACTGAGTGATACGAAGCCCACTTCCACTAAAAACAGCCTCTGCAGCCCGGCTGATAACAACACCAGTGATGATGAATTTTTGCTGGAATACAGCCTGGATGAAGGCGTCACATTTGTATGACGCGAGTCTACTATTTTCATCTATTGTGTGAAGCCAATCCAGGACAGCAGTGTTTGTGAGGAGGTGGTTCTCTGATGTGGAAGGACATCACGCTCCCTCTTGCTTTATAACCTTGAGCACAGGAAGTGATTTTCTGCGTTGTTCATCACGTAGTTGGAAGGGGCGGGGGTGACGTGGCAAGTGACGTCTGAATTTCCAGTTTTAAAAACTGACATGGGGCCGGTCAAATTGCAGATCTCAAGGCTTCAAAATGGGAGTTTGTTCTGCATCTGGAAGACTATGTCCATTTTTGTATATAGTCTGTTACAGTACATACCCTCACAGATTAGATATGATTATACTTGAAGCAGATTGTTGCTGCTGTGCTGAGCAATTTCCTCTCGACTGTGAGGATGTGAGTTATGGGGATTATTGATTTTTCTCAATGCCCCCCCTAGGCTCTATGTAACATAAATATCATCATATTTTTCCCCCATGTGGCACATATGGACAGGGCAGAAAACAGTCTGAATAAACAGATTCAGTCTCTAAGGAAACTAAGGGCAAGATGTGTTTACAGTGGCCCATGTTGGCACTGTGAAATCGATGAATTATATCTGAGTTTGGCTTCAACTGTGCGGGAATGGTGCTGTTGCTGTGTTACTTTTATTTTTGCTTTTTTATGCGTAGAGAAGGGAGCTTCTGATTTATGTTGTGTCTTCACTTAGGATCTGTGTTTTCCTTTATTGAAGTCGCACGTCTACTGATCTGCTTTGACTGCGACGCAGGAGCGTATGTGTAGCGATTTGTCACTTTGGGGATGACAGTTTGGGATGTTCCTCCACAGCATGACACGTCTAATGAATAAAACTTTGCAAACTTTCATTCCCTCCCATCGGCACTTCCACCAGGGCACAAGAAGATGCAAATTAGATTGGATGAGGACTGCTCCAATTTTATACTTTTAGAAAAGCAGTGCAGTGGCAAAGGTGATATTTGTCTTTTCTCCTTCTGTCTGAAAGAAATGAGGCCGTGAAATAGGTGCCATAATATTAAATGACATTTGAAGCTTTGAGGTTTGTAAAGGAGACAAAAGACCATGTGACAGATGCTTGAGTCACTCTGACATTTCCATTTTTTACTATAAACTGTCTCATGTCCCCAAAATAGTATAAGAACAGCTACAAAATAAATACATTTCTGAAATGCATTTACATTTGAATTTATATAATAACCAGTAAATCACTGTAGTATTTATTATTATGTTCTGTAGAAACACTTAGGTGGTAAAACTCTGGCACCATGTAATGGATTTAAAGGCAGCAGCAGACCAGGCTGTAAACACAACCATGAAACTGTCTCAACAGTTCCTTCACCTGACAAACACAAATTATTGTGTACCATAAATCCCAGTGATGGTCATATTTAGTTGATTTACTTAATTTTTCTCGAGAAAGGTGAAAAAACCCCCGCATCCGTGTCAAGGTAATGTGATTTAAAATAAACAACACAAATAGTGTTTTCATGTAACGGAGCAGCAGGGGGGAAAAAAGACACTGAGTCCTGATTACAAGATTGCAGCTTTTGTGTGTCTTCTGTATCGCAGTTATTTATGCGCCCACGCACACACTTTTCTAATCAGTGTCCATCTCTTTTTGGTTGAGCTCAGTGAATAAATCTGATCAGGCATTTCCCCAGTTTATTAGCAGAGAGACGGAGGCAGCCCAGTGACTGCAGGAGTGCTGACTGCAGCACGTCTTCATGGACGGCCACAGGATTTAATGCATAGAAGACAGAACACCTGAGGCAAGTGTGTACATATAGAGCAACGTGCAACTGTAAAGGCAACAATCGTACAGTAGCTACAGCTACAGGTTCACCTGGTACTGTCAAATAAACCCCAGTTTGGCAGCTGGTTTTCTTTCATAAAAACATGTGGTGGTTCTTTATGTGAGAGATTAATATGTTTTCAGCGTGACAGCTCTCAAATATCCTGTAATCATCACTCAATATTGATGATGAGTAAGAGGATTGTGGTGTTAAATGATGATCATTTGCACAAAGATCAACCCAAGCAGAATTATCACCTGACTCTGCAGTTCCCCATCGCTTCATGAAGCTTTATGTCAACGTTCAGGTTACGGTTTTGTTTTTATAGCCTGCAGCTTTGGACGGAACAACAAACTGACAAATTTAGTGATTATATCTGGAGCCAAATTTTTTTCTTTAGATGTTGATTTAAAAAACAAGCAGAAATACAAGAGAGAGAATATTGGCTTCTCCTTCACTTTATTGCCTGAAGCTCATGCAGGCTAATGTTTTTGTGTCAACAAGATAAATACGCTGCTAAATTGTTCACACTCAATGAACAATTATCAATTTAATAAGCTGAGTGGATATCAGTAGGCCTGAAAATAATAATTATTTTCCTATTTGATTAATTCTTTTTGGACTAACCAAGCACTTGTTTGGTTTGTAAAATGTTAGAAATTGTGTTTGCCAAATCTGGAAATGATGATTTTTCTCAAATAACTTGTTTTGTCCACAAACCAAAACGATTCACTTCTAATAATTTCTTCCTTATATGCAACAAAGAAAACGAAGAAGCTGAAAAATCTGAACGCTTGTTTTAAGTATTGAAAACCGAAACGGATTAATCTATTATCAAAATATTGAGATATTAAGATATTGAGTAAGCAATTGAGTAATTGTTGCACCCCTAGAGATTAGTATTGTGTTTACAGCTTGGTCTCCTGTACCTTTAAATCCATTAACTCAGATTTCAGTTAATTAACCATTACATACATTATTGCAATGCAGCAATGAAAACTACACTACAATTTATGAATATAAGAGACATCTATACACACAAAAGCATGATATAGTCACATATGAAACCCTGTCGCCTCTTTTATTTAAGCTTAAACATCGACAGCCATCTTTTAAATTAACATCTGATTATTAAAACCCTGGATAACTAAAAAAAAACACCTAAAATAAATCATCATTATTTAGGTGTTTGCGCAAAGACTTGAGCTACCATATTTTCTGAAGGATTAGAAGATGTATGTACTGTATGTTTCTTTTTCATCGCAGCATTTACTCAGCTGGGGCTGCTCTGTAGCTGCTCCAGCCTCAGGCACTGTGAAACTGTGGTCTCGGATCACTTTACCAACCCTTCCTGACTTCAGAGAGACTGAAAAAATACTTGACCCATACCTCAAGGGCTGCTTGGAGTAACAGTAATGGTGCAGGAAGTTTGGTTTGACAGAGAGGCTCGTTATTTAACTCGTATCTCAGATTGCACTACAGCGATGGGTGTGTATCTGACTTGTACTCGTACACAAAAAACATTTTTACTGTCTGCACTGTGGCGCACTTTGAGCATGTGAGGATGTTGATGATGTCTTCAGGACAGCAGACAATAAATAATGGGCATGAGATGGAAGATGTCAGCTCCGCGCCGGCATAATCACACACCTCACTGCTGAGTGCCAGAATCCTAAATCTTAAATCCCCCTGAGCAGACAGGTCCACATGACAGGTATGATTAATATTCATACTGTATTCTGCAGCTTCTCGCCAAAGCAGAGTAGGCAGGAGGAGGGAGCAGTTTGTCTCCTCCCTATGGAGCCCATCTCTTCCTCTGAGCCCCGCAGGGTCTCAGTGTCTCCTCATCCTCACCCACAGATGCTGGTGTCACATCCCTGAAAAGTGTCTCCCAGGAGGAGGTGGTGTTAACTATCATTTTAGCAACCAAGCATCTCAATTCTCTTTAAGGTACATACAGTGTGTAGGATTTAGCAACATCTGTTGGTGAAGTTGAATGTAACAGCTGAATGTCTCTCAACTTACTCTTCCCTGTCAAGCATGTAGGGGGACCTGCTCTGTTAGCCTTCGGTTATCATTAAAACTCAAAAGGAATTTAGTTTTTTCTCTTAAAACATGGTGTTTCAACATGGTCACTCTAAATATAAATGGGCTCCTTCTGTGATAATGAAAACAAACATTATTATTATTACTGTACATCATTATTTTATATTGCATTTCTGACATCATCTAGCATCATTCTGTTATTATTAAATTAATATATCTTCCGTCTATAATGAACTGAAGTAATATTTTAACTGTGAAAAGAAAAACTCAGGCATTGATGCTGCTGACGTTGCTCCAAATTAGTATTTCTTTTACTTTGAAGAGATCAGAGACCACATACTGAATGCAACACTGTCTGTCTCCTGAATTTTTTTTTGCTGAAGCACCAACTTTGACATGTTTCATAAATCCACATCAAGTGGCCTGTTGGTGTCAGACCGAGGAGACGGATGACTCGGAAACACGCTCTGATTACCATCTGTCTTTCAGGGATTATCATCGCCACCATGGGCTGACAAGGCACTCTTTAAGAACCGTGTTTATTCAGTGCCGTCCCACATACACACGGGACATGACTGTCATAACGTGCATTACCGTGTCGTTGTGATGTCATCCCAACTCCAGCAGGTCCCAGCTGTGATTAAAAAGAGGCTGTTTTGTTTTATCAGGCCTCTCCACTTCCCTTATCAACTAATTTGCATAATTAACAGTGGCTGACGCCGTCCTTGCCAAAAACTGCCACTGTGTGCTGCTTGGATTTTTGTTCTACTTCACTGACCACTGTGGTTCATGCAGCATCAGGTGTTCAGGATTATACCAACTTACAGCTTTAAACACTAGCTGGATATGAGTTTTTCATTGTTTAATGTGTTAACTGTTGACATATTTGCATGTGCGCAGTAGCGTGTCATGTACTATGAATGTATGAAGAAAGGACACATGAACGTCAGATGAATTAGCTCAGTATTTTTAGAAAGCTGCTCAGAGGAAAGGTGACTTGTGCTGCTTTGTGATGACTAATCACACTTTATCTTTGTTTTCCCCTCTGTGCTCTAAAATGCTGTCCGTCCTAAAACACACACACTCACACACAAAGAGGTAACAAATACAAGCAAACAAAGGTTTACTCTGCTACTCAATTTAGGACACTGCATTGAGTTCCATTCATTTGGACAGCCTCTACAAAGAGTTAATCCCTGACCTTAACCATATCCAGTTATGCCCAACCCTAATCTTAACCTAACCACACATTACAGTAAATCTTTTTACTCAGAAATTAGGTTCTACTCCCCACGAGAACCAGGTTTTGGTCTTTATGAGGAATACCTGTCCTGGTAAAGTCAATATTTATTCTATTGTTACCTAAAAAAGGTAATAATACTTGTATGCACTCTCTCTCTCTCTCCCCCGCAGGTTCACTGACAGTGTCCATCACAGACATGCGTGCTCCAGTGGTGGGAGGCTCTGGGGGAGTCTACGCCCTGTGCTCAGCACATCTGGCCAATGTCGTCATGGTAACTGCCTTTGTCCTGCTCCTCATCATCATCATATTCATTGTTACACCTGAAAACTGTTTTCATTTTGGATGAAATGTCAGAGAGCCGTCAGCACTGGTGTGAGTGAGAAAGGGCAACTCTTCCTCATGATGTCATGACTCTTCTCGGTTTTGTTTTGGAGGTTTGATTAACTTTTTCCAGCTGCAGCCTCATCATCAGTGTGATAAATACTTTCCACTGCGCAGCGGTTTTTGGAACAATGCCACAGAATATTCCAAAGACAATGTCACCTCTTATCTAGTCATCAGTGCAGCAAAGAAGCTTCTGCTCAAGGTTGTCGATGAGTAGCAGACCCTGAGGACCCTCCTCCTGCAGCTGATATCTCCACATTTACATGCTGTTTTTATTTGTGTTCACTGGGGATAAGAAAAAAACACACACAGTGAAACACACCAAACTCCCATGATGCTTCATGAGTGTGTGCTTCTGTCACATAGGAGAATTGCCTTCCACACTCTCTGTAACTCCCAGGCCAGTGTTATCAATTGTAACGTTGTAATGTTGTTATCCACTGTGAGCATTACAGATGACAGCAGGGCCAGAAATCAAAATCCACACCAATAGGCTGAAAGCAAAGACTGATATTGTAACACTGGCAACAAGACTGTCGAGTCTGTTTTGCCTGTCACCTTTGCTGTCGAAATTCTTCAAGCCATTTTTTTTTTTTTTTTTTTTTTTGGTTTGTTTATTTGTTTGTTTTTAAGGAAATATTGAACGTTTATTCTGATTCAGCCATGTAAAGTCTGTGTACCAGGTTTACCGAAAAGATCTTCAGTGAAGTTTCCAGCACTGCTGTGTTAAAGTCATGCAGCTCCACGGTGACATTGTCAGAGTACATCTTCAACAAATGTTGTTCAAAAACCTTATCTTTTATTCTTATTGTGAAGACAATTTAGTTTTTTTCAAACCTGGTCCTTTGTACAACTTTCTTTCTCTCAGTGTTTTAGTGTCAACATTTACATGGAGGGCAGTGATCCAGTGACTACATCACAGCACAGTGACAGCACGGCAATACTGTGGCAATCATTTCTTAAAATGGAGGTTGTTTAGTGGTAATACCCTATTATTTCAACAGCATTTCTCAGCCCTGCAATAACAATTGTAATAATGTGGTAATTATGAGAGTAATGCCATTTAAATTCAGGTCAAAGCAGCATTGTGTCATTTTGATGATTCTTTTTGGTGTTGGTAACCAAATGGGATTGTTTCTGTCCATGTTAACTTAGACAATGGTCTTAATTATCACACGCACACTCATACAGTCATCAGATTCCTTCAGCATCTTAATGTCAGCAGCGTGGTAACAGGGTCTGCAGCAGACAGAATGGACTGACCGTCCTCTGGTTACAGCTTGTGCTTCTCCTCCTGTGAGTTTGGAGGCACGTCAGAGCAAATCGTCTCCCATCAGAGAGCAGGGACGTCCCATCAAACACAATTCACAGAATCAGGTCTCCTCCTCCTTCTCTGCACTCCTGTGCTGTCCTCTTCTCTTTCGTGCCATCACTAATTTATTTGAAGAAATATTGTGTCAACAACAGGAGCACTTCCACTCCTTGCTCGTTTTAAACATAAAGTGGTGGCTGCCAGGTTTTATTTATACATCACTCTTGAATTCTGCATGCCGTCCACTACTTTATCTGCTGTTTGTAAGTGGTGATTACAAACACTGTCGCGGGGCAATTTTCCCACAGCCAGGAACTAAAGGAAGAACATGACTTGAGCAATTATTCGTCCTGGCCAGTAAATGTGTTATTTTAAGTTGGGATGCCATTATTCCTACTTTTCCCCTTCTAAAGAATTACAAGAGCTATTTATTGGCCCATTTTCCCATCTGTTAAATTATCTAAGGTCTAATTAATAGAGTGCCAGTGGGCTGGAGTCAGAAGAGAGCAGGCAGGTGTATAATTGCTTCTCTGTCTTGTGTAAGTGCAGCCTCCTCTCTTTTATGGATATGGATTATGATTCCCAGCTTACAGATAGCAAAGTGCTTCTTGCCAAGCTGTTAATATACTCATATGTGTAATGGCTGTGTCATGATTGTCTGTGCTAATGAGACACTTTGTGTTGCAGAACTGGGCTGGGATGCGCTGCCCCTACAAGCTGCTCCGCATGATTCTGGCACTGGTTTGCAGTAAGTTGTCCAGATTTACTGTGTCCTCGTCCCGTTGTTAAAGTTCAATCATTGGAAATGGACACCTGCTCATAGTTGAACAAGTTTTCATCCCCTAAATGGATTATAAAGGCCTCTTAAAGATGAGCAACAAACACACTATGTAGGTTGATGGCTCAGAGTGAGAGGCTCCCTAATTGGCCGTGTTGCTTTGTTTTCAAATCATTTGAGTAACACTGTCCTTTTCCTCCACATGAGGACTGATACACTGTGACTTTCATTAGTGAGCAATATGTTCCATCCATCTGTCCCGAGCCTGCCGCCCCCAAACTGAGAGCGCAGCAAGTCTCTGCACAAATATTTCTCTGTTATATCTCCTTTCTGTATTTTATAGGGGCTATGCTTTTTTCAAATGAAATATGACACACGTTTCCCCTTTCTGCTTACTGTATTAACATTTGCTCATTTTTTTCTTTATGTCAATGATTCTTTGGAAGAACAGTTGGTGTTTTGGGGGGGGGGGGGGGGGGGGGGGGGGGGGGGGGCAACTGTATTTAACATTTTAAAACATTTTAAGAGTAGAAATCCTCATTCCTTACTTTTTGAAACAGAGTGTGATAAAACACTCAACTACATGGAGTCAGCTTAAAGCAAGGCTCGGTTCTCTTCATATGAGGGGAAGTTTAACACTGAGTAAATAGCTCTTTTCAAAGCAAATGCACACACCAGCGCTAGTCAAGATAATTTCATCTCAGATGAAAGAAAACAAAGAGGATCATTTGTTTAGGTTGAGTAGCCTAAATTTTGCTTTCTGGGAAGAGCTAGCTGATGATTGACACAGTTATATGTTACATGTAAGGCTGCAGCCGGCAGATGTTATTTAGCCCATAACAGAGAGTGGGACAAACATTTAGCCTGGCTCAGTCCACGGGTGATAAAATCTATGTGGCAAGCTGAGAGATTCTGTAAGTGAATTTTGTCCAGATGAGAATGGATGAGAATGGCAAATGGACTGATTTTGTGTAGCTTTTTTCCTGCTCTTAATAACCACTCAAAGCACTTTACAAATCATTCTTACCCATTTAAACACATTCATACATTGCCTGTCTAACACACATACATCCCATTCACATACTAATGGTACAACCATAGACTCTTTATATAAATTAATTTAGTCTTCCAATTTGAGAAAGGCCTAGGAAGGAGGACAAAAGAGCAGTTAGTCACTGGGGGTGAATTCAGGACTGTTTGAAAGTCAGTGAACCACGTCATTACAGTAAGTGGTATCAGCGTTCACAGCTGACTCCTTTACCTTTTCGCAGAAAAACAGGATCTTATGTGCAACTGCAGTCATGACTCAGTGCTGTACACTCATTGTGTCTCCTTTTGTCAATCCTCCACAGTGAGCTCAGAAGTGGGTCGTGCGGTCTGGCTCCGCTTCTCGCCGCCGCTGCCGTCCTCAGGGCCTCAGCCCAGCTTCATGGCACACCTATCGGGGGCCGTGGTCGGTATCAGCATGGGCCTGCTCATCCTGCGCAGCTACGAGGAGAGTCTGCAGAAACAATGCTCCTGGTGGGTCATTGTCTTCTCCTTCATCACCTTCCTCCTCTTTGCCATCTTCTGGAACATCTTTGCATATGAGCTCCTGGGGGTACAGATCCCTCCTCCTCCCTGATGACAATCCCTCTCGCTCTCACTCTCTCTCTCCCCTAAAGCTTTCCTCCACACACACACTTCTTCTCAGCTCCAAACAAAGGTTCCCTTTTTCGACTTTTTCAAACTTTCCCTCTCAAGTTAGACCCAAATGAAATTATATGACATCATTCGAACTAAAAACGACCAAGAATCCTTTTTTTACAGATACTTTGCAAATCAAAGAAATATGTCTCTTTTATTAAAGAGGGATTACAGTAGCAACAAGTACAGGTGACAGTTCCTCAGATCCATTTTGGGGAGCACTATCTTTTTATACATAGTACATTGAAATCGCATCAACATTACCAGCGCTTACCTTTCACTGTCATTTCTTTTAACTAAATCTCTCATACATGTAAAGACCTCATGTATGAAGAATCTGCGTTAAAGACATGTGCCTCTTGTAAAAAGGAAGATGAATATATGAGGCGAGAACACTAAGAATATGTGTTTTTGCAGTTCATCGATTAGGATAAGCAGCAGTGACGCCTTAAATAAATAATACCATTTCAAAATTTTGGTTAAAGGCACTTGAGCAGTGTGCTGCATGGCAAGATTTAAGAATTTCTGAAAGAGCACACTTATTTCCAGGGGCAGCAATAAACAAAAACACAGAAGCACCAATGACATATAAATCATTTTTGATCTCCTGCTATAATTCACAGAAGTGATTAGTTTTATTTGTGTTTGTGTTTTTGTTTTTTGTTTTTTTGCCGAATTGCTGGCACAAAAAAATACTAGAACAGAACATTTTCTTCGATTTGAGCTGCAGGATAGAGTTTCCAGCTGAATGGTCAAATTTATTTGCTTTGATTGCAAACACATTATGAAGTTCTCTCCCAGAGCACGGGGGGAAGATAAATGGAAGGAAAATAGCTTTAAATTAGTTTGTTTTTTTGTTTTTTTTTTTAAGGCAAATACAAAGTTTCATCATCAAGGAGTAACTTAAGGTTAGACGCATCACTGTCAACTTTCACTTCATGTCATCTTTAATTGCATTATACCTACACTGTGGACACAGAAACACACACACATCATACAATTAAAGAACAACATTTATTTAAAAGAGTGACAGGAGCAAAAAAACACAGACATTTCCTGGATTATCGTCACTGCAGCGACTGGACTCTTTCTAACTTTCTAGTTGCACCATGTAAATTATGCCATGTCATTCTCTGTGGCTCAGCGAGACAAGGACACACACGCACACTTCTCCTCCTCGTCTTTGAGAGCAGCCGCTGCCTGATTCCGTATAGGTCAATGTGGACAAACTGAAGAGGATGACATTACACACGCACAGACACACACGTATACACATACGTGGACTCTGCCTCTTCTCACTCTGACAGACTAAACTGGGGAGGGTGTGGATGTGTCATCACCTGACCTCTGACCTATGTGTCCCAGGGGTCATTGGGGTCTCGCTGTCAGGCCCAGTCTATACCTCAGTTTCTCATTCTTAGGGACTGTATACTTTTGTAAAGGAATGTACCTATAAAGAAAAAAAAGAGTGTAATTAATTTGTCCCCATTCATTTGATAGTGGATGTGTATATTGTATGTTCATAACCAAGAGTATATTTATTTGTATTTCTTCCTCTGTAAAGAGGAAAAAAAAAGAAAAGATTCAAATGGTGCAAAATCAATGCTATGATTGTTGTTCTGAAAACTCCTGTAAGGCTCTGATCCTCTGAAAAGTAGTCTATGAGGCAACATCCCCCGGTTTGTTAGGTGACCACCAATGACTGAGCTCAGTTGATTATATAAATCTTTAGTGCTTTACAAAATAAGCCATAGAAAGTAGGGACGGCAAAAGCTAAGGAAAGTGTGTTTATTGGTTTGAAATCTGCATATTGGTAGCTTTATGTAAATTCTATGTTTTTGTTTGTATGAAAAACTGCAACCCTGGATCGTTTTAGATATTTCCATGTAGCTGGACTCTTTTATTTTGGAACTTCTTTGTTGTTGATGCAGCTCAATTTTCTGACGCTTCACTGTTCGCAGTTCATCCTCTGCAAATAGCAACTTATGGACAGTGTTTCTGTCATTTATTATCATCAGTCTGATCCAAGCATTTTGAAATCTGAGGCAAGGGTAGCAACTCTACATTTACTCCTGGTATTTTTTTTCATGTTTCAGTATTTCGATCAATAATTCATTTGAATGTCCACTGGCTACCAGAGGGGGGAAAATATGCATCTGCCAATTTTGATAGTTGGTCATAAATACAGTCCTCAACATTTGCTTCCACATTAAACTGCAACAGGAGACTGTGTTAAATGAGGGAATCTGTATAAAATAAGCCATTTTCAGACACATTACAACAGAAAGGATCAGTCAATATGTGCTAGTAATGTATCCTTGATAGAAACTCACGCGTATAGAAGGAAGTATTGCTTAGGAAAGCAAAGATACATTGATGAATAATGCATTCATACCCCATTAGCCTATACTGTAAATAAAGAGGATGCCTGCGTAGAGGTTAATGTGCCTCTTTAAGTTAAGATTCACAGGAACACAGAGGGGCTGTTAAAAGGGCTAGTAAATGGCTATGCTTTTGTATAACACATTAACTGTGAATATTATCCCTCATGGAAGAACGTGCAGCACTAAAATCAAAAGGTTGTGAATTCCTGTTGCCCCTGAACCTCCAAAAATTTGACATCTGAGTTCTTCTTGTGCAAAATGAAATGTGCAGGTTTTCGTTTGTTATTCATACATACTCTTCTTTGATAAGAGGAGAGAAAATGAGAAGCCTCTGATACAACTGGCTGGGGAGGGAGAAAGTTTTCAGGAGTAGCTTATTACTTTTTCTGTGAGCCAAGTCTCCTGTTCCTGAGCCAGGCATCGCAGCCACACACCTTCAAATCAAAGTCATTACCTATCCGAGAGAAGCCTCTCCTGCACTCAGGCAGCCGCTCGTCTCAAAGCAGAGGAGGAGTGATCGTGGCCTGACTCTCATCTTCTGGCTGACAGTGTGCGATAGCTTTGCTTTGTGAGGGACGAAGGGAAAACAGATATAAGTGCCGGCACTCCTCATATGGAAGCTACTACGTGCTCTCTTATCCCATAACAGTCATGTGACAACGCCCTCAGTGTCATGATGATGCATGGCTGTTGTGAGGACACTGGACTCCACAAACAGGATATCTTCCTTTAAATTATAAGTGGGTCTGACAGGTTGCATGATGTTTAATTACAATGCTGTCTTTGAGCAGCATGTTCATTTTCTACAGAGTAAGAAAGGCGAGTGAGTGGTGTGTAGGAGCATCAATAACATGCAATCCATCACATTGGGCAGTCCACATCCTCGCGTTGATTGCTTTCAATAGACATAACTGTGGTGTGGGGGTGATGTTTAAAGTTTAGTGAGCAAACCCATCCGTACATGATCCCTTGTTGACGTGACTGAACCCAAAGTATTGTTCTTTTCTGTGCTCCTCTCATTCAGAAATGCAGCATTGATTTATAGCAGCATACGTCGTCATTTCTGCTGCTTCCTATTTCCTGTCCCTGCATTTTGTAATAAGTGGGCTTTTTTTTAATTATATTGTAGTTGACTGATATGTTGTTGTGTGCCATAATTCTCTACTGCCATAACTCTGTGATGCATTTGTACCTCCCTTTGCCAGTCCATTGTGCTGTTATGCCCAATGCCTTTTTATATACAGTATATAAGCCCAAGTCTGACCACCGGGCAGAAAAGCTGCTTTGCTGTTTGCTCTAGGCTTTATTCTACATGGTTACACACGGAAAAAGCCGCCGTGCAGAACAACTGTATGTCCAGTAGCTGCTCCCACCTGGACCTGGTTGCCTTTTCTTACTGTTTAGTGCTACATAACTGTCACTGCAGGACTGAGCGTGCAGAGGTGAAACTGTGTTAACAACAAATGACTGGACGCCCACCAGTGCAGAAATTCACACTCTCAGAGGAACCCGAGGTCTAAATGTGTTGAAACATTTGGATTATATACTGGGTATGTATCTGTCATTATGTGTACAATAGGAAAAAGGGTCAGATTATCAAGCAAAAATTAAATGACGTTGAACACAAAAACCAAACCTGCATCTCTGAACCCCAGGATTTGAATAAATCCCAGTCTATCCAGCTGCCCATTATGCTAAAGGAATTGAGGTTTTCAGAGTTAGATTTTAAATGAAAAACGTGAGATTTTCATGTGGATTAGTGAACACTGATTTCCATCTTCCACAGCTAGAAGGTGTAAAAAGGGTTGGTCTGCATTAAGTTACACAGGAGTGTGACACACATTTTCACCTCCTTCAGGTTTGGTTTCCCACTTTCTAGCTTTGGTACAGATTTTTTTTGTGTTCACAAATACTGCCTGAACCACTCAAGGCCATGCAAATATCACATGTAGTTTCTTTAAATGACAGTCCTTTCCCTCTCATGGTTGAGAATCTTCAAAAAATAAGTCATATCTGTGCTGCTGTGGTAGTCTTTCATGAGCTGCCTACTTGTGTTTGACAAAATGGTGCCAAGCCTATGAAGGTTCAGTCTCTCTGACCCAACAAGAGATTGGACCGACACACCGTTTACAAAATGAAAAAGCAGAACCTATTTTTCTCATGGTCATGAGGTAACTTAAGCAAAACTAAATTTACATATGGGTAATTTATATCAAAGTCCTCATTAATTATTTCACAATCTATTGTACTTTTTAAATGTTCTGAATGGAACCATTTTATATTGTATATATATGAATATATTTTGTTTTATTTTTTACTGTTCATTGTACTTTGCTTTAATTTAGAAACAATATAAATAAAGAACAATACTGTGGCAACATCTCTTTGCTTTTATGCGTGTTTTACCACTATATCATTATCATTATTAGAGCAGAATCTAATCAGTGAAGCAACAGGATATTATTCAGTAAGTTTAATTAAAAAGCTGGTGTCAGCTTTATAAAAGTAAGTTTAGGTTAATAGTGTCTTTGGATAATGAAGATAATTTAAAGCTGCAACATTGGGATTTTAGTTATAAGAAATTTCCACTACTCAAATAATCACTTAATCAAAATATAACACTCCCCAGTGTACGTTATGCATGTCTTTATTATTTTTGGAAAAATACAAAAATTGGCAAACATTCAAATTTTACATCAAGAAAGGATTTTATCTTGTTTTGATTTTCTTTGTTGGTCTCTGGTCAGTGTCTGGGTCTGAGCCCTTTGTTGCTACACCTCTTCCCTTCACATCAACATCCTTTAAAAAGGGGAGCTGCTGCTGAGTGGCTATGGTCATCGCCCACAAACACAGCTCCAGCCTGTGGGGTGTCCAGTCCTGCTGGGGATCCACTGAGGGCCAGAGAGAAGGCCAGCAAACAGTGTCAATGCGACATATCAGGGCAAACTTATGTCTTGAAAATAAACAGTTCTTTATAGATTTCATGTGGATTTTTGACACAGATCAGTAGCTCAAGACCCTCAAACGTGTCTTTTCTTTTCATCAGTGTCTAAAAACTATATTCATTCTTATTAAATCAATGCTTTTACAAGCAGAAAACAAAGTGTAAGACTCATTTTTTTAGTTTGAAGAGTTAAATAAAAAGGTTACATAAAGAGTTAAATTCAAATGATTTCAGTCCCCTAGTTTTAAGTTTCCTGGTAATTAGCTTCATGAGGTTTTTAACTCTGAGGCCTTGAGCCTTGTCCTTCCATGTCAATCTGAGATCTGAATGGTGCAGCAGATCAGAAATATATTTTGAGGTTAAAGACGTCTGTGAGTTCAAACGTAATCATGGTAAACGAAAAGGAAAGGCATATTAATTTTGACCACTGTTAATTTCTTCACCTTTGTTTAAGTTTTTAGTATGCTCAACCATCTTGTCCAGAAACAGAGCATAATGTTTGGCTGTGTACTGGATGGGCTTCAGTCCTGGGATACTCTCCATGGCTTCATCGGACATGAACGCAGTTTGTTCTGGAGCTCCTGCCGCCAACACAGCTGGAACAAAATGGAAAATCGGCCCTAAGTGAAACTGACTACACAGAGAGCAGATACGGTTCCTAAGACCACCGGTATAAGCACAATTATGTAAACTAGTTTGGGCTTGAAGAAGATCAAAGAGATTACACTGACCTTTTATAGGTTAATTCTTTGACTTCTATGGATGTACTGAAATCAGGTATAACAAAGTGATATCAGAAAAAGAATAAGGATGCAGTGCTAACCTGAAGCGGTGGCTGGCCCGACTCCTTTTAGGGAGCTGAGCTCTGCAATCGCTGCTTGTACATCAGGCAGAAGGGTAAAGGCTTTTCTGGAACATTCCTCTACAGTTTCCTCACTGTTGGAAGCCACCAGCTGCTGCAGCCTCGGCCTGAACTTCCCTCTCTGCAGAAAAGCACAGTCAAGGACACAGTGGAGTGCTGCTCAACTCTTTGAGCAACAACACTAGACTGGTTTAGAGTCGAGACTTTACTTACTGTGAGCTTCCACTCCATGAGTTTCACCAACTCTGACAATGTGACATGTTTGTCAGATCGGCCTGAAATGAGTGTGGGCAGCTCCTCTTGGTACCTGACCACACAAATTAGAAACAGTTACCTGTGTTGTATTCTCACAAGGCTAAATTTAACTCTACTGCATGAACCAAAGAGCCCCACATCAGATGGTATGGCCCTCACAGGGCCCTGATCTCAGCATCATAGAGTCAGTGATGAAGAGAAAGAAACACACAGAAAACAGGTGTATCAGAAGAGCTGATGATGTTTTAGGGATGAAATTATGAAATTATGAGTTATTTTCTGTTAATGTGTCTTTTTTCATTAATTTATTAACTGTTCTTGGTATTGTTTTGAAAGCAACCTTAGTTTTCTGTTAGATTTTGCAAAGTACCTTTGATTTTAAAATATATTATAGTGTAGTTATGACATTGGGGAAATGGGATTACCACTTGTCAAGGTTCAGCAGCTTTCCAGGTTTTTTGGCTTTGGCCTCCACTACATCCCAGTACTTGTCATACACTTTCCTCCATGCAGCTGGCTCCTTACAGGCAAAGAGTGCACTCATGACTGAGGAGAGAAGCAGGAGAGTTCACATCATCGCCTCTAAGGCACGTATAGACACTGACTAAAAGTCATTAGTAATGCCAGTATCACAAGAAAGAACCACACAACTTTCAACCCTAGATTTGATTTCGGTATATATATATATATATAAAAAATAAAACACAACCCTACCTGTCTGCATTTATGAAAAACATGTAACATCACCTCCGTTTTGAGTCCAGTGCAAAAACCGTGATACACTGAGTTCCCGCGAGATTATCGTACAAGCTACTTCCGGTGCCGCAAACAGCGAGCGACAGTTTCACAAGGTTTGTTCCCCGAAATGTTTTAATATACACGTTTCCTTAACGCGTTCACCTAACATGCCGCATTACCGGTAGTTCATCAGCTGTTTGACATACACGTGAAACAATTAGTCTGCGTCGTGCACGTTTTGTCTGCGAAAAAAGTGCTCGGTAGCCAGGTTAGCTAGTAAGCATCACGTTACCAGTCATGTTTATGTTGCAGCCACACAGAAGTAAGAGTTTGTCTCCACGCAGCTACAATTCAGCGTTGTTTTTGGAGAAAAGCGAACTTAACTAAAGCACGAAACCGACAATGTTTTTGTGATAGTGAAGAATTAAAGCACCCACCTCTCTTCAATCTAAAGAGTGATACTGTTCAGTAATCGGTTTGTTACACATTACCACCAATGACTGTATGACGTTCATGCTTTATTTTACTAGAGTGCCACCTTCTGGTGGATTTTTTTGACTGTCAAATGCCACAATGGAACTAGTGTAAATGTAGCTACAGCAAGCAAGAATATGTGGATTTTGGTAAATTTTGAGTTTGTCATTTCATGAAAGAAATCTCTATTTTCTGCACCAGCAACATGGAGAAAATGTCACGGGTTACCACAGCCCTCAGCAGCAATGCCATCAGTGGCCGAACAATGTTCTGCCACTTGGACGCTCCCGCCAATGCCATCAGTGTGTGCCGTGATGCTGCGCAGGTTGTGGTAGCAGGCCGCAACATCTTCAAGATCTATGCACTGGAGGAGGAACAGTTTGTGGAGAAGCTGAATCTCCGTGTTGGTCGCAAACCCTCTCTCAACTTCAGCTGTGCAGATGTGATGTGGCACCAGATGGAAGAGAACCTGCTTGCCACAGCTGCTACCAACGGAGCTGTGGTCACATGGAACCTGGGAAAGCCTTCTCGTAACAAGCAGGACCAGCTATTTACCGAGCACAAACGCACTGTCAACAAGGTGTGCTTCCACCCCACAGAGGTTTACATGCTGTTAAGTGGCTCCCAGGATGGCTTCATGAAGTGCTTCGACCTGCGCAAGAAAGAATCCGTCAGCACTTTCTCAGGTAATGTCATACATTTTATAACGTAGTATACAACTCTTCTTTGCATTTACTATAAATTATCTATCTTATCTATCCTATAAATTGTTTCTAATATGTATGTTTTTTTTGCCCCTTCTCTAGGTCAGTCAGAAAGCGTAAGGGACGTCCAGTTTAGTATGAAGGATTATTTCACATTCGCTGCATCCTTTGAGAATGGTAATGTCCAGCTGTGGGACATCAGACGACCAGACCGCTATGAGCGAATGTTCACTGCCCATACTGGCCCCGTGTTCTGCTGCGACTGGCACCCTGATGACAGGTTAGAGAAATAACAAGATTACAACAGTAATTGCTGTGTGGTTGTTATGGTGTTCAAACCATAAAAGTATTTACACATCCAAGTATAATTTATTAATCCTGATTCAGGCTCATACAACCACCCTTCTCTATTTTAGGGGGTGGCTGGCAACAGGGGGCAGAGACAAGATGGTGAAAGTTTGGGACATGACCACTAACAGGGCAAAAGAGATCTACTGTGTCCAGACCATTGCTTCGGTGGCACGAGTCAAATGGCGGCCTGAGAGAAAGCATCATCTGGCCACCTGTTCCATGATGGTGGACCACAACATTTATGTTTGGGACATCCGTAGACCTTTCATCCCCTTCGCTACCTTTGAGGAACACAAAGATGTGACCACAGGTATTGTGTGGCGGCACCAGCATGACCCCCATTTTTTGCTCTCTGGCTCTAAGGACAGTACGCTCTACCAGCATATGTTCAAGGATGCCACTCGTCCTGTGGACAAGGCCAATCCTGAGGGTCTCTGTTTTGGACTGTTTGGTGACTTGGCTTTTGCAGCTAAGGAGAGCCTGATTAGTGGCGATGCCAACAGAAAACCTTACCCTGGAGGAGACCGACGTTACCCTATCTTTTTCTTCAAGAAGGCTGATCCAACAGAACAGTTTGCCCATGTGTCCAGTGCTCTTAGTGTCTTTGGGACAGACTTGGACAGTAACCGAATGGATTGGTTTGTCAAGACAGCACAGCTCTACCTCCTCAGTGGGAAACCATTTGCTGAGCTTTGTGATCACAATGCCAAGGTGGCTCGGGAGCTCAAAAGACCTCAGGTCAGGCAGATCAAATTGAACAAATTAGTTATAATTTGATTGTAAATTATGGTACATTAATTATTTTTCTAAAATAATGAATTACTTATCACACAATTTGAGATGTGTCTTAGCTGTGCCAGGGCTGCAAACAAAACATTTTTAATTTATACTGAATGGTCTAAAAATGTCAGCTTTGCCAATATTCATTAACATTTCACATATATTTATTCACTCATAACTTAGAGGAACGAGTCAAGACAGTAAGTTATTTGGTTGTGACTAATTGAAAAGAATTCAGTAGATATGTAACTTGAATGTAATAGTGAAAGTAGAGAGGCCAGATTTATTTATTTATTTTTAATCACAGGTTTCTACAACTTGGACCATGCTGCGAATCATGTTCTCTGACCCAGCAAACCTCACAGCGCCTGGTTTAAACCTTAGCCTTGGTAAACTAGGCACCTTACCTTTAATGAACAGGTAGAGGAGCTATTTTTTACTGTATGCTATTACAAAACAGCAATACAAGCAATTTGCTGCCTAATTCTGATCTACATGATGTTTTCAGCTTCAATATGAAGGAAATGGGCACTGGAATTGGCACAGAGAGCAGACTGGAGCATAGCAAAGGTGAGAGCAGGCAGGACAACATCCTCCTGGATCCTGGAAACATGCACATCAACAACAATAATGAAGGTGAGACATAGAATTGTCATTATTTAAAAGTCATAACTTTGACTAGATCTTGGTGTGTTTGTGTTACTTCTCCAATATTCATTACTCATAAAATATTAACCAATATATTCAATTTCAGAAAACGAGGAGACAGAGGGCAGCGAGGGCCAGGCTGAGTACATGTTTGGTGATGCCGAGTTAGATGATGATGACCTCTACTCTATGGAACATGACAACCAAACAGGTCAGTCACAGTCTCATTTCTGAGGAAATCGAGGGGCCCATAACGGGAACAGCTTTAGGTGAGTCAGCAAAAGTTTTGTGTATTTTTTTACTTTTAGGACCGGACCCCCAAACATTTAAAGAAAAAAGAAAAAATCTCAAAAATCTCAAAATGCCACCCTTACATTTTGTGTATACAAAAATAAAGTGGATTGGATTGGATTGAACCAATATGCCACTTTGTCATAGCCCCACTGTAACCCACCATGCAAACTTTATGCTCATGTTCTACATTTATTTGGTGTATTTCTGTGGCAGCATCACAGTTTCAGTTGGTTTGGGGGTTTTGTATGTATGACGACATTTCTTGAAATGATGCCTTGTTTACGGAAAACTTCTCAAGAATGAAAAAGAAAATGAACATTTATGGAAAGTTCTGTTTCCCTGTGCATAAGGCCAAAGATATGCTAATGTCAGTACCTGCAATTTATTGTTTCCTCTTTGGTCAGCACTCTTTAGTCTAATAATATCTCTGTTCCCTTTTCCTCAACAGAAGAGCAGGAGTACCCACTGCCCCAGGAGGCCTTTCCACTGCGCCATGAGATCATGGATAACCCTTCAGCTCCTGAGCACCTTCAGGACAAAGCTGACTCTCCACATGTTAGTGGCAACGAGGCAGAGGTCACTTGTCTGACACCCATTGAGTCTTTTTCGCTCATCTCCATTTCCCAGCCACTGTTCAGCCCGCACCTACCTGCCAGCTTCTTCTGCCCTATAGTGCGAGAGATGCTGAGCTACTACGCTGAGCAGGGCGACGTACAGATGGCTGTGTCTGTGCTTATTGTTTTGGGGGACAGGATCCGTAAAGAGATTGATGACCTCACCCAGGTCAGTTAAAAAATCAGTGTCGCAAAAAGCTTCAGTTCCTACATTTCAGTATAGACTACAGAGATTCTGATGAAGCATTAAAGAAAAAGCAGGTTAAAAGCTTTCAAAAGATTTACATTATGTACTAAATGTAGGGTGATTATAAGCATCTGAAAGATAAGTCATAGATGTTGTCAGGACAACTATTACAGGTGTAATGAATTATAATTTCTATGAATGAAGAATCACTGAGCAAGTCGTGTCTCCTTTTCAGGAGCACTGGTACATGTCCTACATAGACCTGCTGCAGCGGTTCGAGTTGTGGAATGTATCCAATGAGGTCATCAAGCTGAGTACATGCAGCGCCGTCACCTGCCTGAACCAGACGTCGACAACACTACATATCAACTGCAGCAACTGCAAGCGGCCAATGAACAACAAGGGCTGGATCTGTGACAGGTGCGGATATTGCATTGTTGTTATTTTAGAGAGCAAAGTAGAGGTGTGTGGGATTCTCAAGTTCACAGTCAAGTGGTAAGTTTATCTTTTAAGACCCCTCTTTTCCTCCCATGAATTTAGTTTTACTTTTTACTTCTGTAAGCTTTATGTACATTTACCACATGTCTGGTTAATTTAACTTAAGGGGAAGACTTCAAATAAGAAACTAACTGGCCTTAGTCTGTCCAAAGGTAACAAATTCCACTTACTAACACTTATAAAACTCCCTAATCAACACAAATCATGTTTTGTTTTTTTTCTTTAGGTGCCACCAGTGTGCCAGTGTGTGTGCGGTGTGCCACCATGTGGTGAAGGGACTGTTTGTGTGGTGTCAGGGCTGCAGCCATGGTGGACATCTGGAGCACATCATGAACTGGCTGAAAAGCAGTGCTCACTGCCCTGCTGGCTGCGGTCATCTGTGTGAGTACACCTGAGCTCGACCGCTGTCAGAATGGGAATCCTCACACTGGCCTGTACTATCTCACACTCCACAGATGTTCTCGACCCTGGTGTGTCACTGTGGAGTCTGAAGGAGGATTAGTTCTTCTCTCCACAAGCAAACACAATAACATATGAATAAGAACAATCACATTTCTACTTGAATTGGTTTTTGAACCACCTTTTTGGTTTTGTACATGAACAGATGTTACAGTTGATATACAAACATAATATAGTTGTTGAATTCACAGTTGCTGCATTTTTATGTTGTTTTTAAATCCCTGAGTAAAACATTGAAGTCTGTACAGAAATATTTGCTCATCTTAAGTGGATTATTGTTTGTACATAATGACTTAAACTTATTTTAAAGAGAAAATTGTAGATAAGTTGGATTAATTTATGAGAAATGGCTCTCTTAGAGAAATAAATTAAAGCAATAACCACTATTTTTTTTTGTTCTCCTGTACCTTTAATTCCCATTTCATCAGCTGCATTCACCAGAAAACTTGAAATTCTTGTATGAGTTGTGGTACTTATGGCAGACACACTGAACAACTGTAGAAGCCAACAGATTTGTCTTTGTGACATTTGTTATAAAAAATTGTTTAGGATTATCAGCCAAGTTCAGATTAGTAACATTAGCAGAAGACATTGTTGGGGGTAATGTGTTACTTTTGAAAGTGTAATATATTACTTTACATGGTAACAAAGAAATATAATACATTACAATATTTTTTATATTACTTTAACAACATGTAATGTTTTACTGTAACTTCAAATTTGCCAGTTGAGCTGAAATGAAATTGTTTTGTGCCACTGCAGATATGAGGCTCTCATCGCTTGAATTACAGACAGTGATTAGTTTTAAGAGAAACATTTAAATCTCATGTCTCATTTTTCACATATCTGTTTACGTGAGATGTTGTACATGTATGTAAATCATGAATGAATTATCTGCTGCTGTATTCCAAGCTCAAAATTTAGGTCTTGGAGAAATTATTTCTTGAGTTTAATATTAGGAATTAGCAGACTAAAAAAATCTAATTTTCTTTAAATCTAGTGAAATGGGCCATTTTGTACAATTTGTGGAAAAGTGTTGCAGATAATTCTTTCTTTGCATGATTTATTTTTAATATTCAATGACACCATGAAAGTTATGATTAAAAAGTTTAAATTGTGTATAGTACATACAAAATTTAAACTTGTATATCAGTTGACAATGACAATAGCCACCCCACAACATTTTATTTTTCATCGAAATACAAGAAACATCCAGCATTTAAGAGACTTCAAGGATTTCATTGTAAAACAGATTTTATCTATAAGATACAAGAGAATCAACTCTAAGAACTCACTGAAGGAAATGTGAAATAGGAATGATGTTTTGCTCTAGAGCAATGTGTCAGTTCAGTTCTTAAGTACTATAGTTACACACAACTCATGTCTAAACTTAATGACTAGAGACTGAAATTATCCGACAGGTTTCAGTTTTTTAATTTGGAATTACCAGCTCTTCAGACAGACATTTTTTCAAACAGCATATGAATGACAAGATTTTATTACCACAGAGCTTTTTTTTTTTAAAAACTAAACAGACTACTTCTCTACTTTGAAGAAATGTACTTTACTTGGTGGCATGAGTACAATTCAACCACATTTCATACAGGAGAGAGTACAAATAATTTCTTTAAGCAAATGCTTCACAGTTTAAAAGCCTTTGATACACAATCAGGTTTTCTCCTCTTCTATGCATTTTCACAATGCGACTAGCAGAGTCCAGTATTCACCAGCACAAGCATGTGGAGGTCGGGTTCCCCGTCCCCCTCCTGCCTTCTTGTCATTTCCTTGTAGCAGCTGCCATTTCCTTGGCCTTGTCCACACCTGGCCAGCTCTGGTCTTTCAGCCAAACCCAGAGGGGGCACAGCAGGTCAGCAGCTTCAAGTCTGGGGCTAGCTCCTTTTCTCTTATGCCAGTGAGATTGTTCAGGGTGGTTGGATCACCCTCCGTCAAATATTGGCAGAAACCCCTTCCAAATGTAAGAAAGCGGGTTATTTTTTTTGTGTTTTAGCAGCTGTAGATTAAGTGCTTCCAAACAGAGATGTACCTTGACAGGCTAAGGCCGTTCCCAGCTATCTGACACCTTTTCAGGAGCACTCAGTCTCCTCAGACTTTGCAGCATAGTGTCGAGTGTCCCCGCTGTTACAATGAAACTAGCATTAGAGACTACAAAGGCGGTTAAATCAGTTAGCATCACATTATCTTACCCAGTTGTTCTTCATATGAATCCAGCTTCTTCATTAGTTCTACAACTTTGGAGGGTGTTTGCCGCCCTGCAGCTAGGAAACATAAAATCACTTTTTTAACCAAAGTTGTAAAATGCTTGAAAGTCCAATACAAATTGATGTTTTTTTTTTTTAAATGTGCTATTCAGCATGACCCAAACGCTCACCTTTAATGCTAGTATCATCTTTTGCTTTATCATCTGCATCTGTACAAAGGCAGTCATTGTCAGTAGTCAGATCAGAGAGAAGCTCAGCACAACAGGACCTTGCCTTTGCCAGTGTGGCACTCATGTCCTGGGCCAGCCGATGGTTCTCCACTAGCTCAGTGTGAACCCTCTTCCATGCCATCTTGTCCTCCATCAGGCATCCCTCCATCACAGTACGCAGTTCCTTCTCCTGAGAGACCTGACTCTGCAGGTTCTCCACCTCTTCACAGCGCTGCAACATGGAGAGTGAATCATTTATTTGTGGGTTAAAATGTTACATTTGTGTTAGTATTACAGGATTTGTCTCATGGTTACCTTGTGTAGCTGAATAGCCATTTCTTGCATCTCTGCCTCAAGTTGGTCAGCATAAGCCTGTTCCAGAGCGTCACTGGGTGGTCGAGCACTACTGTGCCACCTCGCAATAGCCGAGGTCATCTTACGTTTAGGTCCAAACAACCTGGACAACAAGGCTATATTATGAAATAACATGGAAACAACGTTTGTGCAGGGATTAATATGATAGAGCGCCTTAAGTCTCTTACGTGATTCCTATTTCTTTGAGATCATTTTCAGTCAGGGTGAGAAATATCCGTAAATCAATGTCTTGCTCCTCGAGTACTGGAAGATACTTTGAGAAGCCAATTTGCTCCAAAAACTCTGCCAAATCCTACAAGAATAAGACGTTTTAGATCTGGTCAAGAACCAAAGACAATCCTGAATAAAACTGGACAGGAACCACATACATCACATGTCTAGTCAATCAAAAAAAAAGTCTTAAACCACACGTGCCTTTGGACCAGTGTAGGAAGGTGGAGGAAGAACATGTGAGCGAATCCCACAATTCCCTATTCCACTGAAGTGAGCTACGTCATTGCTCCCGTGGCGACTCTTGCCTTTCAAGTGGTGACCCTTATTTACTCTACGGGAGCTTCCCTTTTTGCACTGGTCAGAGTCCTAAGGGTCAAAAGCACATCTGTTTACATCTGTTATCTATTGTTTATGTCCACAACAGAGGGATGTGCTCTGATGTCGCTGTCCAGAAAAGTGGCATGTGCTCATTGATCACCTCGTTACTTTCCACTGAGCCTTCCCAGTTGAGACCAATCACATGAGGCAGGCCCTCGCTGCTGCTACTGCTGCTCCTCATGGTGGGCATGTCATTGTCAAAGAATGGACTGTCATCTGGAATGGTAAAAGAAAATATTTAGAACCAGCACCAAAGAATCTCCCGTTTATTCACTGTTATAAATTATTTATTTTAACTACTACCTTTCTAAAAAGAAAATAAATAAACCTGAGGTCAGAAAACACTAGTAGACATGTTACCTCTGCTACTGTTGCTCTGGCCATCCAGCTCATTGATGGGGGAAGTCACATCACGATAGCAAAGGGCTTCACTCTGTTCACCAATATCTCTGAACGTCATGTAGCCTGGTGGCACTGCAGCAGACTCTGTGGGGGAAAAATGTCCTACATTAACTGCTTCTGCACCCATCTCTGTTGTAGTAAAGCATAATAAATCTGTTTTATAACAAATTCATCTAACAACTAACTACACCAACTACTGCAAATGTCAATCATCCTACTGAAGGCAGACTGACTGTAGTTCCAACCACTACATTCTAAACATAGATAGAGGCTGGATATATTATGCGACACTACCACACAGTTTGCTGGTGCCTCCTACTCGGAACTTGGCGATGGCCTGAGGCCCATCATGGATGCTAATGCCTTTTGCTCGGTTTCGACTCGGCCTTATCCTCGGTGGTGCACTGTCTGAGTCCTCAGAGGAGCTCAGGTCTTCAAAGTGTCCCGCTAGAGTGGATCAAAAGAAAAAATTATAACTTTAGTAAAAATGTAAAAACGGAGGAGTTAAGCTGTCAAGACAAGCACTTACCTGGTTTGATCCTTGATCCTTGACGCGAGTCAATGAGGCTGACGATTTTGGTATAGCCGTACATCATTGCTAGAGCTCGGGCAGTCTCTCCTTTAGCGTTGCGGTCATCGACTTTAACTTTCTGTTAATAAATAAAACAAGCAGATGTCACGATCATGCCGCCCTACCTGCACAGACAGCATGTTTTACAGATGTAACCTACTCACATGATCAAGCAGGTACTGAACAATGATTTCATGTCCAGAAGCTGCAGCCTCCATCAGGGGGGTGAAACCAGACCCTGGCTCCCTGTTAATGAATTATAAGGTCATGACCAGTGTGGTGTGTGGATGAAGTATTTGTAATACAATTATTATGAATGAAGACACTCACTTAACATTGGCATCAGCATTGTTGTCCAGCAGGAACTTGACCATCTGCTGGTGGCCGGTGCCTGTGCAGTGGAACAAAGCAGTCCATCCCCGTGAGTCCTTAAGCTCCAACTCTGCACCTTGCTTTTAGGGTCAGAAAAAAAGAAGGTGGTTTTCACACTCTAAATAACTAAAGTGGGTAGATTATTTCCAGAGATTTTCTTTGTTTCTAGGATGATACAACATCCAGGTTTTGGTCCTCCACACAGAAAACATTGTGTGTTTGATTCTTAATCATCACAGTTACTAGAACAATGCTTCTCATAAATAAATGATCCAGCCACATTGAATTCTTATAATTGCTTTTTTAAGTGTTCAAAGTATATAGTAATTTTACAGTGAAAAAGTAAATTTTAACTGACTTTTTTGGGTCATTTTGTACCTGAAGCAGAAAGTATGCAATACTCTCATTGCCACAGCTTGCTGCCAGCATCAGTGGGGTCAGACCTTTGGCAGTAGTGGCATTTACATTCACACCAGCTTCCAGCAGCAGATTTGCAATGTTGTCATGTCCAATGTAAGATGCATACATCAATGGGGTCCATCCGCCGATGTTCTTCCCATCCAGATTCACCTCACGTCTGAAAGAATATATAAACTCAAATTACACACACCCAACAGTGCACTAACTTGTGGCTTCCTTAGGTTTACTCTGCCCAGCTTGATCAACTAAACATTCTGTAAACATATAATAAACACTAGAATGTTACATCATCACCATTTGGAAAAAAAATGTTCCAAACATTCCAAAAGAAAATGCCTGATTATGAGATTAAAATTAATCTGTTTATCTTCGCTCACTGGCCATTGCAATACGGACATGTGCAAATCCAGTGACAGCACATGATCATTTATAGCCATGTTACATTACTTGTTGATTTTCTAGTTGCTAGAAGCTACAGCTCAACTGCAGAAGAATTTGTTCTGTTTTGGGTGTTGGGACATTTCAATAACTTTCACAAAGAAATTTTAATATAATATTCTATATAACTATGTATATTTAGCTATATTTAAATTTTACACACAAAAGTTTTAAGTTAATATTTATCTGACTGCTATCGTTGATTAGTGAAAAAAGTACCAATGAATAAATCGTATTGGTAGTTGCAGCCCTAGAAACAATTATTTTCATATCGATTATTTCATTTCATCTATCGATTATTTCTTTGCTTAATAGAGTACTTGTTTGGTCCGTAAAATGTCAGAACTTTTTTGTTCAGTGGATAACAAAACTAGAAATGTTGTTTTGCTTTGTCCACAAACCAAAATGATTCAATTTTAGTGAATTATTTGTTATATTAAAGTATTTACATTTAAGAATATGAAAAATCAGAAAACTTGTATGTATTAGTGAAAGAAGACTCAAATCAACTGTTTATCAAAATATATGATAATTGAATAATCACTGTAACACTAATAGTTTCACGTTTGATGGTGACAAATGGGCTGGACACATACAACCATAACTGGGGTTTACAGACACAGGTCCAAAACAGAAAAAAAGTGAACATGCTTCATTGATAAAAGAGGTAAGAGGATTATGGCCAGACTGGTTTGACCAACCAAAGTATGCAGAAGACCACATCTGTAATAATAAACAGGAGAGAAGCTCCACAGAGGGGGAGGGGGACTCCATGGTGGAATCTAAGGGGCCATGTTTCCCCGCAAACATCTTTGTCATGTAAACATCTGAAATACGACTATATGCACAGTGTTATGGCAACGCACCGTTTGATGCACCCGGACACCACATCATACTGTCCGATGGAACAGGCGGTATGGAGGTCCAGAGGGACATCCAGCTCCTCGGGTCGCACCAGGGAATCACCCAGCCACAGGGAGAGGCTGATACCCAGCTGCTCTGACTCGCTAGCCTCGTCGCTTAGCTCGCACATTTTCCACCTCCTCACTTCTGAAAGCAGAGAGAGATCACTGCTATGACATGCTCACGATTCATAGCAAAGAAACATGAACCAACATTGGGCCACGCTTTGAAATATGTTGCCCAAACATCAGATGGCAAGAAGAGTGTAAAGTCGCTGGGTTTATTTTGTGAATAACATAAAACAATGTTGATTAATGCAAATAAGCGGCTTTTACGGTAGCGTTACTTCGAGCTACACTTGGTCTTTTAAGCAAGTTTAACGTTAGCGTAGCAAAAGGGCGTTCACCCTTTTTTCAATCTACACACTGACTAAACACACCACTAGGCTCCAAGTTTGACAAATACCATTAGTTTTAAACATCAAACGTTCACTTACCAGGTAGTTTATTTTCTCAGCGAGTCGAACTTTTTTGTTTAGGGTGTCACACAGAAATACGCTCGTGTTGAAAACGCTACCACACCCCACATTTTTTCCTCTTTCAAAGGTACCGTATGACTTCCTCAGCTGCACTACTATGCTCAATACATTTAACAGTTGTTTTACTGAAAAATGATCTCATACAAGGTTTACATAATTTATTGTGGATTTCCTATTCTGTCTCCTGGATTAATACATTTCACAAGTGTTCCATAAATCTTTTCAATCATATTTTCTTTTTTGTGTGTATGTCTTTTTTTAAGGACAGGCTATATTGTATTTACTGTAGACACTTATTTGACCTGTTACCAGTACTGTTTTGTTGCTTGATTATTTTTATTGTTTAGGTTTCTGAGGGGTCAGCAGAGTAATCTTATTGTTTCAAAGCTAAAAACCTGTTAATGTATGAAGAACTGCAAGAATAAACTTAAAACACAAATGGTATAATGGTGATGCTTTGTTTACTTCCTTGTTTAGAAAAATGTATGAGTTCACAATATCAATAGATGTTTAATACCCCCCCCAGGAGAAACTATGTTGGTTCAGCAATTACTAATCTGATGAGTTATATACACAAATAAATAACAACAGACAAAACAAAAGTAAATAATCCTACAAAATTATTTATTCAGCAATATCTTCAAAGCAGCAATCAGTTCAGATAATCTCCAGCTCAGATCAGATGGTCCAGACTAGGTCTCAATTTGTTGGTGAAAAGTTTGTCTTCAGTTAAGAGTCAGAAAAAATTAAAGCGAAACTCTTCCTTTGATGGAGTAAAGACAAGAGATGATGTCTCGTCCTGAGTCTGTGATGTCTTGTCTGTATCTTGGGCTTCAGCCTGCTGCAGGTCGTCCTTTGTGGCCATGGTCTGCGTTTTGACGTTGGCTCTCCGGTGGAAAACAGCCTTCTTTGATGAATCAGACACAACTTTGACCTGAGCTGATGCCATTTCTGTTGGGATCGGAAAAACACAGTATTGTAAAACTTTTCACACAAGTTTTCACCCATTCTTTTTACTCTTCATACTCACCACTCTGAATTAGTTTGAACTGCTTGTTTTTCTCTTCTTCCATCTTTTTCCTGTACTCTCCCGTCATGGCTCTCATCACCTGCCTCTTCTTGACCAGAGGAGCTTTGGAGCTACGTAGAGTCTTCAGGGCATGAGAGGCATCCTGCTCTACAGGGGGAACACATTCAAGGTGACACAACTCATAGCAACTCCCATTTAAATATCTTTCTCAACCTGTTCAGACCCTAAACCCTGTTTAGACCTTGAATTAAAAGATATTTTTTACATTTCTATGCACTTGTAAGAAATAACAGCTATTTTATAGCAGCAACAAACAATTATTTTCTCATTTAAGTGGGTGCTTTTTTGGTCTGTAAAATGGAAGAAAATGTCAGAAAATGTTGATTAGTGTGTACCAAACCTGGAAATGATACGTTCTTAAATGTTTTGTCCACAGATCAAAATTATTCAGTTTAAATGATTTCTTTGTTATGTGGAGCAAAGAAACCAGAAAATATTCACATTTAAAAAGATGAAAAACAGAAAGCTTGTTTTAATTATAAAGAGAAAAAAAAACACTCAAAATGATTAATCGATTATCAAAATGGTTGATGCCTTTAGTAATTGAATAATCATTGCAGTATTATTCTACTTCTAATAAAATTGTAATATTTTCCAAAAAAACAACATTGTGCTGAGTAAAGTTAACATCACACTTACTCTGTTTCGGTGTGCCCTTTTGAGATCTCATCCCCAGCTCCAGCTGTTCAATGCACCAATCAAGCTGCCGATTCAGCTGCATTTCTGCACTCTGAAACACATTTAGACTTCAAATTAAGAAATCAACCAGAAACAATAGGGCTACTTTCGTGGAAAACGTTAAATACTGACAAGTTCTGTGTGGCCATCTCCTTGACTCCCCTCTTCTGGCTTCTGTTGTGACTCTGTGTCATGTGAGATTTTGCTTTTCCCAGATTTCTTTTTCTTCTTCTTTGCTTTGGATTGTGCCAACAGCTCAGGCGGAGAGTTGACGTCCGGCAGCAAGGAAGTATTTTCTTCTTTTCCTCCCGTAGCACACATGTTTGGGGCCTGTGCAGTCTCCATGTCTTCCACGGGTGAAGCAGCAGGAACTTGGAAGTTGAAGGCAAAGGCAGAGCCCTCACCAGTGAAGGATATTCGACCCTGCGTTTGCTTAGTCTGGTCCCACGGAGGTTTTGTCTCCTTAAGTACTGAACAATTGTCAGGGAGGAAGTTGAATCTGAAGGTGTTATCACTTTGAGTCCAGAGGGGTCGGTGAGTTCGGCCCTCAGAGGGAGCAGAGCTGTTTGGCTTCGGGTCAATATCTGTCAAAAGAGCATACACACAAAAACAATATTTCCTTTGACTTTGATGAAAACCATAAGCTCACTAATAAAATTATTTAGCTTGGGTGATTTTATTATACATACTGGCCAACTCAAAATCCATATTTAAATCGCAAGACACAGAGAAAGACGTATAGTTATTAATGTACCTATAAACAGTAGCTTCTGCTCGGCCATGTTGATTATTGTTCTGCTGAAACGCGTCAGTTTGACTCAACTATTTAACTCGACTCCTCTGGCATGTAAGCAGACATTCTCAGCGGAACAGGTTTAACTTATAAAGACACTGTTGTAAAATACTTCAATTTTCTTCGTCTCCATGTTGCTTGGAACAACTTACCCCGGTGTCTCTAACGATTACGGTCCGTGTGGCTATGTTTCCTCGACGCATATCGTTCCGCTTGGTGGTGATTCACACGAGCCAGTTCGGTTGACAAAATTTCTCTGTTAATTATTACTATTGAAAATGTATTTAAAATGTTCTGATATGATTGACCCCGAAAATACAAAGATTGATATAAGAAGCGCAAAGCATGTTAAAACAACCTTAAAATACGCACAGAGAGAAATCGCGCGCGCACATCAGACAAATACACAAAAAGAGACTGTCTTTACAACTCGGTCCCCTCTGTCTGGTGTTGTGTTTTGATGTTTTCAGAGGGCTTTTTCTAATACATTATCGAGAGGTAAAATTCTGATTTAGACGATAATGCCAACTAAATTAAGCTAAAGATGGATTGTGTTTCTAATTAACCAAAAACTGTGAGCGTGCGCCGTAGGGAAAGCAGTCAGTGGTTTTTGAAAAGCCGAATAAATGTCTACCGTTTAGGATGAAAATAAGCATCATTTAGTTTCTACTCAGCTTCAAATGCAGAGGCAAAAGGCCTCATCTATCTCTCCTCCAATCACATTCCGTAAGGGATTTCATTATAGACCAATCATGTTCACCTGAAGGCGGGACTTCCCGCTTCTCTCCTCTCTGGCTATAAATACTGCCTCCTGTCCCTCCGCCCGATCAAAAAACATTGAGACGCTGAGACGATAGATTACATCGAATCTTAGGAAACGTAAACACTAAAGGTAATGTGGAGTTATTATCATTTCTGTACCTTGTTTTGTTTGTTAACAGTCGTGAACGATGTTTATCCACTTTGTGTCACATGTCGTCTGTGACGGTAGCTGGGTTTACGTCAGCCAGTTCACAACAACGGAGAGCGCGCGCCGTAGCCACTTGGCTAACAATTAGCTCCTGCTTAGCTGTAATACACAAACTATGAGTAATAAGGAAATAACTTAGTATTAAACTAGACATTACTTTTTGCTCATACCACTCTTTTACTTACTCTAAATTGGGCTTTGTTGGTTGGGGTGTGTTCAAGTATATAAGCCTGGACTCTGTGGTAGCTAGCTGGCGCCATTTTGCAATAGTCCCTGCTGTTTGTATTATAGTTGTTAACGACAGTAAAGAAAACGTGTGTGTATCTCGCAGCTTAATGGAGGCAGCAGGTCGTTACTGCTTTTTTGTTGAACGAAATCTTTCCTAAACACAGTGACGGCTTTAGTTCATACACTTTGATCCTTTTGATGTAGAAGTTAGTGTTCTTTGACTCTGTTCCTTATCTTTAACAATAGCGTATATAATTACGCTGTATTTATAACATTCACGATAGGCGGGGACTGTCACTGGAGAGTACTCACTCTAAATGTAATTTCCCCGAGGCGGTGACTCAGTCAAGTGGAAATGACCATCAAGGCAACCAGGAGAATTTTATCTTATCTATGTATAAAGGGTTTCTTTTCATTTTCAGACCTGCAGGTGAAAAATGGCTCGTACCAAGCAGACTGCTCGTAAATCCACCGGAGGAAAGGCGCCTAGGAAGCAGCTGGCCACAAAGGCTGCCAGGAAAAGCGCACCCTCTACTGGTGGAGTGAAGAAGCCTCATAGATACAGGTACACACAAGTGATCAGGATGAATGCACAATCATTTATTAAATTGTCATATTTTGGGAGTGGATTTAATAGGTTTGAGTGGCTTTTTCAATTAAAACAATGTTTGATTTTTCAACTTCTTTTAAATATGAATATGTTATGCATTTTTGAACATAATCATTTCTGGGTTTAGTAAACACTATCAACATAGTACTTTGTGAAATACTTTTATGAAAATAATTACTTGCAGCCCTTTTTGTTTTTTTTAATCACTGTAGCAGATCCTTTTACATTATTTGCATGACTATTTGTGTTCAGGCCTGGTACTGTTGCTCTGCGTGAGATCCGTCGTTACCAGAAGTCCACTGAGCTGCTTATCAGAAAGCTGCCTTTCCAGCGTCTCGTCAGGGAAATCGCTCAGGATTTCAAGACAGATCTTCGTTTCCAGAGTGCAGCTATTGGTGCTCTTCAGGTGAGACCACACTTTTTAACTGCTTGATAAACACACCTGCTCTCTGTATCTAGCAGACTTAAGACTGAGCTTTTTTTTTAATGTTGTGCAGGAAGCCAGTGAGGCGTACTTGGTCGGACTCTTTGAGGATACCAACCTGTGCGCTATCCACGCAAAGAGGGTCACCATCATGCCCAAGGATATTCAGCTGGCTAGGCGAATTAGAGGAGAGCGTGCATAAAGGATATGGTTTTATCTTTTTAGTGTGGGGAGGGGGGAGGGGGATGGATTGGGGTTTGTTTTGTAAATCTTGAACTGTTTCCAGCATGTGTACCTCCTGTCATTTGTAGTTCTAGGCTTTTTTTTTTTGTACTTCATTTGTCATGTTGCTCTTTACTTTTTCCTTCAATTGTCCTGTTCACTGTAGAATAGAGCTTCACATCTGTAAAATGTAAACACCATTATCCACTGTCTTTCTCAGGTTGGCATATCTATTTTAGAATCTGTACCCTTAATCCTGTGTGTGCATGTCATAGGATTTCCCGTGCTGTAAATAAACTTTCTGCTACCTCAAATTCTTTACCTGAATTTCAATCTTTTGAAATTTAAATGTTCTGCATTGAAGATAAAGTTTGTCCATTTATTTCCTTTTACAAAACTAGGGTTAAAATTTATTACTGAATTAACTATTTTGGTAATAAGGGTTTGAGGGTTTTTCCTCAAATCCTTATTAACAGCCTAATGTGAATATTTGTTTTTCTGTTCCTTTATAACAAATTAAAACTGAATAATGGTTTGGTGAAAACATGACGAAATAAGATTTGAGAACTGTCATTTCAGAGGAAATAAGCTGGACAATTAAGTAACTTTTTAATCCATATTTTCAAATTTAAAAGCAATGATTGATCAGACAAAAGGCAGAATATTCTACTGGATATCCTTTTAATCAAACCTTTCAGAACAAAGTCATATCTACAATAAATCACTGGAATATAATACATCTAATGTTCAAATGTTAACTTGCTTTCTTGAGGTCTTCCTCTTCATCTGAGCGCAAGCCAGGTAAATGCTCATACAGCTGCTTCTGCAGCTGTTCATCAATGTCTGTTTCAGTTCTTAGTGCACACCATAAAAGAAAGCCAGTAATAACCAGGCTCATGGGGAGGACTTTCCACCAGGGGCGCTGAAAGTGGCTTCCCATGGAGCGGTTGACCTTCCAGGTCCTGTGACTGGCTTTGCTGGTGGAGAATTTAATGGGTTCATTTTTCACCTCTTCCTTGTCTGTGGGTTCCTTGGACCTGGCTGCTCTTTGAGAGCTCAGAGCTAAGGACCGCACACTGCTCAGTCTGCTGAAGAAGAACACACATTAATAGATGCTCTTCAGGTTAGGGACCCCAAAAACTCTAAGGCACGCACTATTTACACAAACATTTTATATGCCACTATGTTAAGATCCTGAAGGTCCTGAACTACTGTGTCAGGTCACCATGGTTGAGTGAGCTTTACGATAAATTAGGTCATTTTAGCAGGAAACAATATCAAAACTTCTCCAAATATTATATTAAACAGGTAAATATTAACCGAATTAAACTCAATTTTAAACAGTTTTGATTAGTAAACAATGTCACTGAGCCACAGCCACCAACATTGGGTCAACTTGCTATTTTTCATTAGCCCGCCACAGATTAACACTCACCTCACGTCGCAGTCGTGAATAAAAACACGGCGGCTAAAAGACACTCGTGTCAGACCGGTGAAAACTCGTCCTGTTGTTGTAAACATCTTGGGCAAATGATCATCTTATAGTGCACAATGTTTCCACGTGCGAAACTGCAGGATTTCTTACAAAACGTTTCTTGGTTAGGTCATGTAACACGACGTTGTGTAACATCGGATTTCGTCCGATGCCGCTGCTGAATTTTATATACCGTTCCGCTTGAATCCAAATGACTCAGTCTTGACGTTTTGTTCTCAGTTTATTATTATCGAAACGCGTAACGTAAAGCAGAAAGAAAAACAAATATTTTGCTTACAGTAAACTTACTTCAAGGTTAATTTTTAATCATCTTGTTTGATTAATTATTAATATACTAAATCAAAGGTTAATTTTGCATATTATCATTAATCATACATTATAAAACATTATACGTAGTACATTTAAAAATAACTATAATTTGTTGCCAACTCCCTAAAGCAGAAGTGTCAAACTTGCGGCCCTCGGCCACATGCAGCCCTTCAGTTGATTTTATGTGGCCCGCCACCTAATATCATGGATAATATAATGGAGTTATTTTTTTAGTGAGAGATTATTTTTGCAAAACTACATCTTTATTGTGCACTATATATTGTTCCACATCAACACATCCCCTTGCTTTGAAATTCTGTGAAATATCATCACAAATATTTTTATTGTGATGGAATATGATAAAATTTTAAGATAATATTGCCAAACCCTGCTGAATGACCTAAAAAAGACTTTTTTCACTTGACTGGCCCCCTACTGGTCAGACTAGATGCTCGGTGGCCCCAAGGACATTTGAGTGAGACTCCAGACCTAGAGCATAAACAGAGAGTATTTGTCATTGAATCGTGAAGAACTGAAGAAGTACATGAGGGTGAGATTGGTTTGTCAATTATCTTTAATTTCCACATCTTCCACATCGACTATCCGATGGCATTATACCAAAAATAAAAAATCACAAGAGATAATAATATTAATCATCGTAAATAAGTTGAAATTTATCATAGACAAAGTAATATATTAAACGCTTCAGCAGCCGTCTTATCACCCAGGGTCTTTGAACGCTTAACAGCCACCGACCAATCCAAAACAAGCAGACACAAAACCGTCCAATCGCATTTCATCTTGGGGGAATCGTTTCCTGGTTGAGTTCCCATGCTTGTTTTGTGCTTTACAAGGTCCAGCACGTTTTTTGTACCCCATTCCAAGTAAGTTATATACAATACTATACTTAATAAAAGAACATTGTTATCAACTCAATGTTTTCAATGTCAGATTTCCAGGAATGTAGACATGTTTGTTTAGTCTTGCTCGTGCGCACAATTCGTCAGCAAGAGAAGGAAACACACATGCTGTTCTACTCTATTTCTCAGGGTTGTTTTCATAAAATGGTTCAAACATAATTAATGTATAGATGTCCTTAAGTGACATGCATTGTGCTTTTTGTTTTGTTTAGTCTTTTAGTTAATCACACCATGGCCAAAGATAAGTCAGTAAAATCTGAATCACATCCAGCCAAACGGAAGAAGTTGGCTCCAAATCCCAGCGGGATGCATGCAGAAACCCTGATGGATGCTGAAGTGAAAAAGAAAAAGAAGAAGGTAGAGGTAAGTGGCACAGTCCCATTTGATCACACACCCTCAATGTCATCATAAAATGCTGATTGTGTTTATGTCATCCAGGAGGCTCCTAAACAGATTCCTGATGTTACAATCACAGAAGCAGCTGCTAAAAATAGGAAAAAGGACAAGAAACACAAAAAGAAACCAGTGACAGAGCAAACACTGACTAAAATAACTGAGGTAAGAAATTGTTTAATATTATAGTTCTCTGTGAGCAGTCATTTGAAGTATGACTTCTGATTGGTGATGTCTTGAACAGAAAACCCTACAATAACAAAACATGAACTGTTATGTTAATTTAAATCAAAGTACAACGCAAACACAATTTAGAGGATTAAGGAGCTGTTTGGCCCCCAGCTCTTTTTCACACATTCAGATAAAAATACATAGGTGCGATATTACATCACATTTTAATTTTCATTTGATGACAAACAAAATTTCCTTTACATTTAGTGATACCTATTACTCTTTTTTTTTTTTTTTTTAAAAATACAGAAACAAAGAAAGGAAGAACACAGGGAAGAGAAATAAAACATACAGAATCTAGCACATCCAAGAATTATGCCATTCATCAGTCCATGGCCATAGTTAAACAATGAGGTGAATGACAAAGGAAGATATCTATGGAAAAACAAATGGGCAAAGTCAAGCATACGCAAACTCGCATACATCTGTGCCCAGTGAAGCATTAAGTTTGTAGGTCTTGCCCATTAAAGTATCTTAGTACCGGATCCCATGTCGTATCAAACACATCTTCATCATAAAGTTTCTCAAGATGTAGTGTGTTTGACATTTCTCCCAGCCACATGTCATATGTTGGCACAAAGTCAATTTTTCACACAAGGAAAAATCAGTTTTTTTGTAACCACCATCTCAAATTGAGTAGTCTTCTCATATTTGTTGGTAGAAGATAGTACACTTGTAGCTCCCAGGACTGCAACAAGCGGGCTGGGTACCAGGCCTTTTTCAAAAGCCTCAGAAAAACAGTGAAAAATAATTTTCCAGCATGAATGAGGTTTGCTGCAAAAAGAATGTGCAAGATCACCTATCATGGATTTACATCGGTTACAAATGGGTGAAACATACTTTTTACTCTTATTAAACATCTGGTCTGTTTGTTCTGGAGAGGAGGAAACCTGCTGTTAATTTTCAAGTCGTCACACGAAAACGACTTGGAAATGTCAGGGGGTTCCAGTCACAAGTGGACAGCAGTCATGAATGGTGAATGCACTCAATCAAGATTCAATCACTCACCCTGGTGATTTATTAGAGTCTCTGAACTCAGACCATTCATATCTATTAAGTGTTAATCGGTGTGTCTGTGATATGCTGCTGGCTTTTATGTGAATCGAGTGCAACAGTCTGTTGGATATTGAATTTGTAGGTTGCCACAGTCTGTCACACATGGCTGCAGTTGTTTGCAGGTGGTGTATACATGGATTTTCCTGTGCCCGAACTTAGCAGCTTAACCCATTTCCTCCGATCCTGGAGAAAAATCTTCATTTTTTGCTGGAAAGTCTCTCCAAGGAAGCTGTAAATGAGTGGGTTCAGGCAGCTGTTCGAGAAGGCTGCCAGCCTGACAGTGTGACCTGTCTGGGGGTAGTCCTGCCACAGCGTCTCCCTGTTTGTGTCACCTCTCAGGAGATGGACACTTACAAACACATTCTCTGGCAGCCAGCAGAGGAAGAAAGCTAAAACAGCCACCGAGATCATCCGCAGGGCTTTCTGTCTGCGAGGCCTCCACTGTTGTCCCTCTTGTCTCCTCTGGCTGTGCTTGAGCACCTTTGCTATTCTCCAGTAGCAGACCACCAGGACACAGAAAGGCAGTAGAAAGCCCAGCATCACCTCGAGCCACTGAATCTGCGTTACGTTGGCAAAGCAGAAAGTGAGTTCTCCAGGGTGCTGAGCTTGAGCTAAAGCAAAAGGTAGAAGTGTGAGCAAGGATGAGGACACCCAGATTAGGCTGCAGCTGAGGCGTGCATGTGGCCTGCTCCGTCCAATATTGCCTGTCAGTGCAATAAACCGATCAATGCTCATCCATGTTAAGAAGAAGATGCTGCTGTACATGTTGACCTGCTGGAACAGGTTCATGAAGGTGCAGAGTCCAGCTTTGTTATAGTATCCCTGTTTCAGGTTGAACACCTCAATCAGAGAATCGGCCACTAGGATGAGGTCAGCAACAGCAAGGTTCACAAAGTAGAGGTCTGGGGCTGTCAGGCGCCCCCTGTTGTCCAGGTTGACGACTAAGATGAGGATGTTCCCAATGAAGCCGACGGGAAAGAGGAATACGGTGTACAGGATGGAGAGGATGAAGCTGATAACATAATTTTGATGCTTCTCTGACGCTGTCTGGAGAAAATCAGAGACAACTGCCTGTGTGTCATTCAGGTGGACAGTGACGTTATTATCACTGATAATTCTGTTGCCCGCGTACATTGTCATGTCCTACTACACCTCTGTGTTGAGCTGGTGTTAGTGGTACTTAGCCATTAAGTTTCCATACTCTTTAGTTTCTGTGGCACCAGGTGTTTACTCTTTCTGGTCCTCCTGGATTACACTTGAGTTGACTGTACAGAGAGGAGAGGAGCAGTAAGTCCCAAATTTTATATTTATGGACCTTCAGTGGGAAGAAATTCTTTGACAATAATGAATTTACATCAGTTTGGTCATTTTGGAAGCTGCTTCGGGTGTAAATATGTATGATTTTGTCTAAACCTGAACAGCTAACAAAGACCACTTACTATCTGTATTCTATTTTTGTGTTGCTGTTTGTTCTGCACCAAATACCAAAGCTAAGCTCTTGCATGTTAGTACCTACATGGCAATGAAACCAATTCTGATTCTGAAACATAGCTGCATACAACATAGCTTCTAACATTAATGTGGCACAATTTTCTGTTTGGTTGTAATTTTGAAATCAAGGAAAAAATGCCATAAAATGAGGACACACTCCTATTTTGATTTAAGTAGCATTGTCTTTGCAGGTTATTATAAGGATATAAAAATAATACCAATATGCCTGCTTTGATCTGCTACCATTGGATTGACAGTGTCTAAAAACTGATTGAAAATTGTTATTCTTTTGCTGATTACATTTCCAGTACCTTTTACAGAAATAATGGCTTTATTGTTGAAAATCAGATTTTGATACATTAATTTGTAATTCATACTTTCAAAAATAATGATCTAGAACTTACCCAATGCTTCCTTGCACTGCACTTGGCCTTTCAAATTGCATGTGTTGATCATGAAAGTGTTGTGGTCAGTGGCACTGCACGTCTCTGGTAACAGCATATTTACACAAAACAAGACAAACGTAAGATGGGGAAGGTCTAATCTTTGCCATTTCTAGACCCTTCGATATGTATATATATATATATTTTAACAGACATCTGTTTTATTTCTCATGTTAATGTTATTTTCAAGTTTAAGTATCATCACTGTGACTTTATTCATGTCAATTGGGTCTAAAATTTGACATAATGTCATCTTATGCAACCCAGTGTGTTTATTCATTTTCCTGCTGGTTTCTGGTTTTGTGATGTGAGGCATGTCAATTGTTCCTGGAACTGGTGTCCATCTGTTGATTGGAAATAGGCAGAATGTTCACAGACTGCAACTGTTCTTTTTTTTTTTTTTTTTTCTTCAACTTTTTTTTAATACTGGAGAACATTGGCAGTGAACTTTGCATCTGACTTTACTTTTCCAAGACTTTATATTTCCTATGTGGCGTTCAAGCAGTATTTTTCCAAGCATTTTGTCTAAATGGGCTTCTGTGCAATTATAATTATGAGAAGGGAGTGAGTTTTCCAAGCAAGGAAACTTTCTTATTCATAGATGTTGATTTGACAGCAGTATGGTTGGAGTGCTTTCTGGACTCAAATTGAGTTTGTCTGGTTTGCTCTTTGGATCAGATGCTTTGAGACATTTATAAAACCCAGACACCCCATTGTCATGTGTAGTCCTGAAACAATCAACCTTTCTGTCAAAAGTTTGTTTTAATATTAAACATGTCCATGCTGTGATAATAAAAGCATTTTCAAAATTATACAGTATAAAATGACTGTACACATGTGTCACAGTTCTGAAGATCCATAGCAAAATATTTATTTTGTGAAATACAAATATACAAAAAATTCTTTTGAAAAATAGCTTTACGGGCTGATTTTCAGTCACTGAAGACACTAAATGGGAGAAAAGTTGTCCTTTGCACAGCAGCCAATTTGACAGGTTACAGTAGGAAAAATCAGATGTGTAAATAAACATGAAGAGTTTTTATTTAGCTGCTTCAGCTTAGGGGTGTATGCTGGTTCACTGTCACACTGTCCTGACATATACTGTACATGAACTGAACAGAACCATTAATGTGATCAAAAACAAAAAGACCATTGCAAGTCAGAGAAAAACAAACAGCAAAAGCATGTTAAAACTTTGATTATGAAATTGTCTAATACATCCGGTCTTTGAAAGTTGGTCATCTGATGCATTAGTGGAGTCCTGTCCTCATAGCGGAGCGTTTTTGTCTATGACTCTATGTCCTGAAGGGTGTCTGTGATCTCAATGTGTGGAGCAATGATGTTTCTGTTGGGCTGCGTTCGCCCTGGGCTTCGACAGCAGTCCCTCAGCTGTCTGAACACTCCATGGAGACTTTCTCGACATGGCCGGTGCATGAGCAGCACGAGCAGCAGGCTGGCACTGCTTCCTGAGAACATTACAAATTCAGCCGAACTCAGAAACGCTTGGTCATAATCACTCAGCCGCTTCTGCTCCTGTAGTTGTGCTGCTCTCACCAGCACCACGTTGTAGAAGAGCAGACAAATAAACATGACCACAGTGACTGCCAGGAACACTGGCCCCTCCTCCGAGCCAGAGAGGAAGCGCCCTTTAGATTTCCACTGTCGGACACAGCCGCAGATCAGAAGTCCTAGTTGGAGGATGTAAGGAATCAAAAAAGCCAGACACAACTTTGCTGCTGCATATGAAACACAAGCTTTGGCTGGATCCATAAAACACCTTGTGGTTTCATGTAGACCATCGCTGGGTCCACGAATCCCAGCCAGCACTAGAGAGATCAGGACAGAAGTCACGATCACTAGAGCTGCACAGACACCAGGCCTCCGCAGCACGGCGTGAGATGGTGGGTCGAGGGTTAGCACATAAGCCATGAGCACTAATACAAACAGGCCACACGTAGAGACTGTGTTGATGACGAAGGAAAGAGCAGCACAGCCCAATGCTGTGGTCCTCAGGTAGTCAGGTCTGTAAGCCACAGCGTGGAGAGAGAGCAGCAGGAGCAGCAGCTGGAAGCCACAGAAGGCCCAGAGCAGGCAGTCGAGCCAGGCCAAGCGTCTGTGTGCTCTGTAGGTCTGGATGAAGCTGTAGAGCAGGAAGCAGCCGGCCAAGAATCCCAGACCAGCAAAGAAACTGTAGACATAGTTCGCTCTGGAAGTTATGTCGTTGGCTGCAATTATGTCTAAAGGGGAGGCGGCTGAGGTGGAGACGTCCATGATGGTGACATTGTTGTCTGTGATGGTAGAGCTGTTGGACACTGGAGGAATGGTGCTTCCCACAGCAGTTAATGAGTCTCCACCTTCAGACTGAAAAAAGAAAACACCCACTGATGAAAGCCTCTCCTCCCACCAGGGGATGAACAGGAACACAGCAAACTTTCAGCAAAGCTCAAACCTTAGTTCTACCTTTTTCATTAAAGCTGAAACAATGAATCGTCTTTCACAATAAATTAATTGGTTTGCGTTTAAAAACAAATGAATGATCAGTTAGATCATTAGCTTCAATGTGAATATTTTCTGTGCTCCTCTATGATATTAAACTGTATACTAGTTTCATTTTAAGGTTTGGGAAACATGGATCAACTTTTATCTCACAATTGTCTGACATTTTATGAACCAAACACCAATTAAGAAGATAATAGAGAGAATAATCGATAAAGGGTTTTTATTGAACAGAAATAGACAAAGTCAACAGCTTTTTTGTTTTGGTGCTTCTCTGTGGCTTTTAATGCAATTTCATTGGCCTTTACTGTCTCTTCGTTAAATGGGTTTTCCACAGGAACACACTGTGACAACATCGAGTAGACTTCCTTCCTAAATTAAGTCAAAGTTGAGTTGAATTGCTACTGATCTCTAAATGTATACATTTAGTGACTTTTTCTGAGCATTCTCTACAACTGCTCTCTCAGACGGTTTTTGTTTGCTCTTTTCAAGGAACTGCCTGCTCAGTTGAAACAAAAGAGAAAACTGTTTCCACGTACCATTTTTGCTGTCGTCACCCACTCGCCTTCTGTTTTGAATCCTCCAGCCAGACACTGCTAATTGGCTCAAAGCTCTGACAATGATGCTCGCTGCATGTACATGACTGACACTGTGACGGCGTTTATATTTCTGTGGGCTATAAACCCACCAGCATACTTTCAGAATAACTGTGTGGCCATGTGACCAAAATCTTTTCCCTCCCTCTTTTTTTCATCACTATGCTGACTGACGCTGTTAAATCGGAGAGCATAATGTGCCCCTTGTTTAACTTCCCCCGAGAGTGAAAATGCAGCAGTACTCCAGTAATGCTGTGGTTACTGACACCAGGAAGGAAATTGCTTCATTAAAATTGCTTCTTTATGTCTCTGTAGAATAATTTTGAGCATCTTGCTAAGCATGAATTATTCTCCAGACAACAGTAGAAATGAAGAGAAAAACACATTTTCTTTTTCTCCGTGGCCTTCTCACTAGTTTCTCTGTCATCGTTTAACACATCTGACACAAAATGGGTGGTTATTTTTAAACAGTGCAGCTGTGCCTGCTGTGGACAAAGGTGAGGCCTTTGAATGCACTATTGTGGGGATGTTTCGCACTATGGTTAGCTTTACCACGCATTGTGAATCTTTGTGATGCTGACCTCATGCATACGCTGTAAATACAGGAAACTGATATGCTGCAGCTATACAGGAAGTGATCCAAACATTTAAAAAAAAGCTGCATGACAAGATGTCACGCAAATATACTCACAAGAAATCTTTGGGGGGAGATAATTAACTTTGCTTTGAACCATAAATTAATAAAAGTGGCACAAAATGGCTGTTAACATACACAAAATGTGAAATTATTGTTTTAACTTTTCTTATTAACTCATGAGCAGAGGGAGGAATTTACAGCCCTTTAAAAATGTTTTTACACAAACACAAAAATGTAAAGTCTCTTCATGTTGATAACTCCCAGGATGCTTTGGTTTGAATTGGTGTGACAGATTTCAGATTCACCCCATCGCCCTGAGGGGACACATGAGCTGGAGGGAGAGGAGGACTTAAGTCCGGAGGAGAAGCGAGCTCTAGAGAGGAAGATGAAGAAGATCCTGAAAAAAGAAGAGAGGAAAAAACTTAAAGCAGAGGGAGATTTGTTACAGAGAACTGAAGCCTCTGGACCCACCGCACCTCAGCAGGCTTTGGATTACCTCACTTGGTAAGATCATTGCTTTTTATATGTCATCATTCCCTACTCAGGATGAGCCATGACGATACTCAGTATCGGTATTGGTCTGATACTGGTCAAAATCACGATCAGGAAAAAGTCAAATGTAAAATCTGATACAATCCTGAAACTCTAAATAAGGATTGTATAATACTGTAAATATAGACGCCTCACTGAGTATAATGTAAATAAAAGCAGCAACAACATTTTAACTTGAATGTCTTTGTTAGCAGAATAATTGTTCTGTTGGAGTATTATATTTTTTAAATTGGTGATTATGGAAAGGTGTTAAGCTGAAAATGCACAAGTTGCATTGTGGGAAGTCTTCTGTCTAGTTTTATTGAAACATGTCAGGACTAGTAGTCTCTTGGTTTCAGCTAGAGTGGCCCAGCTTTATGAAGGTTCTACATACTGATACACACATCTTTGCTTCGCGGTAATAATCCTCTGAATTATACTTAACTTTATACCAACAACCCACACAGTTTTTGTGTTTATAGCTGGGCTGAGAACCGCACAGCGTGGAAGTTCCAGAAGACAAGGCAGACGTGGTTACTGCAGCACATGTTTGACTCACAAAAGGTAAAATTAAATTCTGTCATCAGTTCATACAGGAGAATTTTGTTCAGCTGAGTTTTTACCAAAAGTTTTAACTATAGATGGTCTTGCCAAAGTTTGCACTGATTACATTTTCCCAAATCTTTGTCATTTATACATATATACTGTATATACATTCTTGAAATAATTTAATGGTAGAATTAGATATAATTTGCTATTGCTGAAGAAGAAAACATACACTCACATAAAAATACTTGTTTTCAGATTCCAGATGATATGTTCTCTGTGCTGCTTCAATACCTGGAGGGTCTTCGTGGAGCAGCGAGGGACACTTCAGTGCAGAAGGCTTTAGCTCTGGTTGAGGAGTCAGGACACACACCAGATGATGTAGTCGTCCAGCAGAGGGCGCACAGAGCTAGAGAAGTTATCCAACTACTGTCCTGACCCTCAAGTAGTACAGTAGGGCATCACATAATAACAGAGAGACTAAACTCTGACAATCTGTGGATTAAACATTTATCCAGATCTCATGCTTTGACTAAAACTGTTGCTTAACATAGTTTTTTAATGTTCCCATAGAAGAGTAAACAATTTGATGTCAAGCTTATACTTGGGATACAATGGTACTTTGGGGGACAGAAGTTGATTATTACCCCAAATGTAAAGAATTAAGTCACTGTCCATATGAGAAGATACATAAACATCCAGACCAAACGAAAAATGAGAAACCTTTGTAGAAAAAAAGTCTTAGGAATGTTTGTACTCAAGACACGTTTGAGCATGTTGAGGCCCAGCATCAGTGAAAACACTGAGAATAACTGTTCTTCCCCACTCAAGATATAACACAATGAGACTGTTTTTTTTTTGTCAAAACAAACATCATTTATGTTTAATGTCAATTACAGATTATTTACATGAAAATACAGCACAACTGACCTTTCAAATATTTTTCTCTGTATGAATCCTTACATATAAAATGAAACCTGTCCTCCACTGCTTTTACTTTTGGTTTGACAAAGCTACACATGAAAAACCCATGTGGCCTCTGTATCTAATAGTGTTCCTTGTCTGGCATCCTGACTTGTGTTATACAGTATGCCTTTACCTGTAACGTGCTACAGACTCAAATATTGAGGTGTTAATATATTATCATTTATGGTTTATATTACATCTTGTCAGTCAGTTTGCCTGGAGCGGGCCAGGTGAGTGTACAAACTAATCTAAAATGGTATGACAAGTTTGTAATCCAAATCCAAGTTCATTTGTCACTTCTTTAGTGTGGCCACATGAATGTAACGGGAATAGCGTCCAGTCAAGTGAGCATCTCTGTTGGTCCAATTCAGCATGCAGGTGCTTATAGATGGAGGCTATAGCTTGCTGCAGGTGACTTTCACTGCGAGTCAATAAGGCCAGTGTCTCCTCGTAGGTGTTGATTCTCATCTTTCGCAACCCCTGCACCTTTTGTTTTATCTGTGATACAAGTAGGTACAAGAATATACAACATGCTAAATAATGTAACAATACAGTGTGAGACTTGAAGGATTAAGAATGGTTTAGTGGAGTTCACTTACTCTGCTTTGAATTAAAAGGAATACTGTGTTGAGTGAGGAGCGCACGGAGTCTGTTAATCTCTTCCCTCTGCTTTTGGAGGTCCTGTACAAATTTATATACATATATACAGTGTGCATATATATATAAATGAGTGAACTACCCAGTCAGATGACTGCATGCTGTGAAACTAATACAGTGACAAAATGTCGAGGAATTTCAAGCACATAATTCAAAATTCAAGAATTTTCCAAACCTGGGAAAAAAAAGGTTACAGTTGAAGCATGCGCAAGGATTTCAAGCACCCGAACAAACTTGGTCAGTAGTAAATATTTTTCTTTCCGGGTTTTATTTAAAGGGGGCTATTAAATCTCTATGTGAATATATACTCTATATTGCACTTACTGTACCTCAGTGCATTTTTGTAAGGAGGTCTGCGTCTCTGAATCTTCTACATCTTCTGGTAGCTTGACCTTCACTTTTTGGCCCTTTAGGAGACCAGCATCTTCGAAAATGTCCCGTAAAAGATTGTTGTAACCCTGCAACAGACATGTAAATTGTAGTCGTGTAATAGAATATTACATACATTGCAGATATTGAAATACAAAATGTTAAAAGCTAACATTTCAGAAAGTACTGTAAGTCTAGAATGTTCAATGTAAATAGAAAATGTCTCCGTTTCAGTTCCTCCTAATTTTAATTTTAAGTATACACATCCACATAATCATCTGTAAAGTGGCTTTAACTGTTTCTTACACTACTCATACTTCTTCTCACCTGTTCAGTTACAAGACCTTCATAACGAGCCTGCTCAGCTTCATCCCATTCCTCTTGCAGTTTCTCAGTCAGTGTTGGGTACACTTGAAACAGGAACACATCATTGTTTTTCCAGTCTCAAGTATGGCTGACTTACATTTATGATTTCGTGTTGTGAGGGGGTTATTTTTGTTTTACCTAAAAGAGAATGTGGATGGCAAACAAGCGGGGTCTCAAAGGTTAGCGAATACACACAAGTGCTGGGCTCCGAGACTTGAGCAAGCTTGCTGCTTGCACCACAGACCAAAATTGCCTGGAAACATGTGACAATGAACAAATTACACAGCAGAACTCCAAATATTCATAGAGTTGATTTACTCGTGACCATTCACTATGAGTTGTGTGGATTGGAGAGCTGTTTGTCCAACATATTTCAAAGGTGACTGTTCAATATTGAGAATACTTGTTGAATATTACTTTTTTCTCTTTATGGTTTGATGAATTAGCTTCCCAACCATTTCTTCCATGACCTTATATTTAAGATGAAATGTAGAAAATGAAATGAGCCATTAGGTGGTTCTAAATCCCAAACTGGAGTATGTTTAAGTACACTAACCTTTGTTTCTCTGTTTCTGGTTCCACAAGTATCTCCATCTCTCATCCACATCCCTGTGAAAGTGTTGTTTTCTATTTCCCACTCCTGCCAGATGCTAAAAGGAGAATAAAATGGGTTGCTCTCACAGCAGAGACACACCTTTCTGCCTATTATCAGATATAATGCTAAGATAAAGGTGAGGCATCTTACCCCAGTATCCCACTGTATGCATTCCACCTGAATGATTGCTCGTGCTGGGTGATGTTATGAAATGGACAGAATTCATATTTATACCTGGAAAGTGACCCAATCGTAACAATCCAGCAGTCAGCATCCAAAACAGACAGTAGGCTGTGAAAACTTTATGGCTAATAAAAACACAACCGTGGTAGATAAAGTAAATACTCACATTGATTCTGTGAGACTGAAACACTTTCCAGCAAGCTGGTGAAGATGCACTGGGCCTGGGGGAAAACATTAATGTTGACACAGATGAAGTGTGTTTTTTTTTTTGCCACAGACATCCATTTTACTAAAGATGCACCAAAGATACAGTTTCCTGCTGACCCTGTCAAAAAAGCCTATATAATAGAAATAATAAAGATGGTTAGTACTCTTGCCTTTGCAGCAACAAGACCTGGGTCTGCAACCCGGTCAGAAGAAAGGGTTTTGCATGGAGTTTGCATGTTCTCCCCATGTATGTGTGGGTTTTCTCTGGGTTCTCCAGTTTCCTCCCACAGTCCAAAAACATTCAGACGGGATTAGGCCAATTGGTTCTCTCTAAATTGGTTATAGGTGTGAGTGTAAGAGTGAATGGTTGTTTGTCTCTATGATGAGGATAAAAAGATGATGGATGGATAATAACGATGTTTTGAGTGTTTTTATTCTTATATTTTAATGATTCATTCAGGTTACCACCACACACACGTAACACAAACATTTCTGATACTAACATAATTTTTTAACCATACTTTTCTAGTTCTAATTCATTTTCTCTGAAATATTAACATGTCAAAATGCACATGACAACAGGGGCTAGTGATTTAGCAGTAAAATAATAAATAACATTTATAAATGTGTTGATTTGTCTCAGGCAAAACGTTGACGTCATTGCTTAAATGAAACAAAGGCTTCAAATGGAGTGAACAGTTTTACCAGATACTGAAGATGGGGTCACTTTGGGCTGTAGTCTGCTTCCCTGAGGCATAAAATGATTGTTCAACCTGCACACAGAGAAAAAACCTCAGTCAGGAAGAAGCTGATATCAAGACACTGAAAACTGAAACACACATGTGAATTTGTTTAACAGACCCTAATGTGTTTGGCTCCTCGACTATTTTCATTTTCCCGGCAAATCCATGATTTACTGTGTGAAAACAGAACGAACTTAATGGACACTCGGCAGCAGAGTGCAGCACATCAGCTTTAGTGTAAAAAAATAAATGTGTTAAGCGAAATTTAAAAACACTTACTGAAAAGAGAAAAACAGACGAGCCAACGATTTATTGAACTGGATTTTAAGTTATATAAATACTGCATTGTTTATTTTCGAATAACTCAAATGTGAGCTCGGGTTGTTTGTCCTGCTGCACTTCCTGCCGTGTTGGAACTTCGTCAGGTGACACGTCACGTGGAGAAAATGCGCATGTGCAGTTAGCTTTTCGTGCTACGACATGCTCTGTACGATAAGTCGCAGTCAAAGCAACAAAAAAATTGACTTTTAATTTAACTAAAGCAGCGTATGGTACATTGGGACATAGACTACGCGAACTGTGTAATATTTATTTGTTGTTAGTGTGTACATTTACAAAATGTTAGTAATATTAATAAAGAAAATGTTTACTTTAAGCAAATCCATAGCTTGCTAGCTAGCTAATGTCAAAGGACGTAAACAATTACTGGTTGAGTTTTATACATGCTGAAATCTGACAGTGATTTACTACCTGTCCACGTGGTAAAGCATGGGACGAAAGAAGCAAGGCAAGTTTGTGCGACCTGACAACAAGGGCAAAGATAAAAGACATAAAATGAAGGGGAAATCCTTAGAGGCCTTTACAGAAGACATGCACTCTGCGTTTGAAGGTAATGATACAAAGATACTTAACTTCATAATTAAACTGCTTTGTGCAGGTCTCCTTTACACTGGTGGCAATAAGAAATAGATTTTAATAAATTGAAAATTTATGATGGTTAAAGTATTAAAATTGTACCTGAGGATACAATGAATGATTTTCCTGACATCCATGTGTTTGAATGTGGGGATACAAGTCATTAACGTTTGGAACAACATTGTCCACACCATACTTTGTGTATGGTGTAAATATTTTCTACTTTGAGTTTTGCTGCTAACAGACCCAGACAGTGAGAAGCCTATGAAGACTCTATTCTCTGAAATCGAATGCTTTATGTCAATTCCAACTTGATTAAATGAAAACAAAAATGAAATAAGCAGCCCTTAAAACATCTGCTACTCTTAACAAAATAAACCTTTCAACCACTGGTAATTTGTGTATGGAAGATCTGCCGGGTTGAAAATAACCTGCTTATATAATTACCTTTGAACCCAGTGACATTGTTGTCCTCCACATCATAATGCACCTTTTGTCTTGTGTCTCTGTCTTTTTTTCCAGCAAGTCTTCAGTTAGAGCAAGGAGCAGAGGGCCCTCAGGTTAAATTACCTTGTCCACTTGCCATGTGGGAGTTGGGACACTGCGATCCTAAACGTTGCACTGGCAGAAAGTTAGTACGCAAAGGCTTTGTACGCAACCTGCGCCTCAATCAGAGGTTTAACGGACTCATACTGAGTCCAATGGGCACAAAATATGTTACACCAGCCGACAGGTTTGTTGAGTCTTCTTCTGCATTACTGTGTTGATTGAAATAGCTGCTAGTCTGGAATGCAGGCATGAAAAATATATTCATAAGAAGGATTTTCTTCATGAACTCTATTCTTATGATTAAGTATGATTGTCATGGCTTGTGGTTTAAAACAAATGCTGGCCTTTCTGCACAGAGAAATTGTGGCTCAAAATGGGTTAGCAGTGATTGACTGTTCTTGGGCCAAACTGGAGGAAACTCCCTTCAATAAGATGGTTGGAGCTCATCCCAGGTTACTACCGTACCTCGTAGCTGCAAACCCAGTCAACTATGGCAAGCCTTGCAAGTTATCTTGTGTTGAGGCTTTTGCTGCTACATTCTGTATTGTAGGTAAGGTTTCCACTTCACTTAATCAGAACTTGTGTACTAAATTGTATCAGACTACTTTTGTGTCCAAATATAAGTTGTTACAGTGAAAGCCTGACACATTTTTTCTGATCTTGCAGGTTTTGAAGAACTGGCCGTGCTATTGTTGAAGAAATTCAAGTGGGGGTCAGTCTTCTTGGAGCTTAATAAAGTTCTACTGGAGCAATATGCAGCATGCCAGTCAGAGGAAGAGTTACTTTCTGTGGAGAAGGAGTTTCTTACAGCCAAACCTGAGGAGGAGGAGTTTGGTAAATGAGGATAATATATTTATATCCCATGCAGTGGTTTTCATACATTTTAATGTAGCAGTCATGACTGGTATTGCTGTGGTTTTCATCCAACATCCACCCTTTTCAAGTCAATTAATTCCGTTTACACCCATAGGTAGGTTTGTTTAGAGGCATCCATGACAAACATCTTACAGATAGCATAGTCATGACGAACATAATAAAGCTTAAAAATATTTTAAAACTTCTTAAAAAGAGTTTAGTTTTGTTTTGTCTACATGTGAAACGTGTAGCCCTGAAATAGTTAATTTATAGTACCCTTTGTTTTAGTATTAGTAATTTTACTTTTAAGGAAATCAGTAAAATATATGTAGGTTATTTGTATTTTGTAGTTGTTCCACTGTATTTATTTATTTATTCATTCATGTATGTAAAAATCACGGATCCCAATGTTTGTGCTTTTGAGCAATCAAATGGTAACGGTCTCTTGATGAGTTGTGATAGCTGACCCATACCTCCTCTGTATAAACACTGATTGAGTATTGTTTTTATCAGTAATTAAAATGATTAGCTTTTTGCTTTGCTATAAAAATTTTATATTAAAGAGGTAGACAGTGATTTAGAAATCTGGAACAAAGATGACTGTTTCCCACATCTGTCTTGTTCACAGATCCTTTTGATATTGATTTAGGAGTCGAATGTCGAAATCTCAACAGACAGTGGTAAGCATTTATTGTTAGAGTGTGATAATCCTTTATGTTTTATGCAAATTCTGTAGTTATACATAATATGCCTATAATGGAATAATCAGCATAATCTGATCCAGTCATTTTAGTGCTGACAGTTGGTTTGTTTTCATTGTAGTGTCACTTTATACAGCTTCTAATTGACAGCAGAAAGTGGTTGACTGTCTGAGTTAATAATGAAAAAAACTAAGCTTATTGCAGGCAAAATACCAAATATTCTTACATTCTTTACATACAGTATGTTGTTTGTTTTCCAGTGGTATTGTTACTAAGTATGGTTCCTAAGCTCACTAACCTGTCATTTCTGGGTTTAGTGTACCTGAAGATGATGTCTCTTCTGAGGATACAGACACCTCAGAGGATGATGAAGATGAAGCAGAAGATAAGAAAATGGAAAACAATGAGTCAAGAACTGTCTCATATCATCGTGAAGCTGAAGAGACTGAATCAGAGTAATCACAATAAATAATATTTCAACTGTCTCCTCTGAAAAGACAGAAAAAGTCATTGTACAAAAACAAGGCTATTTTAAGCTAACAAGTTTTGTTTAAAGTATAATGGGATACAAGATGTTCAGTTAGAAACCCATCATTAAAACCTTAAGAGCCTGTGAGTATGCTGCTTCCTCACTAAATTGTCATTAAAATGTAAAATAAGGCAACCAGAATACTGTTCATTCATACACTGCCGTAGGTAATGGAGTATGGACAGTACAGAGTAGGCTCCATGCTCTGACTTCTGGACAGAGGTGCCCACATATTTGGGGTTTTTCAGTCCCAAGACTTTGTTTCGATTGGTGATTCTGCCTTAGAGACGAGTTAGTCCTCAAGATTATGTTTTGTGGGTCTGACTGCTGCCAGAGAGACATTATCCACTCATGGTTCTCCACAGAAGCCCAGTTGATAAAAGAAAGGATTAATCGTTTCAGGAGCTTTGTATTCATAATCAGGCCTGGACAGGCCAAATAGGTTCTTTGTTAAAACCACAGTCCCTTGAATAAATGTGACATGTTTGCCCAGTCCACTTTCTTAGAATGGAGCTTTCATATAAAGTGATCTTATAATTTGTGTCTGTAAAAAAGAATATTCTATTTAATGTGTGTTGGTTCTTTGGGATTTAGTTATGCAAATCAATGTTTTCTTCTGTTGTTGGTCACTGTGTACATTCGAGTTCCTATGAACTGTATGAACAACGTGATTGAAAAAAGCAACAAAAAGTTTATATATATAGATATAGATAAGATGTCATACAAAATACAGGTTCAAACACAATTTTAGTTAATGTATACGGTGGCATTTGAATACCAACCTCTGCTGCGTGACTCCATCCCTGTCAGTAGGTGAAGTAGTTGAGTCGGTTGTAAATGTGGCGAGGGGGGCGGACACAGCGGGACTCTCCTCTGCTGTCCTGCGTTAACATTGTTGTGGAACGACGTCACAGCTCGAAAATGAAGGCACAGAGGCGGCCATTACTGGAGCTTCTCTAATTATTTTATTCCAAATAAATACTCGAGGAAAACTCCCATGGCAAGAGCTACAAGTCAGTTGGTGAGTGTCACAGCTTCGAAGTGAACAGCAATTCGAAGCCGGTGCTGAAAACGTACAGTGCGGCGGCTGTTGGACAACAAATAGTTAGGTCGGGCCTTCGGCTGAACAGCGGTGCTAGCCGCAAAACATCGTCCAAGCTACGACTCACTAGCAGAGGCTAGCCCGCTAATGTTTGCTAACTCAACAATTCATAGTCTGCGGCATATATCGCGGTTGTCCATCTAGTGGTTCGTTGCGTGGTCAGTTGTCACCATGAAATAGTCATTGATGATATAGAATCTACCCAATCGGTTAGTTTTTAATCAAATTTACTCAAATTCCCGGATCACTAACTGTCGGCTAATGTTAGCTGCTCGGGTTCGCGCTTTCGAGCGATGCTGTTGCTCGCTAATAAGCTAACATTAGCTTTTCGCGCTCCACCTTTGGTCAGAAGGTAGCGATCTAAGGTTAACACGCTGCAGTACAGCTGTCAACCTGTGAACTCCATAATTCTGCCATCAACGTCAATGCAGGCGTCTTAAACCCAACTCATAGATATTTTGTTAAAATGGCATTTCGTCGTAAAGTTACTCGTCGGTTACCTGGACTGCTAATGTTAGCTAATTGCCTGGGTGTTAGCGTTAAGTTTGTAATTCGCTGTCAACGATGGCCCGGCATTATTTGACAAGGAGCTAATGGTAGCTTGCTAGCAGGCTGTAGTTAGCAGAGAAAGTTCGTACAGGCCTGTTGTTACATGAGTACTAAGAGTTGGATTAACACTGGCTTTGTTTTTTACATTAATGTCACATTTGAGCAATGGTACTGGAATCAGTACGTAGGTAAACGATGATTTGGCAACCATTCAGTCAAGTCCGGATAAGTCAGCTAAATGGCCACACCTTGGTTTTGAATGAGAAGAAGCTAGGCCAAGTGAAGTAACTAATGTTAACTTGGCTGTAAGTGGTTTAACATTGTTTCCATCAACAGTTTTTCAGTAAGTTAAGACTCAAGTAACGTTTACAGAAGCCACTATCTGTTGGAAACCACAACCTGGCGCTGTGTGGTATTTATGTAGGCAACGATATTTGTCGTCGGTGTTTGTTGCGTTATTTGCGTTTAAATTGGACGAGTTCCATGCAGTTGTGGTCATAAGTACACTTGTCACAAAAAAAGGCAATAACTTTTACATTGTTTCTAAAACTTTAAGCTCATCAAACTCAGACACTGCTTCTCCGATTGTCGTTGCATGTCCTCATCAACAGACTTTACTCAAAGTGTTTTCATTTTAACTTATTTATAGACTATGAAAAGTGGGTCTATTCAATGCGATCCGTCTTTAGTCCAGAGATAAATACATATTTTATGGTGGATTGGTCTATACCTTTTTTAATATTATATTTTATTCAGAGCCCATGACTGCAAAACAATGTCCAACGTACTCTACACATTATATTTGACTGTTTTATTTGTATATTTGTTTAAGCTCTCAATATTTGATTTGTGATTTCCTAGCATAAATGTAATTTTATTTAATTTCTCAAACTTTGACTTCAGTCATGTAATTATCTTTTCTTAAACAAATCCTTTTAACAGGATCTGGTTCTCAGTGTTTGTTTTCATATGTTTTAATATTTAATATTCTTCTCAAATAGATGCTGGATAAAATTGACACAGACTTCTCTATTGCTGATCACAGTGAAGGGAATTGGATTTTAGATGAGGAGAAATGGCTCCCCATATTTCTCAAGTGCAGATTCTTTTAATTGTATTTCAGTCAAAAAAGTATAACAGCATCACATTGACTCATATTTTCAATGCTTCCTCCCTCTTGTTTTAGTATGATGTTGTGCCCATTCAGCCCAGTGTTGTCATCTGTTCCTGCTCGCATCCATCAATGGTAAGAAACCATCCTGACTCCTGCTCGCCACTTGCTATCCCAGGCGCAAGCAGTAGCCACTGTCCCAGCATGGAGGGCTCAGCCTCAGAGGCTCGTGTAGTGGGAACGTCTGCCAGCAGTCAAGTCTCAGACCTCCGTGCACAGCCAGCTGTGCAGACCCCTCAGCCACGCAAGAAGAAGCCAGATGACTTCAGATTTGGCAAGATACTGGGCGAGGGCTCCTTCTCAACGGTATGTAACTTGCATTCCACTTTGTTCCTGAATTATGGTTGGGAAGATGTTGCTACATGCTAGCATTCTTTTTTATTAATGTACTGGGATGAGTCATCCTCAGTTAATTTGAGGTGATATGACAAAACATGACCTAAGAGATACTAGAGTTTGACAAGATGTTGTTCCTCTTTTATCCTAAGGTTGTCCTTGCAAGAGAGCAGGTAACAGGGAAAGAATACGCAAGTAAGTACTAAAACATGCACATATTTTGGTGAATTCAGTGAATTACAAGGTATTATCAAGATGGGAAAAAATGTTCTTTCCTCTTTTCCAGTTAAGATTTTAGAGAAACGCCATATAATGAAGGAGAACAAAGCCCAGTACGTGAAAAGAGAAAGGGATTTGATGTCAAATCTGGATCACCCTTTTTTTGTCAAACTCTACTTCACATTTCAAGATGATGAGAAGTTGTGTATCCTTTTAACAAATACTATTTGTCATGGTATTTTATATATTAATTCGTTTTATATCAATGTAATTCTGGTAATTACAATGATCCTTAACTAGCTTTTCTTAGATTTTGGTCTCAGCTATGCTAAGAATGGAGAGCTCCTGAAATACATCCGCAAAATTGGTTCATTTGATGAGACCTGTACCAGATTCTACTCAGCTGAAATAGTTTGTGCTCTAGAATACTTACACAATAAGGGGATAATACACAGGTAAGACTTGTTTGTTTGTGTCTGTCATTGGATTTCTGTCATTTTTGCTGTTTTTTCCCTCAAACTACCTGTTCTTTTCAGAGATCTAAAACCAGAGAATATTCTTCTTAGTGAAGACATGCACATCCAAATAACAGATTTTGGAACAGCAAAGCAGTTGTCGTCGGATAGTAAACAAGGTAAATTAACATTTTAATGATTAATTTAGTGGTATAAAGTCTCATAGCAAAATAAATGTAAATGATAAATTATTTGTCTGCTATGTTTGGCAGCAAGAGCAAACTCTTTTGTTGGGACTGCACAATATGTGTCTCCAGAGCTGCTAACAGAGAAATCAGCCTGCAAGAGGTAATGATGTTTGATCATCAAATTGCTAATAAACCTGAAAATCACTATTTGTTACTGTTTAGGATAGCATCATGTTATTAATAAATTTATTTTTTCCTCTAATAGCTCTGACCTCTGGGCTTTGGGATGTATTATCTATCAGCTGGTGGCTGGTTTACCACCATTCAGAGCTGGGTAAGTACTAAGGTGATATCATTATAAGTCAGTATAAGAAATATAAGTTAATTTTCATTACTATATACTCCTGCAATTGACCATGTTGATTTGATATTTTACTGATAGTTTTTTAGGATTGTGACAAATTTCAGTTTAAAAATTTGCTTGCCTCAATAATATAAATCCTTCAAACATTTTTTAACTTGTGGCACACTTTCTTACAGTCTGTTTATTTTTATTTCCCTTTGTGTATTATAGAAATGAGTACCTAATATTTCAGAAGATAATCAAGCTGGAGTATGAATTCCCAGAGAAATTCTTCCCCAAAGCCAAGGATCTTGTCAGGCAACTTTTGGTGAGTTATGTAATGTAATATTAACATCTAAATGTTTTCTGATATCCATCAGAATATTTATTTTATTTAAACTTATTTATGTTGTTTTTGGTTAATTACAGCACAGATCTTTTATATTACATGAAAACATTGATTTATTTCTGTTTTCCCTTTAGTCATTAGACCCTTCCAAGCGGATTGGCTGTGAAGAGATGGGAGGGTATGACCCTTTGAAGCAGCATCCTTTTTTTGATACCATTTCTTGGAGAGACTTACACCTACAGACACCTCCTAAACTCACCCCCTATCTGCCAGCCATGTCTGAGGATGATGAGGACTGCTATGGAAATGTAAAATATTTTCACACTTGTTATACTCTAGATCCTTTTGTTTACTTTTAGACTATTATTTGGAAGGCTTAGATGTAACTCCTTTTCTCACTCATCTTGTTTCCACACTCAGTATGATGATCTCCTGAGCCAGTTCAGTAACATGCAGGTGGCCCAGTCCAGCTCATCACACTCCCTGTCACCACACGAGTCTACGCCCCCTCAGCGGTCCAGCAGCAACATTGAACAGTACATCCATGACCTGGACAACAACTCCTTTGAGCTAGATCTGCAGTTCACTGAAGAGGAGAAGCAGCTATTGCTGGATAAACAAACTACTGGAAACCCCTGGTAAATCCCCTCTCCACATTTCAACCTGTTTACATGAGTGCATTCTCTCTAAATGTAGGATCTTGGGTATTTAGACCGTGTAACAGAATTGTAAAACAAGATTCAATTATATTATTTCTTTAGATAATTTTGTTTGTGTTTGTGGAGCAATCAGTTGCTAGTACATTTGAGGAAAAGGAGGCTGTTGATAATCTGAATTTGCTTGTTTACACAGGCACCAGTTTGTGGAGAATAACCTGATCCTGAAAATGGGCCCAGTGGACAAACGGAAGGTGTGTAAAATGGGAGTCACTGTATTTAAAACTTTTACATTGCATTGTTGTATTGTTAATATACAGTGTTAGCTAAAGGCCGTTCACCTTCTGAAGTGAATAAGAAAATTGACTCTTTCAGATCCAAGTGTAGTTGTGGTATATTTAGTTAGTTAAGACTTATCAAAGTTAAACCATTGTTATATGATGTAGCTGTATTTTCTAGCATCTGTTGAGTGAGTGAATTGACTTCCCAGGCATAGCTCAGCCTGTTGGGCTATAGGAAGTAAAGGGGAATTCCCTGCTCTGGGGTGGAAAGTGTCTTTGGCCTAACAGCCCCCTCTGTTGGTGAACTAGTAATATGTGGATTCTATTGCAGGGTCTGTTTGCTCGTCGGAGACAGCTGCTTCTTACTGAAGGGCCACACCTGTACTATGTGGATCCTGTAAACAAAGTCCTAAAAGGGGAGATTCCTTGGTCCTTAGAGCTTCGACCTGAGGCAAAGAACTTCAAAACGTTCTTTGTTCACACGGTAAATGCCCTTATTTTAGATGTCTGCTCATTCCATTTACAACATGTCGTTACACACTGTGAAGAATCTTTAATCACATGTAGTTTACTTTAATTAATGTTTTTTCTTCTTTTCCTGTGATGTTTGCAGCCTAACCGAACATACTATTTGATGGACCCCAGCGGAAATGCTGACAGATGGTGCAAGAAGATCCAGGAAGTGTGGAGAAAGATCTATCAAAGGCACCAAAACCCTGGCCTATAGGAGCACAGTTCCTCTTGTGGCCACTCCTCTTTAGCTCCGAGGCCAATCACTGAGCAGAGTAAAACCCTTTTTTGTGCCCTCATCACCGCAGTGTAAACAAACTCTTAGAGACACTGGCATCTAGACCTTGTTTGTTTTCCTGAGTAGAACCATGGGGAAAAAAAATCAACTTTGGATTCAGGGTTGCTTTGCTTGTTCTTTGTGCTCTCTGTGAGGCTTCTATTGCATTTTCCATGTATGGATAATAAGACTGCCACCATGCACATCTGCTTTTTGTACAGTCTGCAGGAGGAATAAGAAGTGTGAGCTTGTCCTGTAGAGTGATACAATTGTGGGTACCCCTAGGACTATCTAAAATGCAAGGACTGGTTTCCTGCTTCAGTACCCTAACCTAAATCTAGCTTTTATGATCCAGAGCCTATCCTTTTATCTTAATTAATCCATAACCTAATCCTACATCATACATGAAGCTGTAGTCAGGCCCCAGTTCTAGTGCATATACTCCATAGTTATAACTGATACTGTATGCTGATACAGTCTCACACGTTTACCAAATGCAATTTTCTTTTTTTTTTTTCTTTTTTTTTGGTCAGAGCCAAATATTCCCATGAACTGATATTGTTTTTGTCTCTTGGTACTTGCTTATTGCAATCCAGTTAAAGTCTTTATGTAACAAAGCAGAATGCTGGTCTGCTGCGAGACATGGTTCTGAAGAAATCTCTGTACAAGTGTGGGCCTTCCATAGCCATTAACGGGGATGTATTGCTTACAAGGGGTGGGTAAACATGCCACTAGCTTGTACTTTCTAATCATAACTTGCTTATCTTTTCTGCATGACCAGTTTCATAGCTCAGTCTCGTCCGCTTCTCTCTCCTAGGGCACTGGAGTTATAGTTTATTCAAGTTTAAAGGTGGGTATTTTTTTTGACTGCATTGGCAACCATTGCAATTATTGGATGATCTGGCTGTTATGTACCATTCACTGGCTATTTCTTTGTGGTGTGAATTTTTTTTCAATGGGAGAGTCGGCTCCTCTTCATTATGTCCTGTTGAAAACCAATCTTTTGTGCTGACCACCCCATGCTGAACAGGAAACTTTCATCAACTGAGATAACATAAACATACTATCATTCTCAGAAGCAATCACAGTGAAGCTGTTGTCCTCGGACAAGGTGGCCGAACTGCCTCATTAGGCAGTTGTTTTGTTTTCATTTTGAAGTTTGGCCCAAAAGAAAATAAGAGGATTGATTCAACTTATGCTCTTATTTTAGCAATATGTATTATCATGATGCTTTTAATTTTGACATAATACCTTAAGGTCCTTCTCAAAGGTCCTCTTCCTTCAGCTGAGTCTGTGTGTGACTGGAGTTCAGGTGAATAGGACCCTTGGGGCTTGGGTCCGATGTGGTTGGATGTCAGTTCAAGGATATCTGTCTGATCCAAATAACCGATGAAATTGCTGTATCTGTCTATAAAGTTGCGAAAGCACTACAGACGTGTTTTCCTCTCGTTAGAAAATTTGTTTAAATCAAGTCGATGGCAGTCGGTTACATTGTGTATGGAACACTCTACCTGGCTTGTAACTGACTAGAACTGTGATGTACAGATGTATTATTAAAATCTGAAGCAAGTAATGCAATGATATTAGGATACAGTTTTTGTATTTTTATTCTTGTATAAGGTTATTTGATGGCTATTGTTTAGCCTCTAGTTCATTTTGTGTTATTTAAATTCTAATATATGAATCATATTTGGATTGAAGTCATGTTCAGGGGCCATGTTGTGTATGTATTGAGATGTAAAGCCTTTGAATGTGAATAATTATTGTAAACTATAATATTTTACAGCTTTTTTTTTCTTACTATATCATACATTTTCTATTTGCTCAGTGATTTAATCATATTCTGATAATTTAATGAATCTGTTCATTCTCTCTCTCTGATTATTTGTGCGCTAGGTCAGTAGATGTTGAATGATGAATTTTCCACTTAATGCTTGGTAGTCCAGTAATTAAAGCATGTAGGGATTTAGGCATACAAATAAAGCCATGTGTCCTGTCTTCTGTTAACAGCCACAGTCATGACAGTGAAAACGCGGCATTCAGTGCAATGGCATTTCACATTTTTTTTGCTGCATGTAAATAAAGTAATGGCCCGTTACCAGAGTTTTTGTGTAATGGAAGTTACTATATCTGTTATTTACCAAATGTTTCAACACAAAGACAAAATGATAAACAAAACTCGGAAATCTCACAAATCTCATGCAAAATGAAACACCACAAAACCAATTCCTTTCTTATTGCTACTGGACTATACATGCATGTCATACAGAGCATCAAACTATCACTGGGTTCAAAACACAACCATGAAGTTTGTTTACTTTATCATGAGGCCATGCTCAATATCCTAATGTATACAGGTGTGAAATAAGATTTATTTTTCATTATTATGGTGAGGTGCAGGGGTTTTTGAGCAGCATTTCCAACACAAATGTAGGTACCATTGTGATGTCGCTCGTACAAAGGGAAAGTGCAAGGGAGATGGGACAGAAATGAAAGGGTCTATTAGAAAACTGAGGATTTCACTTCAGACACATGAGAAGTACTTTGGCATCATGGTGCTGCACTTTGAGGGTCAGCATTTCTATGTGAATAACGTTTGCTAAATGATGCAATTTGTGTTCAGTAAATGGCAAAACTGATTTGGAATGATATTTAAACGAGACTAATGGGATTGTACTCAGTGTTGAGCAGTTTGGAATCACGACGTTGGGCTTTATGAGCTTGTTTTCACAATTGTGCGCACAGGGTTCCATTTATAGTGTGTATAACATGGGGAAAGCTATAATACACAAAATTTACAATTCAATTTTTTTATAGAACTTCAAGGGTGTAGCTATAGGCGATAGGACTTCACGTAATTTAATTATTAAATAAATAAATTTCCTACCAAGTAACCACTAAAGGATACACAGAAAAAAAATAAGAATAAGGTGTTCATTGATGATATTTACAGTAACACCCAGCTCAGCAGTGATGGATATTAGCCCGGTACGTCGGTTGATCAACCCAGGGAGGACCTTTGATTCAGCAGATGTAGTGGAGTGGAGGAGGGGGGGAGTGGAGTAGTGTGGGTTGGTTGGTGGGAGTGGCTGCGGCTGCGGAGCTGGCAGTCTGCTTTGCATGAATCGTGGACTCCCAAGTTTAGCGGCTGCAGCTCGGATATTTCCTGTCAGACGCGCAGGCTGATTCGAGGCAAGGGTGGAGGAGACGAGGAGAGGGATGGCCGAGCATAGCTGTGAGGCGAGCGGCTCCGCTCACCGGAGATGCGTGGCCCATTCTCCAGCAGAGAGAAACATTTCATCCGGTGTCGGGGCATCGAAGTGGATCCGACTGAACGTCGGGGGAACGTATTTTTTAACAACAAGGCAGACGCTGTGTCGGGATCCAAAATCATTTCTGTACAGACTGAGCCAGGCTGACCCCGAGCTCGACTCCGATAAGGTAAATGCTAAGCTACCTAGCTTAGCTGTAGTTAGGAGCATACTTGGTCAACTGCATTTTATTTTATGTAAAATTGCTTTTGACTGCTCATTGGGCTGTTTAGCACTCCATGTGTATGCGTATGTGTGATGACTGGGCTCTTCTGTTTGCTTCGTCCGAATATCAGCTTTGTGAAAATTTGTGTCTAATGAAATACTCAACGTTAACTCGGTTTGTTTTTGCAAGCTAGTGTTAGCAAACCGAGCTAGCTAGATTCCGACAGTCACCACATGACACCCGATCTTGCTGCTAGCCTTTTAGCGTTGCTCCCTCGTTACGTCTTGATAATGAAATATGACAGGTCTTGCAGGTGTGTCGTTTAATGTACAAACTTATTTAAAAAACGGGCGTGTGCGTGTGTGTTCAAACAACACGCTATAGTTGGAAACTTTTCTTCCAACCGATGCACTGCGTTCCATCGAGTTGTCAAACAGTGACCGTATATTATCTTTTCTCATAATTTGAATAGTGTAAGTCGGATGGCAAACGTTTATTTTCATTCTCCATTAATCTGTCGATTATTTTCTCGTTTAATCGAGTAGAAAAGTTTTGCTCTATCTGTAACAAACCTGAAAATGACAGTCCTCTAGCCAGAATTATTCAGTTTTAATATTTTCTTTGTTGCATGGAGCCCAGAAATCTGAAAACCCTCAGACCGATTCTCAACATATTGAACAATTAATTTATTTATGGATTAATAATCAATTAATTGAATAATCATTGTAGCCCTAGAATATTTATTTTAAACTTTGTGGGTTATGGTAAAGTAGTTTAGTTGTAAAAAAAAAAGTTAATTTTACATCGCACTGTCCAGTTGTTCTGCAACCTTTAATTGACTAATAATTGATTACACAAGTCTCCCAATTTTTTAACCAATTTATTAATTGATCAGCCAATTTTTACACATGTGAAACATTGACAATTTTCAGAATTCTCTTTATTGACTGCTATTTGAATAATGTGGAACATAAGAACACTATTAAACTCTTATGAAAATGTTAAGTATAAAATAAGTAGTTGATCATCTAAATCTCTTCTTTGGCACCTTTCCACTGATCACGTCGTCTACAAGCATTAGTCCTATAATTAACCAACCAAGTAACCGACCCATAAAAAGACTTTATTGCTCGATCAATTTGTCCTTTTCCTCCCTCTCTTGTGGTTTGCCTTGTTTCTTGGCTCCGTTTTCTCCATGGTAATCATCCTCTGTGCTACTGATGGCGAGGCTCCCCTAATGAGTACATAAGTCATTGCCAAGTGGGGTGAGGTGCTGCTGACAACTGAAAGCGGGGGATTGAATTCACTCATCTGAATGGCCTCAATGCTCCAGAATCTTGCTTCTCTCTGTTTGCCCATCTGCCACTTTTAACAGCAGCATATTTGCTTCAAGACCCCCAGTACTGTCAAAAACAATTCAGTAATGTCTGTATACATAGTGTAATGCACTCTGGTTTTAACTGATAATTTTACTGCCCTATTAGTCATTGTTTTCGTGGACTAGTACACTTTAATCCTCACCCCTTTATGTTAAGATGAAACCCAGGCTGATCTCATATTTTCATGCAAATATCTTAATCTCTGAATAATCAGCTTGCTTTTTGTAATCAGTTTATCCTCCTATGAGTAATGGATCAGTCCATCTTAATCCCCTGTCTAAAGTACGCATCAAACTTTCAAGCCATGGCTGTACCTATCTCCTGCAGAGGGTCAGGATTAAGATCTTTCCTGTTAAAGAACTGGTTATTATTTAATATTAAATCACTTGTAATTCTGTATTGAACTATATATGTTAACAGAATTTCATCTTATTTGCCACTTAGCAGTCTTTCTTTTTGATCACACAGCACTGCATGTGAATAGAAAACCTAGCAGAGTGACAGATCAGTGAAGGGCTCTGTTTTTGGGCAAATGCAGTATTGTGTTTCCCAGCCAAGGAAATAAGTGGTTCAGCTCCCAGTCACGCAGGCTGACGTGCTTCAGCTGGACTCTTGAGGAGAACTGCATTATTCATGCTGTTGACTGGAGCCTGTTATGTACATTGGGGTATATAAAGAAGTGGAAGAAGTGCTGTCATGTGCACAGCCTCATGGGCCCATACCTCTCCTTTCTAAGTCGGTAATCCCAGAAATGCCACTGATTGCTGTCTTTCAAATTACATCAATGCCGATTAGGTTTGTAAAGTGTAAGTGACTAATCTATGCTGAAAGATGATGAGCTGGCGTTAATTTTAAAATTGTAAGCTGTCGAGTCAACAAGCTTTTGAGATGCACATCACCGGGGCTCTATCCATTTGGCAGACTCCTGCTCTCAAACCACTCAGCTTAGGGCCACTCACCTAGAGACCCAGCTCTCTGGCTTTTCATAAATTTTTTAAGAACCTCATCACAAAGGATTTTTGTTTCTTCAACTCACTCTTTTCATATTCATATCCATTTGCTGCCTACAGCATGTGTGGAAAAAAACAAGGCCTCTTTTAATGCTGGATTCAGGTTGTATGTCAAGCTTAAGCACACTGTGGAAAACCACATAAATACTTAACAGTCATACTGTCTCCTACTGCCTTTCTTAGTAAGTAGTCAACAGGCCACCGCAGAGTGCAATAGGCACATTGGATGTGACTCAACCATTTTATCACTGTAAAGAAATTTAATTCACAAAATATAGGCAGCTACAAATTGATCATTTTTTTGCTTGCATAAAAAAAATAAAAAAAATATGTTGTAGTCTGCACCAATCATCAAAATTATCACTGAGACCAATCTTTCACTTATAAATCAGATTTCTCCAGTTCCCCTTTCTCCTGCTGCTGACAGAAAACTCCAGGTTGCAATGACTTCCTGGAGCTCAGACATGGAGCTACTTAACTGCCTCTTATCATGATGGCAAAGCTTTTAGGTGACTTTGAAAAGAACCTGTTCATTTAGTACTTGAAACAGTTTCCGTTATAAATTGTTCTGATGGGGGTTGCCTTGCCCTGCTGAAAGTGGTATAAAGGCGAGAAGTTCCTCCCATCCTTGGTGAAAGGTCAAGCACGCATTCTAATGACAGTGCAAAACACTTTCAAAATATGAGATAGTTTCACATAATATAGCCCTCATGTCCTGTGTGAATTATTTGAAAGATAAAAGCCTGTTTGACCGTGCCATTACTGCTCATACTCCACAGAGACTCCAGGCTCCCACTCTACAAGAATCAGACTTCCACTTGGCTAAGTAGCAACGGTCATGTGACTTTGAAACTCTACTGCAACATCTATAAATGCCAGTTCTGCAGGGGCTTGTGCTCCAGTTTGGCTGTGATGGATGTTGAGCTGCACATGATAATGCTTTCATTGTTTTTTGACTTTTTTGCCTGAGCAAAGATGAATGCCCTCATGTAATGGTGTTAATTGTTTGTTGTATAATTACTTTTAACCACCTGTCTAACTGTAAGTGAGGCTATGAAATTTTGCAGTGATGCATATTGAATTGTTCCATGCAAAGCATTGGTGCACAGTTGTGATCAGTAACAAGCATGTAGCAACTTGTCAATTTTCTTGACTTAAGGATTGTTTCTCAGAGTGTTAATGTGTCTGCAGAAACATGGACATCATATGATTTTAAGGGTGGGTCACCATCGTGTTTCCTGTGGGAGGATATGTGTTGCATGCAGGAGAAGAATGATAACGATAATAGGCTGCACTTCCTCTGTTGTGAATTCCACCCTTCTAATTGGCTTTTGTTTACCTACATCTATAATTGTCCTCAATTTTTGCCCTTTTTGACGATTCTGACTGTTTTATAAGGAAGGCTATGCAGTTTGAATAGTTTCGTAAGGCCAAACCACACAAGACCTTGTCACCTGCCTGTCCTACAATGAACTGACCTACCTCTCGTGGATATTGTAGGTAGTGTCGATGCTTGTTGGTGTGTCTGTTCTTATCATTTCATTTGGTTCCATCTGGCTTGGCTCTGTCCCATGTTTATTTGCATTGTTTAAAAGCCCAGTATCTTTGACAGAAATTGACAATAAAATAAACTTTTTATAAGTATACAAACACCCGATTGTAAAATTTGTTTTCCATGACCCAAGATTGGGCATTTTATATTTATATAAGTAGGGTCATCTCTACTTAGGCTGCCATTTTGGACCACCGTGTTTTTATAGTAGCCCACAAAAGACACTAAACAAAAGACACTCTCCAACACTCTTGGAAGAGAATGGTGAGATAAGGGATATTCAGCTGCTTAATGGATAAATCTTGTACATTTGTGAGGCAACATAGGAGGTGTGATTTTCTGTTTTTTAAAAGACAAGCAGAAAGAAAACAACTTACATTTTCATAGTAGTTTGTCTTCAATGTGCCTGTCAACTGTACATCCTAGGAGTGGTCCTCCTTTTCATGCTCTGTCCACGTTCCTTGTTAGAAGAAACAATTTAATGGAACTGAAATGATGAAATGCTTTTACTTTGAAACAAATAGAATGTGTTGTATTTGTAACATATGTGACAGATAGCACAATGTGATATGCAACATTGAAACTTTAGTGAAAGATAATTATCTGTATTTGTATTGCTTTGAAACAAGTGGTTCATGCTAAAAAAAATAAACAAGGGCACTTATCTCAGAAAAACCAGTGCAGTTCAGTGTGGCTTCTGTAATTGTGTGTCCTAAACTGACATGAGGCAAGGCATTCAGTGACCCAAATGCTCTGTGCTCATTGATATGATGGGCCGAGTATGCTAATTTACAGCAGAGGCACTTAGCCTTGCTTTTCTTGGATGTCTACTGCTGTGAAGGTTAGAAAAGCTGTGTCAGTAAAAATGGAAATGCTCTATCACAATGTGGCTACTCCCAGTGATGCATGGTCATAGGTCCGGTTCAGGGAGGAAACAGACAATGTAGGATTCCACCTTCAAAATAATGTCTCCAAGATTATTTTGATCATCTCGCCCTCTCATACAGTATATCTTGTTCATAAAATCAAGTGATTCAAACAATGTGCATACAATAAGCCATTGGTTATGTTAGCCAGTTTGAAAATGCAAGCTATGCAAACTATTGTTGTTATGTCATTTTGTGGGGGTTTTGGGTTTAGTTTCCGCTTCTCATATCTTGAAAATGAAACAAATCATATTTGTCTAAAATGGTATAACATAGATCTGAAGATATGGTTGTCAGCACATTAGAATTCCTGCTTCAGAGTTCACCTGTATTGTAGGCTTGTCAACAATGACATTTGTAACAAAAGTGGGGGGACCCTGAGAGCAAGTCCTACATTGTTGTCCATTAAAACCCTAACCCTAATATTTATCTCAACACTGTCACCTTAAGTTTCCCACAGATGCCGGTCCTTTCAGGATACATGCAACAGATTTGTCGGTATAACCGTTCAAAAAACAGCAAATTTACATAAGTGTGTAGAGCACACGTAGCTCTGGATATTTATTCACTGAGAATTTCTTTGAGACGGTATAAAGTTGTTGTTTTTTTCTGTGTTACAGCTGACATTTTATTGTACAAAGTTATATGTATAATATGAATAATGCCTTCTACACACATTATAGTCTGTTCATGTTTGTGTAGTTTTTCAGGGCACCTTTTGTTTCTTGTCCTCTTGTTTTTGTTACAAGCTGATTTAAAAGAAAAGAAAGAAAGAAACTCCTTGGATTTCCAAAGGGGGAAATGAAGGTGAATGTTAGGAAGTGAAAATATATTTAAGGTCTTTGCTTGACAAATATGTGGTCCTTAAAACTTTAATTTAAAGGCATGGGTGACATGGGGCAGTCACACCAGAATAGAGCTCCAGTGAGATATTTCTGCCTCAGAAAAGAGGCCAATCAGCCAAGAGGGTTTGGGGATTCATTAGAAAAGAAAATGGACTGGGAATGTTACTCATAATTGGATATATTAGTGATTTTTTTTTTTAGTTTTAATCTATTCCTGGCCTTGTAAAGAGGATCTTTACAACTAAGTAGTTCAGTGAAGTTTTTGCTGAATGTATGAGAGTATGTGATAATGTTGCTTGGTTCTTGGGTACCTTGTGTCATAAGTTGCACCAATCAGCAATGCTTCTCATTTGCCAAGATCGCATCTAATGACATGCATTGTATCACAAATGTTTGATTCACTTGTATGGAAATTTTTAGTTGCAAACTGGTGTTTGATGCCGTTGAGTGACCGACATCCATAAAGCGACATCCATGAAATATGTGAGACCAACTCTGTAAAGCCTTTTTTAACATACCCAGGATTTTTAAACCCAGGTGAAGCCACTTAGATAAAGGAAATTAACATTATTCTCATTACCAGTGGTTGTTCTGCCCCATATTGCTTTTTTTCACCCATGCGTCACCTGTGTGTGCACTGTATCGACACAGACACTTGGAAACAAGAAAAAAACAACTCCAACAAAACAGAACTCCGTAGCTCTCGGTAATAATGTTACCGTTGTTACTAATTAGCATCCAAAAAGTAAGGGTTGCTACAAACATTAATACTATGCTAATGGCTGGAAGATGATTGTGCATGTTAGCGTTGCATCTCAAATTAAGGATCATTGACAAAAGTAGAGGACATGAATAAGAGATTAAAGTGTTCACCATTTCTCTTTTTTTCCCTGATGCTAGTTGGAGCTGAAGCAGATAAACTTGCATGCACTGCAGAGTCATTTGACCCAGGGATGATTGCCAATTAAATGCATTCCCTCTGGGAAAATATAAGTTTAATCCCTTGTTTATTAAATTTATTTTTTTAGTTTTTTGACCAGTGGGAATGAGTCACTATCTAGCAGACTAGATTGAACGCCAGCCACATTGCTTTCTCCCATTCCCCTTGGTGGAATCGGCCTACTGTACCAAATCTTTTTTCTGTTCTGCTCTAATTGTTTTAGCCTGCTCTTCCCCATGAGACAAAGACTGTCTAATGATGGTACTTAAAAAAAAAAAAAAAAAATAGGGGAATACCCAGTGGTTGTGAAAAAAATCAGGATCAAGCCCAAGACCTTTGGGAGTAGTGATATGATATCACAGCACTTGCATGTGTGTGTCTGTTTGTGTGAGAGAGCAACTGTGCACATTTTCTCAGCCACTATAGAGATTATCACTCATGCAAAGTGTTGGGTTTTGTTTCGATTTAGGTATGTGTCTGCTTGATAGATTTTTTTTTTGATAGATTGGTTGAAGGGCATTGTTTACATTTTTAGTCTGTCAAGAAGATTGACTTGCATCTGCATGGACTTAATCCACACTGCAAAATTATGCGATATGCTGAAAAAAAAGGGAAAGATTAATTATAAATATTATAAAAAAACGAACAAAATTAAACTAGATTTAAAAAATGTAGGAGTTTTATTTAAAGCTATTTTTATTGCTAAGTGCAAAAGGTATTTACAGGAAATTGTTGTAGTCAGTGTTTATTTTTTTATTTTCTTTTTAGCTGCACTGCATATATGCTCATAACCACTTTGTTACATTATTAGTACTTTAATGTCATATATAATAAAGCTTTTGCTGCTGCATGGTTATGTTAAGCCTGCCCCACAATAGACAAATTTCAAATCTGACTTGATTTTAAAAATGTGGGAGACCACAGACACAACAAAGAGCTGATTTTTTTAAATGTCTTAATTCTAAAAAAAGCACAGACTTGATGATCAGTCAAGATGGAGGACCACACTCTTGGTGTTCAATCATACGGTTTCAGGGTGGAGAGTCCAGATATTTGATATAACTCATTTCATTTAACGTGACTTCAGAATGTAAACGGACATGGAGGTGGATTGTCAGCATCGTCAGTTGGTGTTGTGTGTGCAATGTTTTGTGCTGAGAAATGCCAAAAAAAATGTGGATAACGTCATTTCTCAGAAGACAGAATCAACTTGGCTTGTACAAGTTCCGGTTCTTAACAAAATCCAACACCGATATTCTAGTCAAATCGCACTCATTGGTTATTTTGGGGTTCTGTTCACCCCCCAATCGCTGTTCAGTCATAAATATCAAACATATATTATACTTAATGGCACTGCTGCCGCAGACTGAATGTGGGGGAAACATCTATCGCAGTTGAAGCGGTTGATTGTGATTATATATATTGCGCATGTTGATATCGCAATGGCAATGCATTTGTGATATATCGTGCAGCCCTAATAAACACCGTGTTAATCTATTATTTTCACCCTTTACCTCTTTTGCTTTTCAGGATGAAACTGGTGCCTATCTCATAGACAGAGACCCTACATACTTTGGGCCAGTGCTTAACTACTTGAGGCATGGCAAACTGGTGCTCAACAGGGACTTGGCAGAGGAAGGTAACATGTGAAATTACAGTTGGATAAAACACATTAAATGCATGGCAATTATATATTCATCTGCTAATTGATGGGAACAAGAAATGCTTTAATATCTATTCTACAGCTATGGCAATGGCATTCCACTTGGACTGCCTAGGAACACACACAAAAAAAATTTGTGTCACGATATAAAGATTTAGAGTATCTCTGTAAAACCTTCAAATAGATACCAGGTCATACCGAAAGCCTTTTTAATGATATACATTTTTGTATACCGCAAGAATGGTATATGAAAAAGAAAATGTTGTGCAGCCAACACTGTTTGGGGGGAGGGCTTTTCATTGCTGCACCACAATGCTAAGGGCTTAACTGAAGTAACTGTGGTGGGTTGGAATAGCAACAATTAATGGACTTCACCACCTTAGCAGAAAACAGTCTTAGAATACGAAGAATGTTTACAATTACTTTTACACACACACACACACAACTGCACCACTGCCTCCCTGCCTCCCTCACTTGACCGCTCACTCAATATGAACACTCAACACAGGCACACACACTCGACTGCACTGCTCCCTCTCTCTCACTTAACCACTCAATACGAGCACACTCACTCACACACACACACACACAATCAACTCTCCCTTCCTCACTGGAGCTCTCACTCATGCTCATGCATAACAAAATACAGTGAAACTGCTGAAATTTTGAAAAAATACTGTGACATAAAGTTTTATTGTTACTGCCCAGCTTTTTACAGCCAATATTTATTAGTAGTTGTAGCATCTGGATGTGCCCGTCTTAAAATCTTGTTTGTCACTGTTTAAGGTGTGTTAGAAGAAGCTGAATTCTACAACATCACATCATTAATAAAACTCATCAAGGACAAGATCAGGGAACGTGACTGCAAAACATCACAGGTACATCAAGTTTAGATAACTCTAGATTAATTTGCAGATCTGTGGTGTTGATTTTACAAACTCTTATTTCATTGTCTTGAACTAGTTTCTCTTCTGTGATTGTCTTCGCTCTCAGGTTCCAGTGAAACACGTGTACAGGGTGCTGCAGTGCCAGGAGGAGGAGCTGACACAGATGGTGTCCACCATGTCAGATGGCTGGAAGTTTGAGCAGGTAAATCTCTTCTGGAGGGTCAAAGCAGCAATCCCCCTTCCATGGCCTCCTCTCACCCCGCTATGCTCACATTGACCCAGGCAGTGCAATCCTCTTCTTTGGAAATCACTAACAAGCCAAAAAGCAACAAATCGCATCTTTCTTAATTTCTGCATACGTGATCCGGGCATCCCTTCTGTGCTCTGATTGGTTGTTGCAGCTTGTCAGTATAGGTTACGGGCGGGCCCACCAGTCAGAGTTTCTGCTGATTGTGTCAAGGGAGGTGAAGGGAGAGGAGTCTGCTTTGCCAAACAACAGCGGAGAGGTGTGTCCCACAAATTTCTGTCCACGGGCTGGTCACTGCATGGTCCCTGTGTTGTTCATACACACAGCCCCAATGGCCATTGTTTGTCCCAAGTCCACACTTAGCTTTTCTTTTTTTTCTTTTTTGAGTTGATTCATTTTTGCATTCATTTATACTGCTTGCTCACCAGTTAGGCTTAAAGATCATGACACCTTTTTCTCTTGTTTGTTATTTCTTCATTATTATATATTTTTTATTCATACTGTATTCACACTTTCTTCATTATTATATATTTTTTATTCATACTGTATTCACACTTTCTAAGCTTGTTACCGACTTTCTTTGTTCTGCTTAGATGTAGCCACTTGGCTGTTTTGGGGCCTGTGCTGTAATGTAGTGCTGGTTGTTAAGATATGAAAATGCATTCTATGTTTCAGACTGGTAAAGCAATTTTTTTCTGACAAAACATGTTTGGACATTGGTGTTTGTGGTGAATGTGAAGGATCATTGGCTCTCTCCCATCAGGGCTTAAATCTCACTAATCTCTTAACACAAGTAGGATGGGAAACTCCCAATAACACTCCTTATGCAAAGCTTAAAACCCAGGAGAGTCTTTGAAAATATAAGCTTTAATGATATACTACTGTCTTAAAGACATTACCTTGACATTTTATTGTTTTAAATTAATGTTTTATGTTGAATTTGGTGTGTTGGGTCTTTCAGCAGTGTTTGATAAGTGGGATCTATGGAAGCTACTTGAAGTTATTTGGTTCCTTTTTTGTTGTCTTGATTTTTAATGTGAGAGAAATCGCTTAACAACAAGTCTCCAGCAGCGGTAGCTAATGAGGCAATGCATGTCTGAACATGCACACCTGGGTACTGAGGGTATACATGTAGCCTGCAGTATGTACACACTTAACATTCAGCAGTAAAAGCAGTTATTCAGGAACAGGAACTAGTTTTATTTGTCCTCTTGTGTCCTGTTTCTTTTTATTTAATGATTTGATGTGACGAGCAAATTATATTTCATCATATCATTTGATAATATTGATCAAATGATATGATCATCTCACTTCGGTTATTTCTCCTGACTAACTTTATCTGATGTTACACATCGTAGATTTGCTGGTGATTTGTGTGTGAAGTAAAAACCTGTGATCTATGGTAGCTTTGCAGTAAACACAGCAGAATACACTGGAAAAATTGTGCCAGTGTAATATTACTGGCTGTAAATTATTTGAGAAAATCCTACATATGCTGAAACAGTTGATGGGATTTTGCTACTTTGTGATTTGCTTGTAGGAAATACTTTAATTTCTTTAAAAGATTTAGTTTAATTTTTTCTTTCAACCAGCATGTTTACTTCCTGTGTCAATGTTTTTCTTCTTCTGTGTCTTTGACTCCAACAAAGTCACTCAGTAACATTCATTCTTATAAAAAAAAAACTTATTTTTGTAGATCTGTTGATTTTATTTCTGTTTCATTACTTTAACAATTCTTTTCAATTTTCTCATTTGTTTAAATTTGTGGGTTGTGTTTTGCTTCTTGCCATGCTTCAGTTCTGCAGGCCCTAAAAATACTGCTTTGAATTACATTTTATTTTAAATACACTGACAGTTTTGCAATACAATGAAAGAAATATCCAAACTAATTGTAATTAATATATATTCTGGTTGTTTACGGTGGGCCCTCTCTTTGTCAAGTGGTGCTCCATGTAACTGTGTAACCATCAATTTAAATTTGACCAACAATCATTTCCAACTCTGACCCACTGGACATTGCTAATCTAATCTAATTGTGGCAAGAAAAGTAAAAATAATTGATCCTTGAATACATCAGTTGGTCTTTTATAATTAGTTTTTTTTAATTAATGACACATTTGTCCAAATGTCTTTCCTTATATGTTGAGGAATATACATTGGAGAAACCTCTGTGCCCTATGTTTTTAGTCATCACCCTCTTTCATTGCTCTGAATGCATCTGACCTGATTTATTACCACAACAGCCCCAGTGTTTGCCTGTACCTCATCAGTCTGAAGCTAATTCTTCCAATGTGCTCTGCTCTCGTGTCTCCAGCTGGTCAGCATAGGCTCCTCTTACAACTACGGAAACGAAGACCAAGCAGAGTTCCTGTGTGTAGTCTCCAAGGAGCTTCACAATCAATCATACGGGACAAACAGTGAGCCCAGTGAGAAGGCTAAGGTAAGTGCCTGTGAGTTTGGAGAGTGCGGTTAGAAGTCTAGCCACAGCAAACATGTGTGAATGATGGCTTGTGCTGGATGTTTTTAGAATCACTGCGTTTATGAACATGCCACCAGGGAACAGAGAGCACCTCTAGTTTATTGATGAGAAACCTTTATGAAGGAGAACATTGTAAATATTTAGTTAAAACTAGACTGCTGTACCAGAAGTGATGGTGAAAAATAGAAATAAGTAAAATTTACTTGTTTTGCTGATGTTCAGATTTGGCTATGAAGAGAATAACTTTACTTTTGATATGATCGGATCACAAAAATTGTTTCTAAGTGAATTGATGGAGCAGATTGACCCATACTTGAATACAAATAAAAACTTCATAAAATCAATGCACAGAGCATTAAGAGGGCTCAGGTAGACAGGTTAGTGGCAAAAGGTCTTGTCATTTACTCGGAGGCTTCACGAGTGATGCAGGAAAGGGACACCCTGAGGAATTCAAGCTCCTATCAGCTTGCCCCCATGGGGGCCCCACTCCTTAAAAGGCAGCTATACACGAAGAAGCACACAGTTAAACCTTTATTCACACTGCTGTTTATTTTAATAGGAAGGTGAAATGCTACCAGTGCATCACTTAACCAAGTGTGGAGAAAGAAGAGTCATTGTTGTTACCGTTTCCAGGGGCACCATACATAAACTTGGTCTTTAAATAATAAATACTACTCATTGTTTCTCAAAAAATCTGCATAACTAATTTAAATTTACATTTCCCAGTCCTTAATGCATCGTAAACAGATAACTTTTTAAATGCCTAATATGCAGATATTTATCACAAGTGAATAGAGTATGTAAGCATTGTACCTTTGGATGACATTTGCATATTTTCTTGTGATTTGTGTCTTTGAGTTCTACACTAGATGTTGACCCATTTCTCTGCTTCAGCATTTCACTCCTCCATTATTTTACAACATGCCTTTCTTGTCTTTCTATGCCATCTGCATGCTGCATGTTGCTCAGAGCGAGGACGAGGAAACTGATAATGAAAAGAATGACTCTGATTAGGGTTTGAGCATTTGTGACTCACTGGTGAGCTCTCAGCTGTTCATAGTGCCTCCACCACACCTGCTGAGTTTGTCTTCCCCCTCCCACAGTTCCCTCATGCATTTTTACTATGCGCAACATATTATTTGTACCCAAATAAAATTGACACAGTCCAGATGAAAAATCAGACGGTTCCTGGTAAGTTGTTAAATGCTTCTTTGTATTTAACTTTGGCTGACAGTTGCTAGCCTTTATTTGTGGTTAAAGCAGCTAACAAAATATCATTCCTTCCAGGAGGAAGCAACTACTATAGCCCCTTGAACATACACACACGTACAGATACACACAGGACACACACATGATGAGTTATTACCATCACATTTCAGACCGACCATTGGCGATGGTCAGTTTTTCTTTATTAACTTTTGCCAAGATGTTATTGGTGATAATTATTTACATATTTCAACCATTGTGTTTTATTTTGACGAGGAAAAGAATGGTATCCACTTTGGATAGCTTCAGTACTCGATACTGTGTGTTGGGTTCACTGTGCTCTCATGTAAATAATAAACCCCCGTTCTAAACCGAAACACCGGATCATTCACTAATGCTTATTAATAAAGCTGTTTTTAAAATACCATTTAAATTCCCAATATTTACGCTGTAATTTCACCCAAAAAAAAAAACGTGAAGCTGACATGATCAAACCCAGGGCATGTTGCGGGAAACATTGCTTCAGTTAAAAAACAAAAACTTAAATTGAACAATAAAACCCAAGGAGCTGTAGAGTTGGTGCTATGAAAATTTCCTTTGTTGTGGTTTGTTAATTTTGTCACCCTTTTTATTTCTGCAGATTCTTCAGGAAAGGGGTTCCCGGATGTGAGGAGGACTTAGTATTATGAGCTCCAGGTGTTATGATGCAAACATATCATCTTTGTGGAAGAACATTTGGCAAAATGGAGATTTAAATAGGGGAGGGGAGGGGGTGCACATTTGTTTTGTTTTCCCTCCATCTTTATTTTTATTTCTTGATGTAAATAAGTCTGTTTACTGACTATTTGTGCCTGTACACTTAAACTGGACTTTTATAAATTAGCAGCAAGTTATTGTGATTTTGTTTTTTTTTTTACAACTGAAAGTAAGGAACTGCAGTCTACAAATGTTTTATGCTATAAAACATGGCCGTCATCATATAAGGCCAATGATTACTCAGGGTGAGCTACTGAATTTATTACATCCTCCAACTCAAAGGTTTGGTAAGGGATCAGTATGGCTATCATAACTCAAAAGTATCAACTCAAAATCATTGCTGTCAGATGTTAAGAAGGGAATTGTGCATTTATCTAGTGCATGTTACAGAGTTGGTCTATTAAATGTGAAATTCACCCTAAAAACAAGTTGAACTTTTTTTTTTTCTGAATATTTCAAACCATGAGATGGAGATTTGTGATCATGAGATTCCCAACTATACATCACACATTTTGCCAGATATTAAGGTGGCATTTTACTTGGTTATGAAAATACATTTTCAGTAACATGAAAAATGTCACTGTGATTTGAGCGTGTAGGATAAGGGGGCATTTGGGTCATTTATCTCTTAAAAGATTTTTTGGTGATGAGGAAAGGACCTATAGTGAAGAAGTCCTAATTTCATATCAACTAAATAAGCTAACTTGTCATAATGAAAAATAATTATTTTTTCACTCAGTTTCTTGCCATGATTAGTAGATGTGGTGCTTATGTAGCAGCTTTTGGCAACATATCCTCTGTTCTACAGTCTGAGTATAATTATCCACTGTGTGTCCACTGATGTGGTCTTTGTGCGGTGAGGGTATGTAATTTTTGAATTTTCAGGAAGTACACTTTTTTTGATAAAATGCAAATGTTTAACATATTTGTCCAGTAAATTTTGAATTTTAGTTTAAAAAAAAAAGTTCAGTAGAAGCTGTTAGATTGAGATCTCATGTTCATAAATCTAAAGTACTGCCAAAAATCATCAAAGGTGTTTGAAATATGTTTTTTCTTTAACATTGTTGATATTTTTTAAAACATCAGTGTCCACTAACAAAATATCCTCCAAGACAAAGGTGTCCTTTTTCTTCCTCCGAGTTTTCCTTAACTGGTTTATTTTTTTATGATGTGAGGGAGCATCTTGTTAAGTATCTTTTCTGTTCTTTCCTAAGAAGTATTTGATGTGTTAGGTCTGGGGACTGGAACTGTTTGAAGGCTGTGGTGAAGAATTTTCTGTTCATATCCAGAGGATTTTATTTTGCTGTAAATAATCCAAATTCAATAGTAATATTTAACTCTTAAAGAAACTGCACGTTTTGTACACTGTATAGAAAACACAACTTCAAATGGAGGTTGTTTATACTGGATCTTTAAAAAATAAGAATCTTGATAACGTTAACTTCTGTTTTGCATTGTTTGTACAGGACTATATAGAGATTCCCAAGTTAGGGTTAAAACAGCTGATGCTGAATCTGGTGTCTTTCACTGAGAACATCCCTAGAACCAGTTTTGATAACCAATAACAAAGCTATACTTGGCTGGCTATGAAGTTGACTGTTACATTTAAAAACAAATGTATTCTTTCCTGCAGTGTGATAGATACGTCTAAGCATTTTGAATTGTGTAGATTTCATACACAACATTACATGCACTACAGTGGAAGACAACACTGTGCACAGCCTGTAATGTTATAAATGTAAATAACAGCATTTTAGAACACTTTTTTTTTAATAGAAAGTTGTTTTCAGGTTTGATGTGTGGTTTTTGATAGGTTGAATGTTTCATTCACAAATAATCATTTAGTGTTGCCTTTTTCCCAATGACCAAAATCCAATGTCTTATGTGTTTTGCACACATTAATCTTAGTGTCAGGGATGAGCAAAGTTTTCTTAATGCTGGCACACTGTACATATAGACTTGTTAATGACACACAAACCTCCATTTACTCACATGTACACATATACACTTGACTAAAACAATTTTTATATTGTTGGGGAAACAAGTATGGATGCATGTTTTTGATATAGACACTCACACACAAGGGCTTTTAAAGTGGAAAATTTGAGAACTGCAAAGAGTTTAAATCAAAGTAGACTGGATTTCCTGCCAGAGATAGACTATGTTTACATTTGCTATAGTATTCTGAAGCCTTTCAATTATATAAGGTCTTGCACTTGCTCACATATGCGTCTGACTTGTGTGACTCCACCAGGGACAACTCACTCCACACAAACTGATAATCAGACATTATTATGAGATACTGCATCCATTTCTGACGGCCTATGCCTTCAGTGGCAGAGTTACTTACTTTAGTCTTTAATAGGATGAAACTTTACTTGTGTTGGTCAGGCGTTAAGGCCTTGACATTTTTCTGCTATGGGAATTGAAGCATTTTGTGTTTAACCTTTTTTTTTTGTAGTAACTACTGTTGATATACTTTGGTCTGATGTGTTAAGCCCTTTTCCTTTAACGGCCTTTAGTAAACAGGTTGTCTGGATGAGCATTTTGAAATGGCAATCATTTCATGGAATGGACAAACTTATCACTTCTGTAGCACTGTGCCCAGTTGTTTTGATTTCAAATTATTATCCACAGAGCACTGTACTGCATGATGGAACACGATCACACATGTAATCAGAGGGAATGAATGTCATTTTTCCTCAGTCTAACACTTACATTGAAAAATAAGGTCCTCATATCTCTACATAGATCACTTCTGTATGATCTTATGCAATGTACAAACTAACCACAAGGTTAAGGGGATAGATCTATATGGTCTTACATAAGGTAAACACAATAAAGATGTTGTCATTCACATCTGTGTTTGTATATTTATTTAGTTAGTATTGTAGTGTATAGTGGTATTTGGCACCTGTGGTGTTGCCTTACTGACTTGCATTTAATATTTATCTGAAATGTATGGATAAAGTAAACTCACATTTCATAGTATTAAACAATATGTCTGTATTTTTATATTATCTGTACATCACATAGTATAGTGAAGAAAGTCGTGACAGTAGAGATCTTTTTTTGTCAAATCGTGACCTCTTGCGTCAGTTTATCAAAGCTCGTTGTTTTGGCATAGTTGCCTGGAAAAATGCCTGTTCAAATTTAAACACAAGATAAAAATGTATTTTGAAACAGAACACTAGCCAAACGTATAATATGGGCAAACGTCAAGATGTCAGGATAATTGGTTCTTTGGTAAATGTGCTCAAAGGGTTACTCGAGTTGTCAAATGTAGTCGTTTGGTTTAACGGTCCTTAGTTTGGACAAAGATCTTCTCAAAGGCGAGATCGAAATCAGGTTGTACTTGCTCGAATGGGACTTGGACTTTCCCGATGAATTAATACAATATTTTGGCTCGTGTTGCTGTCACTGTGCAGAAACGAATAGAATATAATCAAAATAATATAAACGATTTGCTGGAGTGCAATTTTAACAGGGGTTGTTGCTTTTTTTTAAATTATATTGACGGGGAATTTGGTTAGCCTCGTACGCACGCGCAAAGACCAACAACCACAAGCAACGACTCAAGGTGTTCCCTGGTTAGTTAGCAGCAGCTTTCTGTTCTTAGGAAACAGAAGTTAATAAACGAGTAACCAGAATAAACATTTCGGCCGAATCACTAGCAGCTACAGCGATAAACCAACAACCCCAAATCATTCCAAGATCAACGCACAGTCTGTTCTTAGCAGTACTTAAACAAAGACGGAAGTAAATGACGGATGACCATCTCGCTTCGTCGTTTCTGTATCTTGCCTGAGTCGGAGCGGTTGGTTTTTCAGGAGGGAAAGTTTACAAGGTTTACCGGGATTTGAGTGCGATTAATTCATTTTGCTTAATTACCGGAGCCAGTGCAACCATACTGAAAGGTAGGAATGCACTTTGATGACGACAAATGTTATTTTTATCGTGTATTGTGAAATTTTACCCGCTCCAGTTTGCGCCATTTTCGCTAATGCACAAATGTGCGTCTCTTAGCTCTGGCGTTCTTTGTCTCTGCTCTTTAATGGGTTCTAGAGCGGTTTATTTCCTTACAATGTTCCACATCCCTGTTCGCTGATTCGGCTGGCATTATTGGGCGTTACACGAAACATAGTAATAACAGTTTCGCATCCTAAACCTGCGTTCAAATCAAATGCAGCTGCGCATTTTTGTGCTGCATCAGGCCGTGTCAGACTCTAACAGCGCCAGCGCCTGTTGGGGTTGGAGCACGATTCTGGCGCACATGACTTAGCTTAGTAAGCTAACCGGCTAGCTTGCCGACCTACTGGCTTAGATGCAGTTTGTGTTTTTTTGCGTTGACATCAAGTTTGCACCAATGCTCGACAAACACGAAACGAATGAGCTTCTAATAATGTCGTTTCCTAGTCCCCCTTTACTTTGAAAACGCCGTAAGCGGTTTTTTTGTAGAACTGTATTGCTTCCTGCTAATTTGATTAGCACTCCAGACAGGTTCATTTCAATGACGTTTTAGTCAAAATACCCGTGACTTTGATGCACATTAGTTAGCAATCGATTATGGTATTATAGTAAATAACTCGTTTGTTCAATATTAAAGTTGGTTCGGGCAGCTTCTGGTCTCTGCTTGTATCGTTTGTTGCTCTGTCTCTGACATTGTCGTTCTTATAGAGATCGTTAAACTTCACAGTGAACTTTCAGTCTAATTACTGCATCAGAACAACACAGAGCCACTGGAAACACCGATTTGTTTGTGTTTGGTCACCTCTATAAAACAACCTTCATTTCCAAACCGCAATTTAATTTGTAACGATTTCATGAATTGTCACATCATCAAATATAAAAGAGTTGGTTTTCTTTCATTAACACGTGGAAAGAGTCATATCTATTTCAGAGGTAGGAAGAGAACCTCTACTTATAAAAATATTTTGATGAAATTTTACTTAAGTACAAGTAAAATGACCGGTCCATAATCTACTCGAGTGGAAAAAAGTTCATTTATAACTAAAATTCAAGTTAGTTGCATTATTTGTACCTCATGAGGGCGGTCTTCCCCATATAGTTCTTAAAAGGGCAAAGGGATATAAATCTGTTTTTAATCGAGGGAACACCTTAAGACAATACAAAACTTTTTCATGGAGCAAAATGTGTTATTTTCGTGCAGACCATCCTAGGAAACATACAAGCTTGGGTTTTTATTTATCCTTTTCTCTTACTAAAGATGAGTGTGATGTAAAATGTAGCATATTGCACGATGTCAATCTTGATAAACTATGGCCAAAACTTTTTTTTTTTAAATTTTTTTAAATAGCCAGCGTGGTAAAATATCATGTTGTGTTTCTACTTTATGAAGACAAAAAAAATAAACAGAAAAATTTCATACATCTGAGGTTAAACAATCGATACCAGTTTGTGTGTTTCATCTCATTTTGGTTGCACAATGCATATACATCTATTGATGTAAATTGAACTATTGTTAGTGATATTGAAAAAAATCATCATATATTGTTATCAAATAATTGTCCAGCCCTACTGATTTCATGTATTAATGATTAGAAATGACTATCGATGGGCAAGTTTTAATTTTTTTGTGTTATAAATGACTTAATTGACCCATTATTTCTCTGACATTCGCTCTCAATACAGGAGTTTGTAAATCATGTCAGGCATTGCATTGAGCCGGCTTGCCCAGGAGCGCAAGGCATGGCGGAAGGATCATCCTTTTGTAAGTAGTGCAGAGGAAGCACCATTTCTGTCTTGAATAATAAAAACTGAGCTTTTCAAAAATGTGTTCATTCCTTAGGTCAATGCTACCCTAACTGTTGGCACATTTCTGTTTATTTTTTTAAGGGATTTGTTGCTGTACCAACAAAAAATCCAGATGGAACCTTGAATCTCATGAACTGGGAATGTGCTATTCCTGGCAAGAAGGGGGTAAAGTGTTGTAATTTGTTTTGTAAATCAATAAAGTTTCTGCATGCAGACAGTCATTGTAATATGGAAATCAGATTTTGATATGATAATTACATTTTATTGCAGATACAAAACAATATATATGTTTTTACATTAGTTCTATTACATAAGTCATAAATGGAGAGAGAATTATTTCTCAGGTCAACAGCGTAGCTATTGAATATAGTGGTCAGCCAAATTTCCCAGAAACATATTTACAGCAAAAAGCTTAATCTCCTAATTAATTTTGAACAATTTCTTTTACATTTTTCTAATTGGCCGTAATAACATGGCAATTTTTGGTAAACATTTGTGAGCATGATGCGATCATTTGTTAATCTGCTGATCTAATTATCTTGTATCTTCTCAGACTCCGTGGGAAGGAGGCCATTTCAAACTGCGCATGTTGTTCAAGGATGACTATCCTTCTTCACCTCCAAAATGTGAGTTACATTGTCTGTGTCCTCACTAACCATTGCTGTTGTGATTACCACACATAGTCTGAGCTTTTTTGCTATATTAGATAATGGCCAGATATGATACATTTTCATTTGAAAGGATTGTTTATGATTACTTCCAAACACTGGAAGCCTGATCATAAAACAAAGTACATTCTCGCTTCTACAAATTATTTCTCTGGGGCTTGATATACATTTATTAGCATGCTATTCATCCATTACTTTTAATAAGGTTATTTTTTTTGTCCAGCCCTGATGGCATCTGTAGATTGAGTTTTGATTCTTTTTTAGGGTACATAGTCTCAAGTACGATTATAACCACAACTTTGTTTGTAATTGCAAATGTCAATAATTAGGAAATGAATCAGGGCAACGTATTGATGTATCTCAGAGGAAGTAAAATATCTCCACACTGGTGACCTTTTTCCTGTTTGTTTGATTTATGTAGTGCCACCTCTGGAATCTTCTGCCATAATAGTTAGAAGGTTCAGCTGCAGGTATCTGGTTACTTGCTGATAATTGCTAATGCGATTGAAGTGAGATGTACAATGTTTTTGATGTGCAATGTTTATGAAACAAAGAAATAATGTTAAAACACTGTTGTAGAAGATGTCTGTAGCTGCTGTCTGTAGTTAAATGGTTCAGTTATTTTAATGCCGTGAAGACATCATTCTATTTTCTGTCATTTGAAATGATTTGGAAACGCATTCAATGTGTTGTGTTTCAGGTAAATTTGAGCCTCCACTCTTCCATCCAAATGTGTATCCATCAGGCACAGTATGCCTATCTATTCTAGAGGAGGACAAGGACTGGAGACCAGCCATCACAATAAAGCAGGTGTGGATTGGTCTGCACCTCATTTACATTAATAAGCTTGCCAGATGGTCTTATTTCAAGGCAGATTGTCTATATTTGTCTCCCATAATGTAATGTAGTGATACAAAACAAGTAAATTCCTTATTACAGGAATCAAATGGTCTTGTCAATCTATCTTACAGATCTTATTAGGTATCCAGGAACTCCTAAATGAGCCAAATATCCAGGATCCAGCCCAAGCAGAGGCGTACACAATCTACTGGTAAGTCATATCCAAAGTCATCACATTGTAAAGTCAAAATGAAGAGACTGAAAAAGGGTTTCTTCTTTTTATTACGATTGATTATTGAATCGTCTTTCGGAACAGATATTGCAACATAATAATAATGTGTAGAGAAAATAAAAAACAACAAGAAAGGCAAAACTGTTTCTAATTTGAGGTAGAACATTTAATTCCACACCACAAACTCCCAAAATACATCATCTCCAAGCACTGTATATCAGAGGTGCACAACCTTTCAAAATAATTGAGGAAAAACAGATATCACTGTGAGCAAACACTTCTCGAGAAAGAGAGAAGGGTTTTGTCGAGTGACGGTCACACCGTGTGCTCGTCATTACTGGAGAGAGCACACAGGCTGAGTGAACTGTGACAGCGCTACTTCTATGACATGAAGAGAAAATCCCCACACTAGTTCAAGTTTTGCTATCAAGATTTTAAAAAAAATATGACTTTCATACACTTACCAATGCCATTTTATCACTACTAAGGTCACTGGAGTGCTGGACTTTTTTCTCATCACCAGAAAAATCACAAAGTTACGTGCTGCAGCTTTAAAAAACCATTTACATATATCTGGAGATCTGCCTTGAATACCGAATATGTTTTTGTGTACTTTCAAGATAATTTGTGTACAATATTAAAATAATCTTTGCTTCAGACCTGTTTAAAGGTCGAGTATGCAGAAATTGTGGGCTGATTGCAAAAATGGCAGAGGCAAACTTGGCCCCTCTTCCCTGCTCACTTCCAGCAGCATGGGGTCTCTGTTAATAAACGTACTAAAAGCTGAGCCACATTGGCTGTGCACATGCCATGGAAATTAAATGGCTTTTTATTGGTGGGTATGTAAATGGAGTAGGTTGGTCACACTGCCTCAGACTCGCATATGGCAGCTAGCTTTAGCCACAGTGGGAGCTGGCGTGATTCAAAACTCACATTCCGCATTCAGTTAGTTTTGTCAGAACCTACAGTTGTTACCAGCTGTCCTTAGTATATGCACATTACTTACACTACTGTCTATACTCGTAAAAGAATGTTACATTTGTTGAAGAAACACCGATACTTGAGCTTCAAACTACTTAGGCTAACTACTGGGACTTATCCTGTTCTTCATCACCACCTCTCCTTTGGTCCTTGGCATCATGAAGAACAACTCCAGGGTCACTCTGGTTTTTAAACAGCTTTCGTCCACTCAGTGTTTTGCCTTACTAAACTAGCATTTCTTTGGTGCGTCTCAGCCATCACTACAGTACCTGATACCTTCCTGGCTGTAACCCGTGGTCCCGCCCTCCTTGCTGCTATTGGCTGGAGGATATAAACACACAGGCCAAATGTTGCTACCCAGAAACGTCATGTCCCAGAACAAAATGAAGACAAGCAGTAAATACCAGCAGAGGGCAGCTTCTCTGCAGATAAGACCTACACCACTCATTTGTAGCAGCTCATAAAAATTTCAGAATCCTTGGCTTTTTTTTTCTTTTCCATAGGACAAGTTTCAATATTTTGTGATTATTTTTTTTTTTTAAAAAAAACCACATGGTATAAAAGTGCTTAATAAGGAATCAGTGCAACATGATAACATGATCTATTTTTTTTTTTTTACACCTTTGCAGCCAAAACAGAGTAGAATATGAAAAAAGAGTTCGAGCACAAGCCAAAAAATTCTCTCCCTCGTAAGGGTGAAGACTTGCTCCACTGCAGCAGAAGGAATGGGTTTAACAAGAATCACCTCCCCTCTCAGTCTCTCAATGAATGTGCTCCTCTCACATCGGACTTGCTTAAAGACTTCTATTTAAACTCCACACATCCTGTGCCATCTCTTCTGACCTATCATTTTTTGTTCTTAATTGCCGGTTGGCTCATTGCTGGGAGGGGATGGGTGCTTCCGCACCCTGGTCATTTCTTTTTAAACATAAATTGTCTTATGTGGTGCAAGGGACACAGCTCGGTACCAGTTTCATCAATGCAAGCTGGCTGTCATCAGTGTTCAAGGAAGAAAATGTCTTTTTTTGTTTATTTTGCTCTTTCACAGGGTCTATTCCTTTGTTTCCCCACATTGTTTTCCATAAAATTAATGTAAAACTAGCTTAATTCATTGTCAGTATTTCAACTGCTGTATAATGAATGGCACTTTTATACTGTTGTATCTCACTAGTGTCTCTAGATGGCTCTGTCTAATTCTCTTTCCCAGGTTTTCTATTCAGCATGCTGTAATATATGATAGAATCTGCTGCCTTGGCTGTCTTTTTGTTATTCAGAGTGTTTGCTATGGAATAAATAAACATGGCCACAATGACTGAGGCAGGTAGGCTTACTTCTGTATCAGACTTTAAGGTTATATGGTGCTTTGTCCATGTATGTGTTGGCGTAAATAAAACTTTCTACAAAATGTTTTTAATGTCTTTTATTACAGCATGTGAATAAAATGTACAGCAAGAACACTATATGCTTCAGAAACTTCTACAGTTGCACAATGTAAAGCTGTTATATATTTTTTATTGATGTGATGACATTTTACAAATACACAATAACCCTCTATAACATAAAAACTGATTATCTATAGATGCAATGTATGAACACACATTTGCTTCATGGTTAAATGTAGACTGCATACTAAGGTTTAGGGCTGCAACTAACTTTTCATAGTCGATTAATCAGAAAACATGTTTTAATTATTGAAAAAGCACTCAAACAGATTAATCGATAAAGTAGTTGACAATTTAGTTATTGATTAATAATCAAACAATAATTGCAGCCCTACTGTGGTTGTAAAATGTATGGGTTTTTTTGTTGTTTTTATTCAGTGTTGCCTGTATGTAATTTTGAACCAGTTCAGTCATTCTCTGCCCTGTCATGAACAATGTGTTCTCGGTCACTGGTTATTTTCTTTTTGTTCCTGTTCATTTTAAACACTAGAGATGATTTTATTTGAAAACCTCAGTAGATCAGCAGTTTGTGAAATACTCGGACCAGCCCGTCTAGCACCAACGGGTTGAATGTCACATTCAAAGTTTGTTAACCCATTCTGATGCTCAGTTTGAACTTCAGCAGGTCAACATCACCACGTCAATATGCTCGAAGGCACCAAGTTGTTGCCATGTGATTTGAAATTTGCATTAATAAGCAGTTGGATTAGGTGTACCTAATAAAATGCTCTGTTTTTCAATCACATTTTAAGTTCAGGATACAAAGGTGTATTTCTTATTCAGATATAAAGTGTAGCTAGAAATGACTTCGAATTATTCTAAATTTTAAAATAAGTTTTTGGAAAAGCAACACACAAGGACCAACCACATAAACCATAACTTGTTTTAATACCCATTAACTATTACAGTAAGTGTGCTACATTTAAGAAATGTAAAATATAAACACACAAAATAACCATGATTAAATTAAAATACGGGTTTCACTGAAAACAAGAGACAAGCCATTATATTCACAAAACTCATGGGGTTTTTCAAAAATATGCCCCCACTGCCATCCATCCAGAAATGGCAAATTGTAACGCATCACAGAGAATGCCAGCAGAGAGCGGCTACTGTAGCTGCCAGAATTGGACATGATGAACTGTTCCAACTTGAAAAGCCTAGGTACCCCTCTCAAAAATGTCCCGAACAAGGGTTCACAGTGGAGATTAGATTAAATATTTATTTAACATGTTGTCAATGAGTTTAACTCATACAACATGTGTATAGAATTCTCAAGCATGTCATGGCCAAACCTGGCATAAGAGACCTTTTTCACAGCAGATATTTATTGATATGAAAGAGTATCAAAATAGATTTTAACAATAACATTAATTAGGGTTCCATTCCAAGTTTAAGAGAACTAGGGTCATGCTATTGTTACACTAGTGAAGGTCACACTAAATACTTGACAGTTTCATCTGTACAACATTTTTGTCATTTTCTGTAACAATATTTAATTTAAAGCTGCATACATGGTTCCTGTATTCCACTGTATGCTTCCTCAACGGCGTCCACTCTGGTAATCTCCTGTAGGCAAGACTTTGTTTACAAGGCCCTTTGGTGCTCGGCTGTGAATGCATCGAGCTTCTCTAAGGCACTTGGATTGCAGTAGTCATCGAAGTGCCAGTGGGAGCCGTTCTCGAGGGACATGTCACTGCAAAGAAAACACCCTGAGTCCCCCTCAGCACTGTGTCCTGGGTCTGAACTGAGGGTCAGACCTTCTGGAGCTGGTGGTGGATTCATGGTGCTCACAGCGTACGGGAAGCCCAGAAGTGACTTGTCACTGACTGGATCCCTTATATTCTTGTATTCACTGCCCTTCGCCAGCTGGTGGTGGAAGTGAGGCAGACGTTCTTCCTCTAGGCTGTCGGTACACTTGGTCAAAGTGTCAATTTGCAGTGATATTTCTGCCTTCAGTATGTCTGCTGTGTTTTCATGTGTTATAACCCAGCGCTACAATTGAAATCACGGTTAAGAGAATTCTCATGAGATGGATATTCGTGTAACCAACTTAAATTACCTTAAAATCCCCCTGGCAGTCACTGTACAGGGTGTGGAAATAGGGAGCTGGTGTTGGGATAAAGACACTTTGCTTCCACCTGTAAGTGTAAGGAGTAGATTATATGTACAGTACTGTGCCAAATGTTAGGCCACCATAAGTTTTCATAAGTCTATCTATCTATCTATCTATCTATCTTGAAGGATGGGCAGTAATTCAATAATGATATACAGTATATCATGATATAATACTCTAAAGTATCAGTACAACAAAGGTTCCATATATATTTATTACGGATGGGTTTTAAAAAAAATAGCTACTGTACTCCAATAACTACCTAATTTATTATACATGTGAATATATATTTATGTAAATATAATTAATATAATTGAAATGTAAATATAATATATATTTACGTGTGAATGTTTCATACAGATGTTGCACGAGGTTAAACCTATTGGAAGCTTGCTAATATAAAAGGCCAACGTCTGATCACATCATTCCGTTCAAAATGTCAGGGATCACAAAATGTAACAGTGTATCTCAGCGAGACCACTCTCAAAGGGAAATCCAACTTTATGAATTTGCTAAAACAAGAAGAAAAACAGTATTTTCTTCACAATACTTTGGGGTTTTAAGAGAAAGTCAACAGTTGAAGGAGGTCTCTTACTTTTTAACAGGAACATAGCACAAAAGTAAGATGAGAATTGCCAACACACATAAGGGGATGAACACCTTCAGCTCTGGCACAAACATGTTCGATGAGAGATCTGGGCAGAAAAAGTGCAAAGTTGCTGGTTCATGGTGCAGGTAAACAACAATCAGAAGAAAAACAAAGCTGCTGTTTCATCATGTTTCCTAAAACTGAGGTGAAATTTCTGACAGTGTTACCTGTGATGGTTGACTCCATCTTCCAGTGAACCTCACAGGACCAGTCACTCCAGTTTCCTTTATAAAAAGCCATGTTCGGAGCGGACCGCACTCGGGCAGTGTACTCAGTGTCCGGTGCAAACATCTCATCGTCAACTGAATAGTTTGTTCTGTCCGTGCGAATGCTGTGTGAAATCATCTGGGGATGGAAAAAGGTGAAAAATGTCGGACCTGATTTAACCTGGGAAAATATACCACTTAATCTAGTTACTGGAAATTGTGAGGGAAATCACTATTTTCAAGGTTCAGTTTGGTTCAAAGTATGTGATTCAACCAAGAATTGGATTGTCAATAAAAAGAACAAATTTAGATTTTTTTTCTCCTAATAATCATCAGTTAGGGCCAATTCAGCATTATTTCATGTTGAATCCTTTTTTTGGGTCACATTTTAGTTCATTCAGCTGTTTTTTCTGGAGTTAGAGCTACAAATAGAGCATCATTCTAATCTATAATGAACATGTGCTTTTCTTGCAAATGTCACTGTGTGAAGTCGCTGTGGTAGAGAGCAGCAAAATGGGTCAAGAGTATTTTTTTTTGTCTGAGGCATTAGAATCACAGGAAGGAGTCATGTGAAAATAATAAATAAATAAATCTGAGAAATGATGGACAGCAGTTTAGGTCAAACCTCCTGACTCAGTAGTAAAACTGACATAGTATGAGATTATATAATTATATAATTTATTATGTATATAATAAATTTTATACATAATAAATTAAACGTAATTAGTTAAACGTAATTATAGGAATAATTACGTTTAACTGCCACAGATTCCTTTTGTTTTGTTTGTTTTATTTTTTAAAATGTAATCTGAATACTTGCTTTAACTGAACTGTTCCAATAAAGGTTTTACCTTTTTATTATTATTATAGTACTATATTTTATATTTATATTTTAATTTAACTATTTATTTATTTTACTTCTGTTACAGCTCTTCCACATTTTTAAATCCCTTTACCTGCTTTAACATCTTTAACCTGTTTTATGGTCTTTTCAACAACTTACTATGGACTGTGTTGTTTTTTTTTCAATTTCTTTAAATTTTGTCTCTGTGTTAGGTAACACTTTTACATTGCAGTACAGTAACAATATGGTAATGCCTTTGTAATAGGAAGCATTGTTATGTATTACCATCTTATTTCCACGTTAATCACAAACAAAGCGTTAAATGTGTGTGGGTCAGTACCAAGCTATTACCATATTACTGTCTTCTTCTCACCGTTACAAACAAGCTTGCACTAGAAATAATTACTGTAATTACTGTAACATTACCGCACTATTACGAAATATTACCATAGTGCCATGTGAACAGTGCTTTATAAACTGCCTTGTCCTTTAAACAGATAGTAAAAATGTAATTGTATTAATAATATCACTACTCATGTCCATTTACATAACATAAAATTAGTAATACTCTTATTGTTTTGAAGAGAAAAAAAAAAAAAGTACCCTGTTGTTGCTGTGATGATGTCTGTCTCCTTTTTTAAAGAAATGAAGCTCATACTCGAGGTTGTTGACCAGTTTGGTGTCGGGCGCGTACTCCTCGTAGGTGCTTTTCCAGGTGAAGTGATGCTGACTTGTGTTATGGCTGACTGTGAGGCAGCACGGTGCATTTGGTTTAACTGAGGAGACACAAGGGAAAGTGTTTTTACATCACTTGTGGACGTGTTGTGGACATGTTGTGGACATGTGTCCCCTCAAGGTTACTTACTGTGCGTCACCGGCGTGTATTCACCATCCAGCACCTCACAGGTTTCATCTGCATCAGTTCGGTTGTGACAGAGTGAGATTTCATAAGAATCTATGTCACTGAAGATCTCCGAGTAATGATCACCATCATTGTCGTCATCATCATCATCACCGTCGCCAGGTATGACAAGAGATGTGTCCACAGAGCAGAAATAATTTGTCAGCAGACACACAAATGTCTTTCTGTGCAAGGAGGAGAATCAGCGATGAGAAACAAAATCACCACCTTTAAGGTCAGACGTTGTTGTTATTATGTCAGTGAAAAAAACAAAAAAACAAGTGACTCACTTTTCGTATGTTTCTGTGAAAATCAGCCAGTTTGAACTGCTGTCTGAGGAGCTTTCGGATGGCGCAAAACTCATTGTGCAGTTGATGGTGAACAGGTAATCGGTCACACAGTGAAGACTGTGGTCGCCTGCAATACATAAGTACATAACTAGGACTGTCAATCATCAAAAACCCAAACCTAAAATAATCTTTACTCTCACCCACAGAGAGAGAGAGACAGAAATATACTGAGCTGTCTCAAGTTTTTTTCTACAGGAAAGTAAATTCCTTCTTAGGACTGCAACTAACAGTTATTTTCACAATCCAGGATTAATCGGGTACTTGTTTGGTCCATAAAATGTCAAGTGAAAAAGTGGTGATTGTTGTGTCCTGTTTTGTTCACAAATGATTTCATTTTAATAATGATTTCTTTTTTTATATATGGAGCAAAAAGAACATTTAAGAAGCTGAATAATCAGAGAAACCTGTTTTAATTGTTGAAAATACACTCAAATGGATTGTCAAAACAGCTGACAAATCAAATAATCATTGCAGCCCTAATTAAAATACAAGCAATAAACCAAAGGGTTTAAGGCAACTGGGTCTGCAAGCAATGCAAAAAAACAAAAAAACAAAAACCAATTACTCAACGCAACAAAAACAAGGAAAAACTGAAAAAAAAAAAATATCAAGAATGGTTAAGGTTAAGTGAAAGAGAACTCACCATTTTCTCACCTGTTACTTGTTACCTTTCATCAGCCTGGTATGTTTCAAACAGATTAAGGGAGCAAAACCCAAAAGTGACCGGTGCTTAGGCGCTCATGCCAGCGTGCTTATTTATATTACACAAAGATTCTCTAAAGTATCAAGAATATCTGTATTTAAATGTAGAAAATATTTGAAGAATATAACCTGTGGTATGATTTCCATGCAGACAGAAGATGTTCAGCAGCAGCAGCAGTTTCAGGCTCGATGTGGAGCTGGGATACATTGTACCAGCCAGAATTAACCTTAAACGCGAATAATGAAGAGTGAGTGAGGACAGCTGTCACTCTCATGTTAGTGGTAGGAGAGGGTGTGCTTTTTAAGAGAGCAGCTAAGTGGAAAGTGTGTGTGTGTGTGTGTTCTTGTACTTGCTGCAGAGTGAGGACCAAAAAATTGTATAAACACAGACAGAGTGAGGACATTTTGGCTGGTCCTCACCTTAAAAGGGGCTTTTTCAGGGTTAAGACCTGGTTTTAGGTTTAGGGTTAGAATTGGGTTTAGGTTAGGGTAAGGAGCTAGGGAATACATTATGTCTATGAGGGTCCTCACTTTAACAGAAGCGCAAACATGTGTGTGTGTTTGGGGTGAGGCTGGGGTGTATAGGCTGTGGTTTTATGTCTCACAGCAGAATCTGCACAGTCCCTCTTTATTTACAGTCCAACAAGTTGAGACAAATGAAGATGACTCAAAAGAAGCACATCACACCCAGCAGACACACCCAGTGGCTTCATGCTTGTACGCAGCAGACTTACCAGCACACAGCACCCTGTCCAGATTATATAAGGCTTCGTGGACATCTGAAGATGGTGTCCTGGCCCTCGAACCCTGAGACAGGCTGTAGCTGAACTGGCTCTGAGAGTTGCTCTGCATCCCAGTGTAGCCGAACCCAAATGATGGCGCATTGAGCAACGAGAGGAACAAGGAGGAGGCCAGGATGATGAGGAAGACAGGCAAAGAGAAGGATGGAAGTGGCAGAGAAGGAGGGGGAGGAGGTCCAGTAGAGAGTGAAAATAAAACAAACAGGAAGGGAGAAAACAGCGCTTCTGAAAAGTCTGTATGGATAAGCTTGCTGTGCAGCCAACAGCCCCAACCCTGCTATTTACACAAACAGGTGAGGTTTTAAATAAGGCTTAGTCTCTGGGAGCAAGGACGGGTCGTGGCTGACCATTTTTTGAGTGGTCATAAAGACAATTTTATGCCAAATTTATGAAGACGACAATCAAACTTATGTTAAACAAGTAGAATGTTGTATAAAATTTATCAGTGCAAACAATGAAAGTCTTTTCTTTGTCCGTTTGTCTGTTAAATAAAAGATCTGGTGAATTAAATGACAGACTGTAGTTTGTTTATAGCATTTTTAGAAAGTGTCCTAACATTTCTAAAATTGTATGAACAATACTAATAATAATTATTGCAGTTATTGCTGTAGAGGATTTATCTTCTCACCAAGATACTCTGTAATTAAACTGTGGTGCATTTTAATATATTTCTTTATCTATTAACAGGCACAGGGCAGATAAATGTTTATATAAGACAAGATAAGACACTAAACATGCACATAATGAAGCAAAATGCTTTATAATTATTGAAATAAAATCAATCTGCAGAGTGGTGAGTGATCTTTTTTTTTTTTTAATTAATCTCTGACATGTAATACATTTAAAAATCCAAGGATTTCCTCTATGAATGGACTTAAACAGCGAGTTAAAAACCAGTTACATACATATGCTACTTTTTTTTGTCAGTAAGCACGTACATCAATTTGTGTGTTTGAAACTGCAAAAAGACCTTTAAGCAGACTGGACCACCATGACCCGCAAGACTGAAAAACCAGCATTTTTACTGGGTGACCTATTAGAGTGTTGTGCAATAATTCATGCGCGAATCAGATTAATGATGGTTGTGTGTTGTGATCGTGTAAACAGATAAGGGCTGAAAGTAAAGTTCCTGCCTTCCTGTGAGATTTTGATGATTTGAGCGCATGCAAACCCAAAACTTGATTAAGCTAAACTAGACTCTGCCTCCATGTGTCCTCGGTGTAGCAGAAGATAAAGAGGAAGTTGTCTGAAAACAGAGACGAGTTGATTTAGTTACGTCTCTTTAGTGTAAAATTTGAATAGCGGTTTAATCAGTTTTGAAGGTACACTTTGCTGAATTAAAGCATGTTAAATATCTTAAAGTCACCCTTCCCTTCCAAGTGTGTCTTAACTCTGGGGTAATTAATACAATAAGGTGATTGTACAATTATCTATAAAAATATTTTAAGTATGATTGGTTTGTCTTCAATTTCTGCTAAAATAAAAATTATTTCACCTAAATTTGAGTCTTATTGAATCATTGATATTCATTACTTGTGTCTCTTGTGGTCTAAGGTGCTGCTTTACATATTTGAAAGGCATTACCATATTATTTCACCTTTAAATCTGCTCTTAAATGCAGAGATGGTGAAAGGTGTTTTCACAGAGGAGGAGCTTGACGGTGTCTGGCCATTTAGATCTTTATGCAGGGTGTCTGCAGGTTATAAAGTGGCCTATACTTTTATAGGCCACTTTAAATTAAATTTGTACAAATGGAAATACACACCAAAAGTAAAATTATAACCCTTTTAGATACACACACTATTCAAAATGATCAGGGACCTAAAATGACAGCAATTTCTTTAGAAACGGAATAAATTAGTTAGATGTAAAAGGAAAACAAAAATATGATCATCGTACTAAATGTTTAATATATTTTGCAATGAAGAAGAAGACAAGAAGATTAAACATTCACAAAAGCACCTTGACTTTTTCTCTCTAACTTTAATGGTGAGTTGCTAATTAATGTTTATAGTTGCATACTGCCTGCTATTGTACTGGAGGTGGTAACCAGGATTTAAATAATCGCAGCCTTAGTGGTGGTTTAACGATGTAATGCATAAATTAAAACTTAAAATTAAAATGATCATTCTAGCAATCCATGGTATCATAAAAGTATTTACAGGAAAAAAAATATTTAAGACCTATCAGAAACAAAATTAAGAAAATGTAATATTTTTCAAGGCCTTAAATCACAAAATTTTATTCAAGACTTTTTACGGACCTGCAGCCACCCTGTTTATATGTGAAAAGCAGGATTTTAAATTCTAATCCTAATTTTACCGGGTGCATTGAAGCGAATACAGGCATAATGTTTCTCTCTTCTCACGCTTCATGACTACAGTATTGTGGAGCGGTTGTTGAGTGCAAATGGAAACATGCTGTTCGTGAAATTCGTTTTATGTAGGAGTCAAAGGGCAAAAATCTTTAACAAATAAATAAACGATATCACTTTAAGTTGGGTTTTAGTATCATAGGTATCGACACACTTGAAATCTATTTATTCTGCTCACCACAGAGCAAAACACAGTGGCCTACTTTTTATTAGCTGAAACCAAAATGGGTCTTTCCTTTTTTTTATATTGCCCAAGAGCAGAAACCATCTTTTTTCAGTTTGGGCTGCTGAGGAAAAAACACTTCCTTTCTGTGAGATAAAGACTTTAAGAAAAAGTAAACAGCTCTAGATATGTCACTTTTGGCACACATGACATGAAATCTGATTGATGAAGATCTGAGAGGATTTTATTTTTCACTGCATATGTCACCTTGTTTATAGTTGACCTTCACTGCCACATCTAAAATAAAGACAAAATGCCCCAAAATAGTAGATGGAAGATGCAAAGGCTTGTTGCTTATTTTGTTACTTTATTTCATGGATTGAAAAAGAGCTGGTGAGAAGAGTGTGACGTGATGAGCTCAGTTGCAGTGGGATAAAGCTCAACTTAACCTCTGGCTGTGTAATCACTTTTGAAGGAGCCACATTGTAAGAGGTCATGAACAGGAACTAAACCTTGCTGGGTCAGGTGTTCAGACAGAAGGAGTGACAGTTTTTGACCGTGAGAGTGAGGGACAAACGCTTGTAAGTTATGTTTATGCTTGTTGGTTACAGTGAACAACTTTTCAACCCTTCTATCAACCCCTCACATTAATCTGGACACTTATATTTGTATGTGGGATTATCACAGACATATAAACAGTGAGGTCACACATTCTGATGTCTACACCACCATCAGAATATGTCACGTCATTGCACCTGCATAAAATTGACTTAAAACCTCAAAACAACTGTTTTCAGTGAATAAAATATGAATTCCTCTTCTTCTTGACTGTTGCAGACAGTGATGGGTCTCAGATTCCGGTGCAGAACAGGTGTCCTGACATTTCAGCCTGCCCATCCGAATGGCAGTCGTTTGGTTAATGTACATGCACAAGAGAAATGTGCTGGATTGCACATGCGCCTTTCAGAAGCAATCAATTCAGCATACCACTGGGTGAAGGTAAGAAGTTTCGTGTTAATATATATTAACTTGTTGCCATACAGTAGGTGCAGTACATCTTATATATATGACTACAGCTGGTGTGCAATTCATAAAATACAATGTAGCCATTAGAACAACATGCCAGTGTAGTAAACCATAGGTCTTTTATTTTCCCAGTGTAAAATGAACAATGTACATGTCAGAACAGCATATTGTATAAAACTGCAGGTAGTAAAAAAAAAAACAACCAATGAAAACATGATAGCACATTATAAAACAGAAAATATCTTATTGTGTATTTGTGTAGCTGTGTATTTCATTGTGCAAAATTATGTATTTCAAAATTGTGTATTTTATTGTGTAGAATTTTGTATTTCATTGTGTAAAATTGTCTATTTCATTGTGTAAAAGTGTGTATTTCATTGTGTAAAATTGTGTAAAAGTGTGTATTTAATTGTGTAAAAGTGTGTATTTATTATGTAAAATTGTGTATTTCATTATGTAAAATGTTTTATTTCATTGTGTAAAATTGTGCATTTTATTGCGTAAAATTTTGTATTTCATTGCGTAAAATTTTGTATTTCATTGTGTAAAATTTTGTATTTCATTGTGTAAAATTTTGTATTTATTATGTAAAATTGTGTATTTATTATGTAAAATTTTGTATTTCATTGTGTAAAATTTTGTATTTCATTGTGTAAAATTTTGTATTTATTATGTAAAATTGTGTATTTCATTATGTAAAATGTTTTATTTCATTGTGTAAAATTGTGCATTTTATTGCGTAAAATTTTGTATTTCATTGTGTAAAATTTTGTATTTCATTGTGTAAAATTGTGTATTTATTATGTAAAATTGTGTATTTCATTATGTAAAATTTTGTATTTATTATGTAAAATTGTGTATTTCATTGCCTACCAGAACAGAATACTACTATGTTAGCCCAAAACTACACTTTATTCTGTAGGGTAAATTAAAGTAAATCAGAACACAAGGCTGTATGAAGTGCAGGTATTTTGTAATAGTGTACAGAAAATTTACCTGTCAGAACATCATACCTTAGGGCAGGAATATTATTTTAATGAAGCAGCCTCAACCGCCGCTTCTCGTGCGCCACAACTGTCGGATCGGCGCTCTCCACCGGAAGCAGGGCTGCAGGTGCAGCAGGGTCAGAGGCTGCAGAGGAGCAGCGTGGTCAGGGACTGTGTGGAGCTTCGCGTCGCTCCGGGTATGTGTATCGCGCTACACGTGAAACGATCTAACGTTGAGTCTGTGCGCACACGTTGGCGCGTAATCCCAGTCCCAGTGCGTCGGTCGCTCTTCTTTGCCACATTGGATCAAGCAGAAAGTCCAAGTAGCAACTCCTGTGTACTATCATTTGGCATGAACTCTTGCTCTTGCTTTGAAAAGGAAAAGACAAGCACTCTTCACCCCAGGGCAAATGAGCCTGCTGCATGGGAAACGGCACAACGTCAGGTTTCAGTTTCATCAAATCAATAACAAAGTGGTGCCTGTGAACAACAGCATCAGGAAACATCCTCTGTTTCTTCTGCTCATTTGCATTGTCAACAAGTGGAATCAAATTGACTGTGAGAGAGTGCAAGAGAGACAAATGCCAGTACCAGTCAAGTGACTGTTATGTTTGTTCATTTGCATCAAAACAACTGAACACAAAGCACAAATGAAAGGAATACTAAATAAATGAAGGAAGTCTAGGTCTCCAACTGTTGATTAACAAATGACACAGTGAGTCAAATAGGTCATATCCATGTATGACATCTCAGGGACTTTGTCTTAGTCTCTACAGCTTCACACATTCTGTGTTATCTTCAGTAAAAAAAAAAAAGTCTTTTGGAGGCGCTCTCCAGTTATTGTCCGACTAAAAGTGTAAAAACAAAACAAAAAAAACAGGCACATGTGGGCGCCCTAAACAAATGCATTCATAAAAGTAAGTTTACATATTACCAGAAAACATAATAAAATATATAAATATGCAAGCTGCAGCACATACTGTATAACACAATAGGGAAACATAGAACTGAAAACACACGTCTGTCAGGTAAAACACTGAACAGCAAAAATATATTTTTGTGAAATTATACACATTAACACATTAAAAAAAAAAATAATTACTATCGTTACCTTGACCTCTGTATAATTACACAAAGTTTCATGCAGCAGCCTGTCATAAAGAGTGGCTCAAGAACAGACCACAGAACAAGAACACATTTAAGGCTAAGGTCACACATGAATGACCACCATGGGATCTCGGCTCATTTCCATAGGCTCATTCAGACCTTTAGTGTTGGTGGATTTAAATAGGATCAATAGCCTTGTTAAAGTGAATCCAGTAATCCATGGCACTCTAAGCAGCCATGCTTTAAAAATCTCAAATCGGAAACAATGTTTTTCTTTGCCATTTTGAAAGGTTTCCGTAAAGACGCCACTGTTTCAGGAAATACCTCTGTCCAACACAGAACCCCCCCTCAAAGGACTCAAAACGCTCTAGAACATAGGCCAAGTTACAGAAGTTTGCTGAAGCTGTAACGCTACACCAAATACAGAGAAGAAGTTATACACAATTGTTGTTTCTCTCGTATAGTGATGTGCAGATGATGAAGGAGACTCCGCCGACACTATTTCTTGCATATAACAATGTTTATTACAAGGAAACACAGCATCTAAACAGACATCCCGGTGTTGTCTGTGAGAGGATCGGGAGCCAATGTGATACCCCTAACTCCAGCTTCTACCCATATCCTTATACACACTCAGCCCTTGCTTCCTCAGGATACTGGGGCCCCCTGTGTAAACACCCAGGGTGAAAGTAAGCTTAAAGGCATAACTAACCTTTAACCTTCACAGACAGAGAAAACAGAAACAAACAGAGACCAAATAAACCGAGCTGGGGCAAGAAAGGCAAATAAAAAACGAAAATAAAAGTTATGCTGCATGAGTGAGCTTCATCTAGCTGTATTTAGAGAGGTTGGACTATGACATCATTGTTTTCCTAAAGTAGCGTATTCACTGTCTACATGGACATGCTAGGCCGCTATTTTGGGAGGCCTTTTCAAAAAATATCATTTCATGCCCCAATACGATTTAAAGAAAAAGAAAAATAGTATGCATATTCACATACACCGTTTCCATGTCAACGGCCTCTCACTTCAGGGCGACTGCAGAGAAATACCTTGATCACACATCCACATTTCATCTTGTCCTCATTTCTGAACATTTAGGGCAAATTTTTTTTTCCTCTTTCATTCTTAAAAGGTTCATGTAAACACGGCATTGTCTCAGGAAACGTCTTCATACACGTGAAACACCCCAACTGTGCAGTTTAGAACACCGCTGGGTACTGACCTAAGCTTATCACAACACAGAGAAGCAATCCGCTGGCCCCTCCTCACTCCAAGGGTGATCTGAAGTCCATGTCCAGCTGTGTTTCACCAGCATAGACCACGGTAAAATCACAAGTGTAACTTCGAGCTCTGAACTGACCGACACACCTTGAAGGCCGCGCAACGACTGCAGTCCACAGCGGAGAGGCAGGTGATGGTCGCTGCTCTCAGGGTCCAGACAAGCACTGACCAGTGATGCGACGGGTCGAACGGCTCCGAGTGAGACTGGTGGACTCATACGCTCTGCGGCGTATTGAGTAAAAGAAGCCAGGGCCGCACCACAAGCTCTTTTGGAGGCAGTCTCTGTTCAATTTCTGACAGGAAGTGCATAAAAGAGGGGGAAAAAAAACAGCAGTCAGACAGACACATGTGGAGCCCCTCTTCCCTGACATATCCCAGCAGAAAAGGCGGACATGAGTACAGGACATAAAACATACCTGACGGAAAGAGCATAAAACAGGCGAAAATCACCAGTCAGACATGTGGAGCCCCTAAACAAATGATAAAAAATAAGTTTACATCTTACAAGAAAACAATAAAATATGTAAACAAGGAAGGTAAAGTACAAAACACAAGGGATGAAAAAGTTCTGTATCTCGCCCTGATGTATCACAGCAGAGAGGGAAGAGGACAATGGACACTGCGGAAACGTATAAAAGCTGAAAACAGTTCCACTTGTCTGTCAGGTAAAACAGCGGACAGCAAAAATAAATTTTGTAAAATTATTCATTTGAACACATCAAAAAATATGAATTGGCACTGTCACAGTTACCACGACCAAATGTTGAAAAGCTACTTTATTTGCATTCATGAAATTGGAATTGCTGACATTCTAAGGCAAATGTGTTGTGAATTGACAAGGCTGTGTTATAGTCTTTGTGCAATGGAGAGCTTTATTGTCGTCGTATAAAATACAGTGCTGTGCTAGTCAGTGAATTATTTAAAAACATGCTTTGAAGACATTCTTAACATGGAAAGAAGAACAGCCACAGGAATCAGTGGACAGCAGGCACAACAAAACATTACCATCTACAGAGGCTACAAGATGAAAATATAAATAAATAAATAAATAAATAAAACGGTTGCACATCTAAAGAATGCTTGTACTAGTGAGGGTCAAATAGGTCAATAATCAATTTACAAAAACTGAAGAACCAGCTTCCCATTTTATATGGCCAAAGATTTGTCACACATTTAGCGACACCAAAATAAATTAAATCACAATGGACTGACAGAGGGTCTGTTTAGTTTCCAGATTCATTCATTAAGATTATCATTACATATTTAGGCCTGGGATTGTGAGCTGGGATTAGACCATCAGGTTAATTTTACCTTACTGTTGATTCCTGTTGCAAGAGTAATAATCCTTGACACATAGCTGAATCCACATTGCAATGAAACTTTCATTTTGTCATCTAAAACTGTTCATATGTTAATTTCTTATCAAACTGTTAATTGCCATTGCCAATTTTTCCAGGGGAACTACATGAGGCTGGTCCTCAGAATTAGTTTTTCTTGAAGGGGGTCCTTGGGGGTGAATATAAATTGAGAGTCACCAGGTACATCACAACTGGTCACTCACAGGCCAGTTTGCTGTCGAAGGATGACAGGGCAATGGAGAAGGCTTGCACAGCACTCATGGGGTTAGTGTATTCTAGGAGGAAGACGTCGTTCGTCACACGGCCGAACTGCATCACTATGTAATCCTCTGGGGAAGACAGCAGGAGAGCAGAAAATGAGGCTCTGACCAGATACAGTAGCCCGTGCGACAGCATTTTACACAAATATGGCCACAATGTTTTTTCACTATCGTGGAGATGAAAAAGAACCCTGATAACAACCAAACAAAAGAACTATTGTGCTTTAGTTTTCTTTGCTTGCATTTTCATGAACGAGATGGAAAAGACGACGTAAGGTAGAACGTTGTAGTTCATTTTGTGGCACAGACCCGAAATCAGAAGGTACATACTGTAGCATCATGTTGATGTAAGCTGGTGTACCGTTAAAATCATCTTGGAGACATTATTTGAAGTATAGTGCTTGGCAGTATACTGGTTCACACTGAAAACCAGTATTTATGTTTTTATGTTTATTAATTTTTTCATATACCACAAGACCAGTATATGGAACTCGGCCATTTTCTTACATTGTGTTGCTTTTGGCATGTAGAGGAAATGAGAGCGATGGTAACCAAGTCCTGGTTATGAATGTGGTGAGGTTGAGGCACAAAAAGCATCTGGTTAGGGCCATGAAAAGATCAAGCAACTTCCCCCAACTTCAGGGGACGGTGGTCATGTTCAGATTACCAGGCTAAAGTGACTCTCATCTGATTTTATTATTTTGGTTGATGTGACTCACATGTGATATATCACATTTTTCACGTGATTTTTGCGTCCGAATTTTCATACGTCCGACTGAGTGTTGACCTCATTGGCCTCGTTGAGCAAGAGCAGCACAATTAAATGGAGGAGCATGCCGTCCTCGAGAGCTAAATATCGCTTGTTTACATTGCTTTAAATTTCCCCTGTGGGAGATTGATAAAGGTTAATCTTATTTATTTATTTATTTTTTATCTTATCTAGTGTGTATGTGTTACTGTTTGAGAGGATAGTCACATTCAGGTACAAGCCAATTGTGGTTAAGAATGTGAATAATCAAATCTGATATGTAATAATTCCAATTTAACCAAAGTTTATGGTCATTTGAACATAGCTTTAATCAGTACAATTCCAACATTTCCCATGGTTTGCAGAAAAATAAAATAGCGATGCAGACTGAGTTGGTTACAGCTTACCATCGTCAGGGTGGATGAGCTGGAAGTTTTTGACAGAGGGCTGAATGATGCGCCCATGGAAGTTGAGCAAATAGATCTCTCTCTCTGCGTCCCAGGTTGGGGATTTGTTTACCAGAGTCACCACTTCATCTGTGATGCTGCTTGTGCGGCAGCTCGGAAGAGTTTCTGTATCCTGAGGGAAAATCACATTTCAGTTTTCCATGTATTTCCAACGTACCTTACATTATTAAATGTTGCATTAGTCCATTATTTATTTATTTATTTATTTATTTTCCATCTCACATATTTTTGCAGAGTGGACAATCTTTCGTCATTGTCGAGCATTCTGGGAAAAACCACTCTCATTTTCCTCGGACCCTTGAAACCCAGCACATTCTGCTTCTGAAACACGACAAACAAGTGTGTTATGCAGTGAATGATTTCCCACATGCTGTGGGACTTGTGCATGGAATGTTGTATATTTGGACTCACGTAGGAAATAGTTGCCAGCTTATGCCTCAGCGATTGACAGTCGCTGAAGGGTGTTTTCTCCGGGTTTTCTCCTGCATCATAGAAGGTGAACTTTGTTCCCACAACATTAGACCTGAAACGGATATTTCTCATGAGGCACATGAGAAAACTAAAAATGTTGTAAAAGCTTTGCAGTGTTGTTACTTTCTAGTAAAAGTAATATGTGACCAAAATACAGAAAATAGAGTTCTGTTACTTTTGAATCTATGCAAAGTAACCAATGTATGTCATAATGTGTACGTTGCATGGGTGCGTTGTGTGTTTCGTGTGTTTCATTTCAGCCTCAGCTACATCCTAGAAACAGCTGCAAGATTTATAATTTGTAACGTTCAATATAATTACTCTGTAAAAAATGTTTTTGAGTTTGGTGTTTTTCTTTGGGAGGTCATGAAACAGAAATGAACAAGCCTCACGTTAAATATTTCATACCGTAGTTTTCCCAAGTAACAATTTGTGTCTCTGGATAGATTTGTCGGGTCAGTGGAGATGAGGTAGTTGGATGTTGCGCACATCTTCCGTTGCCTGGCTGCCATCAGAAACACCTGAGTGGAAAAGGACAGAAAATGTTTGATAGAGAAAGGCCAGATCAACAGAGGATGATCGCATTGTTTGCATTACCCACTGATTTGGTTAATATTGTGAATGTACTCACCCTATTTCCATCCTCCTTCTCCAAGTGGAGACAGTAAATCACGTTAAAACCTTTTATCACACCACTTCTGTCTCTGGTGATCCTGCACCGGATGGTTACGTCTCTCGGAGCTGGAGAGAAAGCAAACCTCTGTACATCCTCCATCGACACTGACGAAGTTGACTGAAAGGACAAAATGATAACGATTTCAGCATCTGTGACAGTTCAAAAATAAAGGAAGGACAGTACAGTTTACAGCTATTTAGCTTCACCGTATTTATTTATTTGAGTAAGGACATTGCACTTAATGAACATCAACCGGTAGACAGTCCACATTACAGCCAGTCCCTGGGCATGTTTATAGAATTAGACAAAATATCTTAAGTGCATACACTTGAAGATAACAAGAAAAATATAGAAACATGACAATGAAAATAGCTGTGAAGAAGCAACATAGGCTGTGTTTTTAGTTAATGAAGACAGACTAACAAATTATGTGATTTGGCAAGGCACTCCAGCAAGTAGAGACCCCAAACATCAGGTTTCAAGGTGAATAATCTCTTGCTCTTGGATTTGCAAGGAAATGGACCTAGGGTGTGATTCCACTGCATAGTTCCAGGAACTAAATGCCATTATTAAGGCATTTCCATTGCAGTGAGAAACCAGGGAAGCTTATGACAACTTATACAACAACAATGTCACCATTACTTACCACAGAAGTTATTAATTTATTCATTTGACTTAAAAATATTTGTGCACACACACCTGAAAAACAGTGTTTGCCTGCTGAGGTGCTGCAGCTCCATCTCAGCAAAAGTGATAAATACAGAGTTAAAAATGTAGACCCTCAAATGCAAACTGCAATGTATCAGATTTAAATCCAATTTGCACGCTGTGGCTGGTAATCTGAATATAGCCTGTTATTTCCTCGTACTTGTGGTGGAAACGCTCCCCTGTTTCCTGGTTCTAGTTCCTGATGTGGGAACGATTTATAAAATCATATTTATATACAGACATACCATTTTTAAAACATTAGAAAACCAAAGGCGCGGGAAGTGTGACTTAAGTATTTGTACAGAATACTTAAGTACTACTTACAGAACAATGATTACCCTTTCACCAGATTCACAGTTTAAAGATGTACTTACGGAGAGAAAGGAGGACCCTGAAGGCACCACCGTGTCTTCCTGAGCTGCGGACTGGCAGGGCTCTGACACTGATGACGAGGTGACCCTCAGACTCGCGTCTGAGACCGGCCCCTGACACTCGTGATCCTCGTCAACATCACTGTGGTCGTTTGTTTTTTTCTTTAGACTTGATACCTCCACCAGTGACTCGGCCTCCTGAGCCAAAGCCTCCAGCAAATGCATCCCTACAAAACAGAAGAGATGTTACATTCTAAGGAAGGACACTAGATGTTGAGCTGACATTTGAATGATGATGAATTCACAAATGCTGATGTTACTTTTTAGTGTTTTGGTTGCCCTGTTTGTCTCCTTTGAGCCTTCAGATTCTTTGACTTTGTCCTTCATCTTTGTTATTTCCTCCGTTTTCTCCTTGTCATTGTCCTTGTCCTTGTTCTGCTCCACCTCTGAGAAAGTAGTGATGCATTAGCACACATGAACGACAACAACAAATAAGAACTGAACACGAACACACACATTGCAGACCATCAGGGACATGACATGACGGACGTCACACGTACCTGAGTTGCGTCTGTGTTTTCTTTTTTTCCTATCTTTCCTCTTTCTTTTTTTTGTCGTCTTTTGATGATTCTCCCCTTCCCGCGTCACTTCAGCGTCTCTGTCGATTTCCACGTTCATTTTTGTGGGCTTCACCTCTATTCTCCTGCAGTTTTTTGTGCTCCCTTCGTGCTGTGGGTTTTCATCCAGCGGGTCAGCAAACACTTCGATTTCCATGTTCTTTTTTGAGGGATTGAATAGCAGTTTACACCTATTGTCTGTCTTCCTGCATTCGTTTATTCTTTGTTTTCCCTTTGCGGTTTCATCCAGGGGGTCATCAAGGCCAAGCTCAACCTGATCTGCAGTGTGAAAGCAAAGAAGAAGACTTGTGATTAATATTATTTAAGATTTTTGATATTTTTGGTCGACATTTTGCAGTCATTTTTTCCTCCAATACTGACTGCTCAGGGATGTGCTGCTCCAGGATTGGTAGCGTAGAGTTGAATCGGTGAGGACACTGTGGTGCCTTCTCTTTTCCATTTCCTTTTTGACACTATTCTGAGTCTTCAAATTGAAATGATCCCGCCTCTTTTGCTGATTTTTCATAATGAGAGTTCGCTGTGACAGAATGAAAACATAGTTTATTTCGAGCTAAACAGGAATGGCCCACACTGAGGTTAGATGGTGTCTACTTAAGTGTCCTGAATGGCCAGAATTTTCCATCAATGTTTTTTTCTTTCCCAATTCCCTAATATTCCACAATGACAATGCCCACGAGGCACCATTTTCTCACACTGATTGACCCCCCCAGTGTGCAGACCTTAACCTCACTGAGAATCTTTGGGATGTGCTGGGGAAGACTATACACAGTTTTACTCTCCCATCATCAGCACAAGATACTGATAAAACTGTAATGCAACTCTGGATGGAAATTAATGTCATTGCATAAGCTTATTAAACGAATGCTGCAGCAAATGCATGCATTAATAAAAGCTAAGGGTGGTCCAGTGAAATAATAGTGACATCTTTAGCCGTGCAGTGTATATGTCGATTGGATGTTTTAATTTGATTTAGAAAGATGTGATGTGTTCTAAATTTTTTTTTCTTTTTGTTGCAATTTAGGAATGACAATAAGTTTACATACTCACTGTAAAATTGTGAAAGAAAGCAATAATGGATTCTGGATTGTAAATGCAGATTCATGCATCATTTTACAAAGGGTTAACTATCCCCCCCCCCCCCCCCCAATGACAGTGGTATGACCCATTCTTGCTCTGGAATGGTCCACTTTAGCACACCTGTTGTTGATTAGTGCAGAGCATCAGTGTTAAAGTTAGTTTGTTCTGCAGTGGGTTCCCTTTCATTGTCCTTGTTTGGTGTGTTTCTGCATGCTCTTAACTCTATTGTGAAGTCGAACCCATTACCCACTTAAGAGGCACTAGAATTCACAATGCAAGCTTATGCAAAGTGTATTTGAAATATTGCACAGGTTTGAAATCTGGGCCTGTACTAACTACATGAGATACAGTGTTACATCCTTGTTTCTTTACCTGGCGGTTCACCCTCTCTCTGAAGCTGTGGGCATCCATGAATACACAAAGTTAATTACAAAGTTAATGACTTTTGTCTCCAAAGGTTCTGAGCCATTCAGGTGTATTATTTTCAGGACTTATATTGTTTTACAAACATTGACTTACATAATAATTTCAATCAAATACAACTCTAGATCTGCCTTTGATCTGTACATATGACAACTGAGAATTCCGGATGCAAAAGATGACACGGTTTGGTGCATCATCGTCATCACCAATAGGGATTTTGATGATGAAACGTCTGATGGTTATTCATCACTGCAATGGATACTGTCCAACAAAACATATGACTAAAAGAGGTCTCTTCAAAGGTTAGGCTATCATTAAAAACAAAATCACCCTGCCTAAAATAATCCTTCTCAACTTAAAAGGAAAACAAAACACAAAAATAACGGCATGGTGTGTATACAGAATCCGTTTTTGAAACTAACAAAAAAAAAAAAAAAAACCTATGTCCTTGACCCAAAATACAACATTAAGTGCACAAATCTCAGTCCCAGTCGGTGCCCAGTCTGTCCTCCTTAAGTGGACTGGATCCCCAGGCTGGACGCCATAGTAATCACAGTCCCGTTCACGCCAAGATTCCACTCACTGGGTCCAACAGCAGGAGAACCACACAGCCCACAGGGATCCTCATGGATACAGAAACCCTCTATCCACATCATTTTAGCTTATCAAGGCTTGCAACTTTTGAAATTCTTCCCTATCGAAAATCATCAACCATCAGTTTCAACAGACACACAAACACATAAGAGTCTGCAATAAGAGATATTAATTGCCATTATTCATGGTGTATTTCCATTGGTAACATGTGTTTATTAATAGTTATGGTCCACTTCACACATTCTGAATCTAGACAGTTCTGAATGTTTTATGTTTACAGCATGTGCCCTTGTGTCCCAGCTTTGGGATAAGATGGACCTTGAGAGACTCCACTCATTTAAACTTATGTTTGAATGCCTTAGACTGTTGTTATCTTTGGTCAGTTGATAGTGATGTCGTGTGGCACTTGGCATCTATAATGTTGCATTACTGCCTTCTTTTTAAAAACATCCTGTGCGGTAGGACTGTTACAGCCCCACATCCTACTTGACTTGATTCAGACAGAATTAAACCCACTGAGTTGTCAAACAGATTTTAATGTTCATTTAGCAAACAGATGACCGATGTACACAAGCCCCCGTCTCTCTGTCTACCATCCTACCGCCCAAACACAGACCCAGGTTCAGGATTTACAGGGTACTTGTACTTGGTACTTCCTATACTTGTGTGTTCCTTGCTGGCAAAAGAATGTTTACTGTGCTGCTTTTATATCTGTAATCTGGAAAGGTTTTTAGTCACCCTGGTCATAATAGTGTCTTCAAGACTTCTTTCTCCAACAGGCTGATGTAGTGGTGCGCTCCACAGTCTGATGTTCATTATCACGGTTCTTCTCATCTCCTCCTCTCATCCTCATAATAGTCCAATGGCAGTTCAAAGTTCTTACAGAATGATGCACATACAAATAATCTTAATCTGCTTTGATCTGGCTCTTTGTTGTGTAATGCTGCCCTCTAGTCTATTAAACAATGTTATGGTTTTGTGCATCACGTTTTCAATATTTATATTTCAATATTTACAAAGCAGTAACGCATGCTCTTATTACTGTAAATTTGTTGTTTTTCTTTTTAAAAAGATTTATTTGATCATTTTAGAAAGTCAGTCAGAAATAACAGCAGTAGCATTTAATGCCGATATCATCTGGTGTGAAACATAGCAAATAAGTGTCATTGTCAAAGTCAATAAAAAAATCCTATATTAAAATTCACTATGTAAAACAGAGACACATTTTTTTTTATTTAAAAGAAAACACATCATGGATAAAACTTGTATGATTATTTTTCTACTGTAGTGATGGTAGTTGACACTAATGATTCCCACAGATCGGGTCAGGACCTCCAGAATTTTCCTATCCTTTTGGTGATTTATGTGCACATGTTTTAAGTAAGTTTTAACTAATTTGACAAACTTCTCTTTGAAATCATTAATTTTCCAAACAAATTATATTAGGTGTTGCATATATGGCCATAAATTAGTCCGTACATTATGCACAATTTTGCTCTTGTAGCGGTTTATGTTGTGATTTAGGTCATGATAGTTTGTCATCTTTAAAAACTGGGTCCCCATATAGAAGGTTTGGGGAAGAAACTCAACACAGCTGTCATCAATATTTATTACACAATTTCTTTACACATTTTACTGTGGCCTAACTTATATTACCACCACAAAAATATTAAATAATTTAATTCAACCAGTAAAACAAGTAGGATACAAAACAGAAACTGATAGGGACAGTTTACAGATCTATAGATCCGGCTTCTATAAACATTTGAGGCACAGGAGTCACTCACAGGCCAGTTTGCCATCAAAGGACGACAGAGTAATGGCAAAGGCTTGCAGGGCACACATGGGGAAACTGTAATCCATAGAGAAGACGTCCTCTGCCACACGGCCAAACTGCATCACTATGTAATCATCTGGGACCGACAGAGGGAAGGCATGCACGAATAAGACCAAAACCGAAATGCATTTACATTTATTTGAAGAGAAGCAGAGAGATAAATCAGTCGTATCGTACCATTGTCAGGATGGATGATCTGGAAGTTTTTGACAGAGGCCTGAGTAACACGCCCATGGAAGTTGAGCACATAAGACTGAGTCTGTTCATTCCAGCTTGGGGATTTGTTCACCAGAGTCACCAGTTTGTCTGTGTTGCCGTTTGCATGGCGGCTCAGAAGAGTTTCCAGGTCCTGAAGAAAAATTATATTTCAGTTCTAAAAGTATTTGAAAGCTTCCCTAGAGGGCTGGGTCCTAAACTTTAATATTTTTTAAATGTGTCTCACTAGCGTCAGTGATCCAATAAGCTTGCAACTTGCTGCTTGACAGGGATCTAAGACTCATGATTGACCTATAGGAATCTGAAGTGTAAACTCCCATGTGAAGCCTCAAGATTCACCATTCAGCTGGGGTCATGTTGATGTTTTGCAACTCGAGGATTACAGATGTTACCTATATCAGTCAATTACAGTAGTGTTCACTTTATCATCTATTCTATTGAAACTAGTTATTGAGACTATAACCACTCAAGAAAAGGTTTCCTGATGTTATAAAGAAGGTGGGATGTAGGCCCATTTTTCTATTTCATTATAACAAACTTCCCATTTGCAACCGGCACTGTTGACGCTGGTGGCTATTTTCATTTGGTGAGTGGCTTCAGGAGGAACCTGAACGACTACCTCCATTTTGTATGTATGATCTATGGCTCGAACATGAGTGTGCGAGTGTGCATATGTTTTGAGAGGCTTTTTTTTTAACGAATTAAGGTGAATAAATGTGGGAGCAGAAAGTTAGTGTGTGTTTTACAGCAAGGCCACATTCAGGCCAGCTACAACTAAGGAACTATTTTCCATAATGTGTAATGTTAATTTAAGTTTTAAGAATAAATTTGTATAAATAAGTCTGTGAAGAAATTTCTCTACATTATTACATGTTATATTAGTTTTGAAATCATACATTTTTTGGTTGAATGGACACTCTTTCATCGTTCTCCAGCATGCCAGGGATGATCACTGTCATTTTCCTTGGACCCTTGAAGCCCAGCACATTTGTCTCCTGGAACATGATACATGAGCAAAATCAGAAACAGAACTGTTTTGTATATGATGTGCGGTGGGATACAGTATATGGATAATATGTATATTTGGACTCACATAGCAAATTGCTGCCAGCTCTTGCCTCACTGATTCACACTCTTTGATAAAGGGCTTTTTCTCTGGGTTTTCCCCTCCATCGTAGACTGTGAACTTTGTTCCTAGAACATTGGACCTAAAACAGATTGTTCACTATTTGAAACCATTGCTTCTGTTGCTAAAAATTATAAACCTTTCCAAAATTATTAAGTAAAAGGATTGCTGTATATTCATACTGTATCTAGGGCTGGGTATTGGTTAAAAATGTTCCATACAGTAATCTGGACTTCATTACCAATTCTTCAATACAAATTTTATTAAGTGATTTTTTTTGTTCATAATACACAGTCTGATAAAATTCTTAGGTTTTAGTTGGTCCGGCCATCTTCTTTCAGTTCAACATGGAAACATTTGCCTCTCAGACATTTATTCAGTGTCCTTTAGAGCTCAGTGACATATTGTACCTTCAGTCTTTAAATAAGCACCAGCCTCTTAAAACGCAACACACACACACACACAGTCACAGAATCATTTTGAAGTTCAATACCCAGCCCTATTTACATCTGTGTAAACGTGTTTCTTTATTTAATCAAATGAGTGAATTGCAGTGCAGAGAAAGAGGAAGTTGTGAGGTGTGTTACTGTCAGGGTCAGGAGATCAGCATCACAAATACCGGGTGAAATAAAAGAGTCTAACCGTAGTTTTCCAATGTAGCAGTTTGTGTCCCTGGATAAGTTTGTCGGGTCAGTAGAGATGAGGTAGTTGGATGTTTTGCACTTCTTCCTTTTTCTGCCCGCCATCAGAAACACCTTAGTGGTGGCACAGTGACAAAGTCATGACAGCTCAACAGAGGATAATTGTGTTATTTACATCCTCACTCACTCTCTCACTCATTTTCTACCGCTTTATCCACTGAGGGTCACGGGGGGGCGCTGGTGCCTAACTCCAGCCGACATAGGGCGAGAGGCAGGGTACACCCTGGACAGGTCGCCGGTCCATCACAGGGCCACATAGAGACAGACAACCATTCACTCTCACATTCACACCTACGGGCAATTTCGAGTGTCCAATTAACCTAATCCCCAAATCTCCAGTGTACAAACCCTCTTTCCATCCTCCTTCTCCATGTGGAGGTAGTAAGTCGGGTAAATGCCCTTCTCCATGCCTCTCCTGTCTCTGGTGACTCTGCACTGGATGGTTACGTCTCTGGGAGCAGGATGCAAAGCAAACTTTTCTAGATCCTCCACTGACAACGGGGAAGTTGACTGTATGGAGAAAGAATAATTATGGTATCAGTGTATACACCAAATTTTCTTTATAGTTCAATATACTTAACAATTCTCACCCTTTTATTAGATTCAGTATCTGAGGATGAATTCTCCCTGTAATTGGAGTTAAGTGAAGCCAGACTTGGAGTGGTTTCCTCTACTCCATTTGTCTTTTTCCCCTTTCTCTCCTTTTCTCTCACTTCTTCGTCTTTGCTCTCGTCACTTATTTGGCACCGGGCTGCGGAGATTATAGAAAAACCATTGTTATTCATGGAAACAATTCAGCTGAACTGTTGATCAGAAAAAGCATCGGTCTAGATGACTGCCCACATGTGTCGAGTTGTTTTTTCCTCTTAGTTGACAGAGGGACAGGCCTCTGGGACTCGTTCTCTTCCTCATCGTCACTGTGGTCGTGTTTTTGTTGCTTTGGATTTGCCTCCTCCATCACTGACTCTGTCTCCTGAGTCGCAGCCTCCTGTAAATGTATTTCTGCAATAGAGGGGATGTTGAATTTGAATAAAAATCACTGTGAGTCATTGAAAAATGTTGACTCTTCAAGGGAAAGTAGAGCTTGTATATTGCATAAATTGATAAATGCTGATGTTACTTTTAGTTTTTTTGGTTGCCTTGTTGGTCTTTGTGCCTTCCAAGTCTTTCCCTTTGTCCTTTGTCCTGGTTGTTTTCTCTCTTTTCTCCTCATCTTCATCTTTTTCCTTCTTCTGATCCACCTCTGAGAAAGTAGTGAAACATTTACATCAGGTGTCAGCTGGTTGTGACGTCACCTCTGAGAGTCAGACCTCCTGTTTTGAAGCCTCAAGATTTGCAATTTGGCTTTTGCCATGTTCACGATAACAGCTGTCAGTCACACTGGTGACTGTTTATTTTCTTGTCTAATTCACAGACTTGACATGTGCCATTGAAAAAGAGCTGAAATGAATGATTGAGAACATTTAGTTTCCAGGAAATTTTTACTGATCAAGTGAAAAGGAGGCCCATTCTCCTGTGGACTTTCATTCAAACTGCTTTTTGCAAACAGTGGAGTTCCTCTGGTGGCTATTCAATATTTTGCTAATTCAGGTTGGCTTCAGGGAGGACACTGGGAGACTGTGTCCATGTTTATATGATTTATGATTACCACATTTCAAAATAAAAAAAAGGACTGAACACGTACTCACACAAGAGCCCAAAAGTGACGTGTACCTGTGTTTCGTTTAGGTTTTTCTTTTTTCACATCTTTCTTCTTTGTCATTTTTCCCTCCACCTGAGCATCATCCCCTGCTTCACACGTCACCTCTGATTCTTTGCTGACATGCATGTCCATTGTTTTTTTTGGGGGAAAGGGCTTCTCTGAAGGCATCTCCTGCAATGTCACGTGTGCTGCCACGTTGCATTCGCCCAGTGTGATTTCATCCAGTGGGTTATCGTGAGCGTGCTCAACTTGATCTGCGGCATGAAAACAAACACACTTGAAGGTGAACACAGTTGCACAGTCGAGTGTCTCTTCTCCTAATCTTAAAATGAAATATGTCTGCTAATATTCTATTACTAACCACTGAGAGAAGTGCTGCTCAGGGATTGGCTGATTAACAGCAGGGTTTCATCAGCGCAGACGGCTTTGTGCTGCCTTTTCTTTTGACGTCCATCCCGTGTGGCCATCACCATTTGGGTATCGGCCCTCTTCCTTTGCTGCTTCCTCATCAGGAGAGTTCGCTGTTGCAGAAGGAAAATTGTATTTTAATCAAAATGGCCAACTTCATCTCTGCACAAGATCACAGTTTTGACTTTGTTGTTTATAATAAGGTACTCAATTTGCACTTAACTGACCATAAATTAAACTTAACTGACCATAAATTACTCACTGTGGATATTTTGAAGACAAACTGTTATTCTATGATAGCAAATTAAATTGGTCGTGGTAATGTATATACTATTATATATAAATATAATAACTTGTTTAACTTTTCACTGCAAATTGTGAAACAATTGATAATATATTTGCATCACTGTATTAATTAATACTATAATTAGTGTAACTATTAATTTAAAATACAGTTACAGTGCTAGTAGTGTGAGTACTGTTGTAGAGTATTTACACATTTACTCATTGATATTAGCCTGTAGCTCACAACACACAGCTCACGCACTGTTTAGTTTAAATATATCATTTGATGTGGTAAGTGGTTTTGATGCAGGTAGCAATGACCTCATGGCTCTTTTAAAAAGGAGCTATTACTTTGCAATACTTTTCAATTTTAACCTCTTACCATGTATAAACTACATGAGATTGTTTTTTCTTACCTGGTTGTCCAGCTTCTGTTGTCTCACGTCAGGTTCCTCCATATTTAAGCAAAGCTAAACACAAGGTCATCTGAAGAAAATGATATAAATGATATTCAATGATACAAATGGCTGAGTCTCTAAATAGAAAAACACATGCAGTGAGCAAATAAAATGGAAGAGGGTGTTTGATTTAACCACCCTGCACCATCTGACAGTCTGTCCACCTGCATGTGGCAGAAGGCAAAGTGGATTAAAAGGGGATAATGTTCTTAAAGTGAGCTGCGCAGCTCAGGCACTGAATAAGCAGCATTGTGGGGAAGTTACAAGGCCTGTGGAGCTTTTTAGTATAAGATGAGCAGAAAGGTTGTGCTTTGCTCTTGTCTCTATAGTTGAAATAATCTTTATTCTGAACTTTCTGCAAACAAGAACACCTGGATGGTGTACACATGAATAATAACTTACGACTAACATAGTTTAAATAGTAAAAAAAGAAATGAAAATGTACAGAAGGAAAAAACCCTAAAAAATCAAATAAATGATGGTATAGATTCATTGTTTTACAGCATTTTTTGCTTTCTACAGAAGGAATTACTGAAAAGAGCTGCTCTATTTCCTTCACAAAAATTGTTTTTTTAAATTTATGAATTTACATTTACATGGAATTTGACAGAAAACAGAATCAAATTGATGAGGAAAACCTTGTTTCCATGACCACAACAACCAAATAAAACATTTTTGTAGTAAAGGGCAAAGCAAGACAGAAATAAATGTTCTTAAATGTTTTATTTGCTCTATAAAATGTATATCATTCTCACTTTCAGGAAACATAGATAGTCAGCATTTGTGTCCTCGTTGCAAAAGTGAATTACATGCAATAATATACAAACAAAGCAAAAACAATGAAAACAAAAGTAAAGGAATAGCAAGTGGAAAAAAACAAATTTAAAACAATAAAAAATTAATCACATAGTAGCTTAATGTATTGTAGTTATTGGTTCTGTTTAAAGCTGCAATCATTTCCATAATGAACACGTTATTTACCTTTTTGTTTTTCCATCAAGAGTAGGATAGTCAAAATTTATTTTTCCTAAACTAGAATCCCTGAAGGAAGCTCCAAAAATACTAAATATTATAACTGATAAAATATAATATGAAGTATTTGGCCTATTTCCTTTATAACATTTACCCTGTAACAGACAAAATAATGTTGCCAATACAATGTTTTATATCTTTCCATAAGTAAATTTGCAAGAACCAAAAAGAGACATTTTTACCTGCTGTCTGTGTTTCTTTGTAAAATATGACGTCATGATAATGGTAACTACACAAAGTTACAACTTCATTTTAACATCTTGAAAAACAAATACTTAAAGAGTTCAGTTCCTGTTGTCCTCTGCTTTGTAGTGTGTGACTAATGGTGGTGGGAGAAAGGATTTAATTAAATGCTGTTTACGGCCACATAAAGACTTGCATCACTTACCTTGACAGACTAAAACAACAGCAGCAGCAGCAGCAGCAGTCTCCTCCTCCTCCATCACAGGGTACCACAAAACCTCATCTAGTGCGTATCATTATCATCATCATCATCATCATCATCATCATCATCATCATCATCATCAGACAACATATACAGTATCATCCAGGTTACATTAAAATAAAATCACCAAAAACGTTTCAGAAGACTCGCACAGGAACGACTATGCTATAAGCACTCAGGGGCATTTATCTCGTTGCTATGGTTACAGAGAACACAAACGCAGTAGTTTTCTTCTTCTTACAATAAGTTCCGGAAGTCTGCACACTTTAAGAGGTGCAATGCTGCCCTCCACAGTTTGAAAGTTTTTAATCACTAAGACTGATATAAATATACTGATACATTTGTTTTCCCCCCCCTCAGGTTAGTATTTATTTACTCGTTATTTTTCCAAATACTGTACATTATACAGTGCAAATAAATTGAATTCAATTTTTATACTCAAATTTGAGCCGGCTCACTGGGCTTCTTCTCTGAGGAGTCAGAAATTTATCAAGCATAACATTCAACCATTAAATTTACTTTCTTCTCGGTAATGCAAGTAAATAATTATAATTTGACATCTTTAAAAAAAAATAATCATTAAAAGAAGAAAAGAAAGAACGCGTTGCTAGGATACGAGTTAGCCAAACAGGAAGTGATACTTTAAAGCATTTCTTCGATACTGTAACGGGTCTCATATCCTTGTTTTTTTTCCATTAGATCAAAGGCATTGCGTGCATGTTACTTTACGGTAGAATTGATTCAAAGAGGCAGTAAAGCAGCATTATGAACGTAAACTGCAGTTAAACATAGACACAGAAGAGAACACAGCAAACAAATCTGCTTTAGCTCACTTTATTATAAACAAATCATACAGAAAATGGACCGGAGAATGAAGGTAAACATAAAGTGTTTATCGTGTCTCAGTGCTTTGCATTGCAACAATCATTCTTTGTTTTTTTTTGTTTTTTTATTTTAATCTAGGTACCATATGCTTTCAAAGCCAAAGTGATGCTATGGTAAGTACTGTTACTATTTAAGCTTAAATTTACATATGCGCTGATTTATTTAACCCTAAATCCATTCCCCGATTTTTACAGGACTGATGTGAGCTACCATGACATGGAGGAAATTGACAAAATGCATTCCATTCCTGATTTGGAGCGGTGTGTGTTTCTGCCTCTGTTTCAAACCACAAATACACATCTACACAGAAGTGACTTTATTTTTTTTTTTCCACACTTGTCTCCTTCTCCTCCTCCTCTTCTTCCTCAGTGTTTTATGCAGAGTATTGGGAATTGATCTGCCTGAACCTAAAAGAGAAGTTCTGCTGGAATTGTTTGTCCAGACTGTGCTTTTCTGCAGAGAGAACAACTTTAAAAAGGAACAAACGTCTGCTTTATTGTCCATCATCAAATCCGTCCATGAGGCTAACATAGGTCAGTACCACTGACCTATGTGTATGTATGTATGATAGAAAAAAATGGAATAAGTATGAGCCACGTCTTCAGCCGACACAGATACAACAGTACACTATATTTATAGAACTCACATATTTGTAAAGTGCACAAATAATCCAAAATGAGTAATATGCAGTGTTTGCTGTAGTTCAGTTTTTTTAAATGATGGGTTATGATCCAGAAGTGGGTTAGTGGGCCAGTTTTTTTTTTATTATTATTATTATTATTATTATTATTTTATTCTGAAGGACACACACTTCCCTGTGTGACAGCAAGCAGGTTTCCAGTAATGTGTTTTAGAACATTGAACTGAATTTTCAAAGATTCACAGAAACAAAGGTTTTACAATTTTTCTAGCAAAATCAAATTATTGCCTTTTGGCTATATCACTGTCACGATGTCTGCACAAGAAGCACCTGTTCTCACACTCAGTTTCTCCCATATTCTCACAAGATAACCACATGCACACATTCTTAGACACACACGCACACCAGCCAGTTCCTCCCTGCAGCTGCACACATACTCTCCTCCCTGTCCTCCTTTTCCTTATTATCCTTTCTTCGTTATCTCTTTGGCCTGCAGCTCTTCAAGCTCCCAGGCTCTCTCCTCTTCACCATCTTCCTCATTACCTTCACCATTGTCTTCCTCTCACAGCCCTTCTCATCCTCCCAGACATATTCATTCCCTACATAACTCTCAACACAACTCACTTACTTGTGAAATGACACAAAGACAACTTCTATTCAAAAACCCTTTATTTCTCTTCTCCATCACACCGCCAGCTGCTGTAAAGCAAATATTGGGGGTTAGTTCGCTGGGATAAGCAGGGAGTGGCACTAAAGTAACTAAAGAGTGCCAATGTTTGTTAATATATGGTGGCATTTCCTTGATGTGGGGTGCACATGGTGGCGCAGTGGCTGGTATTGTTGCCTCACAGCAAGAAGGTTTGGGTTATAGTTCAACGGATGGCCTTTCTGTGTGGAGTTTGCATGTTCTCCCCATGTGGGTGTGGGTTCTCTCCTGGTACACTGCTTCCTCCCACAGTCCAAAAACACCCAGTTTAGGGTTAAATGGAAACTAAATTGACCATAAATGTGAGAGTGTTTGTCTGCAGTGGATTTGTGGCTTCTCCACACCTTTTGCTCAACATCAGCTGGGGTTTGCTCCAGCCCTAGAAAATAGATGGATGAATTTTCTTGATGCTTAAATTTATAATTTATTATTGCACTAATATTTGCTTCCTGAACGTAGCGGATAAATATTGCAATTTCCTCATTAGTACACACTTTCCTCCTATTTCCTGCTGTATTCACTCATTTTTTCCAGTATAGCAAAACGTGGAAGCAGAAGAGGAGGTTTCAGTCAGGTGATTTCTAGTTGTCCTATTTTTTATTTGCTAAAAATGTTTTTATTTCACTCATCCACGTCGACCTTCAATTTCCCACCTCCCTCAAGCCTAAAAACCCTTTGAAAGACTTTGCATTTCCATTTTGGTGTTTTCAAATCAAGCATAGACATTAAAATATGCAAACACACCTAGTGTGTTAATTGTAGCCACTCACTGCCGTCATGACAACAGCGCCCATTAATGTGTGAAGACAAAGAAAGTCAAAAGTCAGCATTTGTTGTGTGTCATCAAATCATGTCACATATTCAGACAAACTTAACTTAAAAAATACACTTATTTTTATACCTTTTCTTGATTATTTCATGTTTTTGAGAATACATGACATTTTTTTTTACTGTGTTTTTTGTGAACTAAATCAAAGTGGTTCAAACCTGGATCAAGTGAAGTCTTTGCCTTTGGCTCCTGCTACTGTGCAAACATTAGTTTAATTAGTCTAACTAAAACATTTACATGTTCTGTAAGTTCAAGCTCACGTTTGCTCCTTTCTCTCTCCTCTCTTGCAGAAACTCCACTCAACAACATGGAAAAGTGTTTCAAATACTGCAACGAGCTTCTGCTCCGTCACTCAGTCCGGGTTTGTTAAATAAGAGTTTTCCACTCACAGTATTGTTTAAACACTCAAACATTTCCCTCCATGTGAACTTCATGCTTTACCTCATGATGTTTCTGTCCTCTACAGCGACCTCCTTTTAGTATAAGCCTCTTCAGCTCTACAGAGGCAGACTGTGTCTTACAGTACATCCATAACAGCTATATGAGACACAGCAAACTCTACAAATATATCTTCACTCCACAGGCAAGAGCATGAGAAAATTTGCAGATTGTTTTAAGCAAGTTCTGCTTAGCATCTTCACTTTTACAGTGGAATAATGTTTTCTTTCCCTTACAATTTTTACAGGTTAAACTTGATATGACTTTTACGTACTCTGAGACCAAAGGTCATGAGGATGTTTCTGCCCCAGGTAATGATTACAGTTTTTGAAGCACAGCAAAGGTGTGCTTCTAAGGTGCCTCAGAACAGGCTTTAACAGGCTGAGGATGGCAGAACTGTAACTGAAATGAAGTGGAGTCTGGGACAACAATAAATTTTAAAAGACTTGAAAATATGTCAATTATGATAGGAAGCAGGTATCTTGGGTTTGAACGCCCTCAAATATAAAGATGACTTTCTTTGCACTTTAATTCAGTGTTGTTTTACAGAGACAAATCCTGACATTTCCATTTACTTTTTTTTCTGCTTTTTGAAAATGTGATGAAAGATGGAGCTGCACCAAAGGAAGACGACGCTGCTGCAACTCAGGAAACATCCAACAGAGACCAAGAGGCGACCACAGTCGGTAGGATTACAAATTTATAGTAGCACTCAGTGTAACTGTGCGGTAAAACCCAACCAAGCCTTTTTTCTTAACTGTATCCTTTCATTACTTTCAGGTCACAAATCAGAGCTGAAGGCACTGATAGAGAAGGAAGTCAGAGAGCAGATGATGTTTGCGTCTCGACAACTAGATGAGAGGATGAAAGAAATTGCAAATCAGCACAAAAGAACATTAGATTCTCCACAGTCCAACCTCAAGCCCAAAAAGTAATTAGTCAGTGGAATAAACATGCATTCACAAAATAATTTAGACTGAAATTTGTTTAATTGTCAATAAAACTGCATACTTCATATACTGTGTGTATTTTTGCATTTGTGCAGTTGCAGTACATTTCTCAAGAAAAATGTCACCTGTGAAAATGAGGAATGAAGTAAGTAGAGATTGGTGGTCAAGAAGGAGATACAGTCTCAAATGGTCTTTACAGTTAGTGGAAGTGGTGTTCCCCGTTGAGGAATATCTACATGCATGAGGGGTAAAGGATTTTCCACCAAAACTCTGCAGTACGGTACATGAATGTTTCATACATGTCTTACGCAAGTCATTTATAATACTGAAGAAGCTAATTCTATTTCAATAAAATATGTTTATATAATAAACTATTAAATATTTAATCACAGTGCTTTAATGTCCACTTCAGCCACACAGTGCTTGGAAATGCATCTTGTCCTCAGTTGTAACTGATGATCATCAGGTATATAATGTTCCCTCCATTATACAGTATGTGATAGGTTATATTTATAATGAGTTTCCAACAGCCACACAGTCATATCACAAGGCAGATAAGGAGTATTAGTTTGTACATGCTTTTCTTAAACTTGCATTCAAATACCTCAGTCCCAGAATTCCTCATCTTAAAATTAAACACAGTAACTAAAGTAGGTAAAAACACAAAAACTGACTTTGCAGCATGTGAAAATGGGTAAAAAAAATATCAGAGTGGTGAGGATTGAGGTTGACCTTTTTATGTTTCAAAGTCCTCCAGGCCCAACAGCATGATCTTAGCAGTATTCTGAAAGAGGGCGGCTCTGTTCTGCTGCTCCCCTTTCTTCACCCAGTGGCCATAGATACGGAAGGCGCAGCCATCGATGAGTTTGCGTACGCCCCGAATGGAGTAAGGATCTCTGGCAAGCACCTCCCGAGTCAGAGGACGAGCTCTGTGGTAACGGCTGTACATTCTGATACAAGCCAGTACGGCAACTATTAGCACCTGAGGAGGGAACAAGGAGGGAAGCTTATTTTAAACCCATACTTCTAAAAAGACATTTGTATTATTTAGTGTTTTTAGTTTTAAATAATTTGCTATTTAAATAGGTCAACACCGTGACTCACCCTAAATGTCTTTCTTGGACTGAAGAGCCGCACATCCTCCTTCTGGTACTGTCTAAAGAAGGAATGTGCTAAGGCTTGCTCCGCAGTGAGACGGAGGGCTGGGTCCACCACCAGCAGTCTAGATATCTGAGTATCACAAGCGAAATACATAAAGAGAATATTAAATATAAACACAAATCCTGTATAGAACTTCTGCAGCAGTGCTGTATAGGGAGGATAATATAGTCTTATCCACAGTAATTTAATCGCTAAGCCCAATTCATCTCATTTTATCCCATCTAACAATGTACATCTTTGAATTTCACAATAATTTACCATATTTCCAAGTCTGTATAACCATGTAGAGCAACTCTTACCAGTGTATTTTGATTAGCAATTAAATTGATACAGACAGTTAATTTATAAACTTGATTTGACTATGGCCCTGTGATGGACTGGCGACCTGTCCAGGGTGTACCCTGCCTCTCGCCCTATGTTAGCTGGAGATAGGCACCAGCGCCCCCCGCGACCCCTAGTGGATAAAGCGGTAGAAAATGAGTGAGTGAGAGAGTGATTTGACTATTTCAAATGTAAAGAAGTACAAGAAGCTTGAGGTAAAACTAGGTAAAATTCAGAAATGTTATGCAAAAATATTTGGCTTTTGCAGGAGTTTCAGTTGAGTTGCCTTATAAAGGCTATGTATTAGGGTTTGACAGATGAATGAACCAGGATGAAGTGTTAACATGTGCAAACAAAATAACACAGCCAGACACAGAGTAATTCTGTGAAACTTCTCAGTCTCAGCAGAGCTGCAGCTCCATTTATTTATTTCACTTTCTAAGTACTTGATCTGCAGATTTTTCCATAATATTACAATTGTATTCCAATTGTATTAATTGCATGTGCTACAATGATAGTATTAACATATTATGGTTTACTTTCAAACTTCTGCAGTCAACACAGAATATCCACTCACCAGATCTTTTACAGTGTCGGATCTGTCATCCCACTCTGGAGAGTTGAACTGATAGCGACCCTCCATGATCATTCTCAGCATCAGCATCTGTTTGCGATGCCAGAATGGTGGAGAGCCAGCCAGTAACGTGAAAAGGATCACCCCACATGCCCAGCTAACATAAAACAAGTAAGAAGAAATACATGGGATCATACACAAGAATGAGACTTAGCTAAATGTTGCAAGTTGATAAATGGAGACTCACAGATCAACCTCCTGGCCATAGCCTGGGTGCATTTCATCCATGGAACATTTCAGTATTTCAGGGGCCAAATAACCAGGCGTCCCACAAAGCTCTAACAGGAATAAAAGACAACAAATATGTCTAAACCTTGCTCTGAACAAATGACAATGACATGACCATGTAACTGTGATTGACACTGCTGAGCAAGCAAAACTAGAGCACCTCTAAGTTTCTCTCCAGGCTGTAGCTGCACTGAGAAACCAAAGTCTGACAGTTTGATGTGACCCTGATCATCCAGGAGAATGTTTTCTGGTTTCAGGTCCCGGTGGACGATGTTGAGGGAGTGAAGGTACTGCACCGCTTCCAGCAGAGCTCGCATCATACTCCTGCAGACAGCAAAAATTCACATTTGACAAACCCGTATACCATAATAACAACATCCACTGGGAACTTTTAATTCATGTCTGATATGTCATTGTATTCCTGGTAAATACTGTTACTGTCTATATTTCCTAATTTTAAGTTATTTATTCTAGATTTCTTTTTAATGTTATTATATCATATCATTTTTGCCCTTGTGCTGCTGTACCAATTTTGAATTTCCTTAGATGGAATTGGGCACCAGCGCCTCCTGCAACCCTCATGTGGAGGATAAAGAAGGTGAGTGAGTGAGTGAGGTACATGTAATCTCATCTTAGAAGCCTCTCATCGAAAATTGTTTAATTTAGCTGATGCTGAAGCTCACCTGGTTTCCTTTTCACTCAGAGTAACTTTTTCTGTGAGGTAGTCAAACAGCTCTCCTCGCCTCATGCTGAAAAGGAAAACAAGTCTCCTTATACCTCATAATGGTTTCATGAACATTAACATTTTAGGAAGGAATCAGAAAAATGGTGATACTTTTGCAATTTGATTTCATACTCACAGGTCAAACACTAAAAATATGAAGGTTGTGGACTCATAGGAATCAATGAGTGTAACTAACAAGGAAACAAAGACACATACAAAAGTTACCACACATAAAAAACAGAACATTCTAATGCCTTGCAATGAATGTTCAACGTACTGATGGAGGGGTGTCCCTTCACCATGTTCAGGACTTGGATCTCCTTCAGTGTGGAGGTTTTCACCTCCTCCAGCTGCTGGGCTGTCATCTTCTCTGCTGTGATCTCAATGATTTTCACTGCCAACTCCTGAGCCGTTTGTCTGTGAACACACCTGCGCACCACACTACTCACACCCCTGACGCACCAATGTCATAGAATACACAGAACACAGCACTGATTATCATCCCAACAGAAACATTAAATTAAGAGCCTGATGTTTCAGGTTACTTTACAAGACTCACCTGCCTATCACCTCTTTGGGGTCATATTTCTGGTAAAACTCTTTGGCCCCTACCCAGTCTGGTAATTCATCTCCAACAAGAATGTCTTTGGTCATGGTGAGAGCATATATATCTAAAAGAACAACACACGACAGTCATATGTAGGGATGGCTTAATAAAGTCTATGTGTATTTTATGAGGTCTCTTGTGTTTCTTGAATTCTTTTCTATTTAAAGCCTTTCTTGTGACTGTACTGGTACTGGTGTAACAATAAAAATAAAAAAAACAAATTTGTTTCAAGATATTATTGCAATAATTGTAAAATAATGCTTTTTTTTTTTTTTTAAAAAAAAAAGTAAACTGTATAAAAGCACAGGGCTTCTGTCCATAGTATCTTTTGACTTATATCGTGTCCAATTTCGGATACAAAGAAGACAGATTTACCAATATCATTGATGTTACAAAAACATCACTGGTTTCCTTCAGAAACTACCAGCACCTTCAGAAAAAATATCTAATTCATATAATTTATTTATTTATAATTTATTTATCTAAATAATAAAAGGCTGTATTATTTAGACTCTTACAAATGATGAGGTCCTAAGGTGAGTGTAAAGATAGAAGCTTCTCCTGTGGAATTTTCAAAATAAATCACAATGGCTATATGTTGAATCACGATATTAAAATTTACCATGATCAATATAACCCGAGTGCTTATTTATCACGATGCACGACATACAGTCCCATCTCTTGTCACATGTTACAACACTTCTGCATGCTTTGTAAACGGAACTAATCGGCTTACTCAAAACATAGAAAATGTCGAGCTTTTTCAGTTAAATTCCAATTGTTTGGTTGTCTAGTTTTTAAGTTGTAAATCGCTGCCGCCTCTGTTGTTACAAATATGCCCTTGATCCATCATGACAGCAAACTAGCCGAGTCTTCGCTCTGGCCTTCCGGCAGCGTCAGGTTCACTGACCCGTCAGATACTCACCGCGTATGTAGTCAAACGAGGGGGTGATGCCAAATAAAGCGTTAGAATGATTGTACCATCGTTGCTAAATTAACTATAGTGGTGTCATAATATATGTGTGCGTTTCAGCAGCGTTTGTACCAAAGTTAGCTACGAACGATGACAGTCAGCTAGCACTGTTTACATTCTGACCACTCGAGCCTAACAGCTTGTTAGAGCAATAGTTCTGCCCCCATGTGGTCGGAGTAGTTATTTCAGCGGGGGAGATTTGATAATTAATTTATCTAATATAGCAACATTTTCAGGTTCATTTTATCAAGTTCCTACATTTAGACACAATGCCGCCGTTTTCTTATTTCATTGTTTATTTAACCATTTATTGAAAGAAAGAACTCACTCAACGGAAGTGCATTGTCGCCATTTCCGGTAGCTTCCCTGCATTTTCATCTGTTCCTTGTGAAGGTTTGTAAATATATAGGTCTGAAAACAACTATTGTCATGTGTATGGAAATATTATACAGAATATCTTAGATGTGCTATGATATTAGGTCAATAAGAACGTCCACAACATCCGGAACAAAGAGTGTCGTTTAGCTAAAACAGATGCCGGAGAATTGCACGATAGCATTAGCTTAGCTAGCATTAGCAACCTTGTTAAAATTTTGTTAATCGTTGCTAAAGTGCCACGCCTGTGTCTTTAGTAAGACCGAAACATGCATTCACGTGAACACCGAATAGCCTGCATTTTGAGCCGGTAAAAATTAAAAGCTTGTGGTGTTTGATTATGGACGATGCTAGTTGTCACCATATTGACGAGCTCTCAGAATCAGAAACCCTTAATGTCCCACAGATGGGGAAATTTGTTTGTTACAGCAGTCTCGGGATATCACAAAAACAAATCTCCAAATCAGTTATATTGTTAAAGCTGTTACTGTACAACAACTTCATGTTTTTGTCCTCCAGCAGAAGGAAGGATGTCGGGTACTGCAGGAGGGAAGCGTCCCTCAGGAGGGGACAGTCCACCTGGCCCACCTGAGAAGAAAAGCAAAAAAGAGGAGAAGACCACCACCACTCTCATTGAGCCCATTAGAATAGCTGGTGTCTCTTCCACGGTCAGTCATTTATTGTGTTTAATCTCTCAAGTCACAACTTGCTCATGTATTTTTTCCAAATGGCATCACCTACTCTGTCCGTTCATTACCATGTTTGTTCTGTGCAGGAGGAAATGGACATGAAAGTGCTCCAGTTCAAGAATAAGAAGCTCTGTGAGCGACTTGAGCAGAGACAGGCAATGGAGGATGAGTTAAGAGAGAAAATTGAAAAGCTAGAAAAGAGACAAGCGACTGATGACACCACACTGCTGATTGTCAACCGCTACTGGTCTCAGGTACTTTTTGCTCTTGGTCGTGGTCAGAGTAGTTGTTTCACTGCTAATCCTAATTTTTGCTATAACCTGTCGACAGAAATGCCCATGTAAACACAGTCAGTCATATTTATCTGATTTATAAGTGTAAATATTTTTCAACGTACAGCAGTGCACTAAGAAGGCCTTTTTATTGAGCAAAATAAGTCTTGTCATTGCCATGGTAATTGAAAAGAAAATCAAAAGATCTTTTTAATGTTGTATGATTATTTTCATAATCGATTAATTGTGTATTTGTTTGGTCCGTAAAATGTCAGGAAATGTTTTTTAGTTTTTCCCAAACCTTGAAATGATGTCTCAGATGTCTTGTTTTGTCCACAAACCAATATTTTTCAGTTTTAATGATTTCTTTGTCAAATGAAGCAATGAAACGAATAGATTAACATTAAAGATGCTGAGAAATCTGAAAGCTCTAAAACTGAATAATTGATTATCAAAATATTTTATTAATTTAGTATTCACTTAATAATTGATTAGTTGAATAATCATTGCAACCCTGCCCTGGTGATTAACACGTTTTTTAATGTTTGTGTTTCTAATTTGTAGTTGGAAGAGAATGTGCACATTTTACGCAAACGCATTGAGCCAGAAGCTCCAGTGTCATCTACCCCTGCTCCACCCTTGGCTCCTCTCTCTGATCCCACAAATATGGAGGAAGAAGGTATCACTCTGGCTTCACCAACCTCTGCCGTTCCTCCACATCCCCTTCCAGAAGTCCAGAATGAAGGAGAGCAGGCAGAACAGCAGCATAAGCAGTGTCAGGATGAGTGTCAGGAAGACCGTCAAGATGAGCAGCAGCTGCAACCTCCTCCTCCTGCTGGCTCAGAAGAGTTGATGACACCAACAGAACCATCACTGGACTCAGCAACAGGTAAGCATGCAAACCCTAACCTGACACTTCATTAATTAGACCATATAATTTTTATTATCACACTATTTTTTTTTCTTGTACATGTGGATTTCAAAAGAAAATGCAGTTGAGAATGCTGAGCTGTTGCCTTTAATTGGGGTTTCTTGCTAACCTGCCCACCTATGATCCACTTTTTAAGCATATTTCTCAAAGTATAAAAATCATAAAATAAGCAAGATAGTCATAAGAATATCATCAATGAGCTGAAGGTTTTGATGTATTAATTGTTGAAATTGTCTCAATATGTGGGTGATAGTCACCAAAAAATGGCGCATATGATTAAAGAAAACAGGTACACTATAATTTGAAATGCTGATATAATGTTCCCAACTATAAACATGTTTTCATTGATATGACTGCACACTGGGCTTTAAGAGTTATGTGCCAATTTAAACAACTATATATATATATCACATCGTGGCCTGTCTGTGCCCAGAGCTCTCTCTGTCTCTCTTTCTCTCTGAAGCTTGTTTTGCACACATGTGCTACAAACAATGGTTTGTTTACACAGATTTGTTTACATAGTCATTTTTTTCAGACTGAAAAACTGCTCCAAGACTATGCTGTGTCCTTAAAGTTGGGAATTTTGCCAGTCTGATTTTTTGACAATGAGAAATTAAGTGTGATTGTACCAGAGGCAGCTACAGTATGACTTTATGTACCTTGTTCTCTGTATTGTGAATAGAGAAATCCTCCACTTTTAACATTCAAATTTTTTTTTTCTTCAGTTAGACCGATATAATTGTCTTGCAATATATCCATTATTGCGGATCTTAATATTATTTTTAAGTATAACTATATGAATTGCATCTGTTTAGGTTCCTATTTTTGTAATGTACGAAATGTTAACCAACCTTCTCCGCAAACGCTTCCCTGTATTTAGATGCCACACCACCTCCTCCTCCTTTAAGTGAAAGTGCCAAGGGTTTCCTGACCACTCTGGAGCACAGCAGTGAGGAAGAGCTCACTCTTCACCTACAGGGTCGCATGCAGTTCAGCAAGGAAGCAATTGCCTGCTTAGTCTGTGCCTTTGACAGGCTGCACAGCCAAATTGATGACATGTGCAAGCAAGTCCAAACTGCAGGTAGGTGTCAAGAATTCATTCTTTAATGTTAATTCATGTATATATGAAAGGATAAGATAGAAGTTGTTGCCTTTATGTAAATGTGTACAGGGATTTTCCTGACACCCATCAGCTCTGTTGTAAGTGAACACTGCTTACTTGATCCTCATTAACAGCTTGTGAGGATGATAGTCAGTCTGATATTATCAATATGGTCCACACTCTGCTGGAGGACAACAAACGACTGAGAGACCTGGCCACTTCCCTGCAGGGCCGTCATCACAAGATGTCTATGGAGGTACGATGTCCTTGTGTTTGTGTGTCAGCATATGACAAATTTTATTTTGAAAACACAAATTAGCCCCAAAAATACAGATGAATCAGTATGGATGCAGATAACTTCTGATGCAGAGCTAAAACGCTCTTTTGGAAGAGAAAGAACAGATTATGGGAACTTGTTACTTTGCACGTACACAGCCTCTGATATGCTGCCTAATAATGTCACGTTCTTACCTTCGTTTGCAGTATAATGAGTTGGTGGACAAAGTGACCAGTGCTGAGACCAAGGTGTCTGAGATGGAGACCACAGTGGAGGACCTACAGTGGGACATTGAGAAACTTCGCAATCGAGAACAAAAGCTTAACAAACATCTGGCAGAAGCCATGGAGCAGGTGCATTTTTGTAATATTGTCTGTACATGCGTGTGTGTATACATGTCTCTCGTAGGCTGTAAGGACAAATTTAGATTCAGACTTATCTTATTGAGGACATTTTGACCTCGTGAATATATTTTAGCTAGTCCTCACAACTTTAAAGGGCTTATTGACGGTTAAGTCTTAGTGTTATGTTTGGAGTTACAATTGGGTTTATGATATGGTTAGGTTTAGTGCAACAAAATAGTTTTCTTTGGTTGCACTGTTGTACCAAATCTTTTTTTAACCAGCAAAGCAATGTCACCATTTAATGTGCATGTTTTTGTACACACAGTGTGTTTGTGCTCCTAATGTAGACAAACACTTATGTACACCTTATTCTTATTTACAATAAATATGAATGAATTTTAGAAATGACTTAAAGGCAACCCTTACAATTGTGGCAATGACGGCCACGTGCTGAAAAATTTAGGTACAACTTGAACCTAAATTTAAAAAAGTTGGGTGCACCGGTGCAACTAATTTAGAAAATTAGTCTGGAGCCCTGGGTTTATGGATAGGCATTTAGTTGTGATCGTTACATTAAGGTTAAGAGACTAGAAATGGCATTATGTGTGTCCTTACAAAAAAATGTGTTTGTTTGCAATGTCTATTTGTGTATTGTAAGCTTTGTTTTTAGTCTACAAGATGTCATACTGTTTCTTTCTCATACTTGAGCCGACAGTGAATACATCCTTCAATACATCTGCTCCAATTTGATGGGCATCGTGCTTCTGTTATATGCTTTGCTGACTGATTGTAGGATGTGTGTTACTATGCTTTTTCATATTCCTCTGTTGGTTTGTTTTTTCATGTTTTCTTCACCTTTTGGCAGCTGAAGTCTGGATATAGCAGCACTGGGAGTTCTGGTGGTCTCCCTGGAGGCCAAATTACACTGAACATTCAGAAGGTGAGCTTTCATAGGAGTCACACCATTGCAAACAATGTAGTAGTGGAACCCATGCCTATTATTGTCACTTAAGTGGTATAACATATTAGGTGCAAGGTATGGCAAAACATTGTTTATATACCAAGCATATTTCTTACAAAACACATGCATTTTTCCCCTCTTAGTTTGAGAGTCTCAATGCAGAGTTGGAGCACAACCAGGAGTTGGCAAATAGCCGCATGGCAGAGTTGGAGAAACTGCAGGTGGAACTCCAGGAAGCTGTGAGGGAGAGCGAGAAGCTGAAGGTAAATGGGCAAATAGGTACATCTTTTAAAGTGGTAGGCTATGTGAATTTATATTTATATTATATGGTTTCATATTATACTTAAAAAATAACCCTATATAACCATATTAAAAATAACCCTATATAACCATATTAAAACTGTCTTTGATGCAACATTTTGTTTTAATGACAAAATATATATGACTGGTTCAAGTCTGGATATTGTCACCAGTATATTTCAAAAGAAATATCAGGTCATTTTTGCTTGTGTGTTAAAAAGATTGCTGGGTACTTCTTTGAAAGTCATTATCATTGTCGGAGTCCAGCAGTTTTCTCTTGCTCAGCCTTAACTGTCATCTCATTGTACATCCTGATTTTTCAGATGGATTTGCGTAATATTCCAGAAGAAGTTGTGAAGGAGACTTTAGAGTACAAATGTCTGCAGTCTCAGTTTTCCCTGCTGTACAATGAATCTCTGGGGGTCAAAACACAACTGGATGAGGCACGGGCCCTCCTGCTCACTGCAAAAAACGCCCACCTCCGACAGATTGAGCACATGGAGGTAACTCTGAAGATATGTTTGTTATTAACCTAAGTTTTTCCATAGAGATAAATAAACTCCAAGATTACATACATTACTTTTCACATTTTTCTTTACACTTCTAACTTCTTGACTTTCAACCTCTATGTATATATTACTGGAATTACTTGGCAACATGATCAGCAATGTCTTGATGTTTTCAACTGCTCAGAGTGATGAGCTGTCCCTTCAAAAGAAGCTGCGTACTGAGGTCATCCAGCTGGAGGATACCTTGGCCCAAGTGCGCAAAGAGTATGAAATGCTGCGCATTGAGTTTGAACAGAACCTGGCAGCCAACGAGCAAGCAGGTAACTTTTCATACACTCATCTTATTTTTTATGACAAGAGCAATCTTTGATAAATAAATCAGAGACTCATTTTATGCATGCTGTTTAAAACATAAACACACAACTTTTAAGTAAAAGGCAGCAAAACAAATCATTTTGCAATCAAATGAAAAATCTCTCATGATCCTTCTGTGTGTCCTGACTGGACCTGTGGTAATAAATGGTCTAAAATCCTATACGGGGGTGTGGAAATCCTGTGTGGTCCACACGCATACACTTATAAGATGGTTGAAGTCTAAGTTATTGTTATATTCTTTCTATTGCATTACAGTTTTTGAGGATGTTACTTGAGTGAATATTAAGCAACACACTGATCTGAGGATAGCAGTTTTTTTTGTCTGTTAACTTGGAGTGAACAGTTTATACTATATTATTTATATTGTGGTGTCACTTATGTACTGTACATCATCTTTTACAGCTCTGTATAATTTTAATTTAGTCATTACCAAACCACACATTAATTGTGCTGTGCTCTCTGTGTGTGTGTTTGCTCTCTCAGGGCCAATCAACAGGGAGATGCGACACTTAATCAGCAGCCTTCAAAACCACAACCTGCAGTTGAAAGGTGATGTGCAGCGCTATAAGAGGAAGTTGCGGGAAACACAGATGGAGATCAATAAGGTAGATAATGTAAAATGAACTCTGACAGCTGAAGTTTTAAGTTCAGATGAATGTATAAAGCAAACTAAAACTTAAGTTTACCTTTTGAATTACATACAAAATGAAGGTAATTGTAATTCTTATTATTCTTGTCCATTATCGACAGTTGCGCTGTCAGAGTGGCGACACGGGTGCTCTCATTCTCGAGGAGACGACGAGTGACAGCATTGATGTGAAGAAAGAGGATGATGAGGACCAGGAGGAGGAGGAGGAGAGGAGGAAGGAGCTTGAAAGACAGAGGGCCAGGGAGAGAGAGAGAGAGGCTGAGCGAGAAAGAGAGAGGGAGCGTGAGAGAGAGAGACAGCGCAGCGATGAGATGAAGAGAAAAGACTCAGACACACTGAAGATGCTCAGAGTTGAACTCAAGTATATCCCAATCTTCTATTCCGTTCTCCTTTCATTTATTTATATGTTGCTATAAAATATTTTTACCTGATTTTAAAATTTCATATTCAAGGTATGGGCTCTTCACTCAATCTTATTGATGTGACTCTAATCTCATTGTCTTTTATAACTCATCAGGAAAGCTCAAGAGTCCCAGAAAGAGATGAAGCTCTTGTTAGACATGTACAAGTCTGCACCAAAGGAACAGAGAGACAAAGTGCAGCTCATGGCTGCTGAACGCAAAGCTAAAGCTGAGGTTTGTCTCGTTTTTCTGTCATTCTCTCTCTCTTTGTTAGCTTCTTGTAGACAATCATCCCTATCTTGATCCGTCCAGGTCGATGAGTTGAGGATGAGGGTGCGAGAACTGGAGGAGAGAGAGAGGAAGGAAAGTAAGAAACTGGCTGATGAAGATGCCCTCAGGAAGATCAGAGTCGCAGAAGAGACTATTGAGCATCTGCAAAAGAAGCTTGCTGCCACTAAGCAGGTATCTGATTGTTTTTTTTTTTCTGTCAAACAATATTAGGCTGTGTATCCACTTTCACCTTTACTTCCACATTGTACACTTAAGAGATTATGGTCTCATTTACACCTGGCATTAAAATGCGTTTGACAAACTTGTAAGTACAGGTGTAAATACACCTTAGGACGGATTATTATTCGATCTCAGTCTCAGATACATCTCAGATACATACCCACAGCGACTACATGAGTGGAAATACGTTGGTGGCTGCATAGCTAACGTGCAAGAGGATGACAAAACTGCGCAGTCTCCTCTGCTTTTCTGTTTTCCTCTTGACTTCTTCCCCTCTTTCGAAAAGCAAAGAGGAGTCCAAGCAACAGTGTCACTTCACATGCAGCTAGAGTTGTTGTTCTTGATATGGCAGCACACAGGACGTGGCTCTGCTGGAAATTTTTACAGAAGAAGGGAGAGAGGTGGACACTGGAGATGTGTGTTAATACCAGGTATAAATGCATGTGGTGAAGCCCTGTCCAATCACTATCCGATCACAGGAAGTGCATTATAATGCCAGGTGTAGGGGGTCAATGACTCATTGACCATTACGTCCACTGCAATGTGTAATCATCAACAATATTTCCTGCCAGCTTCTGCCCAAATGTTTTTAAATGTGAACTTTATACACAGGTTAGTCTAATGTAAACCTCTTCTACTATGTTAACATGTGAATTTTTCAGACTAGTGAGAATGAGAAATTAATCATCAGCTCAGTATGAGAAAAATCCAAACCTCTGGGACACCACCAGATATGAATGTAAACCACCAGCTGTGCTACACATGAGTGTAATGAGCATCACATTTGCCTAAGAAAGAGGTTCTTCTTCTAATCTAAGACCACTAAAGAGGAAATAAAATCTGAAGCTGTGGCCTTAACCTTTTACTTGGTATTATTATCTCCACCAAGGGAACAGTTTTTGCATGTGTGTCTCTGTGTTGCTGTTTGTGAGCAGCACAAATAAAAAAAAAATGCAATTTGAAAAAAAAAATACAATTTGATAAAATTTAATGGGGATGTGGGTTATGGCCCAAGGACATAATTATATTTAAGTGATATGAAAATTGAGAGTCCGACATGGAGGTTTACTCACTCTGAATGTTTTCTCTAGTTTTCTAACAGTACACATACAAACATATATACACACTAACACACTGGTACGTACCTCCAACATCTACTCATTAAAAAGATGCTATAACATCAGTTATCAGTCATTTTGTGTTTTAAAATCAAGATCATAGGATTCTCATTAAAAAAATAAGTCATGTTTAGCTGTTTCTGGCACAGGAAACAGTTAGACTAATATTGCAAATATATTTTTAGAGTATAATAGTCTTTGGCTTACAGCATTTAAAATAATGTTGCCCAGTTAATGAAACTGCGTATTTAGTTCTTAAATATGGCATTTATACAAAATCTTTGTTTTGTCTAATTTAATTAACTTCATGTTGACATTCACAGGGAAAATATATCAACACAAAAATAAAAAATCTTTATATAAAAAAAAAGAAGCTTTTTTTTTTAAATAAAAAAAGCTTTAATCAGTAAGTCGGAAAACTAAGGAAATATGAGAGCAGACTCTCATGACTTGGAAAACAGCAAGTTTCTGACCTGGGTCAAAGATTGGGCAGGTAATGAAATTCTCAAACTTTAGTTGTGTAGATGGATACACCCTTGTCAGATCAATGTAATACTCCAATCAAAATAATATTTATTTAGCTGTTTACATTGATAATGACCAGGCTTGTTTAATATGAATTGACTTATCTTTATTTATGCCACCAATGCAGTTTAGGTCTCATTGTGCACAAAAGTAATTAACTATAATAATACCACCAAAAATATCTTTGCTTATAAGACAAGGTAATGAAATCATACATTGGAAATAATGCAAACGTATAGCTCTAGCAGAACATGTTAACAGAAAAGAAAAGACAGTTTGGACTGATGATTATATGTTTAGCTCTTTATTTCCCCTTCTTCTCTGGTCTGAAGTGAAAGTAGCAACTAGGCTGTTTTTGACTCGGATGTGCTTGATTTGTTCCCGGCTTCCTGAATTCGTCTTTGTGTGCCGACTGATTGCCAAAACTATGTGTGATTTAACAATGTTGCTTTTGTTTATTGGCCCTTGTTGGCTTGTAGGTGCACAGTGTGAATAAAAATGAAGCGAAAGTGAAAATTGTAACTGTTTGTCACAGAAAAAAAAACTGATGTGATTGCGTTGCAAGATATAAATTTCTAGCAGGCCAGTGAAGATGTAATACTGTTGACTACATCAGGTTATGTGATGACATTGCCTTGGAGGGTTAACAAATTTGTGCATGTGTGAACAGAAACCACATTCCTGTGCCGCATGAAGGTAATCTGTCCTCAGGTAATCTGTCCTCAGGACAGATTACCTCCACAGCTGATGTCTTCTGACCATTGGCAGATTCAAAGCAGTTTTTTTTTAAACTTTACCAGCGTGAGGAGAGCATTGATTCCCTCGAGCTCCTCTGCTGTCTTTATCTCTACCCATCTCTGTCACTCGTGTACCCACAGATGCGCAAACACCAAGTCTTAATGTCAGTGTGTATTTGAATACGGGGCGGGGAAGTCCAGATCCATTTATATGGTGTTTACAGGAGATACATCCAGGAAACATTTTAAAACCAGTCAAACTAAGCAGTTTGGCCGTGATCGGATCAATAAGAATGGATGTTAGTATGAGGTGTGAACAGGGCCAATATTAATGCCTTGCCGTATTATCATTAGTTTTTAAACTGGAATTATCACTGACACCTGTGCGTCTTTTGAGGAGGAGGAAGCCCTACTGAGTGAGATGGATGTGACGGGCCAAGCCTTCGAGGACATGCAGGAGCAGAACAGCCGACTGTTGCAGCAGCTACGAGAGAAGGATGATGCCAATTTTAAGCTGATGAGTGAGCGTATCAAATCAAACCAGATCTACAAGCTGCTGAAAGAGGAGAAGGAGGAGCTGGCTGACCAAGTTCTCAGATTTAAAACCCAGGTGAAGTGTTGCAAAATGGCTGTTTTTCCATGGTACTGGAAAACAGAAATATTTACTGGCTGCTGCCTCCTTCTCTCAGGTGGACGCCCAGCTGCTGGTTGTGCAGAAGCTAGAAGAAAAAGAGGGCATCCTCCAGAGCACGCTGTCCACTCTGGAAAAAGAGCTGACTATACGGACACAAGCACTAGAGCTCCACAAGAGGAAGGTGAGAGGAGAGCTGGCATCAGTCATACTGTTGACTCTTATGCTTTATTGGTAATTACTGCTTGATTTGATTGCTGCCTGATGTCTGGGTTCCTTTATATAAACAATATATACCTATATACCTAGTATCTTAGTTATAGCTACACTTTTTGCAAATTTATTCCAGCATGTTTCCTCATTCCTTCACCCACAAGTTCTGCAAGTGGTCAAGTGCTAATTTCTATCTTCTTTGCCAACGTTCAATACATTTCCAGGCCGTCAAGTCAAGCTTCATTTGTAGCTTGACATGCTGGTCAATATAGGGAAAAGTGTCTTTGTCCCAGTGTACAAGCACTACCAACTTTATCATTGCATGGATAATAAATGCAAGAGATATTGGTAGAAATGAATTTGATATATTGCTAAAAGAGCCACTTATGTCCCCCTCACGCACCGCACCAACGGATCCATTTTGATCTGTCTGTCAAATACCTGTCGGAGGGTTTGCTTGACAGGCTTCACAGATGGAAAAAAGAAACCCAAACTTTTGGTTTAGTTACCGTGAGAATTCAAACACAACAAAAATACAGGGGGAAAACAAAAAAACTTGCACAAAGTACAATATCATTTGGACCAAAGTGTTGAATAAAGAGGTCATCCTGTCACTTAAGTGAACAAATTTCTTTTTCAATCACTTTTATCTTAGTTTAGCAAGACGTACTGACCACAGCAATAAAACCAAGACATGACAGAAAACACTCCAAACAGTTTTAAGTGAAACTTGGGACTGTGTGAAGGCAATGATGAGGATCTAACAGCATATCGTATGCTGTGGAAAATGGTTGCCAGGGATGGAAAATAAACGCAATCTGTTGCTGTTGTAAATATGATTACAAAAATATGCAAAAGCAGTGTTTCAGGGTGGTAGACAGCAGAACCAAATATGAAGCTAAAATAATTAACTCAAGGTTTTTTCCAAACTTTCTCCACCATCATTTTTTTAAGTTATTATTTATTTATTTATTTAAGCTATTTAATTGCGTATGTCCGGTTCCTTCTCTGCTGCAGGCGGTGGAGGCTGCCCAGTTGGCAGAGGACCTGAAGGTGCAGCTGGAGCACACACAGGCCAAGCTTAAGGAGATCCAGGTCTCTGTGGCAGAGAACCGCACTGCGCGGGAGAGGGAGAGCAGCAACTTGAAACGAGCACAGGTACGTTACATTTCAGGATGAAGAAGTCAGTCAAGTTAAGGTGTTGTGGGAGGATGAGAAAAGGCTGCAGCTCTAATGGCTCTTCATCCTCGTGCCCTCCAGGAAGATCTGTCCAGGCTGAGACGGAAGCTGGAGAAACAGAAGAAGATGGAGGTTTACACTGATGCTGATGAGATTCTGCAGGAGGAGATCAACCAGTACAAGGTGAGGACATTTATGTGCAGAGAAATATATGACTGTTGTTAATCCGGGCAAAAAACAAACTGCCTTCAGGCGCAATCAGAGGTTGAGTGCTGTTGACAGAAATACAACAGGGCAGTGAACAAGTAATGTCGTAATTCAAATACTACAGCTTTGTGATTTGTCTGATTGGCTGGCAACGGTATTTTTTCATTTGCAAACACGTGCCAGAAAGTGAGCTCAAACCTCTCAAAATATTACAGCCACTTTGTGCTTTGGGGGATATCAAAACTCATACTTGTTACACCCACTAGTATTAGCTGTAGTACCCTACGTAATAGATGTAATAACTGTGCCGGCAAGTCGGTATTTGGGCCATAAATAACGTTTTTATCTGTCTCCAGGCCAAGCTGCGCTGCCCCTGCTGCAACACGCGAGACAAAGAGACTGTGCTCACCAAGTGTTTCCACGTATTTTGCTACGAATGTCTGAAGATGCGCTACGACACCAGACAGAGGAAGTGCCCAAAATGCAACTGTGCCTTTGGAGCCAATGATTTTCACCGCATCTACATCACCTAATTCACATGGAGACAGAGGAGTCAAAAGAGAAAACAGTGGGCAGAACCAAATGAGAGAAAAGAATAGAAAAATAGACAAAAAGGAACTGAGAAGAAGCAGACATTTTTTTGGGGGGGTGTTCAGATGTGTGTTTCCCTGTCTTAATATCTCTTTGGAAAGACTTTTTTATACTGAGTCATTGCCAGTTGGTGATTAATGTTGTGACCAAACAATGACACATCTGACTGAGAGATTTGTGCTGTAGCTAATAAACACAGTTGTTTGTGCAAACAGTGATATTCTTCCATGTTGAGCTGCTCTGCCCTGTTTTCCTGTCTTTGCTGTTCTTGCCAAGTTAAACATCCTCTCTTCTAACAAACTGGGCCCACTGGAAAAAAAAAAAGCTAAAGAAATATTTAAGTATTGAAGAACTTGGAACTGCACTGGTACCTGACTGATGTTCCTTGAAGTCTTTCTTTGAACGGTTTTGTCCTGCTGGTTTTGGAAGTCCTGTAAAAACAGTGAAGCTGGAAAAAAAGAAGAAATTTACAGACTTGAAGATTGCATGTCTAAACCTAAATATGTTTCTGATATATAAAGCATAACAGCCAGAGTTATCTAACTCCTTTGGTTAGACTATAGTATTAACAATGCCTGAGAGACATCAGCTAGTTTGGCACCCAGTCAGCACATACAGGAGTGTTTGGATCACCTTGGGCAAGGTCCTGTGTGTGTGTTCATCCTGTTGCCATGGTTCCTTTTGGAGAGTTTGACACAACATCTGCAGCTTATAGTGCCTCATTACCGATGAAATCACTCCAGTGGAAAGTCAGCTCATATGGGTGTCCTTAGTGGGCCGTGCTGCTCCAGGTCCTCTTCTCCTCTGCTGCTTTCCTAAAGGTTAGCTATGACAGTCGAGTACAAAAACATCTGTGTAAAAACATGCTGCGAGGCCTAATTGAGCCAACGAAAGCCCTCTCCCTCTTTTCCTGATGATGTGATCTATTTACTGGGAGGTTGGTTAGCGTCTGTTTGACGTTAGCGCTTGTGGGAAAGGCAGTTCACACCATGTTGCGCACATAAAAAGTTCCAGGCTGCTGAGAACGAGTGGATATGTGAAAAAAAAGAGACTTTATCAGGCATTTGGTAACATTTAACTCCCTGCGTCCCTGCAGGGATTGCTTATATTGTTGGCAGAGACAGGAATAATTTTTATTGTTTATTGTACATGGGAATTGGATGTTTTACTCGTACACTAGAATAAATTGGTAGTCTTAACCTCGTTTTAAGTGATCCTTCTGTTTGTCATGCACGTTGTAGTGAATGATGTTCTTCATTATTATTAATGCATGACACAATTCTGTGACAGGGGCCAAGCTGATAGCACTCCAGGCAGAAGTCCATTGGGGTTTTTTATTGCATATTTGTGCTGCAGCAGCAGGCAACACCCAACCCCAGACATTAATATCAGCAACACTGTGTGTCAGGGACGCACACTCTTCGAACGTCAGACCACCAGCTCTTTTAGTTGAATCTGCATTGAAGTGTAGTGTTTTCCAAACTTTTGATTATGGGGACCCACTTCTTAGAACATAACAAAACAGTTCACAATATAAATCATGTCATCAGAAAGTTAGTGCTGTTTCTGATTATTTTTTTTTAATGATGACAAGAACACATTTGTGCTGGTTCTGACTATTTGTAACGCTCATCTCTGTAACACCTGCTGAATTGTTGGTTATTATGACAAAAATCAGTGACTGTGCAGGAAAAATGTTATTTTGTCTCTTGTGGCTCAGAGATGCACCAATTAGTGACATTTGATGGCGACACTGCAGATAGTAGTGAGCTTAGTGAGCTTCTGCTTCAAAATGCAAGATACATGGCACTTTTCTGTTATATACTTCTACTTGGTTTGACTCTATTCCATTAGGGATAGTACCTGGTACTTTTTTTAGTACCTGCTCTGGCAAGGTTCCCACTGAGCTGTAGTGATACTTAAATATGATGTCAACGGACTGCCGGCCACTGATTGGTTAGAGAGTGTTGTCACGGGAAGAGTCATGAGCACGTCACACTGCCATTTTTAAAAAACTGAGAGAGTGTTACAGCGAGCATACATGACTACTGTCCGCAAAAATACACTGTTGTCCGTGGAATGAGGTGCAGACGTTTCTGTGTTTGGTGGCTGATGAGAGGATGTATGGGTTTTTTTGTGCTGCACATAAAACAACGTCACCACAGCTTTGGCACCGGTGCTATGACGGTCCCTGTCCTATGTGGAGGACGTACTACTTTTTTAATTTCAAAGCACTTCAACACTTATGGTTATGAGTAGTATTTCAGTTAGTTCTTTAAGTAAAAGTCTGGAAGAATGCTCAAGCTTTGAGGCTATCCAATGGTGAGACTGCAGAGTGCAATAAATTAAGGACTCTTCTGCTTAACCCACTTTTTTTCCCACGCACTTCAGGAAAGTACGGTGGCCTTTGCAAGCCAAAAAACTCTCCGTTGCAGCTTTACCACTCTTCTGCTCTCTCTGCTGTTTCCTCCCCTTTCATTGGGTTAGTGTCTACAGAGACATTTTTCTTCATTTGCATAGCAATCCTCTACTTCACAGTGCCAAACCCATATCTATTAAGGCTGTTGGAAAAAACATGGCTGTGCAAGATGACAGATTCCGTCAAACAACATACACATAAGGCTTAATCTAAGGCCACAAGAATCATAGGATTTTATTGAAAAGCCATACAAGCATATTATAGTTCTGCCAGTAAACACTCCCAGTACTGTAACCTCTCGCCCCAGACAGATGAGTTGAATGAAAAGGTCTGTCGTGCATTTATCAAAGTTAGTAACTTGGTCGCTGTTGGCGGTAACCAAGCCGTACAGCTCACACGGCCTGTGCCTCAGTCTGACTGACCCTTTTCTTAACGCGCATAAGGAAAAGGTTGTACGGCAATAAAAACTAAACAATGACCGGAGAAAACTTTAAGCCCTTATTTCAAAGAAATTCTACACTTATACAAACAAAATTATGGGTAGTGTGTTAAATTCCTGTGGAAAACACCCGCCTACAAGTTACACACTGGACCTTTAAAGAGAAGGCTGGGAAAAATTCTTCACACTTATTTGGTGACCTCAAAAAGAAAGATCTACCACGACTCAGTCTGTGGGAATGACTGAACTTCAGTGGATAAAGCTTATTTAATGTAACCTTAACTTTGTGCAGACTTTTAACTGCTTGAGAAGAAGGTTTTTCCTCGTGAGTGTCATCTGTTTTTGCCTCACTTGCTGTTCTCTCCTCTCTCTCTCTCTGTGTGTGTGTGTGTGTGTTTGGGACCAGAGTCCTGCTGCCAGAGACTTGTGTTTTTTGGCAGAGTGCAGTGAATGACGTCGACAGGCGTGGTAATAACAATGAGAACACTATTAAGTCCAGACTACGCTCAGCCTTCACTGGTTTAAAGTGAAGAAGCGGGGGGTTAAAGGGCTGTAAAATCTGAAATATTGTGTAGTGAAAGTGCCAAAGGTGTCTGAGGTGGTTTGCGAGTGAAAGTTTCACTTTTAGTGAAACAAATGAAAACTCTCATGTGTGCCAGTGGAGTTTCCTGTGAGTCGGGGAGTGCGCGCAGAGAATCCGAGCCGTTACAGTACATAGGAAATGACTCATCGGAGTTGAACTGTTAGCGTGGGTGTGTGCGCACTATTAAAACAAGGCGCAGACTCCTGCGGATGACTCACTCTGATGCTCGCTTTTCCATGCTGAAAACCAGCACGGATTGTTAATCAGATGAACTTTCGGGAATCGTGTGGCCGACAGCGAGCAGCGTTTATCCTGCACACACACCATGGCTTCTGACGCTCTCTGCGCGCTCTGCGGACTTATTATAGCGGCCGTGACTCATTTCCACGCTGTGAGCGCACAGAAAAGTAAGTAAAATTCCTTTTTTTTTTACGCCATAAATTCCGAAATGACATGATGTTTTTTTTTTCTTTCTAACTTGATTCAGTGAAAAGGTTAACATGTATTTTTCTGTCAGTAAGTGTTTGGTCTTTGTTTGCTGTGTGAACATGGATGAGAGTGTGTTGGGTCTTCTCTCCCTATAATGGAGTCAGATAGCGGCTCTGCTTCCTTAACCAGCTGCATTTCTCACCGGTTCCGCATTCCTATCGCCTGATTTCACCGCATCCATCCCTGGGTGCCTCCGGTCTGGGTGAGAAGGACTGACCACATGGAAAGCCTTCAGCGCCTGTGTCCATTTTGCACTAAAATGTACAAACTTTTTACTATCTTGCACAAACACACAGAAAAGAAGGCTTTTTTGACTTTGTTTCCAAAGCCCCCCCGAAGCTTGGATAAAATCCCAGTGGAGAACAACAGGCTCACATTTGGACATAAAAATGGAACAATGACATGGACTGGGATAATTTTCTCACACGTTTAAGTTGTTTTATGTTTCAGTCCAACAAACTAAACTCAAAGCATGTTTAATTCAGATCCCGCCTGGGTTAAACCACCTCTACATCTGGTCATCAGCTGTTGCATGGTCCACCCACCCCCTTCCACAATCATGACAAAACACAGCAAACACATCACCCCCCACAGCCCAAAACACCCTCTGTCACGCAGAGTGCCCAGTTCGGCCATGGCCTCATGGTCATGCATTCTAGAAACTGGGCTCCTGACCTTTTACCCAGACTTTACATGCACAGCTGAAACATACATTCACTGGTCACTTTTTTAGGTACACAGGAAACCTAAGGCATTGGAAGGAGGGGCATCCGGTGAGGTCTTCTCCTGCTGTGGCCCATCTGCGTCAGGATTCAGTGTGTTGTACGTTAAGAGATGGTCTTCTGCATACCTTCAAACCAGTCTGGGCTCTGATCTCTTGTCTGAACACGGCTTTTTTTTTTTACTTTTACACAGAAAACTGCTGCTCGCTGGACATTTTCCCAATTTACAAACCATAACTTGTAAATCCCACAGATGGTTGTGCGTGAAAATCCCAGAAGATCAGCACCATGTGCCACATGAGATGGCTTCATACAGTTGTTTCAACCCTAACCCATCTATTGATACCCATATCAGTACAAACCACATGCATTAAGCATCGAGCCATAACCAGCCAGCAGGAGTAATTTATTTTCTCGTTATTAGTTTAGATTATTTTTTTTTCTGCTTAGGTTTAGTTGTCGCCTTACTTATAGTTTTGTGGCACTACGGAGCAGTAGGCTAAGGTTATGTTGGCACTGGATTAACAGGCAGCTTGCACAGATTATTTCCATACTTGATTGTTTTGAAGTTTGTTTATTGTTGTAAACAAAGCCCTCATGAAACGGTGACTTCCTAAAGTTAAACAGTGTCTGGATATCACTCAGTGACGAGTGTGACAAACAATCCCCACCAGCAGGCAGATCAGAATGGTCATTCCACAGCCACTTATAATCATATAATCATCATTAGGGGCGTCGATGGCTCAGTGATAGCAGCTCACTGGAAGGTAGAGGGTTTGATTCCCTTAGCTCAGGTGTATCCCTCCCTGGGGAAGGCAGTTAACAAGCCGTGCTGCCTGCATGTGAATGTGTATGAAAAATGTGTGATAGAGCTGCCGTGTGAATGGATGCATGACAAAATTCAGCTGTGAGTATCATCAGGACTAGTGATATAAAGTGTTATATAATGTGGCAAAAATTCTCCTCCCTCAAAGGAGAACTACACTACTGAATGATATGACTCAGTTAAAATGATGTTGCTGCTTTTATTAACATTTTTACAGTGAATCATTTATGTTTTTCTTTTTCCATTATCTGATTTAGTAGATAATTCAGTAGTTTAGTTTAGTATCTGATTCAGTAGTTTATCTTATTCTTCTCTAATGTACAGCACTTTGCCTCAGCTGTTGTTGTTTTTAAAGTGCTTTATAAATAAAGTTGGATTGGATTGGATTAGTAATTTGGAGGACACCACTTAAATTGAGCTTCCCTCTGTATTCTGATGCTTGATTCATCCTGACCATCTCTACATGCCTAAACGGATTGAGTTGTTGCAGTGTTGGTTGGTTAGATATTTTCATCAGCAAGCAGATTGACAAGTGTGCCTCATAAAGCGGCCAGTGAGTGTGTAATTCCATGGTGGCAAAGTGATATGATGCCTGCGGCCTCCTCATTTTAAAGCACAAGTGAAACAGCTACAACAGGATCTTTTTCTTTTTTTTTCTACTGTAACATTTTGTCAGGTTCAACATGAAATGTTCTTGTTAGTTTAATCACCAGTCTCAGGTTTGATTTGTGCAAAATCAACAAAGAGCTGCAACAACAAAGAGCAAACACAGAGCTCTGATGTGGTTTGGGTTTTTTTTTTTTTTTTTAGATCGAGGTCAACCAGGAGTCAAGGTTCAGTTCCTTTCAGTGACTTCTTGAAGTGTTGCGTGTAAGTCCAGCTGGACTTGGTGCATGGCTGCAACCATCTGGCTTAGAAGAAGCAGTGACACATTTTTGCTGTGACCACAGCTATAAAATGCGTCAGTACAGTGCTGGAGGCGGGTTAGCTGTGGAAGACAGAGAGTCTCCGAGGGCCTGAGCATGTGGCCGCATCATTACCAGAGACCTTCAGGTCAAAATGTCTCAAACATGACTTCTTCAGAAGGTTCTTTTGTGGCTGTAGCTGGTTAACAGTGACCTGTGCTGACTGGTTGTCGTGGTTTGTGTACCATGTGTAATGGGAAACTTGAATGCAACGCAGTTCAGCCTCATGGATTTTGTTGAAACTGAAATAATCTATTTGGTCTTTTTCTCACGTAGACTCTACCTCTTCTTCCATTAACCAAGAGAATAATTTAAAAAATAAAATAACTTAAGGCAGAAGAACTCTGACTTAAGTTACTGGTTGAGCTCCTGTAGTCAAAATTTCCCATAATGCAATTCAATATCTTCTTTCATTCGTCCCCTTCCTGCCATCTACACTGTATCTACACACTTTTCAAATTTATTAGACCACTACCAAATGTAAGGTTTATGCCACAGCTGGTCTAAATTGACAGCACTGGTAATTACCAAAGTCATTTTATATGTTTCTGTAATGGTTAATATACCAGTATGTAGAAACTCTTTACCAAAAAATGATATTTTTAATGCTAAAATATAATTATTATTGTTTACTTTGTTACAAAAAAACAGGGAGAATATTAAAGTGCATTATTTCCTGATTGTTTTACAAATTATAGTTACTTACTTGCATTCCTAAACAGAACAATGAGTTTTAGTGGCTGAATGTTATGGGTATAAAAAGGTGAATTCATTTTGCCAAACAAATAGCAATAACATTTTTAGTAATATGATGTAATGTGCGTTTATGTTTATCTGCATTTACATGTACTGTTATGTCCAGTTTTCATTTGCTTGTACTTTCCTTGACTATTACTTTAAAAATTACACCAAAGTAACAAAATGGCAGTAATATTGCAAAGTTTCTGTGATAAGAAAAAAAACTATTATGCTACTGCCATCCCATTTCTATAGTAATCACCAGATAATAACGTAGCAATTACATTGGAAAGTGTGTGTGGCACAGAAGGGAAGACGACTTTAAACTTTACAGTATATTATGGTATGGATTTTCATGTGAAGGTCTAACAACAATTAGAATTCATTATAGTAATTTCCACTGACAAGCTGTTACTTGGATGTTACTTTGGAAATAAAACTGTAATATCTCATTACTACACTATTAATAATACTATTATAAGTGGGTGTTACCATATATTACCTCCCAATTCCAATATTATTGTAATGTTAAATGTTGCATTTGAGGCTTATAAAACACATTATTAAGCCAGTGGTTCTCGGTGTTATTGGTATATGGTTCTAGTCTGGTTTTGTTGTTAGAAGTCTATGAGTTTCTAGTATTTCTAACCAAAAATACAGTTTGTCAACTATTGTAAATTCCAGTGCATGAGAGCTAGTGTAAGAAATGCAGGGTTCACAGCGTGTTGAGCGCCTTCAAGATACAGTCAAGGAATCTCCTAAATGTCATAAATTCTGCAAACACGCTGAAACCACTACATAAACGCTTAAGATAATAGATGCACCATAAATTTCGTCGTCATTGGAGTAGAAAGATTTGATTTTATGAACACAATCGTTGATAAAACATTTGTTTTGTATCTTTGTATTAAGAATAATCACGGTAACAATAATTGAATACTCATGCCCAAACAAGTTTTTAAAATTGGATTATACTTGATGGAGTAGTTTCATTGGAAAATACTTTACTTATTAGAGAAAATTAGAGAATATGAGTCTAAGTCTTTAATTAATCACTTGCGCTGTGATTCCCTGTGCAGGTACTGAACATTGACATTAAACAAAAAAAGATGACCGTCTTTAATCAAATGTCTAACAGATGACCTCTTTGTTTCATCTGTCTGTTTGGTGTCACTCCTCGTATTTAACCTGCTTTATGTTTCACATCACTGTCTCACACTGTTGTATCAACTCCTGAGCTCGAGCTTCACAACATTCATTAACTGCCGCTGTTGTCATGAAAACAGCCGCAGCATCCCACACATGCATTTGGCCACTTTTGTTTTACGTCAAACTCCTCTCCCTGATAGTTTTGGTATTGCTCTCTTGCTTGTGATGATTAAAACGGCCAGTGAAAAACAGAGAAAAGCCACCACAAGGCAATGGCTTGATTTAGTCTCAGCATGGCTCTTTTTTCCCCTGTGGTGTCCACAAAAGAAGCGGTCCTTGCAAATACATGTGTGGCACTGACAAGGAAGGAATGTTCCCATTTTATCTGTGAAATATCTGCAGACTCTTTCCGTGTTACATTAATTGGAATGAGTCCGTGTTTCGAATTGTCTCAGTCATCTTGTTGCGCTGACTTTGTGTTGTAATGTTGTTCTTTAGAGGTTGTTTTTCTGCTTGATGTCACAATCCTCACTCCTATGACCTTAGGGTATTAGTGCATTCTTACAATCTTAACCAAACCCAGGATTTAAAACCACACAGCATTAAAACAGCAAACCCTTCTTTAAACTGTATCACATCAGCTTCAGGCTTCTTTGTCAGGGTGGAAGTGCACAGTTTTGATTGTCCAGCTGCCATAGGAACTGCAGCAGCAGCAGCAGCAGCAGCAGCAGCAGCAGCAGCAGCAGCAGCAGCAGCAGCAGAAGCTTTCCATTGTGTTCAGAGACACAGACATTTTTCTCTGTGAGTGAAGCCGCCGACCTCTTTCTCACAGACACGTTGGTTCGTTCTGTGGAAGTCGCACACGTACCCAGAAGCAAAACAATTCACAGGAAGGACTCGGTGAAAACACATCCTGCTCTTCACACACTGCCTGTACACCGCTCATGTACCCAAAAGTTACTGAGTAATTCTCTCTCTCAAGCAGTTTGGTTGCATCAGCAGTCTGACCCAAAGGAATTTCCCGGTTTCATTTTATAAGAAGAAGAAAGCCACAGAGTTCCTCCTGTGTCCTGCTGCAGGTCACAGCTGCAATAACTGATTCCAGCTGTGCTTCTCCTGCAAGTCAACAGATTATTTCATTTGTACTTTATTTTGTTACGGTGTTATGGGGATTATGACTAATGTTTTCTAAAACATTAGCACCAGTCTCAAAGATTGGCTTCAACGCCTTCAAATGTTTCATAAATAAGGAAAAATGAAATCCCTGAGAAAGAATCACAGACACCCCTGGGCCCAGCTGTGACTAACTGTTTCCTTGAAGCTTATGGATGATAAAGTGACATAATTATTTATCTCTGATGATTGTGTGCAGGTCTGTGTGGCAATTCAGAGTTTTGGAACTCCGATTTGGATGTTTGTGTTCCATGTTCGTCGTGCAAGCAGTACCCAAAGACCCCGTCATGCAACACATGTAAGACACTGGCTCGGGTGCTTAAACATGAAAACGTCTTTCTGCATCGCGTCTCTCATGTTTCAGTTCATGCTGTTTTTGCTTCATCACCAGGTAAACCTGTGGAGGACTCATCCGATATGTGGAAACTTGCAGCAATCGCTAGTTTCTCAGTGCTGGCTGTCGTGTTGGTCAGTGCGGCGTTGATTATCGGGGTCATGGTTCATCGGCGCACGTCACACACACGACCTCTACGTGGTAGGATTCTCAAAGCGTGACACTGTTTGCATCAGAAATCAGTCACACACAAAGACTTGCTATTTGTTTGCTCATCCCAAATCAAATAAAAAGCTGCAGTGGACAAATCTGCTTTCAAACCAGGACGCTGTAGCACTGCCCGTTCAGTATCAAATATAGTCTCTTTTATGGCAACAGGAAGTGATAAATTACTATGTAAAGTGGTCTGTGCCAAAAAGGATCTTTCCTTTGCACACTATTTTCCCTTGGATATTTAGAAAATACTGGATTTGTTTTACAGGTGTTTGGATTTGTTAAACACATTTTTGACCATTGACTCAGAGGCACCAACATGTGCAAATGTAAAGCTGTGCACGCAATTCAAGGCTAACAGGGATGAGTTAATGATGACAAAGATTATTTTGGGGTTGCGCAACCCGCTAAAAATCTTTTATTGTCCCCAGTGCAAAGCAAACATGAGCACACACTGTGCTGTTCCCTTTTTCTGATGAAGCCTTTTGCAGCTTTTGCAACTGGCACAGAAAGTAAGTCATTGTTTGTTCACTTGTGCTTAGCGACAAATTATGCATTGAAATACACAGTAACCACTGGAAATGATCATGCTTTTTTTTTCTTTTTGTTTTACAGAACCCATTGAAGAAACTGCAGGGCCACTTTATCAAGCTTAACATTTCAGTAGGTATCGTTTTTAGTTTTGCTTAGAGGTTGAAAAGAACAATACAAAAACCAAATAGTAAAAAATATGAATATGAAAATATGAACATTTAAAAATGATGGCTTAAATGAATATGGGCAGTCCATGGCCAAGAGGAAGGCGAACTGAGCTAGTAATTGCAGGGCTGTTGGTTTAAATGCCAGGACAGGTCAAGGACTGGGGTGCCCCTGAGCAAGGCGCTTAATCTGCCATTGCTCCCCAGGCACAGATGAAGAGAAGTACTGCCCACTGCTCGTGTGCCCGACTCGTGTGTGTTCACGACTGGTGTGTAAAAAAAGGATTGGTTAAATTCACTAACACTAATTAGTGTGTGCGCGCAAAACAACTCATTCTAATTAACTGTATCTTTTCATTCTTTCACTACTGAATTGAAATAAAAATGCTCGGAAACAAGTTAATAGATTAGTGTGTAAGAATTAGTTACTGTGAGACTGCAGATTGGAATTAACAGAAAACTCACGTGCCCCTCCCTTTCCCAAGTGAAGAGAACTACAGTGGCCTTTAAGTACCAAAAACTCACTGTTTTCCTTTTTTTTGTAGTAGTTCTGCTGCTTCAAAATGTGAAAATGAACACTGGATTTTTTCCCCCGTTGTAGGGACAAGGCTACAAAAACCAAACATTTTTTATTGTAACACAATTAAACACTTATGCAGACATACATTTAATTTCTGCCAGTAAATCCTCCTAAATTACCGACACTGGACCTTTAATTTCACCTGCATGTTTCCATCCGAGTCAGACCTCAGTAACAGTTAGTTTCACTTAAATTTTAACATGATATGAATGTTAGGAGACCTAAATCGTTGCTGTCATGCCCTCTCCTCAGCCTCATCCTCCTCTGGAAACAGATGTGACAGAAACAAGCAGTGACTGGCTCAGAGCTGGACGCAGCAACCTCTGGACCATGAAGTGTATACTCTGACTGACTGCAGAGTATCTCCTGACCAGAATCAGACCATTTTAATTTATTGGACTGTTACAGTGAAGAGATGTGCTCAGTTCTCACAGTCGGTGTAGGATCTCATACTGACCATGGGACGTACAGTACCATGAGCAACTCTCACGCCTCTGTAGTAATAGTAACGACATTATACTCGAGTGGTAGCTTTTTCAGACTTTGTGTGCCTTTATATTCCATGTAAAATAAGAGAATCAGATTTAAGCTAAACTACAATCCATGCTCCTGTTTTGTATTGTCCTGCTTTCCAGCAGGAATCCAATGAATGTAACACAGCCACTGCTGCCTGCTGGGCTGCAGTGAAATCCCCTGCTGTTGTGCAGGGTTAGACAGGGTCTCTCTGCTGGCTGTTTACCACAAGAGCCTGTTTCGTCAAGATAAAATGCATGGAGTAAAACATACTGTAAGGCACATTAAGGCCATTTGAATGTAGCTATTGTTAGGTGAAATGCTTTCTAACCTGTGTCCCTGTCAGTACCATCATGGACACATTTGTTCTGTAGTCTGATACAGTGATAAAAACGTTGATAAAGGGAGCAAACGGTGCCCGTGCACTGTTACTGGGTCCACTGAGACCATCATACGCCCTTTATTGCAGGTCATGACAATATTGTGTTTCCTGTTTTAATGTTTTAGATGATTTAAGCAGAGTACAAGCCGTGCATACACATTACAGTCTGCAGGACAGGATGCTTGCAACACTAGACTCACAATCCCACACTGCTAACATGTGGGAATGTTGTTGAGGATGCACTGTAGTAAAAAGAATGACACCTACAGTGTTCCTTCCAGGTGGTGCTACGCTATTACGACGCTCGCTCACTCTGACTTGTCAGTTGATTTCAGATCTGCAACAAGGCAAAAAAAACAAACAAACAAAAAACATAAAAAAAACAAAACAAAAAAAAAAACAAGGAGGAATCATGTTTAGATGTCTGTTAGTAATTTTGTGGCCACTGAAACCAGTGAGAACATGGTGGGCAGAATTGTTTTCCACTTTTTTATAGTAAAAAATGTGTGTTTTTTAATCTTTAATCTACAGACCATCATGCAGCATGTGGTTACTCAGACTTCTTGTGATATTTTGTCACTGACAAAGGTTTCAGGTCTCGTCTTGGATCTGTCTGCTTGTGGGTAAACTGTTGCCCTCTAGAAACAAACTTAAGGCCTCACTTAAAAGACAGATGACTTCATGTCTTTTTAATTTTTTTTTTTCTCCCTCAAATATGTTTATATTATTTATTTTTAAGTAACTTGCAGTCATGCGTTGCCATAGCTGCAGGAGACGAGCACATTTTTCAAAAGGGACTCCAGTGAAGATAGGCCAACCATCGAGGTTACTGAGGGATAACTAACTTTTTGCTCTTTTCTAATGCTTTCTATGTCTAACTGTATATACTGTACATGCACTGGCTTCTTTTACTTACTGCAATCTTATTACATGCTTTGTGTACCAAAAGTATTTTCACAATAAAACTGACAGTTTAAAATAATAATCCAAGGCGTGTTCATGACTATAAGTTGGGTGAATGTGGACAAAAAAAAGCAAGCACATTTAATTTTCCAAGTGTTTTAATTAAGGTCAACTAATGTTTTGTCAATAATTTGCTGATATTCTATACTAAGGTCTAACAAAGAATTAAAAATCTACACTTCTCGGTGACAAAATAGTTATATAAATATGATTTAAATACTGAGCAGACATTTTGAGCACTGAAAATCCAATACACCAGAATGTGTGGTATACGCTTGTTTTTAAAATTACACAATAGCTAATCTAGTAGTTTTACATTTTACTTAAAATGTACAGAGAAATTAGATACTTTTGTTCTACTATTTACAGAGAGCTCTGAGATTTAACACTCACACCACATCAGGCTGTGACGACAGACGAGTGAATGCTTTAAGTGCCACAGAAAACAAAAAAAAAAATCCACACTGTACAAAAATAAATTCAGTTTACAGTTTTAACTGAAATATGTATTTGTCTTTTTAACATGTAGACTACCATGGCATAAGAACACATTTAGAGTAATCATCTAAATTATTACAGTTAATACAAAAAAGGGTTTAAATAATGCAATGACAGATGGCAAGAATCTTTCAAGGCTAATGTCAGAATATGTCAGAATTGTGTCCAATAAAGACGAGTGAGAAATAGTTCATGCACTGAAACAATACTTCCAGCATATTGCTTAAAAATGAGCTGAGGTGAACTATTAAGCCAACGACAATGTTTCGGTTGTATTATTGACCTCCCGCCGTCCCAAGGCTGCAAGTGTCTCCACTAGACATGTGCAAATATAACAAGGTAACAACAAAGTAGCATTATCGTTATGGCAACAACACACTCTGCAAAACTAGTGAGTAAAACTTTAAAATTGGTGCTATAATTCCATTCCTCACGACCGGTGAGTGTGTGTGGTTACAGTGCATTCCCTACAATTACGCTGCATGAGGCATTAGAATAGCAGAACTGGGTAGGCAGGCCTTTCCATGAGGTATTTCATACTTCTTACCAGTGCCAAACATACATACATGAAATGTAACGTATACATAAAAAAAGGCCATGTTTACAGTTTCCCTAGATTTTTATATATGACAACTTCGCAACAACAAAATCACAGGATAAAAGTGGTTCATGAACTTTGACAGAAAAGATGAAACTGGACTACCATGGATCGACAAAGCTCTGGTGTGTTGGCAGTAATACTTGTGCTTAGCAGATATTAAGCCACATATTTGTTTGAAAGTACAAATGCATCATTACTCTACTGGAGTCATACACAGCACTTGTAATGGAAAGACAAGACATGATTCGTGAGACAAGAGGCAAATTGGTGTGTGTGTGTGTGCAACCTCACCTCACTTGTTAACTGCTGAATATATTTTAAATGTTTGTGAATGAAAATATTGTTAAATGATCAGAAAAATAAAAAAAAAAACATGGCATTTTACAGTACAATGGGTACAGTAAGAAGAGGTTTGTTTACATTGAAATGCTACAGTCGGTTTACAGTTTTAGGCACTGGCTCGTCTACATGACTGATGCATGCACTGCATGTGCAGCAACAACTATATGTCGATAAACGTAATATGGCACAACTAAAACTAAGAAAAGGAAACGAGGACTCAGTTCAGAAACTGGTCATCCACAATGTTTTACACGTCAGGTTTGTTTCTTTTGAAGGTTCACCCAGAGTGCTGCCAATGACACACCATTCTTTACTCATTCATCTCGCCAATCATAACTACCGAGTTAGAAATCGACTGGTGAAGTTCCTCACTCACTAATGTTGTTTCTTTACACAACATTCATAGAGAGGTTTTCTGTTAAAATATGGACATAACAGGAATAAATTAATAAATACATAATTTGTAGCATACAGTGTCACATTTCGTGAATATTATTAGGCAGTATGACTATTTACTTGATAATATAATTTCAGTAAATCACTCTGTCACTGACCTTTGGACACACCCAGAGGTATTTGACTTAACATCAGGCTTGCCTGATGTGAACTCCCAAAAGAAAGTGAGCAGTCCCTCAAAACTGACAGCAAAGCAAAAAAAGGATTTAAAGATAAATATAGTTTGTATAATTTCTTCTAGAAAGCAACTTCCAGATGAACACAATTATGCATAGCAAGAGAAAAGGTGTTCATTGTTAGAACAGTAGTCTTACAGAAGCATGTTAATCAGTGTTAATACTTTGACATGGACTCAGGCTGCACTTCTCTGCTCACTTTGGTTGATTTTTTTGTCATCAAATAATGAGCAGTGTTTCTTTTCATTGCCTGGCCTATATTATGGGATCCTGTGTATTAACAAAACACATTCAGACTTTATTAAAAGATGACCAATGAACTGTTGTGGAGGTAAGAGTGTAAGTCAGTAGTGAAAATGCATCTTTAAAAAGGAAAAACACTACTGTTTTACAATTACAGATAGTGAGACACTTCAAATAACAGAATATTACTTTAAAGAAAAGACCCCATGTCCAGGTCCATAAAAGTGTCAGCGCCCAAGCTAAGACAGGAGTCGTATGTCTGCGTGTTCTGGTGCATCTTCTGATGGTGCCGCAGGTTGGACTTGCTGGAGAAGCTCTTGTCGCACAACAGGCAGGCGAAGGGCTTCTCTTTGGTGTGGATCCTCCGGTGACATATGAGCTGAGTGGACACACGGAACGCCTTTCCACACTCTAAGCACTGGTAGCGCTTGGGCTCCGTGTGGATGCGCCGGTGGTTCTTGAGGGCCATCAGGTTGGTGAACTCTTTTTGGCAGATGGTGCAGAAGAAGGAGCCCGTCTTGTGGCTGTTCTTGTGGTTGAGGAGGGAGCCGGCGTGGCGGTATGTGCGGCCGCAGTGCTCACACACGTGGCTCTTCTCCTCAGTGTCGTTACCTTTCTGTGAGTTAGTAATGTTTCCTGGAATATGAGACAGAGGTGGTGGAACTTGTTTGTGCATGCCATCCATCACCATGTTCTGATTGATTCCTGAGTCCCAGCAAAATTTATTACCTATTGGTTCATCCACAGCCTCTTCATAGGGGCCCTGCTCCTTGTGGTTCATGTCATGGTGCTGCTGGTAACTGTCTGTGTCAGGAAAGCTCTGCTGGCAGAGGCTGCAAACCACAGCTTGGTCTTTTGAGTGCACCTCCATATGGCTCTGTAGGTGTGCCACCAGACAGAAGGTCTTGCCGCATTCGGGGCAGCAATGACGCCTCATCTGAGAATGGAGCTGCAGAGCAAGAGAATCTGGAAATGTCTGGAGACACAAGGTACAGTGGTGGAGGTTTTCGGAGTGTGTCTTTTTATGGTTGAGTAGAGAGCCAGCATGACGATAGGAGCGCCCACACAGGTCACACCTGCAGCAGGAAAATGGTCAAGGTCAGTTCCTAATAAGACACTTTAACCCAGATCATATAAGCCAAATTACTGGTAATATTTTTTTTTACCATTGCTATCAATAAACATTAATGAGGTAGGGTTGAAAGAGTAATCATTTTCAAATTGAAATAACAATTGGAGACAATGCCATTTGCAAATCACAAAGGCTACATTTAATTGTTCTATTTTAAATTGGTATATGATCTATATCACATAACACATATAGTAAATTTTACAAACTGTTCAAATCTTAAAAGTTGTAATGCATGGATTAGAGTATAGTAGTTAATATTTTGAGGCTTTCATACACAGACATTGTTTCATGCAGTAAGGCTCCACTTAAATGACTATAAAAATAAATGTTGAATTTAAGACTAACTTAAAAGCAGTACTCAAATTAAATCACAAAAATAGCCTGACAAATACTTGATTGAACTGGAAACATGTACTTGTCAGTGACATGAACAAAAAAAATTGGTATTTACTTTAATTTCTTCGACTAATTTGCCCAAAGTATACACCTGCAATTAACTAATATATCATAATGTTTATCTCATTAGTATTGTAAAGACAGTTTTGTTAAGTAAAACAAAATACATAAATGAAACTAATACCGAGAACAAGAATAAGCTAACAGAAACTCACATAAAGCACTTTTCTCCTCTTTCTGTTTGCTGGACTCCAGCTCTTGTCGAGCTTCCCTGACCTCTGTGGCAGCGATGCCTCTTCAGACCAGACCTTCCCTGGAACCACTTTCCACAAGCAGGGCAGCTGAAGCGATTTGCCACCCGGTTGTGGACCCTCTGGTGGTTGTGCAGGATACTGGCAAGGCGGAAGGCCTTTCCACAAGTGAGACATACAAACTTCTTCTTCTGTGTGTGGATTCGTGTATGATTGCGTAGAGCCATGGGGTTAGTGAATGGTTTAGAGCAGAAGGTACAACTGAAATGTCCCGTCTTGTGGGTATTTTTGTGGTTCAGGAGTGAGCCGGCATGGCGGTAGCTGCGATTACAGATGTTGCATGTGAAAGGACGTTCCTCTTTGTTTGTTGATGTGTTTGTTTGGGTATCACTTCCACCTGAAGGTCTAATACATGTGTGAGCTGTCAGTTGGCTAACAGATAAAAAGCACTTTTTACATTCCTTACACTTAAGGGCTCTAGATTTTAGTCCTCTCCTTTCTCTGGCCCCATCCTTTCTGAGGGCTGAACAGACATGAGCTAATAGCTGTTTCTTTCCCCTAAAGCCTCTTCCACACTTTTGGCACAGGTGTTTTTTAAATGCAAAGTGGGTGCGCATGTGGTTTTTCATTGCTAGCTGATTGGAGTAAGTGTTGTTACAAATAGAACAATAATATTCACCTGTCTTGTGGGAGTTTCTGTGGTTGACCAGACTTCCTGCGTGGCGATATGTACGACCACACTGATCACAGGCAAATGGCCGTTGGTCATCTGTGTCTTCTGATTTGACTAAAGTCTCATGTTTTGTTTCAACTGTTTCCTTTTCAGGTTGTTGCTTGCGGCCTCCAGCAGGGGTAAAAGCCTGATTGGAATTTGAAGTTAAGGGCTGCATTCCTCCATCTGACCTGGTCCCATTCATCTGCATGAGGGCCTGGATCTGGTTGTTAAGTTCCTGGATTTTGGCCTGGTTCTCCTTGTGCCTCCTCAGGTGGTTCAATAGCTGCTTCTGGATTTTGAAGGCTTTCCCACACTCTTGGCAAGTATGCCTGTGGGAAGAGAGAAGGCATCAGTATTTAATTATGTTTTGGCAGTACAGGGAACTAACTGCCTACACAAAAAGTGGAGCCATGACAATTGGTAACATAAGAAACAAATGAAATAATTAACTATGTATAACAAAATGTGTATTGAAACTAACCTCTTAATGTCAAAGTGGGACCTCTGATGGTTTTTCAGGGCCAACAAGTTGTAGAAACGTTTCTGGCAAACAAGGCATCTGAATACACCAGTTTTGTGGGACTTTTTGTGGTTAAGGAGGGAGCCAGCATGTCTGTATGACCGACCACACTGATCACACTTGTATTGGCGATCTTCAGCATCACCTGCTTCTTTAATGCAACTCGTGTCTTCATACTGGTTGACATCTTTAACCCTAATTTCCTCTTTACAATCTGCCGACTCATCTTTTGTCTCAGTCGTGCACCCATGGTTCTCAAGATGATGATAGCTGGTGCAGAAAATTCCACAGCTGCCACAAATGATACTCTGTGCTTCCTCCTTGTCTTCAAACACATTGTTGCGGTTGCTTTGTAAATTATTAACTTCATCTACCCGGTCTTTGTTGTGAAGAAGCTGATGGGAAATCAAGTCCTGCCTATTAGCAAAACTTTCCCCACATGTACTACAGATCATCATCTCTTCCAACTCTTCATCCTTTACTTCTTCATGTGAGGACATGGATGAAGGACCTGAGCTTGCAGGAGTTCCGTGGGACTGTGTGTGCCCTCGAAGATGGCTCCTGAGAGCCCTCATGCTGGTGTAGCTGTTTCCACATATGGAGCACTGATAAAGATCTCCATCATCATCCTCCTCTTCAGCGGTATCACCGGCTCCACCACCATTAATCGAACAACTGCTCACATTGCGCACACTGCTTTGTTCATAGCTACCATTTAGACCTTGAAAATGTACATCAGTCTCTGGATTGCCAATGGAATAGTGGCTGTTACTTTCCCGGAAGTTTAAATGACTCTCATATTCACTGCTAGTAGTGTCATGTTGCTGCTGTAGCAGGGGACAACCATGAGATTTAATCCCTGCAATATCTGCAAACGTCTCACCACAGTCAGCACACATGTGCCTCTGCATCAAGTGTCCATTGTGAGGTAGATGCACTGTCATATCTTGTGAAAAGTCCTGATTATACTGCTCGTGGTACAAGGATACATTGGCGTGGTCAATTCCATTCCTCTCATCAAGACCAAGCATAGGCTGAATGCCGTCCTCCTCATGTGAGGAGAAGCAGCCCTGCTGGTTATCCAGTGTCAAAGGCTCTGAGGAGAGCCAGTCTCCCTCAGCATTGAGGCTAAAAGATGACGGCTGAGCTTTGTGGAGACGAAGATGACTTTTGAGGGCAGCCAGGTGAGGATAATTCTTTCTGCATATAGAACACTGGTAAATGCCAACTTGATGTGACCTTTTGTGATTAATGAGGCTCCCAGAGTGGCGGTAGCTTTTACCACAGGTTTCACACTTGAAAGGACGCTCATCAGAATCAGTTGAAGGCTCCTCCATTTCAACTGCACTGTCAGCGTTGCGTGTGTGCATCAGAACAGGATCGAGAATGCTTGTGTCAATGATTGAGGGTTCTCCCTGAGTGCTACTGGAAGATGGAGTTTGATTAGTAGAGCAGATCGAGTACATGTGACCATTGCTTATTATCTGCTCCTGTGAGTGATCAAAACCTCCATTATCCATTGATGATACTGAAGGAATATTATTGATTGGAGATGCATAAAAATTGGACCCAGGCGAAGCAATATTGTTGTCATATGATACACTACGGTTGTCTGACAAGGTATCTTGCAGCCCAAATGGCATAGAAGAAGAGTTATGCATTTGGATGTGTTCTTGGAACTCCTCATCACTGGGGAAATGTACCTGACATAAGTGGCAGAAATTTACTGGAGCATCCTGGCTCTGAGGTGAAAACTGGCCTTTTGGTGTGCCTGTGTAAGACACACCCACTGAACCAGTGTCTGACCCACTTCTTCCCTTGTGGGTTCTCTGGTGGCTGTAGAGGGCAGCCATGTTATTGAACAGTTTAAAACAGACTGTGCACTCAAACATTCCCACCTGATGAGTCTTTTTATGATTGCTCAAGCTTCGAAGATGTATGTATGATTTGTCACACAAATCACATCTGAAAGGTCGATGTCCTGCATCATCAGAGGACTCAGCTTGTAAATTATAAACAACCTCACACTTGTCCTTAACTGGACTATTTTCTGTAGAAATACTGACAATGGATAATGACTCATTAAGATTATGAGGGTGATCAATTTTATCAAGTTTTTCATCAGTGGGATAATCCATGTCTAGCTTTCTATACGAATGCTCCTTTGCTCGCCTGGCAAGATGAACCCTCTCATGCGTGGCCAGCTGTGTTGCCAGACGAAAGGATTTCCCACATTCTACACATGGGTACTTTTTCTGAGATGTGTGGCTGCGGAGATGACTCTTCAATGACAAAGCATTAGAGTTTTCTTTACCACATATGTTACATTGAAAAGAACCAACTTCGTGTGTCTTTTTGTGGTTAGCCAGGCTACCAGCATGTCTATAGCCACGTCCACATTCATCACATTTAAATTTACGCTCCTCCTCTTCTTGAAGGTGACCATCCATGTGCTCGAGCAGACTGGGCATATTGGGACATACCATGCCACACTGTTTGCAGGGGAAACCTGTTGTTCTGCCAGGGTCTTGCACTGCCATTACAATGTATGAATATAATTAAGTGTACCAGACACAGTGTGATGAAGAGTGAAGATGGGAAATGCATTAGATGCCTTTCTTGACTATGTAAATATTCTTTACATTTAGGTCCAAGGAAAGTCCAGGCAGGTAGCACAGCAGAGGATGCTGAGAGCCAGATATATACACTTAGGGGAGGCGGGCAAATTTAGCTGTTGAGGAGAAAAGACACGCCAGTTAGGAATGTGGTAAAGGCATTATAAAATATAATATACATGAGTTTGAGTCAGATAAACATTAAAAACATTTACAGACAATTTTTAACATTCATTCACAAAGACTGGTCTGGAACCACACATAGGTTGTAGGAAGTTTCATCCTTAAATGTGACAGATATGGGAGTTACGACAGGCAGAACCATTATACCATGCACAAATTTGCTCTTGACACTAATTACATAATAAACTGGGTCGTGATGGATTGTCAGGTCTAAAATTTGGGTCCCTACTTATCTATTTTATTTTTTATTCTGATTTGTCTCTGGTTCCTACATTTATATCTGACTCTTATGTTTATATTTTTTATTCTCACAAAAACGCCATCTTCTGAGTGTCTTTTGTTAATGTGTAAAACTGCTGTACCTGCCTTAAAATGCTCTTCGGATACAATAAAGTTCTTTAAATTTGAATATAACGTTTGGGAAACACTGATCCGTAGTATCACATACTCTTTTGAAGTAATTTTTTTCCACTTTGAATAAGCACCCAAACACTACAAACTGACAAATTACTCCTTTCTTACACATGTATCATATTAGATGCGGCAATAAACATTTTACTTTTACTCTTCGCAGCTGACTATTAGCTGCAGTTACGTGTAAAATGTGCACAGTCTCCACACGGCCAGGCTAACACAAGTGACAGTAGCTATGTCAATAAAACAGGGAGACGGACACCTATTTCTATAAAATTAATGCGTATGAATAAATAAACACATTTGCCCAACATTATAAACATGTCTACATAAACACACATGTCCACACAGAGTTAGACGACATAACGTGCGGTAATATTTATTTCATTGAGGAGGGAGCTTACGTTAGCGCGCCACCAGCTAGCACCCCGGCTAGCTAAACAAACATTGCACCAAAAAAAAACAAGAAGCCGAATTATATACGTGATCACAGCTTTAACATCGGGGTCATATTAAATACCTTTAGAAGAACCAATTCAACACAAGCATCCGAACAGACGTTTCATTCATTACTATTAAAACATATTTATGTAAAAGGCCACCCCCTTTTTTTCTTCCATCCCCGATTCCCACATTGCTCTTGTTGCTAGGAAACAGGAAATGTGCAGCAGATAAATACTTCCCTCTCAAAAGTAACCAAGTGGGACTAAAAAGTTGAGTAAATACATAAGCATCACAGAAACTAAAACGCCAACATTATACGTAAATAAACCCGAGACGTTAAACGTTAATATCACTCTGCCTCGGCTTTTCACCGCACAGATACATAAAGCAATTCACTTCCCTGAGATAGCACTTGTAGCTTGCGCTGCTATTGAATTATTATGAAAATGATATTCGCTCCAGTGCGACATGCACGTTTCCACTGCGACAAGTCGCTAACTTCATTACCGTGCTTTCACCATAAAAATCAAAATGGGGATTATTTTGTCATTTTTTACCCTTAAACACATTAAATTGCAGCACACTTGGCTAGCCGAGGGCTTTCGTCATGATGGTCCTAAAGCCGTCCCCCGTCCTTCAGCCAGTCACCGCGTCTCTCTGTAAATGCAGTCGTGTACCGGACCGTTTTCCAGGCATCACCGACCAACAACTAATGTTCTGTTTCAGGTAAGAAACGCCCCTGTTCCTCTTGAGTGGAAACGATGCACGATCTATTATAAATTCAGAAACTGAGCCTGTGTGGTGACTGTAGTGATGATGGTGACACTGTCGAGCGCTTTTGGTGCAACCAACCGGTCCTAAAGCCAGCCATTTTGAGTCTGAGAGAATATTTAGCAATCGTGCTAACAAAATGTGATAGATGCGTACATGTCACGTCCTGTCGTTAACTCCACCGCGGTGACTTGTGATGTTTGAGCCTCATCTCATGTCGACCACATGTCAGTCTCTCTCTCCCACACACATACATACATACTCTCGCTGATGTCTGTCGCAGCGTCGCCAACTTCCTATGGCATCAAAGCGGTTAGCTTATTGTCCCTGAGGTCCTAATGCCAGCCATTTTGTGCCGGAATGCACACCCACATATTTCTGTTATTATGTGATTATACTGCTTCTTTCTTCCAGCGTCAGCAAAAGTCACTGATGAGCTGTTCATTTCAGTCATAACTCTTAAAGGAATGTATCTTGATGAATGTATCTTGAATTGTCCAGTCTTGCAACTTTAAACTGCTAATGCTGTTTATTTACAGTTTTATTACAAAGTCTTTTTTTATGTAACCTTTTCTGCAGGAATAAAGATGGCCTCTCCTCAGCATGGCAGTCCCCCTCTTGCAGAGCAATACACACCTCCTTTGCAGGATGAACAGAGCCAGGAAGATAATGCAGTGTTCAGGGATCAGCGTGTGAAGAAACGTGGAAGAGGAAGGCCTCCAAAAGCCAAACCTTCCTTTAAATGCTGTACTTGCACCAAGGCTTTCAGAAGTCTATCGACTCTGCAGAGACACAAGCTTACAATACATGCAACAGACCATCAGCAGCAACATGCTTGCTCTCAGTGTACCAAAACATTCACCAGCAAGGCTCAGCTCGCGAAGCATGAGCGCACTCACTCATCCCAGCGCCCCTTTCAATGTCCCAACTGTCACAAGGCTTACAAGACGCCTACGGAGCTACGCAACCATAGCCGCTCGCACACTGGGGAGAAACCGTTCATATGTACAGAATGTGGGAAGGCCTTCATGCAGGCTATATGCCTGAGGATCCATATGACACAGCACAGTGGAGAGCGACCTTACTCTTGCCGTCAGTGCTCTAAGAGCTATCCCACCCTCTCCAAACTGAAGGTCCACATGCGCTCTCATACTGGAGAAAAGCCATACTTCTGTGCTGAGTGTGGTAAGAGTTTTGCTGATCCATCTGTGTTCCGAAAACATAGGAGGAACCACCAGGGCCATCGGCCATATGCCTGTGACGAGTGTGGGAAAACTTACACAGAGTTCAAGGATCTGAAAAACCATGAGCGCTCCCACACTGGAGAAAAGCCATACCTGTGCTCTGACTGTGGAAAAGCCTTCTCCCGCTCCTCCTCTCTGGCCTGCCATCAACGTATTCACTCCCAGAATAAACCCTATCAATGTGAGCAGTGTGGCAAATGCTTCACCCAGCTTTCTTCCTACCAGCCTCATCTCCGCACTCACTCTGGCGAGAAGCCCTTCCTCTGTCCACAGTGTGGCAAGATGTTTTCTGACCCGTCCAGTTTCCGTCGCCACCAGCGAGCACACTTGGGTTTCAAGCCCTATCCCTGCGATAAGTGTTCCAAGAGGTTCAGGCAGCCGGCTGATCTGGCTGTGCATGAACGTGTTCACTCTGGAGAGCGGCCTTACAAGTGCCAGAGCTGTGACAAGGCCTTTGTGGCATCCTGGGATTTGCGGCGCCACATGCTTGTCCACACAGGACTTAAGCCCTTTTCTTGCACTGAGTGTGACAAGTCATTTGCAGAGCGCTCCAGCCTCAACAAGCACCGGCGTGTGCACTCTGGAGAAAGGCCTTTCAAATGTAAGGAGTGTCTGAAGTCATTTGTTGTGTCCTCCAGCCTGCGCAAACATGAGAAAACTCACCTAGCTGAACAGACTCAGCAGCAGCAGCAACAACAAGAGACAGAAGCAGGATCAGCTTCAGGCTTTAACTCAACTCTCCCTCCATTCTCTTGTACACATTGTGATGCTACATTTGGAACCTGGGATGAAGTTCAGACCCATGAAAATCTTCACTCCATCAGTGCCACTCCTCCAACTGTTACCAAACTTGTGCCGCTGCGCTCACATATCTGTGAAACCTGCCAGGCAGAGTTTGCGCAGCTGGCAGATTTACATGAGCACGAGAAGCAGCATCCGAAACCAAGGCCTCATGTCTGCAATAGCTGTGGAAAAGGCTTCCTCAACAAATCTGGATTACGTAAACACCAGAAGATCCACTCTACCAACAAACCTCATAATTGTTCTCACTGTGGCAAAGCCTTTCTGTTTGCTGCTTACCTTCGCAAGCACTTACGGACTCATGGAGGTGCTGTACCACCTGCCCAACAACCCAGTGACCTAAACATTATTCACACAGATCCACTTCCTTCTCCTCCACCACCAAGTGAAGATTCCCCCTCCACTGTTGAACCCAGCGCCATTTCACTGACGGTTCCAGTGACTGTACCTGTGCCTGCCTTTCAGACTCTGCCAGAGTACTTAGTGAAGGAAGAGGGACTTTAGGTTTTCAGAACTTTGATTCACAAATATTTAGCCAGTGGCCTTAAATCTTTTGTGATGATGGATCTCATTTGAAAAAAAGAGGAAAGAACAGAGTCTCTTACATGTTAACTGTTAATGCATTGTCAGTGTTTTGTACTGCCATGTAGTTTGTAAGATGTTGAATATTTTGTCCATATTTTAAAACATACAACAATATAAGTAGCTTATTAAGGAACTGTTTTTTTTATGTTGTATTGGTGTTTCAAACATATACGATATATGCTCATCACTAAATCTAATTTAAATCTTCAGGTAAACCAGTTTTTATAGTATTTTAATTATAGCATGTCTTAGAGGCTTTTCATTTTGTTATAATTTTTCATGGTTGTGGACATAATGTTTAATTGTTTTTCTGTGTAAATTATATGTAAATTTCCCTATCGACTATGATAAAAAATCATCATGTAAGATAATGGCATTCCAAGTTGCTGAGCAGAATCCAGTTTTTGACAGTGACAGTAAAATGTTTTGCTTCCTTATTTTAAAAACTAACGTGTTGCTATGTTGTCTGGTGTGAAATGATGACAATGACATTTCTTACTTCAAATAAATAAATAAATAAGTACAAATGAATGAAAATGTGAGCATTGCTGTTTCCATTATAAACTAAACTCTATTGTGTATGACAGCATTACCTTTTAAATTCAGTTCTCACAAACTTGTGTTTACAGCTTAGACTTGTGTGTGAAAGGTGTAGTTACATTCCACTATGGCTTGAGTAAATAAGGGGTTTTCTTTATTTGATCTAAGTCAAAGGCATTGTTTGCCTCTACCTGCTCTGTGTCACTCTGCATTGAATCTTTGTTCATTTATGTTCAGATTTTTTCCAGTGTTGAATAATGTTGGATACCAACATTCAACAAACATCTGCTCTAAGTGAAGTATTTGTCTCATGGGGGTCGCCTCCGAGAAAGCACATGTCTGATTATACTATGCTTCTTTTTCTCCTTATGATTATTTGTTTAGCAATGTGTTATACAGTATGCCTGCTATTTTGACTGACTTTTAGCACAATTTCTTTTTCATGATTCATGATTTCATGATTCAGATTCTTTAAATGTAGCTTGTAAGGCATGTACATTTCGATTCCCTTTCTTTAAATCTTGGTATTATTGTTGACTGGTTGATATTATAGCTCCCACACACAAAACAGATCTGTTAAATGTTCCTGTGATTGAAACAAAACATTCATTCATTATTACTATGCTACATGTATCTGAAATAAATATTTGCAAGATACAAGATATGCCCAAACTATGGCTACCTTTAACTATTGTTCTATTTTATTTAATTTGATTTTTACTTTCACTTAATAACAAAATAAACTTGCCTTTCAGAAAAAAGAAATTACATAAATGACAATATAATTAATTCAGCATCAGAACTCTGCTGTTCTGTTATGATTTTCTGGAGTGTTTTTGCCAAGAGCCACAAATACTTTACATAACTTCAAAAGTTTTTATATCCAGGGAATCAGTCAATTAGGGGTTTTCTTTTACATTGATTTTTATGACATACAGTAGATGATACTGTTTCCAGCTGATATACAGTAATATCTTTATACAGTACATTCCATGCTCATGTAAATGAGCATGGAATGTACTGTATAAAGTTCAGCCAGATAAAGTCCATTGTTGCTTTCAACAAGGCTATAAAAAAAAGTTTGCTAGTGTTGATGTTTATTCTTCCATGAGATGGACTTCCTGTTGCTGTGCTTCATGGTGTACAGCAGTGCCGCACCAGCATCGGTTAGAGACTGGTGGCAGGAGAAGAAGGGAAACAATATTAGAATGTCAAGCAAAAATTCATTTGAATTCTAAGCAGTATGTGGACATGATATTACCTGTGAGTCTGAAATGACAGCTTGTCTCTGCAAAAAATTATAAATGTTAAAATTTGGTGATTCTAACTATTGTGAAGCACTGAATCTAATAAATATACAGTAAAAACTCACCCTTGTGATGTTATGAATGTTGTTGTATAACGGCTCCATCGTTTTAACCCAGTCTTGGTAAATCTCTTTATCCTGGACACTGTGTTCACTGTGTTCACTGCAAACAGAGACATCACATTAGACAACACTGTGCACATAAAAAAAACTGCTTTCAAAGATGATATACTGTAAATGATATAACGAAGATAGTGAAGAAAATTAAAAGCAAAGCTTAAATGACTTAGTATTACTAATAGTGTAGTTGGTAAAATAAAACAAATCAAAAGAATATTTTGAAATACAGTACTTTCTGCTAAATAACATAACCAATTGTGCTGATCTTATTTCAGTTCATTTCCACTTTCAGTGCAAGGATAATCAGTTATTTATTACCAGAGAAAAAGCTTGTATTTCATATATAAAAAAAGACTTAAAGTTTTTCATTTTCTATATGTTTATGACCTAAATTTTGCAAAATCTTTCTTTTTTTTAAAATACAAAACCCAGCTTCCCCTCAACATTATCTGAGGAGGAAATAAAATAAGCAAATCACACAAAAAACTCCCAACATAAAGATGGAAAGAAGAAAACATTCTTCTCTCATTCAACATGTCTTCCACAAACAGTATGAAGTCCCCTCTGAAACTCACATTGCTCTCTCTATCAGTTTCCTCTGCAGATCTCCTTCCCTCCTCGCATCAAGGAAGCGTCCTCTGATAGCCAGAGCAGCGCTGGCCTGTGATGAGTTGAGCTGAATGATGGCCAGAGATAGAGAGGACAGGACCGCCGAGCTGAGAAGGACAGTCACACTCACAGAGTAAGAGTGCGTCTCAACATTTACAGCTTCAGCCTTGCCATTATACTTTATCGCAGTGGTAATACACACAGGGACGATTTTGTGGCTGCTCACGCAATGACCTGCATGGACTGCAGTCTGGATATGACGAAGACAGACTGGGTTGAGAGGTTAATTTACTGAGTGACGAAATGTTCGAATGAGTAAGTAATGTGATTTAAATGCTGCAATCATTTCTAACATGTGAAGGCCTCAGTATCTCAGCAACAGTCAGCCTCGGCGGATTTTCAAAAGTGCTGCCTGAAGGTTCACTGTGACTGCAAGAAAATAATACATCTAATCAACTGATGTCCTAAGGGGAAGCGCAACTGGTTGATGAGAGATATGAAAGGATAATGACTTGTTTAACTTACAAAGAGGCCACAAGAATGCAGAGAGCTGAGTGCATGATGCTTGTGCACGTACTGTATGTGTGCGTAAATCAACTTTAAAGCAAAACCTCGGTGGTTATGGAAACGCCATGATCACCTGTCATCAGTGACATCTCGGTTTGAAGTAATCACTCTGACCATCATCTGTCCATTGCTCCTCCTGTACCTGATCTGCAGTTGGATGGGCACACGGCTACCGGAGGCTGGTGGCGGCACTGAGCAGAGACAGAGAGAACAATAACACACACGTGAATTGTTTAAAACAACCGTCTTCAGTGCAGAGATGCTGCTTTTTGACCACACTAAATATAATATAACAGCCTTATTTGGTATAAGCTGTAGATTTCAATGCATAACCAAAATTCAGCAAGTACGCATTGTTGTACTCAAAGAAACATCAATAAATAAAATAATGTCATGGTGATTCAAAAGAGAAATGATGGAATCACCAAAAATCATTAGAATGAACCCTCTAGAGATCAAGTCAAACTTTTATGTTATTCAAAATCAGTCTGAACCAAACTTATTGTAATAAATAAATCTTACATACAAACTACTTTAACAGTTAACTATTTACCACAGCAGATTCCAAGGTTGGTATCACTTTCTTTAAACCGTAATCACAGACAGTTGTGTGATATCTGTATGTATGTAGTCTTACCACAAACAGCACAACAGGGACTTCTGTCATTGTTTAGCAGTTTTTTTCTTTTATTTATTTGGTACATTCTTTTTAAATGTATCCATATATGTGAGTTTTTGCTGGTTAAATGTAAAAGCTTTGGCTCCACCTCAGGTCACAGCATTATTGTCTCTCCTGCAGTGATCTCAGGTTAAGAATTTCTAAGTTGGCAACAACTATCATTATGCAAGATGTGATGGCAGTGCAAGTTTCCAAAGTAAAACAACAGCAATACTGTCAGTCAGTCAGTAATGACGTAGAAATTTTTTCCTCACCATCTGTGTCCTGTTCATTTGCTCCAAACTGGAAGGTGATCTCTGTATCTGGGGCCACGTTCCCAACCTCTCTGGTTCCCTTGTGTCTGGCCTCCCTCTCTCCTCTCATATGCCTGCAGCAAAGGAGCACTTCTGTGTTATAAATGTGGTGTAAAGTCCTTCAAAATCAATGACGAACAAACTGTAAATAAAAAACAATTCATGAAACTGTCAGAAATATAAGAGAACACCTACTCACCAGCCACTTTATTAGGTACAAGCCTGGTTCTACTGCTTCTTAAATCTAATTAGCTGATCACATCTCAGCATAACTGAATGCATTTAGGCATGTAGACATGGTCAAAGCTGCATAGAAACGATTAAACTGAGCATCAAAGTCGGGGAGAATTGACACTGAATGTAACACAGTCGCTGGTGGAGAACAGGCTGGTCTGTCTGAGGAGCTGCTGATGTACTGGTATTATCACGCGTAACTATCTCTATGTGGTTTACAGAGAAAGGTCGAGAAAGAGACAATATCAAGTGATGGGCAGGTCTTGTTGATGCCAAAGGTTAGAGGAGAATGATGAGACTGGTTTGAAATTATAGAAAGGGAACAGAAAATCAAATAACCACTCGCTGCAACCAAGATATCAGAAGACCATCTCTACAGGTGCCTTCTGTACCTAGTAAAGTGGCTGTTGAGATACAGAGTGCAGCTCTTACAGTGATTTGGGCAGCTGTATTGTGACAGTGCAGTGTGTAGCTATGGTCCTGTTCATGATTATGTGTTCAAACTCTTGGTGCAGCATGTTTGGACTTGCTACCACCACCTAGAGGAAACACACAGATGAAAAGAGAAATATATTATTCAATGGCTGAAGTATGTTCATAATGAAAACACTGACAGAATTGTTGAAACACATTCCGTGTAGCGCAGTGTAAACACTGCCCCTTACTTTGCCTCTAGTGCGGTCGGCGAGTCTTCCCAGCTCATCCAGCCTGCAGTCTGTTCCCTCTATGGACAGCACAGACACCGTCACACTAATGAAAGAAGCATATTTCAACATGATCCTTACATCACATGAACTCGAGATCAGCTGTCATCCTTCATCGGTTCATTTCACTCAGTGTTACTTTAATCAGGGGAGCAACAGAGATGTAGATATTGAGCTGGATCTCTAATTCCATTTAACGTCCATTTTCCATATTAATAAGCTTAAAGTTGCTTTATGTAAGGAATTTATTACAATAAGACATAAAATGACCATGATGTGTGCACAGAGACAAAGGGAACTTGTTAAAATACTGGTTCACTGATAACAATGGCGTGAGAAGTATATTCACAAAATAAATTTTAATTTGTGGGCAGCAAACACACACTCCTCAATTCTGACAGTGATGCAGAGACGTGCACCAACCCCTGATTAGCAGCATAATCCCCCAGCTCTTGGTAGAAGATGGCGGATGAAAGGAGGGTACAGGCATCGTTATCCTCCGCTTCCAGATTTCCTAAGTCCGTGTTGGCTTTTCCATCTGTACAGATGATCACCTTTAGGATCCGCAGGGATAACAGATCAGGGCGTTAGGGTTTAGGAAGATATGAATTATAACTGCTTTAGGACCATATGAATGTCTTTGTAGGTTTTAGTCGCCAGTCACTCTTTACAAGCATTACATCGCAGGTCATTTTGGTCAAAGTGCAGACTGAAAAATAAAGATATGAAGTTGTCTCAAGTAGGGTTTAACAATGAGGAGAGTCTATTGGCAGAAATTAGATATACTACCCACAAGTCTGTTTATTTATTTACAAGTATATAATCTCTTTAAAATAAAAAAGTGTTGGTTTTGGTAGCCTTACAAGCCCTTTATATGTAATTTAATCAAGGGCCTTACTTTATGGAGGCCACATCTTGTGCCACCATGTTTCTACAGCAGCAGAAATGGTAAAACCAGCCAGATCATGCATTTCTTGCTTTGAAGCAAAAGCGATTAACAATGTTCAGTATCCTATCTGGTATCTATACCAGGTACAGTGTGTATGATAGAGGAAAGGTGAGAGGAGTCCTCAATTTGTTATGATCTCGCCATTAGATATAACTAATTTTAAAACACTGTATATTTAAGGACAGCTTGAAAATGAATATGGGAGCAGTTAAATGTAAAAAATGTCTATGCAAGACAGTCCAAGTATCTATCACTGTGAGCGATTCCTGGTTCACTGTCACTCAACAAGGTTCGTGGGTCTCCACATCCTTCATACAGACAGGCAGGTATGCAGGAGCTGTACTGACTTTGCACAAGCAAATACTTTTAAATGGCCATTTAATACAGGCCATGTGTATATATTCAGTGCAGTAGTAAAATAAAAATTCAAAAGCCAAACATACTTTGGACCCTGGCTGTCTAGAGGCCATTGCAATTGCCAGGAGAGCAGCTGGACCCAGCGCTGTGGTCCCAGTTTCAGATAACCTTTAAAAAGTGAAACAAGAGAATACGGTTATTATTATTATTATTTTTTTTGAAAATACAGCAAGTATCATAATACTTATTGTTTTTCCCCTCACCCCATAACTTGTCTTGTTAAGAAGTCCTTGGTCTGTGAGAGTGGAGGTGGAGTGGGGAAACTGGCTGCAGCTTCTTTTATATAGTTGCTGTCTTTCAAATCAGCACCACTAAGGATACGCGTGGTGACATTTTCATAGCCATAAATCATAACCTGGCAATACAGTTAAAGAAAAGCAGCAAGAATATTAATATTAATACAGTAATGATGACATTGATGACTAAAGTAAAAAATATAGAATACACCACATATTATCCAAAACTTGGGGGAAACGGCAAATTTGTCCTTGTTGTCTATAAGTCGATCTGATCATGTATGTACCTGATGGTTGAAGGTGATGAGCCCCACTCTCAAGTCTGGTTGCTGTTCACTTAGTCTGCGAACACAATGAGTCACAGCTTCCTGGACAAACTGAATACAACAGTTTTTTTTTTTTAAATCATCAGTCAGTAGTTTTTGATATGATAATGTCCAACTGTATTATCATTATCATTCTTCTTATTATTATTAATATCCTTATAGTGCACATTCAACCTCTTGAAGTTAGAAGGATACGAAAGTATCACTGCCCACAAAAGCTTCAGTGTTTATCAACATTATTTGCACGTCACAGCCATTAAAATCCAATGTAAGAAAAAACAAAAAAGTACAAAAGGTGGCAGTGGTATGCCTGCAGTTGAGGATTATATGGAGGCTCTTAATTTGACCTTCTTCTGTGACGAGATACTGAAGGTTGAATGTCACTGGACCAAGGACATTGCCATTAAAGGAAACTATGTTGAAAAATCATATAAGAACAGTCTCCCTCCTGTGACGTTTTATGTGTGAGGCAGAGAACTTTTTAAATTACCCTTGGACCTTAAAAAAAATTGACAAAACTCACCTTGAGACGGGATCTGTGGATGAAATTCTCTCCCACCGCCACCTTAAAATGACAGAGATTGATAAGCTGACAAAGTCCCAAACTGTACTGCTGAATAAAAAGATCAAGGTCAGTGTCAGTTGTGCCTTTTTACTTGTGAGGTGATGCTCATGGAGCCTGAGATGTCAATGCAGAAGAGTAGCAGCTCATCATCAGCGCACAGGGGCTTTTCATCTGGGTCGAGAGAGAAGAGCATGCTGGGTGGCGTGTGAGGAGGAATGGTGGACTCCCACGATTGACAGAAGTGACACACTTTGTCCTGCAAACCAGCACAAGGTGAGAACATTGTTACTGAAAAACAAAAATAACTGAGCCAACTCACTCAGACCAAACCAGTATGCAGTGTTAATTAATCAAACCATTCCCAATCATTAAAGGTCCAGTGTGTAAGAATTAATCACAATGATGACTCCTTCACTCACCCCTCTCTTTCACAAAAGTGTCAGTGAACTACAATGACCTTTGCATACCAAAAAAAGTAGCTGTAGAAACATGACAGAACAAAATGGCGGCCTTCATAAAGCAAGGCCCTTTTGCATGTTAAAGGCTTTTTCGAAGGCCGTGAAAACCGAGAAAACTGTGGGTAGTATATCTAAATTCTGCCAAACATCCTACATTTTACACACTGGGCCTTTAATTCTGCTCACTAATGTGATATCAATGATTCTTAATCAACTTCAGAAAAAGGGTCAAGTAAGAGATGCATTACCACATTATAATAGCAGGAGTCCAGCACAGCGCCACACTGAGGGCAGAACATGGGTTCACTCTGTATGGATTGCACTGGAAAGATGACATCATCATCGTCTTGAGCTTATAGTTGTAAAAATTAAGGTAGAGGTTCAATAATGAAGCAATTATAGAGATGATAAAAGTTAACTGACCTTTTTGCTCTGAGAGTAATTTTCCTAAACTGACTAAGACCACGTTGGGATTCCCTGGAAGGGGCTCCTTATCTGACAATGCTGAGTTGGGAATAATGTGAGTTTTTAAAATTGTGTAACACTATACTTTTCAGAGATTGACCAGGGGCAGTTTTTTTTTACCTTTAGTGAAAGACGACTGGGAAAGTGATGAATTTGAAGGTGATTTTTGAGAGGAGGAAGTAGGTGAGCAGGGCGATGGCAAGACCACCAGGTAATCTGGCATTGACTTCATGAATGAAGGTCTCGGTGGGAGAGCTGGAGCTGGGACATCAGAGATCAGAGCAGAGGCAATTTGAACAATTTGTCTCGTCTTAAACAATTTGCTAAAAATGTCGTTTTGCATGAAAGTTTCGGTGCATAATTTCTGTTGCCCCCCCCCCCCTGAGGAATTCTGAGCAACTACCAAAACACTGCCAACAATTCTGGCAGTGTGCCTAGGGGCCTGACTTTTAATGTTACTCATCCAAACTGCATTCAGTAAAACTTGGAGTTGTTTGGTGCAGGAACAGCAGCAGTTGTGACTGCCACATGCAGTCATGTAGTCAAGACAGTCGCTTGATTTGCTTTGTGTTCTATTGGCAGATCATTTGTCGCTGTGGTTCTCAGTAAGAGTCATGTGGCACTGATGTGGCTTAATCATGTGGCTTAATCAGCAAAGAGTACATTCATTTGACAATGATTATTAGTGCCTAACTACTGTTATGCACAGTAGTTAGGCACAATGCCTTTGAGTTAAAACTGAAAAACAGTAAAGAAAAAAGAAAGTGTTCACCTGTTGCCACATTGGTGTCAAGTGGAAGCTTCACTTCATCCCCAGTGCCTTCTGGTGTACTGTATGAATATGTTGGGTCAAATGGATGAGCATTTAAATCTGGCTCACCCTTTGGCAGGTCATAATTAAAGGTCTGACCCTTGAGAGGCTGGTTGTACGGTGGAGACTGGCTGTTTGCTGTAGGTCTCATGTGTGGTGGAAGAAGAGCTGGATAAAATAGTGCGGAGCAAATGGTTATCTGTTCATCTATCATCTATCTTCACCATGTGAAAAACCTGTTTTGTAGTATTGTCATGTTATTTTTGTGGCTTAGTGACCCTTTTCATTCATGTCACAGTTCTCCAGACAACTTGTGCAATTTGGCAAAGATGTTTAGAGTCAAAGCCATGTTTTCATTTTTGCAACAAATGTTCATTTCATGCTCACAATCACTGACACATTACATATTAAAACATAAACATGCACACATGCAGCAAATCCCAATGATTATTGTCTGGATCAGAGTTCAAACAGCAGCAGTCCACAGGTTTGAGAGTTTAACTTGTGACAGAGTTTCAGACCATCAGAATTAGACCGTGCCTGAAAAGTAAGGCTCTTCCAATTGTGAATTTCTGTACCCTCTAACACGTGACCACGTTTTTTTCTGATAGAAAAGGGGCCAAAACTATAATTTTCCAGATTTTTAAATGACTACATTAAAATCAGTGTGAGAGTAGTGAAATAAAATATAACTCACATCTATAGCACTTAAGATAAAAACAGTACAGAAACTAAACTTGTCCATGTTCTTCCACATTCACAGTACCTGTCCTTCGAGGAGTTGTTGATTGTTGATTAGTTGCATTGCTTGAACATGCTGCCTCCAGTTTAGCATGAAATTCTTCATTTTCATAGTGATTATGGGGCTTCACCAGCTTTTTCACTTTGCTTTTTTCCAACTGGTCAATGATCATGGGGGCAGATGTGTTGAAGTTTGGTGATTTGGCATCAGCAGCATTGGTTGGAGGAGGAGGTGGAGCTGTGCGAGGACGGATTCGGTTTACTCGAGGGAGGAGAGCTAAAAGGCATCAAAATGAATAAAGAGAAATTTCATGTGAATGCGCTTAATATTCAGAAAGGCAAAAAGACAACCTAATGAGACAGGTGGCTAATACTGAGCAAGGCTCTCTCTATGAAAGAGGAGTGTCTTCTCTGATGTAAACAGAGGAAGTTGTGCATTGATTTCGTAATACATGATGGTACTGAACCAACCAGTCAGCTCTTACATAAGGGAAAAATCCTCCCACTGATAAATTTACGCTGATGTTTCATCAGTTTTTAAATATTCAAAGAAAATGTGCAGTTATTCTGGGGATAATTTCTGAAATGTAATTTTTGTCCAGTTTATCCTCAAGAGAATGTCACAGGTGGCAGCCACTTGCAGAATAGTAAAATGAGAAGTAAATTCTTTAACTATTCTTAAATTCTTTAACTATTTAATGAACTGTGCTGAATCACTGAAGCAGGTTACTTAGAGAGTCACTTCATGACTGACGCTAGAATGTGAAGTTTCCTGTTCATGTTTTAAATAGCTGAAATACTTCCAGTTACCTGCTGAAAATAGTCACTGATCTGCTGCTTGTGAGAATGAATATTCATTTTAATTAATTTCTGTGTTATTAGGTGGTAGTTTTCTCATTTTTCTATGATGCCAGGAGAAAGAAGTCGCACCTGAGCGTTTAGGGACATTGGGTCGCTGGCCATCCCTCTGACTCTGGGGCAACACATAAACAAACCCACAAGCAAATTCCATTGTGCTTCTGCCTGAGAGTGAAATGACATTATTTAATACCATCCAATAAGAAACAATGAAAAGAGTATAGTAAAAATAATTATATGGGCAATTAAAGTTCAAAATAGTCACAGTAATTAGAATGCGTTTTTTTTTAATCAGGACTGTGTAGACATTTAGGTTGACATGTCTTTAAGTAGCATTCTCATTAAAAAAAGGTAATTTAGACAGTGTATATTTGTTCCTGCAATGCAACAAACAAGATCTCTGAAAGTTAAAATGAGTAAGGTGTACTTACATAGGTAGAGTTCTTTTAAATCTGAGCGCACAGTATAACCATGAAGATAAAATCCTGCGGTGAGAAAAGTTTCAAGTACTGCGTCACTGACGTCTTGTCATTCGTTACCTGTGCTACGGGGGAACTTGTCCAACAGGTTCTTTTACTAGAGTGTCCTGTAAGATAATGTTGTGTACTGCATGTGTGGCCGAAGCTGCCAGGTTGAGTAGTTCATCACTGTACGCACATTGTGTTACTCCAGTTAAACATTTGTGGAAGTACATCAGGTGGGTGGATGAAGTAAAGCTGAACGGGAACAACACATCAAAGTTCAACATGACTGATAACATTCTTTCAAAGTAAAAGACAAACCTACAGTGACTATCCTGCAAAATTATTTCATGTACACAAACCAAAAGATTGACAATTTGTGTTACCTAAATAGAGTAAGGCACTATGAGAGTATGAAGAATTGTAGTTATAATTTAATATGATTTGTTTGAGGAATTGTAATTACTAGACTTCCATGTACTATAGGAGTTTACGACAGAAAAGATACATATAATGTACTTACAGCCCCAGTGTGATGTAGGTGAAATCATTTCCATTTGACATCAATAGAATATAAAACAGTTACAGTATACTGAGGTTTTTTGAAGTGTACAATAACCTGAATGTAAGTATTGCTGTTTTCATTGACACAGAATAAGCCTTTGTTGGACCACCATGTTTTTAAAAGACAAATTAAACACCTTTTGAGTTTTAATAAAAACTGACAGCTACCAGAGATTTTCCTACATGCTTGAAAGGGAAGAGTGAGGTGAGAGATATTCAGGTGCAATATGCAACATCGCCAGCAGATGTTGCTCTATCCTGCACACTGTACCTTTAAAATTATACTTTAATCCAAATGGCAATCATGTGTTTGTATCAGTCAGTGAGGCAGCATGGTCAACTTTCAAAGCGTTATATCTAATAGTCACTTTGATATTTCATTCTGAATTTACCTACAATGTTGGTCAGGAACGCAGCAAAAATAGAACATATCAACAGTGAATCCAGGCAAAACAAATACACTTTTATTGTGAAATTACATTCTCCTCAGTCAAAGTAATCTATGTGTGCTTTAGCCTACACATAATAACTATGAGGTGAACATTAACCTTCAGTGCACACAAGAATTTAACCCTGTGCCTAGGTAAACCTCATGTATCATTTTCAACTGTCTTCATAACAGTGAACTAGGACATGATTGCTGTGAATAAATATCCTCTCCTGTTCTCTTTTGTTTCATCTGAATGTGCACACATGCAAACACACATTCATATATGCACATACAACTCTTGCACAAACAGTACATTCTAGTCTTTGATAAGTTAATTTAATATTACAGAAGTACTCAAAACGAGTAGGTTAGAATATTAAGGCCTCAAAACGTGACGTTCAAAAAAGGCTCGGAACAGGTTTAATCTGACACAATTCAGAATAACAAACATCTCTGACATTAAATGACGAAAAAATGTTATTTTTAGAGGATTTAAAAACAAAAAACTCTCCGTGGGAAATAAGTTTAGGATGTAAACGTTGTGGACAGTGTGATGTCACTCGGCAACTTCAACGTAATTGGCTGGGTAGAAGCCCTCCTTCCCGCTGCTCAGGACTCCTCGACACCAACCCTGGTCATCCTCCTCTTCGACCTTCAGGAACACTTCTCCTGAGAGCCAAAGAATGAAAATGGTAAAATGGTCGAAATCCCTTGCTTCTGTGCTTTCAATCTCCTCAAAATTTAAACTACCAGTAGTCAAGCTTTTGGGAATTTGACTGTGTTCCCCATTAAAATACCCTCATTGCTTTTAATAGATAGTATAGCTTTGTCTAGATTGAAGCCAGTTGAATCAAATGTTCTCATAATTACCGTAAGAAGCCCTTAATGTTGGGTCTCACTTAATGTTGGGTCTGAACAACCTCTTAAAATGTATGCCATTTTAAATAAATGGCAGCAAGTTGTGAACTCTCCTGGGATTTCAAACCTTTATTATACACAACATGAATTTACCCCTGAGAGTTGGTCCCAGACTTTAAAGCTCCACTTCATGCAATTTTCTCATGTAATTTATCAGCAAACTGTAGCTGTAACAAAATGAAACCTTTTAAAATTTGTGTATTATCTAAAATGCACCTGCTTTAAAGGACAGCTCATCGCCCTCCTCTCCCACATAATCATACAGAGCTCGCACCTTCACACCTCCAATCATCACACTAAAAGAAAGAGACACAGATGATTAAAAAGTGAAAAAAATCTCCTTTAGGTTACTAGAAAATGTATTGTATGTATCAAATGTAAAATATAGTGCATATTCACGGTCGGCTCTCTTTTCTCCTCTGGTCTCTTTTCCTTCTCTTTAGCTTTTTTACTGGTGGCACCCATTCCTGAAAAAAATGTTTTCCATTTCAAATTTCTTACCATAAGTGCAAATCTTCACTCAACCCCAAAAAATTGATATTTTTGGGTCTGAGTGCCAATATTCTTATACAGTATATGATTACTACCATATAGTGGAAGGTAGAATTTTTATGGGATATTAACATAAAGTGAAATCATGCATTGCTTTGATTGAAAAACAACAAAAACAAAAAAATTAGATATAGCCTAAAAGCTGCTGACAGTGAACGATGTTTTCACCTAAATAAATGTTAAACAGCTCTGCATTCTGGAAACTAAAACTGATCCAAAGAGTTTGGCCAGTGACATGGGTTTCTCAGTCTCAGGAGTCTGCAAGTAAATCTACTTAATAAAATCTAATAAAACTTTATCCAGACAAGATCCAGAATTTCACAAACAGATGGTCCTCTCTGCTCATGAGATTATGCTGTTTGCGGTTTGAACAAATGTGGCGACTGGTAGTGACATAACTCATAAGAATCTGAGGAGTTAGACTGATTTGGCACCATGTTGATATTTTCCACTCATACTGTATATGCTGAACTTTATTTTCTTTTTTTCCTCTTAATGGGAGAAACATTTACAATATCAACATCATGGACACATTTTTCCATAGACTTCAATTCTAACTGATTTCTTTTTGCAACTAGTGGAGTCACCCCCTGGTGGCTATTCAGTACATTTTTACTTCCTGGTTGGCTTCATGGAACAACAGCGAGACCATATCCACTATATGGTCTATGGTATATATTCCATAGTCTACTTTAATTGTCATGGTAATTTGTAGTTTTATCCTGTGTTTTGCAGTGACATACTTCAATCTTGGGCCAGTCGGTGGGCATGCCTGGACCGTGGTTGTTCTTCCACCATTTTAAATCATCCTGGTCATTGATGGACATCAGAGTGTGATGGAGCTCACTGTACACTGCCTTTACACTGACACACACACAGATATGCTTATCATGACAAAAACAAGCCCTGTATGAACTCATATGTCTACAAACAGACTTTATACGCCACTTCCCAATGCTGCCCACCTCTCATTGTTGGTGATGTCCAGATGGCTATGGATGGAGAGGAAGGTCTCCTTTAAAAAGGTGATCCTCCTCATCTCTTCCTCCTGTGACTTTTCAAAAATGGCTTCCATCTCCTCCATGTAGCGAGGGGTGTAAGATGTCACATCCTCCAGCACTTTCTCATACCGCTCTCTAGCCTGCAGGAAACACAGGAGAATCGTTTTACAAGGAGAGGCTGCCATATACTCTCCTTCAGGAACAACACCAACTGTGTTTCTTTAAAGGAGAGGTATCTAAAATGTATAAATCATTGGTGTGCTCTCCCCTGTTCCCAGGCTGTGCTCTATAAACACTGAGCCGAGTAAGAAAAACACATCTCCATACAAGGAAAATGCCTGGAACAGAAACACAAGGCTGGGCTCATGTTTGGAGTCAATAGTTCCTCAACTGAATAAATATCACTACATACAGCAGGGCGGGAAAACATTTCTTGGAATGCAACATATTTGTATCTGTGACATGTGGTGAATCAGGACTTAAATGTGCTGTCAATTAATCCCTGATTTAACACACATGCCAGAGTTGGAGTGGGATGGTGAAGTATGTAAACAAATCTCATCACCTTTTCTTTCTCCTCTGTGGCCTTTTCTTTGGCCTCCGTGATCTTCTGCTTTTTCTCTGGACTCATCTCAGAGTTTTCATTTGCTTGTTTTTCTTTGTCGAGCGCTGCCTGCTCCCTCTGACACGACTTGTGGTATGCAACTCTGGACTTCTCCAGCTGTTGAATATATATTCACACATACATATTTACTTTAGGGAAAGTGCCCAGTATTTTGTCTCTTTGTTATGAAAAATTAGATGAGAAGATTAACATCACTATAACATCCTTGGGGAAAATTTGAAGCTGCAATTAGCAGACTATTAGATTATCTTAGATTAAAAACACATGTTGCAAGACTCTGTCCAATGATTGACACATATTAACTCCTCTAAAGACTACCTATAAACATTTTATGATATAAACTCACTTTATTAGGTACACACCTTCAGGGTTCAATACTAACCCTTGTTAATGCAAATATGTGATTAGCTGATTAGATATTTGCTGAACTCAATAAATTGAAAATGTCTGACACATTGAACCTTAAAGCAGATGAGCTACTGTAGCAGAAGACCACACTTGGTGCCGCTCCTGAAAATTGATTAGGTACCCAGTGTACCTAAAATAAGTTGATTTAAAAACTTTCACAATTTTGTGTCAAAGTAAAATTTTTTCTATTCTGCCATTTTGTTTTTTTTCTTTCGGCTTCTCCCTCTCTAGGGGCGGCCACAGTGGATGTTTGATTTGACAGAAATTTTTACGCTGGATGCCCTTCTTGACGCAACCTCCCAAATGTCCAAGCTTGAGACCAGCACAAGGAGTTCACTGGAAGTGGCCCTTAGGGCCAATTTAGAGTGTCCAATTAACAATGAGCAATGGGGATTGGGTACCTTCTTCAGGGTACCTAGCTGGGACTTGAATCAGCAACCCTTCGGTTACAAGCCAAGTTCCTAACCCTAACCCTGTTCATTCTATTTTCATTAATTAAAATATATAAAAAAGAGTATTTCATTTCATATATGTTTATATTAGTATTATGTAACTATATTCTGTCGTATACATGTGCAGCAAAGAAGTTAGCAGATACAGTAGATTGTAATCTGGACCTTTATCAGCTTTTTGGACCAGGGTTTTTGGGCCCGTGAAAAGCTTGTGTTGTTGCCATGGCTCTCCTTGAACCCACAAAAGATTTTCTTTGGAAAGGTCTCCTTCTGCCAAGTCTTCACCCGTTTCCCTTCCTCGTCGATGAGTGACTGGGAGATGGAGGCGTGGAGCTCGGACAATCGTTCCGTGGAGGTGAAGAAACACTGCCACGCCCTCATGAGGGAGCCATAAAGTGGCCCTGGAGGAAGTGGAAAAAAGAGAGATGGCATATTTCAATGAGAGAGCACAGAGGTGAGTCATGGAAACAAGGAAGACATAATTACCTCCATTTGTTCGCTGGAAATTTTCAAACAAGCACACATGTGCTCATTTAATGTGACTAAAGAGGTAATTGTAACTTGATGAGGGCTTGCTGCACTTAGATGATCAAAAAGGCCTAGGAATTCTTGTTTTCTGATTTTAGGCCACCAAGGCTGAAGCATGCAGTTTCTCATACTTACTGGAATCCACTATGGACTTCCACTTGCTGCTCCACTGGCTAAGCTGCTGTGCGTACTGTTTTTCTACCTTTGCTCTCTCTGTGAAGCAGGCCACAATGTCATTGCAGGCCTGGAAGGATTGCTCAGTCCGGTGCACAGTGCATACATATTTCCCTGGCTGGGAAGAGAGGCAGATATGACACAGTATGAACGCATAACAAGCCATGCAAATAGATTACTTGGTTAACAAACTATTCCTAGGGTGGTACTTTTCATCATTAATGTAATCCTCACCATCCAGAAGCTCTCTTTCTTGGGATCCTCGGGCGGATCTTTGGTACTCGCCATTTTTTGGAAAGTGTCTGTCTCTAAAAGCAAATGATAACTGTTTGCGTGATACAAGAGAGTTGCCAGACTGGTTAAGATGTGTCACAATCATGGAAACACAGTTTTTATTGGCAGGCAAGTGACAGTGATTACCATGGAACAGGTTAAACGTCTGCGTAAAGTAATATGCAGATACAGCAGGCAGACTTCATCATAAACAGAGCTGTTGTCCTTGTATGGGAAGCATGAATAATAAAGATGATTGACAGCTGCAAGCCTGTGTGTGTGTATGTGTGTGTGTGTGTGTTCTTGTACTTGCTGCAGAGTGAAGACCAAACATTGTATAAACCCCACAGAGTGAGGACATTTTGACAAAGTGAGGACATTTTGGCTGGTCCTCACTTTTTTTCCACCCCTTTAAAAGGCTTTTTTCAGGGTTAAGGCTTGATTTTAGGGTTAGGGTTAGAATTGGGTTTAGGTTAGGGTTAGGGTTAGGCATCTAGTTGTGATGGTTAAGGTTAGGGTAAGGGGAGTGCATTATGTCTATGAGAGTCCTCACTCTGATAGAAGCTCAAACGTGTGTGTACGTTATATTATTGCCATAACAACTTAGACAATCCTGATGAGGTGTTATTTATACTGTACAGAGCTTGGGTGCATCTAAACCCCACTGTGTGACTAAGGGAGAGTCTATGCAGTGGCAGACTGGAATTCACAGGGGTGGGATCTGCCAGCAGGAATAGAACAGCTGCTCCGGCATTCTTCCTGTTGCTTTCCCAAAATAAACAGCATAGAAAGGTCATCTTTCCCTTTAGCTCTGGCTAATGCAAGGTCTATAAGAGCCAACTGTTTCCCAGTCTGTCTCGATTCAATTCATTCTGTCTCGATTCAATCTGATCATGACGACAAGAGTGCAACGGGGCAGAATTGCTGATCTCACAAACAAACTGGAATGTTGGATTTGAACAGAGAAAATTGTCCAGATATAGCTCAGTTCTTTTCGTAGTGTGAAAACAAAAGCATATGTGGCAGATAAACTGGAGGGAGATAGAACAAAAGTAGGGATATGCATGCACAAACATGCAAAGGACGCAGTCACATTCGAGGCCTATTTCTGTCTGTGCAGACACATTGCTGGCTGAGTAATATGAAAGTGACTAACCACACCTCATCACAAGACTGAGCATGACAGAGAGTCAGACTCCTTGTGGACCATCATTACCTCTGCTAGCTGGATTTTGTTCTTATATTTTCTTTATTCCATTTTTCCCACTTGCTTTCCGCTTCTGCAACAAGTGGAAACATGCAGAAAAATCCCTGAAAGCTTCACCCTGATTCTGTTGTTGTCCATGCAAAGGGAAGGAAAAGGTTTGAGCCAGGACTCAGCAGCTCACCCTGCATCACACAGATACGTTCATGTGTATGTTACAATAATCTGTGCACTAAGAAAAGCCTCAATCCACAAGCCACAAAGACGAGAAAAGAGGCAACAGAGCTGTCATGCCTGTGAACAACCAGCACTTACATGTCCCTCTGAATCACCAGTGATTACTCAAGTGACCACTTGTTACTGCAGTTCAAGGGCTACAGAGGATTTCCCTTCATTCCTCTGTCCGTCTCCCACTTTCCCTGTGTGTCTCTCCTCACACATCCCTCTCTCCCTCTCTCCACTCTCACTGGCCCAGTTTTCTTTTGGCACTTAAAGTTACACACACATGCTGTTGATCTGAAAGTGGGCGTTAGACACAATGACAATTCAAGCAAACCAAAAGAAAAACAACATTGCAGAGCATTTTCATGCTAATCATTCCTCTGCTTAATTGACTTTAGGGCAAACAATGAGAGGAGGAAGAAACTTACCTTTCTTGCTACACTCCTCAGTCAGCTGAGATATTCTAGTTCACAGTCATTCCAGGATTAACTCATCTTCCTCCCCCTTCTTACTTCAACCCCATCCTTTGCTTCTGAACTGTCGGCCTGCTATCTTTGACTATCACACTCTCACTTTTTTGCCACTGTGCTATTAGAAAAAAAAACAGCTGGAGGAACCCCCCTCCTTCTCTCTCTCTCTCTCTCTCTCCATGCCCATCCCTCTTTCTGTCTTTCTAAATATGGTGCTAATGAGATGCTGAACCTTCACTTTGACCGTTTGCCGGTCGCAGGATCGTGTCAGTGTGGCGCAAAGTCATGTGAACTTATTAGTGAGTGTATGACAGCAGAAGGGGGGTGAGATTTGTGTGTATACCATGAACTGCTTGTGCTCCAATGTGACCCTGCCATTCTCTCTTTGGTCAGGCTAAGAAAGAAAGACGGTCAAAAAGAGAGTATAATATACACAGCATGTTCACTCTCTCACACGGTGTTTACTTATTCTGGTCTGTGCTCTTTTGGATATTAGCCAGGAGTAAAACACCAGTGTTGTCCATAGTTACTGTATGTTTACTGCTGACTGCATCTGGTTTACAGTTTCAGTGTTTTTGCACTATAAGCTGTGAAAAAAAAAAGCGATTTTTTAGAAGGTGACCACCTCCCAGTTGTTCTTACTCCAAATATGTCTATTCTACCAATTCTTCTATACTGCTTTTTATCATTTCGTCAATCTGCCCAGCATCTGCTGTTTATTTAATTTTAATGTACATGCATAAATGCAAACATTTTTTTAACCTGAACAGCTTATTCAGGTTGTTTCAAAAACAACTTTGACCCCTGCCCACTTGATAAAAATAATATTGATTTGTACCTGTGGTTTGCTCAGGAATATCAGTTTGTATTGATTCCTAAAAGAGGGGAGGTGACTAGAGGTGTTAGGGACTTCAGTGGCCCAAGGCAGATGAACCTGAGGTCTCATTAACCTGGCAGTCTGGTCTTCTGATGAACTATCTGCTTTAAGTATTAGTTCCACAACCAAACCATTTTCACAAATTCTGACATAACTAATTTATTCAGCAAAACGAAATCAAATAATGAAAATAAACGATAAAGCTTTTAGCAGCGAGGTTTCCTGCCAATGCATCATACCACTCTCCTGTATTTAGTTAATCACAGAATAACTAAGCACCCAAAAATGTGTCAGTGTGGGGCCTCTTTTATCTTGGGCCCCGAAAAAGCAGGGCCCCATGCTTTGTCTGTACCTTGTTGCTAACGCCCCCGTTGATTTAAAGTTACACTATACCATCAGTTACACTTGGAAGCATCTTTCTTTCATCCATCCATCTCCAAAATCACTACTGCTGTTTACTGACCATATTCTGCAGAACTCATAATAAGCAGCCTATGCAGTTTGTATACAGACAGAGCAAAATAGACAGGACGGAGGGAAAATGGTTTGTCTCCTCATTTAAACAGTACTGAGGCATCAGCTGTAGGCGAGCTTGTAGTCTTGACTTCAGCAGAGATACAGAGACATAAATACCCAAAGGAGAACTGAAAACGTTCTGGTAACACGTGGGTGTCCAACACCTAAGACTTTGAAATTAAATTAAGTGACAGTAAATTTTACTTCGACATTTAACCCATCCTTATTAAACATCAGATATAAATACTTAAAGCAGGCGCAGGAGCAGGGGGCAATATATATCTACACCCAAGGAGAAATGGGAGTTGGATACACTGCTCAGGGGCACATTCCCCAATTTGTTAAAACTTACTGTATGTGACTTGATGCACGATAATGCAAGCGTCATATGACTCATGAAGTAACAGTAGAAAAAAAGAAACTTTCACTAAATGTAGCAAGTAATGTTTTTCTTTAGAGGTTTTTGTCATCCTGTCACACTGAGAGTTAAAATTAAAAGGCGCAAACATCTGTGTTTTTATGAGTGGACCCCAAGTTGAGAAATACAAGGATGGGGCAAAAAAAAACAACACAAAACAAAACAAACAAAAAAACAACAACAGCTTTTTAGAGTATTAACCAAGAACTTAAATGTTCCATTATGCTCGCAAACAATGTCTCATTCATCTTTTTCCAAGTTGTTTTCCATCATTATACATTCGCCTAACAGGCATCTTCGGGTTTACTGCATGAATGCGAACAGCGCTTGCTTTGAATTAAGCCATCTCATCTTCTCCCTCACCATGAGATCCCCTCTTCTGTGCCTTCAGCTCACAGAGCCTGATGGGAAAATAAACCCAGACCTAAAAACAATGTTGCGTTGAACCGCCGCAAGGATGATACGAACTTCTGCCAAATGACTCAGTTCAAACACAGCACTTTAAATTAGATCATAATGTGAATCTGTCACAAGAGGGAGTCCAAGGAGAAATGAGAATCATGGCAGGGCCACAGTTTATTTTAGAATTTATTTCAACACCTAAGTTGTACCTCTATCATATTGTTTATCAGTATATATTGTTTTATTCAAAACATAACTTTATATATATATATATATATAATATAATATACTGTGTGTATATACCTTTTATCTCTGCATACATATGCTCATACTGTATGTAGTCATTATGGATTTGCTAGACCTAAAATACTCTTTTAATTTATATATGTAATGCTTTATACACCACTGCCCAGTCTTTTCGCTTCTCAGGAATAGCATCCATCATGAAAAAGCATTGTGGCATGAGAATAGTCAGAACTTTGAAACTCACATAGAGAGAATATACATTAACTAACGTGTCGGCTTCGCTGGGGTCACCACAAGGCGAGCGGTATAGAAAGCATTTACAGAAAAAACAAAAAAAACAAAATAAACATAAACCATTAAAGAATCTGTCTACACTATCTGGAAGACAGAGATTGTTAAAATGTTTAGATACCTAATATTATCTTTATTATAATATATTTTTCAGTTCTCATTGTCATCACCATCACCATCATAACATATAGATCTATAAATGTGTTCATTTCTCTGTGGGGAATGGCTAAACTGGCATGTTAGCAAAAAAGGTTGGATGGTCATGTTTACCTTTGTGTAACATACAGTATGTAACACAAACTACTTGTTTTTACTTGTTAGAAACCCACCCCACCTGTATGTCAGAGTATTTGTTTTTGAGGATTTATATGTGAAGCATTGGGATTGTCACATGGTGAGTAAGAAAAAACAATGGTTTCTGACTGTTATAAACATGTTTAGGAAAAAGCATTTGAAATACAAAGGCGTAGGTCAGGGGAAGTATTAAGCGACTGACGTAGGTTGACGAACACGCACGCACAAAATGAGACACAGACTCACAGAGGCTGAAGTCAGGCAGACAGAATAGCCATTAAAAAGCCCTTTTTTGATCACAGCACCTGCTGTGTGAGAGAGGGCGCTCAATGGCATCAGAGAGGATAAATCCATCCCTTGGCCTGTCCTACCTGTGCTTGACCTGCCATAAACACCAATCATTTTCAGTTTGGAATGAAACTTTCATTCAGTTGCTTTCAAATATTTTCTCTCATTTCTATAAAATAATAACAATAATAAAAATAAATACAGCTATGTCTTTTTAAATCCTCAATTTGACCTAATTTTCCATAACTTCAATTCAACACTATAAAATATCCTGACCAGTTTCAAATGAATGATTGCAATAAGCACAAAGACAAATGATCTTACTAAAACTGAATCCATGTAACATGTAAGCTATATTTAGTGCTTGCAGTAAGTACAAAGCTTACTGGGGTATCCTTTGAGGGAATATGGTAAATATAATAATATAATCTATCATCATTTACACACAAAAACATTTCTCCCGTTATCTGACTTTGGCTCCATAACTCACAGCCATTTGATACACAAATCTACTTAAAGCTACAAAACTGATGTCAGGATGTGGCATCATCCACACTTAGCAACACTTTGATGGAGTTTAGCCTTTAAGTGGCAACATTTGAACTGTTCTTTGAACTCAGACCAAAGTTCTCTCGGTGTTTCTCAGCAGCAGATGATGTGATAGTTTGTCTGCCAGAGTTTGTGAGAATATAAGTGAAGAATGTTTGTCTACAGCAGAAAACAGTTAATTAATTAAATGCCTGTCCATCAAAACTGTCTTCTGAGCATCCTTTTTCATACAATCGTAGAATTTTGTTTGTAGCATTTCTTGACCAGATATCAGTCCAGACATTTCATAACAATATTCTCCGTGTGAAGTAAATTTGCGATACAACATTTTCTCCTAAGTATCCAGTCCCTTAGTCTTAAATCCACAAAACCTGCTGATGTCCACTTCTCGTCTCTTGCACATCTTCTGTTATTGTTCGTCTGTCTGAATTTGTATCTCTCCCTTTCTCTCATCATTGAATCACTCCTTCATTCTTTCAGTCTGTGTCTCGGGGAGAAGTAGGGACATGCAATGGAGAGGAGAGCGGCCTGGGAAGAGACGGAGGGTAAATCAAAGTGTAAGAATGAGAAGAAATGAAATAAAGGCAGAGCAAACTAAATAAGGTTAATAAAAACAGATAAAGAAGACAGAGAGAAAAGGATGGAGGGAAGGTGGAGTAACTTGTTAAACTATATGCATCTGATGAACTAATGGGATGATCCGGCTAATTTGCTCTGAAGGAATGAGACACTGACTTTCCTTCACCTTCCTTTTTAAACTGTTTGATTCCATTGTCTCATAGTAATCCAGTGTCTATTAGTCCTCCCTCACCTGTCAGTGAGTTTCTTCAACGCCCTCTCGATGTTCATTCGGTGTCCAACACGTGTCACTCCAAGATCCAAGAAGTCATCCTTAGTGAGTGAAGGCAGATGTGATCCATCGATCTCATTGTCTATAAAACGCTCTCTGTGCTCACCCAGGTTTAGATAAGCCAGCCAGTCTGCCACATCATACTTGGTCCAGTAGGGCAACGGCTTCACTGCGAATGGTTTGGCTGGTGGAGGGGGGGTAAGTTGGGGATAGTTAAGGCAAGTGGGACTGGGGGGCAAATGCATGGGGGAGGAGGCTCCAGAGAGAAAATGGGTGGGAGATAGAGAGCGGGAAACAAGGAGAGGGTTTGGACTTGGGACACCAGATGGAGAGAACAGTGGAGGTGTTGAAGTCTTATAGGTGTCTCCGAGAGGGAGACCAGGAGAAGGAGGAGTGAGGGGTCCAGGAAAGTCAAAAGGGTTGTTGTAGACTGGTGTGCTGGGAAGTATGGGAAGTGAGGAAGGTCTGGGAGGGGTGGGGTTTGGTTGTTCTGTGTTATAAATGAGAGGGCTTGGAGCGCGGCGCCGAGAGACTGAAGACTGCATCTCCTTAGTGGGACTGCACTGGAAATCAAAAGTCTGCTTCCGAAATTTCGAACGATGCTTCGGCGATGTTGGGTATGGGCAGTAGGTCGGTGAACGGGGTGAGTGGGAATGAACCGGAGAGGAAGGCATTTGTGGGGAAGGGGATCTGGTCCAATTGCGCTGAACAGGTACTTGAGGGGAAGGGGAGACAGAGGGTGTTGCAGCTAGGGTAGGTGTCAGGATTTGACAATGCTGTGGTGAAGAAGTGGGTAATGGTGAAGTGGAGCGTCCAGTAGGTGGACTATGAAATGCATCAGTGAAGTCTGCCGAGTACCTGAAAAACACAATAATGCACCAGTGAAATTTAAATGTTAACAAACTTTGCTTCTAAAAAACAGATTTTATAATAAAAAAATAAACACACCTATGAAAGGTGGGCGACTTTGGAGAGTGGCTCCAGTCATCCATGCTCTTCATGCTGCCCATCTGTTGCAGCTTGGAGCTTAGTTCATTGATGATGCTGGCCTTCACACCTGAAAGAGGTGAGTGCATCCTGCGGCCCTCCAAAACCATACCACCTCTCTGCACACCATCACCTTGTCCATGTACCTCAACCTCACCCCAGCCCACTGATCGTGACTCCACAGGTCTATCTAAACAGGCAGCCAGAGCTGAGCTAAAGCCATCCAGCTTACGTCTCCTTTCATCTGAGAGAGCTCCTTCTATCCTCACATCTTCGAGATTGTTTTGTCTCTGCAACTGCAAGGGAGCAGGGTTGGTACTGTTCTGCCTGCGAAGTGCTACAGACGGAACCTTCCCTCCCCCCTCCTTGTAATGAGTCATCTTTGGAAACACAGGGTTTTCCATTTTGGCATTATGTACCTCAAATGTGTGTCCACCTGAGAAGGTTGTAAAAGAATCCTGATGTTCCCCGCTTTTCTCTCCTCCTCCAACCCCTCCCCTCTCTCCTCTAAACCCACCCAGTCCTAGCATTTCTAAATGGTGGTCACTACTGCTGTGACTGTCCAATTCCTCAATGCCAGAATCCACCACACCATCTTGCCAGTCCCCGCTCTTGGGTAAAATAGTGTGATGACTATAGTCAACAACTTTACCCCCTGTACTGAGGCCGACCTTGGGCCCAGCCATGCTCATACTGTAGTCAGAGGACGCAGGAGATGTTGTGGTGGTGGTGGCGGAAGCAGTGGTTGTCATAGTTGTGGTAGCATAAGACATAGTGGTGGTGAGGGCAGCTGTACCTCTATCCTGGGCTGGGATGTGGCCAATTACTAAAGGGTCATTGGGGCTGCTGTAATAGTGATGAGAATGGGACATGGGTTGGGATCTGTGAAGTGATGTAGGAGGTAAAGCAGCTATAGAGGTGGTGGATGTGGTGTTTGAGGGAAATACCTGTGCAGATGGATATGATGGAGAGAGTGCTGACTGCGTGAGATTGGCTACCTCACTGTCATAAGAGGTAAGGCTGGAGGTCGCAGAGTCACCACCTTGTGAAGAGGATTGGGGAATACTTGATGGCTTTGTAGATGGAGGAGGTGGTGGGGGAGGTGGCGCAACAGCAGCAGAACGCTGAGTTGGGTGTTGATGCCTCTGAGAGAACTCTTGACCTTGCTCATTCTTTCCATTGGCAAACTGTAAAGGAGGGGGTAAGGGATCTGCAAATACAAATTCATCATCTACATCTATTGAGGGAGCTGGTGGAGGGAGAACCATCAGTCCTAGACCTCCACCCACCTCTGATCTGGCATCGCCCACAGCTTCATCTGTCTGTGCTGGGGCTGTGGGGACAGTGTACTGAGGAATGTAGCTGGTGTTGGGAGTGTTGTCCATCTGCAGAAAGGAAGGTCTTCGGGGTGCTGGTTGAGCTGGTGGTGGAGGAGGATGTATAGAGGGAGGACGTCTGCTGTCGTACATCTCCTTTTCTCTCTCCCTGGGGCTCTGCGGGTAATACTGGTTTGAACATTGACTGGTTCTGTCCTCTGAGAAGCGAACTCTAAGACCTTCTCTGGGTGCTCCTTCTTTCTCTCTCTCCATTCTCTCCCCACCTCCACCTCCCAAACGTAATATCCGTGGTGACTGTGGTCGACTCAGAGATGCAGGTGAGGTGGTGGTGGAGGAACTTAAGTGGAGAGACACTGGGGAAGTGTAAGCTGATTGTGTAGGGGTAGCAAATAGGGAGGGAGCTGGGGTCTGAACAGGAGAAGGGAACGCACCTACTGTAGACAGCTGCCGACCAAAGTGTCTGTCCTCTCTGCGTGTCCTGCGGTCATCTTTTAAGGCCCTTTCTCTTGCAGCCAGGGCTAATCCAAGTGGGGATGAAGGGTCTAGAACTTTCCCTGTAAGCGGATGGATGAAGGTAGTAGCTGTCTGGGTGCCATGTATTGTGGGAGCAGATTTGGGTTGTCCATCCTGATCGAGGACAGGGGATGAATATTCAGGCAGGCCGAATGCAGGGGGCATGCTGCTGGAATAGTTGACATAGCTGTCTCCAGAAAACATGCCCTCATCTATAGATTTTGACGGTCGAAGTCGAGGAGTGGGTATTTCAATTTGTGAGCTTTGTAAAGGCTGAATTCTTGTCCCTTGTGATCCTCCATCTCCTGTTCCTCCTCCTGCCTCACCTTGAATATCTTCCTCAGATGATAGAAAAAAGGAGGCGCTTTTTCTTCTCATATCTCGAAAGCGTTCTCTTTCTCTGCGTGCTCCTCCTCCTCCAAACCCTGTGCCAAAATTTGAAGTGTAATCCAAATTTTCAAGATTTTGCTGTGAAGTGATGGAAGGAGCAACAGTTGATGCAGAAAAAGAAGATGGCATAGGGGCCTGAGGTGGGGAAGATGTAAGTGGTGAGGGTAGACCGGTATTGGGACTGTCTGGAGTTGCATCTGCTGAGATCTGGTCTTCCACATCCTGGGAAGTCTCAGCATCCATGCTACTCCCCTGGCTGCTGCGGCCACTGCTACTGGTCGAGGGTGCTTTGACAATGATGGTAGGGATGGGGATTGAGCTTTTCTCTTTGGCAGCACCTCCTTTTCCTCTGTGCTGTCGCAGCCCATCTTCTACTTTTGACTGCTTCATCAATGCTCCTCGGCCACCCCTTCTGGCAGCCCCCCTGCCAACTCCACCACTCTGCTCTCGGTTAGCCATGGGGAGTTGGTGTTGAGGGGCTTGTTGGGCCTTAGGCTTTGCACTTGTTGGTGGTGTGGCACTGCTATAGCCTCTCCTTAACCCTCCCATCTTGCCGCCACCTCGTCTTGGTGCATCTGGCTCTCTGGCACACAGTCCTTCTGATTGTCTCCTGAGAGTAGAGACCATGACCTGCTGGTTCATCAAACCAGGTCCTCCCCTCTCCCAGCCAGCTTGAGTTGGATGCCCTGGCTGGGCATGGAGCTGGTAGTGGGCTTGAGATACAGGGGGAATAGGCATAGCAGGCCCTCTTACAGGATGAGGCCCTGCAGATAAAGGTGGCTCTGGTGCAGATGTGTTAGGGGGTGGGGGAATTTCCTCTGGTCCTGGCACCGACAGGCTCCGAGCCAACTTCATAGCAGGAGGGTGGAGGTACTGCCTCTCTTCTTCTGTTACACCTGACCACACAGACACAGGTAATTACAAACATATGCTCATATAGTGAACAAGAATAAACTTCCATGATAATTGCATTTACCAATAGATTTTTGACGCATCATGACTGCATGCTGAGGTCCGTGGCTTGGCTGAAAATGAGCTTGGTCGTAGCCAAAACCTGGTCCTTGCTGCACTGTACTCACAGATGACTGTTGCTCATAGGGTTGCTTCAGGTGTTGAATTCCAAAGGAAGGAAAAAAAGAGGTAATATTTATTCAAAACAGATTTGATTTACAGTGAAATACACTACAGTAGAGTAATTGTGTATCAGGCAGACAGAGTATAGCTGAACACAGCCTGACTCACAGTTAAACAAATGTTTTTATGTGGGTGGTCTATTGTCAATCAGTTTCACTAAACACAGTGAAGGGGAGACAGCACTTTGGGCTAAAACAAGCTAAAACCTGAGCAGTTTTATAGATAGGAGTCTCTTTTTAACTAGCATTAGTCACTTTCTTGACTAAATATGTGCTGGATCCTTAGCAGTGGAGAGATTCTATCTGGTACTGCTGGTCTGTGAGGGAGGTGCATGGGTGTTCAGCGTTTGTTAATGGAAGCTATCACAAAATGTTATCATTATGACCCTAAAACTAGAACCATTTGTTACCTATTCCCAACAGTACCTCATTAGAGACATTGGGAACAATGCTCCTGCTCCGGTCCCTCTTGCCTCCATGACCTCTCTGGCCTTGGTCTGATGTAATAGTGTGCTGGGCAGCAGCCAATATTTCATCCAGTTTATCTAAAACAAAGCCAGAGAAGGGCCAGGCCACAAAAGAAGGGCAGAGAAAGGAAGTGAGAGATAAAACACAAAGAGGAGGATTTCAGTGAGCCCCATTTGTCTCCTCAAGGTATAAACACACTAGCCCCATTTAGACTTGGTATTGACACTTGCATGGAAAACAACAAAATAAAGTAGTCAGACTCCTCCTCTGACAACATGCGGTAAGATCTGAATTCCCTGCAAGAAGAAAATTATATTTTTGAGTCTGACTGTGCAGATGTGTTTGATGACAACATGCTTGTGAGTGTGCAAGTGACAGAAAGAAAGAGAGCACTACTTGCACTGCTGTAACATGAAATATGATTGGGCACTGATAAGTGTAAAGAAAAACTGCAGGTGAGAGGAGGTCAGCTAAGGAGTCTCCAATGTGTCCTCAGAACAGATTGCATTCATTGCTATGGAGTGTGTCCACAAACTTCCTGTGGTGCAACTGCAAGGGACCAGGGTTTACACTGTGATTTTTTTGATTGGATCCAAGGACGCATTCAGGACTAATTGGGAGCATTCAGATCTGTACTTAGTGTAATCTGGTTATGATCACTTAGGACTGATGTTAATACCAAGTCTGAAGGGTCTGAGTGATTAATTTCTTACTTAGTGCCATCTGATAGACTGTCCTCTTCTTATCAGGACCCTGAGAGGACTCATAGTCTACAAAATGGAGAAAAAAAGACCATCAAACAGGCTGAATTTTAATTAAAGCTCAGGGGCTGATGGTTGCAGTGATAAAGGTGATAAAGATATTCACCTGCTTTCTTTTTCCATGGAGATGCAGCTGTGGCATGCATAATTTGGGAAACAGAAATTAGGTGTGACAGGAATTTCTGTGCAGTGATGTATATAAAGCAGATGAAAGGATGATACATACTCAGACACATGTGAGGGTGTGAACGTTGATGTGATGAGAGGGAAGGTGATGGGGACAGAAATGATAATGAGAGCACACAACTCTATGATTCTCCCACCTTTGTCCACTGTATGCAGCACATGTGATTAAAAAAAACAACAAAGATCGAGCTGTGATTGATGGCGCCGTAATTCCTTTCACATCTCTTATCCATCACAGTATTAACAAAAGTGCAAATGAATCAGAAATTATTTCCCCATTTAAACATTACTGGTGAAAAAAACCACCCACACTTAACATTTTCTTTCTGCATCAACTCAGTTAATATTTAATGCTGTGTTTCCCTATAGTGCCACAATACTGAAGCTACAAGCTCACCAAAAAGATTTTTTCAATGTACCCCCCCCCCCACACCCAAACTATTTGGGGGACATAAATTTAATTTAGTTTGTTATACTGTATACTCTCTCCAGATCCTTGCTATTTTTTATTCTCTAGTTTCAGTTCTTAGTCTCCTTTATCGCCTTACCCATGTCTTCCAGCTCTGATGTCATCGACTTGGAGCGGAGGGCAATGGCAGGAGGAGTCAGTCTTTTAGTCTGCTGAGGAGCTGCCAAGGGACGTAAGCCAAATGTAGACTTAATGTTTAGTATTCTTGTATACATTGCAGTCACCAAAGACAACCACATCCAAAAGGCTTTTAGAATTAAATGTTTTTATTCTAACCATGCAAACATAGAATGGAAACAAAATGAGGAAATCTTGACCCTCACCCCTCTTCCGGGTGGTGTCCTCCAGCTCAGGGTTTCGAGCCACCATCACTACTTTCACCATGAGGTTATTGCCACCCTGCCGGATCATGTTGACCACCTGCCGGTGGCCAACCTTCACCACGTTCTGGCCATTCACCTGATCAACACAAACACACAGGGGAACTGAATGGAGAATGAGCCGACATGTTGCCCTGATTTCCATCTACATGATGTGACCAGGCATATGTTGGTGTTTTTTCAAGACCAATTCTGGCAGCAACACAGTTCCAAAGGTTTGGACAGATACATAGTCAAGTCATATTATTTTGAATAACAGTCCACTGTTTGTGTCAAAATTGTAGGTCCAGACTATAACATTTAGAAGGGTTCGTTTGCAGAAATTGAAAATACCTGAACCTTTACAAGACCTTTTTATTGACTGCCATTTTTAGAGAGGCAAAATTGTTAGGTGTAAATAGATCCCACATAAATGCTGCTTCTGGATGAAAGACAAAGTCCTCATTGAGGTTTCTCACCTCAATGAGGAAATCCCCCATCCTCAGGCCCACTCTCCACGCCACACCCCCTTCATCAACAGACTCCAAGTACTGCAGCGCTGGAAACGCTGGTGTTGGGGTGAACTCCTCTATGGGAGTCTGAGCTGAAAAGGATGAGACAAAAAGGACAAGCATGATGAGACAAAAAGGACAAGCATGAGTAGACCGAGTTAACAAGAACATGGGTTTGAAATTTTGAAAGGATAAGGAAATAAGAAAGAAAACAAAGAGCAAATTAGACTAAAGAAATCTACAGAGACTGAGAAATATGTGGTGAATTGTATAAGAAACTCACCTTTGGCTCCTCGGAGCACAAAGCCAAAGCCCTCATTGTCTTTCTTCTGTAAAAGCACTGTCTTTTCCTTAATGATGTAGTCACTAAGAGGGAGTGAGAGGAGAGGAGAAGAGAAAGGTAAAACAGAGTTGGAGTAAGATAAGCAGAAACCAAGCAAATTGGAGAGGAAGGGAGCTATATGTCTTCTATGGCAAAATACAGGTGGCATTGTCATGCAAATAAAACAGTTTCTGACTATGGAAAACAACACTGTGAAGTCACACTGCAGCAAAAGATAATTTAGCTAAAGAATGTCAACCAAAAAGCACTACTGCACAAAAAAGGGTTTGTGGTAGGGATACAGTTAGTGCCACAATGAGTGGAAATGTGCATGAGATGACATGCCGTATGATGGACTAATCCAGTTCGAGCTGACGAGCACTGAGCTAAGAGGATGAAGCACATTAGAAAAATGTGCACATATACTTCACTGATAATGAAAACCTCCAAATGCACCCAAATCGCCACATTAGCTTTCGCCACCTCTGGCAGCTTTTGCAAGGAACCTGCTTTAGTCAAGAGCTTCAGTACTGGCCATACATGACACTTCAAATCATGTACAAGACAAAAATATTTGGGCAGGCCTCTAATATCCCACCACAAACAGCTCATCTCACTCAAAGACTGCAAACTGTGAGGGGAGAACTCATGAGCAGAAACACTGCGATGCAGTCCTGTTGTTAGACAGTGGGAGTCCCATATCGACTGGCCTTTATTCTATGTCCATGACTGTGACTGTTTGCCAAGCTGCTTTACAATGCTTCCTCTTATATGGGACTGTTTAAATGGACTCCACACACATCTCATAACTCATTTCTGAACATGACTTTGTAACAATTGTAATTCACCCAGGTTCAGTTAGAGAGCCTGGAGCTTGAGCAGAGCTGTAGAATATGTATTCCACATATTTCTTTTCTAGCTTAGCTGGTTCTCCTCAATCTAACTTACCAGGTCACTTATTCTCGTTCAGCCCTTGTAGGTTCAGTTAGAGTATCAGTTTGAAAGTCCCCCCAACACCCACTCTGTTAAATGGGGCTTTTGTGAAAATTGATGACAAGTGCCGAATATACAGTAATTTCAGTATGTAAAGCAGCACCTGCTCTAAGTCTGTACATAAATACTGCTTACTTTTAAGACAGGAAAAACCCAAAACAGTGGTGCCAAATTAAACATAATATCCATAACATAAGTGTAAATTCAACACGACCACTTGATTGGCAGCTTGGCAATATTGTCTGTAGTCAGAATCATCTTGATATCTCAGCCTTCAAAAGTGCCAATATGTTTATTTATTATTTTTTTAGTTTTGGCTTTCTGGCAGAAAACTGGTTCCAATTCATTTTGCCTCCGCCACTTCTGAAACCAAACCAAATGATTATACTGGGACTAAATTAGCAATGAAACATAGTCTCAGTGCAGACACAGCACAGTTTTATGTATTAAAGTTTAGTTGTGGATTCACAGAGGTACAGCAGAGTCATGAACATTGGCCTGAAGATCCAGACTTCAACACCAAGCCATAACTTTAGCACTGAACAGACGATCGCTAGTTTCCCCTACTGAGGTCCATCCCTTGTGTGTTCTCCATCAATGTTACTGTTTCGCCAACGCACAGCCGCCTTCCAGCCATCTGTTCCTCACACCTCATTCCTTTTTCTCTCACCCTGTCCTCCATCATGCTTTCCCTTTCTGAAGATCAAAGTAACATTGAGTGGGTGGACGGATCCTTTGAGTTCGCCATTCGTCCATGTCTACAGTCCAGGGGAGGAAACCATGACCTACATTGCTCCTCCAGGTGATTCTAAGGTACGTTGCTGACGAGCACTGACGCACCTGGTTTAACCTTAAATAAACTGTTCAGCTCATCAGCCACCACATTGACCAATGTGGCTAATTAGAACCATAAAAAGTGCAAATGTCCCCAGTTTTTTATTTTACTTTGTTGGCTAGTAGGATGCCCTGTCTTTGAATTAGCTGCATTGGAGCTGTAAGCCTACTCGAGTTGTTATGTACCCTCCTGAGTCATCCTCTCTTCTGTCTACAATTACTGAGGAAAAAAAGCTACTTTTTAACCATTCACCTGCTGAATGTACATAATGATTAAATAGTGGAAAATACTCACATAGCCTGAGGTGATAGATGTTATGGTGACACAAGCAGTGGATCAAGAGACAGTTGAACAGTACAGTACATATGCACAGATACAGTTCATGTACAGCAGAAATACTGATGTATACACTCATATGTCAAGACCACACATATTTTATTTAGTGTATATAGTCCCAGCCACACATCTATGCAAATGCAAATTCATGCACACACAGAGACATGCACCGAAAGCACAGGTATCTCAAAAAACTGGCACACTGCACTTTTGACATTTATCTATGTGGACAATCAGAATATCATATATTTTAATGATACAATGTGATGAAGAAATAAAAAATATGGGCTATAACAGTAGCATTTTTAAAGGAAGAGGGAGAAACAGCAAGGGCTGGTGAATGAAAAATATCTACTTAAAGAAATCATGACTCAAAGAGAACGAAATACACCCACACTGTCTGACTGAAATGCATCAATATGTGTTCCCTTTCATGCACTGACACACACACATTTAGAGACACACAGGCAAAGACACAGGAATACAAAAATGCTGCAGAGTCTCCATTCAATACCCACTTTCGTCACACAGATATACATGCATGAAAATACGAATTTAAGAAACACGCACACAGACAGACAGAATAGATAGCTTATTAATCTGTCTTTGAAAAGGCACGGCCTCTCAATAGCATCATCTACCTCTCCCCTCTCTCCATTGTCCTCTCCTCACATCCATAGCCAGCCAATGAATGAGGAAACAGCCGCTACCTGTAAATGAACCACACGCTCCTGTTTCTGGGGCCCAGTGACGGCCACGAAGAAGAGAGGGAGAGAGAGAAATCTCTCTCTCCGCATCCCCCCATTGCCATGTCCCCCCCTCCTCTATCTCGCATGCTCTCCATCACCTCCTCCTCCTCCCCCCTCTTCCTCCTCCTCCCACCTCCCTCCTCCTCATGGTCTTCTAGCGAGAGCTGAGCCGGAGAGAGCTGCGATTGTGGAGGAGAGGGAGCAAGAGAGGTGGGGAACGAGAAAGGAGAGAGAGAGAGAGAACATGATGCTCTGCAACCCCGCATACATCAGACATGGGAAAGACAATGAGAAAGAAAGAAAGACAGATTGAGAGAGAGGGGAAGAGAATACCAGCGATTATCACAACAGGGAGAGAGTGTATTGTATGGTGTGTGCTGGTGGATGACAGGAAGAGGGTTTGGTTGCAAAGTAGTGGAAAATGCAGGGTGGGGATGCGGGGGATGGGTATAAATGTAAAATGGCTAAGAAAAAAAAGAGAGAGACCGAGACAGCACTTGCATTTGCTCATCGACTGACTGGTGTATCACAGATATACAAACAACTGATTCCCACCATGGATTTACTCGCACACACACACACACAAACCAACTTTCGTCTCACCCCCCCCTCGTCCCCCACCCCCCAGATATAAACCAGAGCTGTCATCACCATACCAACCAACAAACATTACCGCTCTCTCTGTTTCTCTCTCGTACAGTAATTGACATTCTCCAAAATGCCGAGCTGCAGGGAGGGATCACCTTGCTCTTAACTGAGCACCACTTCACCACAGTGCTGCAATTATGCCTAACACATGCTTAACTTAACACAGGTAATAGAACCCACAATGGCTGCTATTTCCATTTAGAGCACAACTGCAGCCGCTTTAACAGCAACTGTCTTCTTCTGAAAGACACAGTGAAAGAGCTGTTTGGCACATGGGTAACCCCAGCTCCACTGTGTAAGAGGCTGCAAAAACCCTTGGGTGTCAACTGGAAAGTCCTTCTCATTAGCCATGGGGTTTAAGCAATGCTTGGTGCTTCATGCTCATCATGACTCATCAGGAGATTGATGTACTGTATAAACAAACAGCCATATTAAAATTTCAGTTGCCCAAGACTGAGCTGCAGCTTTCCACAGATGTCAGTGAGGCGAGGAACCCCACCTCTGTCTTTCATTTCAACAATATTGTGCTCAACGCAACATGAGGAGAAGGAGGAATGTGGATGGAAGCGACAAGTGTATTTGTGTGGGGGAGCGAAAAGAGGCAGAGCTGAAAATTACATAGCTGCTCTTTGTGTTATCAGCACTGATGCTAAACAATAGAGAATGCTGTTCAGGATCAGCAGAAAGCTCACACTCACACAGGCACAGGGGGGTGGCTCCATATTTTTTTCAGTTTCATGCAACTGAGTGCATGGAGAGGCACATGCCAAAATTTTGTTTGCTTGTTCACTAGCAGCAAGTTGTGTAAAGTGTGACGCAGGCTGCAGCCAACCAGGTTTTATTTTTATTTATCATTAATTCATCTGTTCTCTAAACTGATGTGACTGTTTGGGTTGTGAGGGTCTGATGGCTGAGTCTAATTATTCACTGTAAAAACAACCCATGAGCATGCAAACGGATCATGGAGCAACGTCCAGGAGGTTAACACTGAGAAGCAACACATTTTATTAGAATAATATATTTCATGATTTAATCTATTGGCATGGCACCCATTCAATCTACTAAAAGCTATTACTCTTGTTTAACAGGATTTTGAACAATTTGGAAATACTTGAGATAGTATAACAAGTGATGTTAAAGTAAATAAATAAATACGTTTTTGCCTCAGCATAAACCTTTTAGGCAAGGGCCTTACTTTAGAGAGGCCACCATATTTCTACAGCTGTGTGAAGGCTGATGTAGAGCAACGACTGACAACTGCTCAAACAAATAAGAGGCCAAAAACAGATAATAAAATAAAAAGTGAATAAGCTATAATATCAGTGTATTTGTAAATGCATTGCTTTGTTTTGGCAGCATTAATATTCTAATGTCAGATATACTAATGCATACAGAAATACAAAATGCACATGGAGGTGAATTAAATACTAATTTCACAATGTTTATTGCAAAAAACATTTCAAGTTCATTCTGTTTGGGTTTAAATAAGCTATGAGTATGAATGTTACAAAACAGAAGGAAAAAAAGGTTGGAGCCCCCTGCACTTCAGTCACAAATCATTTTCAATCTTTTTTTGTTTTTACCTGGGACCATCAGTGCCGTCGTAAGCTCCGACAGTGACGTTACGGAAGAGCTTCCTCCTGGCTTTCTCACTGCGGGACTCTGTGACGAATAAAACATATGCGCAGATCAAACTTCACCTTCTGTCGTGACACCGCCTCTGTCTGTTTGTACTAGTGGTTTTCAGCAAGAGACTAAAATTAATTAAATGTAAACAGCATTTTTTTGTCTTCAGCTTGACATACTGTATGTTTGCTTGCTGTGGGAACAGTGCTTGTGCTGTGCTGGTGCCACTGTCTGATGCAAAAAATAGTCCGTTCTCGTAAACACAAGTGTGATGTGCTGGATGTTACAGTGACTTGGAGATAATTCCAGCCTGAGGGAGCCTGTAACCCATTTTCCCATATGCTTTTCATTCAGCCTGTGTGCTATTGTATATAAGTGCCAAATGTCTTGTCAACGTCTTATCCACATTATAAACTTCATTCCAAATATATTCATAATTTATTTCTTTCAGTCTGTAAATGCATTTAAAAAAAATACAAAAAATGTATGTTACAAATCAGACTTGTAACTATGAAAATCCTTATTCCTAAAGATTACCAAAAAAAAAACAATAAGGCGTCTTATAAAACATACATTTGCTATGAAAATTTCAAAATAAAATGCTAAGATGAAGCTCCATCTGGTTCTGTCTTACCCGATCGATTGTCTCTGTTGTGAGTGGCCACCTCTTCCACGCAGTCTGAAGGAAACCAGCCCGTGCGTCCTTTCACTGTTCCCTCCCAGTATCCCCCTTCACCTACACTTAACACTAACAGAGATGAACAAACATAGAGAGTTCAAGGGACTCACACTGAAACATTTGTGATGACTGGATGTCGGCACTCGTCCTTTTTTTTTAATCATCTTTTTCAACATTCCACCAAAACGTGTACTGTAGATAATGAAAACTTAAAAGGTTAAGGTAATGTAAAGAATATTAAGGTATTTGTCTGGAAACAAAATACATTTTTACATGTTTTGTGGATGACCTCACTTGTATTTCAGTTTGTGGTTTGGCTCTGTCTCACCTTTAACTTTATCTCCTTTGCTGAGTGGGAGCTCTCTGTCTCCACTGGCTGAGTGGGCACGAGTGGCCACGTACACTCGCCCTGGCACTGCACTGTACATACGCTTTATCTGACCTCCACTGCTGCCCGCAGAGGTCGTGCTACAGAGAGGAGAAAGACAGAGATGGAAAGAATGTCTCTAACCAAACCATAGCATGAAGCTGTGTTACATACTGTGGAAAAACAAAGTGAGACAAAGTGAGATGACATACCGCTTGGCAGGCCACATCAGAGACAGTCGGCAGTTGAGTCACGCTGATCAGCCATAGCAACAGTCAGAATTCATGTTGCAGTTGTGTATTTACTAAGTGTCTAGCATTGAATGATAACATTTTTAACACAGCCAGGGCTCACCTTATGCTACACTGAAAGTACATTTGAACAGATGTGGCCTCGGACCGTTGCCATGTTTCTGTCCAAGTTGTTGTCATTGTTATCTCACCATGTGACTTTTTTTTTTTTTTACTTCAGCCAGTAAATATCTTCCACATCTCCCTTGCACAGTGTTTACTGATACCACACCTAAAATATGTGACATTCTTACAGTTAAAGATAGAAGCACATGGTATGCTACTGAGACACAAATAGCAAGTTCTCTGCATATAATTGATGATGAGTGAGGATTAGTTGGTGGTCTAACATTCTGGTTAGAATAAGAAGCCATCACATTCTCTACTGCATCTTCCAAATACACTGTACCTACAAAGTGGAAATATTCCTCCTGTTTAAAAAGTGAAGCCCAGGAAGTAGGATAGAAGTGGGAATTAACCACCAGGGGGCGACTCCACTGGTTGCAAAAGACACTCTGAATGTAAGTATATGGGAAAATTTGTCTAATTCTCAGTGGATCTACAATGTCAGTAAACAGTTTTCTGAGGAGTTAATGGTCTAAATTGATAGTTTTGGGCCTTCTTCAATAAAACATGATATTAATTTTGTAAATATGCTCCCATTCAGAAATAAAACAAGGAACATACATTCTTCTGGTTTTAAAGTGGACAAAGCAGGGGCCAAATCATACATTAATTTTTTTTTGCAAATGAAAAACTACATTCATTTTTATACATTGTCTATGATCTTCCCTCCACAGGCTACTTACCTCGGTCTGCCTCGTGGCTGCCGGTGTCTCTCTTCAGTGTCACTTTGGCCTCCTCTCCCTCTGGACGGGGAGCGAGTACGATTTCTGGGGCTGCTGGAGCTTCTGATGCCTATGGAGGCTCTGCGGTGGACCTGCAGAAACACAGGAGCAAAGACAGAACTCTTAAGCCTGAGAAGCAATACATCAGTAATCATGTAACTCCACGGAAGACGACTTTGACGTTTAATAGTCTTCAGTACCTGTACTGGGTTGGGATTTGTTGAGGCCTTGTTGGGAAGGATCAGAGGGTCAGACTGGGTCATGGTGTTATCGCTGTTAGCACGCAGGAGGTGGTGGGAATGAAGGGAGGGGAGCGTCAGCGTGTGGGCACTCTCTCTGCGTTTGGGAACATACTTTGGCGATTCCAGGAAGGGCACTAAAGACCGAGGTGTGAGATGTGTTGGTGAGGATTCAGAGGTGGAGCAGTCAGATGTAAGGAGGAGGAGGAGGAGGAGGAGCAGCAGCTCGGTTTGATGTGCCAGGATGGAATAGGAGGACAAATCAGGAAGATTGTTAGGGGAAAAACAAAATTTAGAAGGTGTAAATGATTGATTAAATATCTAAAGGCCCAGAGTGTAACATAACAAGTTATGCAGTATGTACATAATGTCAGAGCCCTGCTTTAAAGAGGCTGCCATTTTGCACTACAGAGATTTGAATGGACAAGAGCATGAATTTCTCATTTTGAAGAGGTAACTTGATACACAAACAAAAAGGAACACCATCCTTTCTGGTATGTGAAAGCCCCCATAGTTCCTAGAAACATTAGGGCAAGGGAAAGATAAGCAGAGTCCTCCCTTTGTTACAGTTTACAGTCTCAACATGTCACAAATTCTTACACGCTGGATCTTTTAATATTGAATAACTCCTTCAGAAGAGAAAGGTTTTGGCACGAAAGCTTACCTACGTCAGAATCTTTGTGGTTTTTGATGATTTCCCCAAGTTCAAAGTGACCAGACATTACAGCGAGCTGAAATTGCAGAACACAAAATGAGATATAATTATTGTACTTATTACTCATTCTGATCTGATCTGAACTCTGAACATGCAATTCCATGTGTAAAACACATGAAAAAACCTGAAATATACTTCTCAATATTAATTATAATAATAATAATTTTATAATAGTTCACCACTTACCTGAAAAGGGGTCTGACCATGTTTGTTCTTTGCCTCCTTATTTGCTCCTCTGTACAGAAGAACACGGACACAGCTCTCCTGATCATGCAGAAGGGAAGTGATTGGTTAACACCTTTAGTACAACAGTAATTACGGAGCTAATGATATTTAATGCAAGGGGATCTGTTTCCATACTTGCCTTGTTGTACAGGGCAGAAATGTGAAGTGGACTGTTCCCTGAGGCATTTTGAGAAGAAGTGTCTGCCCCATAAAACAGCAGGTGCTCCAAGTGCTGGGCAAAGCCATTCTGGCAAGCCTTTTAATGTTGAGAAAGTAATAGAGGTATCCACAAGTTATCAGTATTAAAAAGTATAAAAGGAGATGCCCTAAAGTGAAAAGGGTGCTTTATATAGTGATGTTTTATTACAAAAGAATAAGGCAAAAAAAAGGGAAAAAAAAAAATTACAAAAGAGATTCAAAGAGAAAGGGAGATACTGAGTCTTACATCTACATTTAGATCCATAATTACTCTTACAGGAAAATATGTCAGAGCCAATTACATTGCACAATGGTGGAAAATAAATTAAACAAACAAAAGAAATCACAACAACAGAAACAAGCTTTCAGCAGCCAGAGATGCTTCCTCATATTTTTTTTTCTGCTTGGACTGAAATATCACAAGATATGTTCAAAGTAAAGAAAGAAAATTCGAGCGGCACGGCAAAACCAAAATAAAATACCATGACAACCGGCTTGCAGCACAAACGCATGTTCACCATAATATCACAGAGATGCAATGTAGGCAATGCACCCATCCTTACAGTGAGAATGCTCTTTCTAAACCGAGCTCAAGATGGTGAAAGTGTTTGAACACGTTTTAAAAGAATGTGGTCATCTTCACATTAGTCTACTGCCATAAAAGAAAACAAAAATCACAGTGATTTCATCTGAAAGCATGGCATGGATGGAGAGATGGCAGGGTGAATGGTACCTTATGTATTTCTTCCATTCCAAACTCCTCTTCATCCCTGTGCTATGGAAAGAGAGAGGGAATGGAGGAGACAGAGAGAATGGAGAGATGAGTGAGGCAGGCTAACAGAGGAGAAGAGGGGTGTGAAGACATGCTGAGGGATACTGAGGGCAGCGAAACACAACATCAACAACAGAGATAAGACTGAGAAATGTGGGTGCATTGCTTCAGTGTCCATACAGACAGATAAACTTTCCATTGTTACCTGATGGGTCTCGTCCCACCCATTCTCGTCCCTTGTTCCCAACTTTGCCCTGTAATAAAGCAAGGTTTCACAGCATGATGTGTCGCCCCCTGTCAGTACAGTGTGGTACAGCGGGGTCAGGCCACAGCGGTCTTTGTAGTCTGGGGATGCTCCAAGGGACAACAGAGCCTATCAGGAAGAGACAATACATAATGAGTGTGACACAGAGGAGACACAGAAAAGGTGTAATTTGTAAATATATGCATGTATGAATACATACATACATACATACTGTATATTCATTATTATTTATCGTTAAAATGTATATACACACACTAGAGTACCATACAGCAGTCAGTCAGACAGTCATTCATAGGTCAATGAATATGTTTATAGAATTTTCACTATTTAACACACATTAACACATATGTTAAATAAAGTTTTGATTCATTTATTATACAGATGTATCATGTAAATTGATTTTACCTATTTTACCAATTCAGATCCAATGTAAAATTGTAGGTTCTAATATAAACAGTTATATTATGTAAATATAACATATAAATGGGAAACATTGGCCTACAGTATTTGGGATAGCAAGCACCAAAATAATTCTTTAAAGCATCCAGTGTGTAAGAGTGACTGACCTGATCTAATGGTGAGACTGCAGATGATAACATAAGATGGACTGCTCGGTTCACTCCTCCTTTTTTCAGAATATCAGAGAATTACAGTGGCCTTGGAATACCAGTTAGGATTTTGAGATTTCCATTTGTAGAGTAAGCCTCAGTTTCAAAATATGAAACGTACACTTTGGCTGGTTTGTCCACTTGGGCTGCTGTAGAAACTTAAAGCCTACATATAAGGCTATATTATGGGTAGTATATTACATTTTGCCAGTAAACCCTACTAAGTATTACACACTGGACCTTTAAGGATCCATTAATGTGGCTTTGCCCATGATCAACACTCAGTTTATACAGTCCACATTGCCTCTCCTAATAGTGAATGCTTATAATCTGTGACTGTGAGAACTTACGAGCAGCACAGCATGATTTTGAGCCCTGACAGCTTTGTGCACCGCTGTCAAGCCATCTCTGCTCCTGAAGTCCAAATGAGCGCCACCCTGAACCAGCAGCTTGATGCCCTCAAATGGCAGGCCAGACTGCACAGCCACAGAGAGTGGGGTCTCTGCACCACAGCGGAGGTTTGAGGTCCAGAGGGATGGCAGGAAGAAAAGTAGAAATACATCCTCAGATATTCTTGCAGTATTTTACATCACCAGTCAGCATTACTTACAGCATCATTTATTTGAAAACAAACAATACATTGGAATATTTAAAGTTTGAATACATAGGCTTTGGACAAACTCACCTCCAGTGTCAGGGTCATGAAAGTTTGGATCAAGACCTTTATCAAGGACTTTTGACATTTTCTCCACTGCTCCAGTCTGAATGTAATCCAGGAACTTCTTCAGACTGGCCTGGGGAGAAAAAGAACAGGGAAGGATGACAGTGAGTGAAAATTCACGGTGTACAACAGTAATGTTTAAAATCGAAAAGATGAAATACCTTTGTGCAGAGCTTTGAGAGGGCCTTTTCATCCAGGTTTGTCTGTTTGTAAACTCTGGTTTTGTACCTAAACTGAAAACCAGAGAAAGATTTGTGAATCACATTTAGATTTTCAGTGACAGAATATGGAGATAAAGTCAATGAAACTATTAATTTTTGATACATTTTTTGGTTTAGATGGTGTTTTAGATGTTTATCTCTTAAATGAGGCTGGAGCTTTTGGAGAAAATATTTAAATGTTGTTAATGTCAGAAATGCAGTGTTAAGTAACAAAAAGCTCAGTTTCTCTTGTTAACTGCACTTAGATGTTTTCATAAATTCATTCTCCCACTCGAAGGCACTGGAACAGTACCGTATTTAATTTTTCTAAATGTAAGTCAAGTTTGGTTTTATTCCTTATCTATTTTTCTGATGACATAGAGTTCAGTATTTTAAAGACATTCTTAAAAAATCTATCCACTGACTGAAAAGAAATAAGATGAAACTCAAATGAAATAGCAATGTCCCCTTTAGCATCTCACTCACTCATCTTCTACTGCTTTACTCAGACTCACAGTGTTCTTTCAAATGCAATGATCTTAATGCTTTAGAGCCTTTAGGAATTAAATACTCTAAACTTTGTCTCAAGCATCTGTCTTCAAAAATCCTTGCTTCAAAATACGAGCCAGCCGAAGTCTGGTGGTTTCCAATCCACTCTCTCTCCCTCTGAATGGTAACAGTCGTCAATGAAAACCATCTGAATGGATGTGCGGTCTTTACATCTGCGTGGTAACAACATCAAACTATTCACTGGAGGTGAGGGAAGAGGACTGAGCTGATATCTAGCAGCTGACAGTGGAACTGAAACACATACAGCACCAAAGACAGACAGAGAGCAGCTGCACTTTAAAGCACCAGAGGTAAAGGAAAATACTGGACTAATCATTAGAATAAAGTATATACAGTGTGGCTGTACATTGTTAGAATTAACAGCATTGATTTGTACGCTATACCTTATGCTATTAAAGCTGGTCTAATTATAGCACTGAGCTGCATTCGGAAAATGGCATTACCCATGTCATATATACTTTAACTCATGGTGCTGTGAGATACATTCAGTGTGGAGGCGAATCTAGTTACAAGGCCTCATCAGTGCACAGGCAAGTCCTCATATGGAACCATGTCAAGAATGTAAACACTCTGGCCTGAAGCCAAACCCTGGAGTACGTGATACGATTTCAGCCCCACCCAGGTCAACAACACTTACTGCAGCTGGTCCACCAGAGGGCACTGTGGGATAAATCACAGCATGATACCACATCTCAATGGATCCAATTTAATCAATGATGTGCATACTATTATTGTCATTCTACTGAATTTTAATTCCTTTTTTTTTTATGTTTTTACTTAGTTATAACCATTTTATTTAATACATTTAAACTGCTTTAGCTGTAAGAGAAGAAATTTGATGAAATTACCCTGCACACATTAATAGACGTTTTAGGAGGAGGGAGGGGTGTTTATCATATCTTTACAATTGAGAGGCTGTCTTTTTGTGAAGTTAGTGTCTTTAGTAAATAAAGTATTTCACTACGAGACAATGATTACTGGAAGTGGGAAATAGAATTCTGAAGATTATTTTCTGCCAATTTAGAAATCAAAATATATTTGAGGTTGAAAATTCACAAAGATGATACAAAATAATATATATATATCTTTTACTCATTTGAAAATGAAATATATTGGACTGATTTGTCCTAATCTTAATCACAACTCTTAACAGCAGCCTTAAACAAGCAGTAATAGTGAGAAATGAGATTCCACTCAGGTTGACTCGTCTCTTATTTATGTATTACCCCTCTATGGTGTTGTTGATTTTATGCTATTGCTATTTTCTTATGTTGTTTCCCTTCTTTTATGTGTTTAGCTTGTATGTGTGGTGTTGTTTCTGATGGGTCTAGCTTTGTTGAGCTCAAGACAAATTTATTTGGATAAAGACCAGTGACGATGTCCATCCATCTAACCATCATCCATCCATCCATCCATCCATCCATCCATCCATCCATCTTCTACCACATCCTCCACATTAGTGTCATGGGGAGCTAGAGTCCATCCCATCTGACGTTAGGCGGGGTGCACATGTAATGAGGACAATAACACATGTTTCTATATATTTCTATATGTATATATCCAGGTCATAGCTGCTTAAGTCAGTGGCAACAGGAATTTTAGATTTCTTGAAGACGCTTCATTGTCTTCAAGAAAAAAGGCGTCCTTAGTTCTCAAGAACTGAAATGTTCAGGTTTTGTGTTTGAGAGATGAAATGTCTTCAAGAAGTCTACAACTCCAGATTCTAGTGATTCAGAAAGATCTGGTGAACAGTTACTCTGCACTCATCTGCTCAAAATCTTTACTCATACTGCATATATTATTTTTAGGATCTTAATTTTCCACTCATTCCATCTCCATACCTCGAGGTAAGGCACCCCTTTCTCAAAGGACTGAGAGTATTCTTGCAGCGCTCTCTCCTCCTCCAGAAACTTGGCGTCCCGTCCTTCTCCTGCAGGCTGGAAGAGGCCATAGTTGTAGACGTCCCACAATGTCTCACTGAGGGACATGATGATCTGCTGCTTGGCATTCCACACGGTACAGTCCTGGTCAAACTGGAGACACCTCTGATAGACAGGGAGAAAAGGGCACATTGGAAGTAACGGGCAAATATTTATCTTATCCTTTATTTTTAATAATGCTTTTAGATTATAATTATGTGCAGTAGTGCTGGAGCTAATAAGACTTTATGATAAGTCATTATGGGAATAATAAGTCATTATTCCCATAATAAATCATTATGGGACATTTCAATGCGGATAACACAGGACTCAGCAAATATAAAAATAAACAAAATTGAAACAAAAAGGTCACAAGTATGTTGCAAACATTTAAATGTAAATGAAACTTCTTTTTTTTAACAAATGCAGGAGGCTAAAACTATAAATCAGCTACTTAAGCAGAGCCAAATAATCTAGAAGTTAATGTAGTTTAGAGTCCAATGTGAAACATAAGTCCTTAAATTAGATCAGTCAAAACAAACTATAACATAACAAACCACAACTACATTGTTTATATGACATTAACTTGAATATATTTACTGTTGATAAAATATTTCATTACAATTGTTTGATTATTTTGCTGTTAATACTTTTATATATTATTGAAGCTTAGTATCTTGTGGTAAATTGTGATGTTGCCTCTTTGATTGAGGCAAAAGATCTGAATACCCTGTGGAGTGCCGTCATAATCAAATCTATAGCCTTCCTCTGCGTTGACGCCCCGTTCATTTTTTGTTTTGACTTACACCTCGCTCTCTTAGGGGAAAAAAAAGTCTCTCATTAAAGCAGTGTTGGTGTTTACATTTATGCATCTTAAATTATGTTATTACAGCTACATCTACTAGGTTTGGTTAAATATCTAGTCAAGTGCATTTCATTATAGTGGATTAATTATGCATCACGATGGTTTTACGCAATATTAACCAAATGCATGAATGTATGAGAATGTGCTGTGCGTGGAATATAAATACATTACTTTTTAATAATTGATCATCTGTCACATTCATGGAATAAAGATGACTTTTATTCTTATAGTCTGTGCCATCAGGACATTCAGCTCTAAATCACACTTACTTTCCCACATCATTTTTTCTCTTTAGACTTAATGAACAAAGTTCAGACTATACACAGGAATAAATATTTCTATTTTGTCATCCTTTGGACTGCATGCACAAAGTCAGATTTGAGCCACAGTCCAGAGGAGAAAGAACAAACTAGTCTGGAGGGGAAAAAATCTCCTCTGCCTCATACTGTACACCTCTGTGTATGGAACACTGACCACAGTGAACACAATACCTTGGTTGTATTCTGCCTATGTGATCTACTAACACGATTTCACAATGATTTCTGTGCTGCTCATTTCCTCCTATTATTACATTTTCCTGTATTCCAGCAGGGAGACAATCTTTTTGTGTCCCTTTCTTATTAAAATCTGGAGCTGGAGTTGAGGGCTCTGGGTGAGATGTATGCATGCTCGCTATTGTTCCATATCAGAGCACTGTAAGTGAAAAAAAATTGCACAGCTCAGCACACTTCCATGTCCCTTCTTCTTCCCCAGATCCCACCCTGCACTGCTCCCCTCTACACCCCCCCCGACTAGTATGCACTGTTTGATAGTGTAGCTAACTCCATTGGTATGGCAACCACTTCATTAGTAGAGGCAGGCACCCGTTGCCGTAGCAATGTCTTGCAGGTCCCTGGGAGGTAAAACACGTGATTGAGGACGTGCACGTTTGTGTGCGTGCGTGTGTGTGTGTGTGTGCCCACATTTTGTATAAGTGAGTTGTAAAGTGTGTGTTCTCACAGTGAAGTTGTGCCGTGTTGTGTTTGTACAGTATTTTCACAGTGTTTGTGTGCATGTGAGTAAAACAGAGAGAGGCTAATCCCTGTGAGACACATCTAATGTAATACTGTATATTACAGTGACACTCCTCTCCCCCATCCTTTTTTGTGTACAATCCAGCATTTTCTTTCCAAGCTCTTTCTGTTTGTGCTTGTCCTTGCGCAGGAGTATTATCTACATCTTCACATTTGAAAATGCATAGAATAAAAATCGTACTTTTTGGGTATTCACTTCCATCTCCCTCTTCATAGAATTCATTTTCCACTCGCTCCCTCCTTAACTAGCTCTTGTCATCTCTCTTCAATTTGACTCAATAATATTTCCATTTTAAGGTTTTGAGTGTTTGTCGATGTTTTTATGAGACTGACAGAGACCAAAGAGCAACGCAGATGCCTTCTTTCTCCGTGTCACTTACTTCTCCAGCTCTCCCCAAACTCATTAAAAACCTATTAGATAATTAGCAATTACTGTTATATTGAGGGCAGATTAGCTGACATGTGGAGCAGTCGGCATGTTCAGGGAGTTGAAAATGCAGGAATGAGGATTGAAGGAGGGGTTGCAGTTGGACACCCACTCTCCCCTGAATATGGTGTGTGTGTGGGTGTGTGTGCGGCTGCCAATTCTCACCTGCTGCCACTGTGCACCTGAGCTGCTGTAAGTGTGAATTGATCCTAACTTTTGTTTAGAAAACTAATTATGACCATATGTGACTGAGGGCAAATTGTTAAATGGTGTCGACTGAATACCTTTATTTCTTTCCTACTTCCTTCTGGGACTAATCGGTGAGTTTGTGGAATAACTGGAACAGAAATGCTTTGAAATAAGATCGTGCACAGTTGTGCACACTATTCGGCTAATGTTCAAAAATGTATGCATCAAATACTCCCGAGTACGTTTCAGCACTAATTTGAAACAGATGCAGAGAAGAAAATGCCACAATAAAACACATTATTGTTTTCATTCGGGTGTATAACTAAAGCTGATTTGGGGGAGAAAACTTTTTTTTTGTTTTTAATAATTTTAGCCTCTAAAAAAAACAGAAAGAAGGGGTTGATAAACAGAGGACCAGCACAGAAAGTCCTGAACTGACAGACTGACAGACCAGCTTGAAGGCCTCACAAAAGGGAATGTTGTAACCAAGGCATGTGTTGTTTTTTTTTTGCATTTGCTGATGTTGAAACATTCTGACAAATCTGTATGTTTGTGTAAGTACATGATTTTGTTTATGATCATAGAATAAGCCACTTATCTTCAGGCATGGGATTTGCTTGACAGAGTCTGCCACATTTCTACAGCAGCCAATTGTTAAAACCAGTCACAAGATGCTTTAGAGCGGTAGCTTACCACTTGAACAAATGGGAAACATCATCCTTTGAGGTATATGAAGGTCACAGTAGTTCCCTGATGTGCTTGGGTAAGGGAAGGCTCAGCAGATGAGTTCTCTCTTTGTTACAATTCATAGTCATAGTCATAGTCTGTGTTCGTGTCTTTAAATTATTTGGAAGTAAAGGAGAACCTGGGATTGCTTTATGATTAGGTGCCTTGGTGTCATGAAATGCTTTATATTAAAATTGACCATTGTGAGAACGTGCACTTACCGTTTGCTTGATGTCAGGAATTCCAATGCGAAACACCATCATTGTCAGGAAAGTGTCCTCAAGCGGAGCCATCGTGGTCATGCTGCGCTCCATGAGAGCCCGTCTCTTCTGCAGCACAGTCAGGCCTTGCTGGTGCGGCTGTTGACTGGTGGCAGTGCCATGATGCTGCTGCTTATTGGCTACTTGATGGTGTAGCAGAACTTGATTTGACATGTAGGCGATATTCTGGTTTCCCAGGTTGCCTGGCCTCAGAGGCCGATCTGCTCTCTGTCGACCGACCACAATGGCTGATGGTTTGACCACCTCACCGCCTTTTCCTACCCAGGATTGTCGTCCTCCTTTCATTTCCTTTTCCTCCAGATCCTCTAACTCTCCATTCTCCGCGTCATGCCCACCTTTCCTGTTTTTGACTTCCCTCCCTCGCTCCTCTTCCTCCTCCTCATCCTCTCCATCATTGTCATCCTGACTGGGATAAAAGTGCTCATTATTTCCCAGCATCCTTTGCTGTGCAGGGTCACTGCAGAGTAGGCTGAGTGACATAGTTGTCATGAAGACAAAACATGGCTATCCCATGAGACTGGCTTCATCCTTAGAAACATGCTGTGGAAAACAGGCAGAGAAGGGAGTAAATATTTGTCATTTGCGTTTCGTTGAAAGTGTGAACTTTGCAAAATAAGATAAAGACACATGCAATAATGAAAAAAAAATAGCCACCGGCAATGCTAACAAGTCCACATGTGTGAATGAGCACAGAGCTGGTCCACATTTCCCTTTTAGCCACTGGGAATGCATCGGGGAATAGCAGGCTGATGGAAGACAGACTATATATAAAAACTCTGTGAGTTTGCATCACAGGTTCTTGGCAGAAGAAAGTGAGCTGGATATACTTCATAATTCAGCTTCACATGAGGTGAAGATCATTGCTTCTTTGTGATAATGGAGCCAACACATGTCTGAGGCATAAACCCAGGGCTAACAACTAAACATGAAGCCCTTAAAGAAAAATTCCACCCTCAGTTATTGTTACACTGTAATATGTCAGCACTGAAGTTAACTGTGACGCAAGTGTTGGTTCTAAATGAGCTGTTGTGATGGATCTCTTTGGTCACTTTTCAGGGTTTTGACCATGTTGATATTGTTTAGAGAGGTCTATATTTCCACACATCACATCACAAGTCCTGTGTAGGTACAACAGCCTCAATAACAGCAGTCTGTGTCAGTGTACTATAAAGGAAATCAGATTTATTTGAACATGAAAAAAGGTGGGTTTCCAAAAACAAAAGCAGAACACAAACGATGCTTTGCTGGTGTGTAGAAAGCACATATTCAAGGGGAACTTGTCCACACAGCATTTTTAAATGCCTTCAAAGACACACCGCACCTTAAATGTGTATTCCTGGAAAACACCTATCAGCTCTAGTTTTGACTTTGTAACTATTTTGAGTAAGTTTTGAAGAATGCAGCACAGCTTCCCTCCCTTTCTTATACAGTTAGCTTTTCCAATCTGCATGCATTCCAGAAAAATAACAGACTGGGTTTATTCCAAGAAGCAGTTTACCTCAACAACTTAATTTGACATGAGTCCACATTGCAGTTTTAAGGGGATTTGGAGATTTACTCAGCATTGGCTTGCAGATATCTCAGAAAATCTGCTTCTGGGAGATCACATCTGAATATATTTACATTTACTCATACATGTGAAATAGACTGCAGAGGTGCAAACATCATTATAGGTGAGGAGTGCATCACTCCTTTTATATTTTTTTATATTTTTTCATAAAGAGAGAAAAATACCATATATACATTAATGCATAATCAACACACCATATATGATGTAAAAATATCTTAATTAACATGATGTCAGTCTGCATATTTGGTAAGTTAAAAATGCAGAAAGAAAAACAAGTTGCACCACCAGCAGCGCTTCTTTCAGGGTGGATTTTTGCTTTAAGCTAGTTACATTGCATCACTGTTTCAGATTTGGCATGTTGGCATCTCCATATGACCTGCCCTAGTTTTTCTTTGGTAAAGTCTGGCTTCAGGGGATTTGCCATCATGCAAATCTGGTCCACTGTAAATAACAGCCGTGTTAATGATGGTAAATGACACAGGGAGTCTCCCCCTGTCTCATTCACAGTTTGCTGCTCTGAATATTACATGAGTTGAGAGTTGGAAATATATGTGGGTCTGAAAGCTCAGATGGACAGATGCAACTCATAGAGACAAACTCCTATTAGGTCACAGATCTAAACTCATTCAATCCCAGATTACCAACATGCAGATACTTAAAGAATCAGTAAATTACTGATAATATATGGTGTTGATGGGGATTAAAGGGGCATTCAGTGATCTATGATTTATATCCTTAACCTCTATCAGTGCCCAAGGAACATCGACAGGTGTCTGGCCGAAATTACAGTGCCCTGCAATATTGAGATGAAGAAAGTATTAAATAATTAGAGTTCCAACAGAAACATTTAATGATAAGGTCGTACCTATATTTGGCATGCAAAATGACAACTATGTGATTTTGACTTGGAAACAAAAATGAATTGTCACTGTTGAAAGAGGAGTTTGGACTTTGGCTGGTGAGTTGGAGCTAGTTCTTGTTTGAATTAAAGCTATAGACTTCACTTTGGTCACAAATATGTTTGCTTAAAATTAAGAAATATTGCTCGTTATTGTGGTTCAAAGTCTTTGACTGTATCACAAAGTTAAAAAATAGATAAAAGACTGAAAATCAAAATCATTACTCCTCTGATATATCTTGTGAAATTGATTCAATCTGATTTCACAACCATATTATTGAGAATAATTCAGTGCATCTTTCAAATGTCATAACTATGAAATCAGCAGGGTTTAAATGATTTATATGGGTGAATCCAAACAGTCCAAGTGTGTTCTGATGACGTCTCATTGGTCAAATAAAGTCTGCTAGTTGGGCAGTACTGGGTAAAAGACACAGTGGGAAGTGGATGGACTGTGGTTGATTTCCCATGATGCTCTCAGAGTGACAGGTTGGGCTGCTTCAACACTGTCTGTTAACCATGGAAGACAACAGGATGTGAAAAACTGAAGCCGGTTTTCAGAAAAATGCTATTTCTTAAAAAAGATCCAACCAGTGAAAAACGAGTAACCACACACATGTACTGGGGATAGTTTGGGTTCAGCAACCACATAGTTGAACAGTTCTTCATAGTGTACGTTACCATTTATGCTGACAAACACCCAGCTGCATGTACCACTGAAACCCTCTGACTCCTCTAATGTGACTAATCTCTTTTTCTGTCTTACAGATATAAAGCCACGAATGTCTCCGAATGTTCTTAAATTTAATGATGGAAAGTCTAAAGTAATTTTATTTGGTGCCCTAAAATACAGGTGGTGCTGTGATCACAGCATGGGGTCCTCCTTGATTCTCAATTCTCCTGCGACGAACAGGTTAAGTGTTGTAAAGTCCTGTTTCATTCAACGTAAGGTGACTTAATTATCACCCAAACAAGACCCTGTTTATCCAACACTGATCTCCATTAACTAATTCATATCTTTGTTTACTCCAGACTTGATTATTGTAATAAATTTTACGATGGAATCAATCAGTCTTTCCTTCACCATCTCCAGCTACTGTTCGGCTAATCACCAGAACAACCAAATGAGCAAATGATTTCAGTTTATGCTTCTCTTCACTGACTCGTGATTACCTTTGATTCTGAAATAATTCTACTCACTTTCAAAGCATTAAATGACCTTGCTCCTATCTGATGTATAACTGATGTAGAACTCCTAAATGGATGTGTTTCTGCCCTCCTTGTTATCCAAAAATCTCAATTTGTAACAAATGATTGGGCTTTTACTATTAGAACTCCAACACTTTGGAACTCTGTCCCTCATGGCAAATTACATCCCTACTGTTATTTAAATCCCATCTAAAAACCGTATTCTTTAGCAAGACTTTTGGGAAACAATGACAATGAATGTACATATTTAGATTAAAATACCCATTAGTCATTCTCATTTGCTCTTATACTGTATATTGGCATTAGTTTCGTAACTGCTCCTGGTCTCTACCTGCTTTGTCCTTATCCTTCTCCTTCCTTTCCAAATTTGTTTTTGTTAAAAGAGAACTTTTTCTCTCCACTGTCGCCAAGTGCTTGCTTATGTTGGGATCTGTTGAGTTTCATTCTTTTCTCTGCCATAACATTGCACTGTATAGTGCCCTGAGATGTTTGTATTGATTTAAATATTAGGTGCTTTGTAACAATGCCCGACAACAAATAAAAATCCTTATTCAGCTAACATTTAACCACACGCCGACCGTTGTTACATGTTACTGTACGATTCACATGTTTAGATACTCAACATATGTAACCTCCACTAGAAGGCACTCACAAGTTTTTGAAGATTAACGCCATCATTCAAGTACACCATGAGGAATAGAGAAGGCTGATTTATGAACAAAGTCTCATCAAATATTGAACAACAGTGGGTCTGCACTGGGCAAGATAAGGAACAAAAAGCACAGGCTGCGAATAGACAGGAGTCGACTAATTGGGCTGTAAAAGCAATACAGAGACAGAGACGGAGAGTTATAGTTTGCATAAAGTGGAGTAAGAAGATTGAGTGAAAAGAACAGGTTAGAGGACAACCAGTTTAAGAGTAAAGCAAGTTTTAAAATGGGAAGAAGAAGTGGTAAAGAGTTAGAGGTAAAAGGAAATGCTGTTATGGGAACACTGGTCACACTTCCTGAAATTCTCCCCGAGGCCATCAGGTTTGCTGCAGTTGTTCTTGTCTTTGCCTTTCCACGTATATCACTCACAGCGTAGCTTAAGCTTAGTATTGGTTTCTCTCTGTCAGCCGTGTGCTAGTCTTCATCTGTCAACCATGACCTGACCTTTTAGGTAATTAGGCAATTTCACTGTTAGTGGAAACTCACAACAATTATAAATCTGGAGGTCTGTTGCTCAGTGAGATGTGCACAGCAACCATTTGTATTAAAAATCACATTTTTCATATTGTTATCAAATAAAATATTCTGATTACATTTAAAAAAAAAAAACAAAAAAAAAGAATATTCATATCATAAAATTGTCACTTTTTCTGACCTTTGGAGCCTCTAACTAAAAGCTTGGAATAAAATTTCCAGCAGTCATGCAATGAAAGAGCATGACAGATGGACATCTGAAGTTTTGAGTGAGTCACTCTGCCTGTGGGAAACTAGCCCAGATGTTTGACTCCTGATTATTCGAAAAGATGTGAGAGGATTTTTCCCTGAGTGGAAAAGGGGCGACAGAGAGTAAAGAAATAGAGTAAAACTAAGATGAGGAGCCAGGGACTGATTAACCATGATAATGTGGACCTGTACCTGTAAAGTAAAGGATAGATGTAGATATTTGGTAATTGATGCTTCTCCTGTATCCATTTTTGCCACTTTCTGTCCATAGTGTGTGGACTATACAATATCACATTACAAAGATGTAGGAAGGATAATTTGGCTGCTTTAGTCCCTGTGGCTCCATAAACAACACATTATGTCTGTTTTGGGCTAAAAAGTCATGTTTGAGTTTTACTGCACCGCAAATATAAGCAATGAAAAATGTGAAAAATTGGTGGTGCTTGCCGTTTTTAGTCCATCACCTCATTTTTCTGTTTATATCTCCTGTGACCAACCTATATTTGTATTCTGTAGCATTTGCTGTAATAGTTCTTCCGTTTTGCCTCGTGCTGCAGGGGTTCCTCTACTCTGTCCAGTCTCACAGGACATTCAGTGCAGTTCTTTAACATTAACAATGTTACAAATTATGAACTCATACTAATTTTCTTACTTTTTTGTCAATTTCTTTCTCTCCACTCTCTCACCCTATGTAGGACAGAGCATGTGCATATATATATTTTCAGTGATATCAGTCCCCGGAAAGTAGAATTGGAGTTCATCCAAGGAACAGATTGTCCCACTTTTACGTCCTGCAAAAGTGGAACGGCCAAGTTCTGTCCTCTATCGCTCTCTCTCTCTCTTTCACTCTGGGTCTCCACCCTTCAGCCTCTTTCACACTGATGAGGACCCATCAAGAACAATCTAGACTGACTCCAGCACGGAATGAATGGATGAGTCACAGAGCTGGTGGAAGAGGGCATTTATCTTTACATGAATGGTGCATCAGCATCTATCAGGATGGGGACAGTGGAGGAGTTTAAGGGAGAATGGCTTAGTTGGAGTTCAGTACTTGGGTACACACATGAAATTAAAGCTGCAGTGCAAAACTTTTGGTGTTTTTGGTTGCTGTTATTATTTATTATATGATGTCATTACTGTATCTTTGTTTGGTCTTTCATGAGCAGAAATGAGGTTACATTTATATGCTTGTCCTTCATCTGCAAACAGACTCCATCAAGTAATCGTGTCGACCAGCTGTGTGGGTGGAGCCAAGGAGAGTTGATCCTGTTCTGCAAACTGCTCAATGACCAAGTGTTGTTATTAGTGCAGAAATCTCCTCTTAAACTTGTCATGGGTGCTGCTTTTAGTAAGTCACACTCCAACCTGCGTACCAGGGAAATGTTGCTGTTACCTCGGTCTACAGTAGCTCAACATAAAATTAATCACTTATACTGAAAAAATACAGAGTCATGTAGAGCTGATAGACTTAATCAGCATTGTGTCACAATTTGACAATGGTTGTTTGTATTTCAAATGAACACATCAGTATTAACTCTGGTGGATAATACCATGAAAAAGAAAATCCCTTACGTTTCAATAACAACATTCTTTTGGGAAAATACTGTAAATAACTTAAAAAAAAAATTGTGGGCATTAATTAAATGTGTTTTTGATAAAAATCAGAAAAAACACCAAGAGCTTAATTTACAGTCATGGCACCCTTGATTAATTTCGCATGCGGATAACACCAGCAACACATTCATCTTGTAGATTCTGTCACTTCCCTCAGTGGGGGAGAGATTTTCCTCTAACATATGGAAGATGTTTAATCAGTTCCATATTTTATGCTAATTAAAAAAAAAAATGATCAGGGTTATCAATTTTTCCCTCTCATTTTACAAATAACCCCATCCTGCTTCTTCGACCTGCATTCAAGCTCGATTCCTTCTCGCCGTCACCTCACCAAAGACAATCTCTAATAAAGCTGACCTAAGAAATGTCCCATCTGGTCAGCCAAGCGCTTTGTGTATGTACAGTATACACTCACACACTCACACCACACTGCAGCTCTGTAAGCTGCACTGAAAACACATCTATCAATGAAAAATGTCCGACAGAAAGCAGCATTAAATGTCAGAAAACTCTGCCTGAGCGTAGCTGGCGGTCTCGTGTTGATCGAAATGGGCTACAGTATGTTTAATTGGGTCAGGTGGAGCATGCACTGGGGCCTCGCTTGGGAAAAACATGGTTGAGTGAGCTGGGAGACTTTAATGCAATACAGACACTGCTATTTTTGCTGCTATTATTTCATAAAACACCAACTTCACTTTTGCTCAGTCTTCACAAATGACAGGACAGAAATCCAAACGTGTGCTGCCTTCTGGAGGGAAGTGCAGACGGGTCACAATTTCATCTGGAACGGACATTCAAATGAATTCTTCTATCAGGTAACTTTTTTCCAAGGGCATCTTACTTTTTTATGTGTCCCTAAGCTCCTGATTAAAAACCTCAGGCCTAAAATACAGTGAAAGCAGGCCACAGACAAACCAGTCAGACACACAGGGATGAGCGCAGGTTTAAGGCTTCAGCGTGGGTTTTATGTCAGCCACAAGTACACTGTCCAGCAGTGACACTTTCACTTACCTTGTGTGTCCATTGACGTGAAAGGTAACACTGAGAGACAAAAGTCAACAAGACACTAATAAATGCTGTTAGATATGGCTACAGACCATGTCAGTGCCTGTCAGGCTTCATTACACCTCATCTTACGACCATGTAACCAAATCTGATGGTTCTACAAAGAAGAAGACCCTTCAGTCTTCATTTATGACTAATAAGATACTACAATATACAGTACCAAATAAATAAGGTGTGTGATCTCTAAAAGAAGCTGAAGCTGGATATCCAACAAAAACTTCACACCAGGTCTCGGCACAAATTAGACCTACACTCTTGTGTCCCAGAAATGTTTTCATGTGAAGGGCCATCACACCCTGCTGGGCCAAAACCGGTTTCTCAGCAGCACAGAAGCTGGGTTACATCAGCAAACTGTGAGGCTAATGACACACAAGCAATTACACTAAGACCTTAAGGTGTACGATTACCCACTTTTATTACTCCTGTTTTCATGTTGCACAGTAGAATTTTGATGCCAGCTGAGCAAAAAAGTAGTGTGATCCGTGAATCTTAAATCCTGTCATTGCTTTCTGAGCCATCTGTGAATACTTTTCATTCATTGGTTCGAAGTTTTATTCAGAGATGGCACTACCGGAGCTTTTTGGTGGATGTATTGCAGTGTGTTGGCTTTTTTTTTTCCACGGCTTACAGCAATCCTCCAGATCTTTCCCCTGGGAGAAATCTCCCTGTATGTAATAATGAAAATCCTTCAGATGCAGGGGGGAAACAGCTCTTCTCTATTGTTCCATCCTAATGAGTAGAACAAGGGGACTCTGTCACTTCCACAAATAACAATTACAAGTTCATTATGTAGTCATATAAGATGGTAATTGTTATTTAAACATGAAATTGCTTCTCATTTAATGATGCCACTTTAAAGGTCAGGTGGAAGAAGTGTGCATGTGCATATTTGGCAGTTTGTCCTTGAATTGCCAGGGGATGAACGTCCACGTGTTTGCGTATGCAGTCTTTTGTGCCCATGTGCATTTTGCTTATACTGTGTATTGGTTTGTCTTTGCAGTCCACTATGGCTAAAGCCAAGTTTAAAACTCACACGGGACTGATTTAAGGAACACTGTGTTGTGACTTTTGTGTTTCCCCTTCATAGATGCAGTAGCAACTTTCAGCTCACACACTCTCACTCTGTTCCTCCACAGCAGTTACTGGTAATATTCTCCCAGCATATCTGTCTTCTTTTCCACTCTCTCTCGACACCAAACCCCCTGGGAATTACTGGACCATATAGCATTGTCACATCTACTACACTGACCAGCTTGTTTATTGACTGCTGCTCTTCCTGCAGAGTTACAGACAGGACAGAACAGGGCTGGACAGGAAACAACAACGTGTGACAAGACAGGATGCAGTGAAAAATAGGCAGAAAGTGGTGGTAGGTGGTCGGTATATTCTGAATTGGAGAGACATAGCAATAACATATATCTTTCCTGACAAATCAAGGTTTTGACTCAACTCAGAGCATTTAATGTCTTCCACTCAATTGTTTCATGAACACATTCTCTTTTGGCATAACCCACACATTATGTATAATCACTTAGTTGCTCTGTGGCATTGATAGCGTTGACTGGCTTTCTTTGCTCCATTATGATCAATTGTTCTGTATTTGTGAGGAAGCCATTAATCTTGGTCTTCCCACTGTGCTGTAAATTGCCCAGATTGTTTATTTTCTTCCTTTTTCCAAATTAATTCCCTGAGGTGCACTTCTCCAATAGAAAAATATGCCTTAATAGCCAGTTTTGCTTGTTATGCATTTGAACCATGTGGAGCAGGTCTTAGGATGCTGAACAAAGTCAATTAAAGTGTATCGAGGGTGAGAGTGCACAGAGCTGATACACACCAGTGGTGCACAGCACAACCTAATACTATAACACTGTTTCAACCACGTCTGAAATCAATAAGGCATTTATGTGTGTGTGCATCAGTTTTCTGGGACCCTCCACCTTTCCACCAGCTGACATCATTATTGCATGACTGGCGTGCTGCACGTAGTGACTTTTGACTAAAGGTGCATGTAAAATGTGGCTGTTGATGAGCTCCTGTCTCATTTTAACAACCTCAACATTTCAACTGTGATACTCATTGACCCGATCCACGAAAACCAAATCAAATTCTGCATAAGTGATGAGCAGTATTATAGCGTGTAAATATGGGTTCAACATACACAAAAGTAATCACACTTTTATTTGCCCATTGCTTCTTTGCAGTGATCACTGTAATACAACAGGTCATAACCTACCTTGTAACCGCCGGGGGAGCAGTTGTAATACACTGCAATGTACAGTACAGTTATGAATCAAAATGATCACAGAGCAATCTACATGAAACAGGGTGTTAACTAGTATCAATGGATTCAATTATGGCCACAGAGAGGGATTCAGCATGAAAATCTCATTTCGAGAAATGAACTTTTCTCCCATCACAGTCCACTGTGTCCAGTAGAAAATGTAACTCAATTTTCACGGTTCACATTAATGGCAAGAAAACAATTCCACATAATATTTAATGCAGCTTGTCGTACCATAGCTAATTAAGATTGTATGTGCTACCACAGGAGTCTGCGCTTACAAATCTGTCTTAAAGCTGTCTCAGAGAGATGCAGGCAACACTATGTTTTCTTTGAAGTCTCTATGATATTTGTCTAATTTTCCTTTCTGTCCCACTTTGCTTTTTCTCCCCACCTACATAAAATACGTAAATGACACCTCAGAGGACATGTACCCCTCTCTGTCTGCAACAATTTCAGCGACACCCATTTCTTTTTTGACTTTCTTCCTCGCACACCTAACTCCTGCTCATTTGTTTAATTCTTTGTGTGCCTAAATATGTCTTATTATATATTTCTTGTTTGTCAAATAAACACTTTAAGTGGCTTACACACACAGGCAATACTAATGTTAATCCCAAACAAAGTACAAAGTGTTAATGATTAATGATAATGTTTTTTAGAAGTGAGTACCTTTCAGCCTGCAGTCCAGTCTGTTTTGCTCTTCTTCTTAGTATCCGCAGTGACCTCCTTTATTAACCACAAAGAGGGGGGAAAAAGGGATTGGAATTAGGAAAATAAACAAAAGATCCAATTGATAAAACAGAGCAGAGGAAAAATGATAAGAAGTGATTTTCTTTTCCTCTTTCAAAAATCACATTTTCATGCCTTCCAGTCTTTAAATGTGCATCCCAATGTGAGCCAGTCTGAGCCACTGGCTTGTGCAGACTCTCTTTCTCCTTTTCATTCACACACACTTTCACCTACTCTGTGCCCTAGTACTGCCATCTCTCACACACACGCACACACACACGCGCACACACACACACACACACAGACAGATCCACTCCCTCTCCTCCTTTTCAGCAGCCACATTGATCTCTCTCCTTCGCTCTCCTTCTCTTTGTACTTCCTCTGTACACCGACTCTTCACCGCCTCTCTGTCAGCCGCATTCTGCACCCAAGCGCTCTTCTATTCACTTATCCCCAATTTTCTTCATGACTCTCCGTACCTCACCCTGCCTTTTTGTCTTCCATTACTCCGTCCTCCGTTCGCCGCCTCTCCCTCATTATTTCTGTCACTCTATCAATCACACTCGTCCCATGATATGGACACTCTCCCCCTTCATCTTTCCCTGTCACATACACACAGAGTAGATGGATTTAGGTCACCTCACCACTCCATTGTGTTTGATGCTCATAGGTCATTACAGACATTAAAGATTTTTTTACTTTTTGATAATATATGACTTTACTGGCCATGATGCAGGAATAAAGCACGACGGATATTGTAGGTGCTGCTCACTGGTTAAGATTCATCATCAATATTCAGTGCTCAAGAGAATCCCACTGATCTGACTTTGAACAAACTTGAGTGACTGATGCATCACTTTTTAACATATAAAGAATCTATTCACCCAAATGAAAATGAAACATGTTTTCTCACTTACCTCACCATTCACTATTAGGGGAGGTTTGAGATAGTGGCTGCTGGGATGTCAGCCTGCAGTACAGTGAAGCTGCTTACCTGTTTTTTTTTTTTTTTATTAGGCTGGAAAAGTCATCAATAAACAGAAATTAAAACATTGTCATGGAGGTCGAGAGATAAACAACTTTGAAACCATTATCATGTTCCTTTTTTAATTCCTATTAAATAATAGTGAATTTTTGATGATGAAGATGATAATGATCAAAGATTTAAATTAATCTGAAATTAAACCTAGAATATCAAAATGAATGAAATGAAACATCAGTGTTTTGGGATTTGACAGCTGTGAGTAAGTATAGAAAGAAATATTTAATACAACAAGTAGCCCTTTGCAGGAATACAGTATGTGTACTGGGATAAATTTGGTTAATGCATGGTTGTTAACAGTTTAACCAAGTAACTACATCATTTTGTGTATTTGCAGGGAGCAAATTTGTTGCGGTCAATTTCATCGCCTATGATACCTGCATGACTAACTTGTCTCTCATGCCAACATATCAAAAGTTAAACATTTAAAAGAGGCCTCTTGTGTAAGGATGAGTGACATCTAACAGTGAGACTAGACCTTATATAAAAAGTGGACAAAGGACACCAATGTGGATGTAAAAAATATACTAAATATCAACCTAGGATGCGACTCCACTATCTGCAAAAAAAGTCAATTTGAATGGAAAAGTTAGTCAAGTTCTTACTTGATTTAAAACGTATGTTAACATTTTCCTGAGGAGTTAATGGTCTCACTCGCTAGTTCCACATCTTCATCAATAGAACATGATGTCATTTTTTAAATGATGCTCCTATTTAGAAGACAAAAAAGAAGAGCACATATAACTTTTTCATTTTCATTTTCATTCGATATACTGTAGGAGCCTCGTTGCAGGTGAACTTCTGGGTGCAGAACATCTACCTGAAGAGAAAAAAGCATTTCTGGAGGCTTCAAGACAGGAGTTCACATTCTTCTGGGTGACATTGGTTGCCATTTGACCCCTATTCAAGTCACTAAACTAAAAACATTGAGCGTGAAACTTCACACAGAACACTATTCACAATGCTGTATGATTCAAAATATAGATTATGATTCTGTTTCAGAAGATGCCATTAAGGCAGTTTGAGTGTTTTTTTTTTTGTGCAAAAGGTGTCCTGATGCTTTCAGAGCCCATCAAGAGAAAGATGAAAGAAGTTTGAAAATCATTCATGTTTACAAAAGTGCACTCAGTACAGAGGAAGATGAGCACTAATCCTGCCATATTCATCCCTTTATGATGTTACAACACCTGCTCTGTAACCCTTGTTAAAAGCTCTACTGGATGCTCTCATGTTATATCACTCTACACACTGTATTCACCACACTGTATTTCTACTTCAGTGCTTTCTCTGCCTTTGTTAACCAAAGTCCTTATTCTGAGAGTCTCACTTTCCTCCCGCTTTCTCTGTTAACCCCTCCGATGCCAAAGGCAATGAGAGAAAAGTGGGTCAGGGGCAGATGGAGGATTCAGTAGTAAGAATGTGCTGGCTCGGTTTTTGTGTCTTGTTTTTCAGTGAGCAGTTTCTTTGCTTTGGGTGAAGTAGAGTCAGACTGAAAAGGAAAAAGAGGAAGCAGCAGCAGAGAGCAGACTGAGAGAGAAAATATTGATTCATGGAACTGAAGCTGCGAAGCGCAGACAGCGTTCACTGGATTGAATCGTGAAATCTTGTCTGTATATGTCAGTGCAAACACTTTGAAAAATGTAGGAAGAAAAATATGTTAAACAAGGAAATCCCATTTTGTAATTGTCCATTTGTGACTGCTGTTTACACACATTTACAGGAAAAGACTTTTAGTATCAGTACACGATTTGTTTTTACTGCACACAGTGAAATACAAACTCCAATCGGCCGCTGTATGAAAACTGATGCAGTGCTGGACTCTGGTGGCCATTTCACGTTACTGAAACACAGCATTTAAGAAAGCTGCTCTCAAAAACCCTGGATTTCTCTTCATTTGTTTCTTATCTTTTGAACATTAGTTGCCTAATGTGTGTGGTTCAGTGTCCATAATTAAGTGTGACAACATGGAACCTATGGGAAAGAAAAAGGAATAAGAACCAATTATGAAAATAAATAGGATATTACAAAATTGTGTTGTCATGTGATGTAAGTCTAAATTTCTCCACTGTGTGAAGTGAAACTTTCTGCTAGTTTAATTCAGAGAAACAAGAAATACATTCCATCATGTGTCATGTGTCCATCATCATCTCATCTGCAGATGTATCAGAAGCATGCATTCAGAAGCATGCATACAGGCTTTTCTGGTAAAAAAAAAAAAAAAAAGCCTGGTTTTCTTAAACCCAGAGTTTAAGAAAAAACCTGTCTTTTTCCCACTATTTTCAACATAAAATAGTGACAAATATAGTCACAGCGGTCTAAAGAGGATGACATTATTTCTGTTCCTTTTTGCTTTCTTTTTCTTAAGCTCGTGTAACTTTCAACAAGTAAAAACAGTTATCCTCAAATGACCTGAACAACGAAGCCCTAAAGCATCAGTGTGGTAAGACAGCAATGACACTTTGCCCATGTGGTTCAGGCGGTCAAGCATGTTTGTTGTGGCAAGCAATGATCTCACCATGACACTTCCTCTATTGTTTCTCTGAAACGGAAACCTTTAAATGAGAAACCAAATAACTGCAATGTTAGAACTGAACACTGAATAATTACATAATACAAGCCTAAATTCTGTGCATATAAACGTATGTTAGCGAAGCATCATCCAAATTAATGCATTCTTCACAACCTTAGTGTCAATTAATTCAGTAAGGTCAGACTCAACAGCTCGTACTGAATTAATCAGATGTATTTTACAATAAGGCAATCTGTTATTAGCAGGCTGGTACTGAGTTTGCACTGGGCCAAACAAACATGCAGGTGATAGCTTAGAAAATCCAGGCATAAATGTTTTTTCCTGTTAAATATTTTGGCACCAATGACGGGGTGTTGCACCACCAGACCATCACTTCATTTAGACATTCAACTCTGCCCCTGAAGGATTTTAAAATTGTTCAAATGATGCACTCATTAAGTTAGGATGCAGCAAAGCACATGCTGGAGTATTTTGCTGTTTCTTGCTTCTAGGCACTTTGCCTGTGCAAAGCTGGGAGGGAAGTTACTGCATGAAAAGTAATCGACATGCTTCCTGTACAAAACTAACTTGGTTTAAGCCGCTTCCTTGTTTTCAGTCTGAGTTTAGAAAGTCCATAGAATGGATAATGTGTTATCCTAAAATTCTGTTTTCTTTTCAGGCTTATTTGTGTCTTTGTCAATTTATTAACTTTTCTGTTCCTTTTCACATTCAAGTCACTTTTCACTGTCCAATTTTTCTGGGTCGAGATTCCCCATCCACCCTTTTCTGGGAACGCAAGTCCAACAAGTTCAAATAATCCTGTTAAGTTCCAAGTACTGTTTCTCCAATGATTAACCCCCTCCCCACCACTGCACGAAAGCAACTTCCTCAACAAGAATAAATAATTGTAAGTCAGTCGGTGTCTCATCACTTCTCAGAACGCTTAGTCACAAAGTGTCGTCTCTTGTGTTAGTGATGAGTGGACGGAAACTTCTTCTGCTCCTCACAGGTAAGAAGAGTCTGTATGAAACTAAATGTAGGACCACTTGTGTTACAGGCTCAGCAATACAATGTTTTTGTTTCATATTATAGTACTTCATGTCTTTATGGTGACTTATAAACATAATGTAATAATAATAGAAATAGAAATAATAGTTCTAGCAGTTCTCTGTTCAGCAGGATTTGTGGCAAAAGGTCTTGGCCAAATATCAAACCTTTGGGCATTATGCCAAAGATTTTCATGGAACTTAGAAACTTGTGATGGTCAACAATAATCTGAAGATCTCTGGTCATGAAGGGATGAGGTTAAGAGGAAAAGGTCACATTTGTGAATTTTCTTTTCAGTGTTTGTGCACCTGGCAAGATGTCAACAAAAGCCAAAAGGTAGGTGGTGATGATTTAAATGTATTCATCTGCAGATTATTTTCTCGATTAATCGATTAGCTATTCGGCCCATAAAATGTCTGAAAATCTTAAATGGCGTTTTTTTAAATCTCAAAATAATTTTCTCAAATGTTTTTTTGAAGTAAAATTATTCTATGGAGGAGAAAAAAAAATATTCACTGAGAGCTAGTGGTAATTATTTTAAAAATACTCAAAGCAAATCAATTATCAAAATAGTTAGTGATTAATTTAGTAACCTGCCCTGACATCAGTAATCTAAACCTTTCATATATTAACACTTCCTCTTGGTCTTTTTTAAAAAGTGTCATTGTGCCTAAATACACTAAAATGTGTTGTATTTTTCTTTGTTCTTCCGCCGCCTTAGTTTCCATGTCGCCCATACTGAAGGAGATCTTCTCTGGAGACTTGTTTTATTTGAGCTGTGACAACAGTGCAAGTCCTGTGAAGTGGTACTTTAACGAAACAGAACAGTCACAGTTAACAGGCAAAACATGGAAGGTTGCAGTTGCTTCACCCACGCACTCGGGCTCATACCAGTGTGAGAGTAAAGGACAAAAGAGCGACATGTTTATCATCAACGTCTTGGGTAAATTTACACGAACATAAATGCTTTAACTCCAAGAGCAAAAACAACATTCACACATTGTATTTCTTTTCCTATTTATAGAGTTCAGCCCCATTGCCTCACTCACCATCAACACTGGCCACCCAGTGATGCACACTGGACATGCAGTGATCCTGCAGCTCGACAATGAGGATGGTCTGCAGGGATGGAGGTGCAGCATCTACAGGAGAGCAAATGAACAGAAGAAGACCATCAAGTTTAAACTGACGAGCAATACGACGGCAGCCATTCAAACCACAAAACTGACCGTCCCTGAGACGATTTTCTGGTGTACTGACAGTACTCAGAACTACAGAAGTAACCAAATCATAGTCAGGACCTCAGGTAAGTGGCTGATCATCCTATTATACTGCAACATTTCACGCACGTGGTTTCCAGCCTTCTTCTTTAGGGACCCATATTTTATGATTGTATACACCAAGGACCTTTTCTGCCCCCCTCTCATATATAATATACAGTATAAAATCATTATGTTCTAATATTTTTTTTAGTTTGAACCATCTTAATATCTTTAGTAAAATAAAATATTCTCAATTATTAATACTGCATATACGTTTTTGATAAACAAACCTTTGTAATGTAACCATTACATTTACTTCTTTCTAAACACAATTAGTCTTATTTATATTTTACATAAAAAAAAATTACATTCCCATGGAGCTTTGGCACCCCCAGTGGGGAAGCACTGATTGACAATTAGGTCAAAATACATTAATTGACATTAATGCCAAACTTTCTGCATCGACTTGTTTCAGATAAGGATGTAGCTCTGGAAATGTATCCTCTGCCGGCTGTGGTTGGGGAGCGTCTGACTCTGAGGTGCCTTGTCTGGGGAACAGACCAAATCAGCAATACTATTTTTTACAAAGACAACAATACCCTTAGTGGCTCAACTTCCACCCACGTTATCCCCAAAGTCACAGAGGTTATACAGGGACGTTATAAGTGCGAAGTCACCTACGTGCACAAGGGCCGAATTAGTGGACCTCCATACCATGAAACCTCTGATACTCAAGATGTTTTAGTCCAAGGTGAGTGTAAGCATTCAGCCTGCTAATAAAGTCATTTATTTTGACGTTTTAAAAATGAAATACAAAAGCATTATAATTTTTTCTCCACTGGACACATCTCATTCCTCATTCCTCTCATTCCAGTGCCTCCTGTTAAGGCTGTAATCTCTGCAGACAATGGCTTATCATGCTCTTGTCCACGATGTCACAGGGACTTCTCTTATCAGTGGTTCTACAGAAGTGATGATCAGCCGTGGACATCTATGGCCAGCACTTCAGACCAAATGACACCAAAGACCAGTGGCAATTACGCATGTCGGGCTGTGTGGAACAACAAGAAGTCTTTACTCAGCAACACTTATGTTTGTGAGTTCCTGTTTTTACTCCTTCACCCCACTTGTTATGAAGTTAACAACTCGGCGTGTCTGAATGGATTTTTTTTTTTTTTGTCCATTTGTGACAACAAGGCGAGTCAGAAGGATTTCATTGACTCATATCTCTTTGTGTCCATGTCATTTCCAGATGAGAGCCGGCCAAATCTGCTCCTCTTTTTCTTCATCTTTCTGGCCTTATTGACCGCTGTGTTGATAAGTTTAGCAGTTGCTTATAAATGTTACAGAAAGAGCCATAGCTCAGGTGAGTGATTATACTTCCTGTTTTCCATTTGTTTGCACACTGACGGCTGCACCCACTACATGTCACGATCTCTCAAACATGACCGCGAGGTTTCTCTTTGTGATTTCTTTTTCTGGACATCTATTTGGTTTCTGTTGTACTTTTGTGATGACTGACTCACACACAGTGCCGCACGGACCTATTGGAATTCCTGTGATAATTTTATTTTACCTCCCAAAAAAAGAAAGGGGTCACATTTTTGACATTCTAGAGAGATGAAAATCAGAAGTGGCGGAAAATGTTTTACATAGAAGTTGTGCAAAATGGCTCAGTAGCACAACAAAGGGGTGAAACCCTGTAGGACAAACTTAGTTTTTCGAAACTAAGTTGCTCCACCAACAAAAAGTTTTGGTTGGTTTTGACATTTACCTGTAATTTTCCCATACACTGACTAATCATTAAAGCTTCAGGTGTGACATGAGACTGTCTACAAACATGAACTGTTCTACCTTCATGCATTCTGATCTCTCTTTCTCTGTGTGTTTAAAGGTATTTTTCTGTTTCTGGTTTACTTTATATATTATTATTGCCTTTTTATAGTTCATTTTACAGCCCTTGACTGAACAACACTTCATAGTAGACAGATTTGCAGGTAACAGAGTAGCATCTGTCATGACTGATGATGTACTGAGTTGCTAATGTTGCTAAAGTGATGGCGATGAGGCAAATAAAAATACTGACAACTGGTGGTAATTGATAATTGACTAGCACCAGCACCTGTGTTAGTACAGTATCTTTGCATGAAAATGGAAAGGTTGAAAAGTAGAACATTTCGTAACTTCTGCCACAACTAAAGTGAAGCAACTGACTCATAACACAGTTTCGCAGCACTTGATGCTTCTCCATTCAAAGTGAATAAGAAACCATTACATAAACCTGCATTTGTGTACAACACTTTACAATCTTACCAATATCACCTATTTTTCTTTTAGTCCCAGTCTACGAGGATGTGCCACTGAGGTTAAAAAATGATGGCGAAAAATACGAGACACTGCAGAGGGGCCGTGGCAGAGAGGCCGAGTACGACAGCCTTACCAAAGGGGAAGCAGGCAAAGAGGGGAGGGAGGGCCACTATCAACCTCTGAAGAAGGAGGGCATGAAAGAGGGCGTATATCAGACCCTGGGACCAGACGAGGCAACAGGGGGACAGGGAGGGTATGAAGCACTGAAGAAGGAGGGCATGAAAGAGGGCGTATATCAGACCCTGGGACCAGACGAGGCAACAGGGGGACAGGGAGGCTATGAAGAACTGAAGAAGGAGGGCATGAAAGAGGGCGCATATCAGACCCTGGGACCAGATGAGGCAACAGGGGGACAGGGAGGGTATGAAGCACTGAAGAAGGAGGGCATGAAAGAGGGCGTATATCAGACCCTGGGACCAGATGAGGCAACAGGGGGACAGGGAGGCTATGAAGCACTGAAGAAGGAGGGCATGAAAGAGGGCGCATATCAGACCCTAAGTATGGACAGCAAAGGCAAAGGAGCAAAAGACTAAGCAATGTGAGAGAGAGGGCTTTCAGTTTTATGTTTGAGGAAAAACATTCTGCAAAACTGCTGCGTAGGTCTCAGTCCTGATTATCATCTTTCCTGATTAAGCTTAAAATAAACTGCACATCGGTGCTGTATGAGAAATTCTACATAAATAAATGCAATACAAGTCTACAGGCAAAAGAGATGAATCATAAGTCATCATGAATTTTGTGTGAAATGTCGGTAAAATCCATTATTATAAAAACACAGCACTGTCTGAATGTTTTTCTGATTAATTTATGACAAACACTCAAACTAAAGTATCCATTTGGGTGGACAATTTAACTCAATGTCTGGCTCCAGTGGTGGAAAAAGGTTGGGCCAAATCATCTTTGTGCAAGTTTCTTTCATAGTCATATTTGTGCAGATGGAGAATAATCTTGTGCCTTGTGGTTCTAAAATTATTTGCTTTAACAGCAAATGCTAGAGTAATGCATCATTAGTACATATTGCACCGTATGTATATAGCAAATTCTTTATTTTGCATTAAAGCCACAACAAATAGTTGCACAAATAGTAGTTTTTTTTATTAAAAAAGCTGCACACATAACATGGAGGCTGTTGTGATATATAATGAAATAAAGCTTTACTTTACAGCAACTTTTGTGTAATAAACTCTGAACAGTGAAAATTATATATGTTTTTTATGTCATATGCTCAATTCAAAGTACTCAAAAAAGTATTTACATATGTATGTATATATTATTATATCAATAAAATGACATAGATCAATTTGTTTTGTCCAACTTTAATTTGGAGTGCCCTGTTTTTGTATAGCAGTGAAAAAAAAATGCATTTGTTTGCAGTCACTGGGTCACATGACATGAAAGATATTGAAAATAACAATTAAAAATAATTTGTTTTATCTTATGTGACTACTTACCTTTGAAAAAGTTGTTTTTTTTCTGTGCTGCGTTAACAGTGAGGTAAAACCAGACACAGAAAACAGAAAACATCACGACCTAAAGCTTATAGGTTGTCAGAAAACTGTCGGCAAACTACACCAAACAAGGAAAAAAAATACCCCAAAGTAAAAAAAAAAAATTAACACAGAAAAGAGGTAATTTTAAAATAAAACAGGAAGTCAGAGAAAGTGAGACATTGCCTTGTTTGGTTCTAAATAGATTAGACTTTATCTTTCACTGGAAAGTGTGTAGAAAATGATTGATATCTCATGATGGGACTGTGACAAACATAGGACTTGTTTGCTCTCCCCTCTTTCCCAAGTGTGTCAGAGAACTACGGTGGCCTCACAGACCAGAAAAGATGTCGATCTTCTTTGTTTGTGTTGTATTGTGTTTGTATTGATTTTGTTCTGTTTTTAAAAGATGGAACACACGCAGACCTGTAGCCTGAAAAAAGTCAGTGGAGTTCTGATTGTTACAGACTGGATTTGTCATGTTGGCCCCTAAAGGATCCCACTGCTGCTCCTCTTTCCTCCTCTGTGTCTTTATTTGCCCTGTGTGTGTGTGCACATTTTGCAATGTGATACTGATACAGTGCAGTATTATTAGATGTCAGTGATGAATATCTCTCCCCCTCCCTTTCTCACTTGCTCTCTTACCGACAGATGGATGCAGGATAATCCCATTGATTTCAGATACCTGAGCAGGGCAGTGAGGGGGAATCGCTTTGCTTCAGTGCTCCTTACTGGCTGGGGAAAGTGTTGAGCCCCTTGTCCTGGTGCTATCAAAAATCTGTTTTTCTTCTTCATTTTCATGCTCCTATATGTCCACTTCAGGAATCGGCACACTGTCTGGAGAGGAGAAGCACATTATGAGCAACATGAAACCCCTGCTGGGGCCTGAATCATGATACAATAAAGTTTGGATGAACAAAACAAAACAGGTTCTGTCATTCAAAAAAAAAAAAATTGGATTTAAGAATACATTGTCCATAAATAACAACAATAATTGCAATACAGGAATTAGAACCTCCAGGTTTTATTATACAATGTTCCACATGTATATGATTTTTTTTTTTCCATTTATGGTTTGTTTACAGTAGAGAACAAAAAAAATTAAACAACAGCATAACAAAAAAAAAAGACAGAAATGGTTAAAAACCCTGATGTTTCATAATAAATATGATGTATTTAGTCAGTGAAATTTAATCAATGAAACACTGGTACTGTCCCAAAGCCAGGTACCCGAGTATTTTAAAAGGGGGATCAATACATTACATGTGTTAAGCATAATAAATAAAAGTGAGATGTCAGTGTTTTGTTGCCCATGCATTATCATTAAACATTATCATGTTTACTTAATCTTTTTTTTTTAACTTATCATCTAACATCTTCACCTTGGTGCACTACATATGTACAGTAATAAAGCAAAGGGAATTTGCTGTCTGTGTTAGTTTTTGGAAAACTTTGTAGTTGCACAATCATTTTGCGGAAGTAGAGCATGACTGTTCAAACTGTACTTGTTTTTAGTGTATTTTGCGTTAATGTATTTTGTGTTGTGTGTTGTGTGTGTGTGTGTGTGACATTTCTACCAACATCTCTTGCATTTCCTATCAAAGACATTTCTGTATAAGTCGGCACTGCACACTTAGTAAGTAACTTGCCAGGGTTGAAGCCTGTAAAGCCACCCTTTGGACAGTTATAGCTATTACAGACAGACAGACAGACAGTCAAAGAAACAGATGTTACTTGCATTTATAGAATTAGGAATATATGCTGCATTACTGTGTTGCCCCTCAGAAAAAGAATAGAAACTGTCATGTATTGGGTTCCCAGTGTATTAATACAGCTTGAAGTCTACAGCAGTGACTTTCCTGAAAGAGAATGTGTTAACACTTAGAGCAGGAATTAGCTGAACCCAACAGTGACATAAAATAATAATATTATGAAGAAAACGTTGCATGTAAAGCTTTTTCACCAAACCAGATTTTGGGGTCCTGATGGAATACGAAATCATCCAATCTGATTTTTACCTGGACCATTCCTTATAGTCAAATATGAGACATTTTTTACTCCCCAGTTAATCAGCAGGCAGACAGACAGGTTAGAGGCCTGTTTGCACAAGGAAATCAAATTGCTGCATCTAAAATGGTCAGTGTGGGTTATTAATACTTTACAGAAAACATTAATATTTGCAAGTGTTCAATTCTCAGTGGATAAGTAAACCTATACTATGAGCGCTAAATGTTTTTGTTGTATTGGCACAAGTAAAATGTGTTTTCTTAAAAGTGTGCACATTAAAAACAAAACTTCACCGTCGATGAAGGTACATATGCTTCAGTGGGATAGAGACAGGAATACACCCAAATACAGAAATGCCCTAGTGTGCCTTAAGATTTGTAATATGGAATGATTTAAATTTAAACAAGGGGAAAACTATTCAAATCCAAAACCTGCCAATTAAAAGTACTTTTCTATAACGACTACAATGAATAAACATCAAAGAAAGCCAAACCAGGCCTAAAACACCACCTTTCTCCAATCAATATTACAACAAGGCTAAGAGGGCCTAGAACATTTTTACATAGATTGTCTGTCACACAGGGTATACAAACACGCAAAACACACATTTTGTATCTACCAATGTTTTCACCTGCAGCGTGCAGTCTCTTTGAATTCAGTTCTGCTGTATAGATATAGTAATAGGCCTACAGACTTGCAGAAAATTGTCTTTCCCGCTTTAAAAGTCTGCACTTTTAGAGTTGTCAGGTGAAACTTCACACTGTTGACTGTGCTGTTTCTGCCTCACTAAAGGCTACATGGAGAAGATCCACTTGTCCTACGTCAACTCTCGGCCCCCCTCTGCTCTGTAAAGGTAGTTATTGGTTCCGGCTGGTTGCACATACTCCTCAGTTTTGTCCCAGTCTGAGACCCAGCCTCCTCCTCCTCCTCCTCCTCCTCCTCCTCCTCCTCCTCCATTGGGATCCGCTGCCTGGTTCATGGCTCCGTAACCTGCTCCACCACTTGTGCGATAGAGCTCCTCTGTCTCATTTGCGAGCTCATCCTCATCCAGGATGCCACATTTCTCATCACTAAGTTGCTCTGGCTCGGCCCAAGTCTGCTTCTCCCCAGATGCAAAAATTCCTGCAGCACAGATATTTAAAATAATATGAGCCTTTCACCAGGGCTGACACCAAACATCGGTGATGTTTACATCAACATTCTGGTGATTTGAGGAAGCGGTAGAAAGAATATACCAACCATAGAATATTACACCTCCATAATGGACAATTGAGGCAATAAGAAACACACCCTGCCACTCTTCCCGTGTCTATCAGTGAAGGGTGAGAAGGAAAAAATGGGACAAATGGTTAAAACATTAAACAAGGGCGTGCTTTAATTTAATTCATGATTTTTAAATGAAGTACTACTCTGCTCTCCAATAAACTTGGTACATGTGCAGAAAAGTAAAAACAAAACTGGCAACTTTTCCACAAGTGTCAGATTTCTCCTTGAATAAGTGAAACAAAGTCTTGATGAGGAAGTGATATTCAGTTTCTGTTGCTGTTTTAGATCTTTTCTGTGACCAAATTGACTGCCAAAACTGCAACACCAAACAAGATAACAAAATTAAGGAAATGAAATGTTTTGTGTCAGTGGAGGTCATTACGGATACTTCACCTTGTTCTTTGTCATGGTACCGACTATAAGTGGGCAAACCATACCAGACAAAGTGCCCACACCGTTGGAGATACCCATGAGAATACTAGCATATCGTGGTGCGATGTCCAGGTGGTTTACATTGAAACCTTGTAAAAAGGGAAAACATTTTATTAGAATAACACATTTCAAGGTAAAGCTCTTAGGATGAGACGAACAAAATCCATCACGAGGGACTGAATCCTCAACTAAACAACTGAAAGATAATTTTAGCTTTTGATTCCTCTCTTTTTAAAAGTTACATTTTTTTAAATTATTTTATTTTTTTATGTATTTTATCTTTAAAAACAGAGAGTATCATGGACTGTGTGGATTGTTATGATAATTTTATATGTATATACTGTATGTGAAATGGTGGAAGTACCTTGTGTGTTTTGAAGATTTGACATGTGTGACTCACTATGGGGACAATAAGGTTTCTCTGTATCTATTTATGACCAAAAGGATTTATTTTTCTTCTAATTCTAATTTTTAGCAGGCTGCACACTGAGAGCTGTAATGCTGCTCTCCATATATTGAAGTTCTTAAACACAGTTTGAAGTTAAAACAATTAAAAGGGGTATAAATATTAAATACACTATCCTCATATATGTTTATATAAGGGTATAATCTCTGTCTCACTATAAGATGACACTAATTCTTAAACACTGGACCTTAAAGGCAGGGAGGACTTAAATAAAAGCATAATAAATAATAAATAAAATCATTTCAAGTTTTCACCTGAAATGGCAAAGCCAGAGAAACCCACAGCCAGGACCAGGAATGTAATAGCTACACCCTTTGTATGAGAGAAGCCCACCACCAGCAGCAGTGTTGCCTCCATCCCAAAACCTGGTGGAGTCCAGGGAAGAAACCACAGACACAAAGACAAAAAGTGTCAAAGTGAGACGTGTAGTTTCACCTGAAAGCCATTTTATTTGTGCCTCTCTCTTCTCACTGCTCACAAAATGCTGTTCACAGAACAGTGTCCTAAAATAGCCTCAGCACTGACAGTTCTCTGTACACTTCGACATTTCACAAAAATAGCTGACAAATGCTTCTGCTTTGTGAGTCATCATTCGTCTTATGCAGGAAATGTATTCTGACCACAGCGGAATAAATACTTGACTTAAAATCGAAAATGACATGACTTTTTTTAAGAGGCAAAGCTCAACAGTCAAATGACAGTAGCGTTTACCTATGTCAGAGTTTGAATATGTACTACATACTACATTGAAAATGTAATTTACACATCTGTACAACAGATGCTGCACTTGTATCAATATTAATTTGTGTGTTGTGGCAGCGTTAGGACACTTAAGTAAAACATCAACACAATGAAAGTTGGTGTTAAAATGTAAAAAATTTGTGAAAGTAAAGTGACAGTATATATATATATATATATATATATATATATATATATATAATACAGTGGAAGGGGCAAGAATAGTGTAAACAGACACTGTATATTTAACAAATGGTCCATGTTTAGGCCGAGTTCATTTTAGCCCTTTTTTACCTCCACAGTTCATGAGTTTCCTGACATTAGTAGTGGTCATGATTTGGTTCGAGCGGAGATAGTCAGCAATCTGGCCACCGATGGGCACAACAATGGTCATAACCAGATGGGGGAGTGCAGAAAGTATGCCCACCTAGGTGAGAAAAACAAGCTTTTGTGTAAAATATCACAGGTGTTTGCCATGCAACAAACAGTGAAAGCTGCGACTGTGCAAGTGCCATGTAATTTCATGAGCTGTGTTTGGTCATGGCACAGGTCTCCACTGAACACATCTGATTTTTTGTGTGTTACCTTGCTGATCTCGAATCCAAACACCTCTTCGAAGTATGCCGGCTGGCTGATGAGAAGCAAGTAGAAAGTCCAGCTTCTGCAGAAATTAGCCACAATAATGGCGTACACTGGCATGGAGGTGAAGAAGGCCCTCCATGGTGTGTTAAATTTCTGTCACACATATAAATATATTACTATGATGTTATTATTGTGTTATTATATCATTTTTATAGCACAAATGATTCACGCAACATTTGAAAATTCTAGACTTACAACATAAATGGTAGTACACAAGAACTGTGATATTTACCTGATTTAATGGCCTTTATTTGTATTTGTTGTTAAATTTGAACAAATAAACACGCATCATAGACCAGAACATTGGGGTTTATAAAACAAGTGGGTGAAATAAATAATTAGTTTTACTGTTACTGTTGCATAAATACAAACAAAATTGACAAAATGTGTCTTTGCTATTTCGGAATGATGAAGTGATTACACGACGACTTTCTCTTGAAGTCCATCCAAACAATCTTTGATGCTGCAAATCGCTCTCATTTACTCAAAGCTAAGTGCTGATACAGTGTTCTACTAACCAATATTGAATTTTGGGCCGACTCGCCGATGCTTTCTTCGATATATTTCCTCTCCTCCTCAGTGATGGTGGGATGTGCTGCTGGACTTTCATAAGACACCAGAGTCCAGAAGCAGTACCACATGATCCCAAAACTTCCTGGAGCAGAGGAAAGAAAGATAGAAAGGAAAATGTAAAAAACAATCATGTGAGTCTCAAACCTAGAAAAATTATGGAATTATACTGTATGTTGAATTCGGATGTAGAGGGTGATGGCTCCCGTGTATGTTAATTAAGGCTGATATTTCTGCTTTTACAGTCTTTTTGTCATTTCAGGATCATTCAGTATATACACTCACCGGCCACTTTATTAGGTACATGTGTTCAATTGCTCATAATTCACATATCTACTTGGCCAATCACATTATCAACTCAAAGCATTTAGGGCATGTAGACATTAGCAACATGACCTGCTTGTTGGTGGCAACAAAACTACTGATCTACTGGTATTTTCATGCACAAACATCTCTAGAGTTTACAAAGAAGGATCTGAAAAAGAGAAAATAGCAACAGCACTGTGAGCAAAAAAAGGCCTTGTTGTTGCTGATGGTCAGAGAAGAAAAGAACAACAGTAGAACAGAGACCAACAGTAGCTTAAATAACGCATTTTAGAAGACCATCTCGAAATGAACATCACATTAAGCGGAAGAACTCACCAGGTGCCAGTACTGCCACTTTCATGGGAGTGCAGTGTAATAAAGCAAATAATATGCACTTTTCCAAAACCCAGGGTTAAGATTTAGGTTTGGGTGACACTTTATTGTTCATAAAACATAAATTACAAATACAAACAACTATTTAAAAAAGAAAAAATTAAAAAGTGGAGAGCTTGGAGTTCAATTACAAATAACAAAAATGCATTTTAATAAAACAATTTCAATGAATTGACCATTGAAGCAGTGGATGAGGCAAATCACTTGTTAGATCAAGAGCTTTGATTTTGATACTAAACCTTAACCTGTCACTCAGCTGAACCATGTGTATTAACCCCTCACTGTTTTGATTTTTCATTTGACATCCATGTGTCTGCACCAAGCCACCATATTGAAAGGTACAGTGCTTTCTACATATCAAAATAACACCTTAAAATAAATCTAATTTAATAAATCTAGAGCAGTGAGACTGCTTAATGTTACGACCTCAAGGTCACGTTTTCTCTCTGGCCCTTTCTTTCAACCAGTCACAGCCAGAGTGATGGCACCTCATCTCATGCTTGTTTTAATAGTTTTATAGCCTCTGTGTTGCTTTTGGTTCCAATCGACATATTTTGCGTCAGCCTGTGGGTAAAAGGTCACTCACCGTAGACATAGAAGACCGATGACCATCCTGAGTACTGGACTAGGATTCCAGCTAACGGCATAGCAATCACAGCACCTGCATAAGAACCTATAAGAAACACACAAATGTTGTGGGTGTCGCTAACCAGCAGTGAAAGATCCCAGAGAAACGTCATCACAGTAATAAGAGACTGACCACAGAAGGCTGTTGTGGCCAAGCGACTTCTTTCAAGAGGTGGTGCCCATTTTGCCCAAATACCATGACAGGCAGGATATGACACCCCCTGTGGAAGAGGGAAGAAATGACACGACAATAAATGTTCTGAATAAACCACATATCTCAATGTCTTTGTCATGTCCATATCGAGTGTCAGGTCAGTGTGAAGAAGGAAGGTGTCGGGAAGACCAAAGCACCTCTACAAGTCCTTGAAACACCCTGACGATGATAACACAGCCAAAGTGCATCCGTGCTGCCATGGGGATCAGCATGTTCAGGAAAGATGTGGCCACTATGGCAAAGCCAAACACTCTAGATCGGAGAGGAGTGCAGAAAGTTAGAGAGAGTCAGTATGCCACCGGTCAAATCACAACTCTCCAGGCTTCATAACTCAACTTTGTTTTGCAACCAAAAGACTACGTTTGTTTTTTTATTTACAGTCTATGTGCATAAGAAGGGAAATAACAGACCTGTTTGCTGCAAACTTTTGACAAATGAACCCTCCTGGAATTTGAGTGACTATGTATCCCCAGAAGAATGAACCGTGGATCATTCCCACTGTTTCTGGATCCCAGTCAAACTGAGCTTTCTGTCAGGGCAAAAAAAATAATAAAATAAAGGAGGACAATCAAATTACAAACATATACATGAAGGTGATTTCACAAGATGCAACATTTATTCATGCATTTACGATCCCATGTGTCTGTCTTGCTTGTGCAATGAACTTCAGATTCAAAAATTAGCAACCCTAACCCTAACAGCCAAGCAACATACTTATAGCACACTGTATAAAAGTATGTTTTTATGAGTGTAAAGTAAATGTCAAGTGTAAAATAATTCAATTTCTGCCAATGAACCCTCCTAAATGTTACACAGTGGACCTTCAAGAACTTGAGGATGTTTACCCCAGACTTATGCTGGCCTCAGAGGTGCATTTGGCTGAAACATCACGTGACATTATTTTCAGAAGTTAAACTTCAGCCCCAGATCATGACAACTCACCACTATGATCTCCTTGTTGTCTCTGTAGACTTTGTGGCTGTTGACCATGCTAACAATGGCCACGCCCAAGTTACATCGGATACCAAAGGAGATGCAGAAGCCAATACCGGAGAGGATGGCAATGATGTAGCGCCTTGGCAGACCGAAGCACGTGCAGTCGATCACGGGCATCTCCTTTTCCTCCACCAGCTCTGGCCGGCCCTCTGCTGACAGTTCAATGGTCTCGCCATTTTCCTGCTTCTTCTCAAGAACTCTGTAAAGATAAATTGGGAAATGCAAATATTAGATGTTGCATGTAGTTGTTCTTCTTAATATGTTGGTCTGACTGTTTGGCTTGTACCATAAATAGGAGTACATAATAAATTGGAGGAAGTTTAAAATGTGAAATGTAAAACAATTATTAATCCCTTAGTATAGTTTAAGATTTCTATGCTGCGGATTTTCCTTAAGAGCAGTGTGCGATTTACCCCAGGTTTTCCAAACACTGGTTGCCAAAGTGAAAACAGTTTGATTCAATATCTGTGGATGTTCAAGACACTGTCACCCTATTGATGTAACTTTCACTTATTTTTGCTTCTCAAGGAGTTGATTAAAAACTAAAAAAAAAAAAAACATTTAATATTTCATTTTTTGCATTCTATCCAAAAATCTGGTGTGTCCATCATCCTCTTTACCCTTCAAATAAGGTTAACTCCTCTCTTTCTGCTCTCATCTGCACCCGAGTTCATTCATGGCTTGCTGAGAAGCCCTGACCTCTTCAAGTCTCCAGTCTAAAAGACATCAAATATGCATCAAAACGCAGTAGATAATCTATTAAACATGACATGTGTAACGTTGAGTTCTCAGATCAGACTGCAGGTCCAGATGATAAAGCACAAAGTCTTGCTGCTATTCATAGTGATAAATGTAAACTGTAATAACCAGTGAAAGTTTTATCCATATCCACATTTTATCCATAATACAGTACCCAGCAGTGCAGAGAGTGAATGAAGCTTCTGGAGATGGTGGGTGTATTTTATGTATTTACAGTATATGACCAGCAGAGAAAAATAATAATAAATTGAAAACAAATTGATCTGAATTGATTGAATTTCTATATCTTTGCAATCTGCCCTGCCCAGGTTCTTTATATGGCTATAAAGAGAGTTTTTATACATTTTGCATACATATCTGTACTGAATTACCTTGTATAAAAAGAAGGAAATTCCTCTATACTTTCTCAATCTCAATGCAAAATTTTACAGCTCTACAGCCTCCGCTGTTCATCAAGGTGTGCAGAAAAAAGCAATACATAAACCATCACCAGAGCTCCTATACAGTGTCCTTCCTGCTGATGACATGGATAGTAACATATTGAGAGGCAAACAGATGAAAGCTGTGTTCCTGCCTTTGAATCTGTTTAGTAAAGTCACCTAAAGAGTCCACACTCTGGGCAGATTGAGAAATAACTCAAAACATACAGCACATGCTCTATTAGTTACAGTAAGCAGTGGATGAAACAGTCTTCAACAGTGATCAAGTATTAATGATTCTCCCTCCTGAATTATTAATATCTCTGGCTCTCTCTGACTATTTTTATCTGGGTGGGACTCGCTCTCTTCCGCTCTTCATTCCTCCAGTCTCCTCCTCATCATCATCATCTCCCCTCACACACTATTCAAAACATCTCTGTCCTCGACAACACAAATTCAATCTCTGCAATACAGTAAATGCTTGTTTTTTTATAAACTTGTTTTTTGGTTTTTCTTGTAACCTGTACCGGTTATCCTGCTTTGATGTTTCATGACTGACTCAAAGTGAAGGAAAATCCGTCCTAATCCCTACAAGCTACCTGACCTTCTCCTCACTGCTCTCATCACACTATGAGGAAAGGTCATTGCTCCTTGAACCTTTACAACCTAGTGATAAAAATGTATCTTTCCATTTAGTTTTCACCTAAATGAGCCTGATTTATCTCAGATTGTTCATGCTGATCTCATAATTGAAATATCACGATGGTTCAGCAGCTTTATTCAGGGTAGAGTCGACTGTTTGGATGAGAGAGAATCACATCAGAAGTGTAGATTATTAAAAGGTTGACGTTGAAAGGCTACAACTAAACAAATGAACCACATCAACTATATTTCTGGTAACACTTTCATGATCACAGGATGCACTGAACTAAGAAAAGTATCTTTTTTTCCACTAATCTAATTCAGTCCTCCAGTATAAGAGCATCAGAAGGCAGATGTTTTATGTTGAAAGGTTTTTCGAAGCCTGATGAACAGATGGTTGATAAGCAGATTACTTTATAATGGTGGTCCAATCAAATCTCATGTATGATGCCAAACCTGACTCCGTCTTAACAGGATCTCACTTATAATGAAATATAGAATTATCTTATGTCTGCTAAAGTCTCTGATCATTGACTTTTGAATTGGAACGATGTGGCTGAAAGTTGGCCTCACTAAGATGAACTCATACAACATGTGTATGTGATGCGCAAGCACGTCTTGAATCAACCTGGTGCGATAGACCTTTTTACACGGCAGATATTTGTCGACATGAAATAGTAGGAAAAACACAGCTTTACCACACACATTAATTAGGGTTCCACTCCAGGTTTAAGAAAGCCTGGGTCATACTTTTTCTTCAAATGTAAGGCAAGGTCACACTAAATGCCTGACATTTAAACCTGTAGAAGCTGAGTTTTTGTTTTTTGTTTTTTTATAAAAATTCAAAAAATTATTTTAAATCTGCAAATATATTTCCCATAATTTCTGGATGTGTCCCATTAAAGTGTTAAAAAAACTGAAATGAAATGAGATTAAATGAATAGAACAGAATGGCTTTTATAAAACACCCAACAATAAATAACACATCGTTGAGTTTTGTGTATAGGGCAGTGCCTTTTACCCATGTCAGCCAGGTATCCAGGGATCACCTGAGCACAGGTGCACTTCACTGAAATTAAAGCATATAGAGGCAGTTCCTGGCTCTCTGCCATGGCCTAATCCTGGCCGTGAGATGCACTGAGAGGCAGGAGGGGTGGCACGATGACAAGCTATAGGGCTACTTAGAGGGACAGAGGGAGAAAGAGAGCACTGTCCTAGGTGTGCGGTCTGCAGGGATTTACGTGGGCCGACAGCTTGGGCGAGCAGAGGCTATTTCTGGAGAGGATTTAAGTGTTTAGACGCTACATCAAATCCTGAGAGAGAGGAAGAGGAGTCCATCAATACCTCTCTTGCTTTCAGACATCCATCAGTGACTGACTGGTGGGGAGGGAGGAGAATGTGCCGCACAGTATTTTTCTTGCAGCCAGTTTAGGACCAGTTCTGTAGCAGAAGACTTACACATGTGGCGTGTCCAAAGTGAAAACACCACATGATGTTGACAATGTCACATTTTAGACCTTGGCTCAACAGCAGATCATCACAAGTCTGTTTACTCTCCTGATATCTAATCCAAATAAACTGCAGTGACAGAAGAAAATAGTTAATAAACTTTAAAAGAAGTGGTAACACCAAAGTCAGTTAAGTTAAACTTAAACCTAGGTGTTACCAACTGAAGTTATCTTTTATATTTTAGTTTTGAAATGTTTGCCAACCACATTAATGTAGAGCCTTTATAACACTGATTTTTTTTTATTTTACCTAAAACTAAAATGAGCCAGTTATTTAGTTTAACTTTATTGCTGAATTACCAACTGCAGTAGTTTCTCAGTGATATTTGATTGGTGTAAAATAGCAAAATGAAAATGATTTCCACAAAAAGTACTTTTTTTTTTAAGTTTGGCAACTAATTCCTTTATTCACTAGAAAGTTAAATAAAGTGGTCCTGAGTTCTAGTATTCTCCAGTGGCAGGTGTGACAGTTTAACAGGCCACACAGCCAAACCACAGCACCTCATGACAGGAAGTGAACCTCCACACAAGCCTTAACATTAGGGTGAGCTAAAGCTTCTGTAATATGACAACTGGGACAGCACTGCAAAAAAAGAAGAGCCTGCAGGAGCTGAATGTAATTATTGATTCCAAGGCTTTATCTTACACTGATAGAGCAGTTTGGATCTAAAATGAAACTTAATGCTCTTTGTTTGTGCCTCAGAAGCAAAGAAGAATTAAAGGCGCAGTTTTTTAATTCTATTCTTCACAGACTCGATTCTGTCGTTATTTGATGGCTGAACAGTGATTGCATAAAGTAATAAATTACATGAATCCCATTTTCTCATGTGATGGAGTCACAACCTATGAGAAACACATGTAGTAAAAGCTCAGACTAATACAGGTCCTGAAGTTTTAACTGTGTTTCACTAACTATAGTGTAACTAAGTGTTTTCTTCAAATAAAAGTAACTTTTCCTTTTTAACACTACACCTGCAGTCGTTTCCTGGGGGTTGGCTGGTTGTCATTTGTCCCAATGAGATGTTACATACCCGTATATTTTGCCGAGAGTCTTGGCTGCCACGGCCTTAAACCTGTCCGGCCGGATTTCCATCTTCACGACTCCAGGATCCGACCAAAGTGCAGTCTTTGCGCGCTCCCGCCCGAGCGCACGAGTTTCTCACTCAAACATTAATTTTTTTTTAAAAGAAAAAAGGGAGGAAAACTCGATTTAACTTGATGACCAGTGACAGTTTCCCGTACAATCTGTCGTCATCGACGCTGATTTCCCACAGATTGAACTGGTTTCAACCTCCTCACTGTGAAATCACCTGAACCAACATGTTCAGTGCCACTTCGGCAGACTCCCCGATATCTGCGTAAACTTCTTCACGCTCTCTTGTGTCCGCTGAGGTTCAGGTTTGGAGCTGGAGGCAACTTCCGGCAGGATTCATGGCCCGGTGCGGTGTCTCTGACCGTGGTCCTGAAACCAGATTACCGATGCCTGCGCGCTAATCTCTCTCTCCTGGTGTGTGTAGTAGGAGTAGATGATAACATGTCACTTCCTTTCCCGCAGCCCGGCGCTTTAAGCACCGACTATTCTTGGACCACGCAAGCCTTGAATGGAGGGAGTTAGAGTAAACACGGTCTAATCGAAGATTGTTAACAGAGTTCCCGGTGATTTGTAACCAGAAAGGGAGGGGAGGGAGGGGCAGACTCCTCCCGGGACAAGGCGACTCTTTCTGGGTTGGACACGTATTATGTTAACTATTTAATTTGACAATCAACATTATAATGTTTTCAAATAGTAAAAATGACTAATCTTGTTTGCAGCCTTAAAGATGAAGATTATCATAGAAAAACGTGTGTGTGCACTATGCATCGTACCAACAGTGGCAAAGCTGCCATGACGCATCATTTGGCGATTGTAGTTCCAACTATTCAGCCTAAAATTACTAAAAACCGTGGCTTTATCACAAATATTTGTAACACCTGACTTCTGACACTTGCTTGCTAGACACTAGATGATCTTTTTTTTCAATTCTGATTTGATCCACATGTGAAAGTGACCATATTATGAACCGCAAAAGATTATATTCTATCGGGTTTTTACTGTTTATTTAGCCACTCTTTGTTACTCTTCTGTTATTACTATTTGTATTTATTTATTAAAAATGTATTTTTTAATTTCATGGCACTGTGTAGAGCCAAACTCAAGCACAATGTGATCTTCAGTTCTGACACATTCACATGTAAATGGATTTATGTCTTTTTTTTCACCACATACCAGTGGGAACAGCACAAATCTCATGGTCTGATCTTTTTCAGGTCTGATATGGACAGAATTAGAAAAAAAAAATCTGTTACTGTTAAAGTTAGTCAAAAAAAAAAATAAAACATTTGATTTGAAAAACTGATTTGATGGCCAATACTAGATTTTTCAGAGATAAAGTGATGGGTTGAGAGTGAGGTAGTGAAGGGTAACAGGTGGATTTTATCTTGTTGATATTTTCTTATCTCAGTGGTCTCTGCTGAGTGACACCTCTCACCGAAAGTGCATAGTTTCTCCTACCCTCTCATTCCAGGGAAGTAAAGCCTTAAACACATCTGGAACCACAATTTGTAGCTCAATAGCAGCAGTTGTCCTGGCAACAGTGTCATGGTCAGCACCGCTCCTCATGGAATTTCTTTCTTGGACTACTTTAGGAGCCTTCATGAATTTTGACAGGATGCTTCTGGTGTTTCTCACTGAAAGGAAAATGCACTTTTAAACCATATATAATGTGTGATAATTCATGTCATGAAACATTCTGAATATTTACAATTCTGAGTATTTTAAAATAAACATATACACATTACAATTCATTACAGACTTTGGCTTTATAATGACTCATGAATGTTTTAATAAAGCAATATAATGAGCCCTTATAACTATGATTATACAGCACTAGAGTTGCATCATGATGAATCTATAATTATGTGTATTATGTGTGATAATGCTTTACACACACAGGCTTCTTAAAAAGTGCTGCCAAAATATGTTTAAAAAAAAAAAAAAAAAAAAATCAGCATTCCATCCATCATGAGAGTGTTTGTTTTCTGGTACGTGCTGAAAGACAACAGAGAGGACGGACGGTGTTAGAAAACAAGCAGAGAAGATCTAATTTATTGCAACTGTATACAACTGCAACAAACAAAGGCAGATGTGATACAGGCAGATTTATTAAAATGCAACAACACTAAGTGAAAGATATGTGGTAGATGTCAAACCTATGAGCACTTAGTATCAGATGCAGCTCTTCTCCAGATCCTGAGCTGATATAGTTCTCAGAGACTGAGAGGAGAGGAAACGAGGAGGGAAGGGCATGGCGGAGGGAGGAGGGGACAGGCTGGGTGGGACAGAGATGATGGACGGAGTGTCCGAGAGTGAGCCGTAACCAGCTTTGCGTACGTCTATTCCACTGGAGTTAACGGAGGTGTGAAAGAACACAGAGGGAGGGTCCATGGGGTCTGCGGTTAAATCTGCAGACAAACACATGAGAAACTGCATATAAACATCAAATTCAGATTCATTTATTCACCTTAGAAGCTCACATGATAGAACAGAGGTCTCAAACTCGACGCCTACTGGCCACATGTGGCACTGCAATTGGTTTCATGTAGCCTGCCACTTAATATCAAGTTATGGCTGGTTATTTCGGTCTGTTTTTGTTATATATAGAGTCTTTGTGCACCTTAAATATGTTTTATTTTTTAGAAATGTTGTTTTATACCAAAATGAACAATTTTATTTGGAAATTCTTTGAATTATCATCATGAATATGTCTGTATGAGCTTAATTAAACCACAATGATCTCATATCTCCCATTCTTATTGATCTGCTTTTGGGTTTTTTTTCCCAAAAAAGTTTGACTTTTTTTTCCACTTGACTGGCCCTTTACTGACCAGACAAGATGCTCATTGGCTCCTGGTTCATGTGAGATTGAGACCCCTGGGATAGAACATAACTCCTCACATATTGACTATTCACAAGTAAAGCTACACTGTGTAACATAGTCTTTAAATAACAAAAATAACCCACTGATGCTTTACAACACATGATTCACTTCAAGCAGTAGCATTTGAAAAGACCAGACCTGAGGAGAGTTTTTTTTGCATTGGATCTAGTACTACTACTAATATCCTATAATAGCTAATTATAAAATTCACATTTTTGCTGCTATAGACTCAAACAGTCAGCTGTTCTGAGTGTGACTATTTACACTGACCTCACAAATGCAGTGTGACAAATTGGTATAGCACAATCAAAGATATTCTGTTGGATTTGTATCTTATTTCTCATTTAGAGTAACTTTTCTTTTTAGACTCCATAATTTACTGACAAGTAGTGAAGAAAAAATAATACAGCATGACAGTTGCACAACGTACCCGTGTCATCGTTGAGCTGAGCGTGCAGGTACTGCTGTTTGGTGTAGAACTTGTTGTAGATGCAGTACACTGCAGCCATCAGAGTGAAGGTTCCCATGGCAGCAGCGATGAACAGACCTACTTTGGCGTTATCATTGTCTACATGACCATCTGTGGAAGCACAAACACTTCAAGACCAGCAGAGGGAGCTTTTCACCCTAATCCACACTGAACAAGGGAGAATCTCTGGGTACTGGAACATTTTTCTTTATTACTAGACTGATGCTGCCTTTCTGGGATTAACACTGTGAAAGGTGGGCGAGATTAGACTTACATGCTCGTTTTGCATTTAAGTGAGCGGCGTCCTCCTTTCTAAGAAGGTCTCTTATGCGTGTTGGAGGAGGAGGAGGCGCTGCTGGGGCCTGACGGTCACTGATCTCCCGCTCAGACTGCTGCATGGTGCTCTGGGAGCTGCTCAGTGGAAACACCAGCAGCAGCAGACACAGAGCTGCAAGGCGCGCCATGAAAGACATCCACTGGTCCACCTACAACATCAGAAATAAGTTACTTCCAAAAATATATTGTAGTGATGTTTCAAGAACAACGGCTCTGTGAAGGTGTGAAGACTTTTTGTTGATCCAACATCATTCTTAATATTTTTACTGCAGGTGCATGATGATTTTCTGTGATATACCAGTGAAAACACACAAAACAGACATATCAGATAGACATAACATGATTAATGTATTCAAAAAGTAGTAGTTAATGTGCTAAATCCCTCCTTTGTTTTGTGTACGTATAGAGTTAGAGAAACACTATTCTATCTGTATATCTTGCTGCTCACATGGGTTTTCTGTAAGTGAGCTGTAATTCCCTGTCCCTTTAGAAGAATTAAAATGTCTTCATTCTAATAAGTGTATAAAGGGGTCCTCCTTAATTGTCCACAGACTACATCTGACAAGCAAATAACACCAATATATTTTGTGTTTTCCACTATCCAATAAAATATCAGTCAGAAATGTTTTTTTAATTCACCATTTTATCTTCTCACTATCATAGTGTCTCTCTCTCCGTATATCCCCCAGGTCAACAGTGTGGAAAATTTAAGTCACTGTGTTTTGTCTTTTTTTTGACCAAACAAACACTACAAAATACATGTACTACATTGGAGAGTGAGTCACAACGTTACTGGGTCGCAATGGAAGGAAATTTAAGTCATTTAAAAAGGGAATATTTTTATATAAACACAATTATATACAAATTAACAGCCCATTTAACCCAAAATAATACTCTTCTACACTTACAAAATAAGTACAAAATATATTATTTGTTTTCACTGTATAGTGTCAATTTTCTTGTTGGAAGTTTCTGCTTAGGAAAAGGTTCTGTGGGACTGCAAGTATGAAACGCTCCTTATGGTCCACAAATACACACAGTTACACACAGTTTAACATTTGAAATAGAAATTAGTAAATGCTTTTACCTGAGGTCGAAGCGAGGATGTCGTGTTCCCGTGTGTTGGGTGTTGGTCCTGTCCTCTCGCTCTCTCTGTGTCTGACTGAAGTGAGACTGCATCCAAGACAACTGAACTCCCCAGACAAATAACATTATTTCCAAGGGGAGCACAGTGTGCATCCTTCAGTGTGATCACACACATTTTACAGTATATAGAGAGCGCTATGTTAAGCCAAAGAAATCTTAATAAAAGAAAACAAGTCCTATGACAGCGACTTTTTTCCTGTGTGCGTTGTCACAGTGTTAGTGTGAGCTTTTACAAATATTGTACATCAAATTTGTAGGTTAACATGAAAATAAAAATGTTTCCTCAATAAATCAGTCTTTTCAATAAATAGTTCTTATATGAGGGGAAAAGAACCTTCCTCATAGGTTCTGTTAACCTACTATCATGAGTTTGTATAACAATAAAGTTGGAACATGAATGCACATTGGGCAGTGTTCCCTAATGACAATGTACTCGATTCCCATTTATTTGGATCATGTGTCTACAGCAAAGCATCAAAGAAATATTTTATGTAAAATATCCCAATATTGCCAAAGGTACTTTCTTTATTTAAGTTGTAAAATTCATCTGATGAAACCAACACCAATATTCCTAAAATGCATAATTCTATGTTATAATTAGGTCTTAAAGTATTACAACTCAGTTGTCAATACCCGTGTACTATGTAGAGACAAGCATTTTAATATAATACACTTAACAGTGTATAATTTGATCATTTTCTAGTTTGAAGCAATTTGGAATAAAAGGCAGTTATGTGTTTGAAAAAGCCTTCAAAACACTGGAGCTTTCCAAGGAGATAGGATACAAAATGTTATCAAATGTTTTCATAGCCTTGAACATCAGGATTACAAACCACCGACACTTGCTGACACTCAAAAACCTGACCCCCACCACCCCGGGTTAAAGAAAGGAACAAAGACGTACTTTTCAGCAAGAAAAACAAATCTTCATATTGTTTCTACAAGTTATTACACAGCTGCTCTCCACTTGCCTTGAAATGCTTCAGCTTCCCTCTGCAGAAATAAAGTAAAGCTGTCTTAGTTCAAACTCAGGAAAGAAAATCATTGCTCAAATACAGAGTCATGCCCCAATATTTTAATTAAAAAGGAAATATATACAGTAGTAGAGGAATTACATTTTCAAAAATAAGCCATTAGCTACATACAGTATTAAAAAGAGGAAAGTTACTTTTAAAACCACACAATGCTGGAATGTTTTCAACACTCTGTTCAGTCAGCCCTGTTCAGTGTGAAGGCACTTGATACAGGCACATTCAACAGCATTCAAGTTCATACGGTACCACTGAAAATGTACAAAATACTAACATTTCAAACACTGTCACATCAAATGGGAAAAATAATGATTTAAAAGCCAAAAATTATTTTACAAATAATTTTACAAAATCACGACATTAATTAATTATAAACCTCTGGTAAGATGCCTTTAGAAATATACATGCACTTGAGTTTTCTTTCAAACCCAAAGTAAAACTAAAATTTCTAAATAGATATAGCAAAGAAAATTTGATTCACAAATAAAAGGCAACAGTCCCACATTTCATTCACAAAACATTTGTTTTTCGAGAAAGTGAAGGCAATACATGGATACTTACACTACAGATGTTATTTTACCCTCAGGTCAAGTGACCATTGACTATCCCCTTCAGCAAATAACGACAGTGAAACTGATAACACTTAAGTGCTGACGTGAAACATCACAGAAATGGCACATGAATGAGAAATTAAAGTTTCATTCTCTTAAATTCAACTCATATTAGGACAAAAACAATTCTGATTATGCTGCATAAAATATCTTCTCAAAACCTCAAACGTCTTATCTCGCACACACACACAGTTTACTGCCATAGAAGAGTAGACGCAGGTAATTTAGTAATAGATAATTGATCTACCCTTAGCTGCAGCCCTAGTTACATGACAAATATGCAACAAACATCAGGTTAAGGATTACACAGAGAATGTTACACGTGAGGTGTAAAATGGATGGCAACATTTTACCTGCAAACATAGACGTCAATATTAAGCTCAAGAACCATCACAGTAACTCAGTTCTCAGAAGTGTTGGTCAGTAAACATGTGCTGAATGGCTCCTGTGTAATGACCAGCATTGAAACTGTACCTGACAGCTGTAGCTGTGGGATATGCTCATATTAAAGTGTGACTAGGGCCATATTTTTCTGTCCAATCCCAAGAGAATACTTTAAAGATTTAAATATTAACCCCAGTTCTAATCAGAAACAGACCAATTATGGTAAAAAAAAAAAATAATAATAATAAAAAAAAAAAAAACGGATCGGTTTGTACTTATTTTTACATATTAAGCATCTATTCATCAGATGTTTACAATTTATCTTCAATAAAATAAGAAAAAAACATTTATATTTCACCCATTTTACCTTTCAATCTTTCAATAATCTTTTCAACAATCTTTTGAAGTGACAATGTCAACTGATGAGACAAGATCTGACCTGAATCTGAGTCATTTCTGGATTTTTGTCTGAACCTGGGCCAACCTGTCGGATCCCAACAGGCTCAGGTTGAGTATCCATAAACTTCTGTGCTCTCAAACAGCACACCTTTTCTCAAATACATTTGTGAATGCGCCATCAACAACAGAAAATATCACATTTGTGAAACCACTCAGTTCAAAAAGTTGGCAATATGTGAGTTAAGAGCTGAAGTTATCGCAGCTTTTAGCTCAAGAGGGAAACACTTGAGTGATTTTGTCACAGTTCTTTGGTGCAGGATGATGACATCATGTGTACACGCAAGAGGCCAAATGAATTCTGGTGACCGTTCTCATTCACGTTGTATGGCCACATACTGGATCAGATCTAGGAAATCACGTACTGAAGTGAAACAAATCTGATTTGAAAATCTTAATTGGCCTTTGGATTTCTGTGTCCACACAGCACTGAAACAAACTTCAGCTTGTTAATCTGAACATAGTCTTAATGTCAACCTTAATGCATTTATGTTTCTGGTGTAACAGTCTCACAGTATTTAGTAGGTTTAAAGTTTACTAGGACCTTTTGTTTGTAACACATTGGTTTTCATGGAGGAGATTTCTCTGTTCACCATGTGGCTGTGCAGACTATTCCTGGACTCAAGTAACATTAGCGACCCCTACAGGTGTAGTGTTTAACAAGGACATATGTGTAGTTCACCGCTTTACACACGTTTGTTTTGTTCTGTTTTCAATTCAGGCTCACGTTTATGGTGTTGTGACTAAACTTAACAAACTGAAATAATGAATCACTTTCCAGCAGTGCAGTAAAATTTAGAGTAAAATATGGACAGTGACAGATTATGTGACAAATGGTCACGTGGCACAAACCGAGCAGGAAGTTTGCCATTATAGGAAAACTGAATGGTTGGTATATTCACATTCAACAGTAACAACCATGAATTCAAGAGATAAATTTAGTTTTTACAAAACTGAAAAACATTTTTGTTATTTTTAGATAAATATACAAGTATTTATACAAAAATAAGTCAGGTCACTTGGACAATAATATAAAACACCACCTTTGTTGTAAATTCTACTATTAGTTACCATATGACAATAAACGAATGTGTTCAATTTTCCCCATACTCTGCCTGCCTGGCAAGATCAATTTACACTTGAGGGTCTAGAATCGTTTGGTTCATGTTCCAGCTCCACATAAGAAGATAAACAGCAGTGAGAGATTGTGATGTACTAAATAAGTAAACAAACTGCAGTTGTAGTTATTCGCATTCCTCATTAGGGAAGATGTGACAACCAGATTTAGTGCCATCTCAATGGAGGATTTAGCAAACCTGTCCACAATCTGCACCATTTTTCATAAACTGCTGTGATTGGTCCAACCAGTTTGAAGACAGAGAATAAAATAATGAAAAAAAAATGCTCTGATTATGGATGGGCTTCATAGAAGTATAAAAAAAGGTTTTAAATATTAAAATAAAGAATATTTAGTTCCGCTCTCTGTGCCATGTTTGCACTAAAGAAAGGTGAAATTAAACTGTCCTTCAAAGTGGCACAATTAAAACTGACTTTGTATAATCACAGTTTCACAGTTTAGGAAAAGGGAGCAGCAGTCCCATTGCTTTGGTCCAGTTCTGTCATGTCAGTCATTGGAGTTTCACACTTGTCATCGGTGCTAATGATGCTGTACTGACCAGTCTCTGCATCTCTAGATGTTCGTGTTGATCTTTCACGCAAGATGGCATGGATCAGAGCCACAGGGATGGGTGTCATGGCAAATATGATGAGTGCAGCCAGAACAGCCAGAGCCCAGTCTGGGTAATCCAGGTGCTTCTCAGACGCCTGAAATAAACAGACTACAATCAATCATCAAAAAGAGGTTGTTTAAAAATGCTACATCAAGTTGCAGCTGATGTAATTTCTACAAAAAATAATTTCTGCACATGAACACAGAATACCAAATTGAGGGATGAATGTGCTCTCCATTAAAATCTAAAAGGATGCATCAAACTCATCGCCCATTCGTCCCAAGGACAAACATAATTTTTCCACAACAGTGCAATGTGCAGAGTTTCACTCCAGACTACACTGCACACATACTACAGTGATACTACAACCCCTATTTGGATAATTGTCATAATTTCTTGAAAACTTTATTGAGAACTATGGCGGAAGTGTCAGTGTCTATATAATCACTGTAGACGTCACTGGTCTCCTGTAGATTACACTATAATTTATATTTTCAAATAGGTGTTGGAGCATCACTAAGATAAGACCAGTGAAGTCTTAAGTGACTTAATAGACACTGTATTATGGTATAGTGCAGAGTAGTTAATACCCTTCCATCTGGCAGCAGCTAAGTGACCAATAGCAGTTTTCACTTTTATTTACATGGCTTCAGATAACTTACATTATGCTACACCTACACTGTTTAGCATTATCCAGCTGTTAAGACATCCTGTGCACCTGCTCCATGTCTTTTAAAATTCTACAGACCACAAGTTACCACCTGAAGTGATGGACAAAACATCACTCTGTCACAGTCCATGCTCAGTCACCATAAACCTATGGACTACAAGAACTGACTCGTCATCACCTCATGTGCCTGGCAGCATTTGGTAGATGCTTTTTTTCCCCGCCATTGGATTGTGGCTTTTGTTCATTTGTTGTGGGATTTTTAAAAAGGTCTTACATGCTGCAATTTTTTTCTAAATCTTTGTAAATGTTTTAATCCTAAATGCAAATTAGTTTGAAGCTGTGTATGGAAGTGTGTCACACATTATGATATAGTTTTGCACTTACCAGCCATCATACAAAACAGGTTTTCCAGAATGAACATGCATTGTTGCTGCACTGCCTCAAGCTGTTTGTTAATGGCTGAGAAAATTATGCTTGAATTCCATTTTACAGAACAAACTCTTCAAACAAAGACATAAATGCACCACTGTGCTGTGTTCCATTCTGAGTATGCTTTTTTTCCCCGCCATTGGATTGTGGCTTTTGTTCATTTGTTGTGGGATTTTTAAAAAGGTCTTACATGCTGCAATTTTTTTCTAAATCTTTGTAAATGTTTTAATCCTAAATGCAAATTAGTTTGAAGCTGTGTATGGAAGTGTGTCACACATTATGATATAGTTTTGCACTTACCAGCCATCATACAAAACAGGTTTTGTAAACATGTGCATTAAAAGTGCATTTTTGCCTCTTTAAAATGACTATACGTACATTTTCTTGGTTCCAGGCCATATAAGTTGGTCGTGTGATGAACATCCGAATGCCAGTAGCTCCCAGCAGCCCCAGCATGGCAAGCAGGCAAATATATTTCCACAGGTATTTGTAAATCACACTGGGACGCCACCCTAGCATTGCTTCAATGTCATCAAGGAACCTGTAGAAACAGAATGGTGAAGGTTCAGAGTCTGGGTGGAACTTAAATCAAGTTCAGTTATCCACAGGCTGAAAAAAATACCTCACCTGTCTGCTCCGTACAGCCAAGCCACACTGAAGGTCTCAAAAACCACCACAATGATGAGTGGCAGCGTTGCAGAGTAATCATCAAACATTGTTACAAAGTAGTTCCCGCAGCGCTGGGTGAAGAGCAGGCCAATCACAAAGCCAACGATGCAGGTAAAAACTGAATGTAGAGAGAGAGAGAGAGAGAGAGAGAGAGAGAGAGACAGAGACAGAGACAGAGACAGAGACAGAGAGAGAGAGAGAGAGAGAGAGAGAGAGAGAGAGAGAGAGAGAGAGAGAGAGAGAGAGAGAGAGAGACAACGTAAAATCAAATTTGTGCTTCTCCTGAATTATTTAATTTAGTTCCCCTCTGCTTTAAGGCATCAGGACTGAATGTTATATAGGCAGCAAATTCTATTCAGTGTCAGCTCAATTATATGTGACAGACACTCAATACACTTCCCTGCACAGTTAAGCTTGACTACACTGATCATTCAAACCACTGTCACTGTCCCGGTTTACAAGCACTGGTGGGAAATTGGTTTATTGGCTCAAGTGTCTCCCACTCGGCTGTGCTGCGTAGGGTTCCACCCCTTTTAGCTTCCTAGTATTTCTTCCTATTTAGGTTGTGGGTAGTTGTTAGCATGTCAATCACAAATCCAAGTCTTCCTACCATCCATGAACTTGAAAATATTCATTCTTTAAGCTGATGAAGCTTAAAGAATTAATTATCTAGGTTTGTTAGTCCAACTTCAATAAATTCAATTCAGTGCAATTTCAGTAAACCAAACGTGTTAATATGTATTTAACAAATCACCCTCCCCACCGGCATCACTGTAAGTGTTTGTAACCTTCAGCACAAAATGACAGCACTAAAACTGTATGTAAATGTATATATAATTTTACTGCAGAAAGAAAATGTGTTTACTTGTGAATTTGGTCTTGTTGTTGGCCAGAGTCTTGAAGCGGTCAGTGAGGGGGGCGAGGATGCCCTCCATATTGCCAAACATGGTGCTGAGTCCCAAGTTGAGCAGCATGAGGAAGAAGAGTGCTGACCAGAAAGGGCTGCCGGGCAGAAGTGCCATGGCTTCTGTGAAGGCAATAAAAGCCAGACCTGTGCCCTCCACACCCTGAACACAAGCAAGAGCGACAGCTTTATTTTTTACAGCACAATAAATGGAAAATAATTAGGACAGTTTTTTCTTTCTTTAAATGTCACCTGCTGCATCTGTTTTTCCAGATCACAGTCTGTTAAATTGCCAGGAATCTTATTTCCATGCTCTTTAAACCAGGCTCTGTATTGCTCAACATCCACAGAACTGGGACCAGAGTAGTTGAAGGTTGGCATCCAATTTCCATCCACGTGACCGCTGCGAATCTGCTCCGACAGCTTCTCCACATTACTAGGAATATAGAATTATACAAGAGGCTGAAAAACGTAGGTAGAAATCTAAAATTAGAAATCTAATTTCATTTTTTTTTTTTTTTGAGTTGAGCATTCAATGTTACCTGTAGACTTAAAGTATTATACTCTTACTAGAAAGAACTGAAAGGTATAGATTGCCAATATGTATGCATTACATTTTAATGGCACAAAAAATACAATAAAAAGAATTATATTTAAATTGCAGCTTTGTGCTTTGCAAATTCCATTATTTCAAATGGCAGGTTTCATTTAAAAACAATTAACTGTTCAGCCCTAATTACACCCATATATACTTAATACAACAACACAGTGTGTTCTGAAACCACCTTGGTTTCTTTTTTGACTACCACAGTTATGACACAAAATTTTTTGACACATGACACACACATATTTAACCTACCTGACAATACAATCCATGACCTTGCCTTTGGCTCGAAAGCCAAGGACAGCAAACACCACCAGAGTCGCCAACACAGATGTGAGGAAGTTTATAAAGGAGACGGTGAAGGCATCACGGTGACAGTTGTTATTCCTCGGATTGTAGGAGGAGTAGGCAATAAGAGACCCAAAGCCAAGACCCAAGGCAAAGAAAACCTGTGTGGCCGCCTGCCGCCACACCTGAATGTTACCCCAAATTTCCAGCTAAAAATGTATTGAAGAAAAAAAATTAGGACAACTGGGACATTGGTCTGAACCTCTCCACATTCAACCAGACTGTAAATCTGCAAATACCTTAGGATAGAACATGTAGGTGATTCCATCTAAGGCTCCATCAAGCATGAGTCCTCGGACAAGGAAGCAGAAGAGAACCACGTAGGGGAAGATGGAGGAGAAATACATCACCTTAAAAGTGACAAAAATGATTACATTGACAGGTAAACTTAAAAAAAAACAGTTTCAACCAGTTACAGTCAACCAGTTATTTGGTTGAGATGCTTCAGGTGAAAACACTAAATTTACTCTAAGTAAAAGCACTGTTTTCTACAAATTAAATTTCTTCATGTTGGCAACTTCACCGAGTAATTCATTTACATTTCATATGGTTCTGTAAAATGTCTTTAATTCCTGCTACTTTTGGATGCTTAACAATGAATTTTCCCAACACAGAGGACTGACGTTACATCTAATCTTGTGTAAGCCTGCTGCTTATTACATGCTGAACATATGGTACTTGTAATTGAGAAGCTAAGTGCTTAAGTCAGTAATTGGGTGAAACACCTGATTGGGAATTAAACATTCATGGGATTAAACATTCATTTTAGATGTGAACTTTATATAAAATGCTATAAAACATAATTGTTATGCTTCATGCAGTACACTGCATGATTTAAATACTAGCATTCTATGCGAGCACAGGGTGATATAATATGAAAGACGAAAGCATACTTCATGTCATTCTTTTGTCTTATTTCACTCAGTTATATCATTATATAGCCAAATTCTAATGAGACCAAATGTGATATTCAACTATAACATTTATCAAAATGTACAACGTTTAAACTGCATTTTGTGTGTAATTTTGCCATCTAACATTTTTATTTTTAAAAGACATGCATGACTTAGCAAATGGTAACCATCACAATAATTTGTGTTAAAAATGACAGCCAATAGCCAAAACATCTCAGTTACCTTGACAGACGTCTTGATACCCTTGAACATTCCCAGACATACAATGGTCCAGGCTGCCAGAAGGCAGCAGATGATATACGGGTTGAAAGAGCCAGTGTCATCAATTGAGTCTGTGATATCCAAAGCTTTCCGGTACCAGAAATATGACGTGGGGGAGCTCTTCTCACATTCTATTACTGTTGTAAAAAACATTAAAAATATATAATACAGCTGCTCATGTGCTGTCAGTTTTTAATCTAACTGTGTTCGGTGTTTACCTGTTACATTCCCCTGCTCTGGACATTGATTCCAAGGTAACGGTGACTGAAATGAGTTCCCAAGATAGAAGAGACTCCATGCGAGGATCACATTGTAGTAGAGAGCCACAAAGAAACACACCTGAAGACATATGTGGCTTACTATTACAACTGAACAATGAACTACTTCCAGGTGATAAAAAAAATGAACATGCAATAGTTCCTAAAACCAGTAAGCACTGTGTTTACTGAAATGAAAAATGCAAACCTGCATGTTTCTTACATATATGTGTGGGGAGGAGAATCTATGCATTTGCTTTAGGTTTTAGGATTTTTTTTTTGCCAAATTAATGATGGTTAATTGCATTAATACCTAACTGGTTGTTCCCACTAGTATTGTGGATACATGTCTACCAATGACAGAAAAACAGAACAACAAAATCTCTCCTGTTCTAATGCAACGCCACACAGTGAGTGAGTGGGTCAATTTTACAGCAAACTGTCATCTTACCACACAGCTGGAGTAGCCAATCCCTGCCAGCCTTGGTGAAATGTACTTCCACACGCCGATGCTGCCCTGTCGGATGGCTTGCCCAGCCGCCAGCTCCAGGAAGAACAAAGGAATTCCTATGACCAACATCAGCAGCACATAGAGGAGGAGGAAAGCTCCTGAGGAGAGCAGGTGGCCAGCTTTCCGTTAGCAAATGAACCCAAGAAAATAATCTGGCAGAAGAAGAATATCTGACGACATTTCTACTGCCTAGACTGGGCATGCATGATCAAGATTAACAGAGGTCCAGTGTGTAAGTTTTAGAAGGATTTATTGGTTAAAATAAAACATACTACCCATAAATGCCTGTCTATGCGTGTAATATTGTTTTAAAACGCTTTATGTAGCCTTTGAATTAATCTTCAAGCAAGGGCCACCATTTTGTGCTACCATGACTCTACAGCAGCCTGTACAAACAAACCAGTCAGAACAGGGCATGACACATTTTGAAGCAGAAGCTCACTACACAAACAAAGATAAAGGGCATTATTACTGGAATGAAAAGAGTTCTAAATTTCCTTGGCTTGCTTGGAAAAGTGAGGAGAGCAAAGCTGTCATCTATTTGTTACAACCTGCAGTCTCACTATGTTATAAATTTGACAAAATGAAATTTTAATAACACATAATATTTTAATAATAACAAAAAAATATGGACTTTTAAAATAAATTGGCATACTAACATTTTAATATAAATGTAGAATATAATTACTATGCAATAGGTACTAACCTCCTCCATTCTGATGGCACAAATATGGAAACCTCCAGACGTTGCCGAGTCCAACACTGAATCCCACTTGAGCCAAAAAGTACTCTATTTTGCTGTTCCACCCTGCTCGAGCAGGAGGCTCTGATGAGGCTTCTTGGTTCTCCTCACCGACGTAACCGTTGAGCTCTGACCGTGTGGTTTCTGTCATGTCATCTTCAGTTGGCAGTGGCTGTTTTTCCATCTAAGAGAGATAGATACTTTATTAATCCCAAAGGGAAATAAGGAAATGAAAAGATTAAGAGAGGGCAAAAGTTACTGATGTTTTTAATATGTTTCTTAGGTCTTTTATGCACCTAAACAGTTGTTTTAAGACTGTATTGTAAGGATATATTTTCACTATATTTTCACTTAAACGCATGTTTAAACTCTAATAATAAATAAATTGCATTTAATAAACCAGTTTATTAAATGCAATTTGCTTAAAACAAATACAACTTCTTTTTCTTTCAGCTGTTCTTCATTAAGGGTGGCCACAGCAGAATTTTCTTATCCCCAAAGAAAGTTGATTTAAACTTTGAATGCACCATGGTTACAAAGAATGGAAAACACCCAGTGAGCGGCAGCATTAGAATGATGCCTAATGCCCAAACCAGTTTGAAATGATTGCAAGTAAAAAGTAACTCATATGAACACTCAATCAACACATCAAACAATGCATACATTGGATGACAGTAGTTGCCAATCCTGCCACCCTGTACCTAATAAAGGGTTAGGCTTGTGAATGTATATTCAACAAACAAATGATATTATGGGGAATGAATCCATCTACCGTGAAAAGTCTGTAGCTGACTTTGCTTGGCCGATTTACGCCACTGTATTTTAACGCTGGTGATAATGGTGTTACTTTGAGAGCTCAGTATTTTCTCAGGTGGTACATGGTATTACAAAGTGAACCAATGATTTAGAGTAAAAGCACAGGCATTACTGCTAACATTAGGGATAATTGTTCAGGTCACAAAAACCGGGACTGTGACAGAAAGCCAACATGAAAACCTGAAACTGAAGAAGCTCAATGGATGACAACGTTCATCAATTTGATTATTTACACCCTGTCTTTTACTGTGACCTGTCAAAATGTCAACTGAGACAACGCCCCAAGATACAGGAGTTTGAGATTAAAGTGCCTTTAGCCAGGATTTGACTAATAAACTATCAAATGTACTAATTTAATTCACCTGGAAACACAAACACAAAATTCGAAGCTTAAATTGACATCCGACTCCCAGCCTCTAATTCGGCAGTTCAGGGGAAAGAAATAAACTTTAACACTGTCTAAACCCCGGCGCCGACTCCCACCACTTTATTTTATGTGATATTGGGGGAGACACCTCTAGAAAAGGGGATATTTCACTGCTTTTCTGCGTCTAGACTAATTCAGCCGGGTCCAAAAACTAATTTTCTATTTTAAAACTGTTAAACCTGGATCAGATTGTCCCATAGAGACTGTAGATTCTTTAAAACACCGTTTCTGATTTACAAAATTATCCCTGTCGTGACAAGACGGTTCCACATACTTCACCTGTGGACAGCTAGCTTCTAGCAAATATCCATAAAATCTCCACAAATAAATAACAACAATTATTTCTTGAGCTGAAATAACACAGTGCACTGCTAACAGAGGCAACCGACCTGAACACCGGAAGATGCCGCAGACAAAGAAGCAGGAGGAGGCAGAAAACGGAGGTGATGACGGTCGTTTACTCGTCGGGTTCGATGAGCACGTGTAGCCGTAGCTGATAGCGTCACTACCTTAACACCCACGCGTGAACTACGCTCTTCGCCACTTTCATTTACGAATGAAACACACCAAATCCTGGAACACTAAGAACTGGGTAAAAACAAGTTAAGATAAGCGGCGAACACTGTGTTCAATGTGCCCACAAGCGAAACGCGCGCTTCATTGGCGTAGAAACGGGCTTGTCTTTTTCCGCGTGATGCAATCGTAATGTTGCGTTCAAGGGCTGCAGGAAAAACAAGCAGCATCCCGTTAGTCTTCAGTAACAGTGCAGTTTTATCTGTTACACCCGCACTTAATCGATCATGATATCAAGCACGTAACAAAAATATATGCAAATAAAGAAAATAATATTATAACTGTAATAACATTCTTTACAGCTGTACATACATTAGGAAATAAAATGTTAGGATACAAAAAACAAGAAATTAAATATTCAAATGCTAAAATTTTCACATTACCATTTTAGCAGTGGTTCTGCAGCACTTCGCATCTCCACTGCATTTTAAAGTCTATAAGTTGAAGACTTTAATTGATTGTGAGTACTGCTGTTATATCGACAGTCATGTACGGAAAGGGCAGTGAACGCGGCATAACGTCATACATAATACCAGAATACAATACATTTTTTTCCAAACAGCTTCTAACGCGCCATTTAAACTCGTAAAAGTGACAAAGTGAGACACTGGCAGTTTCTACTTGAATGGTCGTGGCTGTAAATTGCAATTTAAAATGTTGCCACAGTAACTGACGTAAACAAAGATTCACGACTATAACACGTGGCAAAATAGCACATGTCATTATTGTAAACCTTACTTGTTTTTCATTGTAAAACTTTGTGTTTACGGCGACACGATATTTCACACGTCCACACTTTTCACCTTTGAGTTGATGAAAACCACCAATCTAAGCTGATGCAACTGTCTGAGTCTGTCATCACACATCCTTGAATATCAGATTCTGCGAATTACTTCATTCAGGTAATCCGATTTGTGTGTTTGTCCACAGTCTCGTGGCTCTGGCTGTGAAATTTCTGTGGACGCACACGCACACGCGCACACACACAGTGTCTGCCACGTATGCCTGTTTTGTATGCAAATAAATCACACATTCTGCTGGTAGTTAGTTACACTACAGTCACAAAAGCTACAAAGTAAAATGTCTACTTGGAACTAACCACCCGTATTAATTAAAGACTGAAAATACCGTGCTGTGTCAAGACAGTGGAGGTCTTGGAGTGTCTTCACGTCCTTAAACCAAACTAAAGTCAAGTTGGATCTTGGGTTGTTACAACTTCACCTGACTCCGCCTTTCTCCTCTATTGGTGGACAAAATGGAGACTTGGCCACCATAATTATTCCACTGTTGTGAAATGTGAAACCCCACTTCCACAGTGTCTGCACGACCTGAAGCTGGAGTAATAATTGTTATTTCAGTCCCAGGCTGCTGCGAGGTGAGACCCGTCAGTGACTTTAGACCCTTGTGTCAGGAAACAGTTGGGGTAATTACGTCAATAATGTGGTTTAATTTTCACCCATGTCTTCCACTAGAAAAGGATTCTGAATTCATCCAGTAAATGGTCCCTGACGTAAAGCAGAGGTCTCAAACTCGCGGCTCGAGGGCCACATGTGGCCCCCCAGATGATTTCAAGCGGCCCACCACTTTTGTCTTTATTCTTAAAATTCTTAATCAAGTTGTAATCAAAGCTTGAGCTGTTTTGTTAGCATGCGGCATGAACAATATTTTTATAATAATAATAATAATAATACATTAGGTATATGTCTCATCTATTAAAATGCATTACATTCACCATTAAATTATACATAAGCCACTGTTTAAATTGCAGTTGTCTACATGTTGTGATTAATTTTATTTATGATTATATTTTATTTCTGTCTGTTTTTGTTATTTATGGACTTTTTGCAACAGAAATATGGTTTTTTTTTAACTATGAATACTTCCATATCCTAAAACAGACACTTTTATTTATTTTATTGCAATATCATGATGGAATATCACAATATAATTTTAAGCTTATATTGCCCATTTTTACTTTTGTTCAACTGAGTGGCCCCCTCATGACCAGACTAGAAGTTCACTCACCCCATGTCAGTTTGAGGCTCCGGGGCTCACACACTCACTCACTCACCTTCTACCTCTTTATCCTCCACATGATGGTCGCAGGGGGGGCGCTGGTGCCTAATCCTGGCTGACATAGGAAGAGAGGTGGGGCACACCCTGGACAGGTCACCAGTCCATTACCATTCAATCACCATCCACCATCCACTCTCACATTCACACCTATGGGTAATTTAGAGTGTCCAATTTGCCTAATCCCCCCCAGATCTGCATGTTTTTGGACTGGGGAGGAGGAAACAGGAAAACCCGGAGAAAACCCACTCACACATTGGGAATCCATGCAGAAAGGCCCTTGTTCCGACCTGGTTGCGAACTTGGGTCTTCTTGCTGCAAAGGCAAGAGTTCTAACTACTTATGTGCCACATAAGAGAAGAAAAAAAAAGAAGGGAAATAAAGAGAAACAGATGAACAATATCATAATTTCTATTAATGATTTCCCCAGGAGATGAATCATCTCATTTTCAAGGATGCTGTTAGAGTCAAAAGAAGCAAAAACTTTGGAATGCTACAGAATAGTTGCTGAGTTTGTCTTTTCTTTTTTCTTTCTGCTCCTAAAAGGCAATAAATTATGGGATTGTTCAAAGGGAAATATTTGAAATATGTGTTTTTGTGTGGGGAGTTGGCTGAGAGGGGAAAAAAATGCACTTTTGCTCTAAGTTGCCTGAAGTATTCTTAAATTCACTCCTTGCACATTGAAATCAACACAGATTTGCACAGGTAAGGTTTAACCACCAGATTTTCTTCAACAAATATTCCAAGAACAACACACATTTTTATATTTTGTAGTTATTTTACTCCAAACATGTGTCAATAAAGCAGACATATGTTAATGTGTAGTGTAGTGTGTACAGGAGTGAGTCAATATTTTATCTCTAAGGTGGGGTGGTATAGAGGGCGGGACTAAACAAGGTGACACAACTGTGCTGTGTGGAAGCTCTTAGTTCCACAGAGAGGAGGATAGAGTGAGGCACCCGCGGAAGCACTGAGGCACAGAATTCCTGGGCTTTTATTGTCAGTGCGAACACACATGCACAGCTGTTAGCGTCAGGGAATAAAGCAGGGGGAGTCTATCGACCTTGGTAAGCTGATTAAACTTCCAATTTTCAAGTCACTGTAGTCGTCTGAACTGAGACATCCTACTTTTAGATCATTTATTTCATTTAAATGCAGGTGTACTTTTGTTATCATGTCAACACAGAGACGTGCAGCAATTAATTTCTCCCAAACCTTCTCTGAAAGTATTTTTATTATTAATCCTTAGTTTTGCCAAGGTAGGAATTCATAAATGTCAAAATTTGAAAAGGATTTTTTTAATCTTCACTAGAAAATAGTGTAGACAAATTACGATAGTTTTGGCATCCAAATCTGCCTCTCTCTCTCTCATATACAGTATATATATATGTATATACTGTATATATATTACCAGTCAAAAACACCTTCTCATTCAATGTCGTCCAAAGGTGTGTCCAAACTTTTAACCGACACATATACTGTATATATTGTATATACGTATGTATATGTGCGTGTATATGTATGTATATATATATATATATATGTATATTTATTTATATATAAACACACACACACACATATATATATATATAAAGAGAGAGAGATTTAGCATTTTTTAAATTATTGATTTTTTTTTTGTTGTAGGTGAAACCACTTGGAGTTTTGTCTTTGTCAATTCCAAGGATTCCAGTGTTGATGGTCATTGAGGAACCGAGAGGTTTGATTGGTGAGGTCACTGTACTGTCGTCAGACTGGTTGGGCGGTTCACTCAATCAGCACATCCCAGCAGTTGAAACCGAGTGACACACACAGACAGACTAAGGTAGACTGAAACAGGGGAAGGGGAAACCTTGAATGAGAGTGTTGCTTTCAAAGGTACTGTCTATCAAATGCTAATGACAAAGAGACTACCTGATGGGATTTAACGTTCCTGTTTCAGAACACATTCAGCAGCACAGGCACCATCTCTTATCAAAGCCACTGTGGCACCACCCTCTGTAGCTGCACCTAAAATATTTTCTGATCCCATCTCTGCACCAGATACTCATAAAGAGTGGACGCAGTGGATAAAGGATGGCAAACCTCTCACGATATCTCGTTAATGTGAGTCTTATCAGCTACATGTGCGCCAACCCATGATATGACAGATTCACCCTTTTATTTCCCCTCATACGTATTTACTGCTCTTTTCTTGCAGCACCTGATGACGTTCTCCCTCCAGGACGGGGATGTGCAGGGTGTAGAGGAAGCCCAAGCACGTCTCTCCTTTTTGGCTGATAACAAGAAGCTGTGGAGTCAACAGATGTTCCTGGATGTTGGAGCAGAGGCCATTAAGCTCCGAGACATACAGAGCCAGGTGAGAACTGATGATGATGATGATGATGATGTGATCGAGAGTCAACAGAAATCAATGCATATGCGACAATAATGTTAAGTTTGACCTTCACCTGCAGGATGAGCTTGAGAGCTACTCCTTAAAATCCATCTTACGGTGCGACGCAATCAACAGTGTGAAACACTTCCCATCCCTCCTCATGCTGATCTGCAAAAGGGACGATCAGAAGAAGCCAGACATCCACTTCTTCAACTGCGAGATTGTGATGGTGAGCAAGTATCCCAGTCTGTCCTGCTTCCGTGGAGCTGTGCATCTGTGTGGTTCAGGGTTTTACCACATCTCACATCTCACTCTCACAGGCAGAGGAAATCCGCGATGACGTTGCACGCACAGTTTTGGGTCCGTCCAACCATGAGATTACAAAGCCCTCCGATGCCTTCAGGTACAGTCCACATCAACATGGCTCCCGTTAAGTCTCCTCTGAAAAGCACTGGAAATGAAAGTGTCTTCATTTGTGTGCTTGCATTTGTTTTGTACTGCAGCAGGAGGTTGTTGCGCAGACAAAGTAAAGGGCAGCTGGATCTCCCATTAAACTGTTTGCTTTCGTCCTTTGCTTTTGTTTCTTTTTACTCCATTATGTTTTATTCTGAATCAACGCAGCCTGTGAAAGAGGGCAGGAGAGAGACAGAGAGGACAGTGTAAACAGCTGAGAGAGAGAGAGAGAGAGAGAGAGACTAGTATTTCTGGTTTCGACATAACTTAACAAGGTGTGACAGAGATAACAAGACCATTGTGGCAGAAAAAACACACACACATACACCGAGTGAACAGGTGGAGGATGATGGTGTCAGAGAGCCGGCTCGGAGCTTAAACGGAATACCTATGTTGGAAACTTTTTAAAGGACATACGTGTGTGGGGTAAGGCAGATGGACTAAATTAGACAGCCGGGTTTTTATGTTTGATGCAGATTCAGTAACTCAACAGGAAGAGTTTGAGTCAACACTCTGAAGGCATTTACATAGACTTTGTGTTTGTGCAAGAAGAGAAGGGACAACATGGGAAAAAAAAACTTTTACATAAATGGATCCATGTCCTTGTCTTTCACCTCATAACCGGCTTGTTGCTAACAGAATTTTTTTTAAAATTGATTTTACTTGAATTTTCTCTGAAGCACAGTGTTGTGTGAAATCTAAAGCAGAGCCACGAGTAAGCACTTTTTGTGCTGTTTACGGTACTTAAGTGGAATAAGGGCTCTGGAGTTGAATTTCAGAGACACCACATTGTCTATTGATGGAGGATCTTCGTTGTCTGTCTGGAGTCACTGATCAAAGTTGTCTTTCTGTTGCAGCCATTCTCTGAGACCGAATCCATTAGTGACTCTCAGAATGAGGACGAGCCTGTCTGACAGTCAAAACGTGTGTTTATGAAAGTGTGTCAGGTTCACAGCAGGTTGTTTCATGCGATGGTGCGAATTGTTACTACTATCATAAGCCTGAGGGATGCAGCGTTGTGTTTGAGCATAGAAGTGTTAAAAACTCTCCCCTTCATCCTTCAGGCGTCCTCACAGCGGAGGAGAGATGATGGATCCTTATGGAATCCCAAGTCACCCTATTGCACATGCCCCTAACCCCCCACCACCAAACCCTCCACCTTACCCCGGACCCAGAGGTAAATCAAAAAATTACAAAATTTTACTCCAAACTTGTGTATAACAGTAAAATTCTTTGTTTTAAGATATTTAACATGATGAGAAAGTGAAGGGATGCAAAGAAGTGAAGCCGATGCAGCTAAAGGAAAAGGATCAAGAGCACAGAGATTGCTTTGTCTATGTTTGTTGAGGGGGGGGAGGGGGCTGGGCACAGGAATTTCAAATGCAAACACCAGAGCCATGAATGAAAATGGATCAGCTGAGGAATCCTCTCGTCTCTTCCCCAGCAGCAAACGCTGTGAACGGCGGGCCTGATATCTCTTTCCTGCGAGCAGAGAGAGAAGTGGTACGTCTCCTCAGCACCTTCACCTGTTATGTAACCTCTGCGCCTTTATTTCGTAACCGGGACAGGATATAACAAACTGGTTCTTCCATCTGCAGGGGATCCTCAACCGCTGTTTTGATGACATTGAGAACTTCATGGCCAAGCTGCAGCAGACAGCAGAGGCTGCGACGGTGCTGAACCAGAGGAAGAAGAAAAAGAAGAAGAGTAAAAAACAAAGTGCTGAAGGTAAAAAAAAAAAGAGGAGGTAAAAGTCATGCATGTTCATATTTTTAAAAAAGGGTTTCCAAGTTAAACTTGCACCGCTTTTATTGTTGGTCACCCATTTTGTATTTTCTGTATCTCCAATCCTTTGAAAACAGAGGATTTGCTCACTATTAAGGCCCGTCCACCACCAGAGGAAGAATTTATTGATATCTTCCAGAAATTCAAATATTGCTTCAGCCTACTGGTGCGTATTCACTCACATCATATTTTAGTCTTTCTCCTCACTGTACCACATTTTTTTGAATAAAAAATATTCTTCTTTCATTCTTTTATCTCTTTACAGGCCCGTCTGAAATCAACCATTGCCAATCCGTCGTCTGAGGAGCTTGTTCATCATGTATTCAAACCTTTGGACATGGTGAGTCAGTGCAGTATGATGTGACATGCTACAAATAAAATCAAACAACAGTGTGAGTGCGGACGATACAGAGGATACAGGCAAAGATGGAAAAACCTCTGTGGACTATATCGGTTATACAATAGATGTTATTTGAGTATAAGCATGTTTCATGTTCAAATAATGGAAAAATCATCAGAGTGGCCGAGTAACTTTTTCCTCTTCAGTATTTACTCAGGGTGGTTCAACGTCACGTGACTATCAAAGTGAAACGCTTCGTCCGTGACACATTTGTTTGAGAGTGTTTGTGTAGTTTTGGTGCAAAGGCTGATCGAGCCCCAGGTTGTATTTATTCAGTAAACAATATTTTTGGTTTACTGTATAAATAACGATGTCTATATAATTAAAATGGTTGGCTCAAATTTGAGCTGCACACTACATGTTCCTTGCAGTATTAGTGATAAAAACACTGACTTACCTTTCATTAAACCACAGCTGCCTGCAGGAAATGAAGTCATTTAGTTTAAAAAAAAAAAACACAGTGTTTACTTAATTATATAGTACTTTCTCAGACATGGAATTTCAGGTGTGTCTCACTTGACTTTTGATAAAACATTAAGGCCTTTGCCTTGGTTTGTCAGCTATGAATCAGGCTGAAGTGAGTCAAAGGGTGGACTGGGTGTGTTGGAATTGTGTATATTGGTGAACCTGAATAGAGCGTGGTCTCATACTTCTGGAAATCTGAGTCACTTCTTTTCTTGTGCGTGAGCACCTGTCAGCGCTCTAACAGGTGGAATCAAGTTGTAAACCAGTGCACAAACTCCAAAATTGCTTCAGCCTGTCTTTGTCCAACTCATTAGCCCGTGTTCGTTCAGGCCTGTGTCTGTAGACTGTGGCCGTGAAGATAAGTCTTTGTCTTATCTGGGTGCAAACAGATGGTGAAGACAACAGGAGGACCAGCTCTTGGGGCCTCAGTGTCCAGCCCTGCCATGACAAACTCTGCTGTGTCCCTGCTACAAGACAACCTGAATGAGGAGGAGAGGCAGCTGTGGACATCTCTGGGTCCCAACTGGACACATTCTCGGTCAGTAACAACAATCACCTCCAGCCTTTTCTCATCTTTTCTGGTCAGGAATTTGAATCTTTCTTCACTTTAAAATTAATCTTTTTTTTTTTTTGTTATAGCGGCTCCATTTACAGTGTCACACAAAGCACAAGCAATAACAATGACATCAATAGAAAAGAAAATAGAGACAAAACCTTTCATTGTGTATTTGACCTTTTTAGTTTTATGGGTGGGATTATTTCACAAAACAGTGTTTTAATCTGATCCGGTTTAAATTTTGCTTGGCTTCATCGAGTATGTCCTGGAGAATGAAGCTGATATTTTTTTTTAATGAATCTTTGTCTTTAAGGCTCCAATGCAGATTTTCTGAGCAATAACCAAAACCGTGTTGTAGAATCTGTCTTTTAACATATTGTTACTTGTCCACACTGTGTTCAGGAAACTTAATTGGAGCAGCCCGGTGAAGGTGATTGAACAAAGTCAGGCAGTTTTTCAAGGACTGCTTGATTGCCAGTAGGGGAGCGTGTATTTTGTTTTAAATATAGGACAACTAAAATACGATCGTGAAGTCCTACTGCATGAACAGGTTTAGTTTTAGCTTTAGAATTCACTGCTTAAACCTTTTGTTGGTGCCTCTTGGTGTTTTCAGCCATAGTGCAACTCTATGAAGCTGTCTCTCTTTATCTACTGTGTACTTCTCTGTTATACTGAGAAACAGCTTAATGTTTGGATTAATCAGCATTGTGTGAACTCCACTGTGATGAGGATAGTTTTGGTGCAGTGAGGCTCACCGCGGTGCATGTGTGTTGTGTTTTCTCGCAGCTCTCAGCTCAGAGGCCCTGTAGCTCCATACACTCCCGTGTTCTTGGATGGTTGGAAAGCGGAAGCCTTGAGGCCAGATGGGCAGTTTTGGGAAGATCCCGTCGAGTCACAGCACAGGCATGAAGCCTTCCAAGAAAAACAAGAGGTATGGAAAACCTGTGCATGAAATGGGTGAGACGCGTATTCTATTGTGTCCAAACAGAACAGCATATACAGTATACAACAACACATACATGTCAAAAAGAATGAGAAGTAGAGCTGCTTTCCAGGAGTTACCTTTGCAGGTCAATCATCTGCAAAAAAAAAACCTTAAAACTGTAAAGTGGTGTAGAATGGTCATTGTTTTAAACAAGGAAAGCAAGTTCTGTGAGGTAAAAAATAAATCAAAGACTGGGTCGGGAACCACAGCCGAGTCAGGAGAGAATTGGTTGCTTTGCGATAGTTGCTTTATTTTTTTTCTTTCTTTTGAAAGCTTCACTCATAACAGAAAAAAAAACAAAACGTCAAAGCTCTTTCTGTACTTTCCTGAGTCTTCATATCGTCACCTACCCCCATCCAGCCGTCTGTTGACCCCTCATTTCTCTCTACCTGTTTATGCTCATGTGTGTTTGTGTTCGTTTTGTACATTCATGAATGTCCCTCTTCACCACAGCAGCAACAGCCTCCTCAGACGCTCAGTCCTCCCGATTTCCATGTCAGTGATGAAACGTAAGTCATCTTCAAAAAAGCACAATCAATCAGCTGTTCTATTCTTTTTTTTTCTTTTTACTTTAAACTGCATCTGTTTTTCTTTTCCTTCACAGAGACAGCAGCACGTTCCCACCAGAGTCTGAACGGCTCTACAGCTGCAGCTACGACTTCATAGCCAGAAACAGCAGTGAGCTTTCAGTGCAGCAGGGGGAGACCCTTGAGGTAACGATGTTAATGTACAGTCACATATGTTTTCAAGGGATAGTTCAGTTTTTTGTTGTATGAGGGACTGAGACAAAATCAATGCTGGCTTCACCTCACAATCCCCCTCTCATGCTGACATCGCCTGAGACATGGACACTCACAATCACTGAAAACAATTATATAATAATAATTATAATATATTCAATTTTAGCCCGTGAACATAGGAACACCTGCTTAGGTCTATAATATCTTATGAATGTGTTCTCCACTGTTTGACCTGATCCACCGCTGCCTCCATCATTAAGTTTCAATTTCATATTGTATGACTTCAGTGAAATCTCTCATTCTCATCAAAGTGACACAAACTTACTGAGGCAGCTGCTCTTGTGTCCCTGTGAACTAAAAATATTGTTTTTTCTCTAGGGAATTTGATATTCAGGAACAGTTTACAAACTTATGTCTAATGGAAAGGAAAAACTGCCAAACGCATTAAGATACTGTAGACTTAAGGAGGTGTAGACTGGATTTGTGAGCCTCAGGGCAGCACATGGTCAGGTGGAAAGGGAACTTGGTTTGTTGTTGGTTCAAGTCTCCACCAGGTCAAGGACTTGAGCAGAGCACCCAATCACCATTGCTCATTCTTAATTGGACACTCAATTGATACCAGTGGTTTGTGTCTGGAAGGGCATCTGGTATAAAATACTGAAAGCATGGTTGCAGAAAAACAGAACAATGGCATTTTTAGATGAAATTTTTTGCACAGCAAAGTTGACACAGTAAACTGCTGACTGACTGACGGCAACTCCGCTGTTTGACAGGTCATTGAATCATCCAAGCGCTGGTGGAAGTGTCGTAATCGGTTCAACCAGATCGGCTTTGTCCCCTTCAACATCCTGGAACCTGTAGCTCACATAGACAGCCCCGTCACCAACAAACCACCCAGCGTAAGTCACACACATCTGCACAAATGCATGTGTGCACACATGTGCGGGTCTCAGAAGCGTAGAAGCGTGTTTGTTCACCTGAACATACCGGAGTGAATTCCAGTCTTTCCCTCTCTCTGCTCCACATTCCTGCAGGTTCCAGTTCCACCTCCTCTCGCCAAGACTTTCACTCCAGTCCCACCCAGTCCACCTGCTCTGTCCCAGGCCCCCACCCATTCCCCACAGCGCCCACACAGCTTACCAGCATACAGCCAACACATTCCAGCGGCAGAGGACACAGACAAAGGTACCTGATTTTGTGTCACAGAAATGCTGTGTTTTGAATATAACCTCTGTGGCACAGTCACTGTACATGAGTGAATTTAAGATGAAAAGCACAAAGAAAAATGAGGGGATATCTTAATTAACAACTCTCTGTATATACAGTATGTTTTTAAAAATGAAAAATAATTAAAAAATATATAAAAATCACCATTTTACAGAAAACAGAGATACATTTTTTTTTCCCACAGTGCAATTAGAAATAGAGCCCAAATAGAGTATTTTACCTTGGACAAAAATCCTTAACACTCTTGTAAAAGTCCCATATTGTGGGCTAAAAGATCCAACAGGGTTCACTTAGTTGCTCTGCTCATGGTTTTTACGATCAATAATTTTCATTTTTATTCTTCAGAAAATGTTGGTAAATAAAAGCAGATTACCAGAGCTCGAGACTATAAATGTGCTCTTGAGGAAATAATACGAAAAGATGCACAATGATGAGTCAGTCACTCTGGAATGTAGGGTAGAAGAAGTATGTGCCTAATTCTTGTGCATGCATGTTTTCTCCACAGACTTGCGTCATTTTATCATCTGAACATGAGTGAGTTACACTTATTTCTGTCGCTCCTTGATCTTTTCAGTCATGTTGGTGAATGACGAGTTGCTGCAGAGGTTGACCAATGGAAAGACCAATCTACACAAACCTCTGGTCATCCCTCGCTCCTCGGAGACGTCTGTCCCTCTGGACTATCACTCTCCTCCGGAGGAAGTGGCTGAGTGGCTCAGAGGGAAAGGCTTCAGTGAACCGTGAGTGAACCAAACAAAGTTTATTCACGGGAATGGAGGGCAGTCTCTGTATGCAAGAGGTTGAAACAAATGACCACCTATTGTTGACACTTATATTGGCCAAATTATTATGTGTGGTGTATAAGTGATGCAGCTCCAGGAGAGAGTTCAGTGTATAGAATCATGTATGCATTTTCTGTCCCTCAGGACGGTGTCATGTCTGGGAGTTCTGACAGGTGCCCAGCTGTTTTCCCTCAACAAGGAGGAGCTACGAGCCGTGATTCCAGAAGAGGGCGCCAGAGTCTACAGTCAACTCGCTGTGCAGAAAGCCCTGCTGGAGGTAAACTCATGGAATTTGTAAATTTATCAGCGACTAATGTGAAAACAAAATATCGGCAGACAACAAATCAAGCGAGCTATCAAAGTCAGTGATTCACAGGAATTCACGTTTAAGACAATAAGGATGGAACTAAAACAAATGAAAGTTAAACCTGCAATAAGATTGAAATGTGTGTTGTAATGTACACTATGATTGATGTTACACAAGAAAATAAACTAAGATTCTCTACAACACACATCAGACTTTCAGCTCAGTAAACGAATAAACTGTTGCCTGTAAATGACAACTAGCTTTAATTGAACTAAAATCAGTTAGGTTTTTTTTTTAAATCCAAATACACTTATGTATAAGTGCAGCAAGGCAATAAAATGTTTTCTTCTCTCCTGACGTAATATTGTCTGTTGAAATGTGTCAATATGTCCGATCCTCTGATAAAAAGTGGATCACAACATAAACAATTCGGAGACAATTGGAATACACCACTGCATATGGATCATTAAACCTTTGAACTGAACTTTGCACCACACATTTGTTTAAGTCTCTGCAACAAAATTTTCTGCTTATTTATGAAAGAATACAAAAGGGCCCCTTAAGATTTTTGTCCTTAATTGTTTTTTTTTCCCTCCAGGATGCCAGAAGGGCCACAGAGCTGGAGGCGGTCATGGAGAAACAGAAGATGAAGGTTGATCTGAAGCTGGAGAGCAGCACACTGTGAGCAGCAGGAGTCGCCAACATGAAGGGTGATACTGTCATCGTGGATCGTAGAATTATAATCACCAAAGAAACACGACGGTCACTTTGCAATCAAAAGACTGTTAATAGAAGCAACATCTCACTCACTTAAACCTAAATTCATTGAGGGTTTAATGCAGGTGGTGTGCACATTTATTTTATCATTAAAATACATTTTAAAATAGTGTGAATGTAAACGTTATCCCTGTCTCTTTATTGTGGGTGACATTTTTCAGTGTAAAATGATTTAACCATGATTAATGATCCACAACACAAGAAATAAAATGGTAGGATTTTTAATTGAGATTTTAAAGAAAGCTGTCCAGCTAAAGATAAACAAATGTGACGCCACATTAGGTAAAGCAAAATCTGTCTGCACTCAAGTAGAAATTGAATCAAAAGGAATATGCCCAAAATGCCCCCCCCCCCAAAAAAAACAAACTTTAACTTGCCACAAGGTGTACACACTTAAGCACTGAACCTTCTGTTTTATATGCCGACACTTTGAAGTTTCCAATTATCATTAATTCAAGCTATAACAAATTTTAAAACATAAATCAACATTGCCAACAATACAAATTAAAAACTAAGTATTTACCTGCACTGGCCAAACAAATCATTTCTCTTCATTTACTGGCAACATAAAATAAAATACAATTTGTGGATAAGGATGATTCTGTTACCAAATTTAAAATCTTCATTGTGAATCCAGATCCTCAAACTCAAACTGAGCATCAGCAAACTAAGTACAGGAAACTCGATGTAGACAAACATTCAAGGACTGCAGTCAACGCGGGGGTGTGGGGGTGTGTGTGGATTTAAACAAAGTGTATAGGATGAAGCTTTTCAGACCACGACAACCAGTAGGCCCAAAACACACTATTTACACACAGATTCTGTATCAAAAGACCATCCACTGATAATAAAAGAATATGGATAAGTTCAATTTTATGCTTTAATCCAGCAGGCGATCAAGTCATGGTTGCTGTATCTGTTGCAATCATTGTTGAGGAGGTAAGAAAAAGACATGGGATGAGTTTGACAGACAGCCACCGAATTACAGGTGTGGGTATTACAAGACACTCCACTAAGGATCAATAACTAAACCCGCCATCTAAATACAGTCTGATAAATCTGGATGCTGGACAAGCGACGCCATACAATATTTCAGGTGCGTGTACACTGGGTTGGCTGTGGTAAATGTTAAAGCAAAGAAAGGAGGCAGGCGGGAGAACAAAAGGGGGGTCAAGGCAAAGACTGTAAAACATTAGGTTACTAAAAACCAGAGAGACAGGAGGAGACTGTGAGTCAGCGGTGGATGGATTTGCGTCTTACAGGTCACCCATGTCCCTGTCATCTCCCCGTCGAGAGTCTGACCTTCCATTCATGCCGTCTCTCCTGTCTCGCTCCCGTGATCGGTCTCTGGACGAGCGTTCTCGGTCCCTGGAAGACCTGAGAGACCAAAGTGTGACAGATATTCATTGAGATGTTACAAATCCAAGTATTCAACAGAAAATGAGTCTGCTTGACACTAAGGACCAAAGACTAATACACTTGCAAACTTCGGCTCAAATATGAGTTGTATCCAACCAAAAGTATTACTATTTATTTCTGCCATGGTGTGATGCAACTAAGAAAAAACTAATTATTTAGTTACTCAAAACGTCATGCCCACATGTTGTCGTGACTGGGATCTAAAAACCATCATCCCTGTGACCTTTTAGTTTAGCTGAATGCAAACAAATTCATTGTACTCTGATGAACAAGTAGAAAAGGGAATTGTTTGTGAAAAATTTGGGCAAAATTTTTTTTTCCTGATAAGTGTGTTGTAGCTGCTTATCAAGTCTGTGAGGCTGTACAACCCGGGCCACACTGGATAAATGTGCAGTGAGAGAAGGTGCGTCTGATAGGACAGATCTGCTACAGAGATTTTACTGTGAAACAAGACAAAAGCCACCCTGCCTATGTGGATTTACTTGTGTCTGGAGCTGTGCTCGTGGCTGTGACGGTGGCCTCGACTGCGGGAACGGGAACGAGTCCGGTGCCGCCTCTTCCTCTCCCTGGAGCGCGAGCGTGAACGACGCCTGTCTCGTGACGTGGAGCGCGAGCGCCGCCTCCTGCGGTCACGAGAACGGGACCTGATGAAAGTGACGTTACATTTTATCTCAAAGAGAGCGTGACATTAGAAAAAACATTTAAAATATAAACAATACACATTTCTTACCTCCTATGCTCTCTGCTACGTGATCTGGTCCTTAAAAATAAGCAAATGCAGCATTAAAACGGAGACCTAAAATAACTTGTATAGTATGAACTTCCAGGATTATAATTTCTGCACTCACCTTTTCTTCATCCTTTCCTCTTTTTCCCTCTCTTCTCGTCTCTTCAAGCGCTCCTGGTTCCTTTTCTCCTGCTTGTCAACTACAGTTTTCTGATAAAAATAAAAACAATACACATATTAGATGTGGAAGCACTCTTATTCAAACTTCAAGACCCTGGACATTTTGTAGTAATCAGCTACATGTCATTCACAGACATATGAAGAGTTGAATTTCTAGGTTTACATGGTCAAATACCTTTAGTTGGTCCAGTTTCTCTCTGATCTGGATGAAGCCCAGGTGAAGCTTCCCACCAAAATGGTCTGCCAAACGGCGGTCGTTGTCATGGAGACCCAGGTAAGCAGAGCATACCTCACACACTCGAAGCTTCTGCTGCTGGAAGCTGGAGGCTGGCATGGAGTTTCTGTACTCTTCCTACATAACATAAAGGAGAGAGGTCAGGGATTTAAGTATTACTAAAAGGAATATGTACCACACAAAGCTGGAAGTATTTTTCCTGAGCAGTCCTTACCTCTGCATCCTTCTTCCTGGTGCGAACCTTCTCTACTTCCTGCAGTACCTTCTGGGCCTCATCCACGTTTCCCTCAGCTCCAAGTTGCTCAGCCTTGGCCAGGAGCTTACCTATCTCCTCGTTCAGTTCATGAACTTTCTCTGCCTAAAACAGTGCACAACAACAAACCTGACATCTTGCCATTGATTGCATGAAAACATTAGACAACTTTAGAATATAAAAAATGTAAAAGACTGTAATTTGTAAATACAAAGATCTGTAGGCTCACCTTTGCTGCCACCTCAGCACTGATCTCCTCTTGGGTCTCAGCAAGGCGCTTCTTAGCTAGTTCCGTCCTCCGGTCACAGTCAGCAATGAATGACTCCAGGTGATCCACCGCCTTTCAGAGTGATAAAAATTGCTCAGACAGGCAGACTAATTCTTATGAGTGATTCTGTAATGCTAACAGCTTTGATTACATATAAATACAAACTGTTCCGCTGATTAAGTTTTCAGGGGGAACAGAGATGAAGGATCCCTGAATGAGTAAAGAGAAAAATCATAACTGTTCACTCCTTTGAGTTGAGGCTCAGCTGATCATTGTTTATGACCTTGGTTGCTCATGGCAATTGCTTTTGAGGACTAGTTCAATCTGAGCTGACTGTTGACAGGGTGCAGTAGTTCTAACTAACAAACAGAAATTATGTCTTATACAACATGAATAACTAGAAATTCCATAATGAATTTCTCATGTCAGATTTATGTCTGTTGTGCATGCTGAGTGAAATGCTTGGTATTACCATGGTCATTTTATAACTAAAACCTTCTTGATCATTAAGAAGGCAGCACAATGGAGCAGAGCAATATGTGTGATTTTATTGAACAAAATAAATAAAAAAGTGAGTTATACAAGTTACATAACCAACGTGCATCATACAGTCAGGTCCATAAATATTGGGACATCGATGCAATTCTAATCTTTTTTTGGCTCTATACACCACCACAATGGATTTGAAATAAAATGAACAAGATGTGCTTTAACTGCAGACTTTCAGCTTTGAGGGTATTTACATCTAAATCAGGTGAACGGTGTAGGAATTACAACAGTTTGTATATATACCTCCCATATGTTGTTCATTTTATTTCAAATCCACTGTAGTGTTGAATAGAGCTAAAAAGATTAGAATTGTGTTGATGTCCCAATATTTATGGACCTGACTGTATATATTTTAACAGACACACATTACTTACATCAAGCTCAAAGAACAGATCTCTCTCCTTTGAGGCAATTTCATAATCTGCCCGAAGAGCCAGGTCATGGATCTTCGTGCACTCTCCCAGGTCCATACGCTATCACCACAATATCAACGGATATGACACAAACAGAAATGAGCGATGATGTATAGTTGATAACTTTACATACATTTGTGCTTTTAATACCTTGACAACATCTTTAATTAGGAATACTGGTATGATATTTATGGCTGCTCAAGTCAAGCATACTTACAGTTCCGGACAGGATGTCATGTGGACAGCAGTTGAGAAGATGACTTTTGCAGACTCGCTCGTCAGTGAACTTGACCCTCTGCCTCGTCTCATCCCCTGAAACAATCCAAACAATCAACCAGTAAGAAGGGCCTTACATACTTAGTAGCAAATGCGAGGTTATCTAGTGCTGTACTTAAATTCTTATATATTTCCAATTGCCTGAGTTTTTACATACTTAAGTTAAGTAACAGATTTACAAAGAATGAATTAACTGTGCATCTAGGGGATGGGTTTATTTGATGTTAACACTGTAGGAGTTTCATATAACTCTACAAGTGTATAGTACTTTGTCATTCATGATGTCTTGTTGTTTGGTGCTTACCCAAACCTCATGTGGAAATATTAGAATCTCTCCACTCATTTTAACTTGTCATCAGGCTCAACACCCATTCTTAGCGTGGAGCATCCAAAAGATTAAGCAAAGGACACAATATTAGTCCATAGTAAAATTGCTCTTATTTTATTTTAATTAATCTCGACAAAACGACTACGATTTAACTTTTTTTTTTTTAATTACATAACACATTGGTTGAAAACGGACTATGCAGGAAAGCCTGCTAGTAAGAAATATAAACAATTCATACAGAAGTTCCAGCCAAGCCCTTAAATACACAAAAATGAACAGCAAAAATACAAAAAGAAAACCAAGAAAAAAAATGTAGTTTATACACACTGCGATCTGCACCACATACTGTACCCTTCTGCATCTTCAAGACCTCAGCTGCAGAATTTTAAACCCGCTGTAGAAAAGTATAAATGGGAACAGTTTTCTTGCCCATACCTGTAGTAAGAAGTTGGGAGTCATACACAAGTCAGAGTGTAAATGATGTGTGCAAAGTTTTTGTTTTCGACTGCTAAAATTGGCTTCTGACAATAGACGTCTAATGGAAAATTGCTCGTTTGAATTCAGCGCGACCAGACGTCTTAGCTCAGACTGTATATCACTACTCCAAAATATAATTCAAGTGCCACTGAAAATGTGCTCATTTGAGTGATTACAAAAGAAGGCTATAGTAACTTCCGCAAGGCAAACAAATCGTTTGGATATTCATCATAACAGCTTTAAAAATTATGTGTGACTCACGGCTCGATGAACATGAGGCTTTTCTGCAACTCCTTTGCAGATTGATGTAGGCTGGCAAAGATACACTGAACCTTAATGAATAAAATAAAGGGGCCACAATTGTTCAGTTTGTATGCAACATATGTATGGGAAGAATTTAATATCAATCTCATCACACATACAACCACAAACTCACAACACAAGATCACTCTTATTGTATAGACTGGATTAACTTGTTAAAAGATAATCCACAAGGCTGCATTTCAATCAACCAACGACAATTAGACATAGATGATTTTTCTTTTAGTATTTACATCCAAATGGCTGAAAGGCACAACACATAATTACACCCATTTAAAAAACTGTTCATTATTTAGATGCAGCTTTTTATAAGCAGTTAAGTGCAATTTGGGTACTTTTGCATTGTTTGCTTTCAATTTATGTAACATTATAAGCCAGTTTTTTTTACCTGACAATAGCAGTTAAGTGTTTGTCAGCTGATTTTGATTGCTATATTAAACAGCACACACAATTTGAATTTCCTTAAAATTGTTATTCGACATTGATTGAAGGAGGAAATCTAAAATACAATGTTGCACTGACATGGGGGGTTCCTACTAGGCATGGGACAACATAAAAGTTTTTGAACATTATTATCCTGACCAAAATAATAGTAATAATCACAGATAGGAAACATGTATTTTTTAGTGAAAAACAAGGAATTTTAAATATGATCACAATGGATCATAAGGAAAGATGCAGCTCTGCATTGAGACACAAAATAAATGAATCACTAGTAGTGTATGTCGTGAGGTAGGCGTTATTTCCGAATAGAAATTTACCACGATTAATTAATGGTGTTTTGTTAATACGATGAGCGATAACATTATATATTATACTATATTATCAGAACTTCTTCATACTGTGTATATTTATTAAAATTATAACTATAAAATATACGCAGTTAAGTATTTTACACTGTTGAGCGATTGTTCATAAACGGATTGGAGTGCACACTTCATTTTCGCATATCTGTTAATGCAAAAGAAACCGAGTCAAATGCCACTGCTGTTCTGTCATATCGAAAATGTGTTGCATATTGGCAAATTGTTGTTGGCGGATCATAGTAAACACTAGCTAGGTTAGCTACGAGCTAGCTATGTGGCTAATTGCGGTAAAATCGAAACTAAAACATTTAAGTTTAACTTTGCCAAAATGGATGCAAACACTAAAACCTGGAGTTAATATTTTTTCTGATTTTTTTTAATCTAACGTTAACGTGTTTTACGCAGCCCTCTGAAATACATCCATTCATGCAGGTCTGTCTATAACACGCCAACACCAGCCTCAGCACTGGCTCCATCTTGGCTAAAGCTAGCTCAGCTAGCATGCTACGGCAACTCACCGTCCCTCGCTGTTCCCATCAGCTGGTCGAGCAGAGCTCTCATTTGAGCTTGGGCAGACATTCCGTCTTCCGTCGGCAGCGCGTTATTAGAGTTGGGAAACTGAAAACCAGCTCCGCGAGATTTACTTCACGTTGTTAGATAATGTACACGGTCAGGCATCACCCCTCGCAGCCTTCCTCTGTTTCGTAGATTCACGAACTTCCGCTCTGTTGGGGAAGTGATGTCAGAGCACCAGTTCAAAAACGCAGAAAACGGCCTGTGCGGACTAGAATCCAAACGTCAAAGGTCTGCGGCCCCTTAGCAATTTCAGCTGAAATTCCAAACCCAGACTTGTCCACTCACAAAATGTAACGCCACATTAAAGTAACCAAAAACAGGATGACTATAACTAATGTGTTTGTGTAAATAACAAATCAAAAAATATTCAATTCAGTTCAACTGAGATGTAAAATGGCAACAGAAGGATAATGAAATTATTATCGATATTTAAACTTCCATTTGATTAATATAAAGATACATTTATAGAAATAGTATTGTAAAACTGCATATTTTAGTCAGCTGTTCATGTGAAAGTGTGCAGTGTGTGTGTGGGGGAATGTAGCCTATATAAAGTGCAGTATATCAGTTACATGTGGGGAAGGTGGGTGCAACGTGTATGTAATAAACAGTATAACTGCGTAACACTGAATTATATACCGTTCCTTATTTTCTTATCGGGAAGTTGGCAACCCTAGTATTTATGTGCAAATAAAATAAATAATAACAAAGTTGAATATACAAAAACAAGTACATATAATAGGAGATACTGTAGATATAGCCTATGCTTAATTAAATACAATACATTTTCAGGCTACCTTGTCAATGTTATCTGAGCCTGAGTAAGTAATAAGAGCATGTCTTCCTTGAGATAGTTAAATCTCAATGAAGCATCCAGGCCACACCTAAAAGTGAACATCTAATTTCATAGTCAGGCCCCACATTTAATGTCACCAGAGGACACAAAAAAGATGACTTGCAGTTTGCCACTTGGGAACCTGACGCAGCAGCCTCATTGCATTATTGTAAGCCATCATAAGCCTCTCTATACTGCTTTTCTCATAACTGCACAAAAAAAAAATGCATTTTTTAAAAATATCATATTAACTTGAGCACAAACTTCAAATCATCAAATATCTCTGACATCACACAGATCACCGAGTGTCACAATAAAACACATTTAATATCGTTCAAGTAACATTTCTTCCCAGAGCAAAGAATACATGTTTCAGTTAATTTTTATTATTTTTTTTTTTATTTTTATACCCATGATTGAGGCCCATCTGCACAGTGTGCAAGGCTCACCTGTGGGCTGCAGTGGATGAAAAAACTCAAGTGTAAGAGGTCATCAGGTCTAGATAGGTATTTACTTGTCATCACATGATAAAACTCAGCAGAACGTGGTTTGACGACACCAAATAGCAGCAAAGGCAAAATATATCTAAAAAAAAAAAAAAAAAGTCAGTGAGTCAATGTAAAAGCAAACCAAGAGAGAACAGCAAGCGCAGTATACAGGCCACCCACCATCATCAGTATTAAAAAGCTTAGGTCGCCCTCTTGCGTTAGAAAGCGCACAGTGTGTTTGCTGGAGATGTAATACATACGCAATGCAGCTGCAGAGCAGACAGACAGCGGTCCATGAGCACAGTGGAGCCAGTCACGTACCGCATGGGCTGTCACGCACGGTTTACTGCCTAAATAACGGCAGCGCGTCAGTTCGTGACCGCGACGCACAGATGGTGACTGACTGACCCCTGCCTTCTTGAATGACTTCGGGGGATCCCTGTCGGGACAAAGTCAGCTCAGGACGGAAAAAACTCAGCCCGCCACAAGTGGCACTTTTCTACAAACCCGATTGGGCAGGAAAAGGCACAGAGCCTGAGGAGGAAGAGGAGGAGGCGAGTCCGCAGGCTGCGCGCTGGGAGGAAGAGAGGACAAACTGGACGCACGCGTCTCTTCTGTCGAGTGGGTTTAATTTCGAGCAATACCTTTACCATTTACTGATTAGGCGATATCAGTGCTCAGATGAAAGTGTGTGTGCCGAGACTCGCGCTCCACACTTGTAATCTCACGCAGTATATATCCTCATCTTCCTTCTTCCGTGGACAAACAGTGTCACTTTTTTCATGTGTGAGGATGTAAATAAAGTGAATTCAAAATATGACTTATCATAATTCCACTTCAAGATATCTTCACGTGGCCCTACATTAAAGCTAAATTGAATAACTTTTGATAGTTTTTCACTTTGGTAAAAAAGAAATGTAAGTGTATGCAATATCTTCATCTGAAAACAGACTCTACCAAGCAATACTATCAGACCTGACTGAGGTATTTGTGTGGATACAGCTGCAGCACATGGGTGGGTGGGGACCAGGTGAGTCATTTCCACGAGGGTTATGGGGGTGCAAAAAAAGCAATATTAGGCTTGTTTTTCTGTAAAGTCGCTGACAAGTCTTGGTAATCGCTGTGTTTTTGGAATGGTTCCTGTTTACACAAGTTGATAGTTTTTGTCCAATTGCTGGATCAGTCCACAAACTTGTTCTCTCCATCCACCTTCCCTTACCCCATATACACAGGTTACATCTTGTAAAAGAACGAGGTTTGAGGTTCTGGGAAAATTCACTTTTGGAACTATTTGCGTTCTGTGCGTCTTTGTTTTCAATGTTGCTGATGCCTCTGTCTGTCTTGACATAACACGAATCACCTTCTGTGTAGAGGGGAGGGGAAGTTGCTGGGCAACAAGAGCTCTGAACAACACCATAATGTGAAACAGAGAGTGGATTGGAGCTGACAGGGTTCATCAGCATTGTGTGAACTCACTTGACATTTGTTTACATTAAAAAGTTGCACACTGCAGCTTTAATTTCCACTGCAGTAGTCATCATTTATTTAACTGTAGACATCCCTTATCACGTTATAGATATACTCAAGTGCATTTTGATTAGCAGTAGACTGCCATTTTGGCTGTTCGAAATTTTAAATGCTTGAACATGTTTAAAACTAGGGCGCCCTCACGCGACCAGTGGTTCTGATCACAGCTGTAAAACGTTCCTAGACTTGCTCGTGGGTCAAATCATCAATCACCCGTTTGACCCAGTGTCATGTTTTCAGCCGGACACACAGACTCAGTGTGGCTGAGAGGAAAATAAATGACACGCGGTTCGTCATTCATTATTTATGTAAACAACAACAACAAAAAAATAATATAAAAACAATCCAAAAAACAAAACAAAACAAAAAGCGAATGTCAGAATGCTTCCGCATTGAGATAATGACACAGCAGAGTAAGGAAGAAAATAATTAAAATGCGCCACACTGCTGTTTATTCAACCACTGAATTACAACTCAGAATAAACACACATATACATATGCTGTGTGTGTGTGTCTTCATTTCACCTCAATGTGACCTGAGTCCGCCATACCGTGATGATTCCACTGCACGGCTGCAATATCGCGTGGTGCGCGCGCTCCCCTCCACGCACACACACACACACACATAGTTGATCAGAGGAACGAGACACACACACACACACACACACACACCGCCCTGTATAAAAGTCACTGAGAGCTAGCGCCAGCGGCTGCGACAAAAAGGTAACGTCTACCTTCTTTATCTTTACTCATTTTAAAACAATTTACCCCTGAGATTTATTTTAAAAGGCTAATGTAAATATTATGAGCAATTACCACCAAAAAGGCGAGGTTGGTTCCTCATTTGACACCATGTTTCCAACAACTAACCACATTAACTGTGTGTGTAACCTGTTTGTGTGATAAAGACAGAGACGAGCTGTGAAATGGAGGACATGCTTGTAAAGGCCTGGTGAACGAGGCTTTTTTAAAAAATATATATATATATATATATATATATATTGATAAGCTGTTTATGATTATATCGATTAACACGCATTTTCGGTGCGGTGAATTTAGACGCTGACAAACTCTATAGCTATATAGATATTTTTACTGTATATGAAAGAATGTGCCGTGTGAAATAAGACTCGGATGTAAAATATAGATAGATAATCAGCATTCAGGTGCATGCAGCCCTCTTCCTAATATTTCCCCAAAATAGCTTCAAACTGAAAGTTAAGCCGGAACACATCTGCCTGCAACTGTATACGTGCTCAAAACACGCATCTGAACCTGTATATGGACATTATATACATATATGGACATTATATGCATATATGCATATAATATCCAACTTTACTGTTGTACGGTGACCTTGAGGGACAATAAAGGCGGCCCTATTGTCTTCAGTCAAGTTATTATGGAATTATAAGTCATGTTATAATTTGAAAACGTTGACTGACATTTTGATGACGTCACAGAAGAATCAAAGGGCAACACATGAAAAGTGTCCTGTCATACCTGTTGCATGTGCACCTCTAGTCATCATCTGTCCTATTATTATTATTATTATTAGAAGAAGAAAGCAGTATTTTTAAGTGAGCGCTTGCATTGCCTCACACTGTCATAGTACGACTACTGGAAGCTACATGTGTGGCGTTGTGTCTTCTGACAGAGGTGACAATGGCTGAGGACATTAAGACCAAACTTGAAAACTATCGCACTGCTCCCTTTGATGCCAGATTCCCCAACCAGAACCAGACCAGGAACTGCTGGTCCAACTATCTGGGTAAGACTGTTGTTTGTCAGAGTCAAAGCCGTGGAAAGCTGTGAAAAATACCTAAATCTGAGAGCATTAAAACAAAATTAAGGCATGTTTAGATTTGTTAAGAATGTGGAATCATGATTTAAGCAGTAATACACTGAATCAGTCAGGTACATCAAGGAGTTGTCACAACTCATAGTACCTGAGCTTCTTTTAAGGCATTTGGTTTATTTACATGGCAGGCAACATTACCATATTTACCATATTTTGGCTGTAGTCTGAATAACACACTGCCATATAAACAGAATCCAATTAAGATCATGCTCAGAGCAACCAATAATTCGATTAAGATGTGAGGTTGTTGACATGTATATATCTTAATGAGACCATAATCCTACTGAAGGAGTAGATCTAATGAAGATGTAGTCGTAATCTGAATCAGATTATACTCAGAATAAGTGATCCATTTTAAACATGTCATTGGGAATGTGAATGAAATACCTCCTGATGTACACATTGCAATCTAAATAAGGTTGCATTCAGACTAAGCAGTAATCAGATTAAGACCTTTAAACAGGAATAGCAATACAATACCTCCTTACCAACTAAGTCATATTCAGACTAAGAAATAAAATGAAATAAAATCAGATTGTAACATTCCATTGGGGTTTTCTGTGCAGTAGACGAAGATGGGAGACATTTGGTTGTTAACACGGATAAGAACTGAATTTCACTCGTCCAAATCATGTAAACATCATAGACCGATTATGTTTTAGTATTAGAGTCCAGTTTGAGATTTCTTTGTGTTTGTGCTGATGACTTCCTCATGAAAGAAAAAAAAGATGGCGTGAGGCCATGGTCTTTTTTAAATGTTCATTGTTGTTTCTCTATTAATAGACTACCATCGCTGTCAGAAAGCTCTGACCGCTAAAGGACAAGACACTTTGCCGTGTGAATGGTACAAGAGGGTCTACAAATCAATCTGCCCCATATCCTGGGTAAATACCTTTTTCTTCCTCCAAAATTTAACCCTTACATGAGAAAGTGTTCAACAAAAAGACATAGACAAACCACAACTGAATATACGAGCTACTCCCCCTCCATGTGGGCTGAGTTTGTTTAGTGGGGGGTCAAACAACTTTATCGTTCCTTGCATTCCTGTGTGTGTCTGCACAGTAAAGAGAATCAAAACAACATGAAATGTTTCAGACAAAACTTAAGAGACTGGAAATTCCCACTTTAACTAGTTGATTTGAATTAAGCCAAATCCTACAGAACAATTTAATATATTGAATATCAGAAAATCATTACCATCTTTTCTCTAAATGGATATGCCGCTTTATACAATATTAGACAGCATCACTTGTAATTTAATTTTCTATGCATGAGTAATAGGGCCACACTGAAGCAAAATTGTAATATTACAAGAATAAATTCGGAATATAACTTTCAAGCAAAATCTCAGATGATCAGCTGCAATCTGAGGCCAGATGAGGAACGTGGAGCATCGTGCAGTTGTAGTTTGGTTTGAGCTTCACAAATACTTTATTTTTCAGCACACTACCACCAGATTAGCATCATATTAGCGTCAGTATCAGGGTTTTGAGAAGATTGTGTAAGAACCTGAGTTTCTTCTGAAGGAAGAATCACTCAGATTAGAGGAAATCCTCTCTTTTGTGGTGGACAAAATGGCTGGTAGTGGTCGTCTGCCACTGGTTATATCTGTGTGCTATGCATCAAGTTATAATTTATAGATTGATAATTAAGATTTTGGATCCAGGAGTGGAAGTGAGTGACAGATTGAGAATTATGAAAATAATCAACAGTTGCAAGAGCACAATGTCACATTTAATCAATGAGTTTTCTCATTTTCTGAATTGAAAAAAAGAAAGTTTAATTGTGCCTCCTTAGATCCAGAAATGGGATGATCAGAGAGAAGAAGGAACCTTCCCAGGAAAAATCTGAGTGTGCCATTTTCAAAGTGGATGAACTTCAAACATGTAATCCTTACAGCTTATGTTTGTGTATGTGGTGATATCACCACCTTTCCATAATGGTGCTCTGCCACAGGAGTACAATGAAAACTGAATGCTCATTCCTATCAAATGTGTCAGTTAATTCTGTATTAAAATATCTCAGGATATATTTATGAACCTCAGTTGTCCTATGTTTTTTTTTCTTATTTCTGTGTCGTCCCTGCAGCAGTGTATATTATTAAACATGGTAGCTTGGTTGCTTGGCCTATTGTGTACACAGCTTTTTCACTTCAATCTGATGGACGACAAATATATTGTGTACATGTATTTTTAACTTTATTCAATCAAATAAACCTACATTAAATATACACGTTTATACACAATTAACGAGATTAGAAAAATAATTAAATATTTCAAAACACTAAATAACACAAACAATAACAGCCACCAGCCTGCAGAGCAGGACTGACAAACAGAGTAATGGCTACTTCTGCCCAGAAATGGAAATTAAATACATAAAACTGCATTTTATATACAACTACTCCCATCAAGTGTAGGGAGTACATATGGTTGTGTTGGAGGAAAAAAGGTCTCCGAACCAAAGTGTCCAATATTTAAAGATATTACCAGCGAATGCTGAAATGTTCCCATGCAACAAGTTAGTACAATAAATATTGAATGAACAATTAGTACAACACGACTTATTATAGTGAAGGTATGACCACATTTATCCCTTTTGTAAAGATTATGCTTCTCGATTTGAGGTAAGTAAACAGTATTTGCATATAAGAAGTTGCCTGTTACTGTTGCACTCCAGATCTACACTGGAAAATATTTTTTTTTTAGTTTTAATTTTCACCTTAACTCCTAAAATAGCTGTAGCAACTTCAAAAAAGGTCACTTGTACTACAAACAAGTTTTCTTTTCTAACTGATGCTAAGCAAAGTGAAATGCTAAAGTGTGGAGTATTTTCACAAAAGTTAATCAGAATCTTTTTCAGTCCCCACTGCAACAGTCGTTGCAAAGGTTAAGAACCTCTGTGGAAGCACTTCCAAAAGTAAAATAGACAGGCTTTGAAATACACTCTTTCACAGTTATAAATTACTGACATATATAAATTAGTGTCTGCATAGCATTATGGTTGGTTGCTCCACTGATGGAGTATTGGTCAGTTCTCATACCCATAAGGCAAAGAGTTGACAGGCTCATCAGTGGATAAAAATCTGTAACAAATGTAACCATTAACCATATCCTGATGCGAGTGTATTTTTTCTTATTTTTTTTAACATGCCACAAGCAGCATTAATATGTGCAGCACAAACGTCACAAGTAGCAGCCACAGATAAAATGTTAAGTAATAGGCACAATAATAGGGCTGGGAAAATGCAGCCTCACAGGTTTATCCTGGCACTGTGGGATGGGGCAACAACACAGTACGTGTTAGAGGAAAATAAGCACGTGTGGGTGATTGTTCACAGAAAAAGGGAGCAATCCACTTATGATGTGGAATTCTCTGTGTGGATGTGTAGAAAACCCCTGTGCAGCGTCAGTCCTCTTCAAGCCAACATTACAAACTGTGCCATGGTGGGTCTTGTTGTATGAGAAAGCTTGAAAAGTCAGCCATACATGCCCCCCTGAGTCAGTTTTGCTAATTTTCTTCAAACACAGAATCCAAATGTGTTAATTTCTCTGTCAGTACCTCCTCTTTCCATGTTTACCACCATCAGTCATGCAGGTCTTAGGTCGCAAAGCTGTGTTCAGGAAGAACAAGCATTTTTAGTGGGATTACTGAAATTGTAGATCGTTTCACAAAAAAGCTATAACATGATGTCGGGTTGACTCACCTGGATCTGCTGATGGCTTCTTCTTATTGTGGCGGACTATCTGATTCTCATTGATCATCTTTACATCCTGGTCTTCCACATAATTACTGCAAAAGAGGACACAGCAGATTAATCTGTTTGTCTCTTGGCATTTGAGACAGAAAACAGCACAAAATGGAGGACTGACTGATGACAAAGCTTGAAGCTAGGTCCGGGCCTTGAGATTAGATATGCTACTAGGTAGGTGACAGAGGAATAACATCACAGTCAGACAGAGGCAGACATCACAGTCAAAGTCAAACATGTGGTGTGGGACAGGAGGAGGGTGTGGACAGTTGAAGTCACTTAAGGAATCTTTAGTACAGGGATTGACCACAGGGAGGTGCTGACACAGGCTTTTCAGGTGCTCTGTTACTCACTGTGGGAGGTGTCTGCTGCCAGGGGGGCTGAAGTGAAGAAGAGCACATAACTCTCTACTAAAGCAGTGAGACTGAACGTATTGTCCTTTGTTAAAGCATTAGGTTACATCCATCATAAAACATTTTGATTTAAAAAGTGCACTTCCTGATAAAAATGATCCATGTCCAGATGAGGGTTTTAGCTCTCTTTCAGAGGTGATCTGTGTCCATCCTAATACACCTATTCACATGGCCATTCAGGTACACTGCGCATGTGCATGCCAGTGTAAAGGGGAAGTTTATTTCCCTCCTCCCTAAGTATTATTAACCAGAAACATCAACGGTGAAAAGTCTGAGCAAGATTTTCTGTTATGAAACTGACAGGTTAAAACTGAAGGTCCGTGTTAAACAAAGTCATTCATAGCTGACAGCTGAGTTGTGGCTGATAAGAACCAATCAGGAAGTGAATGTGTGTACGGCGTGATTGTTTCCAAAGGGCTTGCCAGTCTGTACTATAGTACAACAGCACAGCTGCACTGTTTTCAGTGGAAGCAGCAGTGTTTTTAAACTTCTGTTTTTTAGGCTCTAAAATGGCAAAGTACCAGCAGGTATATGAGAATTTACTTTTAAATGAAAATGGAGTTGTATGACTGTTGCCTTTCATCTGATGATGTTGAATTCATTTGCAGCAATAAGCCATCTGTCTGTGACCAGGCCTGATCATTAATCTGTATTTTTTTGTAAAAGGAATCAGCCATGAAACCAAGTAGCCAATCATTATATGTCTCTGTCTCAGAAAGTGTGGGTACCTGATAACAGTGTTCCTCTCACGGTGTACAATGTAAGCATTGTCGGTGAATAGGATGGTGTGGTAGGGCACTACTGGATCACAGGTAGGCAGAATGCCGCGCGTCACAAGGCTTACACAGTCCAAGATGCCGTTATACACGAGGAGATCGTCCACCAGCAGCTGCGCACACAGAGAGACGTTCAGAGTTTGCAGTCTGGAGGTGACAGCCTATTTGACAGCAAAGAGAGCTGCTTACCCCAAACTCCTTCACTCCTCTCTGTGGCGTCTTCGAGTAGTTCCACAACTTGATCATGGACACGGTCACCGGCTGATCAAAGATGACGTAAACGCGGTTCACCTACATGGAAACAAGCAATACATTCAATAACAAACTGTGATTGGTGTTATCGGACTAGTGTGTTGTCCCACTCTCGCAAACACACTTCCTCACCAGTCCAGGGAGAACCGGAGCCAACCACATGTGTCTTCCATCATGAGTACTGTTGACTCCATCTATTAATTTATCTGGAGTCCTCACATCACCACTCACATTATCCAGTACATTTACACTGTCTGGAAAAGCAGCAATGTCTGGTAGACATCATTTTAAGGTACAGACATTTATTAGTATTAATTACTATTATTCATGCAACATCTTTTATTTACCCATAAATTCAATAAAGGAGTTTTGGTTCTGAGTCATGCATTTCCTTCATATTCCTTCACATTTTTTGGTGGAAAAGCACAGGCGTATTTCATAGTATCAGCTCTATATATAATATCAACTCTTTCTGTAACTGCAAAAGAAGGAGAAAGTGGTGGCCTTAAAGTTTGTGGCAATCTTGTTTTTGTTAGCTGTAGATTCATGCCACCAATCTTCCAACTAACTTAGACTATACAAACTGTATATTACAGCTGGTGAGGAAAGTTCTGGTTTGTGAGGACAGATAAATAAAGGTCAATGTAAACACACGGGCAAGGATACTGTTGTCACTAAGACTGATCCTCTCCTGGTTCTGATCATAAAACTCAAGGCCATTGAGACCGATGTAGTATGGGTCTCCCCAGGTTGTAAACAGCTGCAGCTGAAAAATGACTGATGGATGAAGTTCAAGGAATATACAGTACAGCCCAGGTCACTTGGTATAGCATATAATACTCTGTCTACTGTTTTCCATTTAGTAGTTTGCTGTAGGCGACTGTCGCCTACAGCTAACCACAGAAAATGGTTAGGAAACAACAGCCAAGTATGCAGATCTGTTTATGTGGTCTTAACCTAAAAATATCTCTCTTTAATTTTCAAATACCAAAAGATCACTTAAGACCTTACAGTATAGACAGGGGAAAATCATAAATCAGCTCAAATGAGACAAAGGATACATCCACTTGGCATGATGGGAGCTTCATAGTCCATGCTGGCCTCCTCTTGTTTCTTACTGATTTTTCTTAAATAAAGACAACACAACATAAATTTAAAAAATAAATAAATAAACTTTCTCCTGAAATAGGAACACAAGCAAATGCAAATTCCAGCCCTACTTGTGGTAGTCATCAGCACTTCTGTTATATGTTGATGTCTGGAGGAAGTCCACAAAGAGGATCTCCTGCGCAAAGTCAAAGTGACAGTTGCCCGGACCTTTCCTGATCAGAAAACCGTCCATTGGGGATATCGCAACGTCGTCCAGGGAAACATGAATCACCTTCACCTGAAGTAAACGTGTGGATATTTGTCTGTTTATATGTTGTATTTATGTATTTCGTCACCACTGAACCTTTCCATTTAAATATATGAACTATGTAATGTTTCACACAGCTTTAAATACATGTTCTTCATCATGAGTACTTCTTATTGTGTTGATTTTATTTTGGTTTTCTGCACTGGCACTTTAACATAGAAAAAAACAGGTACCTTACAGTGCATTGTACTGTAATTCATTGTAATTTCTTGAACAGTTCTGCATCCCCAGTATCATATTGTTAAATACTGTACACATAACTCTTGTTTGCACTGTTTGTGTGTTATGATGCCTTCACTGTAGTAAAAACTCTATGAGTCCATCAGTGTCTCACCCCTCTGTATGAGTCCTCAGGAGACTTGTTGTAGTTCCAGATGCGGAGTCCAGCGATGGTTTGGGCCTTGTTGAAGGTAATGTTCAGGGTATGAGGTTCTCCATAAGAGAAAGGTATCAGCCACATGTGCTGGTCATCAGTGGTAATGTTGTGACCATCAATAAGCCTGGAAAATAAAAGTAGTCAATGTGTGTGGTAATTTTGATGGAGGTCGAAGATTTTTCATTAGAGAAAATATAAACATTTAGAGTTAGACTTACTTATCAAGTGTGCGCAGGTCGTGTCCATACTCCGGCAGGTCGTTAAGGTCACTGGGTGAAGCAGCCATCATACTGAGGTCTAAAGGTAAACTCTCGCCATCTTTCCCCACCACCTCCAATCCAGTCAGGCCCATGTAGTGGGAGTCTCCCCATGTTAACAGCAGCTCAAGTCTAAGGACTGAGAGTAATTTTAAGAGAAAAACACAAAGTAAGAAAGGAAGTTTCAAGTGTGATGACTTGAAAAAAAGTCATACTCACTCTTTCCAGTGTACATGCCAGGAATATGCTCCATTGTTTCCTCAGACTGGCTCACTGTGGGATTGAGGTGAAGTTTCATCTAAGGAAAATTTGTGGACATTATTTGAGTTAAGCATTTATCAAGAGTAAAGCTGAAAAAAAACACTGAAAAGAAACCCTGTACTTACAGTGAGGTCTTCCTCTCTGAACCCAGCCTGAGTGAAGGGTCTTTCCTCTCCTTCTCCATCAGCAGTGCGGGGTCTCTGCAGCTCCTCTTCATACACCTGGCTCTCGCCACCCTCACCTTCACTGAGGAATGTCTCATCATAGTGAGACATAGCCTCCAGGATGTCATCATCGGTGGTAAACAAAATGGTGTCACCAAACTGGTCCAGCCCTGACAAAACAGCCAAGGAAAGAGAAAACATTGATCAAAGCACAGCAAAAAGAGAAAAACCAGTGATGTTGTTCTGCTCTGTTACCTCCAGACAGAGTCCCTGAAGCTTTGGCAATCTCTCCTCGGAAGATGCACCTTCCATCGAGGAGCATTTCCACCTCTTTCACCCCACGGAAAGAGTGGATGCGTGACTTGTTGTAGTTCCACACACGGATCATGGCCACTTGGAAGGGTACTCCAAAATCCAGAAAGATGGTGTGGTTACGTCCAGGGGTGAACGGGGCTAACCAAAGATGCATGTCATCCTGTGTTCGATTAATGCCATCAATGAGGTTGGTAACAACGCGGGGATCTTTGCCATATGCAGGAAGAATATTAATGTCTGGAGGATCAGCATGAATGTGAGCAGGTCGAAGAGGCTCTCCGCTAGAGCTGAACACCTCCAGGCCATTGAGGCCCACGTAGTGGCGATCCCCCCAGGTGGACAGGATGTTGATCACCAGTCTTTGGCCCTGTGGCAACACAGGGATTTCAAAATCCTCCTCCTGCTCCATAGATGGATCATCATCATGGGCATCACACAGAGCCCCCTGAGCTGTCAAGGCGGAAAGGGGGCTTCTGGGTGCTGTGGAGGGGTTGACTGGGACTGTGGGTGGACCGCGGCCCTGACGCTGAAGAAACTCATCAAAGATGTCACCTTCAAAGCCCATGTTAGAGATGCGTCCACGCTGGCATTGATTGAACTTGATGAGAGAGTCCCAGGACTCCATGAGCGTGTCGTCCTGCTGGCTGTGCAGCATGGCCCTAGATGAACACTGCCTTTTGTTGGTGTTCATCAGTGACAGTGGCTCGTCTGGAAAAGACACAAACAGAAGCCAGTTAACTACTTACAAGCCAAAGGTAAAGAGACAGCTGTTAACTACCTTTCGACTGAATACAATTAGAATCATGTCCCTAAACATTTTTAGTCATTTTCACTAAAATCCATTTTGAATTAAGTATGTATCATGATTTATTATTTATTTTCCATGCTTTAAAATGTTTTCAGTGGAAAGAAATCAACAAATTGCCACCCAGAATAAACATTGAAAAGTGTTTAAAAACAGCCTTTAACATGGAAGAAGCTAAATGTGATGATTTACTCCCATGCTTTACCCACTGTGACCTGTCAAAATGGTTGCTGTGAAAAAGTAGAAACTAAAACTACAAGGTAAAAACTACAAGGTAAAATAACCACATATTATGTGTCCCTCACAGTGTATTATAGCCTCACATGAGAAGGATGAAAGCAATGACTACCTGTGTTTGTCAGTGAAGTAGCTCTGAGATGCTGCTCCTCTGTCTGCCTGGCAGTGCCTGCACTATTTTGCAGCGAACTCCTGCGTCCACTGATGGGTCTGTCTGGTCTTTGGTCCCCAAGCTCCTCCAGGAGATCGCAGCTCAGATCCAGAGAGTCTGCATTCCACTGAGCCCCGTTAACTGTCCTTTCCAGGCCTCTGCACACCCGGCCGGGGTTACAAGGCAGCTCCGAGAGCATTGAGGAGGTTGAGGCTGAGGGAGATTTAGGATCTGCAGAGTGCTGAGGCACCAACCATCGTGGCCTCTCCCTGTTGCTCTCAAAGCCCTCTGCAATCCCTCTGTGCAAAGGCTGCAACCACTGAGGTGTCACCCGTGATGAGGATGGCTGAGTAGTGACCGTCTGCTCCATTGGTATAGGCTTAGCCACTTGCTGCCTGAGAGAGAGAGGCTCTTCTGAGGCAGACAAGTCAAAAGAGTTTCTATGTGTGGAAGAGCAGCGGGTGGAAGATGAAACCCCCACTGGTGAAGAAGAGATGGGTGGCAATGGTAAATTTGACTTCTCCTGCATGTCTGTCATAGCTTGGCCTGTTGTGTCTGATGACTGTGAATTGAAACTATGATATTGCTGGGAGCTGCTGGTCTCTCTACCATTCTTGTCCTCATGGCGATGGGGGCTAGCACCCCGCAGATTGTGTCCTGAAGACACAGGGCTAGAAAACAAGGAGTCTGACCCCTGGAAATCCTGCAGATCAATTGTGGTGCTGTAGTCAAAGACCTGGTTGCCGCAGCCTTTTTCCAGTTCTCCTTCAAACACTAATGTGCTGTTGAGGAACAACTTGATATGCCTCGCACCAATGTCAAGCTCCTAAAAAAGAAGCATGACAATAATTTACCCTGAATTTACAGCCATATTTACAAGCTTACACACAAATTATATCATAACACATACAGTATTTGTGCTATAGTACTGTTCAACAGATAAAATAATTCAAATTTAATGACTAAGCTTGACACTAAATAAAACCTACTATTTAAACTCTGATGAAGAACAATGTTTTGTGTACAAAATTATTAATTATTAAAAGTAACACAAATTATAAACCCCAAATCAAGTGCACAAATGGTATAACAAAGCCACACACACTCATTTATATATCTATTTCTAACATGTAAAGTAATAGCTTTCCAAGCTCATGGTAATTAACACACTCACAGAGACCAAGTCATGGCTGCCATGCTGAAATGGCTAAAGCCCAGCTTGAATCTGCTTGATTGTTTAGACAGTAAATGACGGTAAACACAGATCATACATAAACCTCCTTCTCTCTAATAGGTTCTTACCTTCCAGGTTCAAGACAGCACGTAATTGTAGAGAGCTCTAGTTACATAGAAAGATATTTGATGGTATATCTTTGCTCTATGCAAAGCAGTGACGCAGAGAGGCAGAAGTCCACGTTTCCCCTAACACTAATCCTCTGGGGCTAATCTCTCACTGTTCTACATTTGGCCCAACTAAATGGCAGCTCAGCCAGCCCCTGCTTACAGAGAACCACACCCCCGATGTAACCACCCCATCAGAGTCACCATGTAAGATACAGACAACATAAATCTTGACAGATTTATGTGCTAACTACGGACATAAAACGAACAATCTCTGAACTAGAGAGAAGCATAAATCAGAAGATATAAACAGATATGGAACAGCTTACTTGTGACTTTTTCTAAACCTGAACAACACAACACAACACAAAAAAAGAAAAGCCCATACGTTGAGGCTTCTGTTGTAGTTCCAGATTTTGATTCGAGATATTCCAAAGTCTGGGGAGCGCTCCGTGTTCCTGATGATGAAGTAGAGCTGAACAGGAGGATTGAAAGGACACGTCCACATGTGACGCTCTTTGGTGGTCTGTCAACCCAGGAGTACAGAGAAGGTATCGTCTTTACACAATAGACAGATGCACATGCACAAGTGTACATAATTAATACTAACACATGTACATTTTTGCTCAAAATGTCCAATGTGAAAGAGATGTGCAAATTTTGTTGAAATATACAGAGTAAAGACTACATATATAAAAATATGCAAAGAAATTAATTTACAAAGTACACTGAGATGTTAAACACCTTTTAGTACAAATATATAAGAGGGGAGAGAAGAGAAGGAGTTACAGAGGAAAATTTGTGATTCAACACAAAAGGTAATGATATTTAACAGGTCAGACAGCAATTGATATAACTTTCTTTACATATTTATTTTGTGCCAATACATAAACAGAAATCATTCAAACCAGATGCTGGGGCAGCAAAGACTCACCTTCACCTTTCCACTGACAAGGGCTCCCAGATTCCCGGGGTGGTAGGTGTTCCTAATGTCTAGATCATGTGGGGACACATACAGCTTCTTGTTTCTGTGGCAGAAGAACTGCAGCTCTGTCAGCCCAACCTGCAAAGTGTTCCCCCAGTTTGAAAGGATCTCCATGGTAACATACAATGCAGGGGTGACCTCTGCTGAGGAGGACCTTTTCTGTAATGAAATTACAAATGAGCTGTTTCTGTGACCAAATGTCTGTATCACTGAGTAGACTATCAACACTATTCATTCAGAAGTGTGTGGCACTGTTAATGACTCACCAATTGCTTACTATTTTCTGTTTTGATACTCTGAGGAATGTTGTAGCTGGGTCCACCTTCAAGTTTCTCTAAGGCTGTCAGTAGTTTCTGTTGTTGCCTGAAAAAAAAGGATGACAACCTCAGCTCAGCTGCTTTGCCTGTTGTCCCTGACTTTTATAGTAGTGGTAAAGACTGGCTGACCACTGTGAAAACTACACAATAAATTTAGGCAATAAAACATTCTGTGTTTGCTCTTCCTCTGTGTGATGTACAATTACCACCAGGTGTCCTTCTACCACTCAGAGGACAGAATGTACTGTATTAACAGTAGGACTAAATGATTTGGGGAAAATATCTGATCGCTATTTGTCCGAGTATTGTGTAACAGCATATTCTATGCAAATTAAAATGTTTAATTTGAACAGAATGCAATGATGGTAAAAAAAGAAGAATTAAATTGCAGTCTTTCCGAAATTACTACTTGCCTTGATTAAAACTGCAATTTAGTTTGAAAATTATTAATTTTTCTCCCATGAAGAACAGAAACAGGGCATTTAAGTGTCATATTTTATAAACATACCTGGGGCCCATAAGAGTGATTTTCTGCATGGCCAAAGTAACACTGTTCTCATTCTTGTCAGGGCAGTTGTGGTGCACTAAGTCATTCACTATCTGGTGTGTCCTGCCCTAAATGAGGAAAAAACAGAAGAGTAAGAGATAAAAAGGCTTTAAGAAAAGGGGGTTTAAGTTCAACCCAAATTCACAAAACACTGTTGTATTAAAACCAAGAACACACAAAGCAAATGTATGTGTTTAAGGGTGGATAACAGTGAAAAGAATAACCAGGCTATAAAAGAATACAACCTTTTAAGCTGTAGATCACCATAAAAGTAAATTTTGAAAGTGGAGTTAATGGTCAAAGGTTAGTAAAATTGTGAGAGGTGTACTGAGGAGCAAACACACCGTGCTGCGACTGAAGATCTCAGGACTCTGCACATGGTTGTTCTCTCTCTGGATGGCCTGGTGAACCCTGTCCACCTTCTCTTCTGGGTCTCGCTCCTCAAATGAAGCCTTTCTGGCTGTTGACAGTGGCCTTTCCACACGACTTCTTGGCCCTAAAGAAAGAAGTATTTTTTTTCCAGAAACACCAATGCATCAATCAAACCTTTATACCAGAATATATATATATAGAGAGAATATAAAATTACAAAATAGGAAATCAGCATTCTTTGAATTTTGATCCTATGTCTCTCAGGTTATACTCACTCTGACTATCCCAGCTGTCATCTGAAGGTGGCCTATCTAATGTTTTACTCTTCACCAACATAGGCTTGGTAGGTATAAAGGTGTCAGAGTTTTCTTTTCTTTTTGCGGATAGAGAGCGTTCAATCTTACGACCTGGAACAAAATGTTGACAAGTTGTAACTTTGAAAGGAACTAAGGAAAATGTTGTGTGATTACCAACTAAAGAGTCCCACCAACATGAAGGAGCCAATGAGTATGCAGCATGCTGTTTGACGAATCTCTCAATGTTTGACGAAAAGGACTTATGACTGACTGTCTCGGGATATGCAAGATGTTACAACCAGAGAGGGGCTTAACATGTGTGAATGTGCATGTGGTGTATTTTGAGAGGCCAGAACTTCTTTAATGAATAAAGGTATGTCAAGAAGATCTAAAGTGCATGGAACATGAGAGCTGAAAACTGCTTTGTGTTTGACTGACGAAGAAGACGACCAGCCTGAATAAAACTAAAGAATTGTACCTTAATTTGTACTATGATTTTTAATTAAATTGATATTGTTCAGAAATCAAAATCAAAGTCCAGATATCAATACTGAAACTTTATCATGTATTTTTAACCAAAGTGCAACCCAATTTCTGACACAGTGTCTCATTCTCTGCACTGATTTTCATTAATTGTTAACTGACAAGCTTATTCTCCTTGAATACTTGACAGTGCTGATGAAGCAGATTTGGAGGTGACAAAACTAACCTTGACACTAATTATTGACAGCAAATTCATTTACATATGAAAGTGGGAATTGAAACTTACCTTTAGGTGAGGGTCCAAAGTCCAGAACAATAAGCTTTGCTGAGTCAAAATGGCTTTGGGAGCCACTGGGCCGAGGTTTAGGTGAGGACTTAGAGGATGTGAGAGGCATTCCAAGTTCGTCCAGACTCTCAGTGCTCTCCTCCCTCTCAATCTGCTCTTCTATCCATTCTTCTTCTGACTCCTCCCCTGCAGAGCCACGGCCACTGTGCCGCATACTAACCTCTAGGCTCCGACGCAGAACCTAGTTTACAAAAAAGGTCAGTGATTATGCAGGCTTCCACGAAGACAGTCGTCAGTGTTAGCATTCAGATACAGAAAAATGTGGACATACACGGAGACAGTTCAATCCAATCCAATCCAACTTTATTTGTAAAGCACTTTAAAAACAACAACAGCTGAAGCAACGTGCTATACATTAGAGATAAATCAAATAAACTACTGAAAAATACTAAAAGATAGACAAAATAGTAAAACACTGTAGAGTGTACATATGCACACATATACAGTACATTCGTGCAGCAGGTGAAATGGACTATATACACATACATATGCACACAAACATGCATGTATACATACATACATACATACATACATACATACATACATACACACGGTTTACACATTCCCTAAATTTATGCAACAATAAGTGAAACACTGTAACTCTTTAACACACAGAAGCATGAAACAAATTTAGATGATTCACCTCATGCCTCTGTGACCTCATCTGCTCACCTTCACTTCCTCGAGGTTGAGAAGCACCTTCTCACTGTGCTCCTGGCTTGCTTGGCCTCCTTGGCTCTCAGATCTGGAGCTAAAGGAGTGTGTCACCTTGCATGTGTCCCTGGGGGAGCAGGGACTATGAGGAGAGCGTGGACTGGAGCTCTGTGTGAAAGACAGTGATTGGGTGATGGGAAATAGAAAAAAAAAGATGGAGAGATGCTAAATAGTAAAGACAGCTGCCTCTGACACACAGCCCCTCCCCTAAAACAAACACCCACACAGGCGTAGTAGACATTGCTATGTTCTTTACTTTACCTCCATGTCTACACTTTCATAGGGCTCAAAATATTCAGAGTAGCGCTTTTCTGGAGATAAAAGCATGTTTGTTCCTTCCTCTGTTCGAACCTTGACAGAATTCTGGATGGATAACAAAAGAAAAACAATTACATCTCTTATCAAAATATGCATAAAATATGCATCATTCTGAAAATATTTACACAGTGTAGGTTCTTAATCTAAAGTAAATGGTGGTCTCTACCTGCACCCATTCTTTCCTTTGAACCTTTCCTGGAGCAGTGTGGCTCCTCTTCCTTCCTTGCTCCAGATTATGGCTATCTTCAGTAAACTGGTGGGCACTTCTACAGACATCTGCTGATGAGTCACAGCACAGAAAGAAACATGAGCAATGTGCAGCAGACTTTTGCCTCTGAGGAGAGGGAACACAGAGTCACACGCACAGATGGCCCACTGCAGAAAGAGGAAGAAGGAAACTCTTGCTGCCAGCTGTGATGACAGCTGTCACTATTATTAATTCACTGTGATTCAAATTTGGATCATGCCACACAAACCACAAGCTGAGGAGAAATTGCTATTAGCTGGATTCCATATGGTCTTGATACACCAGACAAAACAAGTGTAAAGTGTGATGTATGGCTGCAACAACTAATCTATTAATTGATTATTATTTGATTACTGAAATATTCTACAACTGGACAGCACATAGCCAAATGGACAGGGAACTTGGTTTATGACTAAAGGGTCAGGTCAAGGGGTGGGACTACCCTGAGCAAGGTAACCGGGTCCCCATTACTCATTGTTAATTGGACACACAAAATTGACCCCAATCACGGGAGGGCCACATCCAGTGTGTTCCTCATGCCGGTCCCAAGCCTGAGTAAATGGAAAGGTAGCAGGAAGGGCACCCGGCATAAAAATCTCTGCCATATCAAATATGCAGTTGATTCGCTGTGGCAATCCAGAGAGAGGGAGAAGCCAATAATAATAATAATAATAATAATAATAATAATAATAATAATAATGATCGGCAACTATTTGTATAATTGACTAATTGGTTTGAGTGCTTTTTTAAATAATTGTATAAAATAATTAAAATTTCTGGATTTTTCTTTTTTTTTTTTGTTTATATAAACTTTGAGGAACACAGATCAACATTTTTTCAAAATTTTCTGACATTTTATGGACCAAACAAATAATCAATTAATCAAGAAAATAACAAATAAATAAATTATGAAAATAATCGTGAGATACAGCCCTAGTGTGAAGCTCAATCTTTGAGTTAGTCAGTATTTCCCCCTGCACAGCAGAATGGCAAATAAATTATGATGGCTCAATAAGCTCTTTCATTTTAGAGTGTCTGTAGGTTAAATTTTGTCTAGGAACAACATACCTGCTGTCAGTGCAGTTCTCCGTACGGATGAGGCACTAACAGACTTATGGCTGGAACTCTTGGGCTGATTCCTACCGGCTTCAGCATTGGCTCCATTAAGATAAATGGAAAAACCTTGCTCAAGCCTTTCCAGCTCAATCTGCCTGGGGTCTTTAACTTTAAGGCGCTTTAGGATCCTGAGTACAAAAAGAAGCTGGGTGACCATCTCTAAAATGGTGAACACAAATGAATATTCAAGACTGAAAAGAGAACATCTCGCATTGTCAAGCGACTTTAGACATTCACTTTACCACATAACATCACTGTTTGTTTATGTTGCTAATGACTTTGTTCCAACGAAGTTTGGATGTATTATCTAAAATTACAATAAAAATATCTCTCTCTCTTAAAAATGTCATTTTTTTCAAGTAAATAACCAATCACTGCTCCTTTTAGGAAGCACTAAAGTTGTGCATCTCCTCAGTGAAATCTAATCTGTCTCTCCCTAACAGTCTGTGCTCACACGTCACCTGTTTTTCTGCTGGAGGGCGATTAAATATTCATCCAGAGTGTCATCTACAGCAGAGGCAAGCTTCACTGGTTGGCACGCCTTGTTCTCCTTCAAGAGCACACACACAGAGCAGTGTGAGAAAACCCTTCATCAGCTGTCAGAGGGAAAACAGACTTTGACAATACACAGCTATTCACGGTCACAAGTTACTATATTCAGTACATCACAAAGAGTATACAAACAACTTATTACATCAATCAATAAAATACCAATACAGTACATGCATTGTGTCAAACCCCTTGTAAGAACTGGTCATCAATTAAAAATTAACACTAAGAACCTGCATATTGCTGGAGTGCAGGTGCATTGCTGAAAAATGTCTGAACATATGATTTCATGGTTGTCATATAATATTTAAGTTAAACGTTCTACAGACTTTCTACTTTGAGGTGTGGTGGTGGAATAGTGAGCACATCAAAAGGCAATGCTGAAAACATATACATTAAATTAAGGAAAACTGGACTCAGCATGGGCCAAGATCCTTAATTAACAACACCGATACTTAAAATACTTGATAAATGCATGCTTGGCCAAATCCAGGCTCCTACCTCTCCCCATTAATTATTACAGGGCATGATGTCACAGATCTAGTCAAGTGGATACTGAAAACTACATGCATACATCTCACAACAGCTAGCCTGGTGTTCACCTGCTTTATTCTTCAACATTTAGATCCTGACCCTCAGCAAGTGACAAGATTGATAAGAGAAATGTGTCTCATGCCAACAGCTGTCAACAGCTCACGCCACCCTACTATGAAATAAATAATCATGCAAGACGAGCAGAGAATTCTCAAAGCCCTTACTGAGTGATTATAAGTCAACTAGGCTATGGCATCTGTCAATGTGAGGAGCAGAAGAGAAGCAGAAAAATAGAGTGAAAGAAGAAGAATAGAGAATATTTGGTGTTAGTGACAGAGTATGAAGAAACAGCGCGACTTCAGTAAAATAGTTCAAATAAAATGACAGATTGTGTGAATTTGAAATAAGATTATCTTTCATTAGTTCAACAAAGGGGGAAAAAGCAACGTAACAGCAGCAGACTTAGTAAAATTGGAAATGTAATACATAGTAAGAATGCACTACAAACACCAGGAATTATAAGAAATATAGGAAAGTGTAAATAATTAAGAGGTTAAGAAAATAGAGATCGTTGTTTAGTTAATTTTAATTTCAGTGTCTTCTGGCATTCCATCCGGGATTATACAACATCATCATAAAATAAATAACATACACAAATAATAAAAACAAAAAAACATCTAAACAAAATATATATAGAGTGGGGCTGCAACAAATAATCGCTCAATTACTAAATTATTCTGAATTAGTTTAATTTTCTGAGAATCACAGGGTACCTCACAATACAATAGGACTTGAGATACATGGTCCATGATACCAATAATATCAACAATATACAACGATTCCGTTATAATCGATATATTGCGATCATATAGCAATACATCACAATATCTGTAAAGAAAACTAAATGTCAGAAGAAAATGCAATGCCGTGGCGCATCAATTTTTATATTGCATGAGGAAGGACAATATATCACCAAATTGATATTTTCAAATCTCTACAAACAGCTAATCGATTAATAAAGAATAATTGACAGATTAATTCAATTTAAAATAATCTTTAGTCAGCACTAATGAACAACATGATACATTACATAGACAATATTGAGGGATTTCACATATAGGGTGCAATTAAATTATGTAATATAACATGTAATGTAAAGTTTTGGCAACAACCTATTTTTGTCAATGCAAATAGAGCTACTTTCATTGAAAAAGACTTTACTGATTGGTGTGTATTTCAAAATTAAAATAAGAAATAGTGCATGTGGTCTACTGATGAAGGTGAACTGTTATATCAAGAGGGGTTTTTTGCTTACCTCGATATCCATTGTGCAGCTGCAGGTGATGCTGTTCACACAATTCTATCCCATCTTGAAGAGGACCGATTGTCCTTTTTTTAAAAAAATAAAACATAATTGAAATATGTGATTTTAACACAAACGAGGACCCGAGGAATACTTGTGACATGGCATTTAAATTACCTTATAACATCCGGTTTAACTTACCGGACAGTTCAGCATAATAAAAACATGTAATGTATTCCCACGCGTGTCACACAGCTATTTTTCAGCGATGTTTTCGTCATGAGTCCCTTACAGCACGACTGAAAAACAAGTATGTGTTTATGCTCGATATCTTAGCATTCATCGCTAACTCGTTAGCACCTCCTGACAGCATTGACATTGGAAAGCAAGTAAATGCATTCTGTCCGTTTCTAATGTCACTGCGATTTTGCAGTTAATCGCACTAATCATCGTCTCCTGGGTTAACGGCGGCGCCAGCAAGGCTAAATACACGAGCAGCTCAGCTAAACTAGCGCCGATGCTAACAACAAACTGGCAGGCTAGCAGGTTAGCACGTAAAGGGCACAAAAAACGTCTTTCACGATTTTCATACTTATGTACAACTGTCTGCGCTAATATCATATAAACAAAATACTTACTGTCCCTGTCGAGTGAATATTTGCTATACATTGGGGTTAAGACAAATTTGAGTGTTTCTCATGTGCCGAGCGTGTTGTGTTGGTTGGTAACCAGGATGGCCGCCCACCAATGAGAGAGAGCCGCCCCAAACTAAGACACGCCCACAGCCTCCTCCCGCTGCCACAAGCAAGCACAAAACCTGGAGCTGCTGAATCTCACACACACTGGACACAGCGGTATGCAAGTCGTGTAACATGCAGTTACAGGGAAATAAGGTGTTACAAGACATAAAATAAAGTCAGTCATCACTCATACAAACCTGCACAAAACCTGGAGCTCCTGGATCACACACACACATACTGGAGACAGTGGTATGAGTCATGGGACATGCAGTTACAAGGAAACAAGCTGATCTGGGAAGTACAATCACATAAAGCCAGAGCCAACTGCTCCCACATTCATACAAAACTGCATTTATTTATAATTCATTGTACGAACATAACATGCACTTACGAGGACATAACTCCAAGACATTCATGGTCACCTGCGGCCACATCCATACCTACCCAAAACAGGTTGAACACATGCTCACTCTTCCTGGAGCACTGGGATGCAATACATGTCAATTAGCAAGTACATACAAATATGTTTCAGCAAGGGTAAGGAAGAATGTGAAGTAAATTCACAAAACGTTACAAGGAAATAAGCAGATCCACGCAAGCCTACACAAAACCTGAAGCTGTTGAACCACACACTCTTCTGGAGAACTGGAAACAATGGAATGCATGTCATGTTTTTTTAGCAAGAGCATGACATGTAGTTGCAAGGAAATGAGAGTGTGAGAAGTAAACAACCAGTCACAAGGGAATAAGGAGATCTGTGGAGTAAAATCACAAATTAATTGTCACATCCCTACAAGCCTGCACAAAACCTGGGGCTATTGAACCACATACACACTTATCCTGCAGCACTGCAATGCAAGTCCTGTTATTTAGCAACAGCCAAACATAAAGTTACAAGGAAATAACATATGTGGAGTAAAATGACACACCTTCATCAGGTCATTCGCCAGGAATAAAGTGTAAATAGATTTAAATGACTAAACCATAGAACATCCTTAAATGTACATTCATTGTTATATAGGCTACTTGAAAAAGAATAGGAACATAGAACAACTATATGCACTAAATAATGTTTATAATGTCTGAGTGATTGAGTCAAATTTAGCAGGGGAAACGTATTTTGTTAATTTTGTTCTTGCACATTTGTTTTTCTAAGGTTGAATAAAGCTGCAACAGCAAGGGCAACAAAATACAAGTGAGAGGGCAAGGCCACCTAATTTAACAAGAACATGGAATTACAGGGAAATGAGATCCGTGAAGCAATATTACACTCTTCATGGACAGTCAAAAGTTCAACACTGCTTTTATTATTATAAATCAATACATTTTATATAAAAAGACACAGGGAGTCTGAAATAAAACCATTGTAGATGTAAACCAAACAGATCAGGTTATAGCAACCCCCTCTTTTATCACACTGGACCCATATTGCAGACTTTTAATTAGCATGTCAAGTTAACACACATCCCATAACACCCTATGCTATACATAAGCTAAATTTACAGTTTGGAAAAATTTAAAATGGAAATAATGTGTTTGACATCAATCTCTCTGCAAGTACAGCAACTTAGTATGCCATTGGTTTTTGTGCAATCCATTATAACCATCACCAGCAGCAGTCAACATTAAATGTTATGTGTGCACACTCTTTTGTGTCCGTATAGGAAGTTCAAGGATGTGATGACTCGTGAACTCCTGAAGGTAAACAATACAAGCTTTGTGTGGTGCCCAGTGTAACGATCCTAAACGTAACGTTTGTGCATCTTTTGTCCAGAAATGACCAAGACCTAGCTTTAGCCCACTCCCACACATACAGATTTCCTAAAATTAGCTCATTTATCCGAACTAAACAAGCATCACCATACGTTGTACAGAATTAACTGCTTCTTGAAAGAGGGTGGACATAATATGGTAGATGCCAGAGCTCAAACAGGAGCACAGCCAGCTGCTTTATCAAGCCAAGCCACTCACTGTAATAGTAGCACTCAAAAACACTCAAACACATGAAATAGTGTGGGGGGTCTGTTACTATGGAAATCTGCTTAGATTTTCAAAGGATAAAGCAACTTTTATGAATATAGGATGCCAATGTAAATCATTTGCATTTGTATGTTAAAACACTCATGCGAAACAATTGCAATCTGTTACTATTCTTCCATATATTAAAAGGCTAATGGCTGTGAAGGCAATGCGAGTGACAGCAATTCATCCTCAAATCACCGCAAGTTAAAAACATTCATCTCACTAAATCAGTCCAATGTAAACAATTTCAGTAACCACATGTTAAGACAAATCTCCTGTTTTGGTAGCCTAAAATTATTTTAACAGAATTTTCATATTTCCCTTCTTTTTTTTTTTTTTTAAATTAATGACGACGACAACTGCCTAAATGATAATAGTAGGAAAAGGTTATGGCTTTCTGTTGTCTGCTTTTGAAACTAAGCCTTCACTCACTGTGCTGGGTAATGTTAGCTTGATGTAGCTTAAAATGGACCACATCCATGTACTAAACCCACATGGGAGAAGAAAAAAGTAAAACAATAACTTAAATATAAGAAGTGCTTAAAATAAAATAGTTCATTGAGCCCTTTCAAAAACCAAGGAAGAAAAACAAGAATCTCAACCAAACAGAAAAGGAGAGCAAAAATGAACAGTTGTAATGGTAATACTAATATTTATCCAATGATTCACAGATGTACAGTTCACTTATAGGTCATTTCCTTCCCTCTCTTACAAATATCTCTCATTTTCTTGTCAGTGGCCCCCCCACGTCTGTGAGCCGCGACTTCCCTCTGTTTCAAATCTGTCTGTTGTAGGAGAGCGCTCTGTGTTAGTACACCTCTCCTCCTCCTCCTTTGACATCAGTGCCTGTTCCTCATTTTTTTTCCTGCGCTCCAACTCCCACTCCACAAAGGTGTCGAAGAGGCTGGGCCAGGCCTCATCCTCACTGTAATTGCTCAGGTCAGGCCCAATCGCCTGGGTGAAGTTGAGGAACATGTTCCACGTGTCTCTTGAGATGCCCCGAATACCCGAGGGGTTCTCCGATAAGAAGTCCAGCCAGTGCTCCAGGATCGCAGGTGTGTCCTGAGTAAAAACCAGGCGCCAAAGGGCAATGGCGATATCTCGCTGCAGAGAGCGCTGTCCCTCCTCTGCGTCTAAGCCAAACTGGAAGGTAAAGCGGTACAAGTCCTTGAAGTTCTCCTCCCCCTGGGCCTCCAGCAGCATGCAGGGGAAGCGTGAACAGATGCCTTTAAGGCTGTCGGCCTGGATGGCCTTACAGCCCTCAACAAACTCCTTCCTAACGAAACAAAAGGAATATAGAACTACAGGTCAGAATTATACTGGAACAGTTCACTCAAGATTATGGGACACGAAAACAAAGAGTGCAGTTTTCAACAAAAATATAGAAACTTGCATGGTATTACCAAACCCCTGAGATATGTTAATGATTTAACAGACCTGCAGCCAATCACAGATCTTGCCATAAAGCTGTGCTCACTGCACCCTCTGCTGGACAACTTCCTAATTACTTTAAAATGTCTGTGGCTATTGTAGGATGAATATTTTTTGATCAGGTTTCACATTTCAAATATCATCTACAACTGTATTTTAGACAACTTTGTGGTCATATTAAATAAAAGGCACTTAATTATACACTACTCTGGGGTAATTTCTTTTATGTAAACAATTTTTGTAATGAAGCACCAGGTTACAAAGACCCACATTTTTTAACAAGTTGAAGCATTGGTTCAGTGAATGTCTTTCATAACCAAGCAAAATTGGTACGGAAATATCCGATTCAGAAAATCAGCAGTGACACCCAGTCCTACTTGTCATGTGGCTGTTTATCGCAAGAGGAAGATAAGCTTTGTTTGAGAGAATGCCACGCAGAGAAACACTACAGTTTTTACTGTCAACTATTCAATGGACTACAGTGTGTCTACCTCCACCCTGTAAGAGCTGGACTACTGTACTTGGTGGCCCAACCGAAGGCTGTCATAAACTGGGACTGAAGAGATTGGTTGTTTTTGTTACCCTTTTCAAGGTTGCATAACATACCAACAGGAACTAAAGTGTACCACTTGGTGGACACAGGGCTATTGGTTGATGATAAAAATCTTTAGCAATGCCTCCCACTGACCACTCATCTGTCAATTATTATGTCACACCCCACCCTTTAAATGGTTGTGATAGGGTCAGGTAGGTTCAGATGAAAATCAGTGGAAGTGGGAGGGCAGTCAGACAAATCTACAGGAGCAAATAAACATGAGCTTGGTGCCTTTTCTGCTTTACAGAGAGATGTAGCTAAATAACTACTAATCTTCCCAAAAAGCTAGAACAAAGACCTACAACAAGACAAAGTCATCTACAACAGGGTCTGTTTCTAGTATGGGACTGCAAACATGAACTACCTTAAACTAGTTTAAGCTATACAGTGCTGTGCAAAAATCTTAGGGCACCACCCGCTTTGTTGTTTAACAAGCTTTCAATAAGTTAAAACTCATACAACATGTGTATGTAAAGCTCAAGCATGTCTTGAACAAACCTGGTGAAATAGACATTTTTCATCGCAGATATTTGTCAACAAGAAATCGTAGTAAAACCTATTATTTCAAACATTTCACTCCAGTTTTAAGAAAGCCAGGGTCATACTATTGTTCAAGTGTAAGGGTAGGTTACACTGAATACTTTTCTGAATGTGTTATTTTAAAACTGCATACACGTTTTTTTCATATTTTCTGGATGAGTTCCAATAAACTGACTGAGAAATAAATACACAGTACAGTCATTATAGCACTGCTAAAAAAAGCAAATCTAATGGTGGCCTAAGACTTGTGCACAGAACAGTATATATGCCAACTGTTCGTGCATTTCATACAAGTTTGACAAACATTATTTTAACTTCAGTGTTGTGGGCATTGACCAAGTTTCAATGTTTATCTGATACATTGTAACTGTTTATGTAGCCCAACAACAATATAAGCTTCCAAAGACAAATGTAATACAATCGAGCTTCAGTAAGCGTCAGTTGACAATGAACCATGTTGGTAAAAACAGGGTGGTATTGTTCTAAGCCTCTGGATGGAAAAGTGCTGAGTTTAAAACCAGAGAGCAGTGAGAAGCGACCCAGCTAGCCCTATTCATCTCCACTCTGAGTAGTGGGAGCAGAGAGCAGGATATGTTTCCTCTTTGCCCCCTACCTGACAGTGAGAAATTGTGTGTGCAGAGGAAAAGCTTAATATAATGGTCTGAGGAGGAATGACAGCCAAACAGTTCCAGACAATAAGCTGTTTTAACAGAATAACATCCTTTTACTCTTATATTTATATAATTAAGTCTAAATTTTTCAACAAACACAGAACTTGGAAATTTGGATATTTGGATTACCCCTTTATCGAAAGGATTAGCAGTTTAATCACACAAGATACTAGATAACACTTTAGAGGTGTGGCAACTGAATCACTTAACTTTCATTCTACATATTGATCAGTTTACACTATATTTTAATACAATAAAGGATTTCCAGTAGTTTATGTATAATTTGTGGCTAGTGTGTAAAAGCTACATAGCCAAGGACACTGTGACATAAAAACACAGTGTCCTTGGCTATGTAGTTATGTAGTTACTTGGCTATATACACAGACAGGTGTTCCACCTGTCTGTGTATATAATATATATATATACATACACACACACACACACACACACTCTTAAATAGTCTGCTCAGCTTACCTTGTAAACTTGCACATGGTGGCTGCTTGAAACTTCCAGGCAAGAACAAGCACACGAAACTCTGCTGGGTCCACACACAGGTCATTGCAAAATCTCTCCATCCCTTCCTCCAATATGGCATCTTCTTGTTCATCCTTGTAGCAGCAGAAAAGCTCCTCAATGCGCATCAGGGACAGCTTCTCACCCTCCAGGTACTCCTCCTTGCGTGGCTCCCCCATCACTGAGGAAATGACGGGTGTCTCCACTGCAACTTCTAAGGCCTTGGTGCCATTCGACAGCTCGCTGGTGGCTTTGTTACATGGGGCATTGGGCTCTTCTTTATGGCCCCCACCACCACTGCCTTTCTTGTGGTGGGACTTGGAGCTGCTCTCCTTGTCTCCACTCTTACTGCCGAGTGAGGACGTTGGATTCTTGCACTTGGTGACACACTGGCCCATGTCGTCTTCCCTGGTCCGTCTTTCCTCCTCCCCTTCAGTCCCCGTCCGAACCCCCTTGACACCTCTGCTCTGGCCCGGTGAGATGTCTCAACATACCCCCAGGCCTGAAGTGAAAATAAATTTAACAATGTTCTTTATTGACAACAATAATTTCTGGTTTTTTTATATTAATAGAAAAATAGCACTACAGAAAGTGGTCAGCAAATTATGCTACCTGTGCCAAAATCTGCTACAATCCAGGACTTGTAGTGCTAGATTTAAAACCCCTAAAAAGAGGAAGAAAAAATCAGTCATTATGTAGTACACATAATGTGCTTATATTGGTACCATAGAAACCTACACAGAAGAAATTAAAGTTAAAAAAAATAATTTCTTAACTGCAGAAATCACCTCAGGCAGAACTGGTATTGTGTTGCACAGAATAACCACATAATTTCAACGAACACTTTTTTTCAAAGATATGCTTGTTGTCACTAACGTTTCAAGCAATTCATATAAATGAATTATATTTTTACAATGTTTAAATTATAGTATAGTATAGACAGATGTACATTTATCTTTTTTTGGTATCAAGAGAGAATGTACTGCAGACAATCCTTATTTCACAATTAAGTTATTAAGTTCTGCAGTAGACAGAAAATTCAGTATTGCCTCACACTTCAGCAGAATGATCAAAAAAAAGAGACCAACATGCTAAAGCAGCAATTATGGAGTGAGTTGTCAATCACTTTTAGAGTATGAAAAAACTGTTTTACTTGGCTGTGTGATCTCCCTTCTGAGTTAGGTTCGAAAAAGACAAAGGAATAATGTCCCAATGATTGACAAACACTAATGTTACTGGAGAACTCAAATTTTATCCTTGTTCTGTCAATAATATAAAGCAAAGTGTTGACTAGGATTGAGATCTAGTGAGGGAAATGGCTCATATTTACTTATAATTGAGAAGATTCAATTGATAAAACTTTATTTAAATTTGAACTTTAAAGAATAAAGAATGACAAAATATGTGCAGTTTTATGATTTCATTAGCTGACTCAGTTGCTCAAAATTGGTTCTTGTGTGTTAATATACAGATTTCAGAAGCAGTCATAAAACACCCAAGTTGATCAAGCAGTTGATAAGTTATAAAGTTGTGATGTCAAGAGGTTACTTACAAAAGGTCTGTCAGATGGCACTGGCCACAGATCAAAGTGTCTCTCTACTCTGCTCCATCACCGTGTCCTTGACATCCACTGTGCTGAAAAGACACATTTTCTTGTCACCATAAGCAGAAAGTGATAGCTTAATCACCCAGCTACATGACTATTTTAGTCAGCATGCTATTAATATGTAATTTGAGGACACAAGGACTGATTGAAACAAATGTTCTCAACTGTAAAACTAAAAACACACAGTACAGTATTTCCCTTATTTGTGAGTCCTTATGCACATCCTTACATATCTGGTTCAGGGTTTAAAATATATTAAAGCTAAGTGTCCAGTGAAGGTCCTCTCCATAATTACAGCTAATAAGTATTTCTACTGAAATCATGGCTAACTTTTGCTTAATGTGGTGATGACGACTGTGCAATCGTTACACTCTTGTATCTCACCATAATTAAAAAAAAAAAAAATCTTATAACTATCAAAGCAAATCAGATGCTTGACTGATGATCACTGCACTGGACATGTTGGGGCAACTCTCCCACAGGTGCATTCCGAATAACTTCACTGAACCAAATCTATCTGACAGAAGTGTGATGTTTGTGGTCAATTAACTTTATTTTAATTTCCACAAACCGGAAGCTAGTATGCTTGGCTAACTGTTTGGTATTTATTTCTTTAAGTTATTGGTGACACGTTGACAAATCAGTTTAGCTAGACGAAACAAATATATCCCATTTTGATTATACGCAACAAAAATCGTTAAAGATACTATTGCAATAAATGAAAAAATATTCTTTAACGTGAAAAATAATATACTTGCATTTGATTTACATCCTCTGCCATTAGAAAATATGTAAAAAATATGAGATGACAGTTGAAGATACAAATTAAAAACATGAACTTTACATTTAGAAACTTTACAAACATTACTGACATTACCAAAGTGTTACAGAATGTTATAATACTACAAAAAAAAAAAAAGATTTCTGAAACATTTCTCCATTTAACAACATTTTTTTATATTTACATTTTATCTATACATATAAAAAATTAAAACCACTATAAACCGTTTCTCAACTTTGACTAAGTGCAAAAAAAACAACACATATTCTACACCAATTATCGCAATGACTGATTTGAAAATTCTATTGCCTTAATTTTTGACCATATGTCTCAGGCCTGTTCCTACATAACCACGAGTAAGTGGGACTGCAATGATTATCTTCATAATCGATTAAACTGTATATTACTTTCTCGATTAATCAAGTAATCGTTTGGTCCTTAAAATGTGAGAGACTGTTAATCAGTGTTTCTCAAACCTGGACATGATGTTTTCAAATTATGATGATGTTCTCAATTATGATTTCTTTGTTAAATGAAGCAAGTAAACCAGAAAATATTCACATTTAAGAAGCTGAAAAATCAGAGTTGTTAAAAAAAAAACTCTAACCGATTATTAAATTAGTAATTGATAAATAATCGACGAATCAAGTAACTGCTTCAGCCCTAAAACGATGTGTTAGCTAAATTAGATATCAGGCATTAACATAGGTTAGCTACACTTTTTTATCAACTCGTGATTTTCTTAAGTGGCAAACACAAACAGGATCATGAGAGCTCAACAATACAGACAATACACGTGTCCTGTAATCATGTCTGTGATAGTAATTAACACATGACACTAAAACAATTCTCTTACACAGATCATATATGAAGTGAAGCTGACATTTGGTCCCAAAACATCATCGGTATTTACATGTAAACGCTTGGCCCTGGCGACGTCGCCATAACGAGCTAGCATCAGATCGTTTAACTTAAAGTTAGCTATCGGCTAAGCTAGGTGTTTCGGGTTAAGACACCGAGGAAAACCACTGATATTCTTATAATAAATAAACTTACCTTTTTTTAAAACTCGACTGTGTGGAAACGATTACACGTCACCTGAGGACTGCCAGTGAAAATTAAGTTGTTCGTAAGTTGAGCCGAGTCAAACTCGTCGCGTTAACTCAAGATAGCTAGCCGACTAGCTGTTAGCCGACAAAAAAACTTCAGACATTAAAGCCCACATTCTTCTCCACGTTTAAAGCAACTGCATGTAAAAAAACAACCGGCTACCAGAATATGATATAACGTCCATTTTGAATTGTGTTCGCTTTTCAGAGTGAGTTAAAAGACCCTCCCGGAGCACAGCAGCCAGTTTCTTTGTGCTTCCCCCTTCCAGTCATTGAGTGCAGCTACATTTTTCCTGCATCACTTCCTCCAACAGCTGATTTTCATCTTCGCCGTGGCTACACCGTATTATCCTCTCATCTTAGCAGAAGTGAACGCCACATCACACTCATATGCACAAATAACGACATAAACAATTACAAAAGCGTGCGTTTAGTGGATGACATGTATATTGACATAGATATTTAACACCGTGAAATGAAAAAAAAAAACATGCTAACATGGAATGCCTTAAACTGATCTATACACAGTACATTATATTTTTTAGCGAACAATAACAACAAAAAATAAATAAATAACAAAACCACTGCAAACTTTGTATATGATTTTTTAAAAAGGTGGAATCTGTCTTATCTGTTTCTTACGTCATCAATAGGCGACAAATGTGTTCTCCTGGCTTCAGCCCTAGCAAGCAACTGCTGGAGAATGTAACCTCGTCTACAGACTAAGTCGGTAGGTTTAAGTTTGTGCTGTCGGTCAGAAACATTTAAATAATGGGTAACATGAATTTCAAGTGGTTAAAAGAATGTGACGCACGCTTTGCGACAGATTATCTCCATTCTGTGAGAGAATAGGCTCAGGTTTTGGCTCAAGGAGATGTAGCTAGCATGATTTAAACTGGTAAATATCAACATGAAAACACGAACCCGTAAGTAAAAACGGATCGGTTTTGTTACTGTTCAGTACTACATGTAATCTCCACAAATATTCGAATATGATAATTATAGTCACAACCAGCCGTCAATGTGTTAGCTAAGGCTGTGTTTGTAAAACAGTCCCGTATTAGTTATAGTGACATCTAGTGTTCATTCTGGATTACACACCCGAAGAAACGAGCAGCCTTTCCAAAGCGTTGTTTTTACAGTGTCTGTCAAATTCTGCGATTATTGGCATTTGGACTGGAATGATGTGATTAAAAGTCAAACTAAATATGTGACACTTTAACCAGTAGAAGGTGTTTTTGGTTTTTGTTTTTCTAGAAAATGTTATTTTAAGACTGTGTAAATGTTTCCCATGTTTTCATGATGTATTATCTAATGGTGGCCTGACACTTTTGCAAAGTACTGTACATACAAAGGTTTTTCTGATGAAATACATGTTTCTGTGAACAATAATGTGTACATTTATATAAATGAGCAATAATTAACTGATGCTGATTTAAATGTAAAAAAAACAACAAAAAAAACTAAAACAGCTCGATTAACCTGTCTACCTGCGAACTGACCTTTTAAATTTAACAATATCATAAGTACTGTATCTCAGAAGCTTGCATATTTAAACACATTAATCACTGCAAAATTTTTAACAATCTTAGAGCAGCTTGAATGTACATACTTTCTGTAAATTTATGTACAGTATATGCTTTTTTTGAGTCTTTACTTTCTTCTTGATGTATCATGTTTGCTAAATTTTGTATAGTGTTGCTTTATAGAATTAATTTTCATGAAGTAATCATTCAGAAAATTCCCCCCCCATGAAAAAGGAAGTGGCCATAAGAAACCAATTATACAATAGCGTTAGCTCATGTTTGTCATTGGGCTTAATTTCCTCTTTTGTGCAGACACCTATTGTTTCCTCAGATTTTAATCCGAGATGACAACGGCCTCCACTCGCAGGACAGTGCTGTCGTTGTACATGCGGGTGTTTCGTATTGCCAGAACCTGGCAGGCACAGAGTGGAGTTACCAGTGACACAGAAACGGAGAGAAACTACATACTTCAGGAGGCTCGCACTCTGTTCAGACAAAACCAGCAGGTGTGACCAACAGCACACTGCTCACAAAAAACAAAGAGAATTTTTTTATGTAAGAGTACATGACTAATCCTTTATTCTGGGCCCTTTTGTCAGCTCACACACCAGGAGTCAATAAAGAGGTGTATAGAAGAATGTGAGGCAAGGATAGAAATAGGTAAGAGTGGAGGAGAGACGTCATAAATATGTATCTGCTTGCATAACTGTGGAATGAGCTTTATCCTGTGTGGATTTAAGGCAACTCTTTAAAGTGTCACTGGTTATATCACATAAGAATGTAAGGATATCTTTCTTTGTCTTTTTTAGCTTAAAAATTATAATAACATGCTACAGTGAAACATCTGCCAGGTGCTGGTGAGGAAAGAAATCATGTAACTAAGTGTGAAGGAATGTGTGTCACTGAAAATCTCCAGTGTTTCACCTTGACTAAACAGAAGTAAACAGTGACGTGACTTTGTCAATGTTGCTGACTAAAGAAATGCCAAAAAAAGCAGAACTATAAGCATGAGCAGGGTTTTTACTTTCAACAGTGAAGTGAAATGTAAACCTGGTGCACTGGCTTGTTAAAGTATGACTTGTTTGCTCAGTTGTGGTTTTTATTAGATTATTTGTCAATTTTAAAATTAATGATGTTGGTAATGCCAGTATTATATTTTTTTTCATAGGTCTACATTACAGGAACCCATATCCAAGGGCGGTAAGTAAACATTTATTCAATTCCACCTTTACTGTATTCCAGGTTAGTGGGTATTTTCTTAAATAAACCTAATTAAATATATATTTTTTTGTGTTTTGTAGACCTACTTACCGCCACTGGGTTTGGCTACTCAGAAGGGCAGGAGGCTTCGAGCACAGCAGCGCCTGAGGAAGCAGGCCAAGCCAATTTACCTACAGTCTCAGGACGAGACCTGATGCTCGACTTCAACAATCTTCGCCAAGAGTTCAAGTTACTTAGGACAGGAAACAAGAGTGCACTCACAAGCTGACCTCATGGGTTGAATTGTTACCAGCACGCAGTGAAGCAGTAATACCTGTCATTCAGGAAAAAGCCATCTTCATCAGCATCATTTATTGCAGAAAAGGAGTGTCATTAAGGCTGTCAGTGTAGTTTGACGTTCTATATAAAGTTAAGTTTTATGGTTTACATTCTATATAAAGTTAAGTTCTATGGGGTTTTTTCTGTGTACATTTTTGTTTGTGTGTTTTGATCAAAATACAGATTCATTTTGATTAATCTGCTAAGAATGAGTCATCTTAAATTAATTGAAGAATTACATTTTTTAGTTTTTCTACCTATTGTAGCATCAATAGATACATTACTCATCCCCTTGAGTTAATATCACACAGCTCACAAAACCCAGCAATAAATAGAGGTTAATAAAAAAAACAATAAAAGAAAAAAACATCTTTAAAAACACACATTAAAACGCTACAGTAATAGAGGGCACAGCTACTCTAAAGTGACCACCAGATATAGTATTTATAGAATAATTTACTACTAAAACACAGTAATAGAAGGCACAACTATGGTAAACTTATAGTAAGATGCTAAATTTATATGGGTACTTACTGCTAAATATGTGCCATAACTATTGTTTCAGTAAAGTTTCAGTCAACATCTTTCGATTTACAATTATTTACTCTATATTAATACAAAACCTGACTCTGAAAGTTCTTTGCTGCAAAGGTATAGTAGCCAGAAATGTAATGCAATGTAAAAATGTTTCATATTTTGATATGTTTAACAAATCAATCACAACTTCAATTCATGTATGCACTGAAAACATGAACATATTGAGTAAAAGGCTGGAAAAATGTCTAAATCCCCTGTGACACATCTGTAGGGTTCCAGCCCAGACTGCACTATCGGAGTTCATCCACCAGGGGTCACACCATACTTTGACTTAGAACTGATGCGTTCCACTCTGTAGTTGAGTGAGTTCAGAACCATGACTGTGTTTATCAGTGTGTGTGGACCACAGGCTTTGCTCAACATTTGAAGTGGCTGTAACAAAATCCCCCAGGTTACAAAAAATATCAAATGCAGCTTTATAATTTATTTCCAGCTGTGTTTACCTCTTCTCTGTGGACTGTGACACATTCACTTGACACATCAGACTTCGGTGTTTGTCTGAAGCACAGTAAATAACCCTTGTTTGAAGTGAGGGTTGTTTGCTGCTCTCTGGAGACCACATCACTACACCAATCAATGAGTGTCCTCACTGTAAGTGACCACTGATGGGAGACGAGCAGCAGCAGTAGCCGACTGTCTTTACATTAATGCTGAGCAATGACTCACTCCGTTGCACTCGTGCTCAACAATGATTCCTGAGTCATTTCATGCTGGGATGGTATTTCATTCATTTGAACTCTTCCCAGTTCATACACAGAGAGTGTGTGAGCATATGTGCTTTCTACGTGGACAAAGAACAAGGTTTCACTTATTTAGATGGACAAATGCACACACGAGTAACCTTTGAAAACGCTCCATGGCTACATTGGGCTTAACATTTTGTCTCTTACTTACCACATAGAGAGTGAATGAAGTGCACATACTGTATCATTGAATTATTTAATATTTATGTAGCAAAATATGCTGCCAGTGTGGTTTCACACTCCTAATCTGATAAGTGTATGCTCACTTGGCAGTTAATAAAGTGGCACCTGGTGTGGACGTCTGCTGCTGTAGCCCATCTGCTTCAAGGTTCAATGCACTGTGCATTAACAGATGGTCTTCTGCATACCTAGGTTGTAACGAGTGGTTATTCTCCTTTGACCTCTGGTATAGGACAACGTTTCAAGAAGATATATTTTTTTCTTTTTTTGGACCATTCTCTGTAAACCCTAGAGATGGTTGTGAATGAAAAAGTTAGACCAGCCTGTCTGGTGCCAACAACCATGCCACGTTCAAAGTCACTGAATTCACCTTTCTTCCTCATCCCTTTACGTTAATCGCGTTTTAGAGATCCACGGATAATTAAAACTGTCTCGCTCTAGAGGCATAGCTGTTATACTTCCTCCTTCAGAAAGTATTGATGTAAAACTCATCACTGTGTGTGTCACCAAAGACACAAAAACAAGACACTTTTATACTGAAAAACACAGGGAGAGTCACGTGGAGCTGAACCAACTGGTCTGAATGTATGGACATTGATTTCTTTTGAAAATGTTCACACTGGTTTCAAATATATATATAAAAAAACAGTAGAAATGTTGGCTGATAACAGCTTATTACTGGCAACTCTAGTTGTGTTTTTTTGGAAATGATACAGTGCTGTAATTCCTATATTCCTATTCCTATAACATCCAATAAAATACTGTAACAATGTTTTACACTAACCAACATCACCAACAACACTTTCCTGGCAACATTTGTGGCAGGTATTATTTTAAATTCTACAGAAAATGTGTCTCTGGGCTTTTTTCTTCCTTCCAACTATCCCTAAACATTTTTGAAGTTCAAGTTCAAAGTTGTTAAAATAGTTGGATAGTTTGGATGTATTAACCCTACATTTATGTCTGTATTATTTCTACCCTTCTAATTCACTCTCCAAAGACCAAAGAGGAGCTTTAAGTGCATTTCTGGGACATTGAATTGAAGTTATACTCACTCTGGTTTGCATCATAAAATATTACAGTTTCATATTACGCTGATACCTCACTGATTTCTGGACATATGCTTTCAAAATAAAAGCCCGAACACAGGTATGTGACCCATTTTTGCCGTGACGACACACACTAAAAACTGGATCATGGAAAAAAAAACGCTTCTTCCGAAAGGATGTCTGGTGTAAATATAAATATTTAGAGATTCACCTGAGAGGAGTGTTATTATGATGATGATGATGAATAAGCTTCAGCACAAGAAGAATATCACAGCTCCTAAAAAGAGGAGAGCGATCCATCATAGAGCCCCTTCAACGGTGTGTGCATTATTTAGGGGTTTTGGAGTGAGTGCTGGGAGAAATATGGTGGGAGAAACAGTGGGTATAGGAAATGCAGGAGTAATATGGGACATGTTATATTGTACCTTTAGGGGCTATCTGTAAGATATGCAGCTAGTGTTTAAAACAGGTACTGTAAACCAGTATTGTTCCCCCTCTACATCCTCTCCATAGACTCCAGGTTGTCAGGTATTTTGAGGAACCAAACCCATATGAACCAAAAGATGGATCTAAGAGGAGCTACACATATACCCCTGTTCCAACAACATAAACACAATTTGCAGGTAGCAAATTAATATTTAAACTGAGAATATACTGGCTACACAATTGTATTGAAACCAGTACTTCAGTTTAACTAATTTCCTTAATCTCTGATGACATATCATGGTCATTTTATGACAACACATTTCTTATGAAGAGCTCCTTTGAGGAGCTATAATATGGTAATAAAAGGTTCAGAATTAAAGGCTTGCGTTACCTGGTTTAACTGGCCTTAATGCTCTGATGCGGATCACATTATCAGCCGTCCTGATAACACCTGAACCATCATTAAATAAATATCAAGCTTGTTTTCACTTTACAAAGCAGCCAAATCACTCAAGATAAATAAAATAACAGCACAACTGCAGAGGTATACCTGCAACCCAAATTATTTTCCATTCTCTGGTGTCACAGCCATTACACTGCAGCACATGAAGCTACAACCTGTGTGTGTCATTTCATGCCTCGCCTTCTAATGTAAAATGCACTGTCGTCTTTGTTGCACATTTGACTTTAAATAATAGTTAGCTCTTGATTCGACTGGTGATCCAGTTCGGAGCAATCATCCCTATCAGTCATAATATGTTTTAATTTAAAAGGCAATCAAGCAGGATTTAAATACATTCATTTCAGCAGGCATGTGGTATTTTATGTCTGAGATCTCCTACACAGATTAAACATATCCTGAACAGCCCCTACACATGTACTCCACATATTATGACTGGTTTCACATTCATTTGAAGACATTTCATGACATTAGGCAACACCTTAGGTTCATTAGTGGAAAATAAAAGAAAACAAAAAAGTGTTACATTTGGACCGACACAATATATTCTTTCATGACTAAGCTGTTAATTGCGTTTTCGTGCTGTCTAATCTCCAGCTCCTTTGCTCACTCTCATCCCACTCACTTTCTTTTGTCTTTTGTTTGGACCACACATGTCAAATAGTTCACAGTAGAAACTTCTGTCGAAGCGTGCAACATAGCATTCCTGACTAAATTTGATTTTCTTTGTTGTTGATGTTATTATTCTGCCTTTTGTTGGTCTTATTGAACAGAATGTATGTACTATATGCTGTGTCCTTCATCTGAAAATGGGCTCTGTGAAGCAATACTATCAGACCTGACTGAGTGACTGTTTGTATGTATACAGCAGCAACAAAGGAGAGGACTGCAACTTACTGCTAAACCAAGTCTTTTTTAACCTTAACCCTAACCCCACTAACACTTGTGCCTAAATGTGTTGCAGTACCTGAGTTGAGCTGGGGACTGTACATTAGGAAATACTCATACTCATTTGGAGGGAGGTTAACTTAACAGGGTCGTTTGAGTTAAATGACAGGTTGGGTATTCAGTCGTACTCCAACCTGCTTGCAGCCATCTCACTTTACAAGCCCAGTGTTGCTTTTACTTTCAGGAATGTCACCCTAAGCCAGAGTGTCACAACCCTGGTCCTTGGGACCCACTACCCTGCATGTTGCAGAAGTTTCCTTAACAACACACCTGATTCAAACCAATGGGTCATTATCTGACTTCTGCAGAGCTTGATGACGAGCTGACCGTTTGAATCAGTGTTGGAGCAGGGCAACAGCTAAAACATGCAGGGCAGTGTTCCCCGAGGACCAGGGTTGAGGAACACCGATCTAGGTGACACAAGAGCTAAACACCGCTAGATCGTGTAATACAGAATATTGTGGAGCTGATGCTTAATCATTATTATGTGAACTCATTTGACTGTAACAGACATTTGTTTACATTTACATGTGACACACAGAATTTAGTCGTGATATCACCCATCTAAGAATCTACACTCCCGACATGATGCCTCTTGAAGTGCGATGTCACCTGCAACCAGGCTCCCACTGGATGATACCAGCTGTCAATCACACTGGTATCCACTCATATGTGGCGTGATTTATTATCTATTTTCCTCGAGATGGAAACTTAATTCACAAAGTGTTCTAAAAGAAGATGCAAAACTGGTGACTGAGACCATTAACTCTGCAGGAAAAGCTTTACTGATGTAATATATCAAATGGGAAGTACACTTATTTAAATGCAATCACCAGAGACACCCTCTAGTGGCTATTCAGTATATTCTTACTTCTGATTTACTTCCTGACTGATTTCACCAAGGTAACCCGTAAGGTTGTTTTCATAAATAGGCCACACACAGAAGCAGAACACCTGAAACTGAGGGCCACTGGTTTGTGAGAAGGCAGAGTGAGCACAAAGTACCTTATATCATTTGCATTTGTGAGCCAGTGCTCTGTAGAGGTGTTTAACAATGACAGGATGTGCTGAGGTCCAACGCCAGTGTTGGGTCACAGGGTGACTGTTCCTGGGTAACTCGAAGAAGCCATGAAATATTTAGCTGCCGTCCTTTTCATGATCACAGTATGTAAGCAAACGTATTATCTGTGTGGAATATTTCAGTCTGGCATGACAGTGAAAGCTTAGAAAGCTTGCAGAGGAGGAGCACTAAATTAAGTTTCTCATAATTCGATCAGACCTACACTTACTACAGGATGACACAGCTTGGTTTATGCACCAAATTAAATGAGTTCTGAGAGATAAATTAGAACATGAGAGAAAAGTCACTTTCAGGGCTGCACCTTGCATGTTGATGCTGCTACTGCAGTTGTTTTTAGGACATCTTTCTGCTGAAATTGCACCCTCATTTTAAAATTTCTGATCATTCACTTTCTTTCTCTCCACTCATTGCTGCAACTTTTAACCTATGTGCAATGTGTGCATTCCTTATGATGCAACACTACAGTGAAAGGATATTAAAGTGATCAAACACAATAATTGTTTCTTTTAATCGTAGTAGATACACGAAGGTGGATGGAAAACTCATTAAAGGGAGCAGATGAATAATGGAGAAGGGTGTGTTGGTGCAAGCTTAGTTTACATCTTCGCTGGATGGAGAGCCGTTGTTGCTCTTCAGGGGGTGGGATGTGGGTTCAGGGTAGGTAGAGTGGACTGAGATAAAGCAAGACAGGAGGAGGAGGAGGAGGAGGAGGAGGCTGGCAGGGCTGAGAGCCAGAGTGTTTCAAACTTGGCACAGTGGAAGAGAGGAGACAGCTTCACTGAAAGGTATAGCCAGCAACAGCCTCATCAGGCAAAAATGGAAAAAAGATTACCCAGCCAGAAAGTTAGCAGGGCTACCATTACCACTGGCTGCACACTACAAAAAATGTAGTGTTGGGGGAATAAATCATATATTGTGATTTTTCTTTAGACAGCTTCAAAAAGTGTTTTATGATATTTCTATTAGCCTGATGAATACGAACAGCTAAAAGTAGCAGCTGCCCATTGACTTTAAAAAAAGTACTTCAATTTCTGATTATCAGTGTTATCTGCAATCCAGGGTTTTGAAAAGATACTCAGTTTTATTTGCTAACATGAAGGCTCACATTCGTACTGTGTCGTTTTAATTTTGGCCTAGTATTTTATTTTATTTTTTACAGAATTGGCTCAGTGAACACTGAGTAGGCAAAGCTAAAAAAAACCTTTCTCTTCTGCAAGCATTTGGCCGGACTGTATTTATTTTATTATTAGCAGTCGCAGCTAAATGTAGCATAAAATAAAAAGAAAGTGTGATACCTAAATGACAGACTGATATGTGATCTGGAAATATGGCTCGTGGATTACTGTCTTGAGAATCATTCAATCATTCAACTGAGATCAAAATCACAATTATTGACGCTATTATGTTGCAATTCCCACAATAAATAGGAATACGAATGCAAATAAATCAGCACCCAAGCATCGTGATACAAATGAAGGTTTTGTGATTACACATGTTTAATGCACATTTATGATTCCCTATCATCACACTGCTATGTTACATGAAGTTTAATTCCTCTGCATGTGAGCTGTATTTTCCTTTTCTAAACATCTAAAAGTAAAAATTCTCTACCAAATATCAACACCATCTGTTTGCAGCTGTCAGCAAATTACAGTATATTGAAAATAAACTGTACCTTAAGGCAGAGAATATACTGCATGTGCAGTAGAGTGCACTGTGACAGTATGAGCACAGTCATGTGGTGAAAGTGACAAATGAATCCGACTGGTTGTAGGTGGCTGCAGGTGTTAGGTTTCAGGTGCACAGTGTTGCATGGTTTATGTGGTAACCAGAGCTGGAATCTCCTTCAGAGAATAAAGAGTCCGAGCTCCATTATGATAATGTTCTGTGTCCAGGAAGGGGCTTGACAGGCACATGGCACATGGCAAGTATTGACTCGCTGTTACACAATCAGGCATAAAAACAGGTACATGAAAACCACAGTTCAGTGCATGCTCTCCTACACCAACTTAATGTTGCTTAATGTACTGCAATGCTCAGCATCGCGGTTCCTCTGACTTGCTCCGCTTCTTCCTCTGAGGTGTCTGAGCATGTGGAAGTGAAAATTAATCATCACAGGTCTTGAGGTGTGAGCTTTTGCACATCCTTTACATATGCCTTGTTACGAGAGACAAGGCAATGATGTGCTCATCTAATTTTAAGTATGGAAATCATGCATTTTTTTTAACATGGAATAAAAATAGGCATTTACGAAATGAAGACCTTTGAAGGCCACTTAATTAGGTACACAGCACAACCTTATTAAGTGGCAGGAGTGGCACCTGTTGTTGTCTCCTGCTGCTGTAACCCATCTGCTTCAAGGTTTGCTATTTTGTGCATTCAGAGTAAGCCTTCTTTATACCTTGTTTTTGGTGATTGTTTATTTCAGTTACTGTTACCATTCTTAAATTAAAATCAAATCAAATTTAATTTAGATAGCAACTTTTGTGCAAAATTGCAATACAAAGTTGATAAATTCACAAGGCAGCAATAAAAGGAGCAGTAAAATACAATAGAATAAAACATATAATTTCAAATAAACTGGAAATATAAAATGGATTAAGAAAATGCTAAGCTTAAAAGGTAGATCATTTACTTACTTTTAAAAACATGTAGAGGTTATGGTGTTCTTATATTATCTGATAGTTGAGGACCAGAAACATTACATGGCACTAGAGGGCGTAGCTTACATCAAAAACACGTGAAGGAGGTGCCAGTCCATTAAAAGATTCAAAAACCAATCAGGGAATTCCACATTCAGTTCTACAAGGTAGTGGGGACCATCGATTTACGCTCTTTTCCTGGTCTGTTAAAACATGTGGATGATCTGTATTTAGAGTGTCCAATTAACAATGAGCAATAAGGATTGGGTACCTGAATCGACCGGGTTTCGACCCAGCAACCCTAAATATACGTAGATGCTTGATTTCTATTATATTTGCATGAACAATCAGTTGGACAGGTGTACACAATAATGTGGCTGATGAGTTTAAATGTATTACCTCACAACCAATGTATTCAACAGGATCCAAAGGTAGAGGAAATATAACTTATTCATTAGTCATTCTACTCAACAGAACCAGGCAGCTTCACATGTTACGGCCTTTCATTTTGTCATTGCTGTGTTTTTGTCTCGCTACATAGACATTTCATTTGTCATTTGTTGCTCCTCACCTGTGGATGAAGCCATTATGAAGAGAAAGTGGCACAACAGGTGCAAACTCATAGAATGACTGTGGCAGAGACGAGGTTCAGGCTGGTGCAGCAGGTAACCTGGTCAGAAACAATGTGCTCAGAGTGGCAGATGATTCATTTTGAGTGCGACAGCACAGCAGCAAGAGGGTAGACAAAAAGAGCGTGGTTGAGAAAACACTCACTATGAGTAGGAAGAATAATAACACACAGCTCGGCATTTCAATCAGAATCAGATTCCTCTTCAGTGCAGTGAAAACGACTCTATGCTGTACTGTGTAGTATATACAACATGTGACTCTACACTGTAACATTCGTGACAGAAAAATATTTAGCTGCTTTAGAATACTGACGATTAACTAAGATATCTGCAGCCAGGGTTATTTGTGGCCAGAAAAAGGGTTAGGTTTATTATAAACAAGTTGCCACAAACAGCAGCAGACGGGAGAAAATCAGACACTCACTGATATCAATATGTTGAACGTTCTTAAGAGTAATTAGTGTATGGCTTCACAAATCCAGCCAGTCCACAGAGGTCACAGGGACAGCCGGCTGACCTAGATACTAAAAATATCACCGGCAGCACTTAATTAGTTGAGTAATGCGATTATACTGGTTGATTGGAAAGGAATAGAAAGAGGTTGGAGGAGGAGGAGGACAAATCCCGTTCAGCTGCTGCGAGGTTATCGCAGATCCATAAGCAGCAATTCATGGACTTTTGAATAATTCAGTAAATGAAGAAAAAAAGTTGTTTGTATGATAAAGTGTCAGTCTTATTAAATCTTATTAAACATCATGGTGGGAGTACAAGTACAGTGCAGATGAACCAGAAACACTGGTCTCCCCTCACTCTCTGCTCCTCCCTACAACCAGATTTTATCCTTAAAATTGGACTGAACATTTCTACCCGTCAGACATATTACAGCGACAGTATCAGATGCATTTTTCTGCTATTATGTCTGCTTGAAACAGCATTTTGCCATTGGCAAAATTAGCCAGCATCCATAAAAATACAACAGGCGTCAAGGCAGCAGATGGCCAATGTGGGCAATCTGTAATTAAAAAAACACTGATCATGTTAAATGATGCTCTTGTGCAGGTCTTTGCCCAGCTCCATCACTTCTGTTAAAGCTACTATTCCCTGTTCACCTGATATATTTAATTGGGACATTAAAGGTTCAATTTAATCCATCCATGTAGGTCAAACTTTGAGTCAAACCTGGTAACATTAAAATGCAGCAGGACCGGTGATTAATAAACATAGTGACAACATTTGTTCGGCTTTAATTTAAAAAGAAGATAAAGGGACACTAAACGTGCCCTGAAAGCAAGAATTGAAATATTTCTCTCTGAACAAGATACAACAAGGTTTACTTGCTTTCTAGTTTCTCTGCTCACCACTATAGACTGTACATAAAAATTAACATACAGTTGTCCTCCAGTTTGAAAATTAAAGTCCATTTGAATGGGAATTTATAAAGTCTCATTTCATTTATTACAGTAAACATGAAGGTTGAATGGTTTCATGGGTTTCAGCTTTTCTTCAACAGGACATAATGTCACTTTTGTAAATTATGCTCCCATTTAGATGTAAGACAATAGAGTCTGGCACATTTACTGTATGTGGAACTGACAGCTGGTATCCTCAAATAGGTGCGTGGTTGCAGGTGACGTCTGTGAATTTCCGGTTGCAAAAACCAGAAATTGTGCCAGTCAAATCTTGGGGAACCTTTTTTTTGCTTTACTTTTAATTTAATTTAAACTGTTTTAATTATTCTAGGCCTCTACAATGCTTCTTTGTTGAGCCTGAATGGAGCCATATGCAAAAACATAGCAAAATAGTCAATGGCCTGTTTACTGTTACTTTGGAGCTGTCACTTCTTTGAAAGTGCAGCGGTAACTTTGGTGGACTGTTGCAGGCTCAGCAGCGCTGTGGTTTATAAAGGCACAGAGCACTTTATTATTCCTTGAGGACGATACATGAACAAACACAATGTGACACCCAATATTTCAGATTTGAAATAAGGAAATACACAATGAGGTGAAACGGTTAATTGCACAGCCTTGTAATAGCTTTTGATGCAAAAAAAAAAAAAAGAAAAGAAAAGAAACAAGCTTAAGTACTTAATCTAAGAGAAAGATTGCACTGTGTGTTGTTATTGAGAGGAATATATTAAAGGCACAAAGGTTTAAAGGTACTGCTAGACAGAGGACAACGTGACTCTTCTATTCCCAAGTAAACTTATAAATAATGCAAAACTGGGCCTGAGTGCAACAATTTAGATAATTATGCACTTTCTTAAAGGTTATAAGTTCAAAAAGTGAGAAAATGCACTGTGTCATATAAGAGTTCCCAACTCCCCATAGACATGACATTTGACTGTAACCGAAGGTACCAGTGTTGAAGTAATAATTGTCAGAGTGCAGGGGTGAGTGTGTGTGTGCGTGTGTGTGTGTGTGTGTGTGTGTGAGATCAGAGATGATGTCCCACTCCTGCAGATCATCTTAATGCAGCTCCAATTACACAGATGATTAGATGTTCCCCGCAAGAAATGGCTGGGACCCAGTCAGATGAATGACCTTAAATAAATTGTGCCTCTGATTATTGAGAAAGCAAATATAAATGTACTAAGTGCCAGGTCTTTTTTAAAAAAAACTCGTTGATAGTTGCCAGCCAACACTGTTTATAAGACTTGAGTCACAATTGGTTATTGTATGTTATTTTTGGGTCATCCTACTTTGATCAATAGCACTTATCATTGTATGTAAAAACTAATATCTTCCAATTTGGTCCATTCTCCTTTCTCCTTTCATGATTTTAATTCATCATACCTATTTCCTGTGCACTTTTAAAATATTGGCCAGTGCATTACATTACAGTATAGTAACAAAAAGGTAATAGTATAGTAATAATTTTGTAATATGGAGGTAGTAGTGTGGTGATATCACTTTATTATCACCATCAGGAAAATCACAGTAATAACAATGTAATTAGGCAATTATCAATTTTGATTCACATGCGTATGAAGTATTTCACCAATGTTGATCTATAGTAACTGTAATTACCATGCTATGACCTGGATACTACTTTGGAAGTAATATGGTAGTAAGGGAATAATATCTCCTTGTCACCAAATTATGTTTTCCATTGTTATTACAAAGCTGGAAACGGCATTAGAAACAAGACAGTACTACTGTACTTTAATGTAAAGGGTGGTAAAATTTTACCAAATGGTGTAAAATAATTTTTTTTAAAAAGCCTGTGAACTCATGATGGAATTGACTTGACAAGATTTAACATCTCCAGACAGGCTGACAGTGGTCGAGGGTTTAAATCTGCACAGAGCTAAACACTAATACTAGGATGCTGATGTTTGGAGGTAAAATGTTAACCATGCTCAGCATATTCATCTTTACTATTTATTCTCAGGAAACCCTCCACATCATTAGTTTAAAGTGCATTTCAGTCACAAACATCAAGATGATAATGGGCTTCATTCTCTGCAGAGTGTCTACATTTAAATATTTTTAAGAGCAGAGATATTTTAGTCTGGGCCCAAATAGCAAACTGACTATCTTTCACTCACTGCTAATTGTACAACCAAAAACAGCAGGTGTTAGTTAGCAGACACTATGTCATCCACACTAACAACAACCGCAAAGGTCACTTTGTCTCTCAGTCTGAATAAGTATGAGCAGCTGATGGATTTTACGCAAAACCACAACGATGCTGAAGGAAATCCATCACAGATATGTGGGTTAGGGTTAGTACCGTTATTACTGACAGACAGAGGCCTCGAGAGACCATGATGCAATGCAGCCAAAAGACACTTTGTGCTCACTAAGCGGTGCTACTCTCGGCTTTTCTCAGCTGAAAAATCTCTCACTCCAGAACATTTAATTGCACACTCTGACTGCTGAACACATGGAAGCCTTGGCTGAATGCAGCAAGTTCACACCCAGCCTCAAGAGGTTTCTGAGAGACACTGAGCGAGATGTAGTTTAACAATAACGAGGCCAAGGCTTCACCCGCCTAGATTTTCATTGAAAACTACATTTAAAATGCAATCTATGGTCATGTTAACATTTTAGCCAATTAATTAAAGAACTTAATGGGTTTGACTTTATTACAAGGGTCTCAAACAACTTGGGGGCAAATGAATATCTAGACTGGTCAAGAGGGAGCCAGTCAAATGGTAAATGGTCTGTATTTACTGTATATAGCACTTTTCACTCCTTGATGACCACTCAAAGCTGCTTTACACTGCTTTACACTACAGTTTTGCCCTCCCTCTACAGTCGTCACAGCTGTCAGGAGCAACGTGGGGTTAAGTAGCCTGCCCAGGTACCCATCGACATGTAGACTAGTGCAGCCGGGAATCAAACCTACAACCTTCCAGTCGAAAGACGACTTGCATGTGAGTCAAGTCAAAAACATTTGGGGAAAAAACAACAGTTAATTAGAGGTGGGCCATATGTATTTAACATAGCATTCCATTATGATATCACAATATCAATATTTACGATGATGTTTCACAGAATTTCAAAAGTGTTTGGATAATGGCATATACTGTAGTTCACAGTAAACAACATATTTATGATGCTAAATTAATCTCTCACTCACTCACTCATTTTCTACCACTTTATCCACTAGGGGTCGCGGGGGGCGCTGGTGCCTATCTCCAGCTAACATAGGGCGAGAGGCAGGGCACACCCTGGACAGGTCGCCAGTCCATCACAGGGCCACATAGAGACAAACAACAATTCACTCTCACATTCACACCTATGGGCAATTTAGAGTGTCCAATTGGCCTAATCCCCAAACCTGCATGTTTTTGGACTGTGGGGGGAAGCCGGAGTACCTGGTGAGAACCCACGCACCACGGGGAGAACATGCAAACTCCTTGCAGAAGGCCCCTTTAGCGGGCCCCCCACCGTGGGCCCGCTAAATTAATCTATAAATTTAAATTTATAAAATATCGTGTTAAGTATGTTATTACTCCACATGCTAACACTTAATGGAATAAAGATTTTAATGAGAACTGTAGCTCTGCCCGTCCCGAAACACAGAAACCCTCCCTGTGAGGTTGTCCGAGGGGGTGGAGGTGAAAACCCAAGCGATGAAACACAATCCAGGAGGATAGAGTGGTTGGAGGCGATAAAGCAGCCGAGGTGATGACACTCAGTGGATGGTCAGACACCGGTTATCAGGGTGCCACCGTGGCTCCTCCATGCCACCACACCCGCGTCCTTACCAGCCAATTACAGTAATTAGAGGATTGTTTCCAGTCGCTGAAAGATTAAACTGCTCAGTTTCCTGGCTGCTAAGATAGCTCTTGCTGGACATGTTTCAGTATCATTTGTAGAAAGTGAAATTGTTATTCAAAGTCTGTGGAAGCTGGTAGAATCCCAGCACATTCAATAAAACATGCAGCATTTCCTTCTATTATATTTTATTTGAAATTGAGGCTCTCTGACCTTTTTCCTCTTATTTGCACAAAGAATTATGTTTCTGGAAAGGCAAAATGCATCACTCTCTGTGTATCAAGGTAAAAGCTTTAAAGAATGAGTAGAAATTAGGTACATCCAATGCTAAGACTGTAGATTGTAACAAATGGAAGATGACTCTGCTCACCCCATGCATCCCCAAGCACATCTGTGAACTACGGTGGCCTTCACATACCAGAAAAGATGTTGTTCTATGTCTGTTTTGAAGACTGTGTAGTTTTTTTAGTCTTAACATCTGTTTAGTTTCAAAGTGTAAAAATGCACACTTTGACTACTTTGTTCAGGTTGGAGAACCATATAAAAGGCTTAGTCTAAGGCTTAAATAATTTTTATTTTAAAGCAATTACACACAAATACAAACCTACTAATGGGTAATAAATTCCATTTCTGCCAATAAAACCTTTCTAAATGTTACACACTGGACATTTAATGAACCAGCTGGAGGCCGAATCAACATAGCAATGGTTTTGTCTGTTTCCTCACGGTTGTCAAGTCAGATTAACTGATAAAAATGTGAACTATAATGACAGACACTTCATGATAGCACAAGCTCTTACTGTCATGCATTAATGACCAGGCCGCTGTGGTTACTGTACAGTGCTTTCGGCACAGCCACTTGAGCTTCTGTGTGGAAAACGAGCCAGAAATAAAACAAAATGAGAGCATGAAGCCAAACCACTTGGGATCCCTCCTGTCCTCTTACTGTTATTGCCTTGTGGAGCGCTGATGCAACACACTGAACAATCCTGCAGTGCTACATATACTCGTGCCATGGCGCTGCTTGGTAACACCTTCACACGCACAAAAATGACATTTGCATATTGACAGAGAGTTCACATTCTTTTGTAAAAGCTGACATTTTAGTTCTCATCGTGATATGCAGGGCTGTTGTGATGTCACACCGTTATAAAGAAATGCAAAGATTATTGCTTCATTCTTGCAGGTCCCAAAACTACAGAAAGTAGTCAGGCTAGTTAAGGTTAATATATTTCTTCATTGTTGATATTTACAGTAGATTATCATGGTGATCATGGAATATGGCTGATGGCAATTTTGAAAAAAAAATTCTTCACAAAGAAAGAAAAACATAAAAGTGATTTTCCATTAAACACACACATATAAACAGTTTTAAAAAAGTGATGAATAATGCATTCACGCTGGTAGAAAGAAAAGAAAGAAAGTGCCTTCAAATGCAACACCGAAATGGGACTCATGTTTACCACAGGGGAAGTTTTGACGAAAACATACTAATGGGTATTACTAAAATCACAGCACATTAATGTACCGTCCATAGAAGAATTTACTGCAATGGGCTCTGCCGTTTTAGAAGACATCAGACAAAATGGCACAGTTTGAACTAACCCCAATTTGATCCACTGTGACCCTTAAGCAGAGCAGTAAAGCATGACTTAATAACCAATGTAAGACATAAAAGTGGCTGCTGGAGAGGTTTGTGGTTTGGCATTAATTTATCAGATGTGTGACGGGAAGACAGAGTTTAGAAAAGGTGAGATGGAGTTACAGGTGAGACAAAACCTCAGAGGGTGTTCTCGCTTGCTACTCTTACTGACGTGTGCATTGTCGGGTTAATAAGAGCTTTTCCCTGTGCATCAGTGTAATAGAGAAGACCGGTCACTGTCAGTTTGTACCTCTTCTTTCATAATGCTGCTGCTGCTCTGAACCTAATGCTGACACGAGGACTCACTCAGGAGGCTCTTTGTTGTAATGAGCAACACCTCACCATAGTCACTGCTGGTTTTGGATAATGTTATGAGCGCTCAGCTTCAGGTTTTAATGCCAGGGAATTAGATTAGCTAAATGTTACACAAGTTTGAGGTTTTTAAATAAAAAATGTATTCCCTTCAGCAAAGGAACAAGTCCCTTTTTAACAATCTTTAATTTACTACTGTTACTATACCAGTTATCGTACAGACTTAATTAAAAGAAAATATAATTATCCCAAGTGACATCCAGTTATGATGTCTAAAGAATCAAGATTCGGCCAACGCCATGTTGAAGCTTTACAAAAAGTATTGTATGATACCAGCTGTTAATCACACTGGCGTCCATGTGCTGTGCTTTATCATGTATTTTTTTGCAAAACGGGTTACATCATTTACAAAATTGTCATCATCTGCTCTTAAAGAGAAACTGAGAATAGGCTCATTTTAAACTGCCATTCAAAACAAGATCTTTTTTGCAACCAGTGATGTCGCCCCCTGGTGGATATTCAATATTTAGCATCAATCAGCAAACCAGAAGAACTATGTCCACTTTTTTTTTAAATCTATTTTGTCTATGAATTAGCCAACCTTTACATTTTTTTTTTTAACACGTCATAAACAACAAATCACAAAATAAACTGAGAATGACTGGTGATGACATTGCAGAGATGTGTTAGATGTGATTAAAATTAGTTCTGGTTCAAAATGATTGACTGATATGAATCTGTGGGGGTTTGCCTCCTCTCTCCTAACACCGTGTAATTCCCACGACTAAAATAAGGGCTGACTTAATTATTTCACACAGCCTCAGTCTATTTCTCACTTCTGGTCTACACGCCTACAGTGAGAGGTGTTAAAGAGGGACAGCAACTCAAAAAGCTTAATTTTGAGCACAGTCAACAAGAGAATCTCACTGGATTATCAAGGGGTAGTGACACCCAGGTAGAAGCACAGAATTTGACTATCAATTAAAATACAAGTTACAGCACAGTTCATCCATGTAAATCCTAGCAGGCTAAAAAATGCTGAACATCCTCCTCTTCACCAGCAATCCCTGTAAATCCAGCCTCTGTCAACAACAATGGGTGAAATGCTTGGCCTTTGGAGCCAGTGAGCACAGCCAATGAATACCTTACTGCAGGATTGGAGGCAGTGAATTAGAGTAAAGCCTGAGTGGATAATAAAGCTGACACAACAGCACTGCTATGACCATGCTATCAGCTCCTGCCATGCAACACTGGCACAGAACAACGCATCCTATCACACTTAGATGTAAACCTTTACAAAGATGTGTAAATATTGATGTACAAACAGAGGTTTCACTGCACAGGAAGGTTCTAGAGGATTAACGTTTTGATGTAAATCGATTTTCATCTAGACATTTGTGCACATGTTTTGCTGACAATCCAGGATCTCAAAGGCAGTTTATTTAAAAGCATGTTTCTAAGCACACTTTTTCTACATACAATTTTTATGTACTCGTTTGTTTTGGCCATGGTTTTTGCTTTATTATCATCATTTCATTTAATAATACATTTATAGTGATTACATTCTATCTTTTTCAAACACTTAGTTATCTATTGACTTTTCACTGTGATGCCCTGCATGTTTTAGATGCTTTCCGTCTCCAACACACCTGATTCAAATGAATGGGTTGTTATCAGGATTTTGCAGAGCTTGATGACCAGCTGACCATTGGAATCAGGTGTGTTGAAACAGGGAAACCTCTAAAACGTGCACTGCAGAGGGTCCCCTTTGAATAAATATGATACTGGCATGTCTTTATTACAGCACTCACGTGTAAGTGATAGTACAGTAGCTCAAATTTATCAACAGTATGTCATAGCTCTCTCCAAAAAGGCCCCAAACTAAAAGGACCAAGTAGCACTCCACCATATGCCTGCATAAAATCACCATATGCTGCCCTGGGTAACTCATTTTTCCAAGGCCACAGGGCCTTTTTTCTCAACATACTAGTCATATTTCAACACACTGTTGAACCTTTGTTCAACATTCAGAACAGCATGGTATTTCTGTATATATTCATATATGATGTAATATTTGGCTTCTGAAAGATTGGAGCCACTTCGTGCAGGTCTGTAGGTTCTGTCATGTATCTAATTTAGCAACATTACAGATGAACCTGTGTAGGTGTGACAGTGACGGTGTGTGTGTGTGTGTGTGTGTGTGTGTGTGTGTGTGTGTGTGTGTGTGTGTGTGTGTGAAGAAGCTTAAATAGAGTGAAGATGGGTCTTTGGGAGTGTGAGACGGGGAGAAAAAGAGCAGACAGTGAGGAAGTACAGAGTACTGCTTGGAAATAAAGGGGTCTGTGATGCCACTTAGAAAAAGGGTCAGCTGCTGGTAAATTTAGGGTAAAATTAGGGCTTCACTGGGCTCGGCTCCTAGGAATCGACAGATGGAGGATGGGTTCCCAGGGAGCCAGGCCTGCCACAAATAGCCCAGTGTGCACACACACACACACACTCTCCTGTATGCAGAAACCCCAAAATAAGAAGTTCCAATGAAGATGTACACATACGCATAAAAACAAAGTTGAAAATAAGTTCATAAAATATTCTACACAAAAACTTTCACACAACACATTATGACTTTAATTAAGCTTTGGTCAATGAGGCACATAATTTGCTCTCCTCTCTATGATATATGACGAATATGATCTGAGTCTTGACCTGGTTTCATTTAGCTTTGTCTGACGTCCTGAGCACAATGATGTGACCGGTTGCCTTTTTTTGGGAATAACTCTGACGCATCCACAGGAACTGCTCAATAATTTCACAGCTGAACCATCAAGGTTAGAGGAACAGATAAATTTAGGGAACACATGCAGCAGTCCAGTTTGTGCCAGCTTACTCTTAACTGCTCCGCCTGTCCCTGTTCTGCCATTTATAGAGAGCTAATACGAAAGAATTCCAAGGGAATTTTACACCTTTGAAAAACATGCACTCTAACTGTTTAATGAAGTGTGCATGCCATGTTTTTATGTCAGTTAATCATTTTTTATTTCTCTATCACACTAACCGAGGGTCTGCATTAGTCTAACATTCTAGTCATGCAAATTCACTTTAACATTCCATTCCAGTAGCTGCGATTTCTCAAAAGGAGCTTACCGTTAATTGTATACCCTTGTATTTTTCAGCACTGAGCTGTGCTTGTATGGGTATCAGTGCATAATCTCATGCATAATCTCATGCCCATGGTTACTTCTTCTTTGTTGTTTCCTTTGACCAAAGTAGGAGCACAGATACAATTGGCCGATATTGTCTGTGTGAGCTCATCCTGCAGATGTGTTCGCACACATCCATGTACGATCTGCTCGGACCACTGCAGAAATGGGTGGAGGATGAAATTAGAGTCACATGGACCCTAGTGAACGTATGCAGACATGCAGATGCTGGGTGTCTTACTGGACAAATACATGGAAATATTGATCACCATATCCTCCTACAACATCGCGTACAGTATAAAAGGAAACTATGATGTAGCATCTTGAACATGTTTTAACTAATACTACAAAATGTAAACGTACTTTTCCCAAATGTAGGAAAGAGAAGCAAGAGTGTTTGATCACAGCAGGTTTGGCCTGTCATTTCGGCGAAGGCAGAGTTCACGGTCAGCAGAGGGAGAACGCAGCTACGGGGATACTGGATCCTGAGCCGATTAATTTTCCCACCCACAGAGTATCGATGGAGAGGCAGACAGGAGCTTTTTTCAGCAAGCTGTCAAGGTGAGGACATGTTGAACTGTGCACACCAAACTGCCACCCCCAGCATCGCACCGCACAGACCATTAGCTAATGAAACTTTTGTTAAAAAGTTGGATACAAGTTTTGGGCAAGGTGACCATGCTGGAAACATTTCTTCAAGGTATTAAACTGACTTTCAATTAAATTTAATACAAAATGATATACAGGATTTATTGCTCTTCGGTAAAAATGTATATGCAGTACAAATGTGGATACTTTCAGTATGGATCACTGGTGAATGGTTCCTTACTAGTCATGGATTTGATTGCACAAAGATCAATCAAAGTAAAATTGCAGCTCGACTTGCATGTGTAGGTACAGCAATATTGTATTTCTAATGCTCACAAGAAATATAGAGGCAAAAGTGAAATGAACAAGAATGGTTCCAAAGCCTGAAATAGCTACATCAGACAGGCATCTCGGAGAATAATGTGACTGGGGTTCTTGGTGATGTTTGGTGCAAAGGAAGGGATGAGGAAGTTCAGGGCTCCTCTGGGCTTCCACGTGACATGAAGACTAATTAGTCTGGGACAAATGAGGTAGGTAAAGGGGGGAGAGGAAGGTTCTCTGAGAGAATGGAGTGGTTGTCTTTAAATATCAGCAATAAAATAAAACAGAGGTAAGTTTTTGTTTAACAAAAGACCAGTCTGCAAGAATTAATGCCCCAGACTCCTCAGCTCACCCTTCATTTTCCAATTGCCACACAATGGACCTAATCTGAACAATTGTGTCATACATGTTGTGATGGTGGGAGGAAACCGGAGAAGCGGAGGAAAGCCATGCAGACATAGGAAGAACATGCACACTCCACACAGAAAGAGTCCCAGACCAGGAATCAAATCCAGCACCTTCTTGCTGTGAGGCAAACAGTTGTAACCACTACCAGTGCTAACCACTAATCCACCGTGCCACCCTATTTCCTACTCCTTCTTGGTCCTTGGTTTGCTTACACACTGGGTGTATGAGGGAAGAGCCTTTATGCTTCATTTGCGTAGTTCATTTGCTTCAAAACACACATCTATTAAAACACAGACTATTAAAGCAAGGCCCTTGCCAACAGAACATATAAAAATCTAATTCTGAGGCTACAAGATTTAATCAACTCTTATTTTAAAGCGATTACACACTTAAACTTATGGGTGAAATATTTAACTTCTGCTAGTAAACCTTCCTAAATGTTACACATTGGACCTTTAAATACACCTTTATGAATTTATCAAGATGTAACAATGTGGGAGGTTTTTTCACATCCACATCTGATCTATCACAACAATATCTCTGGGAAAATACACATGACTTAATGAACTTCTAGAGTCACAATTACTGTCAGTACATATTTCATACGTATCTTCCTTTGTATGTCAGAATGCTGTAGATGATATTTCTTGATTATGATGGAGGGAGATTGAGCTGTCAGCAGCAATAAGTCAAAAGAGTTCCTGTGCACCATCGGCCTAAGGCGAGAATCGCAGTGAAAGATGAAATGCCACAGTCACTATCATCAGAAAGACTGTGAAAAGTTTATTCTTAGGGATCTTCTGATTAATGCAAATTACACCTTTCTGAATACGACTGGCAGGACAGAGGAATCTCCTACTCTTTTTTTTTATTCACATTTTCTGCTCAGCTGCAGTTTTAATACCAGAACAATGCCATTTCATCACTTTCAGGCTTTTCTCCAAAGTTCCTATATTAGTCTGATTTCAGTTGCACTGCAGCTGCTTTCAGGAGCGCTGCATTTGTCCACACATTTTTCTGTACTGTAAACTGCAAAGTTCTGGAACTTCTAACAGTTTCCTAGTGACATGTCTGGATAATCTTCATGTGAGCCTGTGTGAGAGAACACAGCAGGAAAAGCTCCATACAATTCACAATGTGTGAGATTCCTGCCTCCTGCAAGCTCCAGCCAGACACCATCCCTCACCTGGATGTTCCGAACTTGTTTCTGCTCTTGAGAAAACATCTGACCCAGACAATGTCCTGCTGCATTTGTCATAATGTAAAACTATATGAAGATGTTTTAAATTTATGTTAGATTTAGCCACGGGCAATGTTGTAGCTCACACAATATTGAGCCTATCACATCCATTCAGTTTGGTACAGTAAAGCCATGGTGCAGGCTTGTATTTCTACTGGGAACAGTACCTTTACTTGGTAGGCGAGGTGTGGGCCAGTGGTACCAGTGGTAGCGTGATGTGGTACCAGTGGAACGTGACACAACAGACAACAACATAACGGACAACAATGGACGACATCCAGCGGCTAATTTTTTTCCTGTTTGGTTTTTATCTGTCCAAGCTCTTTATCAGAATAAACTGCTGATGTAGAAGAAACACAGGTCGGAAAGGAGTTATGTTTTTCTGTCGCCCAATCAGCTGACCGTTACGTTAAAGGGATATTAGTGAGATGTGATAAAAAAAAAACAAAAAAAAACAAAAAATTGAATTACTGGGGCCGGTTATTTTGGTACTATTCCTAATGGAAATGGAAGAAATTCCATTATCATACCATACCGTACCGTACCATACCCTTCCACTCAATGGAAACATGGCTATTGTGCTAGTAAAGCAAAATAGCTGCAAACAGGTTGGAGTATGACAGAAAACACAAAGGAACACCAACAAAAAGTTTTAGAAGTGAAATCTGTGGCTCAAAAAACCCCCGGTTATTCAGTGTGATGGGATAAATGCCTCTCGGCCCCGTCCGCCTCTGCCCTGCCAGTACATACACACAAACGCTCCTAAAGTCAGGTCTGAATGAATTGCTTGACAAAGTCCATATTCACATGAAGGACACAGCACACAAACAGAGACAGGATAATTGCATATTAAATAGCAATATATGAAAAATCACCCCCCAAAAAGTTATGCACTGGAGATTTAAGTGAGATAAAATTTCAATATCAAGGTAGAAAATGTAATTCCTAAAGCAGCGCTTTAACTGCTAATGCACTCTTTCATTTTTACAAAGCATTTCTTTCTCCGGTGAGCCATGTCAGCAGTGGCCTTAATATTGTCAAATCATCCCTTCCTATTTTTTTCCTCTGCTTTATTTCTACCACTTCATATTGGTCTGAAAATACTGAAAATATGTCATACATGTAGCCAGAGATCCCACTTAGATCTTCCTGGGAAAGGAGAAACCCTTTCATTTAGACACATGCAGGAAAAGGACATGTGCGCTTCCACCTGTGGTGATAGTGCAGTTACATAATGAAGCTCAGTGTATGAATGTACCGTTTGCAGAGCCATGGCGATGGAGGCTTGACTTATACAGGAACTGTTAAGGTACCTGTTGCTGAAACAGGAAAAAGTGAGGGGCTTTAAAAAAAAAAGGACTCTTTGAACTCCATTAGTTGACGTCCTCATTCAAACACAATAGCCTGATGATGATCACACGAGGGCTATTGCAAATCACCCTCAGAAGTCTGAAATCAGAGGCTGTGAGGGAGAAAGAATCGGAGTACAGAGAGAGAAAAAGGGAAAGAGAGTTCCTGCACTGATGAATCATTAGTGATAAAGCTGAGGCTGAGCCAGTATAGCTGTTTTTAGAAACTTCTCACTCGTTCAGCCTCCTCCTTTACTAATTGTCATCTCTTTTTTGCATTTGACTGATGACTGGCTCTCTGAAAAGACGCGAGAAAAGAGGAGTAAACTAACTGTCAAGGGTAACAGCTATTTCTTCAACAGTGAGACAGGGAAAAAACTATAACCCCACCAGGGACACTGTAGAATTATTTAGGAATTATGACACACTGAGATGATACTGTGAAAACAGCTTCCTCTGGTGTTACCCATGTTTTCCAAAATGTCTTCAACAGTGGGTAACACAATTCAGCAACAACAGTGTATTAGTGTGGTACTAATTTTATTATAGGGATGTTATATTATAGTAAAAAAAACAATAGCTTGATAATATCAATGGAAAATATTAACAAAAATAAGTTATAATATGGTACTTACTAATTCAGATTCACTCATAATTTCATGTGAAGGTATTACGCTTATGGTAGCCTACTGTAATTCTCTTTACCAAATTTGGAAATAACATGGCATTAGTGTAATATTACCTCCTTTTTGCCACACTATACAATTGGTGTCACCAAATAAGATGGTTTTGCTATAATATTACTTCCCTATTACAAAATTATTAATTATATGTTGTTACTGTGCTGTAATGTGAGTGTCAAAAATAGATAACCCAACAAACAGAGTGATTGCCATACTTCAATTTCAGTATGTTTGACACAGGAGTCCACGTCACATTGTCAAACACACATGCACATGGGCACACATCATCTACTGAATAGCTGTTGGTGACAAGTGTGAGAGGCATCACTCTGTGTCAAGACACAGCACCCAGCCGTGTGATATACGGATACTGATACACACTCTGCATAGAACAGCACATGTAGAGTCTTTCATCACAGAAAGTGTGAATCAAATAGATCTAGGGCTCGGTCACACTGGAAACATGCAACAGTCGATATTCTAACCTGGTCTTTCAAAGGTCGGGAGCACTGGTCTAACAGAGGAAACCTAATTAATCTAGCATTTTCTGGGAGAGAAAACATGGAGTTAACTTTGTCTGGTTTGCATTGTTTGCAAAGCCATTGTCATCCTCATAATGTCGCCTCAATTCACTTTTGATTAACAAGTGATTTAATACAATGGTCCATTGTCTGCTTGTGTTTTCTCAATGATACGTCTGTGCATCAAGTTGCTGTCAACTGGTAGTGCCATGATGTGGGAGGGAGTGAAACAGCGAGAGAGAGCGAGAGCGAGAAAAGGGGGAGGGAGGGAAGGAGAGAGGCTGCAAATGGCAGCTTCTGTGACACCACGGGAGGGAGGGAGCAAGAAATAGACAGAGGGAAAGAGTGTGATGAGAGAGAGCGAGAGAGAGAGAGAGAGAGAGAGAGAGAGAGAGAGAGAGAGAGAGAGCAGTTCACCTAGATCAGATTGCAAAAGATTCATAGAGAGAGCTGTGCAGTTAATAGATGTGAGAGAGTACTGGGCTGTTTTATGGGAAACTCTAAGGACAGACTTCAAGTTGGTAAAGATGCGAGATGACCAGAGGATCAGCTGACGAAATTGCCTCAGGAAATGGAGACAGAAAAACTTGAATTTTCACAGGGACAGTTCTCGTTTAACACTTCATACCTGTTCTGCTCATCCGGCACTGACTGAGCAGCAGCAGCAGCAGCAGCAGCAGCAGCGGCAGCAGCAGCAGCAGCAGCGGCAGCAGCGGCAGTGGCAGCAGCTTGGCCCTTGGTTCTTCTTAAGCCTGGTCAAACAGTGAAACAGACAGAGACAAGACCTCAAGCAAGGATGAAGGAATTCAAAGGGGGTCTACGCCTCGGGCTGAAGATGACAGAGTGGATTTCTCCAGTATTAGACTAACGAACAAAAGAAGAAGCAGCTGCCGTGGGAGATGCAGAGAATGCCTTAGTCTGGTTTACAGGGACACCAGGAGAGAAGATATCAATAACTTCTACAGCCTGGTGAAGGACAGGTAGAAAAACAAAACAGGTAAGAGGAGGTCAGAAACTGTAATGTCTAACTTACATCGTAATTGTCTCCTCAATGTTTGTCAAATGTCACTGGTCTGTAGAGGTATACATGTAAATGTGGCTGTGACTGACAGTGTCTACTCTGTGCAGTCATTGCACTGGAATTCAACCAGACACCTAATTCAATCAGTGAATAATACATTTTTTACATTTTAATTATGACTTTAAATATGAGAGTTTTGTAGTAGATTTGGCCCAAAAACTACTACATACTACATGCCTTTTCATTTAGTGTGAATGTTTATCAAACATAAGAGGTACATACAAGAACAAAATAATGTGATTTTTCTGTTCAGTATTGTCTAAATTGATGTTGATGTTTTTCAGTCTAAGGGTCTCACACAGGGTTTAACAGCTTAAATTTCCGACTGGACAAGAAGGCCTTAACCTACAGAATCTCAGAATGATATCGACAGGCTCCAAGATCATGAAGAGTTAAAACACAAAATAAAACTTAATTGTAGCAAGATGGCAGACAAAGACATTAATCAAAAGTAATCTTTTAAAAGAAAATTATGAGCAAACTCTCATGTTGCTTTATCTCATCTCACTAATATCCCTTTAACACGCAGCTGTTGTCATAAATTGACTGTTAAACACTTGCAGACAAGTGTTACATCACACAACCAAGAGTAGCAAGTAATTACTTATAATAACACTGAAACACAGATATTGGCAGGGTTTACTGGAGAAAGCATTGCTTCAGGTCCTGGACATATAAGCGTATCAAGAATGTGAGCATACAAAAGAGAGAGAAAAGATGACGGGAGGGAATATTGTGCACTTGTGCCTGCAGTTCACAGACCTCATCCTGCTTTTCAGTGAATCATCCAATCTGATTCACAGCGTTTGACCCAAAGAGGAAGTTCAGAGGAAAAACACATTCACAGAGTTGATACAAAAACCTATCAAACCAATGCACCAGTTTAATGCATATAAAGTATAGTCTTCACTTAATGTACATTATAAACTGTACAATAGCAGTAATATATACATTAAATGCACTGTATCTAAGATTGTGTGCTAAAATCTACAGGTGTCACTTAAAAAGCAGAGTTCAGATTTATTATGGGAGATTCACACAGGTGAAGATCAAGACGGGCTCACATGTGGGAACGATCAGTCCATAAGAACCAGGTGTTTGCTGGGTGGAGAAGCTACAGGTGTAGTTAGCAAAAAAATCTATTTCTTGTCCGTGCACATATACCAGCTGTTTGGTGTGCCACTTCTCTCAACAACCACCTGAGATGTAATCTCAGCACATGAGATGTAGCCTACATACTCTGAGAGAATTGATTGCAATACACATAAAAAGAACAACAACAACAAAAAAAACTGGACTACTTTTAACATACTGCCACTCAGGAAGCATCCCTGTGCGGTGAAGTGGTGTTGCTTTCTATAGGAAAATACCTGTAGGTCACTTGAGATGAGATGTGTTACGCATGGTGAGCTATAGGAAAATACAATGACACCTGAGCCTGGACTCTTCCTTCACAATGGCCTTGGGAGGTGGGCTGGGTTCGTGGCAGTTGAGCTCAGTTTTCTGTGTGCTTGTCTTAAGATGAAGTGCCCTCTTCCAATCCACTTTATTGTTTCTCCCAATCCCTACCATTATTTTACGCATCCAATTATTCATTCTATTCAACCTAATCATCTGCAGGCTTATCACCCCCCACTCCCAGTTGCTCTTGATCCCCCAAGACGACACATAGCCATCAAGGTCACAAAAGGCTATTCAAGAAAGTGATTTGCATGATGGTGCAGCATTGCTTTGGGAATTAACCACCAGGATTAAAAAAAAGTCAGAGGAAATTTAAAACATAGGATTGGAACATGCTGGAACCTCCAGGGTTGTTGACACTTCTCTTAAAAAAATTATAATATTAGTGTATAATTGCAGTGAACTCACATTAAGTTGTGTTTTGTTTATTCCTAGGAGTAATAGCTGTAAAAGCTGGTTTTAATCATGTATTTTGAATTTTACATTTTTTAATCAAAATGTTTCAATTTTATTTATAGTAATTGACAACAAAATGTTACCTGATTACCCATATGACTAACAGTGTGAATATACTCTACCTTTAACAAATCCCTTTCATTTTTTTAAATGAATTGAGGTAATTCAGATTTATATCTAGTCAACTATCAGCTACAGATTACTGTTAATCCAAGTTAGAAAGATGTGGACAATAATTCTTCTTTAAGCACCATGCAGACTAAAAACAAATATGCACAATCCGTCAGTGAGAAAATCAGATTTTTCTGATGAAACTCTAAGACACATATCTAATGACACCAAGGCAGGTGGAAGATTTACTTTAATTGGTTGCACATTTCAAACTGCACAACTACAGTTTGAAATGGAGACTGTGCACCTTGTGGAGCTGCTCAGGTGTGCAGTGGAGATTATCCTTGAATTTACGATTCGTGCCAAATGTCTAGAACAGTCTAGACAGAGTGTTATATGTAAAGAAGCTGCCACATGGATAAATGAAGGAGCATAAACTGTAATCATAAGTGATCAAACATGTTCAAGCGCTAAATTTAGCAGAGATTAGGCAATCTGGTTAGTTTACAAATTAAGAGAGTCACATTTCTAAAAAGGACTTGAAACCACTATTTTTAGCATTAAAGTCTAAGGACAAACAAACAAAAAAAAAAAACACCATGGCGCTACATTATGTTTTTCCTTATATCGATACGAATTTGAGCCCTGAGGGACAAATTTAAGATTGTGCATGAGGTAATCTGGCTCCAGATCAGGAAAGCTTCCACCTGAAATAGTGTGAGTGTGGAGGGAATTAGAGTTGAACGTGTGGCAGACGGCAGGGCACCTGGGATTTGGAAACACACATGAGTGAACTGTCAAGATGTCAAATCAGGCAGACAGACACATAACGGATGTGGATAAGCGATAAAAGCTGTCTGCACCCAGAGGGGCCTCAGTCCAGCTCCCATGGGTGAAACTCCTTGACCCTGTGGCTCATCATCCAGTGCAGTGGCCAGGTTGTCTGCTGCCCAGTCAAGACTAATGGCTGCACTAATACTGTATATACCATTTTGACACATATGAGTATATGCTCAGGTTCTAACTGCAATAAATATGTCACTGACTCATAGCACCGGCTATTTTATTAGGCACATAAGATGGAACCTGGGTTGGTGTTTTGGGGCTGTTGTCCAACTCTTTCAAATTTCAGAGAGTTTCAGAGTTCCAGTTTCAGAGACGTTCAGAGATGGTCCTCTCAAAGCAGTGGTAATTTAGGTTATTGTTGCCTTTCTATCATTTCAAACCAGTCCACTTTCCACTAACCTCTGGCATCAACAGGGGGATGTTTACCCAGAACTGCCACACAGTGGATATTTTCACTTTTTCAGACCATTCTCTGTGGACCATCTCTATGGTTGTGCATGAAAATCTCAGTAGATCAGCAGTTTCTGACATAGACCAGCCACCAACAACCATGTCAAGGTCACGAGTCTTGCAAATCATCTTTCTTTCTCCACTGTGACACTCGCTTTGAACTTCAGCAAGTCTTCTTGACTATGTCAACATGGCTAAATGCAGTGGGTTGCTATCATGGGATTGGCTGATTAGATATTTGCATTAAAAAGCAGTTGAAAAGGTATACCTGGTAAAGTGTCAGGCAAGTGTACATCAATTTACTGCATCTTCATTGTATGATTAATAATAATTAATAATAACATATGTTTACTTTTACCAAAGACAAACACACACTTTCACGTACAACCAAAAATGAAAAGATCGAGAACAACAGCTTGTCTGTTGGATACGTGACTGATTACATATCATATGCAGAATAAAACACAAAACCTAATCTGATAACTTTCTCTATGACCGGTGCACCTAACAAAGGACAGGCTTTTTCATTTCATAAAACATCAAACCAGATACAATAAGTGACTCTCACTCTGACCCATTTTTTTTCATTACATAATAATAACCATCTGTTAGGTGATGGCTTAATTTGTCTCCACTTTTAACTTTCTTTTATAATTTGAAAGAGAAAAGCACAGGAAATGCCATGTGAAAGAAGTGGATCTGCTGCAAGGCCAGCTAATCACTTCCCCGACTGACATCAAAAGACATGAGGACCGTTCAGTGAGGGCCAGTTGGATTTTGAGTCGCAAGGTTTAAAGGAGAGGGGAGGAGTATGAAACAAATAAAGAATCTCAAATTAAAAACAAATCTTATACTGGACCGAGACGCATGAAACACAATATGGTAAGACAGTAAACATACCGTAATAGCTTATTGTTAAATTTTCCAAAAAATGTGTTTCTGTGTGTAGGGGCAACTAGAAAATTTGATAAGTGGTCAGTGAGATCAGTCCCAGCACATGCATGGCACAGGGAAGATCTCCAAATTTAAACTTAAAATCCTTGCCAATTTAAATGATTTTAATACATAACATAAAGGAAGTAGCCAATACCAGCTGCAGTTGCTTTGAGGGTCCATCGATCCTCTAAAGCTTTATCCTCCACATGAGGGTTGCAGGTTACTGGAGCCAATTCCAGCTGACACAGGGCAAAAGGCGGGGTCATACCCTGGATAAGCCACCATTTTCTCCTACGGTCAGTTGAGAGTGTTTCATTGTGTAATAATTAGTGAGAATAGGTGCTACCTAATGATACACTAGAAAGGATGGAAAACACACTTTCACAGCTCTTTCTACCTCGTCACTCTCTTTGCCATTTACTCTTGTGTCATCCTTGGTTTATTCACCGGGTTAATGTAGGCTTCAGATGTTGACCCTTGTTTATGACGTCAGCTCCCACTTCGAAATGTGAAAAATCTGTTCAGGCTTCTGTAGCAACATGTTGGTGCAAGATGGTGGCCTCAAAAAGTAAGCCTTTAAGTATATGTAAAAGGCTTATTCTTAAACTGCACCCTAACTGAGACACATTCAACTTTATTTCATTGATAAATGTACACCTTAAAGGTTTTTGCCTAACTTTATGTTCTTCATCTATAGTATTTGTTTTTATTGATGACTAATGGCTAGTTTTCACTTGTAAAACAGATTTAAAGCTCAATGTGTCCTCCTAGTACAATGCAGGTGAAATAAAATACAATAAAATGCACGCATTGCTCTCATATGCATCCTGAATGACAGGTACACAGAGAAGCTCTACTAACAGAGAAAGTGGGGTGAAGGTTAATTCATTATTTGGGCTCAAACACAAAGGCAGTTGTTTGTGTTTATTGACATTAGTAGCCATCTTTTAGAGCAAGTAGACAAACTGTGTAAGTCTCCACAGCAAAGTAGCTTGATCTCTGGTGATGTTTGACAGAAAGGTGATTTGACCATTATGTCACAAAAAGATGCTCACACTGTTTTCTTCTCCTGATGCACTCTACAGGGACTGGATCAAAAAACAAAGTTCCCACCCAACTCTCCATCTGACTTACTAAAATGGTTTAACCTGTGATCGAGCTGTGAGGGGCCACAGTCGCACTTGTGGACTCCAGGCCTGCCCTTCTGCTCTCGCCCTACAGCTGGAGGCACCACCAGGAGCATGAGTGTGGGAAGAATCAACCGCTACAGCATTGTGTCATCTGAGGAAGACGCCCTTCGCCTCACTACCATGCATGGCATGAACGGCTTTGGCAACGGCAAGATCCACACACGGCGCAAGTGCCGCAACCGATTCGTCAAAAAAAACGGCCAGTGCAATGTGCAGTTTACCAACATGGACGACAAGTCACAACGCTACATGGCTGACATCTTCACCACGTGTGTTGATATCCGTTGGCGATGGATGCTGGTAGTATTCACTCTTGTGTTTGTCGTCTCCTGGCTGGCCTTTGGGTTAGCCTTTTGGGTCATTGCATTGTTGCATGGTGATCTGGATAACCCAGCAGGAGATGACAACTTCACTCCATGTGTTCTTCAAGTCAATGGATTTGTGGCCGCCTTTCTGTTCTCCATTGAAACACAGTCTACAATAGGTTATGGTTACCGCTGTGTCACTGAGGAGTGCCCAGTAGCTGTCTTTATGGTGGTTTTCCAGTCCATAGTAGGCTGCATCATTGACTGCTTTATGATTGGTGCCATCATGGCCAAGATGGCAAGGCCTAAGAAGCGAGCACAAACACTTTTGTTTAGCCACAACGCTGTCATTGCCATGAGGGATGGAAAGCTGTGTCTCATGTGGAGGGTCGGCAATCTTCGTAAAAGCCACATTGTTGAGGCCCATGTCAGGGCACAGCTCATCAAGCCTCGGATCACAGACGAGGGGGAATATATCCCTCTTGATCAGATTGATATTAATGTGGGCTTTGACAAAGGTTTGGACAGGATTTTCTTGGTTTCACCCATCACTATTCTCCATGAGATTGATGAGGAGAGCCCCCTTTTTGGGATCAGCAAACAGGACTTGGAAACAGCAGACTTTGAGATTGTTGTCATTTTGGAGGGCATGGTCGAAGCAACTGCCATGACCACACAGGCTCGCAGCTCCTACTTGGCTTCTGAGATCCTTTGGGGTCACCGGTTCGAGCCGGTCTTGTTTGAGGAGAAAAACCTGTACAAGGTGGATTATTCTCACTTTCACAAAACATACGAGGTGCCGTCCACCCCCCGCTGCAGTGCCAAGGACATGGTGGAAAACAAGTTCCTAGTTCCCAGCTCTAATTCCTTCTGCTATGAAAACGAGCTGGCCTTACTCAGCCGTGACGATGAGGAAGAGGATGTAGGTGGTAAAAGCAGGGTGCTGCCGAATCTCAGTCCAGACCGGAACAGCCGACATGAGTTTGAACTCTTACATCCCAACAGGGCACTGGATCAAAGGTCGTACCGTAGAGAATCGGAAATATGACCGCTACCCACTGGCCCAGGTTAGAGATCATTCAATGTTCAATAACTTTATCCAAGGATAATTATGCCGAACAATGCAAAGTGCCATAGGAACTGACTACTATGAAAGATTGGAACAGAAAAAGGACAACAATATAAAAGGGACTTGCATAATATGAATGGAGCAGAGCAATATAGGACGTTGTGGTAAGGAATGTCTACAATCAAGGAAAAGGCTAGAGAAAGACCTTCTTCCTTTATGGAAACTTGAATCTTTTTCACTTGGTCATTTTGAGTTAAGTGTGTTCAATGACAGGCATCAAAAACTGTTATGACAGAAACTTTTGATCAAATTTTAGGTGTAAATACACTTCTTAGGTGAGTTATATTTTGTGTGCAGTATCAGTTTCCAAAAATCACCTCTTAAAAGAAAACAGAATTAGCTTTTTCTACTTGTTCTTGGGCACAAATAACAGTGTTACACTGTGTCTCTTCAGAATCCATTTGTATTGCTGTAATTTGCTGGACCTGTGTTCAGTGACACATTGAAAATTCATGCACTGCAGCATTCGGATGCAATGAGCCACTGAAAACAACATAATCTTTTGTGTCGACATTGGTGTGATCTTAAAATGAATGGAGAACAAGCAAGCTAGATTGCACTATAAAGGAACGTGGAGGAAAATGCTCATCAACGGAGTGAAACTCTATTTATTAAATCCCAAAATGCAGCATATTTTAATATTTAACTAAATGCACAAGGCACCAACATTGTGGCTTTGCTAAGTGGCCAGGACAAACTAATCTAAAGCACAAATATCAATAAACCACCTTTAAGGAACATTTTGTAATTGCACAAGGTCCTTACTGACAAGACAAGTCTAACTTAATTTAACAACATGACCAAATATCTAATCAGCACAGTTTAATTAAAACCTGTATGTTTGCTCACAGTTTTTTTCCCTTTCAAAATGGGAAATATGACTGAAAAAATAGTCTGAATATATCACACTATATGTGTTCAACTTCTTTTTTCAAAATGAATCTATGCACATTGTTAATCTGTTTCAGGGGACAGAAAATCAGCGATTTAGTCCACGGGTCAGTAACCCTGTTTGTATCAAGGACAATTTACATTTTTATAACACCCTTTAACAGCCATACTAAACTCAGCTCATCAAACACTTGCATCACAGTAACCTCCCTACTGCAATGGCTTGGGCTGCTTGTGTTTTGGTGAACCATCTGATGTCAAATGGTCGTGATGATGATACTGTTATCAGCTGGTTTGGTTCGGTCAATCTTGAGTGAAACTGACATTTTTTCAGCTCAAACATTTTGTGTCAGGCACAACAGCTGGTTGTAAGTGAAACTCCTTAACAGATATGTTTTTTTTGTTTGTTTGTTTGTTTGTTTGTTTCATGTCCTGAAACCTCTCGCCAAATGCCCGAAGTAGTTTTGCAAACTCACCAGCATTCAGATGTTTTGTTCTTGTAGAGTATATACAATAAATGCACACACTTTGCTCACATTGCACAATTTTACTTTGTGTGTTGCAAAGAGCTCTGCAGCAGCAACAAAACACTCCTTCACATACTCTCCTTCTGAATGAGGTTTCAGCCTCTTCGCTTCCTTTATTTTTCTTTACTCCTCACAACACATCCACGTAACGATGACACATTAGCAATTTCCTCATTTTATCTTTTCTTGACAGTCACTATGATGACACTTAGTAGGTGCAAGTGTGTTGTGTTATCATGTGATCGTGACTTGTCAAGCATACGGACAGAATTGACCACCCAAAGGTTTTAATGTCATGTATTATGTACACTGTCATAACATTTTTATGCGTTCATTTCAGAGTTGCTTTTTTTGTATTTATAATTTGTCTAATTGGCTGTAAATCCTGGAGGCCAGAGGTTCCCCACCCCTGCTTTAATGCATAAAGTGAGGAAAAACAACAGAAATACACATTTGCACAAACTTAAATTCTACAAATATTTATTACATTTATGCAAGTTTGACAACAATATTTGATAACAACTAAATTAAATGAAATGCAATGTCTAAAATATTTAAAAATGCGCCCAGGGTAGAATGCAAAAATTAAAGTATTTAGGTGTTTGGTTTTCAAACCAGCGTCCCTTCTAAATACTAAACAAAAAAGCATCATAATAAAGTAAAATGAGTACAGACTGTGCGTGTTATGAGGCAAAAGTTGTCCAAACATATTGACCAGCTTACAGTAGCAAAGCCTACATTTCTAATAAAAAAAAATATGCTTATAAAAAAAGTGTTTATTGTAAGAGAAATATGTTTAGCAAATAAAATAAATATGTTCAAGATTAACGAGTAGATAAAAACCTGTCATCAGTCATTGTTGGTCACCCGCATAGCACATGAGATGTTTCAGGGAAACATCTAAACATCCTCCTTTTTAAATACCCATAGTAATTTCTCTGGAACTAACAAACATCACACACTGTAGATAACTAAACGCAGTTTGGCAATATGCTAATACAGCGAGTTAAGACACTGGACCGAGGTCTGAACAGAAGCAATAAACACTGAAGCACAGATTTCAGAAAAAAAGTCTATTTAATAATTATTTCTAAAACACTGAACAGGCATATTTCTACTTTTTGATTCACAGAAAACAAGTGAAAGCAACAAGTGGTGTTAAGGAATAGGACCCTTGTTATTAGGTTTTTATTGTATAAGTATGATTTTTATGTGTAGATGTTACATTTAGATTTGATACCAAAGCAATATAGTGGAGTAAAGAGTTACGTTTTGGAAGGACTGTTCCCAATCTTCCGACAACTGACTCATTAAAGATGACAAATCATATTCCACAAGTGTTTGCAAATGCTCTATTTATAAAAGAATGTAAACTGAACTATTGAGTCAAATCTATTTTAAATGTTAAAAATAATCAGTTAACAAATTCAGCTGCATATTATGTTGTAGATTCAATAATTTACAATATATAAAATACCGATGCATGATGACTTTTTCCGTTTTGCATGGACATTAGCCTTTAAAATGATCAATTATTCCTAGATTCCTTGTCAGAATGTATAATTTAAACCTCAACATCTTAATGTGTAGTCACAACAATCCAGTTTATCTATCACCCCTCCATTTATGGCTAATACGTGAAGAGTTCTTTACCCAACATTACACATGAATTTTTCTCATTGCCTTCTGCGAAGGTTCTTTAAACTGATGTGTGAAATTTCTGCACCTACTCACAAAATTGTGGTGGTAAAAAAGGGGGGGGGGGCATCAGCATCTTCTACACTACATTAATGAAGTTCACTGAAGTTGTATTGTTGTTTTTAGAGAATGTTATAGATTTGATTGTTGTCCACCAAAAACAAACGCACAACAGTTTAAAGAAAACAGGTTTATAGTGAAGACAGCATACATATATAATAGGGAACATCCAGGCTAAACAAACATGCTTATTTTTATACAAAGACATTTTTGATAGAATATAGCAAACACTATTTATCTGCTTTCATTAGAGTATCACAACTAATTCATAATTGAGAGGCATCAATTCGATTCTTGTCTCTGCTTTCAATTATTTATTTTCTTATTTTCCTTTCAGCACAGATGCTCATAATTAAACTGGTATTTCTCTTAAAGGGATGATTGAGGGAAAAAAATAAACCTTTGACCTCCGTAGAAGTCTTCCTATGTTCAGTCAATGTGTACTGGGCCTCTGAGTTTCAAAGTCCTTTTAAATTACTCGATTAAACCTCATTGTGGAAAAAAATATGGGCTTTATCTCATTTCTTCTTTGCATCATCCACAAATCTGGACTGTATCGAAACAATCCAGTACAAACTACAAACATCCTCATGCTAATTAATGGATGAAGTGGAAGCCAAGGTAATATATCACAATGAGCGGTGGTTTGAGATGAGAGATCAGGACTGGTGTCACCACAGTCAGATGACTCCCTGGTCTTGGGCCAATTATTCAAGAAGGCTCATCAATTAATCACTGTGACACACAAACAGCCAGTAGGGCCAGAGGCCTTTTGGCCCTGCTGATCTAGGCAGGAGACCTCCAGCTGACGGATCAATACAGAACCAACACATGAAACGTCATTATTGCTCTACTACCGAAGAAATTAGGAAAATGTTACATTTTCAGTACAAAATTTTAAATTGCCCACAAACCAAATGTCTATTTTTACATTTTACAGTAACAGTACATGTGTAAATAAGACTATTATTTGATTGCTTTGATTTCTGCTATTTTAGTTTCAGGAATTTGTTGTTTCTATGTTGGCAATATAGACAACATTCGTCTGCTGATGTCTGGTTATCTAAGGGATAGTTCAGATTGTGCGTCAACTTTGATTTCACTGAGCTTCGCTGCTGAGTGCATTTCTACGGATCTGCCTGCAAGCTGGACACTCGCCATCACTGGTCAAATGGCTATAGACAGAAGGAGGAACAGGTTTTAGCCACTTAATAAAGATTCACAGAATAACTGAGGCCTGATTGACACATCAGCAATTTTACATCACAGGAAGCAAGAGCTGTTAATCCAATAATGTCTCCATCCATAAGCTCAAATGTGTCATCTTGTGACTTTGGTGTTTAAAATCCTTTGTTCGGATTTACCAAAGTGGCACAAACTTAATTAACAAGGCAGCGGTAAACCAGCAGCTTCAGTTTCCATATTCTTAGAATTAATATTAATTAATTAATATCATAGAATTAAGGTACAGACTTTACTCTGTATGTGGTTTGTTAAGTGGCTAAAATCAGGTTTTCCTTCTGTCCCGGGTTGCAGCCATGTTATCAGTGAGAGAAACATAGAGACACAGAGTAGACGTGAGGTTGTCAGGGTTATAGGACACAGTGTTGGTGAGGGGACTAATGCATTAAAGTGCATTAAAAATCTTTGGTGTAATTGGTAGTAAAACTATGAACTTTAACTCAGCTCTGTAAATTAGACGGTTTTATTTGGTAGCTGTGATGTCAGCAATTGTGATGTGATAGGATTACATGGCAAGAGGTCCTGGATAATTACAAGCATGTCAGAATAAATGGCCCTGCAAGTGAGATGGTCACTATAATCCTCAACACACGCCGTATAATTGAGATGGAGTGAGTGGGTATATCGCCAATAGGAACTGTTGTCTCGTTTGGTTGCTCTGCGCATTTGTACGTTTGGCGGCAGAATGCTCAGTCAATGGCAATGAGTAGTCATGATCCATGACAAATACACACAATAAAAAAGGCAACACACTGGCTAACTAGTGGTATATTTCCTTCCTCACACTGATGTTTCATAGGGGTTTGCCAAGGACGTTATAGCGGATATGACCAAAATGAGAAGGTCTGTTACCTTCAATAGAATTATGGATTTCTTTGAATTTAAAAAGTGTTGGAAATATTTTGGCTAATGTAAGTACACTACTCAACAATGTTGTGTCAATGTATTTAAATTATTTCATGCAAAAATATTAGATATTATATCTTTAAATAGTTCCAAGCAGGTAGAAACCTAAGGTATTACTGTGGAACATATCCGCAACAATCATGAGAGAAAACTGTGCAGTTCATTCATGGTTTGTTTGTAAATGCTGGCGTCTGTAAAGCTATGAATGCCACTGGTTCACAGCCTCTCCCTTCACACACACAGCTCCTGCAAATCAATTCTACTTGCCAAATGGAGACTGTTGCGACATATGATCAGATTTGTCTTTTTTATATACTTTCCTTTGTCTTCATATTTTGTCTAAATTATGCAACATTAAGTTGACACCCAGAATCCCTTGAGAGTGTCCCTTCTGTGATTCCCAGGGAGCTGTTGATTATGCCAGCTGTGGCCTGGACTCTCACATTTGAGAAACAAAAATGCTTACACCTACTAAAGACTGGAAACAGATAAAGGATGTAAAAGGGTCCCGGGAAATGGCCAGGCTTTCTGCCAGCCAGCCCATATAGACTTGTTATAATTAATGCTGGGACAAATTCCCTGTGGCCTGGACTGATGGTTAAACTAAAATGAGGGGAAATTGTGTTGAAGGCGCTATATAAAGATTTTCACTGTCAAGCCACATGTGGCTCAACACTTAGTATTCTTTCATAATTCCCATGATAGACTTACTTAATAAAAGATCCATGATGTAGTTTATTTATTGATTAATTTATGAATTAAGCAGACATTAAGCTTTTTCCACTTTTCAAATGAAGTACAAAATAATGCAGTTTAAATGTAAACATATCAAGCAACTCTGTGCTACATATATGCATGTATTAGGCCAAGAGAAAATGGCTGTTCTGCATTAGTGGTGCACACACAAGAACACATAAAAACCTGCAGATGAACATAACATTGGTCAGAACAAAGGTCTTTCTTTAGAGGAACACATTTACATCCTTTAACAAAACAGACCCAATTACGTTACTTGTAACATCTGTGTTTTTCCAGCTATGACAAGTCAAAGTGCACTGCTTACGTGGTGTCAGTGAGAGGTTTCATCAAATTTACTACCTTGTTAACATGTACAGTACATATGTCTTGATATGTTACAAGAACTGCAGTGAATCAGTGAAGTTTAAAAAAATGATCCAGAAAGCCAGTTTCTTCCATAACATATATAATGCAATATCACCTTGCAAGGTGTTTTTAAATAGTTTTGTCATCATACTTCTAACACCCCTCTCAGAGCATAGTCATAGTCAACTTTAACCAGAGACACATCTTCAACCAGTTACAACAATGTTTGTGTTCCTGACCACACTTGGCTGTCATTGCCTGTATAGTGAGCCATGATGGATTCTCTTTGTCAAAGAAGCTCATCCTTTATGATATTGCAAACCGAGAACAACACACTGCAACAACCACTACAATGAAATGAAGAAGCCACTTGGACGAGAGGTGAAATGTCCAGTTCCTACTGACAGACAGCCACCACAACCTTAAACAGACTACAGAGACACTACTGATTTCTCTGCATATTTTGCCTCAGCAGGCGATTATCATTCACTAGGCCACATTTCACCAAACTTTTGAAATTCAGTAAACAGTTGTTATTTGTTGCTATGAGAACAGTAGATTTTACATAAGTCGTCACACTCCACTGAGGAGCCAGCAGAGCTGGAGTTCTCACCTGAGAAAGGGCTGCCGTGCAGCATAAAACATGGCAACATATCATGTGTCTGATCTTCTCTCAGTTACAGTACGTCCCTCTAGTCTATCTTGATTCATGAAGTAACATGAATGGAAAACCTGAGGCGGCATGAAAGGGTCACTTTCATTTCCTGACTCTCAAACCTTAGTAATTACATCTGTGTGCCTAAAGGACCTACAGTAGGTGTGTTTTATATGAAGAGAAAAAGAAAGAGAGACATGGTTGGTGTAGTGGTTAGCACTCTTGCCTTTGCAGCAAGAAGTCCAGAGACCGTGACCCAGTCGGAACATGGGCCTTTCTGCATGGAGTTTGCATGTTCTCCCTGTGTGTGCGTGGGTTTTCACCAGGATCTCTGGCTTCCTCCGACAGTCCAAAAAAATGCAGATTTGGGGATTAGACACTACGTATGAATTAAGAGTTGTTGGTCTCTATGTGGCCCTGCGATGGACTGGCCAGAGAGGGTGTACCCGCCTCTCGCCCTATGTCAGCTGGAGTTAGGCACCAGCAACCCCCATGATGTGGAGGATACAGCAGTAGAAGATGAGTGAGTGGGTGAAAATGAAAGAGTAGGAAGGGAAAGTTGTGCAGAAAAAATAAAATCACAATTTCTTCAGAGACATAAATATGAAACATTATTTCCATTTGCTAATATTGTTTAACTCGAGTTTTGACTATCCTCTTCTACCCTTGTGTAAATGATGGTGCATTTTATGCATCAGTTACCAACTTGTACAAATAGGTACAATCAACACTGTTTTGGGGGTTATTTGCTGAGATCGGAGGACCAGCAGCTGTTGTTCAACCTGCTAAAATGGAGTTTAGAGGGATATTGTAGAACTCAAAGTGCCTGTAAAATTCAATATCAACAGAGGGTGTTATAAATAGTGTCTTTCTTCTGGCCAGCAACTGGTAAATATTTTTCTTCAAGAATTCACCAAGAGGTAATTTTGGGGGATGTTGAGTACCATAAACCAAATGTTATAGTGAGCACCAGTGTATTGGTACGTCACTCACTCTCACTCATTGTCTATCACTTTATCCTCCACATGAGGGTTGCGGGGGGGTGCTGGTGCCTAACTTCAGCTGACATAGGGCGAAAGGCGGGGTACACCCTGGGCAAGGGTTGCAAGCCCGGGACCACTACACCAACTGTGTGGCCCTTGGTACAAGTCAGTACCTTCAAAATTATGTAAATCACTGAGTTGTACAAAGACAACAAATGCAAGTCAACAAAACTAGGTCTGTCCTAGCAGTGAAGTCATGTCAACAGACACGGAACTGCAACAAGGCTTCATGATCTCCCCACAATTAAATCTATCAGCATCCATCTCGAATCCAGCGCTCATGAGAAAGCAAGAGATATGATCCTTTTCCCCATTTACCCCCTGTACAAATGCATACAAGTCACAGTCTTCTCATCCCTCCATCCCCAGCCCACCTAGACTATGCCATTCATGGATCATCTCTGGCTGGCATTGCTTTGTCCCAGGGTGCAGACCTCACCAACGTCTCTAGTGTCAGGCAAAAAGAGGGTCTTTGTTGCAGCAGACGCGACACAGGACCTCACTTGCAGGAGTAGTTGGGTGTTTCTGATATGGTGAACAGTATCCTTTTCAACATAGTGAAGAACTGAATGGACAAGAGGAAATAAGACAGTTAGAAAGACAGCAAATCATGCCCGAGTTGGTATTTTATATAATAGCCATTATAAGTGCTGCGTTAATGTAACTATGCTGTGTGGGGCCATGGCTCTGTGCTTCTTCCTTTTTTAAACTCTCAGGAAAGGAAATTAAACCAAACATTACACTGGACTTACTTATTTGGTAGAAGTTTTAATTGGCATTAAGTATCCTTAATGTTGCACCCGTGCCTTCTACATGATTTAAAGATTAATTCTCTTTGCTAAAATTACAATAATTTGAGAGTTTTCTAACTAATATTCTGGTTAATATGTGACTCAATTGACAAAAAATGAGTAAAAGAAGACAAACTGCAATGAATCACAAATACATTACTGAACTAAATCAATTTTATCAGAAAACAAACGTATTATTTGGTAAATGTATCATACTCGAATATCTTTGTGAGGTAGCATCCCACACCTGTTGCATAGCAATGTCAAACCAAAATTATCGCTAACTGTGAGTCGAGCTCGTCAGGTTTCATGCATGAACTCAAATCACTTACAAGTTATTTTTGATGTTTGATTTAATTTCTAGCGCTAGTTTTTGGTTGCAGGGCATAGTACATAATATGTAAAGCTTTCCTTACAACGCGACTTCTTCTGAACAGTGGAACAGTAGAGTTTTAACTTTTGACTTTGCTATGTGCGACATCTAGTGATGTTTTTGAGCCATGGCCACGCAGTTGTTTTGCGCGGATTGATTGGTCCGCCTGCCTTCCCCACAATCAAATCGCCGACAGGAATACTGACTGCGTCACCAAATTGACCAATGTCTGCGTGCGTCTTTCAAGACAACAATAATGTACCTTGCATTGTGAAGCGGTTGTGCTACAAACTCGTATTGCTAATGCTGTGAAAAAGCTGCAAACGTTAGGTAAGTATCACATATTGTAGCGCAGTGTGGTCTAAGTTTGTCTTGTGTGCTGTGGCATTTGATAATGTGTTTTTATGCAGCTCGCTTGACAACTTTATTTGTATACACAAATGAATGACATCCATAGCTAACGGCTAACGTCGGCGTCCAAGCTAATGCATAATATAAGAGCCTGGTGTGGCACAGTATTTCCAAAACCGGTCTATGGCAAGCGGTCTATTTGTCGGCAGGCAGAAGGTATTCATTACCGTTTCTGCTACCTTATTCTTACCAGTCAAAACTACAGTTACCGAAATCTGAAATGAAATTTTTAGTTACTTTTGCCTTTCATGTGTATGGGGTTTGTCATTATACATACATTTGCGTTGTAGACATCTCTAATTCCAGTTTCAGATAACCGCAACGTCATCATGACTAGTCGTAATTCAAGTTCAAGATATCTTTAACTATCCCTAATTGAAGATATCTACATTCTCATCCCTTTTTTAGATATATTGAATTAAGTTTCCGATAGTCAGAATGAAGTTGTAGATAATGATGTAGATATCTTAAACTAGATTTAGAGCGCAACTCTCAGCGCAACTGAACTGTTGATATCTGTAACAAAAAAGACACATGAATGGCCAAAATTACTGTTTTCTGAATTACAAATATAAGTAATTGTTGTTTTGACTGGTCATAATGACGTTACAGATATTGGTGGTGAATATCCTATCCTGTGGTGAATATCCTGACTACCATACAGTATGGATATGGGGTTAGTCATTATAGATATGTACAATTCTATTGTGGATATCAACAATTGCAACTGAATTGCAGATATCTAGAATGACTAACCCAGTTTCCAGTTTACCACAACACCATCATGACTAGCCATAATTCAGGTTCCAAAATACATTATCTTTAATAATCCTCAATTGAAAATATCTCAAACTACCACAACCTAATTCACAATATAAAGAAGAGCAACTTTTTGTACAATATAGCGTTTTTCTATTTTTACTGCCGTATCTTTAACATCTAACATTATTTTGAATTGATATGGTGTAGCAATGGACATGACACAACACAGCTTCAATACAGCTTCAATGACTGTATTTTACATGTATTATTTACAAATATGTGTATATTTTTTTGCAGGATGAAGGTGGTTAATCTGAAGCAAGCCATTCTGCAGGCATGGAAGGAGCGGTGGAGTGACTTCCAGTGGGCTATCAACATCAAAAAAAACTTTCCAAAGGGAGCAACGTGGGACTACCTAAACCTCGCAGGTATGTGTAAAGAAACCATATTACAGTGCATCCGGAAAGTATTCACAGCGCTTCACTTTTTCCACATTGTGTTATGTTACAGCCTTATTCCAAAATGGATTCAATTCATTTTTTTCCCTAAAAATTCTACAGACAACACCCCATAATGACAATGTGAAAAATTTTTTTTGGAGATTTTTGCAAATTTATTAAAAATAAAAAAACTAAGAAACCACATGTACATAAGTATTCACAGCCTTTGCCATGAAAAGGACTGGCTTCAGGACAACTCTGTGACTGTCCTTGAGTGGCCCAGCCAGAGCCCAGACTTGAATCCGATTGAACATCTCTGGAGAGATCTGAAAATGGCTGTGCACCGACGCTTCCCATCCAACTTGCTGGAGCTTGAGAGGTGCTGCAAAGAGGAATGGGCAAAACTGCCCAAAGATAGGTGTGCCAAGCTTGTGGCATCATATTCAAAAAGACTTGAGGCTGTAATTGCTGCCAAAGGTGCATCAACAAAGTATTGAGCAAAGGCTGTGAATACTTATGTACATGCGGTTTCTTAGTTTTTTTATTTTTAATAAATTTGCAAAAATCTCAAAAAAAAATTTTTCACGTTGTCATTATGGGGTGTTGTGTGTAGAATTTTTAGGGAAAAAATGAATTGAATCCATTTTGGAATAAAGCTGTAACATAACACAATGTGGAAAAAGTGAAGCGCTGTGAATACTTTCCGGATGCACTGTATGTTCATAATTTGATTCAATCATGCAATTTAGCTTGCCATCTTTTGTGAATAGTGATCAGGGCTGCATAATAATGGAAAACATGCTTTAATTGATAATATTGTTGCATATTACACTGATGATAACTACTGTGATAAAGTGTATGTTTTAAATGTGTTCTTGCTCCAGGATTGCTGCTAAAATGAATTGAATTCTTTCATTACAGAAACAGTTTTAGTTTTAAAAAAAACATATTAATGCCCCCTTTAAAACATTCTCTGCTTGCCTTATTAAAAACATCCCTTTTCATTATTGAAATAAAATAATTAATTCTAAAAAACAAGTTTAATTTTAATGAATCTTTAAATGTAATAATTTTGATCTAACTGCAGTGTCCCTCATTGCAGTTGTCTGACCAATTCTCAACTAATGTTTCTGCCCATAAAGTAGTGGTTGTGTTAGGGTCTTTGCATTATGAGGGGTAATAAAATCAGTAAATGAGATTCTTGGCCAAACAACGTTAACAGAAGAATCTTAATCTATCACAACTGAAGCAGTGTTTATATGTAAAATACTTTATTAAAGCATATTTTAATACATCATGAATTACTTTTATTAATTATGACTCTAAATGCTGTTTGTTTCTTTCAGAGGCTCTCATGGAGCAGGCAATGATTGGTCCTTCTCCTAATCCTCTTATTTTGTCATACCTTAAGTATGCTATAAGTTCACAGGTAAGAAATAATGTGTAACTGACCCGTTTGTCAAACTGTCATTGTATATAGTATATTAGTATATTTTACTCATCTCTCGCTCTCTCACTCCCTAGATGGTGTCTTACTCCAGTGTCCTTACAGCCATCAGCAAGGTAAATTATGCTGGAAGACAGTTATACCACAGTGACTTCTAATATAACATACAAGAGAATTTACTATCAGATGCTATAATAGATTTTTGTTCTTTTAGTTTGAAGATTTTTCTCGGGAGCTGTGTGTCAAATCACTATTGGAGATAATGGACATGTTCTGCCACCGTCTCAGGTATTGTATGAGACATTTGCAGTTGTGCAGCAAGAAACTGCACCAAAACATTTGTCGCAAAATAAAGTTAAAAATGTTTCAGTTGCACAAATTTTTTCGGCATATTCTTGAATAGGAAACCTTTTTTGGTGTTATACAGTAGCATATAGTAGTAGTATCTGTCTTGTGGCTTTGCTCTTTTAAGTACGAAAAGCGAAAAATCTGTTTTACCAAAATGTTGAATTGATATTTCATGCAAAATTGTTTTAGTAATATTAAGGTATCATTTCAAAACTAGACGTCTCTCTTGCTTTCCTTAAGTCCCTTACTGTTGTTGTTTTTTTATTTTGTGAATTTTAACCTTTATTTTAATTTTAACTAATTTCTGTAATTTCTGACTCAAGCTGTCACGGGAAAGCAGAAGAATGCATTGGCCTTTGTCGGGCTCTGCTGGCTGTGGTGGTGTGGCTTCTGCAGGGCTGTGGCTGGTACTGTGACAAGCTGAGAGAACCAGGCCCATCAGCTAGCACAGAGGCCAGTCTGAGAGCCTGCCAGGAGAGGCTTCACAGTCTGATGAACAGCACTAAGAACAGGGCATTGGTTCACATTGCACGGCTGGAGGAACAAGGTGTTAGGATTTAGTATGCTTTCTGTGTATTAGCAACAAATATAATGGTATAATATAATGGTATAATATGATATAATCGGCACACCTGTTGTTCCTCCACAGGATCCTGGAACAGTGTAGAGCAGGCACTACTTAAAGTGACGGATGGCCTCAGCATTATACCTAACCAAACACTAAAGGAAACACTGAGGACTAAACTAGAGGAAAGTTTGTCACTAGTAAAAGGGTAAAGATTCCTATCCAATTACTTGTAACTGAATCTGTATTCTGCTGTGAAGACCATAACAGTTAATCGTCTTCCTGCTTACTCCTCATTCTTTCTTCAGTATTCCCCTGATGCTGTCGGTTCAGTGTAACACTCCGCTGCATGCGTCCTTCCCATCAATACATGCCTTCATCATGCTAGAAGGGACAATGAATTTAACAGGGGAGACACAGCCACTCGTGGAGCAGTTGATGATGATTAAGAGAATGCAGGTGAACATTAAGTCTGTCAGACAGCTTAGGTTATCAGAAGAAAGTGACGGAAAGGAAGGAGGTTGGAAAGTGAATATTTAATATATTTATTTGTATATTATATCATATATTTATTTATTTAATATTTATGTATTAATCTGTATAGTTGTTTTTCTGTGTCATAAGAATGAAAACTGTACCAGAGAAAATGTCTAATTTTAGAGTTCAGCTTTTTATTTTCAAAGTGATATAATTTGTCTGCTTATACTGCTTTATTTTTAAATTGAATGTGGCTTAGTGAACTTTTTATTTTGACATTAATAATCAGATAATAAAAATTGATCTTAAATTTCCAATTGCACATTTCAGTTAGGCCAATTAATTTGTCAATGTCCATATTACAACATTTCCATATTGTACTGTTCGTGTGCAAGGGTGCAGTCAGTTGATTCATTTGTTATCTCTTTATGTTTATCTGTATACGTATTACATTTTCTAAAATTATTTGTCTTCCTTAGCGAATTCCTGCTCCTCTTTTTGTCCTGGAGATCTGGAAGGCTTGTTTTACTGGCCTCATTGAGTCACCAGAGGGCACAGAGGAGCTTAAATGGACTGCCTTTACTTTCCTCAAGGTAAGTTTTATTTTATGTGGATAAGGGTGTGGATCTTGCATTTGCTTTTTATCTATGTTTTGTGAGATTGGCATGAGATTTGGTTGTATTTGTGACTTTTAATAAACATATTGGTTTCAAGCCGTAAGAGTTCACTGTGCATTGTAAATCCACGGAGCTCGAGTAATATTTATTATATGCTTTCCCTCATCCTTCTCTAGGGAATACTTACCCATCACAATAAAAACCTAAAATAAACAAGATATTTATGTTAATTAGCATTGAATTCTGTACCTGATATTAAGTGATCACTTGACAAGCAGAGTCTGTTGCTTATGGATTCCTAATGCTCCATCTTCTTAGCTTGCTTTGAATGCATTTTATGGCAGGGACCCACCTCTGCTTTACCGGTGATCCAGTAAAATATTTGGTAACCCTGGACACAGCAGCCATCCACATCTTTGCTTTTTATGAATACAGCTGATGAAGAGACAAGTTGCCTAATACATTGCCTGGTGTATATGCTGCCTGGTATATGCATTTGTGGATTTGACCAGCACAGCTTCCTGCTAAAATGGTTCAGAGTGTTGCATGACATCAGCTGCCAGAGCTCTATAGTGTGAACTTCTGATTTGTATTTTTTTTAATACTTGTTTTTTTGCAAGCTTAAAAACAGGTCATCTGTTTATTTCTTGCTTCTTTATTCTAGATCCCTCAAGTTTTACTTAGACTGAAGAAGTATCCTCAGAGTGAAAAAGGACAGGTAAAGCAACAAATCAAAACAATTATGGGTGTTAACTATACCCCAGCAGACACATTTTATGATAGCAACAACTCATAAACCACCACCACTCATAAGCATGACAAATGTATTTTCCAGGACTTCATGGAGGATGTAAATATTGCATTTCAATATTTACTTAAACTCACTCCACTGCTGGACAAGGCTGATCAGAGATGCAAGTAAGTTTTCCAAAATATTGCAACCACAATATTTACCCTATTGAAAGACCGGCACCATAACAATTATAATTTTCTCTATGTATTCTTTTGCTTCTTTCCACTTTACTTTAGTTGTGACTGCCTCAGCATGCTCTTGCAGGAGTGTAACAAGCTTGGTCTGCTGTCAGATTCTAATACAGCCAGCCTCACCTCAAAACGGTACGGCTTTTTATCTGAGAATGAATACATACTGGGACTCTATCAAGAAATAAATGCATAATAGAGATGAATTTGAATTTGCCAAATACACTGTATTATTCACACCATATCCCCCAAACCCTCCACCCTGCTTGCCTTTTTCTCTTTTTTCCTCCTCTCTCTCTCTTTTTTCCTCTCTCCTCTGTCCTGTCCCTCTCCTCTTGCACATTTGATTCAGGACCGAGGACAGGGAGCTCGCCCCAAGGCTAAAGACTGCAGAAAATGCTAACATTCAGCCCAATCCAGGTCTCATTCTGAGAGCCGAGCCGACAGTCACCAATATTCTAAAGGTATATCACCACAGCCTTATCTTAAGTGCACACGAAATTCACACGAAAAACAGCGTGCAGTGTTGTCCTTCTTGTCCATTAGACAGTAGATGCAGATCACTCCAAGTCCCCTGAGGGCCTTCTTGGGGTCCTGGGACACATGTTGTCTGGGAAGAGCCTTGATCTTCTCCTGGCAGCAGCAGCAGCCACTGGGAAACTCAAATCCTTTGCCCGGAAGTTTATCAAGTGAGTAAATGCAAAAAAGCTGGAACTTAAGACAAATTTTTCCCTTAGTCAATCATACAATGACTTGCAAACCAAGTAATGACCCTATCTAAAGTGTTAGCAGATAATTAATGCTGCTGTATTTGCCCCATTGGAAATTCCCGTTGGTCATAGGAATTGATTTTTATGATGATGATTTTTGTCTTTTATTACAGGCTTAACGAATTTCCCAAGCACATCAGCGGAGAAGGATGTGAGTTTAAGTACAAGAGTGACATGTTCCAATGTGGGATTGTTTTCTATGCAATTTCACAAATAAGATATTAACAGAGGGAATTTTACTCTTCTCTCTCTCAGCCAAGTCTGCGTCAGTCCGGGCCTTGCTCTTCGACATCTCCTTTCTCATGCTCTGCCATGTGGTGCAAACATATGGTTCAGAGGTAAGCTTATGGGACCTCAAAATTAGCCTGCTCTTACAACGTAAGAGCACAAGATGTCCAGAGAGGGTTATGCATTACCACCTGACCACCTGCAACTCTTTTGCACTTGCTGATCATTAATCCATTTGGATCTGTATCATGTGTCAATTTTGGCTGGTTTAACCTTAATTTATTCAAACATTTGCCTTCTCCAGGTGATCCTGTCAGACCCCAGTCCTTCAGGGGAGACACCTTTCTTTGAAACGTGGCTACAGACATGTATGCCTGAAGAGGGCAAGACTTTGAACCCAGACCACCCTTGCTTCAGACCTGAGCCTGGTAAAGTTGAGAGCCTGGTAACCTTGCTGAACAACTCCTCAGAGATGAAATTAATGTAAGTTCAAGACTAATTTTGAAGTTTTTTTTAAATAAATGTTTATTTTATTTTCCATTATGGATTATCACTTTTACTTTTCTGATGAAAGTTAATAATAACAAATAATAAATAATAATATTCAAATACCTGTTAGTACATATAAATTGTATATTACGTTTTTTTTTTTTTTAGAAACTACTGTGGAAAAGGATCAGTTTTAGGCAGTAATGACTTGCTCTAGTTTTATGTTTCATTTTGTCATTTGTATTTTCATTTCAGTCAGATTTATGCAATAGCAATTTCATAATTATGGCAAGTCATGCTCTAAATATAGACTTTCCTCTGATGACTATGTGTGGTTACAGTCAGGTGAAATGGCACGAAATTTGCCTCAGCATTCCAGCAGCCATCCTAGAAGTTCTCAATGCGTGGGAGAATGGTGTGCTGTCTGTGGAGGCAGTACAGGTATGTATAGCTTTTCTTCTTAATTTTTAACTGGAATATATGATGAATTCCTGAATATCTTTGTGCTTATCTAATATCAGTAACCTCCCTTTGACACATCAAGTGAGCATGATCTGTTCTGTGGAAACTGTGGTGCATTGCAACAGCAATGACGTCCCAAGTTCAGCAGAACCGACTTCTCGTTTTTTTATACTCCATTCAAGCATTCCTTCCTTCCTCTTTTCTCTCTTCTGTCATCTCTCTTTCTGTCTGAGTTTAGAAGATTACTGACAACATCAAGGGAAAGGTGTGCAGTATGGCCATCTGTGCGGTGGCTTGGCTGGTGGCTCATGTCAGGATGCTGGGGAGGGATGAGAGAGAGAAACCCCAGACTATGATCAGACAGCTTGTGACTCCACACTATGGAGAGAACACACTGCAGTTTTACAATGAACGGTAGAAAAAAAAAACCATACACGCAAATTCTTTACAACCTCAGCCCATGATCACATATCATGTTTAAACCCTCCTTTAGGCCTGGTCATACTTTTCTGCATTTTTTTGTCTGCGGAGAATCCACATCAATCTAGCATTCCACACATGCATACTCAATCTCACATTTCATTTAAGTTACGGCAATTGCTCTTCAGGAGTTTGCCTCATTTTATGTCCATATTTGCATTGAGTGATTGTACAAGTGTGGGTACAGATTCACTTTTTGAATAACCTGAAGCAAGTTTCCATGGTTACCATCTTTTTTTGTTGAGTGCTACCAAATGGATTGGAAATCAATTAGAGCAGGGAGTATGTGCAGTCAGTGCATACAGTCCACCCAGACAAAAACTGCAAGTGTGCTCGCGATTGTTAGTGTAGGGGCCACGCCCAATTCAGCAATGGGTGGTTGACAAAAGTGAGCATGAAAAGTATGACCAGGGCAGTAAAACCCATTATCACATGTACTGTATTAACATTTACATCCTCTCCTCATGCTCTTTCCAGCGTGATCATTATGAGTTCCATCATGGAGCACATGTGTGCAGATGTCTTCCAGCAAACAGCCACAACTCTGCGCCCACCAATGGAGGGCCAGGAGCCAATTCCTTACCGTAATCTGCTGCCGTCCAAAGAGCCTATCCACAAGGCCCTCAGCAAGCAGTTCCAGGCTGTGCTGCGCAAAGGCTGGGTGGACAGCCGGGCCCTACATCTCTTCGAGAGTCTCCTCAACATGGGGGGAGTTTTCTGGTTCACTAACAATTTGGTCAAGGTAGGAAGACGTGTGCCCACTAGTGTTCATGAATATGTCCATAAAAATAAAAACTCTTGTATTATGAATGGCATGTCCAATGAGACCTGAAGTAGAGTTTGGCCGACAGCTGGATAAAGGTGTGTAATTGGAGCACTTCATCTTTATTTCAGGAACTACTGAAGGAAACTCGACAGGAGTGGGCCAATCGGGCGGTAGAGTTACTCTACAGCATCTTCTGTCTGAACACACAGCAGATCACCCTCACTCTGCTGGGGACTATCCTGCCAAACCTGCTCACAGATGCCGCCCACTGGCACAGCCTGGCAGACCCACCCGGAAAGGCCCTGGCCAAGTAAGCAAAGTGTAACACTTTGATGTAAATGTTGGCGAGCCTTTTTTGTTTTTCTGATGTTGAGTGTTAATGTTGCCATCCTGATGACTCCTCAGGTTGTCTGTGTGGTGTGCACTCAGCTCTTACTCCTCTCACCACAAAGGCCCATTCTCGGCTCGTCAACGAAAAAGGCAGCGAGAAGATATTGAGGTAAAACCTCTAACTCACCTCATTTTAAAATGTCATTTATTAAAATACTTTTTTCAGCATGAGAAAGCAAATGTTATTGTTTTTTTTATGATCTCTATCATAAAGTCTAAACTGACATACGTATATTGTTATATATTATTGGCCACAGGATTACAACAGCCTCTTTCCCTTGGACGACACTCAACCATCTAAACTCATGCGTCTACTCAGCTCCAATGAGGATGAGCCTGTAGCCCTTTCCAGTCCGGGTCAGTCTATTAATATTCAGTTTTTAATAAATATTTGTATTATGAAAGTTGTGCTAGTCTCCACTAGGGATTGTGCAAATACCAGATGGGTTTCTGAAGTAAACCAACTTTCTTAGATTCTGTTACCAGCAAGTTGCTTCTTGAAAGCATTTTTCTCAAAATCCTATGATCCAGTTTTGTCTCAGCGTTATTTATTCGTTGAGCTTCCTTCCCCTCAGCTGGTTTTTACTTAAGCAATACAGGGTGACGTGATGCTTTTTCTGATAAGCGCCAAGGTCGCAACTGAGAGCAATAGTCTATCCTGTAAATCCTGACTAATACCAACTTGGGAATTTTCAGTTTTTGAAACACCTAGTATGAGAAATTCTCACAGATAGTGTCAGAGATCAGAATACTGCATGACTTTATATGTATATGTATACACACACACACATATCAGCTTTTTTTTTCAACAGGTATTTTTGCCTGGTAAGTTTCACTTTTTCCTTTAAGAAACTGTATTTAATAAACATGGAGTGGGTTAATACTTTTTTGCTTTGATTTAATAAATAGAAAAACCTGCCCTACATCTTAATAATAATAATAATAATTTCTGATGTGTCTAAGGTTATTTTTAGGAGCAGTTGATGATTATATAAGTTGGCAGTGGAAGGAAGAATCTGATACTTTCATAATCTGCACACACGTCTATATTTTGTCATCCACCAATACATCACACGTTACTTGTTACTTCCCTGTTAAAATTTTGTTTTGTGTATCGGTTTTCTTTCCCCACAAATGACCACAAAAATCAAAAGAAAAATCCTCTGTTTCTTATGTCACGTGTTGTATCATAGGAGACCGATCAATGAGCACTTCCCTCTCTGCCTCCCAGCTCCACACTGTCAACATGAGGGACCCCCTGAACCGAGTCCTGGGTGAGAAGTTTAGACTGTTGTTTGAATTCAATTTGAATGGAAGCAAATAAGTATTATAGTGAGAAAGGTCAATTTTAAAAAAAATAAAAAAAAAAAAAAGCAAATGTTTTTGGTGTGTTGCAATCCCACTGGGAAACAGCAGAAATAACAGTTGTGTAATGACATTATTGGGAGCAGTTGATGATTATATAAGTTGGCAGTGGAAGGAAGAATCTGATACTTTCATAATCTGCACACACGTCTATATTTTGTCATCCACCAATACATCACACGTTACTTGTTACTTCCCTGTTAAAATTTTGTTTTGTGTATCGGTTTTCTTTCCCCACAAATGACCACAAAAATCAAAAGAAAAGTCCTCTGTTTCTTATGTCACGTGTTGTATCATAGGAGACCGATCAATGAGCACTTCCCTCTCTGCCTCCCAGCTCCACACTGTCAACATGAGGGACCCCCTGAACCGAGTCCTGGGTGAGAAGTTTAGACTGTTGTTTGAATTCAATTTGAATGGAAGCAAATAAGTATTATAGTGAGAGGTCAATTTAAAAAAAAAAAAAAAAAAAAAAAAAGCAAATGTTTTTGGTGTGTTGCAATCCCACTGGGAAACAGCAGAAATAACAGTTGTGTAATGACATTATTGGGATTTTATCCAGTTTTTGTTTTTGGCAGATGAAAACTTTGGCAGCTTTGTTTTTTTTTGTTTTTGTTTTTTTTTTTTTTTAAAAAAAAGCATTGTTGGGTAACACTTCATTTAAAGTCTTACTTTAGGGGTGTACTTCTAAATTTTAGTCAGCCATGATAATGTGTACCACATGTTATCTTCTCTCCCAGCCAACCTCTTCCTCCTCATTTCCTCCATCTTGGGCTCCAAGATGGCTGGACCTCACACCCAGTTCGTACAGAGTTTCATGGAGGAGTGTGTTGAGTGCCTGGAGCAGGGAAGTCGCGGGAGCATCCTTCAGTTCATGCCCTTCACAATGGTGAGTTATGAGCTGGGAGTGGAGAGTTCAGATGTGGGCAGATAATGAGAAATTTGCTGCTATCAGGAAGGCTTAGGATCATCCTAAAAGTTAGTGTTTCTCCTGCTGATTGCAAGCATGTTTTACAATTGAGAAAATCAGAGGGATGATGGATGCTGTGTGAACAAATGTCTGCTACATTCAAACTTTTCTCACATTATTCCATACAATGCTGATTAAGCCTACCAGCTCCACAGAACTTTCTCCATGCTTCTTAGAGTAGCAGCATTTCTTTCTCTTATCGCCGGGCTGCACACAGGAAGTGATTTGTTTTATTTCAAGACGGATGGATGCAACAGCAATGTTGCAGTAGTAAAGTGAGACTCATTCAGTCAGGTTGGAGTATGTATGTATGAAAACTTATACTGCAAAAAAAAAAAAATACTCGGCAGTTTTGGCGGAATAATTGTTGCTGCCGCTGGGTACAAACAAGTCAGGTCTGATGGAAGATAGTTTTACCTGACAGAGCCTGTTTCTCAGCTGAAGGTCACAGCTTACATGTTACATTGTTTGTGTACACAGAGCAAAAATCATCTAAGTTACAAACTGCAGCTTTGGGAACACTGTTGTCTATGTATAATGGGCATGTGTGATTATTTTTGGAATAATAGCATTTGAATGTTTTTGTCTTTTTTTGATTCTAATGACACCCTGTCTGAAAACTATTGGTTCACTGTGTTTTCACATATTCAGGTTTCTGAGCTGGTGAAGCTGCCTGCTCTGGCCAAACCTAAAGTTGTCCTGGCCATCACTGACCTGACTCTGCCACTGGGAAGGAGAGTAGCCGCCAAAGCCATAGCTGCCTTGTGAACAGTGCTTTTAAATTCACATTAGTATTATAATATAACTGTATATTATATGTTCAGCCCAGGATTGTGTCAGTGGGTAATGTGCAGCAAGGAGATGGAAACATAATGCTGAATACTTAATAGTTTTGTACCTGGCAGGAAATCCATTTCAGTGTTTGTTGTAAAATGACTTGTTATCTGTAAACACATTTTTACAGCTGTCCTTCTTTAGTTTTTTCCACACTTGAAGAAATGTGTACATAAGATTTTGATTAAAACTCAATCTGATGATGCCTTGTCAATATTTACTGAACCAGAGTTAAATTTATTATGTTTTTGTCTCCATATTTTTTTTGATTACATTGGACTCTTTGGAGTCAGTTGATTGGTCACACACTAGTGAGACAAGCACATGACACTGAGTAAAAAGGCACTGTAGACCATCATGTGACTGACTGAAACTTGTGATCTGGTTATCAACCATCCAGTAACTTCCTGTAGGAAACGTCTGTCTAGTTGTGTGGCAGAAATATGACACATCTATTTCACTTTTAGTTGCACTTCTCAACAACAGCCTTAAAATCACTTGAATTTTAGATGTAACACAGAATGATTCAGCATTAATCAGTGATTGTGTCCGGTGTGTCACAACAGATGGTCAATGAAAAACAACAGATCACTTTTACCATACTGTTTTTTTAGTGGAGGATAGTAAAGTGGTAGAAAATGAGTGAGTGAGGAAATGAGTGGGTTTCAAAATAAGGCTGAGTCAAAAAAAATTATTTCATTCAAAATGTTCTCAGAACTGATAATGCTTTATTCTCAGACATTTAAGTCTGAAATTTGACTTGCATAACAGCAATTCCATTTGCAAGATAACAAAGACAGAACAATTACAATCGACAAAAAAGTAAACATCTCAATCACTTAAAACAAAGCACAGTTTACAGTACACGTAATCTGGGATTCCGCTCCATATTTAACTTTAGGGCTGACTGATGCATAAAAGAGTGGAACTATATATTACCGATTTGTTCCCTGTTCGGGATATGTTTGAAGTCAAAGACTAGCCATAACATGTTACTGTGATATGCTGATTCATCGACCCTCCAGGGACTGGCCTCCAATCTTTGAACAGGTTTTTTAATTAATGAAACTGTTTTGATGGCAGAGTAGTAGACACACAATTGTACCATGTTATATTACATATGGATGCGTGATATTGAACCTTTTACCGATATATAAGGAATGCATGTTTGAGCTGATAACTGATGATATGCTACATACTGTATGCATCTCTTCTGCAGTGAAATGAAGACAGTACTTACACATACATTTTCTTCATTGTGTTAAATAAACATTTAAAAAAAATGGTGAGAGCACAAACAGAAATGACGAAGGTAGCAGCCTTCTAATCCTACTGTTTTAGACCCATTTTAAAGCCAATGTTATAGTGATATTGTGCTAATAATATCGTGCATCCCTAGCATTACATTATTGCAAGAAACTCAAAATCACAAATGTGAAAAACAGAAGGAGAATTTGTCTGCTCACCCCAAAAGGTCAAAGGAAATAAATGCTCTGCTTTGGCCTTTTGCAAACACTTTCAACATGGTCTTCACAGGTTTACAAGGGATCTACCATTAACCTCAAGTAGTTATGCGAGAATACCTGTTGAATAGTAATAGATATTTTGAATAGTAATAGATATTTCATACAAATTGGGCAAAGTAAACACAACCTCCTGTGTTTTCTTTGTACCGATCTCAAGAACGTTACTACTGATCCACTCCACCACAGTGTTTACACAATTTTGGTGCAGCCTGTGGGGGTCACACATACTTCATGGATCATATAGCTACTCCACAATACACCCTTAATCTACTAAAATAATTCTTTATAATTACAGTCCATAAATATACCTTGTAACTTTGCTGTTTTCCAAAATATAGTATTATTATGATTATTGTTATTTAACTCTATCAGAAGTAATCATACAGTAAGTATAGCCTTTGGACTACTGAAAATACTTAGTTTGTATTGGCTTGACAATTGAGAGTAATTTAATATCTTATGCATTATGTATTGTGAAAAGAGTACATTCATGTAACATTATGTAAAGACATGTCAATAAAAAGAAAATGGAGGCAGATAAAGGTTTGGCAATAAATACTGCAGCATCCATACTCATAAATAAATACTTAAATAGTAATATATAAAAAATATATAAAATATTTTAGCAAAAAATAAATAAACGCCATAATAAAAACAATGGCAGGATAAGTTAATTTTCAGACAAAAGCCAAAAGCAGCTACGTTAAGACAAGTATTGGTCAGCTCTCCGTCTCCCCATCATTACTGCGGTCCAGACACCTGAGGCAGCGGACTATGTCCCATCCAAATGACTGGAGCTGCACCAGAATCAAGTGAGCTGCCACCTGTACCTCATATTCTCCCTGTAGCTGTAAAGGCACTGGCGTTGGCGTGGCCTGCACCACAGCCTCTTTGAGGACCATTTTCTGCATCTGTAAGGAACAAGTGAGGGCATCATGATGCGCTGGCACTACACAAATAAAAAGCTCAATATTTGAGGACAATACAGTGATTTAGAGGCAATTTGTTACCTTGTTGATCTGGATAGTAAGATCTCTGATGTCTGCCATGAGCTCAACCACTTTGTTTTGCAGCCGCTCAGAGACAGCGCTCAGTAAGGCCCAGTGCAACTGAAGACCGTCAGACATGTTTTTTAAACAGGTGCCCTGGGGGGAAAAGAGTAAACGCACATTGGTCCAGGCCTCTTCTCCCCTAAATGAACTCAAATTATTTCTCTGGACGAGGCTTACCAGAGTGAAGTTTTCAGACAAGGCTCTGAGCACGGGAGCAGGGGGGATGCCAATGTTGGTTGCCATTATCTCGAGCTTCGCATTTTCGGGGGAATTTAGTTGTAGAGTCTGCAGGAGGCAGATAACACTATGATGTCATGGGTAGATTGCAACTTGGCATGAAGTAACAGACATCGGTTTGTAAATGCATGCAGGCCTATTCAGTTAAAAAATGACTCTGGCTCTTTTCCTTGACTGATAGGTAGATATGTCCGTGGTCCCGGTCAGTATTATTGTATTCTATCTGTGGTGATGGCATCATATTCTCTAAGTCAATCGAAGTCAGTGGTTCCCTAACTTTTTATACCAAGATCCACCTGAGAAAATATTGAGCTCTTGAAGTAACACCATTATCACCAGCATTCAAATACAATGGTGTAAAGAGACCAAATAAATAAATAATAAATAGAGCAAAGTCAGCTACGGACTTTTCACAAGAGGCAGATTTATTCCCAATAAGATATTTGGTTTCTCATCATCCTCCTCTTCCTCACATATAACTCAGACACTGGTATAGTGAAAATAGATTAAGATGGAGTGAGAAATAAGGTGACTCTTATTATTATTATTATTTTTGTAATTTGTTTCAATTTTATACACTCCAGTGCCACCAGAGGAAGCTTGTGTACCACTGGCTGTACATGTACCACAGTTTGAGAACCAGTGTCTCTAAATAAAGAGTTAATGTGGCGAATTTGTTCGGTAGTGGCACAAAATGCACATAGCAGCACAGAAATTAAAAGTACTGTATATTGATATATTTATGCATTGTGCAAACACATACAAGGCATATCACTTCCTTGAATCTTTAGCCTCAGATCTGTAAAAATGGTTCAGTTCTTTTGTCATTTTTAAAACAATTTCTTCAAGCACATTTATTCTGTACATAAATAAATGGCAGATGAGCGCTGCAGCCCTCCAACAACAAGTCAGACTTGTGAGCACAACTGGGAGTGATTCAGTTTGGACACATTTCACACCAGTAACAGGATCCTGCACCAGTACGCAGCAGTTTATGAAATCAAACTGCCCCATCTGGTCACGGTCTGTCTGTCTGTCTGTCTGTCTGTCTGTCTCACCTCTGCGTGAATGCAGGATCTGTGCGTGTCGGGAATGGAGAGCAGGATCTTTTGTATCAGGCTGTGGCTCCACTCCACCATCTCCTGAAAACCGGGATCCTCAACAAGTGCGCTGCTCTCGGGCAGTGGCGCGCTGCGGCCCAGGCTGGCCATGAAGCAGGGAATGACGACAACTGCAAGAAAATCAGAGCGCGTGAGGCATCAGAACAAGCCCTCGTCCTTTCTACAGCCAGCACAGTGTGTGTGTGTGGCAGTGGAGGACAAGAGGCGGAACAAAGCCCGACTCTCTCCCCTCTCCTTCCCTCTCCTCTCCTGTGGGAACAGCCAGGCAGCACTGGGCATGTCCCATCCCCTTCAGGCTAAATCCTGAAGCTGCTGCATGAGTTCAGAATAGTCAAAGAAGCAACTCCACAAGTTAAAAATACCAAATCTGACAGTTTCAGCGAAGATTTACTTGTACTGACCAACTATTCCTTTAAAAGCAGCCACAGATGTTTTAGATAAACCTGCACTTCAAACCTGAAGTGTTTTCCTGCAGCTTCCCTTTCTTTCTTTCTTTCTTTCTTTCTTTCTTTCTTTCTTTCTTTCTTTCTTTCTTTCTTTCTTTCTTTCTTTCTTTCTTTCTCTCAGTCTGTGTGGTTTGTCTCTGAAGATGACTAGCAGATAAAGGGAAGCAGTGTTTTACAGGCATTACCTCACTACTCACCAGTCAGGATGTTCATTCGTCTGTTGGCAATGTCTTTCAAAGTGTTGACCTCAAGGGATGATTTATAGGGCACTTATAGTTGCCTATATAGGGATTTCCCAGTATTTGTGAGTCTCACTATGAGTAGAGGAACGTTTCTGTGAAATTCACAAATTTATATGTAAAGGTATGACTTTTTGTAAAAGGCCAAATTCACTTATAAAGGTTGAATCATGCCCAGACATGTTTTTACATTTTCATAATTTGAACAACTTTTGATTCAAAGTGGCTCATAAAGCAAAAAGAAGACTTGATGGAAATAAATAAAATTAAAGAAGGCACTCAGAGAGCACAAACCTCAGCCGGGGTCACTCTGTTTTCCAGAGATTTAAGGAGCTCCTCTATCTTCATTTATTTAATTTTACACTGGGGTGTGTATGTCTGAATCACCACCAAAATTGAATGTGAAAGTAATTAATAAGAATTAAAAGGTAAACAAATAAATTCGAGTTAAAGAAAATGGTGGATGTTTTAGAAGGATACAAAAAATACAAAACGGGTCATTAACAGAGCCGCAAAAAAGAAAGTAAAGTAGTGTGAGTAATGTTAGACTGTGTGCAATATGAGTCTTACATTGCAATCTAATTTTCACTGAAGACCTCCAGAGTAACACAATTCATGAGTTTCATTTTGTGAAGTGGAATTCCTTTTATTACAGTTTTTACTATTTTCTTTGTTGATGCAACAGTTTCTATGCTCAGTTGCATAAAACTATTTCCGAGTCAATATACAGCACAAAGAGACCTGGCAACTAGCAAATTTCCTCTGACAACAGCAACAGGGGTAATGAAATTGAAACTGCTTCCGTTGACTCACTCATTTTCTACCGCTTTATCCTCCACTGAGGGTCATGGGGGGCGCTGGTGCCTAACTCCAGCTGACATAGGGCGAGAGGCGGGGTACACCCTGGACAGGTCACCAGTCCATCTCAGGGCCACATAGGGACAGACAAACATTCACTCTCACGTTCACTGCTCCAATTGTTATTTACATTTCTTTGTTTTGTGTGTGTACTTGGTATTCCTTATGTTGTAGGGTCACATTATGAGGACTTGTCTTCCTTATGGGGGAAAAAGTCAAGTCCTCATAACATAAATTATTGCATTTTAAGGTGAAGACATGGTTTAAAGTTAGGCTGAGGTTAGGGTTAGGTTAAGGTCAGGGTCAAGTAGGTTAAGGTTAGAGTTAGTCTCCTGGAAATGAATGTAAGGCAATGTGATGTCCTCTGAAGTCATGGAAACCAGCATGTGTCTCTTGGGTCATCTGATTTTTTTTTTTTTTTTTTGTATTGCTTTAGAATGACTTGCATCTTTTTGGAACCATACGAAATGGAAAACCTGTCAGGTTTAAAACTGCTTTCGTGAACTGACTCTTCTTGAACCCGCCCACAACAGCCACATAAAACGAAATCTTATTTATTATGATGATTGGTATGAGGTTTACATTAACTCTCATAGTTAGTCAGGTACAAGTTGCCTTACACTGAGTGTGCATCATCTATACAGACAAGAGAATGATAGTGGCTTCACTGGACTTAACACACTGTACATGCACTCATAGGTGTAACGCAGTGAGAAGAGAACAAGGCTGAGATACAATGGTGCCACCTGGTGGATTTTATGTTAATGTCTAGGAGAGCAGGGTAACCAATAAAGATTGTTTTGACATCAAGGAAAACACACCTATTCACCTTCTTGCCCAGACTTAAACAAGGTGAGTTGCTTCCATTTTTGTATCTGCATGGTCAACATGGAGCAGCATGAAGAGAAGTTTGCACAAAGAGTGAAAGCGAAAAATGCTGAGTCTGACAAAGTTTGTCTCGCAACACAGCTTCGGTGTGTTCAAGTTTTTGGCTGCTTCTCTTTGTCTGTCCGTCTGACTATGAGCAGCATAACCAAAATTAAAAAAATTAAAGGATGCATTTGGATGTTACAGCCCAAGCATAGATTTTGGAGGGGATCAGAATTCAGGACTATTTTTTTAAACAGTTGTAAACCTTGCATGATATGGGAGTGTATTGTGAATGTGTATAACCAAGAGGCTTTGGCAGAAACTTCTCTAGATTGTTTGTTAAATCTGTCCAAAATCAAAAAGCTTTGGGCTGTGCCAGGTCTTGAACTTGGCCGTGACTGGCTATGCTTTCAGATGGTCCAACTCCCTCTTCTTATTCAGCTGACTGATGGGAAACAGGCCCTTACCAGCATCAGGCTAGTTTTTTTATATTCTGTGCTGTAGAGTGTTGTTTTGAGTGCTGTTTGGTTTGGACCAGGGCCATCTCTATACTTTACACTTAAGACAAGAAATGTTATCTTGCACACAAAATGATGGCTCCAGTTTCACATTTATCGTACCGATAAATAAGTGGAACTCTTGGCCAAAAGGTGAAAAAGTATAATTCCCACTCATTCACGCTACATATTATATATTATCTTCTCTAAATATCTGTTAAATCCTCATTTCAAAAGTTTCAAACTATTATCCTGGGTTGTGTAATCACCTTAAGGTCACTCGTGTTCCTCCATTGTAGGAGATCAGTTTGCCTCACGCTCTGACATGAGGCCCCTTGATCAATCTCCGTAGCTACGTTACATCTGGCCATGCTCGATAGACTGCGAAGTGAAGCTGTCAAATCTGATCCCTGAAATCCACACTGGTCTGATCTCCAGTCAATCCTGCACATGAAAGGGCGCATTATTCACAGCTGAGGCGGCACTCTGCGGCTCTGTCAGTGGCCCATTCGGAAAACAACCCCACAGTTTATTTGATGCGCAGTTTAAGACAGTGTGTCACCTGTTGTATCTGTTGTGTGAAAAAGATACTAATGGATTTAGTGTGATATTTCTGTGTCCGAGGCCCATGAAAGCCTTATCGTGGGAATTGGTGTATCTGGAGGGTGTTAAGGGTTGTGTCAGGCAAGAGGAGCAACCACACTGAAAACAACAATAAGGGTTTTGTGACATACAATTTATTGGATTATCCAGGAGGAAGTCATTAAAGGACCTTGAGACAGCCCTCCAAAAGAAAGAGCATAAAATGATCCAAATTTGTTTTAAGGTTAATCCTGGGTCTTGAAATATTTCATTGGTAGAATACCTTTTAACAAAACATGTTTTCATGAAATTGTTTTTGCATCTAAATGGTAACAAGAGCAATCAGAGCCATCTGCTCTCTGAAATACCACAAGTTGCTGTTCCCTTACTGATTTCCTGTTAATCTGTTAATCAGAAAGGAATTAAAAATCTTTTGCTACTGCGGATAAGTGGTGATGAGTCAGAGGATGTTTAGCAAAGAGGACGTTTATTTATAGATGGCAACATTGCTACAAGTCATTCACAGGGATGTCCAGGGTGAATCTGTTTTCAGATTGCCGAAACTGGATAAAATGAATTGAGGATTCTGCTTTTTTTCAGAGGAACTAGTTTCATACAGTGAGTGAATGTTACTCAAGAGATGATTCATTGGAAATACTGTCAATATTGACAGTGACATGAGGTTTGGTTCCTTTATTTCATCTATGGAAGGAAGGTTTATGCCACTTTAAACCTGGAATGTGAAACCTTAGTTTAGCCTTTTGCCTTTATTGATAAGTAAAAATAAAACGACTATTCCTGAGTCTAAAAGTAACAAATACAGACGTATGTGTCTGTATTTGTATTTCTCACATACATTTTACACCAGTCACATGTTGACTGTATCCACATGACAACTTTGAACAAATCAAATTACACATGTGGCTTATAATTTTCATGAAACCTGTCAATTCTCACATTTCCATTATTTCACATTAAGAGACTATACACTTTTATAGAAACTGAATGATCCTAATAACCATTAGATGTTTAGGTCAACACCTGTGCACTGATCTTTGGCATTTAAATATTAACATACATATAAAGTTATTTCAGTGTAAGTGGATATTTAATTTCATCCTAATATTTTTGCTGCTTTTTTAAAAAGTAAGCCAAAATGAACAGGTAGTTTGGACAATTTTAATCTAATCTGAGGAACAAACAAGAGTGACTGGGGGAAAATTGTAATGTACCCGGAATTCATGTAAATGTGCATTGTTTGATTATCAAAATGGCCATTTTAGTGTGTGATAGGCTGATGTCTTGTCCAGGGCTACTTCTCACCCAATACCAGCTGGGACTGGCTCTGGCACAAATAAGTGCTGTGTAATGGATGATGGCTTAGACTTACACACTAAACATGAGCTTTAGAAATGCAACACTTTGCTGTAACCATTTTGTGTTTTTATGTTTATAGTTTATAGTTAAATTGCATTGATCTTGTTGGTGGTGTATATTTCCTAATTGCAAAAAGTAACTCCTGTGGTTACTGTGAGAAATGTAAGCATGAATGCATTTATTTTTCTTCACACTCACACACACACAAACCACAGCAGGGGGAGCTGTCTTACACAAACTGAATTGGGCACGTTGACAATAAGGAGACTATCTCTGAATATTGACCCTCACCCAAATAATGTCCTTGCGAAACTTCCTTAGATGCTGCATTTTAGGTGTCACTTACCTTTTAAAGCTATAAGAGACAATGGACAGGTGCCCACACAGGCCCTTGCAGGGAGGCCCAGTGTGATCTCAGAGCCTGGAAACATTTTCGCCTGCAACCCAATGCCGAACTGGGCTGCGCTCTGTGGGATTGGATGCGTCACCTTATCCCCCACTTTGTGTCCCATTACCCAGCAGTTGTAATGCTCACACCAGTGTAACGTGTCCGAGGGAGCAGGCGGGGCAAGCTGAGCTGGCCTGAAATTTAAATGAACCTCAGTGATGTTTATGTGTGCTGGGGAGAGCGGTGTTTCATTACCAAGTACCCTCACTCCCAGCATACACACACCTGTCGTACATACAGGTGAACAAAAGAATCTGCTCACCCACATACATCAGAAACACACGCACGCACGCACACACGCTCTTGTTACTAGGTTTATGTTTATCTGGTCTAGTGGTGAGGCTCCCTTAACAGTGGCTGGTTTCAAAGCCACCATGGGACTCTGTTATCAGGAAGCTGTGTGTATGTGTGTGCCTGGTATTCCTTATGTTGTGGGGACCTAAATCTGTTTACACAGTCACATTATGGGGACAAAAGAATCAAGTCCTCATAATGTAAATTACTATGTTTTAAGGTGAATACATGTTTTAAAGTTAGGTTGAGGGCTAGGTTCAGGTTCAGGTTAATGTTAAGGTAAGGGTCAAGGTTAGGGTTAGGGTTAGGGTCCATAATTATGTTTGGAGTTAGAGTAAGTACAGGAAATGAATGTAAGTCAATGCAGTGTCCTCTGAGGTCATGGAAACCAGTGTGCGTTTGTGTGTGTGTGTGTGTGTGTGTGTGTGTCAAGAGATGTCAGAGAGGGACTTACCATCTGTTTCTTTGTACCACTGAATCTCCCACTCATTTCAACAGGCTGTGTAACCAGGCTTCTTTAACATTCAATCCAGATCATTGTCATTGTTTTCTGTCTAGATAAGACTTGGAGCATGGAAACAGGGAAATTAGTGAGAGGATTCATATTTTAATGCATCTAATATTCAGTATGAAGTATAATATGACTGACCAAGATTTTGGAAAGGTTCTAGATTCATTAGGCTTTATGTTTTAATTTAGGAGGTGCCATCCTCCTGATGCTGGACCAAAGCTGGACCTTGAGAGTCTCCACTTATCATGACATGACTTATGTTGAAGTAGTTATCCTTTCCTCCATGTTCACTCACTCAGTCATCTTCAACCACTTTATCCTCCACATGAGGGTCGTGGATGGGGCTGAGCTAATCCCAGCTGACATAGGGCAACAGGCGGGGTAAACACCCTGGACTGGTCAGCCCATCGCAGAGCAAACATATAAAGATGAATAACCATCATCTCTCACGCTCAAAACCTACAGTCAGTTTACAGTGTCCAATTAACCTCTGCATGTTTCTGGACTGTTGGAGGAAATCGGAGAAACTGAAGAGAACCAACACACACGGGAAGAACATGCAAACGCCACACAGAAAGGCCCTCAGTCAAACTAGGATCCAGACTTGTGACACTGCTGTGAGGCCACAATGTTAGCAGCTGTACTTACGCGTAGCCTGTACAGAAAAAATAATTTCCCAAAATATCAAACAGAAAGACAAAGTGCTGCCTTTGGGTAAGTGGTAGTCTGGAGATGAGTTTGAAAAGACTTTGGTCACCACTGTGAGTTCTCAGGACTCTCACTGAGAAAACAAGCAAGGGTAAAACAGGCAGCACAGAGGAGGGCATCTCTTCCCTGTGGCAGGCTCCCTTTAATCTTTCCTCAAGAAGTGGGTCACACACGTTGATGGGTGCATTCCCAGACTTTCTGCTCTAGTGTTTTTTATGACCATCATAAATCATATATTGGTCTCGCTCCACTTTGGAGGCTTTTTTTTTGTGGCTGACAGAGGGACACCCTTATTGACAAATCATTTCCCACATCCTAAACATCTGATTTCATTATTCAGGACTGCGCTGGGTTACCTTGCCCTTTGGAAAAGAGCTTAGAGCACATGTCTGGTGTGGATTACATTATGTCTCTGCTCAAATACATTTCCCCCTTTCATAGTCTCATTTTGCTTCAATGATTTCATCGGAAGAGGCACAAATACATCTTCCTCTGTGGCATGTTCAGGTGAAATAGGAGATCTACATTTCTGGCAGCTCTTTACAATGGTCCATAAATGTAATTTGGAAAACCCATGGGAGTGACTGCATTACACTAAATGGCTCCCAGAGGCACCATGGGTGCCTATTAGAGACATAAGAGAGAAGGAAAAACAGCATGGATGCTTTCTCTAGATAACCTGGGTTGACCATGAGGGATTCTACTGTGTTCCTTTAATTAACTGGAGGTGAAGAGGTGAAAGCAATGAATATTTGCTGAAGGGCTTTTCCTACCAAATACTTGTCCCTGTTTTCATTAGAAGTCTCTCCCCTTACCCTCTCTTGTTTTTATTTCATGAGCACCCAAACTGCAGTGAGCTCTAATTTTCTCTCCAATCCATACTGTCTGAAAATTCAATAATAATGGTTACAGGTTTATTAGCTTGTTACAAAAGACTGACATGACAACATTTGCATAGTATGCTAAGGAGTAATTCCAGAGCTGCCAAGTCTTTCTGGTATCAGGTGGGCATTAACTCTGTACAGTCATGCTTCAGTTAGGCAGATGCCAGGACAAGAGTTTTGTTCTCTTTCCTCTTCACAAACCTACAGTGCTTGATGACCCAGCAATAAAGTATATGGACTTCAACTTTTAATGGGATGACATGCATACACCTGTCAAACTGGCAGATGAAAAGTAATTTCTCTTTTATGCACAGTGTGCAGCGCTGCTGTAACATATAAATCATTTAAGGATCCCACAGGTTATCAGAGTGAGCCTGCAGAGGTTCCCTGTCATATACCCTTAACATACAGAAAGTTCCTGACCCGCAGGTTTGTTGAGCTCATCAGAATGGAGCTCTGGTACAATAACAACCATCAGAACATCACAGAATTGCTGATAAGTCCCTTTACTATACCACAGTCTGATCATCAGCACAGGGAGCTGAATATACATTCAATAAAAGGCAGTGATTTCAATTCTAAACTTGACCACCCCCACCCCATTTCCTGTGACATAGTTTAGTCAGTTCAAAAAGAAAAATAATCCAAAGCTGACACTTTAGTTGGAAAACATCATTTTACTTGTATAGAGAATACTGTAAATGGAATACTGAGCACAATGTTCCTCGCTGTTGTGTTGCTGTTAAGTCAACTCATATTGCTATTTGTTGGTTTGATGTCCTGAACTAAATTATGTGTGTGTGTGTGGTTGTGTGTGTGTGTAGCAAGTTACATGCACCACTGGATAAATCCCATTTGTATCCCGTGTTTGGAGCTCACCAAAAACACACATCCCTTAGTGCAGAGACTGGACCATTAGCAGCAATTCCTAATGGGCTGCTAAATGATGAATTATTAATCTGGGCTAGGTTGCACTGGCCTGGTTTTTCTGCAAAGGCTTGTATCTCCTTGCCCACCTTGGCTTTGTGACAGTTGGGCAGAACTGTCTGAGACTGACGGCTAATGTTGGGTAACAACTTCAGGCCCAATGTTTAGCTCCGTTCCTCTTAAACGACAGTGCTAATGGTAGAAGACTCCTCTGACTTGCCCTGTCTACTGGGCAATGACTTAAGATACTCCAAATGTCTGCGGGCATCCTCCTGGTTAGCCCTGACATAATAAACCAGGTAGGAGATGACCATGGTGAACCAGCCGAACATGACAACCAGCATGGCTACATCTGTAGTCCTCTTCATCACTACACATAGGTCTATGTCTGGTGCCAACAGGAAGGCTAGTCCTTGAACTCCTATGTCCTCAGGTTCTGAAGTCTGGCACACAATGCCTGTCAGTGACGCAGGCTCCAGGTCTACTCGTGGCATGGCCATCTGTAAGTTGCAGTCACAGTGCCATGGATTGTTTGTGAGATTGGCGCGAGCCCGCAGGCCCTCAAAGGCTTCAGCATTGAAGTTTACTAACTTGTTTGAGGAAAGATCCAGGAACTGTAGTGAGGAGCCCAGGCCTCTGAAAGCCCCCGGTTCTAACTGCTTTAATTCATTATGCGATAGATCCAGTTCGACCAGGTGAGGCAAACCTACAAAAGCATTAGTTGGGACTGTTGTGAAAAGGTTAAAGTCCAAGTAGATTCGTTGTGTGTCATTAGGGATGTCCTGGGGGATTTCTGTGAGCTGCAGATTGCTGCAGCGCACTGTCTTGCCACTGCTCTCACTCTCAGAGCAGTAGCAGCTCTTGGAGCAACTGGTGGCAGCATGGTGGAAGCAGAAGGTCATTAGCACCAGGCTGTGCAGCAGCAAACACATGACCACTGAGTGGCGCAGTAGCCAGTCTGCAGGTAGGAGCATTGTGAAACATGAGCATGCTCAAGGAATGACCAACTGGGTATACGGGGTGAAGTCCACATCAGCCTCCCCAGTAACTGTTGAGTCTATGAAGTAAAAAACAAAAACAACACAGTCACATTAGCAGTGGTGAGAAGACTAGTAACTACCAGAATTCTAGAATGACCATTGTGATGATTTTGACCATTCATACATTATTTACATATTATTTTTAATAATAAATTAATAATAAACTAGAAATAGGTCTTTCATTTTAGGATAGGTAATAACAAACATCAGAACATGAGCTATAAATTCAAATAAATGTAAACATTTTTTAAAGGTATGATGCGTAAAGTTTTGCTACGTTTATTTTGGTGAAGTTGAATGTCGCATCCTTTACTTTATCCTTCCCTTACAAGTGTGTTAGATAATCTATGTAAGATTCAGTTATTGTCAGAACTCCAAAGATGTTTACTTTGTCCATTGTGGACCATTATAGGAACATGGTGGTCCCAAGAAATATATATTAAAAAGAAATATATATAAAAGAGTCATTCTGGGGCTCCTGAAAAACAACATACAATCAGGTGATTGTTCATCCTGCTTTTGCATTTACAGATAAGTGATGAAAACTGTGTTGGCTTCACTAAAAGAACACTAAATTCACTTTTTTCTTAAATATTGCATTACAATAACTTACAAAAACATCAACAGCATTCATTTCGTATAAGGTCCCATAGTTTAGCTTATTACTTTTAAAGTTTATAGTCAAAATAACCACTTTTGCAGTTCTAGTGTTACAAATACTGATTCTACTATGAAATACTATAGAAAACAGGTAATTGACAATGTGCTTCAGAGGTCATGTTGTTATGTAATGGTGGATACAGTAGCTTGTCTAATTGCTGTGAGAAGGCAGCAGAAAATGCTGTATGGACATTTCAGCACATCAGTGGTCAAACTGCACTTCTGTTAGTCGATAGTAGTTAGTAGATCAAACATTCCTTCCATACCAGCACAATAAACGAGTGAGGAAAAGCCTTTGGTGTCACTGTGCCTCCTTTATAATTGACATCCCTGCAGTGCAGAGCTATTTCAGTACCCAGAGACTGACATTAACATAGTGATGTGACCCCACGAGAATCAAAATGTACTGAAAAAATAAAAAATAAAATAAAATCAGCAACAATAAATTAGCACAACTTAATTAAATCTATCGCAAAATAACAAAAGTTGCAGTGTGTCCAAGTACAATATCCAAATTGAAAAGACTGCAATATTTAAAATGTGTGGCATCACAGCATGATTTGAAAATATTTTAAGATGCAAAAATCATTAGTCATATTGATGATACATCATTTTGTAATTGCAATACATGTCAAAAATAATCACAAGATGATTTTCTTTTAATTATATTGTGCAGCTCTACTTTACTGTATGTTTTGCATCAGCCTTTGAAAATGGCAGGTCTACCCACCCAAACACACTTCATTAATAGGTGAACAGGGCTACCTCCTATCTTGTTACTAATCCTCTTAAGGGAAAAACTCCTCAAGTCAGAGTCGCATCAGTGTTGGCCACCCAATCCCTTTGTTGGGGTGAATGCAAATGCTTTAAACAGTATCAAGGCCAACAAAAACAGACAATGATCTGTCCTGTTGTCTTTGAGAGAAAAAAAAGGAACCACAGACTTCAAGCTTATTTCTGAAATTCTTCAAAATGCCTGGAGACTGAGCAAGATCCGTTTACCAAGATTAAAAAAATGAAACTGATCTCTAAGTACTTCTAAGTATCACCTGACATACGGTGGTAGTAGATGAAGTATAGTGGCAATAGTGGTGTGCCTGTGTGTGCGAGGGGTACAGATGACTTTTTCGACGAGATGCAGCTAATAATACTCATCGTGTTATGCCAGTTTAAGAGATGCCTGCCAGGCAACCCCAATAATAAGCCACTGGGGGTGGGGTAAATAGACTGATGCGCAGGAGCCAAGCACAGATGAAGCCTGTGGTGCTGTTAAGCTCTGAGTGCTGCAGTTTTGCCTCCCTCAGACTTAAGACGTTTATCCATACATCTTCATCAAGGCCAACCTCTCAAAGATTTCCCTCTGCAAACAGTGTCAGCACGGTGTATGAGAAAGTAACAAAGCGTGGCAGATGTAGCTTTACACAAGGAAATAAAAGCTGGACTGTGTAACGTAATGCTCTTGTAAAGGCTGCACTTTTCCTGTCAACCAAAGCATGCCAGCCTGGTATTTGGGTGAGAGCTAATGGGGGAGCATGAGCGAGGAGGAAGCATGTGGGCAAGAAGGAAAATGAGACACACGAGCACCAGGAGGGAAGAGGATTTAGGGAGAGGGCTAACACTAACGTGACACTAATGAGACTTGGAGGAAGAGGCACGAATGTTTGTGAGGCACGTGCCAGCTGATGAAGGCAGCTGGTAGTGAAAGAGTAAAGGGGAGAGAAACAAGTGTTGTCTGTGGATGAGGTGAACACAGAAGAATGAGCAGCAGGGTGGGGCACCAGGATAACACAAATTTTCAGGAATATGCCTGAAATATATGCAATATATGCCTTTCAAAGCTTCGTAGGCAAAAATAAATTAATAAATAAATAAAAATAGAGTAATTAACTAATGGTCTATAGTTGCTCTCACAGCTATATGGTGTAGAAAATGCAATAAATCAATGGGCTTTAAAGGAGGTGAGGTCTTGCAGTGTTCCTAAACTCATTATACTTAAGCCACAAATAACTCCTGCTTTTCAGACAGTAAATAAACACAACATTCGGGTAACCAAAGGTCAGACTCCCATTCCATAAATCCACAATCTCTGGCACTAGTTTTATGAGGAGGTCATTTTTGCACTCAAACCTAATCAGGCCAGGCATTAAAATTGTAACACTCTCTATCAATATTGTATTGATATGGTGGTGGTGGTATGGTATTTTTTTGAATGTATGACTATGACCTTTTCATGGAGTCACATCACAGCATGAACGCCAAATGGTGAATGGTGAACAAGCCACCGCAACCAGTTTCTAATTATCAATGAGAGGTCAATGGGATGTGTGGATGGCAAAAAGGGAACAAGGAAAATAAAAGCATCCTTGACAATGTTTTAACTGGAAACACTGGGTTTTAAGTGTGACTGTAATTAAGTTGGGTCCTTTTATCTCCTGATGTCAGTCCCAATTAGGGACTATTTGAGAAAAGTCATCAGTGTTAATATGTATTCAAGATTAATTCAAATATTCATATCCTCTGTATAAACATCCAAAGCAAAGTGGTAATGATCCAAATATATTTAGAATTTACATCAATAAATTTACGAACATTGAAAATGTACAATTAAAGCCTTGTAAATGGTTTAGTGTTAGTTTACCCAAAAGCAACAAGAATCTGATGGGTATTTCAATCAAAAGACATCAAGACACTGCCATTTTTAAGTTTATCTCTTATTTAGTTTTAGTCAGCACCACACAGAACTCACATCTTAATATCCGCAATGATTATTGTGGATTAAAGATGAGTAATATCACAAAGAAAACGTGTACTTTGGTGCGTAACACACTCACGTCTGTGCCGCTTTTCCTCTCCTTTTCATGGTGCGTTCATCAACGAGTGGCCACGGGAAAATGGTCCAGCGAATGGATCAGAGCGCTCCACGGTCCGGTCAGCGGGGTTTTGGGTCTCTTCCATCAGGTCCTCCTCCTGTAGCTTGTTAAACTTGTGCCAGGAGTCGCTCCGGCAGCCACGACGACGCGCCGCTGGAAATGCTGCTGCTGCTGCTTCAGTTTAGGACTCGCTCGCTCAGTGCAGCCTTTTAGTTTCCACGCAACAAGAAAAGCAGGCAACACTGGTGGAGCCAGAGTGGAGTCGAGCTGAAGACGCAGGACTGAAGGACTGACACTGATGGCGGAGTCTCACTAGACTCTGGTCTTGGATCTGACATAAAATCATGTTTATAGGTTAGATGCGCACAATGCATTTTTACGCACAGTAAAATGGCCTGTTTCTGTTGTGAAGATCAAAAATACATGAATGCAAATATGTAAAATCATTGATTCAGTTAATTAATATGCACCTGCTGGTTGACGTGAGTGAAACGATTTTGTTTTGAAGGAGCCACTTAAGTTAGGATCTCTCTCTCTCTTTGCGCAGCTATTCTTATGACACTGCATTGATTTCCACTCATTTGGCCTATCTAAACAAAGCTTTATTTTTTACTTTACAATTCAAATACTAACACTACATTTAACCACCTCTTTATTAAAGCGGTGCTGCCTCATTAGAACCAGATGACAAGGTCAGTGTTTATGCCAGAAAAGGTCCTGAACAGGAAACTTATACAAGCATACTCTCACTCTCTACCTTGCACACACACACACACACACACACACACACACACACACACACACTAGTTTCCATGACTTCAGAGAACATAACATTCACTTGCATTCATTTCCTGGAGACTTACTCTAACCTTAACCACAATTACTAGTGTGCTAACTTTAACCTTGACCCTAACCTTAACCTAACCCTAACCTCAGCCTAAATTTAAAACATGTCTTCACTTTAAAATGTAGTCATTTATGTTATGGGGACTTAATTAGTGCCCCCTTAAAGACGACCAGTCCCCATAATGTGACTGTGGAAACAGATTTAGGTCCCCACAACATAAGGAATACCAGGTACACACACACACAAACACACATGACATCATATACAGTATGATGATTGCTCTTCCTGTTCCTGCCTGCTGCTGCAAGCAGATAAGGAGACTTGTTCTGGTCAAATTCACTATGAAAACAGTGGTGCATGAGACCTCTGGCCTGGCACAGTCAGCCAAGCAGTCATCAGGTATTAATGGAATTAGAATCAATAAAGTGAGACACTCCACCCTAAGTCCCTGCATGGAGCACTTTGAATATTACAGTCACTGCATCTTTCTTTCTTTCTTTCTTTCTTTCTTTCTTTCTTTCTTTCTTTCTTTCTTTCTTTCTTTCTTCATCCATCAGGCGCTGCATTAGTCCCACTGACTGCAACTCCTTCATACCCACTCATTCATTTGCCATAAACATCGTAAACAAACAAAAAGCAATTAAGAACATTCAAGTCAATTAAATTTAATTTAAAAAAAAAACCTTACTGTCCCCAGGGGGAATTTAAGGGCTCATGGAGCAGTGATGAAACAAAATTTTAAAACAACAAAGCAAAAACAAAAAGCAACATAAACAAGCAACTTACAAACTGAAGTGCATTCTTTAACTTTGTGCAAACTTGTTAGATATGCAAATAAATGCGCATGAATATATGAATGTTCATACATGCACTATTCCTCCTTACATGATTTTCCTTTGGTGAGAGTTTCTTTGCATTCCTTCTTTTTGTTACAATATAGGAGGAATAGTTACAGGCCTAACGTCCATAGATAAAAATCCTAGTTTGGGTAATTAGGACCCAAGGACCGACTGGAGTGAAGGCCCTATTTTATCTGCACTGATTTTTTTTTTTTTCTACATCGTCATCTTTTTCTTTCACTTACTCTTTCAGTGCACTTCTGAGGGCCTTTCTGTGCACATCTGGATCCGCTAACTGAGTCTAACTGAGTTTTAGGGTGAGCCAATGAATTTTGCAGGAATTATATTTTGTGTTCCCACTAGCCACACAGCAGGCTCCTGCTCAGACAGGCACCGCCCCACCATCCTTTGATCTGCAGGTTACTGTGGCAACCATGGTAGTGTCCAAAAGTATGTTGGCAGGACTTCTGGCACATCCGATTGCATAACCTGCTAGCAACAGGAAGTAGGCCTTCAGTAACAAACATTGTTTTGTTACATGAAGCTTTCAGGGTGTGTCTACATCTGTAACAATGATGTAACAAATTATTGCTGGCCTCTCTGTGGGGCCATTACAGTCGATCCACGCTCCTACATGCATGGGGGTTGCGAGGGCCTAGTTTGTTTTTGCAATTTTAGTGAGAGATGAATAAAAAACTGCGGCTCGTTTCTTATGACCTACAGCTAAACTGAATGAGCTATTTGATTATTCAGAGACTGGACAAAGACTGTAATTCCCACAGTTATTTTGGGGAGTTCAATATCCAGTTCAGGTCTCTTGTCCCACTACTGTACACTGATAATAATGATAAGCCTCCAGATTGATCTGCAGTACTGCAATGTTTTTAACTGTGCAAAAGGCAGTCAGATCCGGCTTATTGGGCTGCTACGGGTTTTATGTTCCTCCTCTAAATAACTGCATCCCTGATAATGCTTAGGTTGCACTGTAGAGGCTTGTATCTCTTCGCCTCACCTGATTTTGTTGTAGAGTTGCTTGATGTCTGCCACAATCGCTATTAGCTAAAACAATCGCTGCTAGATGCAGTTCAACAGAAACCTTTATTGTTCGCCTGTGCTACTGTTGAGTGATCAAACAATGCATGATACAACGGTGTATGTCAGCTACAACATTATTGCTGCATGCTCTACCTTCACTCATTTTATAGCCCCAGGGTTGTGGGGCCTCTCTTGTCATTTAGAAGAAGATCAGATAGGTGGATGAGCATATGACAGTGGAGCAGCAGAAAATGGGATTACTTTGTGCATAGACGGAAGAGAGTGCACTGGCAGTCAGTCTTCCTAAGCTTTATCAGATTATTACAAATGCTTCTCTGTGGTTGGCAGCTAGACTGGATGCTGTATGCATTATCAACCGAGCATTAGTCCTGATAAATTACACTTTCAAGTGGATCACATTTTCTTTCTTTGCTTATTTTATTTCCCACCAGTGCATCAAGTATCTCAAGGCAAAGTCAGCATCTTCTCTGATACATCATGTATTTAAAAGTCTCCACAACAAGTCGGAAATGATTTACCCGTGAGCCGCAGAAAACAAAGGGTGTCATGATGTTGACACCTCTCTCTTTCATTGATATTTTCCTACCGTTTGTCTTTGCCTCCTCGCACGCACATATGCATATATGTTTATACTTGAGCGCACACAGACACTCGTTCCTTGTCTCTGCAGCTCCCAGTTTTCTCATCCCCGAGCCACATCAAAGTCCTGTCTGTCTGTGAGAACATTACTTTGCTTTATTTATTTATATATTTATTCATATATTTATCAAGCCTGTCTTGAACCTTTTAATCAGAAGGTGTGAGGAGGACGCGCTAAAAGGATTTTCCTGCTACCGAGGGCGGTAAAGGGGTGGGTGGGGTTCACCTCACATCGTCTTTCTTGTGAGGAGCCTTGTCTTTGAAGTCTTGCTATCGCTGATATTAAAGAAACCATGGACCAGAAATATGAAAGTGCTGTCGATATTCATTGATGTTTAGTGAACTTGTAGACCTGTGTTGTCAAAAAGCAGCTTTCAAGCTTTTGTCTCAGAGAGGCTGAATATTAATCTGCTGCAGTGGATTGACCTAAATGGCTGATGTTGTTTGTATCTCAGAATTCATTGATCTTTTTTTTTTTTTTTTTTTTTTTTTCATGCCAAAAGTCCAGCTAAGTTGATGTTTTAGGTGAGTGGTTCCTAACAAAGGGTCAGAGATGTAAATGGATTATGAGGTTAATTCTATGGTGTAGAAAAATTATAGTGACCTGTATAGGGTCATCTTGCACCATGATAAAGGACTATTTATTTTTGAATTTAATATTTTTAACAGTTGATGTAACATGAACACTCACCAAAAAAAAAAAAGTATTTTGTATATGTCGATGTGACTGAATTACTGTATGTCATATATTGGGGTGATGATATGAAGTATGTTGATGTGATGTGTGTGACACACACACCGATGCTTTTACACAAATGGTGTTTGTAACAAATAAGTTATTTAAAATGAATTGGGGGCAAAGAAATCCACAAAATACTAGACTTTTTATTTTATAATGTTGAACAGTGGAGCCTCTTTTGGGCTTTAACAAGATGAAAACCAAACAGTGCCTTGAGCTGAATGCAAAAAAATCAAATGGAGTAACAAACACAGTGAAAATGACAATTAAATTTTACCACTTCAGTTCAGCATGGTGGCTGGAATTATTCACAACTCAGAATAATTCTGTGTACAATGAACCAGTGTATATAGTGACATCTAGGGATAAAGTTGCACAAGGCGACCAGCTTAATACATTTTGCCTAATGCTCCATAGAAGAAGACCCACTTGAGTTGTAAAATAAAAAAAACTCATTTTAATATAACAAAAATACACCAGCTCTTCATTTTCACATGATTAAGAATTCTTTTTTGTTGTATTTTATAATATTTAACTGTATTCTTATGTAGCCTTCCTTGTTTCCTTATTATTTATCCTATTTATTACTCATCTTTTTTCTTATACTGCAATTTCCAGGCATTCCTCCTGTGACTATGAGTGTAAGTGTCAAATACGAATCTACTGAATCTATTCATCTATTCAATTTCTATTAATAGATCGCCTAAATTCCTTGTACTGATTATTTAATGGGTCACAGGTGGAAAAGGAGGTCAACTATTGGGTTTTATTTGTTGGCTTTTCATTCAAATAGTTGAGCAAATACTAGGTTTTGTCAAACATAAGCAGAGTTTTTGTCCATCAATAATGTTCAAATGTGACTGAAACACGCTGCATCAGTTTATGCATCCACTTCCACTAATTATGTCAGTTATTACCATTCTGGCCATGGTGTTATGTTTCACTCTACCAATCTGCAGGGAGAGTGAAATACAATTCAGTCACTCTGCTTGTTTTTCTGAATCCATATTAGGTGTGACCTTGCAGAATAAACACTGCTTTTTAAAAAAAACACACTTACTGTGCATAATATAAGGTGTTTCATTCGCTGCAAATTTGACTGCTTTTATTTTTAAGAAACAGTTAACAGCAACATTTTTTAAAGGTACAGGATATGCAATTTAGCTGCATTTATCGGTGATAGATGTTGCATGTTGCAGCTGAATATCCCTCACCTCACCCTTCCCTTCCGAGTGTGTTGGAGGAGCCTTCAAGTAGCATCAAAAGTCAAAAGATGTATAGTTTGTCCATTATATCTTCAGTTTTTGGTTGCCAAGACGACCAGATTACATCTAACTTTTTTCTCACTAGACCTTTAAAACAAAGAATAAGGTGGCGTCTCTGGCTGTGAAGTATAACAAACATCTTAAATGTTAAGTTGTTGCAGTCGCCAGCAGTTCACATCCGACACAGGATAGAAGTCGTTGAAACTGTTTCCCACTGCCCTTTAAAAGTAATTAATAATTCTTAGTCCTTCATTGTGTCTCTTAGACACTTTCACAATGACAGTCAGGGAGGAGCGTTCACCGAAAAGGTCATGTTGTTGGGCCTCAAAGGACGAAAATGCTGAAAATGTGATGGTCAAAACATGACTGTAATAGAAAAGTGAGAGCTTTTTTACATTTTTCTTCTTAATCCTCTACATGACATAATCTACAGTCTGTGGTGCCAAATAATGCATTAAAACATACTCTATTTTGAAGTTAGCACATACAGTACATGTCATTGTGATGTATGAAAAAGCCATAAGGGCAGCTCTTACATTGCTTTGCCTTCATTCATGGGTGAATTTGTGCATATGCTGCACACTGCACTACATCCTGAACTACAGCTGAAGCTCTTCAGCCCTATTATTATCATGCCAAGGTCAGATGAGTGGGCAACACAGCAGAGGAAGACAGATAAGAATGATAAAATGTTAGATAAATCAGGTTAGTGCATTTCCTTTGACTGATAGCTACTGGAGCAGACATTTAAAGGCCAGAGTTTTGCCTGGTGCTGCTTAAAATCTGCTGTCCTTCCACTGTAGCGCTTTCCTTCAGTCTTGTACTTCTGAATCACTTTACATCAGCTGAACGTGAATTAAAGACACGAAACAGAGCTCTGCATGGTGCTACATTTCTGCAGGAGCACATCAGCTAAGCAGTTTTGTAACGCACAACACCACATATCTGCAGACATTAATACATTAACCACTAAATAGCTTTTAGGCAAATATCTGGGTACAGTGAGTATACCTGTGTGACAGGGAGATTGGAGAATATGAGGGAGTTAGAGAGGTTGGGGGATGGGTCTTGATAAATGAAGCAGTGCACCTCCAGAGAACATCACACACCTCTGTCTTGTAATGGCAATTATTTCTAATTCTGTGCTTTTCTTATTTTCCCCCCTTCAGTGAAAAAGAGTGAAAGATGAGATAGACACAACAATTCAAATGCATATCTGAATAAATTAAGCTGCAGCTGATTCACCATATACGGACATGAATGGAAGTCTGTGGGAAAAGGAGGAGTTGATTGTCTCAGTCACCAGTTTCAGGTCTTCTTCAACAGCAAATGACACCCATTTAATAAATTAATTTTCCACTTAGAGGAAAATAGAGAATAAATCACAGCCCATATGAGTGGACACCAGCTATTGACCAATAGGAGCCTGTTTGCAGGTAATGTCTGTGAATTTCCGGTTGCAAAATCTCAGCATAGTGTTCATATTCAAACGGATGACGTCACAACCAGCTGCCACTCGGTTGAGATCCAGCAGAAAATGTACCTTTAGGAATATATGTTTATACTGCATATTGAACTGTGTCAGTGAATCACAAGGTATTCAATTCAGTTGGTTACCTTGTGGTTATATAATTCTGAAAAGAAAAGCAGCATCTCTATTACTTACTTATTGTAAGTGCAGCAGTGTCTGTTGCGATTCAGCTAATACAAATACCTCGATTATCTTGATGGATATCAGTAGTGATTCATTATTTGCAAACATTGCAGGTAGCTTTAAGACATAGCTGTAAATGCTGAAGGCATAATGAGGACATGAATGTGATCCATTCTCTGATCTCTGTAAGTCCTGGTGGATTATACTGTGAGCGTTCAAAGATTATGGCAGCTTGTATGAACCATCACTGAGTTAAATTAGACATTTATAATTTTACCTGAGATCAGACATTTGATTGTTTGTTTCATCTGAGCACAAACTCATATTTCTGTATTATCATTTGCAATTATAATGTCTTCTGAACTGTGACTGCTGACAATGAGTGGAGAATTACTTGCATTTTAATGGTGAGTTTTCTCTGTCTCTCACTCTCATTTGCCAGTAAAAGCTATTAAATGTCATAACAATGAAGAAAAACTGCATTTATGGATCATTTGAAGAATATTAAAAAATATATCAATTTAGTTTAATGTCCTTCTTATGATTACATGTGGCACAATAGTCTGTAATTTTATTGAGGCATGACCTAAATTAGCTTCACATAGAAAAGCTTGTGTTTTATATATAGAACATACCTGACTGTATGTGTACTCTATATACAGTGCATACAGTGAAGCAAACAGCACAGTCTGAAGAAAGTTGTTGCACAGACTTCCACTTTTAATGGTGTTCAAATCAATAATCCACTGTTAACGCCCTCCAGGGTAAATGGACTAGGATTCTGACTCTGCATCTGCAAACTCAGCACTTTCACCTCACTGTTTTTGTTTTTGTGTGCTGCAAGACAATAAAGCCATAGTATTATTGTAGTTTTCATTTGGAAAACACACACACACACACACACACCCACATACAGTTTATAGATCCAGAGTACCCATTACACTATAGGGAAAAAATATGAAAATCACCATACAATCTCACTGATTGAACTAAAGTTGGAAAGAAGATCTTTTTTGTTAAAAGACTTTACATTATTTTTACTTTTTTAAAATTTATTAGTCAGTCAATAAATATGAAGTAAAATAAATTATATAAATAATTTTTGATGTAAATGGTGTAAATCGTTTTTTAGAGACGAGAAAATTGAATTGGAGTCAAATTGACCCCAAGGACATGAGAGCGAAAGGATAAACCAGTAATATTTTATGCATTAATATGATATATTGTTATATAATTTTAGGTGCTATTATTATTATTATTATTATTATTTACACTTTCATAAATGTGGCGCACTCATAGGAACTGTATGAACTAATTCCTATAACAATCAAATAATCGAATAATCAAATACAGTATATACAATGCTTGACCTCTTTCGGTGTATACTGGTTCATGTACTTCTTGGAAGCTGATTGGCTGCGAGTAACAGCATGGGCAGGATTTTCTCTATTTCTCCGTCAGTGATTGGTTATGGCTTTAACTTCCTTAGAGGAGACGAACGTCACAAAATACTTTCGCCTGATTGGTCCAAACAGCTGGCGGGAGAAGTCTCCTTCGGTTTTTGAAATTTCAAACTAGGGCTTATTGAATACGGTCAGGCAGCGGTTGCTATTAGAAATAAACTAGAAATAATCAGGGATTTGTAGGTTGTTGGAATCGTTTGGGGTTTGGCTGCACATATAAGGAGAATGGCGGAGCCATTGAGAGTAAGTTTAACGTTCTTTTATTTATGTTTTATGCTAGGTCATTGTGAAGCTAGCGAATGGTATTTCAAGCGTTAAAACTGACTTAAACAGTAGCGGTTTAAATTAGTTAGTCAACGCAAGTTTTTTGTTGTTAACAACGATATTAACAAAATGGTACAAAATGGTGGCCAGATGACTGACTGATGATTGCTCTCTCTGTAGGAAGTTGTAGCTTCCTCTCAAACGCATGGTCAATACAACGAGTGATGAAAGCCAGTCTATTTTGCTAACGCCATTAATTCCATTCTTTTTTCTACATTGGGTAAAACAAAAGAAAAACTTTGATCAGACGTTTATAGATGATGATGATGATGTATACTTTTAAATAATTTATCAGTAATAATACTCATAGATGTATGGCTGGGCAGTAATTTTTCAATAATAGTGTTGATCACAATATGGTTTTCTTCAAGCAAGTCCAGTAATAAGTGTTTACTAGATGGAAGATATCTGATATCTAATGTCATAATTATCAATATTGAGTAATTTGATAATCATAACATTTTTGACCATACCTTCTTTCACTATATTTATATATGCATGGAAATACCACCTGGACTGTATTTTAATTATCCGATGCTGATACAGATAACTAAGGCGGCATCTAATGATTACTTTCATAATTGGTTTCTGTCAATTGTTTTTTGATTAATCGATTAGGAACTAATTGACAGATAAATCAATTATGAAACTGCAACTGTTAGTTGCAGCCCTACATATAATATCATGAGTTACATGAAGTTTTCTGTATTTTTCACACTAAGTACTGGTCCATTTTTTTTAAACGGTAGAATAATCCATAACTCAAATGTCAAAAAAAACAGTGCTTAATTGTTTTTAATAAATGGCCCCATATTTAGTGTAGTTTTGATCATCTTCTAGCAATTTTAACACAATACGAAATGGATAAGCACCATATCCAGTGTTTTAACCATTGCCATTGTTTTGTTTCTTGACTGTTGCACTGATTGCTTTGACATTGGACACAGTGTGTTTGTAGTTCACATATTTTCCTTTCTGTTACTTGAAGATATATAATTACAACTGTTTTAGGCCTCATTATGTGAGGTGTTGGATACTAGAGGTTCATCTCTAACACAAATAAAAGTCCTGTTGCTCTTTTCTTTGTAATACAGTAAAGTATGAAACATTCCTGTGTCATCTGCAGCTAACCTTTGAAAACAAGCCGCTGGAAAAGACAAAGAAAGATCCTAAGCGGCTGTCAGTGGAGAGGATCTATCAGAAGAAGACGCAGTTGGAGCACATTTTGCTTCGACCGGACACCTACATAGGCTCTGTGGAGCCTGTCACCCAAGTAAGAAGTAACACAGCAAAGCTTGTGTCTTTTAAGTTGATGGCTTCTCTAGCTACCTTATTGATTTTAGGGCGCTCAAGTAAATCTCACAGGAGCTGCTGTGAGAGTGGACTATTTTAGATATATTCTGCTCTCGCTGCAAAGTTGCAGCATGTCAATGAGGACAATAAAACATTAATGGTTCATGTCATATGAATTTATGTGTGATCTTTACCGTCACTTACACTTTTTCCCTCAGCAAATGTGGGTGTACGATGAGGATGTTGGACTCAACTGCCGTGAAGTGACGTTTGTGCCTGGGCTTTACAAGATTTTTGATGAGATCCTCGGTGAGTTAGGTTTTAGTGTACAACCAAATATACGTGTTTTCTTTCCAACTGCATGTTAATGACAATAATACAATTTGTTTTGATATGCTTCCTACAGTGAATGCAGCTGACAATAAGCAGAGGGATAAGAGCATGTCCTGCATCAAAGTTAACATTGACATGTGAGTAATATATAATAATGTACTGCATATCCAAGATATTCTGTATATAATATAGTGTCGGCTGCAACAGCTAATCGATTACTAAATTATGAAGCAACTATTTTGACAATTGATTAACTTGTTTGAGCATTTTTGTATAGATTATCAATATGAATATTTTCTCATTTCTTTGCTCCATTTAGCAAAATAATTAAAACTAAATATTTTTTGTTTGTGGAGCAGTCAAGGCATTTGAAAACATTGCCATTTTGAGGTCTGGGGGTCACAAAACAATATTCTTCAACCTTTTCTGACAGGATCTGGAGGGAACAACTAATTGATTAATCAAGAAAACAATTGAAAAATTTACGATTGACGATTTTATAACAAATAATCGTCAGTTACGGGCCTGATATAGTAGCTCCTTGCTTTTAGTTGTTATTAAAATAATCAGCTTCCCCTGGTACTAAAGAAAAACAATATGAAACATGTTTTTTTTTTTTGTTTTTTTTTTTTTCTTCTCACCTTTTTAGTGAAAACAACACCATTAGTGTATGGAATAATGGGAGGGGTATTCCTGTGGTGGAGCACAAAGTGGAGAAGGTCTTCGTGCCTGCTCTTATCTTTGGACAGCTCCTTACCTCCAGTAACTACGATGACGAGGAGAAGAAAGTCACTGGTGAGGCTAATTGTATTGGCACAGAGACAAATTATATATATATTGATTGATTTGTGTAAAAGTGCTATAAAGCTATAAACCAACTGGATTGTATTTGGCTTAAATATCTGAGGACTGGACATGCTTTCATGGAACTGGTATGATTGAAATATCAGACAGGTTTAAAGAAATATTGTTTAAATATTAGAAATATGTATTTGTTAGTGGAATTGCAGCAAATTTTCTGAAATCAATTTGTTAAAATTTATATGTTCCATACTAAGTTTTGATCTAGATAAAATAATTTTTATCTATATCATCATCTTGCATCCTAATCTACATCTTTGCACCAATACTTATTCTTCAGGTGGACGTAATGGATATGGTGCTAAACTTTGCAATATCTTCAGCACAAAGTTCACTGTAGAGACTGCCTGCAAAGAATCGAGAAAGAGTTTCAAGCAGGTGAGGGGAGAACAAACTACATTTGCCCTTTTGTATTTGTCCTTACCTGATGGTAATTAATGTCATCTTTACACTCTGTTTTCTACAGACTTGGTATGACAACATGGGCAGAGCAGGAGATGCTCAAATCAAACCCTTTGATGGAGAAGAATACACCTGTATCACCTTCAGACCTGATCTTCCCAAGTTTAAGATGAGCATCTTAGACAAAGACACGGTTGCTCTAATGACGAGGAGAGCCTACGACATTGCTGGATCCACCAAGGGTGTCCGTGTGTTCTTCAATGGCAAGAGGCTGCCAGTGCGTAATTACGCTGTTCCTGATTTTCTTTATCAAGCTCTTTGACTACTGTGTATTATTTATTCTTATTAGAGACATGTACAGGTTTCATTGCCTTTATTATAGCAGGCATTTAATGATTTTTCTGATTGAAGTATAACCATGTTTTGCTTGAATCATGCGATTAAAACTGAGATTACCACTCTAATTTTCAGGTGACGAGTTTCCGTAGCTATGTAGACCTGTATGTGAAGGACAAGGTGGATGAGCTTGGTGGTCCTCTCACCGTGATCCATGAGACAGTCAATGAGCGCTGGGAGGTTTGTCTCACCATGAGTGAGAAAGGCTTCCAGCAAGTCAGCTTTGTCAACAGTATTGCTACGACCAAGGTAATGTGTTCCATTATATTGTAGAATCTCTGTTGTGTATGTATTTGTGTAAAATGCAGTGACCGATGGAAGAGGATGGGTTGTGACCTACCAAAGCGGCCATTAATTTTTATGTAGTATGTGGAAATAGAGAATGTAATTTTTAACTTGTTACTTTTTTCACTGATTTTTAAATCTAAAAATTAAAGCAACATAAAGGCATTTTGAGGCTCACTGAGCTAAAACACCAGCTTTCTTTGGCAGCAAAATGCATCTTTCACAGCCAATTTATATCACTGTGACTCAGACTCATGACATTTATTCAGTGAAATATTTTGGATTTTGTGTTTACCTTTTGGACCACAGGGAGGGAGGCACGTTGACTATGTGGCTGACCAGGTGGTTGGGAAGCTTATTGAAGTGGTGAAGAAGAAGAACAAAGCTGGGGTTGTGGTCAAGCCTTTCCAGGTACACATTGTTGTCATAACTATTGGAACGATGTTGAGTATGAGTAGATGAACGAAAAATGTTCACAATTCACAAAACAAATAATTGCACTAACCTCATTGTTCTCTCCCTCTCCTTCAGGTGAAGAACCACATGTGGCTGTTTGTCAACTGTCTGATTGAGAACCCAACTTTCGACTCTCAGACCAAAGAGAACATGACACTGCAACAGAAGAAATTTGGATCCACATGTCCTCTCAGTGACAAATTCTTCAAACAGGTGAGGAAAAAAACACTGGCAGGCATTACATTCTTAACCTCAAAATGCTATATCACTAGATTTCACTCACTCAGCTTTTTGTTCCTCATAGGCCACATCCAGTGGGATTGTGGAAAGTATCATGAACTGGGTGAAGTTTAAAGCTCAATCCCAGCTCAACAAGAAGTGCTCAGCTGTCAAACACACAAAAATCAAAGGGGTGCCTAAACTAGATGATGCAAATGATGCAGGTACTGTACACTAAGACTGTGCTTTTTTTTTTTTTTAATAGTCTTATAAAGACATTAGTGATAACCATGGTCTCTGGCAGGTGGAAAGAACTCCATCAACTGTACGCTGATCCTTACTGAGGGAGACTCGGCCAAGACACTGGCTGTGTCTGGGCTGGGAGTTGTCGGCAGGGATCGCTACGGCATCTTCCCTCTCAGAGGAAAAATGCTCAACGTCCGGGAGGCCTCACACAAACAGGTTAAACCCAGTTATTAGATGACTGACTGGGATGGAACACCGACATTATATATATATAAAATAAAATATTTTTTAAAGTGTCTTTTGGGGTATATCTGTAAGTTTATTTCTGAAAGTTGGACAAACACTTAAAGTTAGTTTTCTTCTCTCTCAGATTATGGACAATGCTGAGATAAACAACATCATTAAGATCCTCGGCCTTCAGTACAAGAAGAACTACAGTGACCCAGATTCCCTCAAGACACTGCGTTATGGCAAGATCATGATCATGACAGATCAGGTGTGCTTTCAACTTGTCTATTTTGTGGGACTGATTTTTATCAATCATTTAAAAGCTATTTTAGTGCTGTTATAGAAAACTAACTTGTAACATTTGTTCATACTTCATATTATATGACCGGATATGACTGTGGCAGGATCAAGATGGCTCCCACATTAAGGGCTTGCTGATCAACTTCATCCACCACAACTGGCCGTCACTGCTGCATCATAACTTTCTGGAGGAGTTCATCACCCCCATCATCAAGGTACAGAGACTTGCAGGACATTTGATATCAGTAACTTATATTGACGTGTATTGTGGATAGTTGTAAATGGAAATTGACTTGATACAGAGTCAAATTGTATTTGAATATGTGAAAACACTGCCATCTGGTGACAAAATCCTAGAACACACAGATGAGAATTAATATTTTTTTAAGTCCATCCTTTCTCTAAGTGGGAAAAGTGATGAAATTAGTTGATAAATTGTTCAGTTCTCACAAACCTCTCTTTAAATTTCATCTCTTTAGGCATCTCACAAGAAAACACAGCTGTCTTTCTACAGCATCCCTGAGTTCAATGCATGGAAAGAGAGCCAGTCCAACCACAAATCTTGGAAAATCAAATACTACAAAGGTTTGTTACAAACCCCTGTGTGGTAGTAAAAACAGACAAGTAAGCAGCACTTCATACCCGACTAACGTGGTAATAGATCTGGGTATTATTACAGTTCTTCATTTTATACGCTGCTCTCCTTTGTGGACTTTGTAATACAGGTTTGGGAACCAGCACATCGCAGGAGGCCAAAGAGTATTTCTCTGATATGCAGAGACACCGTATCCCATTCAAGTACTCTGGACCTGAAGACGATGAAGCTATCACCCTTGTAAGTTGTTATACAATCTGTTCTTAGCTCATTTCTCAGCCAATGGGATTTACATCCTGAGGAGGATCGTGTATTCAGTCAGCAGTTACACTAGACCCTGGTTGTAAAAATTCCATTATCATCTATTTGTATCCATCACTTTAATTTTTTTTTATGTTAATGATGCATTTTACAGAGCCCCTCTGCTGACCTTTGATGACAAAAAGAACTTGGCCACGAGATAATAAATGTCGGTTATAATGATGATAATGCAATAATAGGCGAGTTCACAATGCATATTCTGCTTGATACATACACAGAGATGCACTTCAGTGATCCTCCTCTTTCTTGTCAGTTATATGCATATTGAATGTCCTTATCCTCTGCAATCTTATGGAGTTTTTGAGGGGACAGAGGCTCGGTAGACGGTGGAGGCAGAGGGTACGCACACTGAGCAGCCTCTTTCTGTGCATAAAAGTGCACAGATACACGTGTCTCCTCCAGATCTCAACAGCGAGGTTACAGGACTCTGTATCTCCGTCACTTCCTCCTCTCCATGAGTAAACTATTATCCTACTGATTCAGCTAAAAATCACTGTGCATCAACTTAAATGTTTATGTATGATACAAATAACTGTGTGTCGATGTTGCACCTCTCTGTGGTCACAGACATGCTCCATGGCTGTAACTCATCAATGCGCTGTCGGCACCCGAATAGGGAGAAGCATTGAGTATGGTGTTAGAGTTGTATATAAAGCCCAAATGCTCTGAGGGAATCTTTTTTTGTGATAGATGTAGTTATCTCTGTGAAGGCCTGTGTGTCTACCTGTCTATTACAGGTCAGTGGCACTGAGACAGCAGGATCATATTTATTTTAGGCTACAGGTTTATGGCTGCCAACATGGGTAGTCACCAAGTAGGTATTGACGGTGTTATGTGAACCATATATGAAGTTACATCTGGCCCTCAGTGTTCACCTGTTAAAATTATAGACAGCCTTTACATTTTTCCATTATAAAAGACAAACATATGTTGATGACAGAATTCTCAGTTAACGCAACCACTGTATTAAATATAAACTTTTCTTCTCCCTAATGCACCTTTGTCTACTGTACCCTCTTCTTTTTTATATTAAGTACATTTTAGGAATGTGAATAATTCTTAAATCATTTTCCTTCTAGGCCTTTAGCAAAAAGAAAGTGGAAGAGCGTAAAGAGTGGCTTACTAATTTCATGATTAACAGGCGCCAACGCCGGGAGCTAAACCTGCCTGAGGTAACATAATGTCCTTGTTCACACTGTTGATTTATAATTCTTTTCTGTAAGCTTTTGCTGCATCCTTTGCTGTCTTTTCACAGGAGTACCTGTATGGTCAGGCCACAAAGTCCCTCTCCTATAATGACTTTGTTAACAAGGAGCTTGTCCTCTTTTCCAACTCTGACAATGAGAGATCCATTCCCTGCTTAGTGGATGGTGTGTGAAATTATGATGTCCACAAAGAACAAATTTTTAACCCATAAAATCCTGATTTGAGTCTAATGGGGTTTTGCCTTTGTGGTGTGTCAGGTCTGAAGCCTGGCCAGAGGAAGGTGTTGTTTTGTTGCTTCAAGAGAAATGACAAGCGGGAAGTCAAGGTGGCCCAGTTGGCTGGCTCAGTAGCTGAAATGTCAGCCTACCACCATGGCGAGGTGAGGTGACTTAACACCTAAATAATTTACAATACTAATAGTTTTGTAAACTTAGCAATGAATATTCTTGTTTATTTAAGTGTTTAATGTAGCCTATAGTTTACTGTGATGTTATAGCCAATTGTACTGTTCATGTGTGTAAACAAAAAAGTTAGCTTTGCTATTTGTTGTTGCACCTTTTCCTATAATAAGTGCAAACTGGCTTTATAACAAAATACATTGACTGCTCATGGTCCAAAATCCTAGCAGTTTTGAACAGTTTTGATAATGCAGACAATTTAATCTCAACTATTCTTGTTTGCAGGTCTCTCTGATGATGACCATTGTCGGTTTGGCCCAAAACTTTGTGGGAAGCAACAACTTAAACCTATTGCAGCCTCTTGGTCAGTTTGGAACCAGGTTGCATGGCGGCAAAGACTCTGCCAGCCCTCGATACATCTTCACTATGCTCAGGTTAGCATTAAATAGTCTGAAGCTCCTACTCTAATATTAATGACCTTCATAATATGGGGGTTTTTGTTTCATATTTAACTAGGAAGTGCTTTACTCAAGTTACACCTTTCTGTCTTTTCAGCCCTCTGGCCCGCCTTCTCTTCCCAGCTGTGGATGACAACCTGCTCAAGTACAACTATGATGACAACCAGCGTGTAGAGCCAGAGTGGTACTTGCCAATCATCCCCACTGTGCTGGTGAATGGTTCTGAAGGTATCGGTACAGGCTGGGCCAGCAAGATCCCAAACTACGACATAAGAGAGATCATAAACAACATCAGTCGTATGCTTAGAGGCGAGGAGCCTCAGCCTATGGTGAGGATAGGAAATGGCTGTGTGTGAAATTATCTAGTTTTCTGGAGCATGTAATGAATAATGAGGATGATTTATTTTTTTTTATTATTATTATTTTCTTCAATAGCTTCCAAGCTATAAAGGCTTCAGAGGTACAATTGAACAGGTGATGGACAACCAGTTCATGAACAGTGGAGAGATCGCCATCCTAGACTCCACAACCATTGAGATCTCTGAATTGCCCGTCAAAACATGGACACAGGTTAGACACTAAAACTTCACCTTGTGTTGAGAATGTTCCACCATGTGCACCTTATTTCTCATTCATTCTGTACTTTTGAAATCATTTAATTACTTCTACGTGTCTCTTTGTGTAACTTATGTGGTCTAGACTTACAAGGAGAATGTGCTGGAGCCAATGTTGAATGGCTCAGAGAAGGTGCAACCTCTAATTACGGACTACAAGGACTACCACACAGACACCACTGTTCGCTTTGTGGTCAAGATGACAGAGGATAAGCTGAGGGAGGCGGAGGCTGCTGGCCTTCATAAAGTCTTCAAGCTCCAGAGTCCACTCACCTGTAATTCTATGGTAAACACTTACATCACATACAGGCTCTCACATAAAACATTCCTAATAGACCCAAGTTGGCATTGTCTGTTTCCATACTCCAGAGTCTTAGTGTTTTTCCCCACTCTTGTCATTTTTCAGGTTTTGTTTGACCACGTTGGCAGCCTGAAAAAATACGAGACTGTGCAGGATATTCTAAAGGACTTCTTTGATTTGAGGATGAAGTACTATGTGCTGAGAAAGGACTGGCTCGTTGGCATGCTGGGCGCAGAAAGTGCTAAGCTCACTAACCAGGCACGCTTCATCCTGGAGAAGATTGAGGGCACCCTGGTCATCGGTTTGTAGCTTTACACACGTTTTAAGCCGCTGCAGGCATAAAAAATAAGAAAGATTTGTATTTGAATCTTTTAGCCGAGATTAACTCTAGTGCATTTTTATCTTTTTGCTGAAATTAACCCTAGTGCATTTTTTGTCCTTGTTGAGCACAAGTATCAATACTGTTTATCTACTTTCAGAGAATAAGCCAAAGAAGGAACTAATCCGTATGCTGCAGCAAATGGGCTATGACTCTGACCCAGTCAAGGCTTGGAAGCAAGCTCAAGAGAAGGTCAGACATTTCCAGCTTCATCCATGAGGAATGCTAAATTATCAACGTTCACTGTAACAAATAAGACTCCAATCATGTTTGTGCTCACATTTTAGAATGGAGAGCAGATGGAGGAGGAAGAGGAGGAAGAGAAGGATGAGGATACCAGTGGGCCAGACTACAACTACCTGCTGAGCATGCCCATGTGGTTCTTGACCAAAGAGAAGAAAGATGAGCTGTGCAAACAGAGGGATGCCAAGGTGTGATGTTCAGCCATGCTGCAAGCTAACATATGGTGAAAATAAAAAAAAATTGATTCTAAACAATTTTTGGCCCAACTGTTGTTCTATAGATGGCAGAGCTGAATTCACTGAAGCAGAAGAGTCCAGCAGACCTGTGGAAGGAAGACCTTGCTGCTTTCTCTGAGGAATTGGAGGTATTGATTTTTTTTCTCTAGACTTTTTTTATTTTTTTAAATTTGGTCTTTTATAGAGCTCTTGTTGAAATCAAAACAGACCAGACACAGAGAGAATATAGAAATGGACTCAAATCTGCTAAAATAAACACATTAATGGTCATAGTGCCTACATCACAGGAGTGTCCTTACTGAGTGAGCATTTGTTATCATTGTCAAACTTCTTCTCTACAATTATCTCCTGATCTGGTTTGTTCTTATTTTCAGCGCATTGAGGCAAAAGAAAAGGAGAGTGACAAAATGACCGTGGTAAAGGGAAAAGGCAAATCAGTGAAGGTGAAGCAGGAGACTCTGCCCACTCCACAGGGTCGTCGCGTCATCCCACGTGTCACCAGCACCATGAAAGCTGAAGCTCTGAAGAAGGGAAGGAAACCCAAGGTATATCTTTTCAACATCTGCATCTTGAAATGTTTAGTTACAGCACTAGTCTCAAGATGAAGCAAACATATTTTTTCTGGCTTTTCTTTTGTAATTACAGAGTGAAAATGTAGTGATGAAAATGGAGTTTGGAGAAGATTCAGAGAACATGGTTCCAAGTGAGGAGCTTGGTTTGGCTGCACGACTGAGCAAGAAGGCAAAAGCTCAGCCTAAGGAAAAAGGTGGACAATTTAGAATTCACTAAAGTACAGAAGTTACAAATTCAGACATTACTAGACCCAACATCTGAATTTTATAGTGGCATTTATTCCACACCTCCACCATGATAACAGACTGACTCAGGTGATGGCTGCCTGTTTTTATTACTGTTATTTGACTCCAACCCAGTGCCAACTTTTAAGATCTTACAAAAAATGTAGACTAAATTACTTACTTATTTATTTATTCATATAAAAGACTTCATTGTGCTGAAAACACACTTCTCTTCTTGCAGTTTCAAAGACAGGCAAGCAGACCACTCTTCAGTTCAGGGCTGTTGCCAAGAAGCTTAAGAAAGAGTCAGACATGGAGTCTGATGATCTGTCAGGCAGTGACATGGAGGCAGAGGAAGTGGTGGCCCCCAGAGAGCGTGTCGAGCGAAAACATAAAGGTGAATCTCAAACTCTGAAAACCCTTATTACTAGTAATTAGACGAGTATATCAATTGTTGTTGTTGAAAAAGCATTATTTCAACTGTCTACTCATACACTCAAATTGGATGAAATTTTCTGGAGATGTCAGAAATCAAGTAGCACATTTAATTTTTGGTGGTGATCTGCCTGATTGCCACCTAGTATAGCAGAGACAGACACATTTGATTCAATAAATTGATGCCCTGCTAGTGCCCTAGATCGACTTAAAGAGGACATACATCACATTGTCACAATAAACACTTCAGCCACTTCTGAGAAAGAAGGGCTTCTCGGTTTATCTGCGCTCGAGCAAGCGGTTTTGAAAAATCGAGTTTCGTTACGTAACTAGCACATTTGCCGTGCAACAAACTCAGCAGCTACTCCCGGTCATGGGCGTGAACATTCAATCTGAAGAAGAAGAAGAAGAAGCACAGTGGAGCAGTCAGTCAGCTGGTAGTTGGCCAATCACAAGAGACTCAGTGTTCTGGGGGGGCGGGCATTAGCTCAGAAACAGAGTGCCTGTTCAGTCAGTCAGAGAGCAGCAATAAACTGGCTTAATCTGAAGAGATTGTGAGGTTTGTTGACCATAAATATTATTTAATTTATCTAAGTAGACATCAGTAATCTCGATTTTTGGTTCAAAAAGACATTCTATGTGACCTTTAACTGTCCATTGGATACTCACTGGCTGTGGGAAACTGGGCAGCCTTGGCAGAGATTTGCTCTCTGGGTACCTTTTCTGGTTCAAAAATGTTTTGCTATTTTGAATTAAAAAACTTAATTTCTTGCCTCTTATCTTCATTTTAATGGTAACTAATGTTTCCCGCTGTTGTTTAGATTATGTTTGATTAGGTGGAGTTGTTAAACCGTCTCATCGACTGCTCATTTCAGGTGCAGTTAAGTACAATTTGTCGGACAGTGATGATGAATTTGATGACTGGGCCAAGAAAGAAGCTCCTAAACAAAAAGCTGCTTCCAGTGGTGATGATGATGCCAGCTTTGCCCCAGAACCCAGCGCCGTGAATGACAGTGATATGGACTCCCCAGCGCCACCTCGCAAAGCTCCACAACCTGCGTGAGTTTGAGACAAGCTTAATAAATAAAGTGTCTCTTACATCGGTTTATTTACCACAGATTTTTATTACATCTCTGCAGAAAGAAAGTGACAAAGAGCAAATCCACAGTGAAACAAGCTGAAAGCAAGTCAAGCTGTAAGTGTTTGCACAGGTCAACCATGTGTTGAGCTTTAGAAATGTTGAGTCTGGGATTAATTACATTTTTCTGTGTGGAACTTTGCAGCTCAGTCAGATGAACCAATGCCTACATCCAAGGCTCCAGTTAAACGTAAAACCAAAGAGGCCGCCCCCAAAAAACCTGCTGCTGCTAAGAAACCAGCAGCACCCAAGAAAAAGGCTGCAGGTACGAACAGCTCATGCATTTATACAGGCTAAAATCTTTATGTCTAAAATGTAATGTAATGCAGTGAAAAATGTAAATATTCTTCTTGGCTGATGTTTTTTGATTTATTTTTGTTCCAGTTGAGACACAAAGTATTTTTACCCCATTGCAAATCTTTATATTATTTTTAAACATGATTAAAACCTGACACTAAATATTGTAAATATCACAGCAACAATGGTTATGTCTCAGACTCAGACAGTGTGTAAAATTTAGCCACATTTATTGGTGAAGTTGCATATTGCAGCTGAATATCCCTCACTACTCTCTGGACCTTTAAATGGACATATGTCATTGAAATTGCTTGACTTTTGTGCAAGAGGGAAGTTAATATTTAGGTAAATGTCTCTGATGTGCCCTTGTTTATTACAAAGCCACCTACTGTTTCATTACTTGATGTACATAGACTAGGCCTACACAGAACAAACATAGAAGCATCATAACTAGCGGTGTCCGTAAGTAACGTTAAGCAAGAGAGAGCAAACGATGTAATGCCTGGGAAATGCAAATTCCAATATCTATGTCTCACCAAAGAAAATGACAAAGACTGACTTGCCCAAGATCCCAAGGACGATCACTTGTCCACTTTTATTGATTTGCAGCACACCCTGCATCTGGCCTACATGGACGTAGTGGCTCTTACAAGTTGCCCTCCCATCTTAAGCTTTGACAGCACATTCAGTTCAGTTTTTGAATTTGAGGAAGTAAATTTGATTTCAACCAAGGTGTAGGAGCCCTGTTATAAGACTGACACATATGGGCAGTATGTACCGGGGACTACTTTCATATTAGCAGAAGACATGTTAAATTATGTACATAATACCTTGTTTGAACATCTCATTACACTCCCTCTCATTAATCCCATCACACTAGGAGAACGTAAGCATTCAAGTGAAAGACTTAAGTGAACTACAGTGTAGAAATATTAAACTCTAAGTAAATATTCAGATGCTCTGCTGAAAGGTAAATTGTGCGGCAAACAAGAAATAGCAAATAAAACAACAATTTCAAAGCAGGGACTGATGACTCCATGTTTTCTTCCTATTAACATAACCACACACAACTATCCTGTATGGCAGAGATGATGCTAGTGAGTGGTCATGTGACACTGAAGTCTGCTCACTTCTGCAGGAAGGAGGGCTTCTGCTGCACACATTCTGGGAATATGTAGAGTTTTAGTGCATGTTTCCATGTTTTTTTGGAAATCATAGTATTTTAAATCAGAGGTCTCAAACTTTAGTGGCCCACCACTTAAATGTTTATTTTTGTTATTTCTAGACTATTTTTGAATGAAATTGTTACTTTTCAAAGCAAACACCTTTTTATTTTGAAATCATGTAAAATATTGTCACAAATGTTATTACTGTATCGGTAGACTTTTCCTTACTTGACTGGCTCCTCCTCCGCAGACATGAAGCTCATGCACTGTAGCCCCCTGGTCATTTGTGTTTGAAACCCCTGCCTTAAAACAATCACAATAATGGCTTAGACGATAAATCTTGCCCACCATTACATCACAGACATTAAGAACAACGGTTTTTCCTGATGTTTCCTCTCAGATGTAAAGCAGCCTTCAATCCTGGACGTTCTCTCTAAACCCAAGCCCTCATCCAAGTCTGGTGCCAAGAAGCTCCTGTCAGTCAACTCCAGTGACTCAGAAGATGAAGCTAAACCTCCAGTTGTAAAAGGGAAGCCCGTTGTCAAACGGAAAATGGTCGTCAGTGATGATTCTGACAGCAGCTCTGATGACCTCATGTCACGCCTCAAAGCCAAAACAAACAAGGTCGGTTCACACACTCGATTCTGATTTCAGAAAGGCCTTGTTAAAGGCATTATACATATTTATACATTCAAATTGGGGATTCAAAATAACACCCTTGTTTTGCCTTTTAATATTTTCTCTGGTGTAGAAAACCAAGAAATGGGAGGAGGATGACAGTTTCCAGCTGTCAGAGCCCGAGGCCGTGTCTCTTAAAGCTGCAGCACCGCAAGACAAGCCCTCGCGCGCCCGTAAACCAGTGACGTACCAGTTCGACTCTGACTCTGATGACGACTTTTAAATTTTAGCCACTAAGCTAGTGTCTATCTTCATAAGGTTGAAGTTTATTATATTAAAGACAGACTCTTAATCGCATGTACCATCTGATTAATTTAGTTTTTTATCACTTGATGAATGTTTGATGTATAATATTTGTCCTATGATTTGTTTAAAAAAAATCAAATACTTTTTGCAAAGAATCTGATTAGCAAAGTACAAAGTAAATTTTTAGCATTTGATGCTTGGACTCAGTTATACCAGTGTTTTTAAAACCCTTGCATCTAATAATCCAACATGTCTTGTTTTACATTTTCTCTTTTGTTTTGTCCTGTAAATATTTCAATGTTTTTTTTTTTAAATGTTCAAAATTAAAAGTTGATGTGTCTGAACTGATATCCGCTCTGCAGTGTGTGTGGAACATGAAAATCTTGCTCGACGACTAACGTCATTGATTTTTGTCAGTACAAGTTCAGTTCTCAGGTCTATACTTCAGATAGTATGGTAAAAGGAGGAGCAACAGTCGCCCATGGGTGGGTTCACTTGAGAACAGGCTGTTGGGGAAAATTGAATAGGTAAGTAAAATTTTATTTTTGCACTAGATTAGCTTAATTAATTTAAAGCTTTTTGGTTTGAGCATTCAGAGCTGATGTGATTTATTATAGATCCGCTGCAGTTAAACCAGTTTTAATGTGTGAATTGTTACAAATGGTGTAACTGTTTTTATTGCTGATCAGAGTTCCACTTGATCAGTGATTTGAAGGCAAATGTCTGCATTATTATTTGGCTGGAAAAAAAAAATTCTACTTAATTCTGGCAATTGGAACATTTAAGAATAAATGTAATATTTTCTGTCACGGACTACGGCATTAAAGATGAATCGGATGTTGCTTTAGTCATGCTGCTTTTTCACATTGTGTCCCTTGTGACCTGGGGAACTGGTGGTACTGCTCAGACCAGATCCTTCCTGCCATCGAGGAAGCTCTTTGCAAAGCTCATCAAGATTTAGCCTTTCTTGGGTAAACATCACTGCTGTCTGGGGCTCTGGATGGCTAGGAATTTCCTCAACTGTTGCCGCCCTTTCAGTAATAGTCACTGGCAAACCTTAATCACAAGCCACTTTGAGAGAGTGAGAGCGACACATGCAAGTTATAATGGACATATGGAGCATAAAGCCCGGATTGGACACAGTTTTTATTGAGTGACAGACAAAACCAGAAGAGGCCAAATCAGGATTTTATTTATTTATTTTTTTACTCACCATTGAGGCACTGTTTACTGTGACTGCATTAAGTACATAAGGTTTTAACCCAGTTTGCTTCCTATCTTATCTCATCCAAGTTTCATACCGGCAAGTACTTCAACCATTAAATGCTTTTCGTCAGGTAGCAGTGAGTGAGTAAACAAGCCTTTATTCATCAGTTACCATTAAAATGGGATTCAGCTGCTCCACTCTGAATGAAACCTTTTAAAAAAAAATGGACATACATAGTGATTTAATATAATCTAGTTTTATTGTTTTACTTCTTGAATGATACACTTTAATTGCTTTTATTGCAAATGGTATAACCACGTTTCACTTTTGGTTCCAGGTAATTGGAATGTGACCCCCCCCCTGCACTGATCACTGATTCAGAAACCTTGGACCAAACTCTGACCTGCAGATTAGCCCGTGAAGTCTCACTTTGAGTCATGAATTAAGACAATAAGGTACAGTGAAGTTTCTGTTTTAAGCCAGAGGGAGCATTTGCTCTGAGGACGACAAGTGGATTAACCTGCAGAGAAGTATTTGTGACGGTGCCGTAGTCATGGGGGAGTGGGGCTTCCTCGGCGGACTCTTTGATAGCCTCCAGGCTCACTCGCCGATGCTTGGACGCTTCTGGCTCTTGATCATGCTCGTATTTAGGATACTGATCCTGGGAACTGTTGCCAGTGACTTGTTTGAGGATGAACAGGAGGAATTTGCCTGCAACACCCTCCAGCCAGGCTGCAAACAGGTGTGCTATGACATGGCATTCCCCATCTCCCAGTACAGATTCTGGGTGTTTCACATTGTCCTCATCGCCACACCTTCCCTGATTTTCCTCATGTATGCCATGCACCAACATAGCAAGAGGAATGAGCGCTCCAAATTCGGCCACATTAGCAGCCAGCAGCAGTATAGAGAAGATCTCCGTTTAAGGAGATTCTACATCGTCAATGTGGCCTTTCGTATTGTGGCAGAAGTTGGTTTTCTTGTGGGCCAGTGGCTGCTGTACGGCTTCAAGGTGGAGGCCCAATTCCCCTGTAGCCGCTTTCCGTGCCCTTACACGGTGGACTGCTTCACCTCCCGCCCTGCAGAGAAAACCGTCTTCCTCTGCTTCTACTTTGTCGTTGGGGTGATATCAGCATTGTCCAGCTGTGCAGAGCTTTTATACAGCTCCGCCAAGTGGTTTTGCACAAGCTGGGAACCCAGTCCCCCGCCCACCCCGCTGCAGCGCTCCTGCGACTGCCAGAACCTACACAACACCAAGCAAGAGGAGGCAGAGGCACAAGACAAAGAAAAAATGGTGTCAGAGAGAGTGAGGCTGAAGGCCGGGGTGATGAGGAGCAGTCGTAAGACCTCCAGCATCGGCCACAAGCACAGGAGCGGAAAAAATATGAGCATCAAGACTTTCATGGTGTGACAGTCTTCATTTCAACATGCTGTCATCACGCTACTCTTTCTTTTTTCTTTTTTTTTTTCCCTTTATTTAAATGTTGTAACCATTGCACAATGATTTCACTGGGTTGCATAATAATTTCACTCTAAATGAGTGGAGGAGTGTTTGTGATGGGAAACATCATCAAGTAAGAAAAGTAAGCACAGGACTGGAGATAAGATGGATCCATGATAGGACATTGTTGTCTCGTTTGCTTTGGTGATTCATTACAGACCTTGGGCAGTTCAGAGGAGGGACACGTCTGCATTACACTTGTTACACTGAGTGATACTGATTGCGTTTTCATTTCAAAGAGAACTGATTGTTATCTCCCCATGAAACGGAATGTCCGCCCTAAAAACATTCTGGTGATTTTCGACAGTGAAGTTGGACTCTATTAAAATGCTGTCTTTGTAAACTGGAAAGAAGAAGTTTTTTCTTTTAAAGCAATTTCTCTATTTGGTGAGAACATTATTCACACTTAATGTCTCGATGCTCAATAATGAGCTGCAGTTGGTTTTAGTGGCTTTGTACAAGACAGAGAACTAAGTGAGATTCTGTATTACAGCACAAGACATTTGCACACCGATTCGCCAACGTCTTGCGTTGCATTTGTTAAGGTCATAAGATTGTCTTTGTTTGATTTATTGAACCAATTTGAAATAAACGACAGAGTTAGAGTGTCCTTTGCTTTAAATCAGCCACAACCAAGGCTAAACCATCACCAAAATCCATTTCTTAACCTATTAAGCATTATAGACCACATGTATAAACAATATCCAAATCACTTTTTTAGAAAAACTTTTTTCATGTATATGCTGTACTTAAGGAATTAAGGAAACATTTTTAACAAGGGAAAGATTGTGTATCCTTACAGCAGATTATAATTTACCTAAACATTTAGTTTGTAAAAGTTGAAAGTATTTCCATTTAGCAGAAATTGAAATTAAGGTAATTGTACTTACTCACAGAGGAAAAATACAGTATTCACACAACTTTGTTACACAAGTGAACAGGTAAGCTTTGATATTTGCAAGGCACAGTCACACATATGCAAATGAATATAATAACACACACACAAATATATATATATATATATATATACATACATAATTACGAATGCTTAAACTGATTTTGTACTCAACATCCTATTTCTGTTTGCTATGTGTACCCCAACAATAAACCACTAAAATGAATTCCTTGTATGAATACAATTTAGGTTCTCTTCAGTTCATTCAAGCCCGTCACATTGCATGGCAGTACGTTTTGCCAGCAGTAGGTGGCAGCAGTGGAAAAGGAAATGATGCCCATGTGAATTAGGAGGCTCCAATAGTCTTCAGTCAGATTCCTTCCTCTGCAGGCACATTATTCTTTAGGCAGAGTCATTACAAGGCCTGCTTTTTCCTTTCCTCTACCGGCCAAGTCATGTATCCTGACACTGGAACTGCAGGATATACAGTATATTTAAGCTGCTGCTTCTTCTGCTCAGTGTAGGTTTGTTTTTCATGTGTCTGTCTACACTTGTGATCTCAGCAGTCAGAAACCCAGGTTAGCAGAAGCTATTCCTGTTTGGACCGGTCACTGACTTTGAAAACCATAACCAAAACCTTATCCCAAAACACATCCTGAATATAACCAATTCCAAAGAAATGGGGTTCTACCTCATGAGGACCAGGTCTTGGTCACAATGAGGACTAGTGGTCCTGAAAAATCTCTGTGTTTATAAACAGAAATGGTCCTGAAGTGGTGCCAGAGAAGAGAATCCACACACACACAATCTCCCCTCCTGCTGTTTCCTGGACGCATCGTATATGCAGATTGCATAGCAATGTGGTCTCTTTGATGTGCATAGAACAGAATTCTAGATGTGTTTTATATAACTGTTCCAGTGGGAAGGAAGGAGGAGTCGAAGAGGATTACCATCAAAACTTTCCCTGTTTCCTTTTGTGTGCACCGACATCTCTGCCGCTGCACACGTCTGCCTTGTCAAACTGGAAGTCTGTCTGTTTTTCTGTCTTCATATAGGCTACCTTCTCCCCAGACTTTCTCTTTTGTTTTTTGTTTTTTTCATCTTGGTGCCTTCCTGTCTCTCTGTCGCTTTCTCTCTCTTTCTCTCTCTCTCTCTCTCTCTCGCTGTCTTTTTCTGAATCCAGGGAGGCCTCGCTGCTGGAGTCTGTCTCTAAGTAAATGTAGGTCATCTGTTTTTCTGTGACTCACTTCACACCAACGCAAAGGAGTGAGATGGAAGTGATAACATCTTTCCCCGCAGCCCTCCACCTCCACTCCCCCCTCTTCTTCCTCTTCTTCTTTTCTCCTTCCTTCACCTTGAGTGAGACACTTCTGGGCCTGCCCGTGTCCCCTGCCGACATGCCGCATGTGGACGCTGTCAGTACTCACCTTGCTGATTGACAGCTCTACATGCAAGTGCTTCTGAGAGTTTTCACCTTCTGCGAAGAAGCACCATTCCTGTGGTTTGCTCTCTTTTTGCCAAACAAACAGTATTAACCACTCCGTCTGTTGCGTGACCCTTAGATTTGGTTTACTTACGGCACAGTGCACGTTTCCAAACAGATCGGGCCACCAGGTTACTGAGTTCAGGCCCTGAGTTCTGGGATCTTGTGACTCTATGATGTTGACTCCTTTCTCTTATAGGATACACATGGCTTTGTCTAAAGATGTGAGAAAAGTGTTGACACTTCATTTTACCAGAGTCATGTTGTTTTAAGTAATTCATAATTTGTCGAGTAGGTTTTTTGGATTGGTTGTGTCGGATATGGACTCATAATCAACACATCAAACATGCCGAACCAGCCACTTCTGGAATTCTTGATGATAACCTGGCTGCCAGTAGAGGCACAGAAGGAAAAAACACAAATTTTAGGCAATTGCCAAAATGCTGACCTGATAAAATCTATGCCTAAGTCTATAATATCTTCAGAACGTGTATTTTGCTTCTTCCTGCTGTTAGATGCCCTTTTCCGACTGGAAACTAAACTTTGTACTCTACTCTCTCTATGGAGAGAGTCAGTTCATGGCACATAGGAGTTGATAAGCATGTTCAATTGTGACTTTGGTGTTTGAAATCCTTTGTGCGGATTCACCAAAGTGACACAAACTTAACAAACAAAGCAGAAGTAGACTAATAAATCTTGTGCCCCTCTAAGTTAAAAACAGAACTTATTGCTGATAGTGTGTGTCAATACCTCATACAACACCTACACTACCGGTCAAACGTTTGACCGGTGGTGTACACGTCAAAAAACCTGAACTATCCCTTTAAATAAAACAGAGCACATGATACAGTGCAGTAACATGTTTCTGTTTCGAGCTACATTTCCTTGAGAAAACGTCCAGACGGAAAAACTGGTTCAAGCTGTATGAAGCCACGTTTTGTACTCAGCTGACCTGACATAAGAGTGTTACAACTCACAAACTCAATTTCACACTGATTATTAACAAAATGAGCTCAAACTGTCACTGATGGAAAATTACTCGTAAGTGTGCCGACTGAAAACTGTTTCCACTTTCACTGTAATTCATTTTACATTACCCTTGATTTTTCTTTCACAGTGTCACGATCGGCGTTTCTCTGACGGAACTTTCCCATCTCATTATGCCAGTGTCGGAAATATATGTGAGGAAGAGGAGGATGATGAGAGAGCAAATGATTTTATTGGGAATAAATCTGCTTCCGTGGAAAAGTCTGTAGCTGACTTGGCTTGGCCTATTTGCACCGCTGTATTTTAACGTTGGTGGTAATAGAATTAGTTTCTTATTTAGCATTAAAGTTTGAAAACCACTGCTTTAGAAGACCCCAAATTACCACTACCACTCTCTTGCTGGGGCAGTTTCTGAGTAAACACTACAGTATGAAGTGGTCGTCTAGATTCAGTCGTCCTCCTTCTCCCTGTTTTTGGTTTCTTCTCAATCAGTGTTGTTGATTCTCAAGGGACAACGAACATCTGTGAAAAGGTCGATGAGACATTTAAGTCCAGAGTGAAATAGTGACTCATCCTCACAGACATCATATTAATATGGACAAAGCCTTCCAGTTTGGAAAGTGAAGAGGCGATGGGTCGACTCAGACTGAGCCTATTTCTGACTTAGTGTATAGCATCAGAAAATATTTTGATGTCAGTTTTGTATGTTCCCATTATGAGGAATATAGATAAATAGATAACGCATGGTACATATGAATTTGTGGTTGCAGGTTGCAGGTGGTGTCTCTAATTTTTTTGCCACGTTTTGTGCGTGGCCAAAGGTTGAGCCGATGATGACGTATTCGTTTGTGCGCGTTCCCTCTCCGACCTCTGTCCTGCCCCACAACCAGCCACAGAGCCCGTGGGCCGAGGACAGTTTATATCTCTGTCTTCCTTCGAAGCCGCTGGAGCGTGCTGCCGAGTTTATGGCACCACCGAAGAGCTCGGGTCACTGCACATCACACCTCGCCACTCCATCTCATTTTCCATCCATATCCATCCATCTGTACTCCAACACCTCCCCCCCCCCCATCTGTACTCCAACCCCCCCCCCCCCCCCCCGGCCACAGGGTGCATTGTGTGAAAGTTGCATTAACAGTGAAATGTTCCCACTGCCTCGAATATTCCTCCATTCCTTTCACTGCTTTCATTTTTCTCAAGGAAAATATAATGCATGATGTCTGCTCTGCCCGCGCTGACACAATAACTTCATCTGATGAGGATGATGCTTGATGCTTCTCGGCGGCTGTCTTCGCTCAGTGAGGCAGTTGTGTCTGATGGCGGTAAAGTAAATTGTTATGTTTAATTTGTAGCTTCGTGAAGTCTGTGCACATCTGGGTTTAAAGAGGGCTTAGTCTTTCCAAAACAAGACACTGCCTTTGTTGTTAAAGCAGCGAGCCAAGAACATCAGGTTGCAATCCTCTCCCAGTGTGAATACACACTGTGATGGGACAGACACACAGGCTTCATCTGGCTCTGATGTATCCTCTTATAATCAGTCATCGTTTTCATTCAGTGTGCATTCTCTTCAGAGAAATAAAAGGAAATTTGTATTTCTCGGTGATGACTTTACCCACAAGTGGATGGATGGATGGATGGATGGATTAGGGCTATTGAATGTCAGTACTTTTGTATTGTTGACAGAGTATTCTCTGTATCATCTAATATCAAATATCTTTTGTCATCCAATACCACCTTTCAGTACCTAAGGGGTTAATCAGCGTCAGTGAACCCGTGAGCATACAGCTGTTTGACCGAGATCCGATGCTGCTCATGATTGGCTGTCTTGAGGTGTGCAGGAAGTTATGACAAAGTTGCGGAGAAGAGGAAGACGTGTGTGTGTGTGTGTGTGTGGAGAGGCTAACACTTGTTTAATAAATGAAAGTTTGTCAAGAAGATGTAAAGTGACATAAAAAAAAAAATGTTTTGGGCCTTCAGCCATTTTGACAGGTCATTGAAGGGAAATCACACATGCAAATAATCAAATCCATGATGGCTGAGTTCCATTTAGCTTCCCCCAGTCTCTGGGTGTATGCATGCTGGTTCTCTGTCACGCTGTCCTTCTTTCTTTTTTCACTTTCTGTTTTCCTTATGCCTTGCGTATTTTTTTTTTTTTTAGTTCTTCCTAACGTTTACCTTGTTTGACTTTGTTTTTCCTCCTCTGATTGTCTTCCCTGCCCTGATTTGATTCACCTGTGTCTTATGAGTTTCACCTGTGTTCGGTTACTCGTGCCTCCCTGGTGTGTTTAGACTCCGTCCTCTCCAGTGTTTATGTTGGTTTGTTCTGTTTGTTTCCTGATTTCTGCTTTGCTCTGGTTCCTGATCAGGCTCAATGCATTCTCTGGTATTTAGCTATTTTTCTGTCCCTGCTTCACTGTTACTCCCTACTACTATTTTGTATTGTTTTTGCATCTTTATTTGTATTATTTGACTTTATTTGACTAAGGGTTTCAGTTCTGCTTTTTTTTGCTCAACACAATAAATGTTTGACTGCAAGAAGACTCGGCTGACTTAACCTGAAGATTTATTTTCTTGCAGTATTTAAGGTTGAAGATTTCATTTTATTATTGTTCAGAAATTGGTTTTGAAGTCCAGATATATGGATGTGAAGTGCTGTACAGAGGAGGAGCACTCTCCTATGGTCCATCACATACCTCCATTGGTGCTCACTTGTTTTGGATGTTTCTGTGATCCTCACGGGATTCTGCAAATTGTGTGTGTGCACTTAAGTGTAGATGCTGTGTGTTCTTTTGTGTGTGTGTGTGTGTGTGTGTGTGTGTGCAGAGCTGTCCACAGTGGTGCGCTCAGCAGTCATGCTCGGCTGCACACTAACACAATGTGACAGGGTAGAAATACCAGCACCGTCTATGCTCTCGCCCACCCACTGTCACACACAAACACACACACCAAGTTCACCCGCCATGTTCACCATCATCTCTCTAAACCCCCCCACCCCCCTACTCCATGCCCCCTCTGCCAATTGGCTGTCTACCTCCGTCACTCCACATCTTCTGCTCAGAGACAGAACCATAAGCCCTCCATGTTTCCCCCTCCCTTCCTCATGTCACCTCACCCTGAAAGAAACCTTCCCCCTTGCTTGTTGCTTACGTAGCGTGCATCAGTGACTGACGTGGTACTAAACAGGACATATTATGCAATGTCCCATTATGCAATGCCGCGTACGTTTTCATATGCTCATCCACCCAGCCTCTTGACATGACTTTGCTTTGTTGCCCAGTCTTTCTTTTAATATCTTCCTGCTGCTTTGTTTGCTTCCTAAACATTGAACCAAAGTGACAGTCACAGTAGGGAACAAGTCTTTGACATTTGCAATTGTAACAGTTTGAACCCTGACCTCTGTTCCTCTGTAGCTGGTGGGTTCAAGCTGATTGGGACAAGGAGAATTTCTAATGCCACATTATCTTCTTCTCTTAACATCAAACAAAAAGGAGAGATGTCTCTCTGTAACCTTCAGCTACAGCGTCTGGTGAAAGTTGACCTCATCATTCAACACCTAGCTTTAATTTTTATACCATTACACATTTTCACGCCTGGATGCTGCTGGATAAAAGCCCAGTGTCTGGCCACAATGCAGCTCCACTGAAGCGTTTCACTTTTTAGTGCCTTGCTCAAGGACGTTTTTGTTTCCCTTGTTGAGTGAGGAGCCAGCTGCCAACCACTTTCCTTCCTTTTTTATTTTTATTTATTTTTTTTTTTTTAATACTAATTAAAAATCAACAAAAATCCTGGAAACTCAAAATGGCTCACTCTTTATGGACACAAGCTGCTGGAGTGCTAACTGCAATGCGTTTAAACATAATATATAGAAAGCCATAAATAAATCACATGTTCAAACATATGTAGAGCCATATATACACATGCATACATTTTATTAATATTATACATTAACAGCTTTCATTTTTTTTCAAACCAAATTTGAACATTTCCTCTCTTAATACCATGTTTTGTCATGAAAGTTTTAATATAACTGAACCGATCATACAGTAAAGTAGTTCCTCTGATTTTTATATGACAATACTGTATTGCTTTTTTTTTATTCACGATTCCAGAAACACAACAAAAGAAGCGAGTGATGTTTCTGAATATGATGATAATGTGGCAATATAATATGATTAGGAATCATTTGATTTCTCTCTGTCACAGTGTGTACATGGGTCAAACTGACCCATCATATTGCGTATATTGTTTGTTTAAACTGAATTCAATTTTCTTCATAGAAAAATAACTAGAGACCAGAGTGAGATTGAAACATTTATCATTGTCTTGTTTACCTTCAGTTAGAATCTGAATCGAGTAACATTGATCTGAATGAGACATGGGGGTTAAGTGCTTTTTCTGCTACTGTTGACAGTAAAGATGCCAGGCTGAGAGGGAGGGGCAGGAGAATAAATTAAAGCCACAGCTGCCACATCAGTGCTCCCTCCTTTAACCACTTTGACCTTTTATAAAGAAGAATCTATATTAAGACTGAACAGCCTGTTTGTATTTTCCTTCTGCATCACTCTCCCCCTCTTTTGCTTCATCTCACTCCTGTGTTTTTTTCCCCCTGTCCTCAGGGAGATGGCTGTACGCAGAAGCACTGTGGATCACTGAGCTTCAGCACATCATCGCCAAAGAAAAAGCCATTTTTTTCCACTCCTGTATTTTTTCTAAAGCACTGAGCAGGACAAGTGGCTTGACATGATGCTGCTGTTCCTGTCTTGAATTTGTTCTGCGTAAGGCCGAGATGGTCTCGGTCACAGAGTAGTTAAGGTTTTGTTGCATTATTGATGTAATATGGTTTTCTTGTTCTTGTCAAAGATTATAAGTCATATGTAACTTTTGGGGTTGTGCAACAAGGGCAGACTTGGGTCATAATATCATGTGACTTAGTTTTAATAATTGTTGATATTTAAAGTGTGCATGAAGCAAATGCAGGGAGAGACTCTCCTATGTATGTTAGAAAAAAGTGGCTGAGAACATGTAAAAAATTACAAATGTAGAGATCAGGGCATGTAAAAATTTGCATAGTCCCTCCTTAAATGTGTTTATTTCCTGAAGTAGATAGAGGGAGAGAGTGAAGGCAGGACTGTAGTTAATCCAACTCTGTTTGTGCACAGTATGTGCAAGTTAGTGAAAATGATGCGTCTCTGCGTGTTTATTCAGCAGGAGATTTGATACCAGAACATTTGTGTTTATATTCTGCACAAACACTGACGAACAACGACGTTCCCCTGCTTAGGTCCTCAGCGTGTACGTGCATGTGTGTTTGGCTCCTCTAGCGGACACAACCCCAGCTTTTCAGAGCAGGGAATATGGCAGAATTGTTCAACACATGAAACCTAAATTTTAAACACTTAGCGACTTTGGCTTTGGTGACTGAACAAATTTGACAAGGTGGTTAGTAACACATGTTCCTGTGGGGTGACAAAGTCAGAAGTGGTATTTCTCTGTGGCTTTGCATGCTCTTTAAGAATGGAGTAAGAATGGAGGACTGGTGATTTTCCAGATTTCATCTACAATGGTGTAGTTTTCGCAGCAGTGCAGCCCTGAAGGCATCCCTCTTGGATCCTCTCCAGTTGACTGGTGATGGGGGGGCCTGGTAGGGACTACAGGCTGGCTCCCTTCCAGTCCAGTGGGCATGAAGCAGGCCTCTGAGGCTACTGGGACTTCCCTTTACACCAAACCCCTCTGCCCTCCATTAACCAATTAGAAGAGAGAATTGCTTAACTGGACATATGAAAGACTGTGTGCAGGCTCAGAGGAACAGGAATAAATCAGGAGTAACTGGGGTCACAGAGAAGAAAAGAAGATGGTAGTGAGAAAGGACAGAAAAAGTGCATGTGTGAAAACGGTAGATCACAAATACCAAGCACAGCAAACATCATACACATCAATGCAACCCCCCCCCCACTGCATATGATTCATCTGTCGCACATTCCACACTGAAATGTGTGTTGCCAAAATACACAGGCCTGTGATAGATGTTTATGAGCTAATGTCAATTTTCTCCTGTGAATTTACTGTCAGCAGATGATGAATGCACTCAATATCGCTGGTTATTCATCTCATATATTCTCTGCAACAGCTCCCACTGCGGAACTATGTCTCACGAGCACCAATAGGTGTCGTCCTTGCTCAAGTTTGTCACTGAAGCGGTGTGGCTGGCAAAGAAGGAGCTACCCTTTTCAAAACTGCTGGGGCGTGATATGGTGTAACGCTACATTGTTGCCACAGCTCTGTCAGCATGAGGGTTACAGAGACAAAGACATCTCTCTGTGTGTGTTTGTGTGGGTTTAACAAGTTCAGAGATAAACAAATGTTTTGTGTGCGGACGCTGAGTTCAGAGAGTGCAAAAGCTGCAGATGAAAGCAGGTGACAGGTGAAGGACAGAGTGTGTACACAGTGTCACTTTGCCCTCATCATTTGCCTTTTTATGTGTGTGCCTGTGTGCACCTGTCCTTGTCCTCGCTATTCTCCTGTAAGAGACCCACATCAATTCATAGGGCCTCTGCCCTTTTCCTGGGGCTGCTGGGGAAATGTGATGTGACAAGTGGGATGAGCAAGACGGAGCGAGGGCAGAGGCAGGCGGGGTGATGGTGGTGGTGGGGGGGGCGGGGGGTGGCAGCTGGGGCGGTTATAGGTAGATTCCAGAGGACATAAGTTTGAGTGATGCACACAAGGCTGTCAAACAAAGACAGGCTGCATTCTGACAAACCCCTGCATACTTGAAACAGGCAGCCTTTTTACAGAGGATAGACATGCACAGACATTAGCTTTTAGTTTGAAAGGACACCAGAAAACTTGAGCCTGCATGTGTGCTGCATGTACTGTGCAAATAAGGCCAAACCATTGATACCTTTTTTGAGTATAGTTTATTACAAAATGCACATCTGGCAAAACAATATAACAATTCTAAAAACTTAGTTTCAGATCATAAGTTACAGCTGATTCTAATAGTGAAATTTAGCGCTGTTAGTGCTGCTGCTTGCATGTAGCAAAAAAGACAACAAGGGCCTTTCTATGTGAAGTTTGCTTGTTCTCCAAGTGTGTGCGTGGGTTTTCTCTGGGTTCTCCAGTTTCCAATACTCCAATGTTAGGTGGACGTTCTAAATTGACCATAGGTGTGAGTGAATGGTTGTTTGAGTCTGTGTGGCCCAGCGATGGACATAATGACATGGCAGTGCTACCACGCAAATAATTTTTACATTTCTCAATTTCTGCCACATACAACATGGGCAAAGTGAAGTTACAGACCCACAATGCAGTTCAGCAATGGTTGACACCACCCCATTCAAAGTGAATGAGAAGCATTTTGACACGCATGTGAGACAGACCACTATATTCTAAGGACAATCACAGATGAAGGTAGTTTGGACAGGGACATAGGTCTCTCAGGGTTCGTCCACACGGAAATGGCATTTTGGGAGACCTGAAACTATATTTTTGGTCCTTGAGTGGAAAAACCCCAAATATCTCCCTTGGGTTTTTGTGTACACGGTGTATCCACTTTAACAATGGCGGATTAAACAGTCTCAGGTGTCTGTGTACAGAGAAATTTTACATCCAGCAACAATCTGTCCAATCAGGAGCTGGAACTCCAAAAATACACCCCTTCTCAGATTAGTCTGCTTGTCAGTGAATAAATGCCACACCTCACCAAGTGGTTAGTGAGGTGAACTGTCACAGAATATGTTTGCTGCTGTTTTTATCCACTTTTATCAGCTTTTAAATATGCTTGCGTGACAAGAGATCACATGCTCCACCTCTGGCTACTGTATATGTGTCCGCAGATTGATTTGGTTTGCAAACACAGAGGCATCCAAATGACAATATTGCACAGACATCGCAGAGATGGCAAACATGATAAAATACAGCCACTAAACATAGAAATGAGGAAAAAAAGAGACAGAAAGGACAAGCTATCTTTATTTCGTCATCAATGAAATCTGATGAACGCAGATAAATCAAATCTGAATGGCCACGTTTGCCACTTCACTCCATTTGTTTATTCCACCAGTGCATTCAGCTACAGTAGCTTGTGGTGAGCAGACACTTGTGTCTGTAATGGGCAGCAGATGAGAAAGGGGGTGAGAGGGGAAATGACAGCGAGAGAGAGAAAATGAGAGGAGGTGAAATCTATTAGTGTGACAGGCTTCCTATAAAGCTGGAGACCTGGGGACGTACTCCAAGTGCTTAGTGCAAAAAAGAGAGAGAAAGCGAGGAAGAAAAGACATACCAGATGAGACAAGAGACGAAAATTAGAGGAAGTAAAAGGACCAAAATAAATGACAGAAACAGAAAGAAAATAGTGCTGATGTGCATGTACAGAAACCACTGAAACTGGACCTAATGAAGGAATTCTCAGAATTGTGTAGAGCCAGAATGGAAAAGTGAATTCACAGTGTGTGTGTGTGTGTGAATGCATGTGCATGTAGAATGATATGTGTGTGCATCTCTGTATATACGCGTGCATGCTTGCTCTCCTCTCTCTCCCCCTCGTTTATGAGTGCTACCACAATGAGTGTGCTCCATATGTATGTCAGCTCCAATCACTCAGTGAAACAGGGCTGGGGGGTGGTGGGTGGGAGGCCTCATTCATGTCCACATCAGTCCATGGCTGAGTGAGCATCTCGGACCTGAAGTGAGAAAAAAGTTTTTCGGAAGGAGGCGACAGATGAGAGTGCAGAAAGGTGTCCTTTAGGGGGGAAGGGAGGGAGGGAAATAACATTTTTAGTGGATTCAGCATGTGAGCAGAATCACTGGTTTACTACTAACATCATAGGATGTCCATGCATGTATATAAACATGGACGTAGCCATGCTGTTGCAGAACAAACTCCTGTTGTGAAGCATCAAGATTTGCAGATTTGACCTGTGGCATGTCAGAGTTTGCAACCAAAAATTCACACACATCACCTGCAATCAGTCACACTGGTGTCCACTTATATGTGCCCTGTTTTATTGTCTATTTTCCTCTAAATGGCAACATAATTTACAAAATGGACATTGTGTTCAACCGAAGAAGACTTTTAAGTGCTTAGGAAAATGTTTACTGATGTTATAAATCAAATAAGAAGTAAACATTAAGTCATAGATTTCCATTCAAACTATGGTTTATTTATTTATTTAATTGTTTTGGGCAACCAGTGGAGTCACCCCCTGCTGGCGATCTACTACCTGTATTTTTGACCTACTTCTTTGACTTCACTTCAAACTGGAGGACTATGTTCATTTTTACATGCAGTCTCTATGGCTAATATAATCTCCTCCCAGTCTTGCTTTATTCTTTTTGTTTTCTTTCCCTCCCCTCCATAACTCAGTTATTCTTTCTCTGCTGTCAGTCTCCGTCCTTCTCATTCTGTGCTGCCCCACCCGTGTGTACTTTGACACCCAACTCCTGCTTGGCCGGGCAGAGGGTTGGCCCCAGCATTCAGCGTCCTAGACCTCAGTCATGTGACGCTGACCCGTTATGTTTTACAAGTCTGCAGTGCAGTGAGGGGGCCTCCGAGGAAAAGGGCTGCGTTCACCAGCAACAGGAAGCAAAGTACAACTCGGAGGGGAGAAGGGGAGAGTGTGGGTGTGGGTGGGTGTTTGGGTCGGTGGGTCAGGAAGCAGTATTTCAAGCGGTGGAACTCCACTATAAAGTTTGACATCAAGAAGCTCAGAGTGTTTGAGCGAAGCCGAGTTCAAGCGTGCTGTGTTTGTCTGTCTGGACTGCAAAGTGGATTTTTTCCACCTGGCTGATGTTAGATTTTTCAACGTTATTGACATGCTTAGATGAGATCGGGCCTTAATCTCTCCTTTTCTCTCCCTCTCTCTTCAGCTCCCTTTCTCTCTGCCCGCTCTAAATCTCACGCATCTGAGCCTCCTCTCTCCCCCACTCTCCGACTTTAGTTTATTCCCAAATGAATTGACCTTCACTATTGCTTAGCTCTGTAGTGCCGTAACTCTGCTCTTGCTTGCTCTGTGGCCATAATCTACTGCTGTAGACACAGATGGAACACCACCCCCCCTCCACCCCCCAGCCTCCTACACACAAATACGCACATGCATCAACAGTGCATGCACCAGAATGGACTTGACACAGCAAAGTAAGTACACGGAGCATTGACTGTGGATACTTACAGGCAATTTTGTTGGAGAAACACACAGAAATATGCACACACACACACATACTGTACATACAGTACATACATCTGTGTCATTCCTGGGAGATTGTAGCCCATTAAATGAGAGGGGCCAAGTCCAGACTCTCAGATCGCTGCTGTTCCCCCCTCTTTGTTCCCCAAATCAGGAACAGCTGTGCTCCTCCACAGTTGTAAGTCACTCACTCAGTGGAAATTTAAAAGCCATTAACTAAGACCCTCTTTGCTGCCCCACCCCTTTTTTTGTGTGTGTATATGTGTGTTGCTTCTCCACACAGTGACACATTTCCACAGTGAAAGTCAAAATATCTTACTGGTCCTGCACATCATCTTTGAGACAGCGTCTCTTAAAGAGGCCTCTCTTGTTGAATCCCATGGTTTTTCCAGTAAAACATCACGGGGCAGAACACGACCTTGTCTCGCTTGTGTTTGGTCCACTGCACGGCCGCGTCACAATCTGCCTCCCACACCTTGAAGACTTCGCTGTGTTCCAGTCGTGAGTAGCTGGGAGGGGTCACATGAGGTCATGTTGTCTTTGTCCGTGGAACAACAAAAACAGGACCCCGCTGAAATAGCTTGCTGCTTGTCCACTTTCTTGGCTTAGCCAGCGTATCACTTTGCCAGGAAAGAACAACAAGCTTGGAGACTTTCATAAGCCAAGTCTTTCAAGCTCATTATATAGTTGCAGACACAGCTGCATGCATGGACATACACAGCAAGCAGATGTTCACAGTGTCGGGGACAGAAAGACAGACAGACAAGGAAAGGAGGAGATAAAGGAAATGGGAGTGGGACTATAACATTGAGAGGGGACATTTGAATGCCAAAAGTTAAATCTATGGTTCTTTGAGCTGTTTTCCTTTTGTCTCCTGCTTAACTTTCCCTCCCTCCTCTATCTCCAGTGGAGATCTCTCATTTCCTGCAGAGCCAATGTTGATTTCATACTAGAGCTCAGGGCTTAGAGTGGGAGTCTGTGAGATGAGTAAGGGGGGAACATGGGGAGGAAAAGTGTGGTAGTATTTGGGCTCAGGCCAAAAACAACCTTAACCTCCACATCGCTCAACTGCACTGTGCTGATTTTAAAAATATAAGCACGCTAGTTGAGGTTTTCTTTCTTACTCTATCACACGCGCCTCAACACCTGGTAGAAGCTGCAGTACCACTACACTCTTATATCAGATAAAGACACGCTCCAGTGGGGCGAGAGGCACCTCAACAATATTTAGGGGAGAGGAGAGTGCATTCAATCTCCTCTCTGCTTGTACAGTGGAGTGTGTGTCATCTTTTAAGATTTTTGTCTCAAATTATATGTATTCATCCTCATTTTACTTTGCCAATGTCCTCTGTTATTTATGTCTTTATTTGTGCTGTTGACATGTGCTTGGAAAAAATAGCCCGAATGCTATTTGCAGCTTTCCAGCAGTATAAAAGCCTTTACATATCAGACACAGTTATTTATTTGCATGTATTTTTTTTTTTTTTAAACCTGTATCAAGTCAATGGTCAATGCAGCTTCCACATGTATGTTTTCATGGTCTGGTTTCCTGCTGGCGTGGCTAACATGAGCATGTGCCATCACAATTACCTTTTTTTTTTCTGGCACCTAAATTTACATTTTGTACTTGTAAGGGGAAAAATGCGGCATTTTAAAAACTCTACCTAAAGATTTTTGTTCTTGTTCTCAGTCTATATCCTAAACTAAGATAAATGACTGCTGGCCTCATCTACCTACTTATTTGCTGTTCAGATACCAGATAACCAGTGGCAACGTCTAATACACCCATAACATATTAAAATGCATAATATTTTGTTGTTAAGATCAAAGTGATTCACAGAAAAAAAATCCAGTCATCATTTTGGTGTGAAAGCCATTGAGTAATACTGTAAGTAACGCTAACTGTGAATCATGATGACCTTGTAAAATCCAACATGAAGGGATGTTTAAGTGTGCCAGTTTCTATGTGGTGTAACTTTGACCTTTTTGAGCTGAAGGTGATACTTAAGCATAAAGAGAGTCGCTTCAATTTTACTGAGCGGCATTAGGAACAACTAGAATGTCGACACTTCACCTCGTGTTTATTTTGTTTATCTCACCAGCAGTAACCAAGGAAGAGGGTAAAGTTCGACTGCGGTGTCTATACTCACATTCAAAACTGACTGTAACACTCAGTTAACTGTGGCACGGGGCAATTTCTGCTCTTCACTTCCTTTCTCATATTGTTAGCATAGATGAAGCCTTCTAGACATGAACAGCTGCTGCCCCCAGCTTTCACTTCCCCTTCTATGAAACCACACATCTATCTGTTACCACAACAAGTTCCCCAAACGTGGCCTCATAGGCCCTCTGTACCTCCCCCAGTGCCAACACATGCACATGCAGGAAGACACATGAGCACAGACTTATATTAATATTTCAGTGGGTGATGCTCTCCCTTGTGACCATGGTTGATTAATGATATTTCTTTATCTGTGAACAGTAGTCAGACGTTATGTTGGAAACTGCATTAGATGTCCATCACATTTAAACCACGGTATAGTGGTGTTTAGAGCTTGGTCATCTGGTGAGATTCCAGCGCTGCACACAGGAAGTGATTACTTTTATGTCAAAACAGACCAACAAAATGGTTGCAAATGGGTAGGAGTGTGACTGAAAACACAAAGAATCAAAGTGAATTCTACTGCTCAAAAAACCTGATTGTTGAGTAGTTTGACTGGACACTTCTTGCTCCCACCCCTCCCTGCTCTGCTGCTATATACACACAAAGTCAGCTCTGATAGTATTGCCTGACAGAAGCTATTCACATTTCACACAAATAATACAAAAATAATACAAATAATACATTGCTTTTGTTCACTGAGACAAAACAGAGGCAAAATAATATAATAAGAGCGATAACCAAAAAAATCACCAAAGCATGGCTTTAAGGTGTTTTCAAAATTTGTTTTTGAACATTTAAAAACAGTGTCAGGAACTTTCATTTCCTGTGTGCAGATCTCTCCGCGTCAGACTGTCACCCCTTCATGCAGAGATGCACTCACTATAACTAACCACATTGCACACACCTAATTTGGCATACACTGGTACCATAGTGTACACACACACACACATTGAGCTAAACAGAGCAGGATTGCGTGACTGAGGCTTCTCACCTCTCTTTCTTTCTTTCACTCAACAAAAGTATGAAAAAAAGTCCCTCACCCACAGTAATGTGAGAACTGTGTGTGTGTGTGTGGATGTGTTCAGTGTCTGTCTGGGGCACAGACTGACAGTGCCCTTGTTTGGCCTCTGTCACCTACACAACTGTATGCACTCTGACACATGCATTAATAGAACTGAGCCATTGTGCCCTCACACACACACACACACACACGCACACACACACACACACACACACACACTGACTGACAGTATATAGCCAGTCAGTCAGAAGAAAACACATCTCACATACTTGAGATGTTTCACTCAATTCATTACTTCACAGCTTTGTTTGTATTTAAAGTCTAAATTCAATACACTCCTCCGTTTTCACACTGCCTCCTCAAAGCTCTTGTAATTTATGAATGTACTCATTGACTGAAAAGCTCATCCTGCTCATTGTCTGTTATAGTTTGCCTTTGGGATTTTTGGTTTAACCGGTGCAGGGCGAAGGTGTGGGCTGTTAGTGGTGAACAATAGCTTTCAGATGATCTCGTTCCCTCTACCAGAACTCCCTGTTTATGGAGGCATTTTTCACGAAATAAAATATCTAATAAAAACAATATCCAACAATAAGGAAGGTATTCCTTTAAGCGTGATTGTGCAGTTGGCTGCCAAAAAACCCAAACACTCTCTTGATCCTTTGCACTGCTGCCCACAGGCTGAAATGCTCAGACTTCTGATGGGGAGGCAGTGGCCAGGTGGCTAATTGAGCTGTTCCCAGTGCAGCCTGTGACTGCGTGCCGCCCTGTGCCAAGGTGTTGGGGTTTCCCAGGACTTAGTAATAGATGTTTTCATTCCCTGTAAAGTGTGTCCAATTGTTCTGCCCCATTGGCAGAGAGGAGGAACGTAGTGCAGAATGGGGAAAAGGACAGAGTCACACACATCTCAGCAGAGAGTTATCGGGTCAAGTAAGCACTCTGATCATTTCAGAGAAGTCGATTCAGTTAGTATTTGTGATTTTTGAGTATGGTTATACTGAATACAAGGAAAAAGATAATGAGGAAAGCGCTCAAGTATGGTGCACACTGCAACAATATCCTAGTGCATTGTTTTAGGTTGCAACACAGTATATGATGTCTTTTCATGGAATGTGGTGGCATTGCTATTTCACTGCAAACTGAGTGGGTAACCCTTTCATATGTCCTACAGGCAAGGGCCTTGTTTTATGGAGGTAGCAACCGGCACTAATTATATTTCTACAGCTGCCCAAATGGAGAAACAAGCCAAAGCGTGCACACTTTGAAACAGAAGCTTAATCTACATAGGAAAAGAAAAAAATCATGATGCATAAACCAACATTAAAATATTTGTATCCATGGAGGGACAGTCGATCACAGGGCCAACACACAGGAACAAACAACCATTCACTCTCATATTCACACCTACTGTCAATTTAGCATTTCGAATTAACCTCTGCATGTTTTTGTGTGCGAGGATCCAAACCGTTGACCTTCTTGCTGCCAGGAAAAGCTAAGCACTACTCTGTTGTGTGGCCCTGCTGATGAACAATTTTGTATGTGAAGTCCACTGTAGTTCCCTGATGCACTTGGGAAAGGGAGGGTTGAGTGAAGGAGTCCTACGTTTTGTTGTCTGACGTACTGGACCTTTAAGGCATCAGTATTATTCCGCAACCAAGGCAAAAGAGTTCGTCTTTTGACCTGAACTGAACTTCTTAATCAAATAACCAGTTAATATACAGTCGTATTATCATACAACTGCTTGTAGTAGAAGGCTGATTATCTTGCGTCAAACTTGTTTTCTACTTTCACAAATATACTTTCCTGTTGTTCCCACTCTTGCTCCTTTAGGCACCTCTGAACAGAAAGTCGAGGAGATGTGCTGTTATTTATTCATGCACACCTGCGCAGACGTGAGCTTAATAATGACAGACCTTCCACTGAATTTCACTGAGACGTGGAGCCAGGATTGAAGCAGCCGCATCTCGGATAACGTGTCAAGTACCAATAGAATTTTGAAAGCATTCATTTCTCAAAACAGCAATTTCTATGTATGTATGAGTTGCAGTTTTTTTTTTAATTTGTATTTCTTGGGAGTGATTGTAGGAAGATTCGCCGGCTGTGAGGGATCAGTTTCAGGATAGTAAACATGGTTGAGTGCCCCCCACTCCTTCCCCAACTCTGTAAAGGGCCTCTTTTGAAATGGTTGAGCCTATGGGTGTGCCCCCTCCCCCCACCCCCCTCTGCCACCCCTCTTTTCCTCTTCATGTTTCCTGTTGAGCTGGCTAGACTCCTTTGACAGATTTACAACTCTGGGGTCAAAGTTTTCCGACGGCAGCAGATAAATCTTACACCACCACCACCCCCTGCTTCTCCTTCACCTGATAGAACGACACACACTCTGTACAGCTGCCCTGCGTTGCCCCCACCGTCCACTCTCCACCCTCCATCCACTCACCACCACATCCTTTCATGTGTAAAGTGCCTTTTTTTCCTTTTTTTTTTTTTTAAGAAAAAGGTTTGTGTCTGTGTACCTATGTGTGCATGAACACGTGTGTGTGTGTGAGTGAATGTCTGCATGCAGAATAAGTGCTTTGCAGTTTTGTGGTTAACAGAAAGAATGCAGGACATTGTTCCTAAACCATAAAGACAGGCTCTTCATGTTCCTTTTTTCTTCTTTTTCCTCCATCACACTTTCGTATTTTGTTGCTAGAGTGTGAAACAATGCCTTTGTCTCCTCTTCTCCACTTGATACAGTAGATAAGAAGAGCAGGCGTGTTCTCCATTCCATCAGCATGCCATCATGTGTATTTTCTTCACTATTTTCCGTCTCTCTCTCTCTCTCTCTCTCTCTCTCTCTCTCTCTTTGTCCTACTACATGCACACTGTCCCTCTTTCTCACTCATCTGACCAACTGTAAAACCCCGTTTTCACCAAGCAGTACATTTCACTCCAGTTATGCATTTTAAACAATTACTTGCCGATTCAAAAGTTGTAAAGGGTTTCAAAACTCACTACTCTGCGGTGAATGATCGACAATAGAAATGCTGCTTCTGGGCAACAACTAGAATACAATGGGAAATACATGAAATTTGCTAGTTTTAAAGGCCGTAATGTTTCCTCTTTTTTTTTTCAACAAATAACAAATTATGTGTCATGCTGGTATGATTTTTTTTTACTATTTGTGTAGTTGACACAGATATCACCATTTGGCCCATAGACCTTGCAGTGGACACATAGCTTAACTAGCCTGGCTGAACCCAACTGATTCTGCCAGCAATTTCATTTCCCTCTGCAGCCACATCTGGCAAAGACACTGTTTTGATCAACTGCAGAATCTCCTAAAAAAGGGAACCAATCACAAACTCCTGGCACGCGAGAGGCAGGCTTAACATGGTTGACAGAACAGCTGTCCCTCAAATCATCCGTTGCTTCCATTTTAAGTGACTTGCTCCATGGAACCCCCCCCCCCTAGGCAAAAGTCATTAGACGCCATAACTAGATAGCCATCACTCCTAGAAAAGTACAACAAGTGCACTTGTTGACACATTTTCTGATTGGTTGAAGGTCTATCAATTGCACACAGAGGCATTTCAATCTAAATCTGTTGGTCAAGCCTCTTGAAAGTGGGAGACACTAAACCCTCTCCAGTCCGATGGTAGCCAGGCAGCTTAACATTCATTCCTATTAATTCGCCTTCCTTCTATCACAGCATCTGTGTCAAACATCTGCAGCTTCAATGGGACTAAAATCAAGAGAAGAAATTAGGGAGAGTGTTGCTCTCTCTTTCCTCTTCATCTCTGATCAGAGTTGTATCTAGCGAAATTTGCACTCTTTTCAGAAGCGACTGATTTGAAATGATTTGGAGCAGTGACAGATCCATAAAGCAGCCACTGGTTTAGACTAATTACTGTTGATCTGTTATGACAGCCAATGATTAGGAGCAGATAGGAAGAGAAGGCAAAGAAAAGAGAAAAAGAAGGCAGTAATACAACATTCTGGATGTCAACTGCCATAAAAAAACACCAAGAACAAGCAAACACACTCGATTCTTATCAAACCTTGACCACAAACAAATCTGGCAAATCGTAAAAGTAAACTAATAACAGAGACAGTGAAGGACCTCATGTGCAAGACTCACTGACATTATGAAATGCTGTCAATAATTAAATTATATGCACTATAAAACTGGAATACAGCATTTTTTATTATGTAGAGACCTTGACTCAGCCTCGGTCTAGTCCTAGAAAAAGTATCTTTCACACTTAAGACCTTGTGTAACACATGCCGTTTTATTGAGTAAGCGGAGAACACGCTATGTTTTCCTTCTTTGCTTGAGCTTCTTGAGCCTTGCGACCTTGTAAATCAGTATTGATTTCCATCTCATTTTAACCGTAGAGTAATATCATATTCTTTATAGCCTGCAACAACAAACATTCACCAATATACACACACTTTCTTCCCATGGCACTGGATCAATGGACATGATTGATTTGGTGGTGTGCTGGCAGCCACTCCTGATCAATGTTAACCTGGCTGATGGCCGCAGACTGTACATCACTGTCATTCACAGTGTGTGTCGAAGTAATTGTGACTGAGTCCTCTATCACTTCCTTCACCTATGATTGATCAGTTTTTTTAAAGTAATTTTTGGTCATATTATTTTTGTTTTGCTGCTGAGAGGTAAGTCATCAGAATTGTACTTAACGTTGTTGTCAAGGATTTCTGCAAACCACAGATACACGTCACTCACATTAATAGCTAAAATGACTTTAATTTGGGTTTAACCACTTGTGATACTGAAATGAGGATATGTTGGTGATGAAAGCTGCTTTTAAATTGCTGCCTTCGGTTTGTTTAGTTCGTCCATTGTGGGCTATTGTGAAAACATGGTGTAAAAAATGCTGGCCTTTTTAGAGCTGACCCACCTTCTGATGTAAATATACAAAACTTATTTTAGTGTGCACAAAGATTTGTTTTTTAATATAAAGTTGTTGTTTTTTGTTTTGTTTTTTTTAGATAAAAACAAATGTTAATGCATATTATTGTTTGAGGACTGAACTGATGCCATGTACTCTTGAAATAGGAATGTTGTTGAGATCTGTGTTTAAACTGTGCGTTGCATTGTCTGTGAATTTCCATTTGCAAAACATCAGCAGAGTGCATGTATGTTTGTCTCTACGTGTGGACCTGTGAAGGACTGGCGAACCTGTCCAGGGTGAACCCGCCTTTTGCCATTTGTCAGCTGGGATTAGGCACCAGCAATGCCCCCCCCCCCCCCCCCCCCCCCCCATGTCCCTCATGTGGAGGATAAAGGGGTAGAAGATGAGTGAAAACATCAGCATGGCACTGGCCAAAACACAAATATCAAAGCTTCAAAATGGGAGTGCAGATTTTTATGGGTGACATCATAACCATAAAACAAATGCTAGAAATGCTGATATGATTCACGTGAAACACTACATACACCAAATTGTAGTTTAAACACTTTTCCTGCACAGAACTGACTTTACAAATGCAACAATTTGCTTCCATGAAATTAACTCACTCCCTGCCTTCAAATCACAGCTTAAAAGACCCTTTTTTTAGATGAGCATTTTCCGTTTGACCTTCTCACTTCTCATTATTGCTGTTGTTTTGTTCTTTTGTAGCCGCCTGTGTTCCTGTTTTATTTACTATTTTAACATTCTGAGGTGGCCTTGATTGTGGTGAAAGAATGAATGAATGATGAAGAATGATATTATTTATTATTATTATTATTATTATTATTATTATTATTATTATTATTATTATTATTACTAGAGTTTACAGAAAGGTGAAAAAAAATAGTTTGTGTGCCATTTAATGGATCATTATAAAACTCTTCAATCTTTTTAAATATTACTCCAATAAGAAGCACACCCCATATTAGTCAGCTATCAAGCAGAATGTAATAAAATCACTTTGTAGATACCAGGTTTGCACCAGTTATCAGATACTCTAGTCTGAAGAAAGAGTGATGACAATCTGAGAGCGTGTAAACACTTTCTTTGCCCTGACACACCCTGGCCACAGGTCATCCTTTTTTGCACACAGCTTACACACACACATACACACACACACCGGTTTTACATTCTTTGTGTGGACACTCATAGACATAATGCATTCCCTAGCCCCTTACCCTAACCTTCACCATCACAACCAAATGCCTTAATCCAAACCTAAAACAAGATCTTAATCCCCGGAAGGCCCGTTAAAGTTGTAAGGACCAGCCAAAATGTCCTCACAAAGATAGGTTTGCTTTACATTTGATCCACACAGCCTATTTAAGATACATACACACACACACAGAGATCCTTGCAGCTATACTTATAGGACACTCCACTGACTTCCATTCATTTGGACCACCTAAGCAAAGCCTTATCCCTAACCTTAAGCTAACCACAATAAAAATCTGAGCCCTAAATTTAACCAGTTCCTGATTAATGAGGATCTGCCTCATTAGGACCAGGTTATAGTCTGGTCCCCGTGAGGACGTCCTGACAAAGTCAGTGTTTATGCCAGCAAAGGTCTTAAAGAGGAAACAAATACAGGTACTCCCTCTCTCTCTCTCTCTCTCTCTCTCTCTCTCTCTCTCTTTCTGACACTCACACACACACACGGACACTATCAGCGGCACATCAGAAATGACAAAACATCACATTTCTTGTGAAACACTTCATGCTCTGCAGCGTGCACTTTGTCAAGCAGTGACCTTGAATACTTAAGAGGCCCCTTGGTGGAGGTTTCTCCCCTAGTGCTCTTCACACACCAGTGCTGTGTGGGATTAGTGATATGATGGAGAAGAGAAGAGAAGAGAAGAGAAGAGAAGAGAAGAGAAGAGAAGAGAAGAGAAGAGAAGAGAAGAGAAGAGAAGAGAAGAGAAGAGAAGAGAAGGGTTAAAGCACAGAAAGTCGAGGGAATGAAATAAAGAGCGGTGGGATGTGTAGACATACATCTGACTCTCTCCAGGGAAATTTTATCATGGCGTGTGTGTGTCTGTGTGTGTGTGTGTGTGTGTGTGGGGGGTTCTACTGGAGCGAAAGATTGAGATGAACTGAACCGAGATAGTGGGAGCTTTAGGGGATTTACAAACGAACAAACCTGTTGTCCTCTCCTCTCCTCCCCTCCCTCACTTTCCCCTTCTCTGTCCCATCATCCTCCTCTGCCAACTGGACATGCTCCTGATATCTGGCTGGGTCCCCACATAACCTCTATGGAGATTTTATGTCATTGGATTAAACTTTGCACCAAAGACTCCTGCTCCTTCTCTCATGTTCTCACTTGCTCTTCCACTAGTCGTGACACTCATTTTCCACATTTCACACCACCGCTTTTGTTCTAAGCATTTCTGTATTTGTTCTCATCCTGAGAGAATAAAGAGAAACAGAGAGCTAACGTCACTATTAGGTCTCATTCAGTTGGATTCAACTTGGCTCTGTACACCTTGTGTCATTCCACTGGTGCAGTAATGGCTGTAATATCCAGCGACAGGCCGGCTTTCCACTTCGATAAGCTTGTGTCCTTAAAAGACAGGACAAATGAGGCCAACACAGGGAGAGAGAGGGAGGGATATAGAGAGATGCGAAAGGAGGGGGACATCAAAAAATAATGAGATGTGTAGATGGAAGGGTGATGGGTCAGGGGATGAGGGAGGAGAGGATAAAATATAAATTAAAAAAAAGAAAGTAAGGACATTCAGCCTCTAAAACTGTTGCCTTCCTCCCTTCAGCATGGAGTTCAACTATTCCACCAGAGATCAGTGACCTTTCAGAGCAAACTTTGATGAAACTTTGCATGGATTACTTGGCTGCTCCAATGAGGCGACAAAGAGACACAGAATAGAACAAGAGAGAGAGAGAGAGAGAGAGAGACACAGAGAGCATGGACTGTATTCCTGAAACTAGGCCAGTCACTGTCTAGAAATTTGGACTCATGTTCCCGTTTCCAAACCATTTTCCCAGAGGAGCTAGCCTGCCTGTCGTCTGTCTGCTGTGCTGCCTTCACTGTCCTCATCTGTTTCCTGCTTTTCTGGCGTGTAGCACTTTCCAGAACGATAAAATGACAGAATATATTCATCAACAAACTATTTGTTTGGCTGACCCTTTAAGTGCATAGATTGTGACATTAAACATGGGTCTTCAAAAAGAAACCAACGAGACCAAAACCAGCAATAAACTGAATCAACTCGCAGTATGATAGGAAGCTCTACTGTCAGTAAATACAAAATACAAGAAGGTGAGTTATATACCTGGTTAGTGCATTAAACTATCTAAATTAAAAATTAAAATGTAATAAAATGTTATTATAGTTCCAGAAGTTTCTACATTTCTACTTTAGTTGAAGTCAGTTGTCAAAAAAAGTAAAAAAAAAACCTCATCACTTATCACGCCTACTTACCACACGCTACATGTGCATTAATCGAAATAGTCCCAACAAATACAATTAACTACACAGTAAATGTTGAAAGAGTGTTGTTTTTAAAGAGAAACCAGAAGATTTTAAAATATTTTAAGACTAAGTTTGGTTTCCTGTCTTATCAGTCTAATAAATCCAGCATGTTAAAGCAGCGGCTCTAAAAACGTACGATATTCTTCATAGATTTGATCAGAAGGCAGAAGGAACGGGCTTCACTCAGGCGTGCACCTGGTAAAAAAAACATTAACAGGAAAGCATTATATAGATGAGATGAAGTTGGACTGCATGTGTTACTGTGTTACATACACTTCCCCTGTTTGATACGTGTTTGCTCTTTGTCCTTTGTCCTGCTCTGAAACTGCCACAATTACATGTAGTTATCAGTGCTCATCTCCAGCATCACTGCCTTTATCTTCCTGCCTCTTGAGATACAATAACATGAACCATCTGTGCACTATATTAAAGAAAAGTAATCCTATCCAACACCATGAGAAGCTATTGTCCTGTCGACTCTCTGATGCGGTTTTAACGATAAGTGAGCATAATAATCTTCACAGAGATTGGGTTTATTGCGGGACTATTGCTCTGGATTGCATTAGCTTGTTCAGGTGTTTATTGTTTTATTACTGTATATGTTTGTATAGCACCAATAAGGTAAGGCTACCTTAATATTCAGAGAGCGTCTTGGCTTGTTTGAGAATATCCATTTCTGGTCAGAGGAGGAAACATGAAATGATGGTCACTCAAAAATAGGGTTATTAGAATTTTCAATAAGGTATCAATATCGATATCTGGACTTTGATACCGACACCCCAGTTATATTTTTTTGATACCAATTTTAAGAGATTAATTTTAACAAAAAAAAGAATTTGTACTTTTTGTTTTAGCTGCTCAGATTGTCTTCCTGCAAATTTCTGCTCTCACATTTATTCCATACAATATGCTAAGTTTGTCAATATCTTCTTGACATACTCGTGACAAACAAGCACTTACTGACTCTCTGACAACGATGAGATTATCTCCTATAAGTGCCAATATTTGATATGTGTCAACACATTTTTGATATGAGGTGACACAGATGTTCTGTTGATATCAGAAAAGTCTTGAGGTTTGATACACAGCTCTGCTCATGCACAACATATAGCGCAAACAACCACATTTAGAGCGAAAGAGCTTGACTTTTTGGTGCAGTGGTCTCAGTGATAACCCAGGCTGCTGCTACCAAACCTCTCACATCACTGCTCATCTGTTGGGTGTAAAGTTGGCTTGCAGATGGGATGGAGGAGGGAGCCGTATGAAGGAAGGGCCTGGGCACAGACATAAAAGGCTCGTGTTGACATCTGCCAGTGTACCTTTGCCTCCATTCTGCCTGGCACTGCCGGCCCATTAGCATCATGTTGTGTCTGGCAATAATCCAGCCAGGACAGTGCGACCTCAATCTCCGTGCCTGTCACTGAGCTCCTCACACATCTGGCTATGTCTCAGCATACAAGAGTCAGGCCCCTGCCATGTGTTGGGCTTCATAATCCCTGACTGTTTAAACAGCTTCCTCCCCAACATCACTATACGACATCACCTTATTAAACAACACTTCCTAATCAGCTCTGACATAAAGTGTGGCTCAGACTTGTTCTGGATTAACATGGACAACAAGGCATCGTTCCAACCTGATGATACTCTCCTTTTGCATGTCCACCTTCCCCATCACAGCATCACAGTGCTACTTAACCTCTGATCCTCCATCTCATCATGTGTTTCCAATACACCTTAAGTATCTTGACAGTTTTTTTCATTCCTAATGGAGACATCGTGGTCATTACATAGGTGTGACGTTGTGGTCAAAGTGAAAAGATAAGGATTTTTTTTTTTGTTTAATACTTTGTACACGGCATCTCTGTTTCATTTTCCGGCCAGTGTGGAATATTCTTGTAAGCACAGTGTCAGTAATCACAGTGGGCAGTCCAGCACGGCTGTTACTTTGCTGCTCCCTTATTATCACAATGCCAGCTTTAAAAACTTTAAAAATAAATATGTAACATTTCTGCATTAGAATATGACAAATATGACAGGACTTATATTTTGTTGTGAATTTACATTAGCCACAATATTTCCAACACTCTAAAGACATCCACACTTCTATTCAAAACAAAGGACCATTTAATTGTGGTCGCCTTTTAATGACATCATCAGCTTTACCCATCTCTCCTAAAACTTCCACATCTAACCTCCTAATAAACATCAGAGTGAAGAAGGAAATATTCCGTACTACTAATGTGTTGTCTTCTATTTTTTTTATTATAATTGTTGTTGTTGTAGAGCGTGGGCAAAACAATACAACATAAAGTGTCAGGAATAACAAGTCTTACAAGATCCATGAAGATTTTCCAGTCTCCCCATCTTTAAGGACATTATCTCCCTGCACATTTATTCGGACTATTGCACAGTTGCATCTCACAGTAATCCGTATCGTGCCAGTTTTTTTGTGCTTCACACAAATTTATTATGTATTTATGATGCCAGTTTCACATTTTCAAAACATTTAAAACTTGTTTTAAAATTGTCTGTTTAAAACGAAGAAAGTAGACAAGAAAACACACTTCTGCCTCTCATCACCCGCCACAGACAAACCACACTGCCAGCCAATGGCAGAGAGAAAAAGAAGAAGCAACTGGTGTTTTAGTGATAAACTGTAACTAGTAAACAGTGTGATGAAACCTACTCTTATATTCCTCTTTAATTCTGTTGAACTCTGGGTTTCACTTAAGCCGTGCGTGACAACTTGCACTGCGAGTCATCGAGGGCACACATTGACAACATAATGGTGACACAGGAAAACCAAGAGAGAAAAAAAAGAGAGCACAACATTTGGGTGCTGATAAATGCCTTAACCTCAAACTTCCGTCACCCAAGCTCAAGCTGTTTTCTCTCTTACAAAGAAATACACTTTTATAGTTCTGAGTGGCACCAGTGGACACATTGTTCAGGAGCTCTTGTCACTTTTCTTGCCATTGTAATATTTTAGGAGCTCATATTAAATACAAAAAAATGTTTTGCTTTTAAAATGGACCCTTTCTGTGTGAGAGTGCGGGGCAAGTTTAGAAAAACTTGTTTTATTTAGTCCCCAGTGGAGTTTACTTTATGTTTGTCACCTTCTGGGACACTCTCCTGCTCAGCCAAGCATTGCACTCGTCAATTCTCATCACTCCCAGGTTTTCCTGTGTTGTTTCCTCTGTTTTTATCACAGCATGACATAGTAATCAATATGCAATTAAAAAGAGGTAATATGGAACAGGGATTACACTGCTTAGTCTTCAAAGTTCCAGTATATGTTTACGTTTCTTGGTTCGGGTGAAGTGTGTGTTTGGGGGTATTGTAGTCTGGCACAGAGTAGAAATTAAAATTAAAATAAATAATCATAAAATATTTATAAAAGCTCACCAAGCTGCTTTCAGCTTTTGAATCTGTGGTCACAGGTACGATAAGGGAGTGCTGTATTGACTTTTCCCGTTTGACTGTGCAGCCTCTTTGAAAAGCAATTAAAGCTCTAGCATATGATTAGTTGAAGGAGGAGGAAGACAAACCAGCTCAAGGTCAGACAACACTCAGCACTAATCTTTACCAGGAAGAGGTGTTGAAACCACCCATCCTGTGTGGAGGAATAGCTGCTGCTGGATTGCGAGGAATTCACACACACACAGCATCTGTTTTTTAGCCTACTGTCACTCTGTGTCGCTGCATCCGAAGGCCTTCACATGTTATCTAACAGAGTTACACTGCATCCCATGACATAACCACTTTATTCCCCATTGCAGCCGTACACTTGGACCCGATGAGCATATCAAGTATATCACTTGACAGTTTAAACTAGGTTGTTTGTTTGGTGGGGATGAAATGTGTTTATGCACCATGTGCATAAACACATCTTATGGTAGATAGCGAGCCAGAGCAGATGTCTCCCATCAGCTTGGTCCACTCCAAACTAAAACCCTCTGATATCACAGACCTGCCCTCCTGGATTGTTGTTGGGAGCAAATCCAGTGGTTGTGTATGTGAAGTGAGTGTGTGTGTGTGTGTAGAACGTTGGCTGAAAGAGAGAAAATATTTGAAGCTGATTACACCAAAAACAAATGATGGTGGTACGGCATGTCACATGATATTTGTTCAGGCATGATTTTTGGAAAAAGTGACAGCCTTACTGACCAATGAAAATGCGACATGAAGACATATTTATTAGTGCGACACAGTCAAAAAACATCTGAGGCAAAATGTAAACCCGTGGTGTGTGGGATGCAGTATGTATGTGGGATCCGTCCCATGTTGCCACAGTGTGATTCATCTTCTTCTTCTGTTTACTGCTGGTGCATGATAATGACATTGCCAACTTGCATTGTAGCTGATGATGTAGCTGATGACTTGCTTCATGCCTATGATTCAATAGGTGTCAGCATCATACAGGCTGCATGCATTGTACGGCCTTGGCAAAATTATTAATTACATCTATGTTGCACAATGTGATTTATGATGGTTGTATTAGATGTTTGGTAATATTAGAGTCATGGTTTATGTATGTTTAGAGATGCTACACTCCCTGCCTTTCAGTGAAATTCAGTGCATCTGGATGTATGTGGTACAAGCTAGGGAAAAAGTATGACTCTGGTATGTTTTGCATTAATATGGGTGATGAAAAAGAAGGAAAAAAAAAAACACTTTTGTTGAAGTCCAGAAACTTTCACTTCTCCTCCTTCCCTCCTCTTCTCCCCATTTCTCTAACACTATTCCCCTTTTACAGGCTGCCATTTCCACTAAATTAGTGCCCAGGGTTTTAATTGCAGTTTATGAACCTCATTTATTGGCGCAAGAGTCTGTGTTTGTGTGATCTGGCATCCAGTGCGGCAGGCCAGTCCTCTCCAAGCCTCCCTGTGGTTTTGCATTTCTTTTTTACCCCTCGGTTGTTTTTCTCTCCCCCCTCCTTCCTTTCTTTTTTAACACCAGAATGTTGCTGGGCTTAACCATACATGCTGCTGTTTTTATAGAGAATTAGCACTTCTCTACCCAGCTCTGGATGTGTGGCTCCACGCTGGAAGTGTTGCCTTCAAATCAGCCCTCCCTTTTAAAACCACACAGGCACGTGCCAAGAGCCGCATATTTAGTATTACAGATGCTAGCAATTCTTGTGACTTTAATCAAAGCATTGAGGCCACTAAGTAATGTTACGATAGCAAAGGATGATAAACAATGAATTTAGTGTCCTTGATTATCATTGTACATGCAGTAGGTCATAAAGCTGGTGATCCATACAAAGAGAAATGACACTGACGTGACCCATGACGATCTCAATCTCTCCAAATTTCTCTTTTATGTCCTCTCTCTTTTTCTCCTCGCCTCCACATCATCCCCTCCGTGGCATTCCAGCGACACCCTGGAGGCTAATTAAGCCTTAATTACATTTGTTGGAATTGATTTGTGATTTAGTCTTTCCTCTGTTGTTCCAGCTCATTGGCCCCCATAGAAATGTCATTAATGCACCATTATTTTCACGGGCGGTCTAATTAAAGGGACATACTCTCTGGGTTTCCTCTGATGAGATGCTGGGAAGGGTAACATGATGGCAACTGGCACCCCAGTGATCCAAAATGGAAGATGCAGTGCCAGGGAGTGGGTGTAACATAACTGTGTGTGTGGGTATAAAGGTGCTGTGTAGATGAATGATAGCATGTGGTTCATTTGGGAAGCGAGTCTTTTATTCATGTTGCATTACATGATGTTAACACATGACTTGTTTTTGTTTTCGACAAAAATAACTGTTTTGAGGAATATGTTGTTTTTCTTGCCGAGAGTTAAATGAAAAGCTCAGCTCACGTGTGTGCACTAAATATGAAGGCAGGGAGATTTAAATAAGAATAATCTTCTGAGGTACATTTTGTTAGCTGGACTGCTTTTTCCTCTATAAAGAGTTATTGATCTATTCATTCTCTTGATAAGTAAGTTGTTAGAAGTAAAGCCCACTATGTCGGCCCATTCCATGAAGATAACCGTTTACTTAAAATCATATTTTTTGACATTCAGCGTTTGGTGTTGAATATTGTTAGAGATTGGATTTCATAGGAAGAGGTGGGGCACAAATATGACCCCATATGACACATCCAGATATGAACCTGGGCCTTAAACTTGCTCTGTCTCAAAAGTAACAGAGCACTTGCAACACAACACGGCTAAAGCAGCAATAGCATGCTTTATTCCCTCTCAGAAATAAAAAGCAGAATTTGGAGTTGGCAATTGTTTGTGCTGCTTTTAAAACATTGGTCTCTCCTTGGGGAGGATTGTGGGAGGGAGGGAGCAGGGGAAAGGGGGAGAGGGAGTTTTGCGGTGCATTCACATGTGGAAGCTTAAAGCAGTAACAATCTTTCCCAGCCTGCTCTGGCCTCATATGGCCTATGGTATCCTGCTAAGAGCCTCATAGCACAAGACTATTCCCTGTCTATCACCGCTCCTCTGGCTGCTCCTCTCTCATTCTTTGCTTGCTCACAAACTTACTGCCAGCCTGCCATTCTCGCCTGCCCCTCAATTTTAGAGGAATTCTATCAGTTGTCTGCATGTACCCTTTCTGTCTGTGATGATTGTGCATAATGAGACCCAGTCCAAAATACTGGCTGGCAGGTTGACGGGTGTGTCAGGCAACTGCTTCACAGTTGGCTAGGCTGGTGAGAGAGGGAAGGACGGAGAGAGTGAGACGAGAAGCCAGAGAGGGAGGGAGAGACAGAGCTTGAGATAGAGAGGGAGAACAAGGAATGGGGTCACTTGAGTTTGTTGCTCATAGGATATCAAGCAGCTCACTCCCTCCACCCCATTTTGGTAGCCTGGCTCCTCTGTTGCCTCCCTGCCTCCCTCCCTATCTCATCAAAACTGCCATCTTTTGGGAGTTTTACTACAATAACAATGTCCTCCATAAAACAACTTAGCTACCCTGTTTTGAATCTCAACTTAATCATACCATGATGAAGTAAGATTACATCTTGTATTTCTTTTACATGGCATTGGCAACGCCCAGCAGATGATATTTAACCCCCACGGAGATAAACAAGAAATGTTCTGCTTTTTTTTATAGGTTGCTTTAGAGGAGGAAGAAACATGACAAAATCAACAACAGTTACGCACAGAGTAGTTAACCATATAATGAGTATGATTTGTCTTTTATAAAGGTGTTTTCTTTAACTTTCTCAGGTCCCTGCTATTGCTGAATCATCTGGAAAATGTAGTGTTCTCCCATGCTTTATTCTAGGGTAATGCAGCATAAGAAGACTTCCATTTTTAGCCTTACGGCAAATTACATTAAGCCACAGTTCAGTGAGCCCTAATGCTTTGAAAGTAACAAAAATCGACGGAGAGGGATAACAGTTTTTTGATACTGTTCAGACTTACCCAGACTTACGTACCCTGGAAGGCCTCTTTTATACCACCTCCCTGCCGCTGAGCGGGAGACGAATGGGTTAAACCTGTCTGCGGCCCACATCTGGGAGTCATTTGAAACATTCCACAAGGCTTACCACATGTTTTCAGATGGACTAAGTCCTGCGAAAGGCTCGGCTGTCAGAGGTTTGAAATTTTTTTTCTTTTTTTTTTTTTGCCAGGAGGGGAAAAAATGAGAAAGAAAATTAAACTGTATAATGGGCTTTCTTTCTTGCAGGTGAGATTAGGTAGGGGCATGGGTGGGTTTGCAGGGTTGTCCCTGTGTGTGGCAGCGCTGCATGTCTGGAAACGTGTGTTCCTGTGTCATGCTGCGTGTTGGTGGCATGTTATTCGAATGTGTTCCGAGTCAAAGCTGTTTCTTAAAAGCCATTTGCAGTTCAAAGGAGGCTTTTGGGTTTGACTAACTGTTTCCATGCGGCTGATACAATCTCATAGGCTCCTTTTTTTTCTTCCCCCTCACTCATTTCTTCTTTATTCTTCACAACCTAGCGCCATAAAGTGAACAAATGTAAAAAAAACTGCGTAGCTTTTCAGTGTTCTTGTCCAGATACACTTACAAACACAGGCGACACATTCAAGTACTCCCCCGAGCAACTATTATTTAGCTCACATCATGGTATAAAGTATAGCTTAATTTTATTAGATGCAGCGGGAGAGCTTTTTTTAATTAAATCATGTATCCTTCAGCCTTACCATAAAGCACTTCCTACGGTAGCTGCTTGATGATTTCACCATTATGCTCTACTATGAATGACATATTTTTAAGAGGGAGTTGCAAAGTGCATGATGAATAGCTGGTTGCTGGTAGTTCTAAATACTGTATGTGGCTTTAAAAGGGCAGTGGCAGGCTGGACAAGAGTCAAGGGATATGGATGGTGACTGACCACCAAGCCTTCATACCTTCACGGGTTCTTTCTCTTTCACCAGGTCTCAGAATGTCTTCAAATGTACACTCAATACAGCCTGGTCAACTGCTGGCCTTTTCTGACGTTAGGCACCATGGCGCTCATGTTGCATTAGTGCATTGGACGCCCCCACTGTAATCGTCCACTGACATTTGGGGAACTTGAAATGTTTCTCTTGGGTGTGAGTGACACCCTATGCACAGGAGCCCCCTCCTTGCCTCTGCCACCCTCTTATTTTCTGTGAACCAGGCCATGACATGTGGTATGTGACCCCATGCTGTGGGGGAAGCATTTATCAGCCTGGTTAATATTACAGCACTCTAGAAATAGCACCGCATTCATAAACAGTAAATAGACACCAAAGATTTAGAGGTGCAAACTGAGCACCTGTTAAAGGGCTCAGCATGAGCTTTGTAAAATGAAACATTAGAGAGACACTACAGTCCTTCGAACAATAACCACCAACAAAGATTATTTACTGTTTATTTGCATACAGTCATAAGGCATGGTCAAACAGAAAGTCACCTGTAACATAATGCTCATATACAAGTTAAAACAACAATATTACATGTATACATAGCAACCATAAACCCTATATTATAAGAGAGAAACCATACCACATAGTATGATATGATTTATATGATGAAATTACATTCTTAGGTCCATTGATGTTATGTCCCTTATGCCTCTTAAGGTGGCCTCATCTTTTAGATATTGGAAAATTATGGGCTCATTTGCTGCCTCACATAGTTAAATATCTGTATAAGACACATGTAGTTACAACCACCCTAACATAAAGACAGAAAACAGGGGGGAACTGCTCGACTGGCTGCCAGCATCAACAGCTGAAACTCCAGGAAGTATCTGTCCCCAGCCAAGAAATAGTCCAGCCCAATTAGTTTATCAATTAGTGAGCTCTAGCAGGTCTGGTAGCCATTGTCACAAATGTGTGTTTTACTGTGGGGCATATTCAGAGAGGCTGTTTCCACCTGTCTCCAGACTTAAAGGTGTAGGCTGAACTCACAGCTGCAGGCAGTGGCCTACACAAACAAGAGCTGTATAAATTGTTTAACCCTAGTGCATTCCTCCAAAATATCAAACACATTTTGTTCACGTTGCTATCTTGATGATTATTTCGGGAACCCTGAAATGTATCTACCAAATCCTTAAATGGCACAGATCCTCAGACCTGGCATCACTAATGTAACAGATCCTACAAACATCACTTGTCAGTGGTAAATGCTCTTTAACCAAAAGTATTATGTACTCATGTTGGATGTAATTCAATTCAGATTCAAAAAAGCACAGTATCTGATATGTGTATAAATATAAATATCTTCTTGAAAGGAGACATCTGTACCAATCTCCACAGCTGGGACTGATGATGAACAGGTGTCACATGCAATGAGTCTGAAAATCTTGTGAAAAAGTATCTTCCAAAAGTCTGTACAGAAGACTACAGAGCTCCTGCGTGATCTTTACACAGCACGGTATTGAGAGATTGACATTCTGAGGGTTTACTTGCACACACGGAAGCTATGCAAAGCATTAAAAAGAACATAGATCACAAGACTTTTCACTATGCTTGGCATGTCCTCACGGTTGTACAGTACATGCTGAAACGTTGTCTATATCTGTATCTGTATTTCAGAGTCTACACTAGACTGGAAAGCCATTAAGATTCAACTCCAGTAACATCCAATGCACTACAAGTGAAGGATGCAGCTGGGCTGAGGAGACCCAAGAGGCCGTACTCTCCAGCATAGAGATATGTAGAGGAATCCCAATGCTACACAACACAAATCTCCACACTGAAGTTTACCAAACAGGGGCGGGCCTACCCAAACTACACGCACACATGCTATGCACACGAATGCCAGGCCCACTTTCACCTGTCAGAAGTCAGTGAAATAAAGACAGCTCCATTTCTTCAACCATTCTGTTATGACTTTTTGCATTTGACGGCTCATGTTAACTCACATGCCAGTGTGTCCCGTACACCCCTCCTGTCCTCCTCCCCCCCAAGCACTGCATTCCTCACTTCTGTGGTGATGTGTGACAACTGATGCAGCTTAGTGCCAGTCAGAGCTTTTGTATAAGAAAGCCTTGAAGGCAGCAGGGGGAAAACAAGGAGGATACTGTCCCTTGCACTTACTCGACAGCAGTGTCAGTGCTCCCAGGAAAAGCTGAAAAAGCAACTGAGATGGCGACATGGAGGCAAAGTATGTCACTAGTTGTCTTGTGGCCTTTTGTCCAATCATATGGGACAAGGGGTTTCACATCTACCACCTGTCACAAAACTTTGCTTTCTGAGGCAGAAAGCTTTTGAGTGTAGCTGTTACATCTGAGAAACCCGAGCCTCCCATGGCACACAAATCAGCTGCATGCAGACACACTCGCAGGTGAATTCACCTTTTTAAAGCTTCTGTAGACACACACACACCTGCACACATAAACACAAGAGCATAAATCGGTATATTAACAGTTATTTTAATCATTGATTCATTTATTGTTTGTGTTTTTGATGAAGTTACTATAAATTTTCCAATTTAAGGACCTAATAGTGTTCAATTTAAATCAGTGCAAGGATTTTAAACACAATTATGAAGTAAAATGAAAACATCACATTATTGAATCTGTAAATAAATTATCATATAAAAATCGCTACCCATAAATGTACAGTTCACTGACTAGTGGGCATACACAGAAACAGCTGACACCCTTATTATTGGTTTGTCTTTTTATATAACAAAAACAATTTGGTTTGTGATATCGTTTATGGGCCTGAACCTGAACAACTAGTCAACATTTAGATGAGAGGCAGTTTTCACATGCAGTCCTTTTGTACGCACAATGAAAAACATGCACATCGATTACAATAAAAGAGGAAAAACACAAAGTAATCCACAGTATTATCTCACATATGAAACTTTATAGTATGAAAACGTTCTAACCAGACTGCGTGTTATACAAATAAAAAGCAGAGTTGCTCTTTGATGTGTATAATTTGACTTCAGAGCTGTGGGTGGAGCTGCAGCCCTTGGTCGTGACTTCAACAGAAGAGGCCAACTTCCCAAATGCATTATGACACAGGGGGATATTAGACTGTGTGACAGAAGATATTTTTGAGGCTTTAATGCTGTTTCTCAGCAAGGCAGGGCAGGGTGGCATGGTCACGCAATGGATGAGCGGCCATATTGTTCAAATTTTTATACAAGGGACGCATGTTTCAAATTTTTAAAATGCTACAAAATATGACGCACTGTTTCCCTCAAGAGCTAAAGTCATTGGAAATATAATTAGAGGAAAATGTAACTTGTGGATTCAGATATTATGAATACAACAGTAAGATATGTGAGCATATTGGTTCTGCTCTGAAAATAGCATGGGTTATATTACTGTGTATCAATACATTATTGGTCTTGATAATCTCACATTTAAAATGTTATTGTTTTCCTTGTGAAATTTAAGGATGTAAAACAGTGTAAAACAATTTTTTGGGCTTGTGTAAAATATGTATTAAAAATGTGTGTAACTGCCACCGTAGAATATTATAGGAGCAACGCATGTAAACATCACAATTGAAAAAAAAGTATTCCTATATTCTTTTTTTTAAAAATAAGTTAGGTGAAAAGTTGGATAAATGATGACAAGTGGAAGAAAATGGCACATTCACTGGAAATGCCACTGAACCTCATATTAAAGGTTGAGAATTCAGGTTGTTCTATTTGCTGCTGCAGTTTCGCTGAACAGCTGAGGAGCTGGACTCTTGGGCCTAATCCACATGGAAACTGAACCTTCCCTATATACCCTCTATTCACTGTCATTTTCAAAAGGTTTTTCTGTAAACTTGGCATAATTTAATAAAATGTCCTCATACACATAAAACCTCCCAAAAGAACTCTAAATGCTGCAGTTTATACGCCAGTTCTGTATGTGGTGATGAAAAAACATGCTGCCGCCTTATTATATCTGGCAACAGTACTGCAGTTTATACATCATCTCCTTCTACTTCCGGTTCAAAGATCGGAGAAGACATTTTGATGCATGCACTGAATGCCAAGTTCGACTCCAGTCTGACTAAACGTATACATGCGGGAATAATCAGACTATGAATCCCATTTTCCAGATATATAAGTCCGACAAAGACTAGCTCGATTTTAGTCGAACTAACGTGTTTACTTGACATTAAGAAAACTGAATTGTTTTCTTATTCTTAGTAAAATCGGACTTTTAACATGCGTGTAACACAATGACTGAAAATGTACCAATACCTCATACAACCACAAAATGCAAAGAGACGCCCATAAAAAAGATAGATTCTACTTCTGGAAAACTCTGGATGTTCAGCAGTCTGATGTGATAAATGCTTATTGCAAATGGGAAGTGGAGGGGTTGGGATGCTATGTTTTGGTAATTACTCATAATTCCTCGGAGGGGGGCAACAGAAATTCTGGACAGGAGCTTTAAGTAAGATCTGACTACTTCCTCTACCACTGATACAACCACACTTAATAATAATTAAAGAAAAAAAGAACTACCCCTTTAAATGAGTTGAAAGATGCACTCAAGGCATATAACATATGCCGCTACACTGTCTTTCTTCCTGTTGCCTCTCATCACTCAGTTCACTGTGCAGCAGCAGCAGCAGCAGCAGCAGTAGAGCAGGGAGCAACAAACATCTGGAGAGAGCAGCAGGAACATCCACTTCTCAGGACGGGCCCTCCCATATAAGGAGAAGGGGCGGGGCCAGAGCTGGTGTTGGGTTTCACAGCCAGAGAACGTGACTGCAATGGTCGTCTGAGCGATAGGGGCTCCTAAGTTACCTGCTCTCCGGAGGCGGCTCGCCGTCTCTCAACCTTCGGTTTGGCGTGTAAGGTTCGCAGGGGATGCTGACTTCACCCAGCGCCGCCGAGGGGTGGAAAACTTTGAAAAAGTGGACTCCTGCGGAGAAAAAATAACTTCCAGCAGCCGAGAAGAAGAAGAAGAAGAAGGAGAACTTGGAGCAGCAGAGTGTGAGGAGACCGGGAGGAGGAGGAGGAGGAGGAGGAGTCAACAGGTCCAGGTATTTCGAACCACTTGTCAGTGACAGCTTGTCAACATTTTGACAGCGGATGTCAGCCTCTGTTCACCTGGAGGATTTCAAATGCGTCATGGTCGCTCGTGTTTCGTTGACTTAAACGGGCTCAGTATCTGGAGGCAGTAATTCGTGTCAAGTTTATGGCCGAGTTGAAATGCACTGTAAAAACAAGAGAAGGGGGGAAAAAAAGAAAAACGCAAACTCGCTTATTGTTTCTGTCTGAGCGACACATGCGTTTTTATTCACTGGATACGGCGTCTGCTGCTGGCTCAGCTAGCATGCGAAGCTAACGCTGCCCTGCTCCTCGGTGCAGCTCTTAAACACACTTTCTCCTGCTCTGACTGTTTCATTGAGACAGAAGCTGCTTTTTCTGTGCTTCAGAAAAACAAATATGCAGGTGAATGAATGACTGATGTTGTTTGGCCGTCTGTCACTGCAGCAGCCAGGACAAGGGGGGTGTTAGAGAAACATGGTCTTTCTGCACCATCGTGCATGCATGTGCAGATGTCAGTCTACTTTTCAGACTAAATGGGATTCAGTTTTATCATGTCATGACGACTTCACCTCCTTCCCCCGGTGTGCATGTATAAATGGATGAAAAGGCAAAGCTGCAGCCTTAACTTGAATTTTTAAAGTAGGTGTGTGATCATCTCTCAAATATTAATGACTTCTAAATTAGTCACCAAAATTGTCTAATTCTAATTATTAATTATATTGTTAAATTAAATCGAAAACTAATTATTCCAAAATCAATGTTGTGCATGTTTATGTTTTTGTTTTCAGCACAATGCCTTCAATGACCTTCATTGACACTTTCAATACCTGATCCATACCAGAAACTATAGGGCTCAGGATTTTCATAACTGATTCATCTTTTCATTATTTTCTCAATTAATCAAGTATTCATTTGGTCCTTAAAATGTCAGAAAATGTTGTTCACTGTTTCTCAAACCTGGAAATGATAATGTTCTCAAATGTCTTGTTTTTGTCCACAAACCAAAATGATTCATCATTAATGATTTCTTTTGTTTTACGGAGCAAAGAAACCGGAAACTCTTCACATTTAAGGATAACTTGTTGTAATTTTTTAAAAACACCAAACACTTAAACCGATTAATTGATTATCAAAATAGTTGACAATTAATTTAGTAATTGATTAATAATCCATTAATTGAGTAATTAATTAATTCAGCCCTACCAGAAACCCTATTTTTTTTCTACACATGTACAAAGTGTGCCTAATTCCTGTCAAAACCCTAAACTTTACCCTAACATAACAATAACCCTGGAGACAGCCTTCATAACAGGAAGTAGCTGCGTAGCACAAATCGGGCTTCCTACATACATCAGGTAGCCACCAATATTTCCCAGAATGACCGGTGCAGGCTGTTCAGAAATTTTTACTACCACTGAAGCCACCTCTGCACCCCTGCAAAAAACCCAAATGTAAGGACAAGTAAACGTGTTTTCTTGAGCACAAGTCCACTCATCAGCCCGTGAAGAAAATTCTTTTTAAAAAGAGTATATGAACATGAAGTGGTTAATTTTCAGTTCAGAGTATAGACTGAACTGGCCACTGTGTGTGGATTCTGGGTTCCTCTAAATTGCCCCTCGGTGTGAATGTGAGAGTGGATGTTGTTGTTGATTGTCTCTATGTATGGCCCTGCAATGGACTAGTGATCTGTCCGAGGTGTACCCCGCCTTTTGCCCTATGTCAGCTGGGATTAGGCATGAGTGCCCCCACGACCCTCATGTGGAGGATAAAGTGGTAGAAGATGAGTGAATGAGAGAACTGAACTTTCACCTAGTTCTTTTCCAGTTTGAACTGGCAAAACACTGTCATTTCCTTGCTCCTTTTGTAAAGAAAACTGAATATCTTTGGTATGTGGTATGTTTTTTTGATAGTTAAAAAGTATATTGTCATTATATGAGCAAGCATATGGCTATATTACAATCGCCATGGAGTGCACAGTGGTTAATAATAATTGATTAAATTGGAATCAGAAGAATTAAAACAGCAAGAGAACCTACTAGTAACAGAATAGATGCAATATGAGAGTATAAACCAGTAAAACAGGTAAAAGTAAAAAAAAAACAAAAAAAAAAACAGGAGCAATCAATTAATCAAGAAAATAATCAACAGATTAATTGATTATGTAGCTGTAACCCCTAATTTGATGACCCCCCCACCACACACACACAACCACCACCAGGCCTGCATGCACTCCTGTCACAAAAATGAAAAGACAAATAATGAAGCGTTTAAGTACCATAGCAGACTGACAGACATCTTAACCAATTTGTTAACACCTGTGATTAACCCCTGTCAAGATAATGTGCCAAGTGAAGGTGTCTTGATCTTGGCAAATTAAATGTCATCACTGTGTTATGATGTTCACATACCCTGCAGCATCACAGATCTGCAGTGTTGTCTTGTAAAATGTTGTCTCGTAAAAAAGAGCACATCACACTGCTTATTATTAGCCGTCATTTAAGGCTGTACCAACTGCATTGTATAGAAGGATTCTTTTCTTAGAGTTCTCCGCTATATGCCATTGCAGTTAAAGCAGCTGCCACAGCATGATCTGTTGAATGATTTTCTTAAGTATTCTGCAGATTTTATGTCTCTCCACTCCACTCAACTCCACCACAGTTGTGGATTTTCTTTTTGGGGTGGGGCTGGAGAAAAAAAGATGCAATTTCCCGTGAAAACTTTTGACATTTAGTGTATGATGCAGTAGACAGAGTCACTCAGTGGGAGATTTTAATTTTGTCAGGGCTTTCCCTCTCTGTAAACTCGTCTTTTGGTATGATTCACATTTGGTTTAAGATGCGGTGAGATTGTTTCCCTTCCTGGTTAACTGGCACTTAAGCCATTTTCATAATACTGATGTTATTACTTTTTCTGTTCTAACTGCTGTCTTGTGACACCTAATCCTACGATGCCTTGCCCATCACTGAATTCTGAAAATACACTTCTTCTCTCAGTAGTGGCAATATGATTATCTGAAAGGTAGGGTGGTGGAGTCATAATACAATTTCATATATTAAAGCTGAAAGCTGATTAAAGCTGATTACAAAGTGTTATGGTGAATGAAATAATTTTTTTGTACTCAGCACAAAGGAACTGTGGCGAATTTGCACAATATCTATGATAAAAAAAAGTATCTAAAGAAAACTAAAGGAGTATGTCCTTACTGGCGTCTTTCTACTGCTGCATCTTTACAACAGTGACAAAACGAGAACCTTTGGGGACATGAAAGTTGTCTTTTACCTCTTTACATTTGACCTGAAACTTTTTCTATGCTGCCTCCTCCATAATGAAAAACTACAAACTTTTTTTTGCGGCAATATGTTGAAGCCAGTGAACTTGTGAGTAACAAATATGCTTTTAAAGTTTTAATATTGACTGTGTTGCTTTGTAAAAATGCACTGTTCTGTTATGCAGCATAAGAGAGTTGAGAGTTTCATGTGGTACTGTCACACCTTCTGTCAGGCACTGACGGGAAGTTGGTTCTCTCCTCATGTGAGCAATGCCACTTTAAAGCCTTGTTTCACATGACATTAAATGTGTCATCATCATGGAGGCAGTGGCACACTTGCTTTGCCCCCTCACATCCCCCACCTACTTGCTGCATCCCTCTCCTTCCTCTGCAGGTTATAAAGTCAAGCGCGAACGACATTGTAGGGGAATTTTTTTCCCTTTTGTTCTTAAAAAACATAGTAGTGACTCAGTGGCTCCTAGGTTTGTTGGGTTTATTTTTCACATTTGGTGACAGTGTTTTTTTTATATTATTGTTATAACATGTGGAAAAATGACTTGAGCCTCTTTCACACAAAAATGAGGTATATCCAGGATCTTTGAACTTGAATGAAGCCCCAAACACAGATGATTAACATCTTTCCACTGGCAGTGGCTCTTCTGCTCTGTGTTCGTCTTTCACCAATGCACCACATGCACCTGAACTGTGATGCCACCATTTTGCATAAAACAAAGTGGGGGAAGAAAACAACAAAACTACCACCATAGCCCTTAGTGATAGGGTGGTTATTACTATACATCTTTTACTTTGGCTTCTCTTTAAAAAAGGTATTGCTATTACTAATGACTAGAACATGAATGCATCTCAGGGTTATACTGGAAATTGCGTAGCTCTGACAAATTAGAGAAGACGTAGAAGAAATTAGCATGTTCACCCATGTCTTACTTTCTCTCTGTTGCCAATAGGAGCTGAAGTAGAGCATTGCAGAGTAATTTGACGCATAGTGAATGCTGATTAAACACATAGAAAACCTGTTGAAACCTGGGATTAAACAGTTTTTTTTCTGGTTTTCCTTTTAGTGTCTTTTAGTTTTATATACAGAATGTTCTTTTAAGTCGTATGAAAGAAAACTTTTATGTTAAATTAAAAGCGTTTGAGTCACATCCTGTATATTTTATGGTGAGTTAGTGATTCCTTTTGACTGCATTCTTGTGTACACATGATATCTTCCATACAGCTTAGCAGGTCAGAATTATGTCAATATGGCACTAAACTTTTTTTGTCAACTTTTTTTTTTTTTAAAGTCTTGATTGTGTCAGGTGGTTTTGCTTGGTAGGTGCAGCCTCACCACTGCAGCCTGCTCCCTGCTGTTGATGAGCCAGGCTGAGTCACGAGGCTGTGGCTGTGCAGCACACAACTCTTCAGGCACTGACAGATGAGACACACTTCCCACAGTGGCAGGGCACCCTGACGATGTCACCAGCTCCTGCTTAACAGTAAACACCTCTACCCAATCCCACACACACTGTCAGCATTTCAGTAAAAAAAAACACCCCTGCAGAATTTGAGTTTCATTTGCTGTAAAAAAAAAAAACTATGAACCAAGTTTCAGTGTGTACATGTTTTGGTTCACCAATTTACTGCTGTTGCCAATAGTTTTCAGTCAGTTGGCAAGTAACAGTTTAGGAATAATAGAGAAACAGCTAATTTTACAAACCAAGTCCAGTGTACTTTTTAAACTAATAAAACCAGTCTTGACCTAAATAAAACCGGCCCTGACTGTGTTAGAATAAGTAGAAATAAATTGGGATATTACAGTGGTTTGGCAGTGGTGCCCAATGACGTAATAATAGCCTTAGGGACTGGATTGAGTGTGGGAAAAGAAAAGGAAGAGAGAAGAAGGGTGGGAGCTGATACCAGGAGAGTGTAGCTGAATCTGAGTGTTTTTTTTCTTTTTTCATGAGGGGGAGTGGGGTGATGCTGGGATGTGGGAGCTCCACTCACACCGACCAGCAGCAGTTAAACAAACCTGCTTTTGCATACTGATTCTCATTTTGCTGTTTTCCACACAGCAAAACTGGCCTGCACAGCCCTGCCGGGCGCGAGAGGGTTAACCCTCCCTTTCACACTGCTTCCCTTTATTCCTCTTTTCATGGCTTTGATGGTATTAAATAATCTTTACATGTCAGAGTGCACAGCTCCGTGTTCATGTCGGTAGAGCGAGAGAGTAATTAGGTCAGAGCAGTAGAATAACTTGGTTTCATCCCAGCCTTAAAGTGGCAAGGTACCTCACTTCAACTTGTGTTTTATTTGTATTCACCTCAAACCTTCAGAGTGAGATTTTCAAAGAGGTCCAAGGCCAGTGGTGTTAACAAAGCACTTTGAGAAAGAACTTCTTATCTCTCCGTTTATAGTCTCATAATAAAATGTCCTAGAATGGATAGTGAGTTGTGATATTTTAGGTTTCTCACTATGTTAATTTGCCTGAAGAATCAGGCCAAGTTTGCCTCCTTTCTCTCAAATGAGGCTGCACTAAAGACCACTATAACCTCTTATCCTGGTTATTTGTCCTGAGATGTGTTTTAAGATACAGATTCTTTAGGTAGTAAAGTATGTACATTTTTATCTGGAATGGCTGAACACACAGAACATTAATAAATTGAAAGGCCTGTATTTATGATCTGTGTTGTAAAATTTCCCATAACCTTGTTGTCCTATGTTTGAGATTGCATTTCTAGTATTTGGCATGGGAGAAAGCTCTGGCCCAGCATGTCACAGCATTTCATTGCTCTCGTCACAGAGTTTCATACTTTTTTCCACACTCATTTTGTACCTTGGCTTTTTATGAAAGTGTCTCTGCCCGGTTGGACAGTCCCCCGGCGTGATGGCTGACATTTCCAGTGAAAGAGCCCTATTGTTTGGTCCTTAATCCCCCTCCACCCTCCTCTCTATAAAACAATGGTATCAGTTGCTTCCACTGAGTACATCCACAGCTCTGTGTGAGAGACAGGCTGGCCGCACTTGTTAGCTGGCCTGCCAGCCGTCCTACCAGGCAACCAGGCCGACCACTTAATTTCCAGTGATCAGCCTATGCTTGAGCCCATGGACTCCTATTCAGGCATTTGTTAATATTATCTCTGCAGCATGAGAACTAGCCCTTAATCATGACTGTGCTTCCATCTTGTAAAGGCACAAATAATGGCATGTGTATGTATTTATTTACCCGGGAAGACAGTGGAGCAGTCCGGTGGCCCCCACTCCCCATTCATAATGAATGGTCTCAATTCTGTTTTCCTTCATTCTCCCCCGGACACTGCCATTAACGTTGACAGATTATATGCTCTTGGACTGAAACCGTGATCCTGAGCACACTGTCACTGGAAATTGGATTCGCACACCCACCCTTTCGCTCCTTGCTTTTCTCCATCTCTCTTTTTTCACTCCTTCCTGCTTTTCCATGTTGCTCTCCCTCAGCCAGCACTGGAGGACATGCTGCTAATATTCCTTTTAGAGCTGCGCTGCTCTGCCAAGCTGCCAAGTTAACCCTCTGCTGCCATGGTTCAGACAGCGAGCCAGATAGCGGGTGTCACTTACACAGATGTCTGACTAGCCAATCTGTCCTTAAGCGCTCCTATAAAAAACAGTATTTCTAGTCTGAGCCAAGTGTGTGTCTGCAGTCAGTTATGACATTGTAGTGATTTTTGTACAGAAAAATAAAACTTTCCATTTATTCTGTTGGCATTTGGTATAAATTTATTTATTTTTATGGGTAACTTGAATATGGATAATAAAATATATATTTTTAAAAAAAGACTGCTCTGTTGCCAGAGGGAGAATATTTATGTAGACAAGGAGATTAGACTTACTACCCTGGGTGGCTCCACAGTATGTCTACATCTTATGGTTATTTTCATCATTGATTAATAGGCTGAATTTCCAATATCATTTCCCTGAGTCCAAGTTGACATCATCAGATATGTTGGTTTGTCCAACCCACTGTTCTGACTACGAAGTTATTCCACTTGCAGGGATTAAAAAAGAAATGGGGAAAAGTAGAAAAGCCTCACATTGGAAAAGCAGCAGCAACCTGAGAAGGCTGGTGGTTTTTGCTAGGAAATATTACTTAAAGGAATAAAATATTACTCTATATTACAACACTGTACTCCAGGGATATGAGTATTTTCCTATCAATAGTCATTTCCATTTTTATAATGTCCTTTGAGTGCTATGCTACATTATTGAACAATGACATCAATAACAATAATATTACACTAACCTCCTTGATGTGATGGCTGGAACTTCTTCTCTTGGGCAAGACATCTGATGTCAGATGTTGTGCTGGTGATGATGGCAATGTAACTTAGCCAAAATATCTTGTTCAAGCAAATAATCACTGTGTCCTTGTCAAGAAAGTATTGTAAAGAAAGCAATTCCGTCTCCAGGCAAATGGCCAATAGTGACCACCCAGAAATACATGTTAGGGGTATTATTAAATGTTCATTTTTATTGCAGAATAAAATGCATTTTGAGTTAGATTTTTTTAATTTATAAAATGTCTCATGGACAGGATCATGTTGTCAAACAGGACGGAGGTTCTCCACCCCTTTTGCAGTGGTCTCTTATTGCCTGGACTGCTCTTCATCATATCACATCTCAACCTCTTAATTAAGACTCTTGATGTGTTTGTTGTCATTCTCAATCTGCTGTAGGAAACGTTACATGGGAGCCTCTTGTGCAGTGGTCATGTCCAATTTCAAAGCAGAGCACAAATCAAAGTATTTCAACACTGATTTCAGTGGAACAAATCCTTTCTATTGTGCTTCCTGTGTGGGTGTATGTGGCAGTTGACAGTGTATTACACAGCTGCTGAAGCTGCAGCTGCCTGCACATTAACTTGAGTTCATCAGTGTGAAGTCAACACTAAAATGAAGAGATAATAGTCCTGAACAAAGGTGATTCAACTACTGCCGCCGCTAGCTGGATCAGCTAGCTGTACGTAAAGGGCTTGGCTCATAACATCTTTATAGCATTCTTCAGCTGCATGGGCTTGGGTCTGCCAAGTCTATGTAGCTAGTGAGCCGCTACTACTTATTCTGCCTCCACTGGCTGTCGTCACTAATGCAGCCAGACACAGTGAAGAGCCATCGTACCAAATCATTGTCATGCTGTGGAATGTTGCCTGTTAGATGACTGTGTTTGCATCTGGAGGAGTTATTGGCTAAAATGTAACACCAAAACACTACAGCGAAAGACCATTATGGGCGAATCCAAGTAATTAATCTCCATTCCCTTCTACCTTACCTATAAACATATTTGCGTGTTTTTAGTTTACTCCTACAGCAAATAAACGGCATCTCGATTACATGTTTTTTGAGGAAGGCATCTCATCTCAGAAAAGCACCCAACATAGTCTCAGCATGCACATGTTTGCCACCAAGAATGCATATCCCATGGATATTCACTATACTCTTTTAGTCAGTCAGACCTGAGACAATATCAGTAATGGTGGATCCTTTGATTGGTTTTGTATTTCATTTCTTGTCAACATAATTTTCCATTTTCTTGTCTTTTTGTATCACAGTAATAATTCTGTAATATGGCACACCCGGCAGCATATGGCTGCCATTTATGATCAACAGCATCAGTAAAGAGGTGACTGGAATATGCAAATGTATGCATGCTAATGGAATAGTAATGTAATGAAGAACATTGTATATGGCAGATAATGAGCTTGGGTTATTGAGCGTTGATAGCGCCTTCACAGCCTTTGTTGTTTCACCAGCTGCAGCTTTCTTGTTTGTTCTGTGGCACACATACATATCATCACTGAATACAGGTGTGGACAAATAAAACAGACCTGGATACATGAACACCACACTCTAATTGAGTCATGACATGGGGTGAAAAAACATATTGATAAATACATAGAATGTCCATTGAAATCATGAAACTAAATTGGGCAGAATGGGGCAGATGCAGCGCAGTAAATTAAACAAGCAATCTCCTCTGTTGGGTGACAGCACAATGGTGATTAGGGTTTCATGTGAGCTGCCCTACATTATTTATGACTGTGCTGCGGGCTGCCTGCAATTGAATAGACCCACAGTCCATTGACTGGGCACATTACAGGAGGCCGACTTGAAGTGAGAGAGAGAGTTAAAAATGGCTTTATTTCTTCTCGAGGAGGTCCATTTTCATCTAAATGAAGGTGGAAGCCCCAAGCGTGTTGTTTCCAGGCTCTGTGCGTGAAATGTGTTGACTGTGTTCCATGAGGCTTCTCTGCACAGCTCTCCTCTGTGTCCCAGAGTGATTACTGCAGAACCTCCCATTTGTACATCACTGGTTTTCTTAGTCACTGCCTACTCAACTTTTTATGCCAATTGCCATTTCACAGTTTGTTCACACTTGTACTGACAATTAATATAGGATGCCTGCCTTGGTATTTGCATTTTCTACAAAATACTTTGCAGAATCTGTTTGCACATTACTAATCTACATATCTGCTCTTGACTCAGAAGTGTGAAAACTACCTTGCTGATGCTAGCTGTTCTGCTTGAAAAATTCCTTGCTGCTGTGCAGTTTACTAATTTCAATGTAATTTATTGTATGTTCTTATGTTAAGGTTTAGATTTAAGTGGTCAAAGTGCAACAGATGATGACAAAAAATAAAAAAAATAAAAATGGCAGAATCGCAAGGAGCTTGAGGATGACTCTGGACTAGGACACACCTACTGTGCGCTTGCCAAGCACGACAGAACACAGTTGTTATTACAAAAAGGATCTGCACAATCAAAGGATTAAGGATTGAAATCTCCTCTTGAGTGGTGTTTGGTGTATCTGCCACATGTCAAGTCTCTGTGGCAAACAGTGCCCTTCATTGTCAAGAGGGCCACATTCATAAACTCAGTGACTCAAAGGTTGCACTGTCCAACCTCAATAACCTAGATAAGGAACATGTGGATGGCATATGCTGTACAGGAACATTTGCTATATTGCCTTAACAAGCATGCTGGATTAACATCAACACTTATGTCACACTCCAGCGACAAAGTATAAAACAGCAGAGATCATTGGTAAATTAGAGCCATAAACAGGCTACAGAACATTAGATTTTGTCTCCAGTGTATGAGCTAGTTAACTGTGAAGCAGAGCTGTGGTAAAAGTTTGCTGCCATGAAAAATTAAATATTATTTGTTCTCCTCAGACATTCATTGATGCTGATCTGGTTTCTTCTTTAAAACCACACAGTTCCTCCAACACTCCCAGCTCAGAGGTGAATGATGTGGTTCACTTGTCAACTCATTGCTTCCTTGCCTTTTTGTTTGCATATGGATTTCTGATTTCTGCTTGTTGTTTGATTGTCAGGATAAAAATGTGTTTTACATGTAAATCCAATTTGGTGCATTCATGTATTCATGAATTCAAATGTCAAACAATAGTTTTTTTTTATTATTGTTATTGTATCCTCACTTACAGTACAGGTTGTGTTTTACGCTGTCCTTACTTTTCTCTAGTGATGATTGTTGTCTTAGGTTCTGAGTTTGAATTATTCATTTCAGCTAAGCTCCATGTCTCCTGTGTGAATGCCTGAAAATAACTTTTTACCTGCATCTGGTCAGTGCAAATGCTTGAGTGATTTTCTTGAGCAACTTAGAAGCCTGTGTTTGTAACCTCTCTGTGTGTGGGATATTAAAATAAAAATTCCATCTTTGTTTTTGCATTTCATGTCTAGTAGCATCTCTGCCCATGCATAAGTTATTAGAAGGATAACAAGAAGGATGTGTTTGTCTTTTTTACTAAATTAACTGCCATCTTCACTTTGATTTATGTCAGGTGCATGAGTGGGAGTCCTAATTGTGCTTACTCACAGCAGCGGACCTCTGGCCCAATGTACTGTACCCACTTAAATGCCAGTCCACTTGTGCAGAAAAAAACAACACTGAGTGGCTGTGCATCTCCAGAGAGCCACTGTGGAGCAGTCCAATGGGGCTTAGGTGTTTGGTTTTCTGGATAAATCTATAAAATCTTGGTCTTTATTTTCTGCTGTTTTTTTGTCATATCCTTAATACTAGCCTCAGTGTGGCTGAGCTGAGACTCTTTGGATTCTCTGTGTTTAGATACCTTGCCTGGCTTTCATCAGGACTTAGACAGCGCTACTTGCCTTCCCCCTCAACCACAACCACAACCCTGATCCTCCAACCATTGTTTTCCTATCAAGTAAAAGCTTCTTTTCACCCTCTTTCATGAAGCATGAAATACAAGCTTTCATATTGGCATTGGCAGGTATTTAAATTTCTGATCTAATGCAGACTGTGCTCATTAAATCATCAAATTGATGTAACGTTTTTGCTGCCGCTTCTGTGTGCCAGCATGGCATGTTGTTCCACTTAGGGATTTCATTATTTGTCTCTGTCATAAACACATGGCATCTGGTTGTCAGTAGTTGGCCTGGCCTTCATTTGGACTTAAAACCTGTGGAAAGAGGCTGCATGGCTTTTCGTTTAGCAGCTTGCATAGGTATGATAAATGTTACTAATCACCTATTGACCCATGTGTCAAACCTTTGCCCTGTTGCCCATCACCCTCCTTCCTGCTGTCCTTTCCCTGCCTCTGTTCAATGAGGGTAGCCTTTATCTTTTCCTCTCTTAAGACTGCTTGTCCACAAACAGATACCAGGCGACACAAACATGCACTTTCTTTTTGCAGTCAAATGTAAGAATGTTCTCCATTCTGATTTATCTTTCCAAAAAATATCGGTCCTTTATAATCTGAACTACATTCATGTTTTGAATGTGATTAGATACAGCAAGCCAGAAGGGATATACTTTCCTCTCCATGCTCATATCCTCAGGTTTGACCTTTGCACTGCTGAAATCGCAGCCAGTTTTTACTGAAGAGAAAAGTAAATAGATGAACGTGTGAGATTATTGGCGATATAATCTTCTGAAAGAAATGAATTTCGTGAAAGATCAAGGGCAGAAAGCTTGAAATGTGTATGTGCATACACAAAGTGTGCTGGATGTGGTTTCTGTTTAGCTTTTTTTCCCCCACTGGCAGTGTAAAGAATCGAAGAGGAGCTTTTGTTCTTTTGAACATCCACCTGATAATGTTGGTATCTGGCTCTTTGCCTGTGCTGGTTGGATTTGAAAGAGAAAAGAAAATTACCCCAGCACCAAGCACTGAGTTACACGACACACCCAACACAGTGGCCCAGATTTTTTTTTTTTATTTCCCAGTGAAGCACCTCTTCTCTTTTGTGCCTTTTAAACTAAGCTGGTATGTTTCATTTTACATGGACAACATACATTTTCAGCACAGGTTGGAATAACAATGTGGGCAACACTGTAAACACTTTTATGCCCTGATTCCATCCTTACCTCCCTCTCTGACCTTTATACTCCACATGAGACTGATTGAGTCATTTTGTATTTCTAAGCTCTGTGAAAAGTGCCACTCTTATAATAAAAGAACACTGCTAAATCGAGGCTTGACAAATCTTTCTGTGTGTCCCCACATGGAGAGATGGTGGATTATGCTCTAATTTTAGTGCCACTTATCTCTTTAGCTGCAAGAACTGGTTACAGATAACAAAAGTGTGACAATATGAAGGGTTTTTGGGGTTGGATGGGAGAGTGGCATAACATGGGTGTTGTTAACGAAGCAGCAGAGTGAGTATGAGATTGTCTAGTAGTTTGGGCCTTTTGTTTATGAGTTAAATTATCATTTTTTGTAGGTGGTTTGGCAGAAGGCAGTTTCAAGGTTTGAAAAAAAATGATCACCGTCAGTTCCACTGGATAGTGATTTTTATGGCTTTACAATATCACAAACACTGGTGGAGTTGTCAAACAATGCAGGCAGCTATACCAGGGGCCACATGGTTGGTGTAGTAGTTAGCACTCCTGCCTTTGCAGACCCAGGTTCACAACCTGGTTGGAACAATGGCCCCTCCAGTTTCCATGTTTTCCCTGTATGTGTGGGCTTTCTCCAGACTTTCCAGCTTTTCCCCTCAGTCCAGAAACATGCAGATTTTGGGATTAGGCCAATTGGACACTTAGGTGTTTATAGGTGTGAAAGTGAGAGTGGATGGTTGGTCATTATGTGTGACCCTGCGATGGACCAGTAACCTGTCCAGGGTGTACCCCCCCACCCCATGTCAACTGGGATTAGGCACTGACATGGCAAAGTGACACAGCTATGCCTTCCTAATTCATTTACTCCTTGAAGTTTGTTGTGGAAGCTGGATGTGTGATGAATGAACAGTGTTTTTTTTTAGCTGTCTCCTTATTACAAGTCTGCACTAAGTATATCTAGTCAAAACAAAATCAGTTTTCTGGACACACTCTAATGTCACTAAAGCCCCAATAGTTTAGACATTTCCATCTCACATGTATTCGGTTACTGTGACACATCATCAATAGTGAACAACCTTCAATACTTCACTGGAGGCAATTGCATTTTAAACAACGGTGGACACAGCACTGGTGTGCATTCAGCACTTTTGCTTTGCTGTCAGATTATTGATTCTACTTCAAGGACAGGATGCATCCCTCTCTTTCTTTTTTTGTTTGTGACAACAGAGGGCAAATGCATGTAAAAAAAAAACCCTTGGTGCTCAATTGATTTAGGGGAAGACCCATAAAAAACCTACCACGGCAGTTTGTACTCATACTTGCTTTAATGAGAGATGAGGCTTTGTCATTGTGGCAAGTGTTTGGGTGAGATTATGTAATCTATCAGAGTATTACCATAAAGGGGGAGGGGTGTGGTGTCAAGGGGTTGGAAGGTAATAGTGGTGCTTCAGATGATCATCGTCTAGCAACTGCCCAAGGGTAGGAATGTTTTGTGTGCCGATGTGTCCGACAGGTGGCTAGGAGACGCTAATTGATTAATGATCAGAGTGATATATGAGCCCCTGTCGGCCAGCCTAAACATAAAGGCTCGGAGCATCGGTGTCTCTCTAAATCATTTCCAACCAGGCCAGTAAACCCAAAACAGTTTCCTCATTAGCATATGAAAGGCCAATCAGAAGGGGAACTGTGCCTTTCAAGCCCTTTGTGGACTGCCTATTGTCAACAGCCTGAGTCTGAAGTAACAGGCTAGCATTTTATGCCACATGAATAATGACAGCAGAGATGGTTTTATAATAAGGGTCACTCAGCACTAATGAATGATTAACGTCACTGAACTTTAGGCCTTCGATACAGTAGGGATTATAACCCCTGTTTGTGCCTGTACAATGAGAAAACCCATACAGCGACCTGATAATTGTACTGTCTCCTGAACTCTAGCAGCATAAAATAAAAAGTAGATTTGATTTCTTTTTTGTGCAATATGTGTTATAATAACTATATTTCCTTATATACGTGGAGGTGAGATAACGTACATTCTTTCTTCACATAGGTGTACATTGCTCTGTACATCATGTAGATGACATAATTCCATTCATGTAGCGTCAGATTCCTCTTGAATGATTGAACATTAGTGGAATTCACCTGCTCCCAGATGGTCATATTTTGCACTTGGTGTTCCATATCATGCTGTCAGAGTGGATTAGTCTCTCTCAATATCTGTCTCACTTTCTCTCTGTTTCTGTCTCTCTGAATCTCTCTCTCTCCATCTCTTCCTCTCCCTTTCTCTGGTTATTTACCATTCCACAGGGGGCCTTTCGTGACCCTCTTCATTGTTTTGTTTGGATGACTCTGAAGGACAATGGCAGTCTGGAGCCTTGGCCGGCACACAGGGTGTGTGAATCTGTGTCTTTCCATAGGGAGTGCTGTCCTCTGATGTCAAGAGAGGTTATGTGATCTATGTGCGACTGAAGGGGGTTTCCACTGCCGAGATTCAGAGCTTCAATAAGAAGGATTCAGTGTGCAAGTGTGTGTGCTCGTGCACGTGCATGCAGCTGGAGGAATTTTATATAATGAAGTGAGTTAAAAACAACACAATGTGTCTGTTTTAATGTGAGCTCATGACTCTCGCTGCAGGGCTACCATTCCCCAGTAAACACACTCACTTGGAGACTGCTGGTCATACCCTCAGTCAGTTTTTTTTTACACATTTGTTTTGCAGTGGAGGGTGCTGCTGCCACGACAAGTAAGTGAATGTCCCAGGGCCGACAAATGATTTCACTCGAGAGTTGGACCGCCTCCCATCAAACCTTTTTATCTGACAGCTCTTGAGTAACCCAAATCCTGCTCCCAGTTGCTGATGCTAGGTCACACATTGAAGATCGGGTGACCCTGCTGCATTATGCTTTCAGACTCTGTGCTTGGTGAGACTTGGTGAGGTCCCTAAGCAATTGAAGCCTTCTAGGTGCAGTAAATTGGTTTCCATTTGAAAAGAAGAAGATGGACTTGTCTTGCAGGGCTCCAGCAGCAAGGGCTTCCTCTTCTACCAGTTTTTGTGTGTGTTTGCTGTAGGGGAGTGTCTGCAGTGAGTTGCTTTCACCCATCAGCAAAGATGAAGACGCATTCACCCCAGGCTACTCTTGTCCACACTCATCAGTGTATTGGCTCAGGAGTCCCACAGGCATTCCCAGACACACAAATACAAACTTTTCCAGACACATACAGAACATATGTGTGTACACATTGTCCTCATTTGATCTCTTTTGCAATGTCTGTAATTTAAATTCCTCATAGTTCAGTGGACTAACAAAACCACACTGTTCAAATACCACTCCAGGTCCTCAACAGGAAGTAAGGCTGTGTCATAAGACAGGATGTAAGATGAGGAGCCAATCTGGGTCTCCCATAGGTCAACTGATTCTCAAATTGGAATGAATATCAGATGGAGTTTAATCTCATTATTTTGGTCATATAATGCATATGCTTTACTTTCAGGTAAACACTGTATTTTAGTTTGTCTTCGAGTTATCCTCATGCAAAACAATTTGACAGAGCAAAAAGGCAAAATGTAAACAAATGTAGAGACATTACACAGTTGGCTTTTGTTCGTCTCTCTCATTGATAAATGACATGTGGCACTTCAGAGTTAATATCAATTTTGCATGAAGCTGACATTGGGCTGTATTCTTATTCCTATTCTCTTATTGGCATCTACATTTGATTGCATGAAAAGCTTGTTTCAGTATTCTGGACTTACTTTGTGTGAAACTGCGAGAGTATTAAATTGAGGATCTGAACATGAAATTAAAGTTGGCAGAACAGTCAGTTGGATGTGTGTCACATGGAAATAGAAACAAGACTTTATAGTAAAAATACATGCATTATTTTATTTATATATCGGTTTGACTCTCTTTGTGAGTTTGCGATGACAAATTAGTATGAAATTCATTTGCTCCTTGTAAAATGGCACCATGGCCACCCTGACCTGGAGGGAGGGGTTTTTTTCTATGTTGGTATCATGACACAATTAAAGAGCAACCACCATGGCGGTCAGGACAACTCTGATGCAACTTTCTGTTTTGTCAGTTAAATAAATACAGTACGTACAATTTCTTTCTTACTGTGACAAGTACCCACTGAAGTGAAATAAGCTCAAGCAGACCACAGTTTTAAATAATATTGGCTTAAACATGCTTATGGAAAAACATGACCTGGTCCACAACTTTGTATTTAGTGGGATCTGGAAGGATCTTAGCCAGGATGTGCTAAAAACACATGCTCTCTGTTTTCACCTCTCAGAGAAAAACAGGGTAATTCTAATGGTTTTGAATGCTTTTGACATAAGCCAATTTTCTATTCAGATATTATTGACCATGATTGTGTAGCTTGGCATTTATGTTGTATCCATGACATCCATGGATACAACATAAAGTACCTCTTTACATGCACAAACCACCATCCTGTAATTTTCTTTCAGTTGTTTTTGGTTAAAAATAAGCCCACAAAGTGGTTTCCATGCTTTCTGTAGCACAAAGGTGGCATCTTAAGTGCCATGTGACTCTTCCAATTTAGAACTGCAAGCAGAGATGTGAGTAAATACTTCTGATATTTTAGTAACATGCCTAAACAAAATGGCATTGTTCCCACACTTGCTCCAAATTAGTGTAAGATTGTGTTGCACAGCATCAGCCTAGCTGTCCTTCTATGAAGAGATGACATGCTACTTTAGATTTGTCTCCATCTTGGCAATGAAGGCGCCTCTGTGTCCCTGTTTTTGCATCAGGCAGAGGGGATTTCTAGGCCGCCACCTGATTCACATTTCTGTAATTGAGTTGTTGCCTTAAGCATTACTTTGCCTGCCTTGGCCGTAGGTAATTCTCACACCACAAAAGCACCGTTTTACTCCAGTTTTCACATGATGTCTGGTACACAAATATAGTGAGTGAGAAAGTCCGATCTACTGCAAAAGGGCGGGGAGATTACAGGCAGTATGAGAGAGAGAAAGAAGGAAAAAGAGTGTAAGAGTTTTAGTGTAGTGCAATGGTCCTATGCCAGAAAGGCAAGGGAGTCACCGAGTCTGCAGTATGTGGATAAGGACCACAAAGGTTTTGGTTTCAAATATCTTCCTCTCTCTCCTCTGAGCTGCAGTCGATTGAATAGGAGATTTTCTTGGACATGGACAGGGAGATTGACATTTTAGGGGTAAGCCCAAATCTGTTGCTCCTGTCAATTCTTTGTAATTGAACTTCTCTTCACTCCACATTTGTGGTTATGAGCAACAAACAGCATCTTGCTGGGTATATAGTCATGTTGTTCCTCATCATGTGACTGCCATGATGGCTTTGTGGTCCTACCTTCTGCTTTTTATTGCTCTTGTAAAGGCCATTGTTTGTGCTCAGCTGAATGTCTTTGCAAACAAGAGGAATGATTTTCAAACATCCAGCTCTTCAGTGTTTAGAGGATGTACTGTATCTTGTGGTCTGCATGCTGCCAGTGGTAGGATCAAGTCTAATCCTGAGTCTGTTGCATCAGAATTAGAGCTGGCAGCTTGGAGATTTGCTTCATCATGTTCAAGTGACAAAGACCAAACAAAGACAGCCATTCATCATTAGGAACTGGCTTTGAAGAACTTGGACCATCACTCTCCAAGTATAGACTAATTTATTGGGTCTAATTATCTCAGTTGTATCAGCTGCAAGACATTATGACAGCAGAAAAAATAATACTGTTGGTTTTTATTCAGTCATTTACATTTATTTCATGCTTCCTTTCTGATGACATGATTCTGTTGATACAATAATGACTAACAGAATCGAGCTCTAACGGTTGGTCAGTTTCACTTAGCCAGTCACAGCACCATGTCCCCAGGATTTAGACTAAATTTGCCCTATACTGTTGGCTTTCACCTGCCTGTTAATAGTGTTTGTCCTTTTCTGTACTCTGCTGTGCTGTGCTGTTATGTCTTGACTATGTCACGACCCATCTATCCTGTACCATAATTTCTGTCTCAGTCTCTTACCACAGAGGAATAACCTCATCTTTTACCCATAAATATGACTACCTCCTACTTTAGAGGGTGTTTTCCCCTACAGACACACATTCTCACCTCTAGAAAACATGTGTTTTAAGTAAGGATGAGAAGTTGTCTGTCAGACACTGCACTGTTAGCAACCATTTTGGCCTCGAGCTGGCTTGATGGACTAATGTTGATGTTTTGGTCATATGTGCGTACAAGTCTGATTTCCTCTCTCTTGTTTCGTCTTTCCTCACCCTGTGATTTGTTTCCTTGGAGAAAGTCATGCCACTCTGTTGTCTTTGCTTTTTAAAATCTGACAAAGGCCAAATACCAGGAATACATGTAGGAATAAAAGTAGGGCAGTTTACATTTCACTTTTTGCTTTCTTTGGAGGATATAAAACCATATTTGAGTGGTTTAATGATGAAACGTCACACTTTTTGGGAATCATGCAATTATTCCATTACCTGCTTCATTTACTCGTTGGTGTTTTGTTTGTGCACGGGCAGATGGTACGTGCTGTACATCTGTGCAGTTATTTTCCAATTTTGTTTCACTCTGTTTCTGAGTTAGCAGGTTTTGGGTTTTCATCTCTAAGTAAAGCATTATTTAACCCCCCCCCCCCCTTTCCCGTCATAATTTAGAACCAGTCTCATAAGTGGGTTGGGAAGCAGCCCCGGCAGTTGATGTGGAACACATGCCTTTAATGATTCACACTCTGTGTGCGGTAGGTCGGTGGTGGCTGCTGAGCCCGCAGCCTCTCCCTCGTCTAGAATGGGACTCCTGTGTTTTTTTTTCAGTGTTGTGCTTTTTTTTTTTTAACGCCACACATGGAAACTTCAAGGAAGTAAAAACGTGTTGTTTATGCATAGTTGTTCCTGTGTCGTGGTGCTTCTTGTTCTCTGTCAAAGCTGGACACAGCTGAATAATCAGTATTTGCCACATTTACTACAACCAACTTCCTTGTACATTTCCCTACATTAGATAGAATTGTCTTGTGTTGCTGTGAAGAGTTTTTTGAAACGCCTGTGGATCATTAGGCATTTCCAAATGAGGACTCAATCCAAATTTATCACATTTACACAAACTTCTAAATCTGAAAAGTTCTTAAATCTGAAAGTGACTTTTGAAATGTCATTTGGTATAAGTTGATACATGTTAATTTACTGCAAATCTTTTGAATAGCAATTTTACTGTGTGGCATCTTACTTCCTTACTCTCAGCAGAATAGCAGAAGTGTGCTGTAAGCACTGATGCTCGGTTGATTTAACTTTTTATTTGTGTGTGCACTCCACCCACAGTGAAGAAATTGGGAAGTATGCCACAACAGCATGCATCTTATTCAAATTCAACCAGTGCATCTCTTGTGCACTCATCCAATCAGCCATTGGTTCACCTTTCACCCTGTGCCTAAAGATCAGTGAAATGTGCCAGCATGTGAGAGGTGGGTAGTGTCCTCCCATGTGGACACAAATTGCTCCCTGTTTTACTTTCACATCTCCCACCACCAACCACTGCCAGCATCTTTCCAACTTTGCTTCCATATTTTGTTCTCCCCCCCTTCTTCTGTCCATCTCTTCCTCTATCTTGCCATACTGTGCCCCATGCCCCTTTGTTTTGCCTGGTCTGACCTCCCCCTCTTCAACTCACTCCCACATATGTATGTACATCTCTCTATTTCCTGCTCACATTGGCTTCACGTCACAACTGTGTGGTACAAAGACAAGCGCCCCATGTCCTTGACAGAACTTCTTTCCCTTTATGTGCAGAGACAAACCTATGTGCAGAGACATATGGCCACAGTTTTCAATGCGCTTGCTGACCTTGCTTGACAGAAGAGCTGCTCATGTCTCAAGAAATGTCACACAGTGTGTGTGTGCCAGGCTGAAGCACTGTAATGATCTGTAAAATGTATGCAGTCATTGTTTCACTGGCAGCAATGGATCATAATTTTGTTTTGATTATAAAGACAATTTTCTGTGTTTCTGGAAGTGAGAATGTTTTGCTCTTTTGCATTAGTGTGTTTGTAGTGTGATTTAGATTCCGCTTTTTCCCACAAGTGGTTGACTCGATGCCCATGAGTTTACCAATCCTGTTTATTGTGTTTTATGTGGTGGTGCTCAGTTTTTATAATTCCCATAATCCAAAGCAACAAAGTGCCACTTGTAAAGTTTTGCTTTCATAAAACGACGCCTTTGTGCTGTTTTATGTACTGTGTTTTTAGTAAATTGGTGTTAATCTGTTTGGGGTCATAAATTAGGCTTTCTGTTGGAACATGTTTTATAGAAGGTTAGAGTTCCCAAAAGCTGGTTTTGGAACAACATAGGAGGTGCTTGAAGTATGGTGTGTGTTTCTGTATGTGTGTGTATGTATGAGAGAGAGAGAGAGAGGGAGAGAAAGAGAGAGTGCTGAAAATGATGAGAAGACCTCCCTGGATTTGAGTGTAGCTACAAAGCACCACCCGATACTGCATGCAGAAAACCCCAGCCACTCTAGGCGAGAGGGCGTAGCTAACAGTACTGAGCAGTCTGCAGTTCCTCTTTGGGGCGCCTCCTGACAGGAACTTGGCAGGGAGGAAACATAAACAAATTCCCTGTGGTGGGCTGGCAAGCTGGGCGGCGCGGTTCCCCCCGTTACCATACATGCACAGCACAGCGCTGCCCAGCTCAGGCTAGCCTGCTCAGCTCAGCAGCCGCAAGCTGTGAGAAATAGATCTTAAAGGGACAGGTGCCGCATGCATTTTTTTAGCGGGCACAGATGCATGCTGTATCTGCAGTCTGTTTTCCCTGTAGTCGTCACAGTTGCATAGGCCGGCATGTTTGCTTCCCACTGTATTGTTTTAGACTGACAGTGATGTGTGTTTCTCATGCTGCAGTTACTTCTTGGAGGTTTCCAACTACACCATTCAAATGCTGCCTGGGGGAGGGAAACTGCTGCCAGGGGGTCCCAAAATGGCTGTTAGAGCTGAGGTAGCAAAAATGATGACGAAATGATGGAGGCTGGGGTGTGTAATCCAGTATAACAAAGTGTGTGTGAGGCTGGGGTGGGCCTAATATTCATAATACACAAACATACTGTACATGCTCACACATATGTTCTGTATACCGTAAACATGGTCCCATGCATACTTACTTATACACATTTGTGTGTATAGACTAACATGCTTGCAGTTTTCTCCCTCCTTTTCTCTCCACCTCTTTTGCTCTCCCTCTCCAAACACAGTGGTGTATTGTGCAGTCTGACCTGGTCCCTGTCCAAAGGCAAAGAGAACCCAGATTGCTGAAACAGAGGGCCCACTACTAACAGGCCGGCCAGGCTGTAGCTGTTATAGTCTGCTGTGGCCTTCCAAACCAATGGGGACTGCCGACTGAGCCCAGCAATTGTGTATGCATGTGCCTGGACACACACACATGCACTTTCTTTTTGATCAGCCACAGAAGGCTTTTTTGGACAGCACATGCAGGAGCCGACATGGCACCTCAGTGCAATTTCATGAGCACTGGTAAAGGCATTTGCCTGACATTTAATAGTCCATAGTCTCCACATCATCATCCAAATGCACTATTTTCAACCGTCCTGTAATGGTGCTGCTCATGGACATGGGCCACAGAAAAGAGTGATGGAGACCCCTCTCCTCCTCTAGTTCTTACTCAAAGTATCACATGGGAATAGTGAATCTCTTTTTTCGCTGTTTTTTTCTTCTGGAGCAGTGATGAATGTAAGAGCCAGCTCACACTCTGCCTCATTGGTCTCAGTCGCCTGCCTGGCTCATCTGTGTAAGCATCTTTCTTTGTGTAACAAAGAATGGACATTTGGCAATATGTATCATTAACACAGCATTTTCCAAAGTAAACATTTCCTCAGATAATCTTCTTTTCAAAGAGAAATGAAGAATGGAACTTAAATAAATAAAACTATTAATCCACCCCATACATTGCACCAAATGTGCCCCTTCCCACATGTAATATAAGATAATCATTAAATTGGTCCCACAATAGGGAAGCAATTATGATTGCTTTATGTTCAATTATTGCAATGGTTTATGTTGCTTGGCCAATCTAATAAGCCATTCCTTTTTTAGGTGTCATAAAAAAAAGGTTTTGTGTCACGCAGATGTGGTTGCACATCTATACATACCAGTAGTGGGATCAAGTTGTTCCACTGCCGAAGCACAGCACTGGCTGCTGTGGTGACACTGCAGGGTACAGGAGCAAGGAAAGGGGAGGAGGAAATAGATGAGAAGAAAGCACCAGAAGTGAATTAGAGAGACCCCCTCCCACATACACACATGAGGACTGCAGATGAGGATACTGAAAATGGGTGATTGAGAGAATGTGTCATAGGTGAGCACTTATGGTGGCAGCAGATCTCCTGGGATACCATTAGCTGGAGTGTGTGTGCAAACGCGTGTGCACAGTATGTTATGTTCCCTATTTAGCTCAGTATGCAATGATCTTCCTCATGCACATACATGTTCATATCCTACTGTGTGAATGTGCGTCCCAGGACTCCCACTTCCACAGATGAGGTAAAGAAGAAGGCACCAAGGGCCCAAATGTATCTTCACCGCACCTACACCTCCTCTCTCAGGTCCCACTAGGCACATCTCTGTAATGGCCCTTTATCGATCCTGAGGTCTCCTTGTCCACACTCAATGCCTATCGATCGGCACCTCACAAAGAGTCTCATAGGGCAGCTTCACACTCCGTGGCTCTCAGTGAAGTGTGGTGTGTAAAATAGTGTTATTTTATTAAAGAGACATGTGTCTGCAGCCCTGTCCCTTTGTATGCCCATATGCATCTCTGTGTCTACAACAACCTTCCTTTACCCTGTTTATATAGCAAAAGACCCTTGGTGAAATTGTCCTTGAGCTCCATAAAATGAAGGCCTTACAGTCATTAAACCATGAGCGATGCAGGCCTCCATGTCTAAAACTTTGCAGCCTTAAGACAGAAACTGTCAACATTAAAGGACTTGCACAGCCACTCTACAGTCTCCCTCAAGAGAGACAAGACAGAAAAAGAAGAAAAGACTTCCTCGCTTCCCATGTCAAAAAAAAAAAAAAAAAAAAAGCCTGATTAATCAGTCAAGCCACATGAAAACTTTGCTTGTTATTGTTGCTTCTTGATTTATTAAAGGCCTGGATCTGGGTCAAGCATCCCCCATATCTCTCTCTCTCTCTCTCTCTCTCTCTCCCTCTCTCTCCTCTTCCTTCTGTCTTACTCTCTTTGCCTTTTTTTGTACCTAAACAAGGGTCCACCCCCCACGTCTTTTCCCCTTGTCTCTCATCTGGTTTTCTGTTTTTGTTAAAGGACAGTTGATTAATGATGCCTTAGACAAAGCCCACAGTCTGCTCTCAGCCCGTGCTCAAATACAGCTCTTCTCTAGGTAAACCAAAACACATGTGCTCTGGACAGCCACTGGAACCCCCGAGGAGACCGCTTGAGAATGGGAAAGAGAGAAGAAATTAACGACTGTAGTCACTGATGTATTATATACGGGGATATACTGCAGGCTCCTCCCTGCACTGGAAAATGTGCAGTGAGAGGAAAAAGAGGAAGGATGATGGGGTTGTGTGTAATATGCTCAGGGTGTGGCCTTTTATAGCATTTGTGGGTAACTAAAATTTAGTTGCACCATTCCAGCCTCTATGTGTTCATTACAGTATGAAGTTCTCCATTGGCCCAGGCTCAGTTTCACCTCTCATGGTGTGAAATTGCACATATATATGAATTTTAATGTAGCAAAGAGACATTTTAGCACTTCACTTTGTTGCTTGCCCATAGGCTCCTGGGATTCTTGCAGAAGATAAGTGCCTCATTGAATTATTAGGGACCATATTATTATCCCTGTGACTGAAGTGAGATCTTTATTGTCAATTGTCATCATAATGGCAGGGCTTGACACTCATGTCATTCTTTATTGCTGCACAGCTCTGTGATTGTGTATGTGGCTGTATTAGTGTGTGAATGCAGCACTGACTTGCCTCTAATTGGCTGAGCTTGCAGCCCAAGGTAAACATGTCTTGCCATGAATTATTATCTCGACCCCATATTGGCTAATAACAATTACATTTTCAGTTTTACTATATGATGTTAACCTCATGCACTTTCCCTCCATTCAGAGGCTAACTTCGTGATGTTTCAGTAAGACCATATAGATAGAATGAAGAATGAACAGAGAATATAAACATTAAATATTTATATTCTGCTAAGTGATAGCAATGTTTGCTTAAAATTCATTTTGCCACAGGTTTGTTGTTGGCTTTTTTAAGAGCAAAACCACCACCTCACCCCCATTTATTGGGATTATAAACTTTTAGCATCTTAACTTATTTGTAGTAGTTCTTTATAAAGGGAGACCAGATAAAAACACGAGTATTTGTTACTAATAAGTCAGAAACAATCAGAAATATTCCGTAGTGTCCACAGGCTGGCTTATAAATATATTGTCAATTGACTAATGTAAACATCAGGATTATTATCACATTTTTAAGTTGATTGAAAATTGTAAGGGCCACATGGTGGACTACATGGCTAGTACTCTTGCCTTGCAGTAAGAAAGATGCCACTTCATTGGCTGGTTCAGTTTTTCCCCTGGGTACTCCTGTTTCCTCCCACAGTCCAAAACATGCAGAGGTTATTTGGACACTCTACATTTGACCATAGGTGTGATCGTGAGAGTGAATGGTTGTTCGTCTTTATATGTTGGCCCTGTGATGGACTGGTGACCTGTCCAGGGTGTCCCCTGCCTTTTGCCCTATGTCAGTTGGGATCCCAGCATTTAAAATGTTAGATAAGGGTGTAAGTTGCAATGCTTCTATTGAGTTATATACACTAGTTATATACTAGTGGAAAGGAGAAAACAATATAGAACCATTTCCTGTAGCTCAAATCCCTGGATGTTTGACACAAATTGGTATGATTTTAGAATCCTGATGAGAAAATGCACTGGGGACTATTCACAGGGTGACTGAGAACTGGGACTAAGTCGAGCTGCACACGCCTCGCAGTCCAGAAACAGTGTTACTTTATTTGCACATAAGGTACAGACTGTAGAGACTATACCCTAGTTTTTTTCTTTATGTTTCTTTTGTTGTCCTTCATCTGGGCTAAGGACAGCTCCAGCTCTCTGTAAGCTGCCTCATAAATATCTGTGTGTGCCAGGGACATCTGTGCGCTCTGAGTGCATTCTCAGTCAAGGGTAATATTGTAAATATAAAGAGAGCCGACTTAGTCCCAATCTGGTCGACAGACTTGTTTTTCTGGCAAATAATATTAGAAATGATTTTGGGCCTTAACTTATAACACATTAGTTAAATGCTGTTGGAGCTTTCTCCTGTTGTCACTATTTTCCCATTCAAAGAGTCTTTATTCCATCCTACTGCACTGAGTGCTGTATATGCTAATGTTAGCAGCTCTGTTAATAAAGTAACAATTATTAAGATTGTTAATAAAGTAATGGAAACTGTAACAATCATGGAGAATGAAGGGGGAGGTATGATGGCGACGCTAAGGGTGTTTGAATTTATTAAAACAAATCATGGGTCACTATAAATTAGTTTGAAATTGATTTACTTGCTACTATCCATGAACATTAAAATATTAAATTCTTTGAATTGGCAGAGCATTAACTTTATCTCCTCATAGGTCCAAAAATGTACTTTTGCTTTGTTTATCTCACTGTTGTCTTCTTCTTCTGTGTACCAGTTTCATCTTTTATTCCAGGTCAAATCTAGGGGGTGGCAACTGTAGAGCATGCACAGAATACCCAGACCAGTTTGGGTCAGATTGAAAGTATAAATACAATAGTAATTTGACTCCAAACTGCTTCATCTGGGTGTGTTTGTCTGACATTGAAAAACATTTAGTTCAAACACAGTTGTACTTGTACCTTGTTTACATGTATTTTAAAAGTCGTGTTTTAGTCACACCTTTTCTAACATGACGTTAACCTGCTGTCTGGCATTGTCAGAAAGGTAAAGCTTGTTGTGCGCTAGACTGAAAAGCAAACTCAACCTGGTTACTGCAAACATTTCCTAGAAAACCAGGGAGGTATTCAGCACAGTGGTACAGGTGACATGCCATTTGTTGACACTGTCCCCTGGCCTGGACACTGTGGTCTGAACAAGCATGGATGTCAGCTCATGAGCCAAGTGCCTCATCTTCATTTTATTAGACTGAGCACCTGTTCAATAATTCATGCCCCACTTTACCTGGAAATAAAACCAACGACTCAGCTGTCTTTCCCTGTTCCTTGTCACCAGACATTTAAGTTTTTCCCCCTTTTAGGTTATGAGCTATTTACTCTGACCCCCACCCACCTGCCATCCCAACCTACAATGTGCACTTCTCTGCAGAATGATGCTCCTGTTGCAAAGTTAGAGGTAGAGTTTTGGCATATACCATATATTTTTATCTTTACCTTCTGGGTAGCAGGTTTTTTCTCTGTCATTACCTGTCTCCTCCAGTATTGTTACTCAAAGATGATGTGTACCCAATGTACTCTCTCTCTCCCTCCATCCCAAGGGAGTGTCTGTTCTTTTTATATTTCCCTTTTTTTGTCTCTTCCCCCCTCGTTGCTCATCATCTCTTGTTGCACTCCGGTGTCAGATTTAGTTATGTATGCACCCCGTGTCTTTGATCCCCCCTGCTCTCTTGTGCTGTGTACATTGCATAACCACCCACTGCTAGGCCTAGAGGTGTACCTCACCTCCCTCTCGCTTTCCATTTACTCTCTTTCACGTAGTTTCATCCCTCATTTTCTGACCCCCTCCCCTCCATCTTCCTCTTGCTTTTTTTGGCAGTAATCCAGGTCATCACTCCATCATGTCTCCTCTTCACCAATCGCAAACCTTGAAAGTTTGGTCTCCTTTCTTCTCTATATGTATCAGTATTTTTCCTCATTTGTGGCTCCTCTCATGTTCCCTTGCTATTTCTTTTATTTTTCATCGTCTCTCCACTCATCTCCCACTCCCTGCCTCCTGTTCTCCACTCTCCCAGTGGTCTCATTAGGCATGAAGGAGGTTGCCTGGTGTTTGTGTATGTGTGTGTATATTTGTTCTCTTAGGCAAAGCCTCACTTGACTGAGCATGCTACTTGCACTAGCAGAGGCCCAGGCTCCATTATTACCACAAAGCTGTCACAAACAGTATATAAAGTAGCCTGTTGCTGAAATGGGGCTGAACACATGGAACACTCTTAACAACACTGTTATGCCTCCCCTATCCTATAGCAAAGATTCTTCTGTGGATATAGAAATCAATGTAGATATGCACCAATTTAAAAAAATCAACACAAATGTCAGGAAAATATGCACAACTTGTGACCAGGCTATAAATCTGCCTCTACATCCTGATCGTGACACTTAAAACCACATACCAGACACATCTGTCTCTTCTCTATAATGACAACCCACCTATGTGGTCCAACCTGTGGGATGTCTGATGCCCCTTTGTCTTCCTCTCATCTGACTGAGTGAGTGATTATGTGGTTGTGTGTGTGCGTGAGTGAGTGAGTGTCCACCACTGTTTTGCTAGTGTCCAGTTACAAGGATGGGGCCATGTCTAGGAATGAGGCCCTCTGCTGCCATGCTGGCAGGCTCTGACCCCGGCAGGTCATCGTCCATTACCACATGAAACCTAAATGTCAAGCGCAGCCCCCTGCTAAAGCCATTTGTCTTTCTCTGTGGGTCAGCCAGCTTAGATACACAGCCGCGTACACGCAGGCAAACACACTCACCTGCTCTCACTTGACCAGCCTGAGTTGCACATGTAGTTTCCATAGCAAAGAAATGTTCCTTTGTAATGATTTCCCAAGACACTAACAAATTAATATAAGATCTTTCTATTCCTTTACTGTTAAAAATATCTGACAGTTTTTGTTTTTTTTTTTCAAATTTGGTGTGCTATTGGCTGACTAAGAGCCTGACTAGAACCAGCTGTTGGACAGCGGTTGTTTACACTTAGCTTATCTCTGAGCATACTGACTATGGTGCCGATGATGGCTACATGGAGGATGAATACGACACTTGTCTGGACCTTCTCTAATTTTCCTGGAAGTTTGTCTGAGAGCTCCCTAGTCAAATGTCCAGATAGTATCAGAGTGATCCAAGTGAAAACATTTGGATCCCTGGCCTGAATGTTCTAGAAACAGTAATTGCCGTAACATTTTCAAAAACTGTCTTCTAGACATTGCCATGATTTCAAAGGCTTTAAATGCAAATTTCAAAATGAATTATATCATTATCATTTCAAAGGCTTTGAAAGTATCAGACATCAGAAATAATTTGCAATATAAAACAATTGTTTATGCAATTACTGGTGTGGCTATAACAGAAAGCATCTCTAAACTGGGAAGCTGTCAATTTACAATTATTTGCTATATAATTATATTGTAACTTACTGTAAAAGTGTAGTATCTAGGACACAGTAACGCTTAGTAATTTACTCTGAAAGTAAGGCTCTTAATTGTCTTTGTCAAATGACGGTTTTGGTACAAGGTCACTTAGAGGGAATATGATACATTCATTATTCAAGAGTTTGTTATACTGGATGTGATTAAGCTTGGAAAAAAAATGCTCGGAAAACCAAAAACTGAATGTTGCCTCATTTGGTCACGGTCACCACATGGATTAAGCTTTCTTTACTTCCCTCTTTACCATATATGCAATGAGCAGCCCCAGGTACAGATAAGTGCTGCTCGATGCTCCTGTGCTTATTCACTACTGCTGTGTAAAAAGGATGGGTTAAACGCAGATCAAGTAATTGGTATGTGTGTGTGCAAAAAAAATAACAAATTCTACTTTAATGATTGTAGCTAACAACCTTGGTGTATGTATTCAGTGATGTGTGCTCCAACTCAAGTCCCATCATTTGTCCTCCACATTACTAAGCCATAGTAACAGATAAAATATGGTGAGAACATGCATCTCTGGCTGTTTGTGTTGTGAAGGCTGTTCTATATGCTACAGTGAATCTACGTACACATATAAACATTTTACTTGTTTACAGGAAGCTGTCAGCTATGTGTCCTTGTGATAAATACACAGGAAAGCGTCCTGCAGCATATACAGGTCTGCCCTGCGAATATTGACGGAAAGATTGAAAATGCTCTCAAGGGCCTTTCCAAAATGACGCATGGCTCTTGCTCTCTATTTTACTCCCCCTCATCTCTTTCAGCTCTCCTTTTATTTATCTTAGACAGCAGCTTGTGCAGGCTTTTGTAGATGTGAGGGATGCTATAAACACATTTATCAAGGGGAGACTGCCAATAGGGGAAACATCAGGTGTATGGATGAAAAGAATATGATAATAAATGCATAGTGCATTACAGAGAAAATCACATTACAATGACTTCCTTCAGGATTGCAGAGGGCATCCACAAAGTATAGTGCCAAGAGGGAACAGGTTGTTTGTAAGTTTTCACAAACCTGATTTACTGTAGCTCATTGTCTTTTCACAGTGGCAGCTCAGAACGCCACAGCAACAAAGCCACATGCATTAGCAGTCTGCCCGTGCTGTAACGACCATGCCGACCTCCTGGCTTTGATAAATGTTGCATTGTTTATGTCGTCTCCATCTCTCTCTCTCCTCTGTCTCTCTCTTTCCTTCTCTCTGTCTTACACACACTGGTGAAGTCTTTAAGAGGGTGGCAAGCTTTTTTGCCAAGTGTTGTTTCAGTGTTAGTCGAGTGTTTGATGTCTGTCTCAATTGTTGTTTACTGGCCTACTGCAATATTTATATTTCACTGACATACTCTCCCCTGCCTTGTTTTTATGATTGGTATATGTGTTTATGATTGGAACATGGCGTTCATGTTTTGTATGGGAACGTTGATGCATCTTTACTGAGAGAAATCGTAGTTGTGTTGTATACAAGTATACAATTTCTATTCTTAGAAACTACATGCCACCCCTGCCTCATTTTTATGACTGTTGCCATTTGACCTACTTTTTTGAAACTAAACTTAGCTCCACTATGCAAAAGAGTTTGGTTTGTGATTGGGGAGGTGGCGTCAGAGTGTTATCTGTGCTCCACAAAGACACGGGGTTAAATGATGCTTGCTGGTGTCACTGTGCTGATTGCATGGTTTTTTGCAATGCTTGCTTTTTTTTTTTTTTTTTTTTTTTAAGCTGCCGTTTACTGCCATTATCTGATTAGCTGTATGTGTGTAGGGTTTAGGAGGATTTTTGTGAGGGGGTGTGTGCTGTTGTCTTACAAAAATGAAGAGCTCTCTCTTCACCTAAGGGGGATGGGGGTTTGACAGTACTGTAGCGCCCCCAGCCAACCTCCATCCTTCTAACGAAGACCTCCTCCCCCTCCGCACTCTCCATCCCCCTCTGCTGATAAATGTGTTTTTCTTAAATGAAGGAGGTGGTTGGTTGAGAGGAGTCTCTTTAATGTTGCTTTTTCTGTATGTGTGTCTGTGTGTGTGTGTGCACTTGCTAATGCAGTGCAGGCAGGGCCGCACGGTGCGGCTATGGGCAGGCCGACTCGAAGGCAGGCCCGCAACCTCGACCCCAGCATCATTTGTTTGGACGAGGGCCGTCAGCGCCTGTCGCGCAGCCCATGATGAAGTGTCAGTCGGTAATTGTCCCCACGAAGCATCCACATCTCAGGGGGTGATGTGGGAGGGAGGGAGGATGGGGGAGGCAGGGAGCTGACAGAGAGAGAAATGACTCCCTGGGCTCCTCCTATTCTCTCTCCTTCCTTTTCACTCCCCCCTTTTTTTCTAGCTTTTCCCTCCAGTCTTGCTAGCAGCAGCATGTGCCTCCCTCAGACCAGTTGCCTCCATGGAGCGTCATGGGCCCCATGGCAACATATTGTGTAGCTACTGTATACCTGAGAGTGTATAAAGCTGCTAAGAACATGACAATAGATTAATTGAGTGCTTTACTTCCATAGATCTCCACAAACCACTTATCTTTCAATCCTTATTTGTTTCCTTTTCATGCTGCCCACATCCTCTTTACCTCTTGTGCCTTGTATTCAAAATGAGCAATTTGGTAATTTACTAAGCGTCCTCTTGAAACCTCTTTGGTAAAAACACTGGCCACTTTTGCTTCTGTATAACAATCTTAATACATAGATGCTGCTCTTTTTGGTAATGGGATTAATTGTGGTGCTCTTATTGATCCATTTTCTCATTGATGTCCCTCTGCAATGAAAAGCTTTTTACAGGACACAAAGCAGCTATAAATAGTGCTATGCATTAAGGGTTACCGTACGAGGGGGCCCTAATGCTCATCACACAGGCTCCTGTACATAAATCGCCAGCAGAGGTTAGACTTCAAAGCCAAATATAAGTGGCTCCATGATGAAGGAGCGAGAGATTGAATAGACAGATATGAGAGGAGAAAGGAGAGATTTAGTAGAAGGTGAGATTAAAGAGAAGACATAAGATCAGGTCAAATGAGAGCATATGAAAAATGACACAACAGGGGTGAAAAAAATACTGCAGGGCAGGAAAGGAAAGGAGATAAGGAAAAGGCAAAGCAGCCAAGAGAGATGAGTGTATGAAAGAAGCCACCTTGCGATATGAGTCAGATTCTCCCATTTTTGTCGTTCTTTCATAAAGACACTCTCACCCCTTTCATTATCACTATCTCACATCTACAGTGAGGGAGAAAAACCTCATTGTATAATGCATGCTAGATCACAGTAGGTTTTCCTGTAGAGGAATGGGACAAAATGAGGAAAGAAGAATGACTTTCAGAACAAAAGTCAAATGGAGGAAAGAAGGAAGTAAAAATAAACAATGGGAGAGAAGCAAATGAAGAGTTGATATAATGGATGGCTCAATACCACATTTTCATATCTGACACTGAAATTAGAGCCTTGAGTATCTACTGATAAAATATCAGTCCATTCCTGTTATGTTTTTTTGTTCTTTTATATGTTTTTTCTTCTTGGTTACATGATGTCTCTCATTATCGCCTACGCTTAATCAACCCTTTGCATATTTCTGGATTTTGAATAGCATTGGATCTTATGTTTTTCTTTTTCAGATCCTGTGATTCTGACCAGTATTTGACAGACACCTATACAGTGAATATTGTGTTGGCTCATCCCGGCTTAATATGTTTTGTTTTGGCCTCAACCACAAGTCCCTTTCCCTCTGTCTGTCTGTCGGTGGCAGGTGGAACACAGCCTGCCACTCCTGCTGTCTAAATGAGGCACCACTTTCCTCTTGCTCCCTCTCACACACTGACTCTCTCCTTCTGTTTAATGGGGCACTGGCCTGGGGCGCTGAAACATCTCCCTCCAGAGAGACACACACACAGCATGCACACACAGTGATCATACATTACAGACACTCCTGGATGCCCTTGCACATGGTGCGACACACATTCACACAGACACACCCGTATCCAGGGAAAGGCAGAAGTAGAAGATGCCACAGCCCCCCAAATTATGCCTCAGTCTGTGAGATGATGAATCTGGTTGGTGATTAGTTAGTCGAGGTGGGACGCTCACTGCTAAGGCCCTTTAATGGGCCATAATTTGGAAGATAACTGCATTGTCCAATCTCTCTTGACATTTAAATCTAATCAGACCCTGCTGGTTACCACTGTGGTCCATGAAGAGTGCTGAAGGGCTGCTACAGTGAAAAGAGATTGGCCCATCGTGGGGCATTCATTCTTACAAGCTGAGACCAAGCAATAAGAAAATAAGGACCAACCACACATACAGACCACATGCTGCATTATTATTTTACTTTTATTTATTTTATTCATCAACTGACAATCAGTTAATGAAGCCTGAAATTCAGTCACAGAGAGGACAGATATTCCCTGCACACACACACGTTCACGCTTAACAGGATCATCCAGCTATCATTTTAAGGACTCAAATTGACTTCCATTCATTTAACAGTCTAAACAAAGTGTTAATCCTAATGCTGTACCTAACAGTAAAAAAATCTTAATCCTCAAAAAGCCATTTAAATTTGTAAGGACCAACTAATATGACGTCACAAGGTCAAAGAGTCCTCAAAAGATAGGTTTGAATCAAGATTTGTCCTCACAGACATTTTCACGCACACACATTCACACAAGCCACGAGGGAACCACTTCAGGTCCTCTTCTCTGTCCCTCATTACCACAGATGAGATGCTCAGTTTGATTAACACTTCTCTTTCATCCTCTTCATTAGCAGAGGAAAGTCACTGTAGCTGCCGCTGCCCATGAAAAGAGGGCATGAATTAGAATCCACTTATTCCATACAATGGTGGTTAATGGTGGGGAGTAATAGGAGAAGGGTGTTTCTAATTGTTTCTTTGGACTGTGAAGTGCATGCTGCTGCAGCTGTTTCTGCACAGCAAACCCTGCCGCTCACAGAACCTGAACAAAGGCCAAAACCAGCATTGGAGGGTCCACACGACTCCATTCGATAGAGCTCAAGAGCAATAAATAGGTGTAGAGGAGCCAATTTCCTCTGGCAAAGCATCCTGCTGAGTGGAGTAGCTGGGTCCCAGTCAATGAGAACCACCTGGTGCTGAAGGAAGTGATTAGGGTTGGCACCACAGTGAGTGAAGAGCTGTTTTGTTAAGGAGGAGTGAGAGAGGGGGGCACTCCCCCCGAGTTTGGTTTGTTGGAGAAATATTGACATTAGGCTTTACTCAGAGCTAGATCTGAGGCACGCTGTTGTTTTGTTGGTGCTCAATTATAGGGACTTAGTTTGGTTACAGCTTGTGTTTTGGTTTCTGACGCTGGTGCTGATCGTTGAGTTGGTCAGAGAGTGGGGTGTGCCACAACAGTGATGCCGTGGGTTCACCTCCCACACAGAAGAAACACATACTAACCTAGACGTCATAATACTTCTGAGAGTGGTTAGCCATGGAGAAGATAAACGCTTTTTGTCTGATGGGAAAATTTATTGAAACCACTAATGTTTATCTGTAAATGTAGTGAGAATAGTGATCAAGCTGGCATGGTCGCTGATTTGATTTGCAGCTGGCATTCACTGCACTTGTATGTCACTGTGACATTAAATAAAAGCAGCCATTATGATAGTCATAAGGAATTTGTTTATCTGGCCAAATGATCCCAACCTTTTTCTTTGCACATAAAGCAGCTGAGGCCAAAGTTTTTATTTGTGACTCTTCTGGATGGTGCATCTTCCACAAAATATCTTGCTTGTTCCGACTACCATCACTATAAAAAAATCTGTTATTAAAACAGTGTAACTCTATAAGATGTTTTACATTACAGGAAAATAATAGAGCATTTCATTTATTTTAGCAATATATATATCCACTATATCCACCAAAGTAGTTGTGATTATTCATGAACACAACATCAATACAACAAAGTCATGCTGGAGGAAGTCAAGCAGAGAGATGATGGTTGTAAAAGACAGTTTAGGTATTCATTTCAGTATTTGCCTGTATTTTCTTTTAAATAAATTAGGCTAGCAAAGTTTATGTAAAAGTCGCGTAATCATCTGACTGCTTGTGTTTCTTACCAAGATGAAACACAGAACACTGGATGTTTTCCCATTGGTGCTCTTTGTTTCTTGTGTCTCCTTCTTCTTCTTCGGAAAAATAGATTTGTGCAGATGATGCATTTTACATAAATAGTTACTTAACTTGTGCATCCAGTGGAAAAACAATTTAGCTTGGTGGAAACGAGGCAAGCAGGTGGTTCACGAAGGTCTATTTTTTGTTCGTTTGTCTGCTGCAAATTCTACCTTCATATTCTTAATCTTTCTTTTAAATTGTTTTTACATTGTCCATTTACCTGTTTTTTTCTGGTCATTGTCATTGGTTTCCTATAGTAGACCTGCATATGGTTGATGATCCTAATTCCTTTATTATGGCCTACTTTGTCTTCTGCTCTGCCTCTGCTTTGTGTCCTCATTGTCCCTCTCTAGTCTGTTTCTCTTTGAATGTCTGTTCATCTCTCCACAGTCTGTATCTTGGCATTTAGGCCTCTAATTGAGCTGGCGTGGTTTGAATACTTTATAAAGCAGGAACAGCAGAGAATCCCGTCATTGTTTTCTGTGTCCTGCAACCAGAGAAAATAGGCAGGGCTGCTCTCTCTCTCTCTCTCTCTCTCTCTCTCTCTCTCTCTCTCTCTCTCTGTCTTTGTGTCTGAGATCCACATTAGCCTTAATACATTTTGTGGCAAGTTAAGGACATTTTCAAATGCATTTCTGTTTGGTTGACATGATCAGTGGATTAGTCGATTAGAGGATTAAATTATTTTATTGTTTAAGTAAATTAACTCAGGAAAAAATATGAAAACACTCAATGAACATTTGCTGGTTTTCTTTTCCTTATTTCATTATTAACTGTTGAGCAAACAAGACATTCAAATTAATCTTATTGGGACAATGGAAGAGGCATTTTCATTTTTGCTATTGTTTGACATAGCAAATTATAATCAGACAGTTATCTCATAAGAAAATTGGTTTTTGACCTGAATCATCAATCATTCAAACTCATACATATAGTTTCCAGAAATGATTTCCTTGGAACAATTCAAATTACCATTTGAAAGACAAGTAATAATAATTAATTAAAACTCACATTGGGACCTTTTTATGTCTTTCTTTATGCCATGTAGTGTAATATGATTACTCTGCTTCTGATAATAATTAACATCTCTGTATAGCATCCTTTATAAGAAAGTAGCTCCCAGCATTCAACTCTCAATTTATTACCCTTGACTGTAACAGTATTGCTTATTTCTTCCCTCCTATTCCCAAAAAGTGAAATGAAGCAATAGTCCACTCCCTTTGAAAGTGGGTTTTATAGCTTCCAATACACACAGTCACACACAGTCACACAAATACAAAACCGTGGCTAGCTGCAGTGCTGCTGAGATACACGTCATTAAAGGTGACGTTGTGGTGTGGTTTCCCTTGTTGCTGCAGGACACAGTTGTAGCCTAATCTTTACTGTTCGTTCTCTGCCTCCAGGTTTGTGGGTGAATGTGTGTGTGGAGAGAGTAAGAGAGAGAGGAGTTGCTGTACCCGAGAATCCCAATCTTTCAATAAGTTTGGAGAGTGGGAGAGGAGGAAACTGAGTGAGAAAGAAAATAAATGGTGTGAGTTCTCAAGTTGCAGACAGAAAGAAAGAAGGCTCACTGCAGGATGTCCTACAGGCAGTTAATGTAGCCAGCCTACACACACACACACACACAGAGAAAAAGCTGATGAAAAAAGAAGAAAAAAACAGCAGCAGCACATATCAGCTCATATAGTAAGAGATATAGAGCTCATGTGCAAGTATACACACAGCAGTGAGTGTGTGTGTGGGTGCGCGCGTGTGTGTGTGTACATGTACATGTCTTTGTTCTGTCTGCCTGTCTTCTTGGCACGTAAATCATAATGGATCTCATTATCCAGCTGGGTCTGCTTGGTGGGGCCTGTCTGGCGGGAGATGATAGCTGGATGGCTGAAGGGTTAGACACACACATATACACGCGCACACACACAGCATGCATGTTATTTAGCTTGCATTTCTGCTGTCATTATATCTCATCGCCATTGGTATAATATCAGCAGGACAGACAACTACACACACACATTCTTGAACAGTATCCTTATTGAGGACACTCATATGTGTAATGCATTCCCTAGCTCCTAACATGAACCTGAATTGTAACCTAAACCCTAACACCAAGTCTCTCATAAATCATGTTATAGTTATTGAGGATCAGCCAAAATGTGCTCACAAAGATGGTTTTCAGTCAAAATTTTATCTCACAGACATATTACGGACATGTTCACACACTCAAGTTTGCACAGCTTGTTTGCACAGGACACTGCTTGCGCGGACACATACACATATGCACACATGCACGTCTGCAGCCCATCCAGACACAATGGACATTAGCGGCTCAGGTTGCCCTCAGACAGGAGAACTGATGGAAGGAGGAATGATTTTCTTTTTTCCTTTCTTTCTTTCTTGTCTGGCACCTGTTTGGAGGACATTGGCAGATGTTGGTTAGTCCCTCGAGGAGAGCCGGGCTTGTGCTGCCATCTTTTTTCTTCTTATCACAGCGCGGTCTCTCAAACAAGACTCAAGTGAGTCATGAATCACACATGCAGGCCATGCAGAACACATCGGTTGTGAGTTGAGGGTAAAAAAAAAAACAAAACAACACGGCGTCTCCGTAAATCACGTTTTGTGGGTCTTGTACACAAACACAGTACAAATGCTTGCAGGCGTTTGGTATCCGAGCAGCGCTGGCTCTTATACTGTGAATACAGGCGGAGCAGTTGGTTGCTCGTAACACTGTTAGGGCCTACACCATTTGTCTGGACATGACCATTACCCAAGCCAATTACTGACTGGTGTACAGGCGACTAGCCAACAGCCTAATGTTTTCCCGTCATGCCTGCCTCCCCAAACACACACACATAAGCAGGAGGAGGGGGTGGAGGGGGCAAATAGATGGAGTGGAAGGATGAAGGGCCTGCGGCAAATCCTTCACCCCACCCGACTGACTGACTGACTGATACAGTTAATAAACTTTTATTTAAGATAATGTTTTTTTCTGTTTTCTTTCCACTCTTCCCCCCCCCCCCCCCCCCCCCCCCCCCGTCTCCTTTCCCCCTCTCTCTCCCCTTCTTCCCCCTTACCTTTCTCTCATTACTCTCTATTTTTACACCATTCATTTGCACTGTCCCCCACCCTCCATCTTTCTCTGTTTTTCTGTCTGTGCACCAGCAGAGGGGCTCATCCAAGCAATCGATGCAGGCGGTCCACCAGCTGAAAGCCCAGTCAGCCGAACAGCACACCACTCAATCAGTCTGACCAGCAGCCCACAGAGCTGCAACCAACAGAGGTAGATACATGCAATAAAATCATGAAATGAACTCATTTACTTAACCATATACACAATAATGTGATGCAGTGAGTTTTACATACCAAAACAAAGTCAAATTCATCTTTAAAACAGCATTGGAACGTTTTGCCTAACGTCTCCTTGCCACAGTCAACATGTCTATCTTTGAATACTCTCGGTGCTGTGCTAATTAAACTTCCAGACAAAGCAACTGCTGTGTTTCTCCTCTGTTTATAGCAGCTGAATGGGCTTTGTCTGAGACCACAGTGAGTATGTGTGTGGTTTTCCTTTTGCTGGTTGCCGTGTCAGTATGTGTTGACAGTGGTCACACTCTGTACGACCACACCGCTTACTTTGGTTGTAGTGTGTGTTCAGCAGTTGCAGTGTCTGTGTAAATGCGTCTGATGTGTTTGCAGGCATTCACTGCTTTGTGTTTCTTTCATTGTCGTAATATAATATTTTGGTAGCAATGCAAATTGTGGCACGACACAGTGACACACATTCATCTTCCAGCCATTAGTCATTAATATCTATAGCAAACCTTACTAATGACAACTTTGGATAGCACTCAGTATTTTTTAATTTCATTTTACTTGCTTGTTTTTCACTTTATTAGTGCCTCTCTTGCTGCTGAATTTGAACAAGGGACTTTAACATTGTCACAGAGCTCCATTGTGTTAAGTGTGTTTTTTTTTGTTTTTTTTTTTCTCATTTCAAAAGTCCTCAGTATATCTGCTTAATTTGGTGTGAAAGAGGATAAAGTTTGCATGCTCTTACTGAACTAACCTCACAGCAGACACACGTTGCTGTACAATGGCTAATGATTGGCCACTGAGCTTGGATGCAGTTCAGTCCAGAGTGCGTGTTGGCCTGTCATGAGAATAAACAACCAGGCTAGTCAGTTTCATACACAGCTGTACAATGAAGCAACAGCACTAAAATAAAGACCTTTAAGAGATCTTTTATTATGATATTATATGGTATTATGTGGAAAAAAAATTGCTGATGTAGATGATGAAATTGTGAAATTTGGTGGTTAGGGGTCCAGTTAGTGAACAGTGGCTCATGGTGAGAAAAACTACATAGTTTATACATTTGGTAAAGTGGAAATAATTACTTTTAAATAAATTATAATTTGTTTCCTAAGACTTTAGTGTTATAAAATGTCTATCTACTGTATGTATAAAGAGTCTCCCTAATTTAAATAATCTACTTATGTGTCACAAATCAGGTTCCATTAAGGTTACAATATTATGCTGCAGCAAACACTACACTAAGGCAAATTAGGGTTGTCAGATGGTGTGGTCAGTCAGAGGGGTATCCCACTGCTTGTGCTCTCTCAGCTGAAGAACAGCAGAGGTATGTTTTTTGTGAGCGAGAGCGGAGTTGTTACAAACACAAAGTGGTCATCTGTCGTGTGCACAGCAACCTGAAATGCTTCTTTTCCCTCATTTGCCTACTGATCTACGGGGGAAACACTCATCCCCATCATGGCTGAAGAGAGTTTTTATAAGTAGTTTTTCTGTATCTTCACTCTCTGCCTGCTCCCTGCATGTTCAGCTGAGGTCGATTTATTTGAAGTCACCCCTAGGACTTTGATATGGCATTGATATCTTGACTTTGCGATTCCTGAACAATACTTTTTTTAATACAAATTTCATGAAATCTCTTTTAACAAAATCTGTTTTAACAAAGTCATACAATTTTGTCCGGATTGTCCTCTTGGAGTCAAAAATCTTCTGCTATCACTTTTATTCTGATCTGTCTCAAGTTTTTGATTAAGTTCATCACTTTAAATGTTCTAGACAGTAGTCCAACTGAAGACTGTAGTCAAGCTACCACCATACCCTGACTGAACTGTGCATGGAAATATACACCCAAGTTAAGCTCCTTTGGAGAAGGACCTCAGTCTGTGGTCATAATTTCATGCAGGCCTCCAGACAGCCAATCATAAGCACTGACACTAATGAAATTAACTCCAAAATCTGATCTCGAATGACATCACATTTTTAATAATAGAGAAAGTTCAGTTGATAACACAGAAGTATTGAACGCACAGTCCTAGTCATACCTCATCAGAACCCATATGACTGTTATTCTAGGTCCTTATTTGCTTGTTTTTGCTGTTGGACTGTCGGAGTGCTACAGTAGGTGAGACACACAGTCCTACACAATAAATCCTACAGGCTAATCACCCACTCGCTACTTTTCTTCTCTTTTTCCCCATTCAAAACCAATACAGCAATGCAGCATTACCCGGCCGCCGCCACTTCTGCTGCTGCTGCTGCTGCCGCCGCCTTCAATTACTCCATTCATCATGCGTCTTATCTGGCCAGAGGTTTGATTGAGTGTGCAATGGGAGGCATCACAATCCCCACATTCTCTACACAAGTGTGTGCATGTGTGTTGGTAGTGCTGACAGGAATGGAAAACTGCATTGAGGGAGTGGGGGTGTAGGCACGTGGTGGTGAGGTGTATCTGGGATGTATTGGGATGTATGGGCATGTGAGGAGAGGTTGAATTATAGAGAGGGTGAGGGACTATGTGTGTGTGTGTGTGTGTGTGTTTGTACAGGCCACATCTTCAGGAGTGTATAAATCAAACCAGATGATCGTCCCTGACTCTGATCTGCTCTGTCTCAGTAAGAGCATTTCTCTTTTTTCCCCCTCCCACTGCCTCTGTACTTCCTTCCTTCCCTTCCCCTCCTCCTCGTCCACCTCATCCCCCTTTTCTCGTCCTCTGGAACAGATTTGTCTGGGGGCCCTTGTTCAATCTCCAGCAGTGCCGGGTGTTGGGAGACGGGCGACAAATTTTAATAAGCAACTGGGCGCTGTAATTTAGCAGCCTGGGAGGGAGATTAGACTGATTGATGCAGGGCTTGCCTAATGGTCCAGCCTACGGCTTCTGGCCCAAATTGGTGGTAATGAAAGTTTTGTGCAAATTGAGATGGAGGAAAATAATGTATCCTCTCATCTTCCCTCACATTCTCTGTCTTCATTCTCTCTTTGTATTGCTCTCTCTTTTTCTGTCACTTAGTTCATTTTCTTCTGTGCTCTCTTGATCTTTTTTTGACAAGGTATGTCTTTCTCCCCGTCTCCCTTTTTGTCATGTCCTTCTTCTTTTCCTTCCCTCTTTTTGCTCTTCATCTATTTCACATTCTGCCTTTCAGGTCTCATTTTCTCCATCGCCCTCCATACTCTCATCATCTCCTATTATTTTCTTTCCTTTCAGTTTTTTCTTGTTTTGCCCAGACACTCCTGAGTCACTTTCTGTCCCCATTTAACACAATCAAGACGGTTATACAGTATATGTTTACTCACACCCTCATTTACTCTCTCCTCCTCCCTCCTTGCCAAGCCCAAGTCAGGGCGAATTCTGTCTCACTTTACCTCCCTCTCTCTTTTCTGTTTTCTTCTTTGCCTCTCTCTGTTCTCTCCTCTGTCTGCTTTTTCTCTTCATTTCACCAGATCACTTTCATCATGGCTGTCACTCTTACTGGCTCCACCTGCAATCCATTATTAGGCTGTGCAGATTTCCAGGATACTTTTCAGTGTATGGCAAATGTATATCAAAGGTTGTATTATTTCATGCATTTGTCAAAATGTTTAACTATGTTAGAAACCCCACTACATTATAAGTGAAGTCCAAGATATGGCTATTTTGCTCTGAGATTTACTAATAAATGCATTACTGCAAGCTTACTTTGAATGAATAATGGCTTCTCAGTTTCACCCACAGAAACAAACTTTATAAAGATGACTAAAGGGAGAGGATATTGTAACACAAACAATATGTCGCTGGTGTTTATGCTGCACAATGATAGTGTCCTTTGCAAAGATGACAAAATGAAATCAGTGGAGATTTCTTGCTTGCAGCATGTGAAGCCAGCATGTGAAGCCATTACTGACAACTGTTTTGATATCTAAATTATAAAGTCAATTTGACAAAAAGAATATTGCATGTCACATTACAGAACAAATTCTATTGTTATAATGTGGTACAAATTTCAAATTTACCATAATGTGAGGTTATCTGTGAACGCAAGTAATGAAAAATTTCATAAAAGCTAGATTTAAATTGAGACCCTTTGATTACCAGAGATTGTTAGAATTACTCTATTGGCGTCACTCAGTGTACTGCTCTACATCCAAGTCACCAGCAGTATAAAATTTTGGTACAAGCTTGTTGGCTGCTTATTGGCCTACTGATACTGATGAGAAAATGTGGTACCAATGGCATTGTCTGATATTTGATATTATCTAAGCAATGTGGTTGTGCCCCAAAATATTTCGCTTTAAGGGATGGAAAGTGCTAATCCAGTGGTAATAGAAGACATTGATATTACATGTGTTATATCCCCTGAGAAAGGGTTTGATGGTGTGCATTCCCGTGAGATTTGTGACCCTCTAGGAGTTGAGCTTATCATGTTATTGGCCCATTCTGTGTAGTCACACATTTCCATGTGTGGGTGTGTACGGTGTGTTAGCCAGCTATCCAGCTCTGATTCCCCAGCAACAGTGTAACTGTCTCCAGGCACTTTTTAGTCCCATTTTCTTTTAACTCCTACACATCTCTCTCTCTCTCTTCCTCTCTCTCTATCCCTCTATACTTACATATATATATATATATATATTTGTATAGTTTGTTTGTTTTTGCTTTTTTCAAAAAGATGATGCCGACTTGTCCTCCTCCTCTCTTGCTGCCACCTTGAGTTATGCACTGATCTATCATTATTAGCTTCATTACCATTTTCTTTGAGGCGCTGTTCTATGTAGTTCAAACCACATCATGAATGCTCATATGGTTTAGCACGTGAAAATCCTAAATTTCTGTCTGTAACTAAAGCGGTGGAAGTGGGAAGAGACAATACACCAGTACGGCAATCCTTCCTATAATGTATCTGTAAAAAAAAAAGCACTACTTGCGACCCTCTGCAATATTCATTTGCGAAGAAGTGGAGAATTCAATTCAAATCCTATATATACACAGGGGTTGCAGAAGGAACCACACAGAGAAATTCAGTTTTTGATGCTCAGCAGCAGAGAGCAGCTGAGCCTACAGATGAGTGACTTTTGCCTGTGAAGCTTATCTTGGCGAGAGGTGGCCCTTGTTGATTGCTCTCCAAAATCCATGGTTGAAATTCCTAAAAACACAATATAAGCTTGCCTCTGGAGTCTGAACAACTGTCTGAATGTCAGTTTTGTTGTGGAGCTGGTGTTGGTAATTTTAGACTGGATGTGTCCTCTTTCCTCAGGAGCTGTTAAGGCTTTGTAAGGTTCACACTCGACTGGCCAGAGTGGTTTGTCAGAGTTGATTGTTTATTTTTCTTTGGGTGAGGGGGGGCTGGGGGTGGGGGGGGTTGTATGTATGAGATGGATGACGGATACATGGAATGTGGTTTGGACTGTAAACTCGTGGGAATTTTTATTTCCTGGTTTCCTTTTTACAGTTTTAACTTGTTCAAAATGTCCAGTGGTCAGGCGTGCAGTAATTTGGCTCTGTTCTGTGTGTTGCACAAGTTTTTCTGCAGGCCATTATGCTTGGCTGTTTCTTGGAGTGCCAGTGAGACAAGGCCATTTTAATAAATAAATCCTGAAGAGAGCAGGAACAATGGATAATGCTTGGCTGCTTCCTTTGCTGTTTTCTCTTCTGACTTTGCCTGGCTGGATTTTGATTTCAGCACAGCTTGTTTGAAGGTTTTTTTGAAAAATGGAGAGATTATAGATAATCTGCTTCCCATAATATGGGCCAGTGGATGGGCAATAATGCAAGAAACCAAGAGCATATGAGCAGTTTACTGAATGTTCTCCTCCCACCTCATAGTTATATGGTGGATGATGCTGGGAGATATTAGATGGGCTGACGGAGTGCTTTGATGTTCAAGTTCCTCTTCATATGATAGTGGAATACATATATGTCTGTAAGTATGGGCTGCAGGGGAGGGGGCTGTCTGTCCTGTTCAGTGGCTGCAGAAAAGTGAAGCATCATAGGGGAAAAAAAAGGGTTGTATGGTGGAGGAGGGAAGGAGCCGGACAAGGTGCTGATGGGAAAGAGACAAATGGCGTGCCAGTGTCAGAAGTGGTCATATACCGAGGAAAGAGTAGGAGAGAATGAGAGGGAGGATGGAAGGAGGGCTTGACTGATTAACCTGTTTACCTCCCTGAAAATGCTCCAGGCACCATTCTGATTAAAGTTCAGTCTTTCATCTATCATCACCATGGCCAGCTCGAACCTTCAGAGATGCCGATACCAAACACTGTCAAAACGATCGAGTCTCCAGCCTGAGCCACGGTCAGGGTGTTGGTCTCAACCAACACCCTCATTTGCATCTCTGCTTTCCTTTGTTATATCTAGATTTTTGAGAAACTTTTGTTTCCATCCACTTTTTTTCCTATCACTCTTTCTCCCTCACATGCTGAGTTTGTATGTGTGCCACTCTGTATCTACTCCTCCCTATCTACTTTTAAGCTTCTTGCTCTTAAGCCTCACTGGGAACAGTACTTGTGTGTCTCAGTCTGTTTCCTCCAGTGACAGGCTTTACTAACTCAAGGCTTTTAGCACCACCAGCATAATGCGATTACACCCATTTGGGGATGTGATATTGTCAACGGCTTTCTATAAATATCCCTCCAGTTGCAGAAGCAAAGGAGCACTACGATTGGACTGGAAACAATGACAGGCGAATATAGCGCTGCACACAATGTTCTGGCCACTCAAGCTCAAATGTTAGCCCTTTAAAAGCTTTTTGCGACGTCAGAAATCAAGTGTATGTGAGGACAGCCAAATGGGGAAGTAGAAGACAGGGGGTGGCAATTAGTGCTTAAGTGAAGAGTGCACAGGTACAGCAGAGATGCACATTTCACTATTTGTCCTAAAAGGAAAAACAACAATGTCAGTATAAGAGCAAATAAAGAGAATTGTATATTTTGTGGTTACGTTCTGATTAAGCTGAGTAATTATAACTCTTTGTAGAAAAGAAAAAAACTGACATGATTACAAAGCTAGAAAGTCGGTTTGTAAGGAGGTTGGGATGTATGGGTGGGACAACAAACCATAAGACTTTACATGGGACATTGCTGTTCATTACCCTTTCCCACTACATCATCAACATTGACTATTTTTAACCATAACCATAACCGCTCCCTAACCTATCCAAGAGAATATTATTGTAATCATAACAAGAAAGCTCCACTAACTTTTATGTAGTGCTAATTATAACCCAAGGTTTTTTGGGGATTCAAACAGGCTTCATATTTATATTATGAATGTACAGCAGATGTTAAAAAGATTCTCAAATTTTTTGGACATAGCCCAGTAAGTGTGTATTGCAAATTTTATTGGTGGAAATCCAAATATTTGGGTGTAGGTTTGGGTTCCACCATCTCTGTTGGAAACTTCTGCTGATGTCTAGCCTCCTTTTGTGAAAGTGTAAAATGTTGGCCTTCCCAATTCCAGCACATTCTCTCCAGAGTTGATCGTCTTGGATCTCTCTCTCTCTCCTCCCTGCCTCTCATTGCTGGCAGAAAGTTAGTTAAGTGCAGTGTTTGATCATTCTTTCACCATCCTCACATCCCCTGCCTCACCGTTCTATTTCAAAACAGCTTCTTTGTTTTCTCTGCCTCCTTCTCTATGGCTTTCTTACTTTGCCATCCATGATTTCTCTCTCTCTCTCTCTCTCTCTCTCTCTCTCTCTCTCTCTCTCTCTCTCGCTCTCTCTCTCTGCCAGGGTAAGTTGACTGAAAACACATGGGTTATGTGCCTCAACACACAAGCCTTGGTTGTCAGTCAGACCAAACATCAATACACAACCACTGAAATTACGCTTACTCAGTTTTTCCAAAATGCCAAGGTTTGTTTGGCATTTTAACAGTTTATAGTGTGAGGAATGAATTTGATTTATACAGTCCCCAAAAGCTATGAGTAGTAAAGTCTTGTTGGAGGTTGCATAATGCATAATTATAAACAGTGTTCTGAAATAAAAGGTTCAATTCATATTTGGCCTAGGACATGATGGAAAACACTTGAATTTTCACTTGTGCTTTTGTACATTTGTCTGTTTTGTTTAGCTACATAAACATAAATAAATGTGGCTTGTTGTGTGGCTTTTGTCCCACCCTCAGCCAAAGAGCACAAATTTGCACACGTGTCCACATCTGTGTACACAAAATTAGCTTAGGCAGTGCTGTTATTGGTCTACATGGACCCCAACCCTGGGGGCAAGTGGGAAGGTTCAGGTGATTTTGCTTCAGCTTAGACAGCTTATATGGTCATGCAGTGGCCTGTGATGGACTGATTTGATCCTGCTGATGGTGCTCATAAGACACAGGAAGAGGGATGCATGTGTGAATGCACACACACATACACGCACAGAATCACCCTTCAGTCATACATGTGGACATAACTGGGTGTGCGTGAAAAAGAGAGGTCAGCAGGGCTAACACAGTCCCCTGGCTGTTCTCAAGGTTAATATGAGAGTGACAGCAGTTGCTATTAGTGGCCTTCAGATGGAAATCCCCCCCCCCCCCCCGACACATGGAGCTGATTCATCCTGATAGCAGTGGTGCATTAAGATGGAACAGCTTCGCTCCTAGGTGTCTCTCACCATCTTTAGATGGTGCCTACATCATACTTTTGCATTTCCTATTAACTCCTATTGTCTATCCACTAAAAGGATAGGTGCTTCTCATGTGTCGCTCAACACTTCCTCTATGTCAATATTTCATGTCACTCCATTGTCTGTTAATTGAAATACCTCTGACATTGTCTGTATGGTCCATTAAAGGGGACACAAGCCTCATTCCTAAGTGTCACCAATGCTTTAGGGCTAGCTCATTCATTTATGTGTTTCACTTATACTTGCGTGGAGATGTGATGTAAGGGGGGGGGGCATGTTGAAGTCTCACCCAAACCATCGAAACCTAATTTACATTTTAATTCAATGACATTAAGCAGATGCTCTTATCAAGTGCACGTTGATGTTCAACATCTTGCTCAAGGACCTTAGGTGAGGAGCGTTACACAGTTTAATGAAAACAGTCAGATAAAGCCATTATCTATTGTTTTCATGCTTAATAGTCACATTTTATTTTTAGTTTCTATAAAAAGTCCCACTGGTGTAATTTTAATGACCAAAGTGGAAGTTAACTCAAATTCAGTCAGAGCCTTGAAGGGAAAGAGGGAGATAGTAACTTTAGAGAAATTAGAAAATAGGAGGAGAGTGAAGTTAAAAGGCATAAGCACCAAACCATAAAATGTGTGAATGAATTTAAGGTCGTATTATTATTTGTTGTTGATGTTTCTCACAGAACTGCAGCTGTTTCTTAAACGCACAGTTTGTAATTTCTGCTGCTAGTGTCCTCCTAATCAAAACTATAACAAAAGACCTAGTTTGATAATGTCTGGAAGCAGCATGGGATCCTGAGAACGTTGTTTTGATGTCTAGCCCTTCTGCGGCACAATGAAACAATCAATTTATGATGACTCCTCATTGCAAAGGTCAAAGAGTTGCCATGATCCATTAGTAAAAAATACATACAATAAGTGAAAAAATAAAACAACAAACTGGCTGAAAATCAGCACTGAATATTTTCTTCCTCATAGTTTTGTAGAGGTTTGCAGAGATGTATAAAAGTGCTTGATGTCATTAAACTGCAACCAAAATGAAACGGTCTGTTACTGTGACTTTTATTTCTGTGGATTAAGTGAGTTTTGAAAACATTTTGGCTAATGTAAGTACACTACTTTCCAAAAATATATAAAATTTGTTCAGTTATTTTTAGATATTTTAATGGATACATTTGACATATTATATCATTAAAATACAAGTGTTTTGAGTTTGAATTTTGTAAAGCATGATAAGAATGGTTGTGAGAGAGTGGAGATGGCAGTGGGCGGGGTGGGCGCTTGGGCCCATATGAAGAATGATGATGTTGTTGAGTAACTGTCGGCCAGATGCCAATCAATCAATTAACCAATCAATAGTCATCTGGTGAGCGCCTAAGGACTCTTGGGAAAATCTCCCTGAAACACACAAATCAATTACTTTTTTCACAGCCACAAGCTCACTCACACACACAGGTGCACAAAGCCTGCATGTACACACACATATACACATTTATACTTATGCAGGCTTACATGTTAAAGTCACTGCCTCCCCTCCTCTCTCCCACATGTCCAGACAGACGCTCAGGCATCAGATTGCAATGCCATGGGAAAAAGAAAAATGAGTAAATTCTGTCTTTCCCCTCATTCCTCATCCCTCATCCTTTTTGCCTCCCCCTCTTCTTCCCTTACCCCTGCACCCCCTCCCCCGCCACCCGTCTCTCGTCTAATGGAAAGCAGCATAACCTGGCTGCCGTCAGCAGCTATATCCAGCTACACTATAACACAGTTAATAGATAGGCCTGGCAGCTTATGGAGCCCATGCATTTTTAAATGTGAGTTTTATGACTCCTGGAGAGCAGGCAGGAGAGGAGAGGGAGGAATATGCTTCATATTTGTTCCCTGAGTGTCTTTGAGAGAGTGTGCCTTAAAAGAGGGAGGGAATATGGACGGTGAGAAGAGGAGTATCACAGTTTTTCTCTTGTTTGCTTTCTCTCTTTCTTTCTTTCTCGGGGTGGGGGGGGGTATTCTTTGAAATAGTCTTATTCTCTTGCAAGCTTGATTCAAGATGGAGTATGCACACACATGCCATTAGATTTCTCATTTCAGCAATGCTACAATGACCATACGGTGTTATTATTTCTTAATCACTTTATTGGAACACATCCAGAAAATATGGGAAACATTTATACAGTTTTAAAATAATAACAGGTTTTGGTGTTAAGTATTTATGGTGCTTTTCAACTTGATATGCTTGAGCATTACATACACATGTTGACAGCTTGGTGATATTCAGTATAAGACCAACTTTCAGTCACATCACTCTAATCCAACTGCCAATGATTACAGAATTGGATAGACCTTAGACATTTACACAGCACTGTACTAGCACACAGACATATCTACATATATGATCATTGTGGTCATGAACCCTGTTAATAAACACGATATAGCTCAATCCAGCTGTTGTTTTCACATTTCTATACCATCTCAGATGCTCCCACATGCCTCATGGATTAATAAACATACAAATACTGTACATAAATAAGTATAGATTATATTGTCTATGCATTTGCCTAATGCATCCTTATAATCTTGCAGCTTTAGATTGTACAGTGGGCATCATCAGGCAGCTAAATCTCATTCACACACACAATGCGTGTCGTTAACGTGCATGTGTGTCCTACAAAGGTCATACAATGTTGACCTCCAGTCTGCAGCTTATATGTGACTACCCTGACCCACAAACCCCTGCCTCCACCAACAACATACACGCAGTCACAAACATACACAGCATCCAGCAGTGCTCTCATCTCTCTTTTCTCCACATACTTCTTTTGTTGGCATGCTTGTCTTCCTGACGCCGCCAGTGGTAAACTATAGGGTTATACATTTCCCCTCAAGGGGGAGAATCACATGTAGAGAGAGGCCGAGTTTGCTTGCGGGAGTTTAATTTACACCAGTAACCCACAACAGGAAGCAGCACTAGTCTGTGCTGTCGTCTGATGTGTCCACACTGCTGGACAACTTATGATCATACAGTCCTGCACCCAGCTGACATGGAAATGTCATGCCATATCGACATGTGGGTAGAAGCTGACGGCTGAATTACTGGACTCTGCTGAGGCATGTCTGTTTGAGAAGCAATGTGCTGTCACTTATCTGTGCTGCAGGAATACCAGCTCATTTAATCATGGTGCTTTCCAGTTGCAGTCAGAAGTCAGAATTTATGAGTTCCTAGTCGGAAGTTTCAACTGGAATGCCCACTCAGGTTGGATTTCCAACTTCCAGTCACCTTCCAACTCGAAATGTCAACCTGAGAGTGTAAAGCAGATGAAGTCCTGTAAATATGCAGACAAACACACCGTTACAACCACACTACAGGTGATCATTCAAATACTACAATTTATGGATATGAGCGTATGGTATGAAGTGTTTACTACATATAATTATTAAATTTTTATTGGATTGGAACAATCAAAAATAGAACAACTGAATTACAGCCTTTGCCATTTGCTAATAGCGTTTTCTAAATTGTGATTTCAATTTGAAAACAATTCATTGTTCAGCCCCAGTGGGTAGCAACTGCTGCACCATATCGTTGTCATGCTGACACACATGCAGCCAGAAGAACACATTCAGATTGGTTGATTTTCCTTGCATGATATTTTCTGTTTAGTAATACTGGTGTTATCAGCCAGGCTGCCTGGAAGAATCACAGGCTGTCCTTTCAAGAGAGCACACCCACTCTGAGGAACAGAGTTTGTCTGATCCTCCGACAGGCCAGTGGCGGCATAAACAGGAAGAGGCCCTGCACTTGAGTACGTCATTTGCTCTCGTGTCATTGGATCCTCTGTGTTGAAATGTGCCGAAGTGTTTCGCATAACATTGTTAGTCTGATATCCTGAGGAGGTGACACACACGCAAAATACATGAAGAAGTGGTGTGTGTGTGCTCACACACGCGCACACACACACAAGCACAGTTGATTAGTGTGAGTTGGCTGGAAAAAAAGAAACCAGTTGTTTTCTGTTTTCCCTTATGAGGATAGTGAATAATGTAAATGTCCTGGTGGAGATGTGTGTTCCTATCTATGCTTACGCATGACAGCATTAGTGTCTTTACTGTAGATGTTATCCCTCTATCTCTCTCTCCCTCTGTATGTGTGTGTTATGTCTTTAGGACCTTTCCTGGCATAAATACTGACCTTGTCAACACCAGTCGTCCTCATGGAGACCAAAACCTGGCCCTAATGAGGCAGAACCTAATTTCTGAGGAACTGGTTACATTTAAGATTTATCCTGTAAATAGGCATTAATTTCATATGGTTAAGATGACCGATAAAGCTTAGTTTAGGCTGTTCAAATTTACTGAAGTCAATGCAGAGTTCTAAGAAGAATAGCTATACAAACCTCTGTGTGTGTGTGTCAGCTGATGGGGGTCGTTGAGTCTCCTGGAGTTCTGGACTTCATTTGCGTTGGGCCTCTCACACTAACTGGAACAAGTTTTAGGCAAACACACATGCATGTTTCATGCACACTCACACACACAGTCCTCGGACTCTTCTTTGGCAGTAAAGTGTACTGTTGTAAGCAGAGTGGACTCTCTAAGTTTGCAGAAATAAGTAGCTCCGATTTTCATTCTCAAATACTCCTGTCACGTTTGACATGAATGGGATCTGATACATGACTGGCATTAGAGGCTGTCCTTCATTTCCATACTGAACTGAGTGAATCAAAGTGAAACTGTCATTATACAGAACTAAGGATTCATTTGCTGGGTAGTCATAACAGTACACACTGATCATACACAGGCCATTTATTTAGGAAATCACTGAAGCATACGGCAATGCTTGTGTGGTATCTTAGCTTAGTCACTTGGTCCTTCCCTTCAAAGAGAACACAAATCTTTTGAGTGATACATAGATGTATGTCATCATCCCTGGGCTCTCTGTTTCTTTGTGCAAAAACACAAATGAACCCAACAGTACTGCTTTTTAGAAAAAAAAATCCAAGTAAGGTATCAAATAAACTTTATAGCCTGAGGTTTTGTCAAGGGGATTATTAAAGAGAGTACTGAAGGAAACAAGAGCTTGTGACGACAGTACCAGAGGGCTGGTGAGGCAGAGCGGACGGAGTGGAAGCAGTGTGTGAGTGTCAGGGAAAGAATAACATGCGCTGCAGACCCCAGACCGCAGGAGGCATGACTGCTTTACCACTGCGAAACCTCAGGCCTTTCTGCTCCATGTTGTGTTTGCTGTCGCGTTGTTTCTCATTTAGTCTCCCTGCACCTTCACCTTCTTCTCTCCTCTTCCTCATATTTACTCCTGACATATGACTTTCATCTTACTTGCTACGTTTAACCTTCTCCTCCTCTCCTCACATGTTTCTCAGACTCTATCTGTTTGTACTGTATGTCCACCTACCCAGAGCACATTTAGACTTAAACTCCCTCTCTGCGTTGGCCTTTTATCTCCTCCCACCCCACCCCTCTCTCCTGGCTTTAGTCCCTCTTTTTTTCCAGCTCTCTCGTGCTCACCTCTCCACTCTCTTCATATTTCATATTAAGCAATCCTTTCCATGGAGCCAGCTGTGTAAACAATAGGGACTGGCCCTCTATGTTTTCTTAGAGCAATAGAAAAATGCCGGAAAAACCAGGACACAAGGAGCTCGCCACACGCCGTCCACACGATGATCTATGGCCCTTTGTCTCTCCAACCTCCTTTGAGCACAAGTGGGACTTTCTGCGCAGCGTTGCTTTTTGTGTGCATGTGAGGCTGAGTGTTAAGCATAGGGGTGAGTGTGTTTATGTGGGTGTGGGACCTTCTCTGTTACCATAGACCCCTGCAAATATTGACAGAGGAGACAAACGCCATGTCACATTCAGTCAGATTTGCCTGCAATTATTTCACCAATGACATTCTTAGTGGAAATATTCTGGCTTGCCTAATGTAGAATGTTGCAAGAAAACCACCATACCACCATTACTAATATATAGACAGAAATGTAATCTATGCATCACATGCTGTAGCTGATCCATATTTAGCAGAAGCAGTAGCTCATGATCCTCATCTATCTATAGGTTTATAGTCTGCCAGCCTATGCTGCAGGAAATTTGTGGTGTTTCTGGGACTGAACACTTTTCATCTGATACTCTAGACTTTATTTAAATTGGCAAGTTGGCAGACTGACATAGGCTGACATAGCAACAGTATTGGTGTGCATCTGTCAGAGGCAGTGTGTGTGTGTAATTTCTGGGACTACATGCATGTGTGCAGGTGGGCAGATGGTCCAGTTCTGCACGGACGGTCACAGTAGACCTCATTTTGTGTGAAGGAAGCATGATACAGTCTTACCCTGACACACACGCACACAGCTTGTCCCTGGGTTTATTTTTGCAGGTGCAGTGCTTGTTGGCATTTGAGATAATTAAAGGCTGACCTTTCAGAGGTGAGGCAGAAATGTCACCTAGCCTGCTTCCCTGACAAGTGGATTCACTCCTGCAGGGGGCCTTGACAAAACGGTGGAGGATTCTCACCTCACGGATGTGCACTTAACACCCTTTAGCCCTCTTGGACCACAGTGTCTTGCTGTCATCGAGAAGTCGCACACATCGCCTGCTCTTCAACCCACAATGAGGCCCTGTCAAAGCAACACAGGTGGACAGTGAGGTGAGGTAGAAGTATTGTTGGGTCACATAGTTTGCAGGTCACTCTGAGAGGCTGCTGGATTCTCCACCATTAGAGAGATTACATGAAAATCCCTCTTGCCAAGCTTCAAGCGTGGCCTAACCACTGTGTTTAATACTAACTGACAGAACTATTGGCAGCTTAATGGCTCTGTTTTAATGTAACAACAGTATCTCACGCAATCTGTTTGGTTGATGTTATCAGCGTGATGATGGTGCATATCCTTAATTCAATCAGTTGCCAAGTATTTTTAAAGCCATTTTCAATTATAACTGTGTAGATGGTTCATTGTAACATTTCATTTAAAAAGAAGAGGAGAAAGATAATAGAGTAAGAATTAATCCACCATACAGTGTAATATCTGCTTTAAATCAAAGATGAAAGTATTTAGAAGCTGTTTTACTTTCTTTAGATATTTGAGAACAGATGTTCGAGTGAGATACAGTGGGTGACTGGACATGTCATACGTCCATTCGTCCACAGAGGTCCAGTACAGTCTGCATAATATAAATGTCATCATCTCCTCATTTCTGTAGTGGTCCACGCGGAACCTACGTGGATATTGGTGAGCACCCCTGCAATTTGAGTCCACAATACAATAACTAACAAATGAGGGCAAACTCATACACATGTGGAAAAGCTCTCTGCTGACAGGAACACAAAAATTATGACTAAGGCCTTTAAAATCAACGAAAGCTTAATTGATTTCTTTTTTACCTAAAGTGTCTTTATTGAAATTCTTCTTTGTTTTTGTTCACCTGTTTGTAGCCTGGCACTGTCAGACTAATTTGTAAATAACTTCTCAGTCCATTTTCAAAATCTATGTGGTCATTTCTACAGTTGCACGTAGACCTACCACCAGCACAGAGGGAAATTTATTCATATAGAGAAAAAAATCAGTTGAATTTATTTTATACTTTGCTGACCTCAGACAGATGCGTCAGAGGCGCTTCTGTTGTTGTATCAAAGCTGCCTCATTTTAGATAAGTGGTTGTGATTGGCCAAACCAGTTTCTTGATGTATTGAAATGTGTGTCCTTCACATCTTGCAGAGCTATTTATCTGGTTTCCAGTCTAGTGTTGCCATAGAGAATGACAACAATCTATGTATCACCTTTCAAAGTGCTGAACCTAAGGTATTACAAGATTTGCATACAGTACAATATTAGTTCACTGATGCAACAGGGCAACTACTTATCTTTTAAGCTGAAAAGTGAAAAAGAAATCCTCTACATATTTTAAGTATGTTGTTAAAGGCAGCTTAGACAGCTGCTGTAGTTGGGGGGGAATTGTTTCATTTATGGTCTGTTTTAATGCATCTCCGCCATCTTTAAGTAAAAGATAATCCAAGTTAAGTTAGCACAAACTATTCATGACCACTGACTCCCTTTGTATGTGTGTTTTTTTTTGCAAAAACTCTGAGTCAGTAAGTTACAGTAAAATGCAGTGTACAATGTGAGACAGTCACTCAGGACATGACGATGACATGCACATCTGGTTCAAGAGATGACTTAAACATGCACAAACAAACACAAACACACAGATACTACATGCATGACTGCACAGACCACATGAGCTCAGACACTTGTTGAGACACAGCACACAAACGTGTGTGTACATCGCTTCACCTTAAAGTACACACACACACACACACATACGTGTGAATGTGCAGATGTACTCAGATGCGTTCACATTTGCTCATTCATTCCTACACTGCCCTGTTTCAGCCTTGAGGTACAGTATATGTCCGCCCCCGCTGCTGTCCTCATAAAAATTTTAGTTCATCGTGCTTCAGCGACTTCCATTATGTGTACCACTGTGAGTTCAGTCAGGGCCTGAGTCACAGCTCTCTCTGTGCTGTTAGAGACTGACAATCCACTCTGAGCGAGTAACCTGTGGTCTTACCTATGGAGAGGTTTGCTTGTGCAAATCCACACGGGTGTTGAGTTTCGGCCGATGCAGTGAAATTCTTGGTCTCAGTGAAATACTATATTGTGTCATTTAGAACAGCAGGTGTAGCATATTGGTCATAATGAAATGACATGTTCAGGAAAGGAAAGAATATTGCATAACAGCATGATAGCAATTGACTGTTTTTATTGTTCTTCATATTTTCTTACCTCAGGCTGTTATAAAACTGGACTATAAAAGCCTTAGAATTGCCATAATGATCACATCATTACACTGGCTGAGTTTATACTTAAAAATTGCTGTGATTTTCCCTACATTTGACTTGAACAAATCATAGACATCAGCACTGTTGCTGAAAAGACTCGTACGGGAAACATCAAGTTGGTTAATGTGGACACAATGCATATACAAAGCAATAATTTTTCCCTAAAACAAACACTGACTGTATCATATGAGAAGCCAATTCAATTTGTTTGGAAACTAGTGGACCCTATAATCATAATTTGTCTCACATTAAAATGACTGTGCTATCTCACAAGAAGTTCTGGAATTTTTTTTCAAGGTAATGAAAATGACTGCTGTGTCGGTTACTCTCTGTCACTGACTTCTTTAAACATTTTACAGCATGTGCATGTGGTTATATATCCATGCTTGCTGAAGCCTGTGCACATCAACAGACACAAATACATCTATTTACTGTACGTACACATCACAGTGTCTCTGTATGTCATGCCTTGCGTTTGTCATCCTCTTTGGCTCTGTTTGTTGTGTTGTCTGCCCCTCCAACGAGACCGTGTGCTACCATTTACTGCTTTGCCTTATTATTAATTCACTGGTTGCTGTCACAATCAATTGCAGTCTCTTTTGCCCCATGACCTCTGACCCTTCATTCTCCCTGTCTTCTGTTACATGCCAAACACTGAGTCAAAAACCAAGTGACCCAGTTGTTTGTTTATTTTTCCTCCTGATCATATAGTACATTCCCTTGGGAGCTGCCCTCCATGCAGCACATTGTTTGTGTGCTTTTGGATAAGTTGAAGTGAATTTGGCAGACATGGACTAGCCATGTAGTGGTCACCGAAACTGCAATATAATCAAAGATTGTTGGAGAATTCTTTGAGAAGCTACATTAATGGCCGAAATCCAGGCCTCAAGGTCACTGTGTGCCTCTATTGCATCACCACATCCATCCTTGTCTGTTTTCAATCTACAGCTCCCCATGTTGCAGCTACACTATACATGTATATCCCTATGTGCATTAAGTATACAGAAAGTTCCCATTCCTGTTTCTTCTCCTGCTCTGTGTTTGTACATGTTCACATGTCATGTCGGCCAAGAGAACATCTATACTACAACAACGACCATCAAGCATATTGTGTTATTCGCTCAAGTGCACCCTGTTTCTTCTTCTCCATATCAGTGACCTTGTGTGTCAACTGCACCATATAGAACCCATACATCGTATAGTGGGAGGCACCTACTGCTTGGATTCAAGTCCAACCTGTCAGAGAAAGGGAGGCTAGATAAGTGTGTGTGCATGTGTGTGTGTACTTGTGTTTGTTTTTTCTTCAGGATATTTTCTGGCTTAAACACTAACCTTGTCAGGACCAGTTGTCCTTATGGAGAACTAAACTTGGTCCTCTGGGGAACTGGCTGTTTAGGGCAATGATTTAAATTCTAGGTAGGTTAAAGCTAAGGTTAACTGGTTATGATTAAGAATTGGGATAATGCTTTGTTTAGGTGGCCCAAACGGTCAGTGCAGTGTCCTAAGAAGAATAGCTGCACAAACACGTGTGTGTGGACAAGTATACATAAGGAGACATGGAGAAACGGAAATGAATGTCTGTTCTTGTTTTCATCTACGTGTCGCGATACAAACTGCATGTATGTAAATTAAAGCCTGTGTGTGTATGTGTTGTGTGTTTACAATATGTGCTGTCTGATGTATCATGCCAGCACACAGCTGTTTGTGAGAAGTGTGAGTGGATTGTGTATATTAACAGGAAGGAGGATTGTTAGGTGCATGTCAGCAGCTTTACCCCACTTTAGTGTTGCATGCGTGCTTTTCACAGCAGATTATTCTGACCCAGTGTGTGTATGTCTTTCATCATTTTGAAATGCTTCATCTGTACCAGTTCTACATTGTTTACATGCAGCAGAAAATGTTTTTTCTTTTACCTTCTCCACACACACACACACCAGGCCTTATTCATGTAATACTTTCATGCAAATATTTTAACTTATTTCAACATATGTATTATTTTTTCAAGGGCTCCCTCAATATTTACAATGTTTAAAATATCCATAAATAAATAAAGAACTGATTGCAATTGACAATTCACAGATCTATATTTTATACGCCGTCCTAGGATATTCCCAAAATGTGAGTACAAACTTTTGCTCCTATAAGATCTTACCTGTCTGCTCACATCCCTCACAAAATATAAAAATATCTGGTTGTTCATCAGTAACAATATTCTCACTAAGACATCACTGGAAAGAATTGAATGTGGATGCTCCACAACAAAGTTGCAGCTGGAGTAAGTGCACAGTAATGTGTGATGTTGCTTATCATTCAGAACAGACTCATAATGGAGCTCATAGTAGATGCTGTAATGATAATGGTGAAGAAAGTGGCCCAGTGAGTGGTACTTTGTCACCGAATGACCCAGTTCAGCATCTTTGGCCTCTGGTTGTTGCATTAAAATTCTGTATTTATGGTTTTACATTACTTCAGTGTATACTTCCGACAGTACTGTTGCATTTTATATGATTGTACCAATGTGCAATGTGGACTGTATCAGGGCCTTGGTTCAAAGTGGTAATGATTGTGTATTACTCTGTATTATAGACCTAGAAGTAATATTGCCATACATCCTCTTTAACTCTTAGCTGTATTTTGGTTTAATGTCAGGCTACTGGAGGGGTTAAAAGCAAATAATACAATATTCAACTCCCATGGGCTTTAAAAAAAATACTAAAAAAACTTCCAAACTAATACAAGCACCTCTTCCAGCATTCAGTCCTGAGCAGCTTACACACGCACACACACACATACATACACAGGCTCCCTGTGAGAGGATGACTAGAGCAGTAATCAATAAAAATAAAGCACTTAATAGACGACCAAGCCGATAAAATCTCCTCTCCATCTGATTAAAAGACACATTGGGGCTCCACATTCACTGCCTCTGCTCAACACCCATAAGCACTCTTGCTTATTGCAGTTTGGTAACTTTTTATCATTAATAATATCTATCTATCTATCTATCTATCTATCTATCTATCTAGTCACTGTAGATGAGTGTACAGGTCTCAGAATGTAATCAAAGTTTGCAGGGAGGATGATGATTGCATGTCTACAACAGTTTATTCTATATTTTTTGAAGGATAATTAATGTATTATGCATGTTAAATGCACCTCTAGAAAGACAACCTTTGGCATTAACTTGTCATTATGATGTTAAAACTGGTTGCATGCTGCAATGGCAAAACACTAATGACACCATCTATATTCATGTTGGTTTGTATTGGTCACAGAAATGGGAGTTTGGGAATTGGATAACTACTCAATTAATGATACAAAGTAAGTGTGTTATTCCACTTTTTTTTTTCTACTGCTGTGTCTGCTGTTGCCCATTAAAAATAAAAAATGCATCACTTTGTTATTTTAAACATAGTTGACTCACCAAATGCAAATGCAAATTTCAGTGTGTGCACCTTGCTGACCTCAGCGGCGATGTGAACACTCTGTATTTGACTTTTGACCCATGACTTTTAACTTGTCCAGTGGGGCAATTAAGTTTTTCCCCTACAAAAAGCTCCACTTGTGGCTTGAACAAGCAGACAAGCCTTTAACTCTGTGTTGTTATTATGAGTTTTACACTCAAACAGATCTCAACTCAACTGCCACACTTATGGAAGATAGTTTATTTGCACTAAGTTCCAGAAATACATTAAAAGTTTCATTTTTTTTTTTTACTTGTCGTGATTAAACCTTTGTGGAGCTAATGTTGTTTTTTTCCCTTTCATTTGTCACCCACCTGTACAATGCTGCCGCCAGCTCACCCTGTGTGCCTGTCATATGCTGATGCTTTATGTACATCATGCAAGTGGGAACAGGCACACAAACATAACTGCCTTGACCCTGCTCTCTTTACAGGAGTTCATCCATGATGTCCTGCATGATTCATGTTAGAGTACCACATTCCTGAGCAGCAGTACTGCCCATGCAAAGACTCATTCGTCTTGCTTATACGCTGGTGTGTGTGTGTTGCAATGCTGTGTGATGACAAGCTGTTTTGAAGAATTATCATCTCTCTTCCATACATTTTGTTCCCACTTTATGATAATTGTGCTCTTAGGGTATGTTGTGTGTGTGTGTGTAGTTGTCAATGCCTTTGTGTGAGTTCATTCTCTCAGTGATGATTGTAGGTCTTAGCCTTAATTTGAAAGTAAACTCGGCAACAGAAATCTCTAGTGGACCCAGAACATCACTATGGGTCTCACCTCTGGCTTCTGCACTGGGGTAATTAGCCAAGTTTTTCCTTTGTGCTCCGTTCTACATTCATATTTTGGCTTGTCTCCTGCAGTGTTTATAGTCATTTACTGTTAACGAGCGCTCATATGTGCATACAAAGCGGCAAGGAGACATCACACGCCTGCTGCCCTTTTCACAGTTTTAACACTATATTAGATAATTAAGGCGAATGGGTGTTTTTGCAACATTTCAAAATAGATGAGACATTACCATGAATTAGAATTAAAAGAAAGAACAGCTTTGCTTAAGCACTTAAGTAAAAAAAGCAAATGATCTCTTTACCTTGTCACTGCAGCACCCAGTGATTCTTCCCTCTCTCTCTCTCTCTCTCTCTCTCTCTCCCTCCCTCTCTCTCTCTCTCTCTCTCCCTCTCTTTTGTCCGTAGGCAGAGGCGGTGCAACTCGAAAGAGGAGGCCCATCCAAAGAGAAGAGCTTTGTTTTGGCATCATGTGATCTGCTCATTCCCCAGGAGCACTCTGTGGTGGAAAAATAAATCCACACTTCCTTGGATGCATCGCAGCCACTAGCACCCCTATCACCCCATCACCCCTCCTGACGGCAGTCACCTGTTCCTGACTCGACTTGCCTACTGTCTCTTACTGCCTCTTCATCTTGAAGATAAGGAATGGCCGTGCTACTTTCCAGCCTCCCCAACGCCTCTCGCAAATAAGGCCTTTCAGCTTGTTTCACAATACCAGAAAAAGGACGGATAAACACCCTGTAGTCCTCTTTTATTCTTCTAACTTGTGTCTCTTTTTGTATTTGTGTCCTTATTAACTCAAGCTTCAACACACACACAACTTAACCAGCAGGATTTTTTACATCTAGAGCGGCTGTTTTGAAGGAGTGGTTTCTGAACCACAAGGAGATTCTTACAATTTTGCCTAACAGTTTGGAATACCTACTCATCCTGTGTTCCTATGGGGGATTAAACAGGTACAGGAATCCACACTGACTCCTCTCTGGTGCAGTTTCTTGCATTTTTCATTGAGGTCTGTTTGTGTCTGGAGGGTGGACTGAGCCATCATGGCTGGGAAGGGCAACCCGGTACCGGGCCCACACCTCAACGGCTTCCCCATGCCCACCTACTCCTACTTTTTCCCCCACGTGTTGGGAAGCCTGTCGCCTCCAGCTCTGCCAGGAATGCCCATCAGTGGTTACAGCACACCTTCACCAGCCAGTAAGTAAACTTTTTCTTTACTCTGCTGGTTCATGTTCAGCCGTGAAACAGTCTGTCTGTTGTCTGTACCTGTGCCTTGCTGTTGTTATCATTTATGCTGGTTGGTTTTTGAGTGACAGGTGGTTGAAAGAAGAATTACTTTCCCTTGTGTGTGTTCTGGTTTATTTGTGAGGCTGTGGCTCACTGTTTCCTGCACAATCCCCTAGTGTGAATGTACATGCACATATTTTTGTGTGTCAGAGTCTGTGAAAAGACACTTTCATCTCATCCTGTTCAGATCATTTTAGCAAAGATGTGTCTGTTGGTAAACAGAGTGACAGGCACACTCACAAATCCACATTGCCTCCAGCACTGTCCTTAATTTACACGCCCACACACATCAACACACACACAGACACACACGGAAATGTCACAAGCAAATGAGGCAGTGCTCTCAGAGAGGACCATTGTTTATGTGAGTAGCATACATTTGGCAAGTATTGCTAAAATAACTCTTATCCTGTCATTGTAGCCAACCTGCAGTAACACAATCAATCAAAAAAAAACCTCAGAACTAACTTGCAAAGTTGCTCACTTTAGTCAAACTAGGAGAAAGGTGTATTTTTCCTTGGAAACAGAAGCTGCTCTGTAATTTATTATTTAGACACAAGAAAGTTTGTTTAACCACCAACAGCAACAAGTACACTGGCGGAAGAAGAATTTTGATAATTTACTTAAGTAAAAACAGTGGAACCAAAAGTATTATCGGAGTGTTTATTATGCAGATTCTACCATTTTCCAGTGTCATTTATTCTTTCATACTGATGCAAGAACTTTTGATTATGATTATGATCTTTTGAAATAAATAATCTTTAAAGGTACAATGTGTAAAAATGAAGGAATTATCTGTGAAGTTTCATGTTGCACTTGAATAGCCCTCATCTCACTTCCCTAGTTTTTTGGAGAACCAAGGTAGTTTTTATTTAGCATCAAAAGATGTTTAATTTGTCCTTTGTGGGCTATAAAAACACAGTGGTACAAAATGGCAGCCTCTGTAGAATTGACCTTGTGCCTAATATATAAAAGGTTAACTCCGAGTAATGAAAAACACCAATTCATACAACTAGGTGATTGTAAACTTATATATAACAATATAACTGTTAGTGTAAAAAAGTTTTATTCTATGAGCAGAATCAGTTTGGAAGAGTTTTTACCGCTAATTATAGATGCTACATGCTCTGGATTATTCATAAAAATTTGCAATTCAAAATATAGCAGAGTGGAAGTCTTAAGTTGAAAAATACAGCGTATGTAAATGCACCATCGGCGTGACTGCAAATCAGAATCCCAAAAATTGCTTTGAAATTCGTACTCTGGTGCAATCCCTGCATGTCACAGCACACTGAGTAAGTCAGCGAACTGGCAGATAATCAATTAAACGGCAGTGAAAGCAGCAGAAATATGAACCGGAGGAATGCAGCTGGTGGAGCAAATGCACAATCGGTCTGTATGTATTGGTTCAGATGGGGTCATTGTATTGACTTTCTATCTGCTGGAGTTTGTGTTGGCAGCCAACATGCAGGGAAGTGAAGAACAGTCAGTGCCCGGCCCAGTCACGCCCACTTCCCCAACACCAGATACCCCACCTCAATCACTAAGACTGGAATTCCCATCAGATTCCTCTTCATACACTGTTGCAAATGTGTGTGTGCTATTGTGTGTCTCCTAGTGTTTGCCATTCAGGGCGGCAAGGTTCCTTCCCTTTTGCCTGGACAAACATTTCCTGTCTGTAAACATTGAACAGCCAGGGACACCACAGCTTCCTTAGGAGCACGAGCACATGCACACAAGTGTACGCACCCATTCACATACACACACATGCACATACTTTTAAACATAAACACATTTGTTGCCCTTCAAGCTGTACTCACTTTCTCCCACTCCTGCTTATTCTTGTATGCACATAACTGCAAGCATAACTCACACATGCTCTCACACAGACACACAAGTCTCCTTAGCACACACTGTGACACACAAACTCACCACCACTTTCTCTTCCTCCTTGTATCCACGTCTCTGGCAGATCATTTCTCTCTCTCTCACTCTCCCTCTTGCTCCAACACCTTTCTTTTTTCTATTTGCTCACATTTTAACACATTCACACTTGAAGCTCAGAAGCTTATGGAGAGTCAGAAGAAAAGAAAGCTGACTGTTTCTAGGGCTTGGTTGGAAAAAAAAATGCCAGAAAGAGTCATAATGATCTTGATTGATTGATTGATTGATTGATTGATTGATTGATTGATTGATTGATTGATTGATTGATTGATAGCCTTTCAGGAAATCCCTTGAAATATCTTTCCATAAATGCTACTTCCTTTCTCCTCAAATCTTAGACAAAGTTAAGTTTGTTTATGTCCTCCATTGTTCTGGCAATCACTTCAAACTTCTGGCTGTGATGCCTAGGCTGTATATTTTGAACTCAAGTGGCTTTTTAAGGTTCAATTCTGAATAAACTTGGCAAAGTGGGGTCATTTTTAATGATAAAATTGACATTTGTAATGATGCCCCAGGGAAGAGGGGCCCCAAATTTTCAGCCTCAGTTCTTGGAAAAATATCCTCCATAACCAAACAAAAATGGTATGGAAATTAAACTCTGAATTAATCTATATGAAATGTAATCTAATTGGAACTCAGCCAATTAGATACCCAGCCTTAGTCTGTTCCTTTTTTCACACTCCACTTATCCTCTCTCCTTCTGTTGTCAGTTGTTCAGCAAGTCTTCCTCAGCGTGCTTTAACAAACTACAATAGACCAATTATTTGAACCAAGCAGAGAGGAAGGGTTAATCTAGGTTTACAGTAAACTCTTTCTTTCTGTTTGCCTATCTCTCTCCAGCTCTTGCTTGCTGGGCTATGTCTTCACATCACATTATCTGAAAATCATCAGGCTAGGTTATCAGATATTGATATTACATTTATTGCCTGCAGCTTTATTAGTTAACAGAACATTATCACATAAGATTGATCTCACTCGCACGCACTCTAATGTGCATGTTGCTGTGTTGTTCACACACCCAACAGTATGTGCTTATCACAGACACTTCCCCCCACAGCTGTGCACGGATTTCATTAGAGTGTTTTGATTAAATCCTTGACACCGTGCAAATACAAAACTATCACCCCAGCTATTGATCCGGTTATTATCGTTTAAAGCCCTCCGCTCTCTGTCACCAGCTCTGATACTGTGGTATTACATTTGCATGGCGTTATGAGGGATCATAATAAATGGGGCCTGCTTGCTACCTGCTGCCACATTGAACTAATTGGCTTTTCCCCACAGAGCGCTCCTGTTTCAGCAGCCACAGTAATTGCTTGGTACAGGAGGGTTTCCTTGGGTGGCTCACACACACACCAGCACCATCTCCTTTGACTTATTAGAGTGGCAAAAAATGCATTTATTAATGTACTTTTGGACCAGGAGGAGGAATATTAAAGGATCTTTTCAGACCTCAAGGATGCTCGTGTGTGTATGTGTGTCACCTACCCCATTAAGCAGCCTGTGGTGGAATGTACTGACCATGAGCAAATATGGATATGGTAATGTCGGGTAAAGTGTGTCTTTATGAGGATGTGCGCGGTGGTTTCTAGATAGACAGGTGGTTCCTTTCCACCCCGGTGGTCTGCAGGAATCATGGGAGCATGTCAGTTCACTCCATGGGTGGCAAAAACACAAACACACACACATATACTCGTTCTCCCTATAACACACTCACACAAGGCTTCTGTGGTGAGGATAAGGATAATGACATGAGTAGCACTTGTGATGTGCTCCCCTTTGGCAGCAATCCAAAGAATGTGGAGATACAAACATGTCCTCTATTGACTGAAGCATTTTTTCTATCAGGCTGCCAGGTACCAGCCATTTAGCCACTTCAGAAGGACACACACACTCACACACAGAAACAGTAACTCTGGGGAGCTTCTTGTCATTATTGGAAAGCCATTTGAGGGTTGCCGATACACTGACGGTGTGGACGCAGGCTTATTAAACATGGCGTGTAAAACCCATCTAGCATAGCAGCACGGCACTCATTCACCCCGTCTTAACGACCTTGTTAATTAACTGCAGAGCTCTGGGAGGCTGAAAAATGAGCACAAAGACGGTTCTATTCTTACATTTTCAAATAACTAATTGTCTCTGATGCTACTTTGAGATAATTGCATCATCACAGGTTGTTGAAGAGTTTTGTCCTTTGTGCTGAACCAGAGCAGATCAGATTTCAAAAGGGGTTTGTGTCGATGTAACAAACCAAACTGAAATTACATATAAGCAACACACTTTTCCAGTGACTGTTTCTGTTACCGTTTCTCCTTCAGCACATACAACAATTATATTTTGTTGTGAAAATGTTTAACATACCAGCTCAGTCTGTTTCAGAAGATATATGTATTTGACATGTTCTGTACATTTTAGAAATTTAACAACAAAGCAAATACATAATGTGTGGTTTAGGAGAGAATTGCACCACAACGTGAGAAAACATAAGCTTTAAATAATGACAAGTCACCAGTTCCTTATCGCTTGGGTACTAATCTTATGTTGGACATAGATAAAATAATGATCAATATAAAGCCTTAATTAAAGATCCATTTAACTCCTGTCATGTTCATTAAAATCGGACTCACCGACTGCTCATCCACTGCACCAAACTCGGCGTCCTTACTTCCTAACGCAGATATAGACAGAAAATTACAAATTTAATGAAGGCTTAATCAGATCAGTCAAGACAACAACCCAAGTCTTTTTTATCGTAATGATGCAAAAGTAGATATGAATTATTACAGTATATACCTGAAACCTCACACTTTACAGGCACCAGGACATACCAGTGTCACATGTGTACACTCCTGTTTGAAAGTTATCTTCAAGAGATTTTATTGTTGGTCACCATGATAATGATTAGTAGGAATAGGTTTGGTTGAGAGAAGAAACTGGAAGACCATATTCTAGAGAGAGACATGCCCCTGACACTAACAGCCGTAGATGCACACAGGATTTGGCAACTATTTGGCAACATTTTCTGTGCCAGCATCATGTGCCAAAATTCCAGCGTGCTTAGCCAAAGGTACTCCCTCAAGAGAACCCATCGTCTTTTCCACCATCCCTCTGGTCGTTCATTATATCCATCCCTCTTCACACCCCACTTATTGGCTTCTGCACATCTCTTGTTCTCTCCCTTTAGCTCCACTCTTTCCTGTCCCTCCCTCTGTCCGTCTCAACTTGTCTTCATACGGCCTTCCCAGTCCACTCTACCCTAATACTTTCACTTGTTATGTCTGCACCTCATTCTCCCGTGTTATACTTTACTGCATACATAAGGGCTCTCCACACTGTATTACCTCCACACTTCATTACCATCCCATCGGAGATGAAAGCTGTAGTGTGTACATTTCAATATAAATTAATGTCCGTTACATTGAAACCTTTGTCGTTTGAGTTCGCACAAGGCTTTTTTACGCTCTTCCGCTCCACATGACATTTTTGTGTGTGTGATGAAACAGAGTGAACGTGTATTACATCACAACTGATGGAGGGAAGGCGGAAGCGTAACAGCTACACTAGCAAACTTTAGCTTAAGGAATGAACCTCAGTTCTCTGGAACACGAGTGGGGTAGAGAGATGCTGAAATAAATGTTGAATATGGACCTAGTGTTAAATGTAGATTTTCCCATCAGAGGGTGAATACAAAGCTCAGTGCAACTGTCAGTACACCCACCAATTTTGTTTCCGTGTGCATGTTGGTATAATTCGGCTCCACTATACTAAATTAGTTCTAGCTGAGCATGTGCTGATAAACTGCGTCAAAACTGCAATTTATCTTTAAAATGAAACAAATGCAACAGCAAACAAAATGTCCTCATGGATTTTGGCCTTGTATTTCAAGGTGATATTTGTGAATGCAGATTGTAAATGGTGTATAATACAAACAAATGCCACAACCCATTTGGAGAAAAATTTAGGCATTTGTCCCCACACATTCACTATTATCCACCCACCCTCCATTTCTCCAATGAAGGACTTGACAGAGCTATCATTACCCTGCCACCTATTTACTCAAAGCCTGTTATTTTCCATTTGCTTTGAGGGAACCTGGGGCCAAAGTCTCTGCCCAGAATACTAGATCCTAACCACAGGATTTATCCCCAAGTGGTTTGGCAAGTGTGGTCCACTACCCCCACCCTCCATATCCCTCACTTTCTGTCATTCTTTCTATAGTATTTTCCCTTCCATGGCTGCTTATGCAAATGGAGTCCCCTTCTTTTTAAACAGCTGTCTACTCATAATCCGTTGGATGGCTCCATTTTCAGTGCTACACACACTAACACAAACACACAAACCCTAACACACACAAGCAAATTCCACCAGTCCATCTAGTAAGAATACACACACTTTACCCGCATAAACATTCACACCAACTGGCACATACATGTACACATATGCACACACACACACACACAAGCACAGAGAGTAAACCCTCCTCTGCAGCACGGCTGTTATATTTTGAGAAGCGAACGCTGTAAGCTGTAGTTTGGCCGTAACAGCTTCTACACCAGAGGACTGTTGCCAGCAGCCATGCAGCACTCAGTTGGATAAACACTGGCATAATCTAAATTTCTCTCTGTGATGTGCCAGCATATCTTTATTTCAGCCGTCTTTAAAGGCCCTGCAAGGAAGTCAAGACAAGGGTAAAATGATAAGAACCCCCCCCCCCCATCTCTACAGTTTTCCTATCCCTTGCTTCATCCCACCTTCACATTGACCCTCTTCTTCTTCCTTTTATCTCATTTATCCCCCCCAAACATACACACTAACGCACACATATGCACACATGTCTACTAATGTCTTCTTTGCCATACCCATTTTGTGCAGTCATAATTCACACGTACATTCCAAAGTCAATGACAATGTGTCATTCCTCTATTGTCCTTTGATAAGCAGTAGAAATGACAGCATTTGTAAAATATAGGGCAGTTACCTAATGGAAAGAGATGAAGGAGAGAAAGAAATGAGAGTGGTAAGGAACATTTCTGAGAGGTTGTGCGGGTTTTGCCCTGCATGGCTCAGAGTGATTGAATTATCAAGCAGGGCTTTGCTTGTTGTCCAAGGGGGTTTCAGAGGAAAAGCCCTTTTCTCAGCGGCTAATGTGCTTTTTCAGCCTCACACAATGGCTGGCTGTGTTGCGCAAAGGGGCTAAGAGAGCTCTGTTCAGCCAAGGCTTATGGGGCCACCAGCTCTCTTTTGGCACCTCTCGAAAGGGGCCTCTGGCCACACTTAACCTCAAGCCTGTCTGCTAGCATTAGCACTTAGCCACCGTCAAGTGCAAAGATAATGCAGTTGTGACAGCGGTAGCACATTACAGGGGTAAGTGAAGCACCCAGCTATTGCAAAATGAATTGTGCTGTCTTCAGATCGTCATTGGGGGTTGAGATGTGTGAGGACACACAGGCAATGCTGCGGCACCATCTTAATCTGTCTGCTGTGTATTTTTCTTAGGACACTATCAATTTCCATTCATAAGGATAACCTAAACGAAGTATTCTCCGGTTGAAGCCTAACCTTAAAACAACCATAATTCATATCTTAGCCCTAAACATAACCAGCTAATCGGAAATTAGGTTCTGCCTCTTTAGGACTTGGTCTCCATGAGGACTAATTGTCTACAAGGTCATTGTTAATTTCAGAAAAGCTCCTAAATAAACACACAAACACACACAGGTTTCCATGTTTGTGTTCCTAAACACAAACACACACAGGTTTCCATAAATTCAGAGGACATTGCATTGACTTACATTATACCATAATTACTAGTGCCCTAACCCCGACCCTGACCCTAACTCTATGTCTTCACCTTAAAATGTAGTAATTAATGTTATGGCCACTTGATTTTTGTCCCAACAACATAAGGAATACCAGGTACAAACACACAGACACACACAGGATATGATGAGAGACCAAAATCTTCCCCATATTTGACTGATGCCTCGATCAGTCCCTTCATAACACAGTCTCACTGTCACAGCAGCTTTAAAGCTGTGCACCAGAAACATACACATACACAGTGGCCTTTTTTGTTTTTCATTACTCCCCCTGTCATAGACCAATTACTCTGAACCGTATAACAAGTCAAGTGAGTGTGATATACTCTGCACACCCATGTTCACGTCACTTGCTGTATTTGAAATATTTAAACACAAGCCTTGAGTTAAACTTAACTGAAGACTCTAATTTGACCATAGGTTAAATGGCTGTTTTTATCTCTCTGTTGACCTTATAATACACTGGTGACCTTGCTGTTGTGCTCCTGGCATTGGCTCCAGCTCCCCCCAACGACCCTAAAGTGGATAAGCAGTAGTGATTGAATAATTGGATGAATGAATGACTGTAAAAAAATGAGTTGTGTGATGCAGTGTCATGCATGACAGGATCACTGCGCAGAAATGATGGTTGTTGTTTTCCTCTTTCCCAGATAAGAACAGATGAATAATCTTGGGTTGTCTTTTCTCGCACAAGTGAGAAGAGTAAACACCAATAAACTTGCTGCCAAATTTGCATTAGTACATTAAACACAAAAATGTACTTTGTATTTGGTGTGAATGCACCATGAGACTGGATGGCATTAAAGGGTAGTTCTCACACTCAAACTGCTGATGATTGTGAAAATAGTCTGATTCAGCGGAGTTGCTAAGTCACTGACAGTGATTTATCACTGACGGTGACTGACTTAGGCCCAGAGGAGATCATCACACACTCACGTTCACTCAAATACAAACACTTGATGACTGTACTCGCACCGACTGTAACCAAACATTATCTTTGTCTCATAATTCAGTCAGACCCCACAAACAGCATGTGGTCTCACGTTCTTTGCCCCTCTGGGTCGCTCAGGCCTAAACAATACACGCTCACAAAGCATCGGCATCACACACAATTACTCAGTAGCAGTTAGGTCTTTTGATGAGCCGCATGTTATGTGTACACTGAGCGCTGGATAAAAACCATAAACAAAGCAGCTCCCACAGTGAGGGAAATCATGGTGTAGTCTGCCATCGGAAAATGATTCTGACAGTCCATAGGGGGAAAAAACAGCCCCAGTCCTCCAGTGGTCAGTGGTCATCCTTACAGAGTCAGTATGCTTCAAATCAAGTGGTTGTTGGAGGATTTGAACAGCATCTAAAACATCTTATCAAAATGGTGGTCAAGGCTCAGCCTTTAAATGATCATTTGATCTCGAAACCTTCAAATGAGGCTGTTTGAAAAAGCCAGAAAGGTATTTTTGGTAGGAGAAACAAAAGACTGTAAATTTGTGAACTGCACTTTCATTTCTAAATAGCCATGCTACTATACAGCTCAGCTTTGACTACTTTCATTTAAGTGATGACAAAGATTTTTTTTTTCAGTTCATAAATATTTTTATTTAGTGTGAAAATGTTGTGCCAACTGTTCATCGTGCTAATAGCAATGTACAGTACCTGCACAAATGATCAGCTTTTTGAGGTACAGTGATGAGCGTTGTTGCCTCACAACAAGAAGGTCACTGGTTGGGATGCCAGTTTGACTGAGTGTCTGTGTTGTTTTTGCACGTTCTCCCCATGTCTGTGGAGGTTTCCCCAGGTACTTCATCCCACAGTCCAAAATCATGCGGATTAGGTTAATTAGACTGTAGATCACATGAGTGTGAGAGTGACTGGTTGTTTTTCCTCTTTGTGTTGTTGGCCCTGTGATGGACCTGCGACCTGTCCTGGGTGTACGCTGCATTTTGTCCTATGTTAACTTGGATTGGCTGCAGCCCTTCGACCCTTGTGGAGGATAATGCCATAGACAATTAATGAATAATCAGTTTCTTGATGGCAGGTCTTCTCACTTTTAGATTCACATCAAACTAAAGCAGGTTGTGTAACCTGGAGAAAATGTTGTCTTGTTTATCTGGTTGGGAAATTTATATAAAATGTAATGGCTGAATTTACAGTGTCGCCCACAGAATCTTTTTTCAGCCGCTGTGCTGTGGAGCTGGTTCTCCTTGAGGAGGTGACAGAGGCGTGCTGTGAATTTTGTGTCTTATTTTTCAGTTTTTGGTGCAAGTTGTGAGTCATTAGCCATTAGTCATTAGTCACTGAATTAAGAAATAGGCCAAGTTGTAATACTTAGGCACATATATTTGCACATTCTCCCACATTTTTGGTGGTGAAACACTGTGAGTAAAACTGAATATCTCAAAGGGAGGAGGCAGTGGTGACTAATCACAGAGAAAGTAAGAAGGCAACCCTGCATACCTAAGGTCAAACTCAAGACCTGCCTCCCTGACCCCGCGTACCCTCTAATCGTTCATTCTTTGAAAGAAAGAGACAGAACTGAAGACGAGGTTAGGAAGAGGGAGAGAAGATCAAGAGAGCCAGAGTGTGATTGAAGGAAGTAAATGACCCCTGCAGGCATCCTAAATCACAACAGGCCCAGACAAACCCCTCAAACCCCTTCACCAAAAAATCAGGAGCAGATTCACACTTCTTTTCAAATGACCACTGACTTAAAAACGTCAAGCAAGACGCAGGTGGTGGTGAGTTTGGGAGTGTCAGGGCCACTGTGTGTGTGTGTTCATGTTTTAAATAGACTGTGGACCAATTGTAAAGTAAACCTATCTTTGTGATTACATTTTGACCTTGCGAGGACATTTTGGCTGGTCCACACAACTTTTTGAGGATTAAGAGTTTTTGAGGTTTTTGGGGGTTAGAATAAGGTTAGGGTAAGGCTAAGGTATTTAGTTGTGTTGGCTACATTTAGGGTAAGGAGCTAGGGAATGCATTATGTCTATGACGGTCATGTCTATGAGTGTGTGTGTGTGTGTGTTTAACTTTTAGCTTGCCTCATGCAACAGATCCACACAACACTGAACTCATGTGTTTGTGTTTTATCAGATATCTGTCTGTCTGCATATGATTGTGCCAGTGCAGTTCAAATTGTGTCAGCTGATTTGTTTATGCCCCAGAGTGTACGTTAAATGTCTCTGTTTACTGTTAACATGGAGAAAGAAAGAAACAGAGAGAGAGAGACGGGGGTTAGACAGTGCCAAAGATGGGATTTCGCTGATTCAATATTTACTCATCAAACAGCACTATTTCCTGTAAGCACTTGGCCAAACTCTTGCTCTCAGCATCTCAGTCCTCAGTCTACATTTGTACCTTTGTTTCATTTCTCTTTTTCTCTCTGTTCACTTTAATTTAAGGCCTGTTCCTGTTTATTTTCATCAACAGCTCCCCTGTCTGCTGTATTGTGTCTTATCTTTTTCCTCTCTCTTCTTTACACCCTTCCTCATTTTCTTCCTTCCATCGGTGATCCTCCTATCTTCCCATCTCTATGTTGCCTCACCTCAGTCAAAGAGGTTAGAGCAGTGAGTAAACATCCGTTTATCCATCCACCGGCCAATTCCGACAGGCATTCAGAGTGGCTGTGAATTTCCACCAGGGATTATAATTGAGCCGTGTACACAGTGCCATGGAGCTGGTTTGACTTGGGAAGTAATATTACTTTAAAAAGTTTACAAATTAAGGTACTTAAGGGTGTGTGCAGGACATGTGAGTGTGTTTAAGCATTTGATTAAATCCCGGAAAGGTTCACACCTTTATTAATCTTCTGTGTTACTTTTCCTGTGCCTCATGTTTGGTTGTGAAATAAATGAATTGTATGTTTTTTTTATGTGCATGTTAGGCTTGTCTGTGACACCTCAGCTGCTGACTCAGGTGTAGCAACCAGCTAAGCTAAAATCCGCAGATTTGATCATTTCGTTTCCATCTATGTGGTAGAACCAGGGACTTTTCATATGTTTCTAATCGTTTAGCTTGTCGCCTCCATTTTCACAACACACAACATGCCATTCTCTTATTTTTGCACCAAGAAGGCATTCCAATTCTGATTGGTACAGACAGACTGGCATGCTTCTAGGCTGTATAGTTTTAAATCAAACAGGTTTTTATTGCATATACTACAGCTGTGACCAGTGCAGAGATGCCAGGGTGTCCCTGGTGTGTTTTCTGCTGGGAAGACAACTATATGACAACTTTACCCCCCCAGTACTGAAAAAAGAAAGCACTCAGTCCTGGCAGATGTGCTGTCAAAGCCAGCACTTTTCAGACCTTTGAAAAATAGCCTTTATGTCAAAACCAGATCACTTGGACCAAAAGAACACATGGAAAGTAGTGGAAGTGCTCCAGGGGAAAACGTTTTGAGGGGAATATTTTAAGTCTTTATCATGAAGGTAGTCGTTTGTCTGTCGACACATTTGCTCTGGCTGCTTATACTGTATGCCCAGAAGCTGACGTAGTTTTCCCTTTTGGTACTTGTGTGTGTGTGTGCGTGTGTACACGCGTGCACATCTGTCCAGTTTTTACTTAGTGTGTGGCTGTGGACTGAAAACCAAACCACCCAATGTAAAACTATGTTGCTGTAGCCGAAAAGAAGCTTAAATAAAATGGCCTCAGACAAAAAGGAACAGCCCTGGATATTATTTATTCATGTCTCTCATTTCCTCCCAGACCTTTTATATTGAGCTTCCTTTTCTCTCCATAAACTGTGATGTTCTGCTCTCATGTTAATGATTAGTCATTTGAAGGGGGCCATTCTGGAAACAAGTGTGTGTGATATTTAAAGTTTCTGGAAATGCTACGATTGAGAAAGTAAGAGCAAGGGTTTCTGTAATGGGCGCAACAATGAGATCAATCAGGAAGTGAATGCAGGTAACTGCGTCTTTTTAAACAGCCTCCTTTTTCTGCCCGTCCATACTGAAATGTGAGGTTTTATTTTTCAAATTCAAACAGAGTTTGCAATGGTTTTAATCTTTTTGGGGGGTGTTTTGAATGACATGCATAGTCAGAGCAGAATTTATGCATTTTTAAATGAAAAGGTAATAATGTGGATGTAGCATAAAAATGAATAATGGCAGCAAATATATTTGCAGACTCTGTAGTTGATATCTTTGTTGTTGCCATCCTCCTCGTGTGTTTGGAGATTGTTGGGTCTGTTCACTTTTATTTTTATTTTCTTTCCTTTTTTTTCTCTCACTTGGTCCATTCTGTCTCAGCGTCTGTGTTTGTATGCACTGTAATGTATGTGTTCAAATAAAGCTTAATTTAAAAAACAAAAATGCGTTTTTAATTCAGCAGTGTTACATGTACAGTATGACATAGGTGCTACAGTGTTTAAAGTCATTTTTGGGACGTGTCGTGTGGATGAACATTTTTTTTAAACAATGTGGTGTGTACGGAAAAAACAACAAAGATTGTTTAAGGAAAGTCCATTTCCATTTGGATAAGGCCTTAAGCTCCACTGTGACCGTGTTAAACCTCTAGTAGTTATAGCATCTTGGATCTCTTAGCAGCTGCTGACTGTAGCTTCATATTAACTGTCTAGTCATGAGACCTTTTTGACAACACATTGACATGTCTATCAAAAACCTTGAATTGTTTCCTGAGGCTGGTCTTGGTTCAGCTGTGAGAGAAATAATTGGCAACAGTTTGATTTGGAGAGTTTTTACTGTCCTTAAATCTCTTTATTGCCTGCATTTTGTTTTACCACATGCAAAGCACTTCACTGGGCTTTTACTTTGGTGAGAAGCACTGCACCTCAGGTGTTGTGTTACAGGACTGTGTGAAGGCAATGCAAATGAATGCTCAAAGGTATGTGTGTGTATATATGTATACTTATATACAGTGTGTACTGTTTACGTATACATATACATACTGTATTATACATGTAGAGAGAGAGAGAGAGAGAGTGTGCTTGCTCCTCCCTTTCCAGACTTCAAAGCTGCCTGTCCCCTGAGAAACTTCAAACACTGGGGAGGCCATTAAAAGACAAAAATTATTTTCTGTAAGGTCATGATTTATTTGATTGAAAAATGAAACCACTAACCCAACAGACATTATTTTTCCTTCCCAGAGCGTGCTTTACCAGGCACAAACTAAATTGCTACCAGGTGGGAATCCTCTTAAGAGCAGCAAAGCTCTGCCTGAAGAGCTGCAGCTTTCTTGTTTGCTCTTGTCTTTCAGCCTCTCCTTTGAACGTATGTCTCGTTCACTCTCAGCCTCTTTGTTCTGACCTTCTCTATTCATCTTCAGATGTCATTCCTTCCTTCCTTTAATTAATGAAGCTGGATAAATGTACACAAATCAAACAGTTGGTGTTCAAGCCCTAAACGGTTGGTGTAGTGTAAGCTTACAGTGCTGGCAAACAGCTAACCCACATGACTGTCACTGGCGAGTGTGTTTGAGGGAAACGGGCCAGCAATGAAATTCAAGTGTGTGAGAGAATGATGGACATGATGGAGTGTGTGTGTTGTGAGACAGGTGAAGGACATAATTAAGTGAATAGCTGGGTGTGGAGTGTCCTCTCAAGGAAAAGAAAATGGTTTGAGGGGAAAAGCACTTGAAATGGATTAGAGATTGTAGTATGGATGCCCAGCCTGAGTCTGTTGGGAACTGTCAGGATGTTGTGGCTCTTATCAAGCCCAGTTCAGGCAAATATTCCTTTTTTAAATGACTGTATTTTCAGATTTGTACCAGATCCGGTCACCTTGACTGGGCTGGACTGAATGCAAGTGTGTTCCTGACTACACATGTGTAGTAGTGACCATATACAGTACTGTAACCGCGGTAACAATTGCATCTCTTGGACAGGCTAACACAAACTTTTGTGTCTTTGGTTCAGACACAAAAACCCAAATGTCTGTTTGTTCTGAGTCAGACATTTGTTCAGAGAAGTTTGATATGAACTGCACTTGTAATCCAGACAAAGGAAAATGTAGCTGATAAAATGTTAAAAGGAAATTATGGTAATATACATCAGCAACACTTAATTAATAATTAGTAATTAGAGTTCTTTGGTTTTACCTTCCTTAAAGTGAATTAGTTCTTTGACAATCAAATTACTGTCATTAGTTTGTGGACACATTTTGATGCACTAAAAAACAAATCGATGAATTAAGAAAATAATCCAGTGACTAGTCCATTATGAAAATAATGTTTTTATGACCCCTATTAAAATGTAACAGCCATAACTGCAATTGCTTTGAAAACTCTGTGCAAATGCACACTTAAGATGGTCTGAAGATGAAGTGGCCCTTTAATTCCAGGGAAAGCATCAGCCGTAAGACTTCCTGTCACAATAAATATAGGAAACTAATCGAACATCCACACATCCACTCTTGTAACCACTGATGTGATCGAGAAACAGACACTTTCACCAAAGGACTTGATTTAATCAGAAGCAAATGAATCAATGTTTTCCAGAGTGGATGTGAGACACAGATGAGGTTCTCTTGCTTTTACACAGGCACAAACAGGAGGTACTGTATGTTGGTGTTTGTCTGATGTTTCAACAAGGTTAAATATGAAGCTATTAGATCTCTTGGAAATGTAATCAGAAGAAAAGGAACAAGCAGAATAGATGAATAAAAACTGTGTTGTTGCTTAGGTAAATAGTGAATAAGGTAATGTACTTCATACACCTATACAACATGTGTTTTGTCAGAAGGCAGGGTGACGCTGAAAAGAACGAGGAAGCGTTTGTGTTTTGCTGCAGACAGAGCAGGAGGTTATTGTTTTCTTCGCATGTTAGTTGTGGTTTGTCTCAGTGAATGTAATCTTAACATTATTTATCTGTGTGTTTGCTTGAGGGTGTTTTTTTCGCAGCTCAAAAGCTCCATTTTCTTCCACAGGCTTTTTGGTGGTTTGAGCGTATCAGCCTCCCAGCGCATGAATCATTCTTTCCCAGTGAGTCTGAACGCTGCTGAGTGGATTTCATTCTTCCATGTGGATATTCTCACTGTTTGCTCATGAGTGTGTCTGTGTGTTCCCTGATTTTGTGTGCGTGCACCCCACTGGTGAAACTACACCCCCCTCCTCCACCGCCACCACCTCCGCCTAATGTTATCTCATTTCCTCTGCCCCCCCACCCAGACAAACTTACCAAAGAGAGAGAAAATAGAGCACTTTATTGGAGCGCCTGTCAGAACTCCCCCTGGATTTATGGCCAACACACAGCGTTTATCACTCAGCAGAGAGAGGCAGAGTAAAAAGGGTTGTGAGGGGAGATGGGGAGGAGGTGAAGCAAAACAGGGTAAAGTAGCAGAGTGCTTGAATCACCCATTTGCATAGATCATCCTCCTCAAAGCAAGTGGAACCACTTCTGGAAAGAGATCATTAACTGATCACACTGTTCACATCTTGAACAGATTTGCAGGACAAACTAAAGCCACTGGAGATGTTTGTTGAATTTATTGTGTCAGCTAAACTTTGTTGCTCATTTTTTGCCTGCTTGCAAAAGACGAAGAGACAAAGCCAGGGGAACAAACATGGTTTCTGTTGCTTTGATTGATCAATAAACAATGATGACAAGGTGCTAACAGAGACTGGAGACAAGATTTTTTTTTTTTGTTTTTGCTTATAAAAGCATCTTATGAGTGTTATGATTGTAGCTCAAATGCGTTTGTCCACTGACTTTTCTTTCCACTATTTACTTTGTTCCTTATTGTTCTAGCTTGAAAAAGTGCAATTCAGGTCAGCATTAGTTTTAACCACAATAAATCACCTTTGTAAACGACATTGACTTGTGCTGTGACAATATTGTGACTTTCATTTCAGTAATAACATGGTAACGCCTAACTATCGATGATTTTTATTTTGAGACAACAGCTTGTTTATAATCAACTATAATATATACTAACATGTATATGTTCGTATATAGTAATATGTATAATAAGAATATATTAGTAAATATAATATATGTATATTTGATTTCCTAGCATTTTCCTGTGACATGTCACATTGTTGGTAGCCTGTAGTAATTCCCCGTCACCCCGTCACCAAGCTATTTCCTGGAAATTATAATAAAAATCAGAAGAATCAGAATGCGGATGGTCTGCCCTTGTTCTTGGCAGAGGCTGCAGCATACCATTTGGTGATGGAGGAGGTGAGGAGCTTAGTGGAAGTGCATTATGATTGTTTTTGACATTTTGAGCTTCTTCAGCTGGCAGAGGAAGTACATCCTCCACTGTGCCTTTAATGTGAGGAAGCTGGTGTTTAGCTCCCACTTGAGTTGCTGGGTGAGAATGGTGCCCACGAAGCAGAAGGACTCATTTCTGTCCAACACCATCTCCACTGACCTCAGAGCATTTAGCTCCCAGTGCTTCTGGCTGCACCACTTCACCAGATGATCAATCTCCCTCCTGTAGGCATCCAATGAAGGTGGTGGCATCCGCAAACGTCAGGAGCTTGACGGACTGGAGGTGTGGAAGAGGAGCAGCCCTCAGGGAATCTGGTGTTGTTGGTCTGGGTATCTGAGACAAACTTTCCCAGTCTCACCTGCTGCTTGAAACACCTCGATACATGCTGTCAAACTCAACAATAAATAAGCCTAATTGCGCCTGTCTATGCCACATGCTGACTCACACAAGAAAAGAGTCAGTAATGATGAGAAGCTCTTATAATCTTATTGATAATATTTCCGATATTCTTAAAAGGTTGTTCGCAGCTTTTCATCCTCTTCCTTCTCTCACTATTCTCCTTCCTTGTCCACTGAGAGGATGAATTAGGGATGATGGAGCCTCTATATAGGCTTTAAGTGGAGGGGAGAGGATGGGGGATGGATAGAGGTGGAGAAGTGGGTTAAGAGAGTCATTAACACATGATGATTTAACTGGTTTGATTTAGTGCTCCGTTCTGCTTTTCTGGCATCTTAGAATATCCTCATGTGGGTTGGAGAGGAAAGAATCTTCTTTTCCCTCACAACATCCTTCCTTCCTGCCCCCAAGGAGTTCCCCCTCTGTGTGCACTTACTCAGCTTCTCCTACTCTTCTTCATCGAACAAACCTCCTCCTTTTTATCACATTCTGTCACCTTTTTTTTTAATTCAGGCTCTTATCTTCATCATCCCCTCATCCCCCCCCCCCCATTTCTGCCCTGGTGTTCCTGTGTATTAAGATTTAATGCCTCCAAACAAGCTTTCTGTGTCGTCCCACTGAGAGTGTCAGCAGGAGCGCTCTGTTCCCCCTTATGTCTCTGTGGTGAGAATCACTCTCAAAGCTGCTTAGGGACACACACTCTCTCTCACAGGGCGCTTGTGTTGTGGCCACAAATGTACACACTCTGAGGCGCACACACATTCAACGACAGTGGAGTTTCTCCACAGTGTGTGTGTGTGTGTGTCTGTGTGTGTGCTGGCAGTTTTAGGGCCTTTTCTGGTATAAATGCTGACCTTGTCAGGACCAGTAGCCCTCACTTCAGAGGACATTGCATTGTACATTAATTTCCTGGAGACTCTAACCTTAACTATAATTAGTAGAGCCTTAACCCTAACCCTAACCTTTGTCTAACTTTAAAACATGTCTTCATCTTAAAATGTAGTAATTTACATTATGGGAACTTTTTGTCTGCCATAAGGAAGACAAGTCCCTATACTGTGTGTACAGTTTTAGTTTTATGTCCCCACAACACACACTACACACACTACAAGTGTACAAGAACTAGGGCAGGAGGAGTTGCCCTAATCTCCCTCTTCATCTCCTCTTTCTTCCTCTTCTCTTATTCTTCTTTATTCCTCTCCAAAGCTCTCATCCCACCCGCAGGGCTCCCTATTCACCAACCTGGTAAATAATTGATGCCAGCAAGGCCAGTTGATTAAAATAACACATCAGGTCTCATTCATTGAGAAGAGGCATGGCTGTACTCAGATGGTGCTGCTGGTGAGGGCAAAGTTATTCTTCATGTTAACCTTGATTAACATTTTATGGGCATAAAACCATATGTGTGCCCATGTGGTTTGGGCATTTTGATCAGGAGTGAATGAAACACACTGACTGGATGTTGTTATTTGAGCTTTGAGAAACCTGATGATAATATTTTGACCAACATTTAATTCCCACTGTAAACATTTGTGAAAATAATCTTTTAATCAGGTTTATTAAAAATGTGACCCCAGAGATGGACATTTTGTAGCTGATAGAAAACCAGTGGTGAAGCGAGACTTTTATCCTTGGGGGGGCCAGGGGGGGCCAAGTCTCTTTCAGGGGGTCCACAGATTTGTTTCCTGAACATTCTAGATGCTTGTCCACTTTCTGTATCTTGTGAGATGTATTCTATTACATCTAATTACATTCGATCCACGGACCGAATTTATTGAACTCATGAACTTATTTTGGCATAAACTGCGGTCGTGTACTCACCGATATAGGTCAGTCTTAAAATCCAGAATAAAATCCATCTCTGGCTGAGTTTTCTGTTTCCTGAACGTTTCCTTCTTCTTCTTTTTCTTCATTTCCCATTGTAATTGTAAAGTGGATTGCAGCGCCTTGTGGTAGCCTGCATTGCGCCATCTACTGTACAGGAGGGACCTAGCAGTCACAGACTTCAAAATGCAACTGGCTTTTCTCGTGTGGTGCTGTAACATGTCAATTATCTGGGGGGGGGCACCTGGGGTAGCCAATCAGATTTCAGGGGGTCCAGTGCCCCAACCAATCCCCCCCCCAACTCCGCCCATATAGAAAACGTTCCATTTGTCCATTTTCTCTAATGTCCATACGGTATGTCTCTGATTCTGCAGAAATTCATAACAGACAATATTTTTGTTATCTGCATCTTCCCATCAAAGCTAAATGAAAACCCAGAGTGGGTTTCTGTCTCTTCACTCATCCCTCGCTGCCTTTCTGTGTTGTTCTTTTTTTCATAATAGACGCAGATGGCATTCATTGATGAAACACGATGCAAGTTCATGTTGGCTAATTATCTCGTTGCTGTGCATTTGGCCTATCTGCTTTGATTCCCTCGCTGCAGCAGCTGTGCTTTTGTACTGTAAATTCTCCAGTGATTGTTAGTGGTGACTGTTTGCTGTTTGCTAATGCAGTTTTATAGAATAAGAGGCTGTGATTGGACGTGTGTCTGTGTCTGTGTACGCGGCGTTAATGCTGACACAGTTCTTTGCTGCGTATGGACTAAACACACACACACAGACACGCACACATACTCAGAGAAACATCACAGCAGCCACTGGAGGTCATTGTTTCCCACAGCTCCTGCACAGACTCAGCACTGTTGTTCCTTCTGCTGTGTGTGAGTGTGTGCACGTGTGTGTGTACTTGTATTTATTACATTTATTTAGGCTGTCCAAATGATGGAAGTCAATGTATGTTCTTTAAAGAATAGCTGCACAAACCTGTGTGTGTGTGTGTGTGTGTGTGTGCATGTGCAGTTCACACCAGTGTGAGTTGGCATGTCGCTCTGCTCACTGAGTCAGATTAGTGCTTATTATTAATACATTACAACAAGCAAGGGTGAGAAAGGTTTGAGTAAAAGGAGGATATGAGGTCACTGTTTTGTTTTAATTATTAATAATTCTCTGACCTTGTTTTCATGAAAACTGCCCCCTGGATTCTTGTACGTGAGTGTCTTATTTTGTATTTATTTTATTCACAGTGGAGTTTTGTTTCTGTTTTCCCCCCATGTTTTGTAGAGCATGATTTAGTCAAAAAAATTATGTTACAGTTACTTTAACAGATGCTTTGATTGCAATATAATTAATGACTGGGACAACTGGTACAACATATCTTTGTCTGTCAACAAAGAAGATATAGATTCTAAAAGCAGAAGCAACATTTTTGAGTTATTCAAATTCTGCAGCGCTGCCGAATTTCACCAAAATGCAGTTTTGTGACACATGTTATCTTCATCATACAACTGTCGTGTCTTTTGATTTGCAGCCCTGATGTCTTCTTCATATCGTTCACTGTTATCTGTGGTTTTCCTCAGTGACGTGTAGTGCCTCCCTGATGTCCTTTCCTCATTACCTATGTTGCCTCTATTTCTATTTCAGAATGTGGATTTTACTAATGTTGACTTTAATCTATGTATATATAATTTTAACCTTCTTCTGATTGTGGCCTTTAGACTTATTGGTTTTTAGCAACATCCTCAGTGGTGTTAAATCAGCACTGCATAAGGCCTGTCCACACGGAAACGGATGTTGATGAATATGCATAGGTTTTTTTTATGGTATTGGCATTTTGTCCACATTGAAACAGCATTTTGGGAGACCTGAAATTGGTTTTTTTCTAAAGGGGTCCCAGAGTGGGAAAACTCAAAATGCCACCCTTGCATTTACATGTAGACAATGAATACACTACTTTAAGGAAACAGTGTCATAGATCATCTTTCTCTCTTGCTCTAGTATTCACCATCCCTACCTTTTTTCTACCAGTGTTTACAGGAAACATTTTCAAAATAGCAAAAAAAAAAAAGAGAGATTGTCCAAGTATCTGTACTCTGCTGCTATACGGCTTACCTGACCGCAGTCTGACTCTTTAGGTGAGTTGGACTCCCATACCACTTGTTAATGAGATTACCATTTCACCTTTGACTGCCACCACTAGCTACCTAAGTAGAGAACATGATGACTAGAAGATTAATTCTTGATCCCTGAATACACTAAAGCTTGTTTGGTCAAGAAACTAACCCTTCCACGGCCTTGGTCATATACTAGAGAGCAAAGGCAGGCACACACATGTGACCCCCCCCCCTTCCCTTCCAACACACACATAAATAGCGAGCCAGGGTCCTGAATGACACTGAGTGACTGTGTGTTGTTTTTACAGTCAGCTTTTTCTGGATTGCAGCTCAGACAGCCCTACTCCTCATCTCTCGCCCTCTCTCATCACAAAGAGCGGCTACTTTACGAGGGTCTGGCTGCAGTAAAAGCCAAGGGTTGTTGGGGGGCACAGAAGGCTGTCAGAGAGGATGTAAATTACACAAATAAAACTCCACACTGGCACTGAGCTTCCCCCAAGAGAGATGGACAGAGGGAAGGGGGAGGAAACAGGAGATATTTACTATAACTTCAGAGAGGAGCACAGTGGGACAGACAGGAGGGGGGGGGGGGGGGGGGGGCAGACAGGAGGGGGGGGGGGGAGAGAAGGCATGCAGAGAAGTGGTGGTAAAAGTGAAGATAATGAGGGAGAAATCTATAGGACAAAATAGATTAAGTCAGTGTAAATGAAAGAGGAAGAGAAGGAAAGAGGTAGAAAAAAGTAAGTTGAAAAACACCATTCAACTCCGTGCATCACCCAGTTGGCACTAGTCCTCCTTTCCTGCTCTTTATCATCTCCTCCCATCCTTCCCTCTGCATCCGTGCCTTCCGTCTTACGAGCTTTGTCTCGTCTGCTTGTTGACGCACATTTATTCAAGGTGGGCGTCAACATTGTAGGTTGTAGACAGAAAATATTCTGCAAATGTAGAGACAACATGCATCTCCACAGCCACATAAACAGGTAGGTTCAAGTCAGGAAATGGGCACACACTGTATGTACGTATTATTTTGTAGCTTGGCAACTTAAGTGAGAGGAAACCTGACTGTCCATTGCTTCCTTTCTCTCAAGTTCAGTAGATGTTAATTTTTTCCTACAAGCTCTTTCAAACAGAAGTACAGTATGACTTTATCATTAAGCAGACTGCAGTTAGTTGATAACTGTCACAGGAAAATGCATATTTCCAAAATAAATCATCAGATGTTTACGCAATGTTTCCCTTATGTACTCATGCAGCTTTTTCTCCTGTTATTATAATGTATATAACGTATGATGTCTTTATATTACCTGTTTGTCCAAATAATGGTACAAAACACAAATATATATTAAACAATACATAAAGTAGAGCAGTAAATTAAATAAAAGCCCATTGTTAAGAAAAACTTCATGATGTTTTATTTATTCCTCTATAAGCATGATGATAAATATTTTGTTATTTATTTTGTGGAATTTCTGAATGGAAAATATTTAAACTTTGTATGCAGAGATACACTTTGTGCGTACATTGAAATGTGCTATTTCTTCTGCACAACACACACATTTTCCAAGTGCGTTAAAGATTATTTTTGGAGTAGCCTCCATAAAGGATATGAGAAGGGATATGAGCAGCAGCTTCCTCGTCTCTCTCCTTAGCTTCCTGGGCCTCAGACTGCTGCACGATGTACGATAAGCTGTGGAACTGCAGCCGTGTGACCAGTAAACCTCATGGCAGCTCAGCATCGTGCCAGACGGCAAAGCAGTTAAGTTGATTATATAGAGTTGTACATTTCCCCTGGGAGCCAAGGGAGGAAGAGATCAATTGGAAGGGGGGGAAAAATCGATTGAGTGTAAGATATGCACAGACTTGGTAGGAAGAAGGAGGAGGAGATTATGTGTAAGAGACAGGCAGAATTCCATCCACATATTGTCTTCTATACCTCTTTTCTATTAGAGGGTCACAGGTGGAGCTGGAGCCAAGGTAACACTGAGCAACAGGCAAGGTTCAACATAAACAGGTCATCAGTCCACTGCAGGGGCAACAGGCAGAATGAACCTTCTGCCCAGCAGCCATTTTAACACATTTCAGCAGAAAAAGCAAACGTGTTACTGATAACGTGCTGATGTGTTTAGGCTTGTCAGTTTATGTAAAGCTTCTTTCACACTAAAATGAGTGGATGCACCATGGATTTTTAAATTTTGTGAAACAAAGCAAGTCAAAATTCCTCAGCTCCACTCTGATCACATACCCTGGTATGTACAGTAGAAAAGTATTTCTGGTTTATCTCCATGTACAACCTGCATGTATTGCAGAGGCTTCAGTTTAAACCTGGGATTAAATTGTTGGGGTTTTTTTTACCAGCATATACCTACAAACTGAGAAAAGTAAATGGGACTCATCCATTCTTAATTTGATGATTTTCATTCTATAACTGGTTAAGTTAAGTGGCTGCTGTGCAAATAATGTGCCCCAAGTCAATTCTATATGTAGATGAATGAAGTTTGCCAACTCAGAGCCCAAACTTGCACTGGCAGCAGAGCAGATGATGAGACGATGAGACATGACCTGGAGTGCTGAGGTCTGGATCACAACATTTAATAAGCATCCTGCTGTCTGGTCTGCATGACCTGGAGTTGTACTAAGACAGTAATGGCAGAGCACTAGACCACAATAAGACTACTCGAAAAAAGATGTCAAAGTAACCTAAAAAAAAAAGTACAGCTTTCAAACGACATCAGTTGTGAAGGAAAAAAGAATTTATTTCCAAGAATGGGTCAAAACCTACATCTAAAACTGCAAAATATTGGTATATTCTGACTAATATAAAGCCATTGTAAGACACGGTGGTGTAGACCTCAGCTTTTAAGACTGCTGTAGCATCTCTGTGTGGAATAATTAAGTAATTTAAAAAAAGAGAGCTGAACAGACCTGACTGTAAGTGGACACTGCGGTGAGCTCATCAAGGTGAAGGCAGTGACATTACTTTCAGGTACCACACAGCATCTTGAACTTGGCCCTATTTATTCATCATACTACAATTTATTTTGTGACCAAAGCTGCTTTCTGTAATATACAGTATGTACCCATTATGAGACATTATATATTATATATTATATAGAGAGAGGTCTTTTTCAGATTTAAGACCTAGTTTTTGGGTTATGGGTTATTGGGTTTATGTTAGGGTAAGGGTTAAAATTAGGCACAGCTGTGATGGTTGTATAATATGTCTATTATATGTGCTCTCTAAGATATAAAAACAAGTTTGTGTGCTATTTGTGTATACCCAAATGCTGTCAACAGATATGAGTATGTCACTGCGTATTTGTAACCTATTTAGGACCTTCTCTGGCATAAACACTGACCTTGTCAGAACCAGTAGTCCTCATGGAGACTAAATCCTGAGCAAGGATTAAGATTTGAATTGTGGTTAGTTTAGACATTAAGTGGTTATGGTTACGGTTAGAGATAATGCTTTGTGGAGACCATCCAAATCAATGGGAGTCAGTTCCATTCATGAGCCCTAAGAAGAATTGCTCTGCAAAGCTGCTTGTGTGTGTGCGTGTGTGTGTGCGTGTGTGTGTGCGTGTGTGTGGGTGGGTGGGTGGATGGGGGTTGGGGAATGATGGCAGTTCGGTAAATGGATGGATGGATTAATGTCAGTGTTTGAAGGCACACTCCAGTGTTGCTTTGTGTCGTTCATGAATTATTCACGTACAGTTTCTCCACTTGTGTCATAGTTGATTCCATATATCAGGAAAGACTCTCATACCCACAAACATGCATCCACTTACGCATTTAAACATACCAATGATATGATTATGATATATTACTGTTAGTTATATTATAATGTATTATAGTAGACTGCAGTTTGTTATATTGCACTATACTGCTGGTATTGTACCTTCATTATTGTTGTGATTCTGCACAAGAGAACATAACAAAACACACTGTAGTAGATCCACAGAAGATGCCTTTAACCCCAAATTCATTTGTTTGTGTTCATTATTTTCAGGTAAGTTGTGCAGTGGCAGAGATACAAGAACACAGTGTCAGAGATACTGACACTGTACCGACACTATCCAGTTGGCAACTCTTACCACACAAGTTCTCACAAAGAGTAGTTGCGTGCGAATATACGACATATGAATGTCAAATATTTTGCAACATGGAGAAGTTACAGTTAAATGAGGGAAGTGTAGAAATGTTTTAGTCATCACTGTTACCTCTCGTCACTTTTTCCCCCTCATCACTTATTGTTCATTGTCTCTGGACACCATTGTGTCAAAGCTGCTAACAGTTACCAGGTTGCAACATCTATTTCAAAATGTTTTTATCTGCATCATCGAATCGAAAGTCCACTCCCTTTCTGAGATCAAGGCTGAGGAGAGATGATGATGGGGGTAGAGTGGTGGTAGTGGGGGGTGGGAGGCAGCAGCACCTCCCATCACAGATGTTTAGTTGAATACAAACCAGAGCACAAACCTCCCGCAGTGGTATTTTATTAAACACACATCCCCAGTATTAGATCTTCTGATACATCACTTTAAGTCCACACTTCCACTACATTTAGATCCACTGAAGCACAGAAATATCTATTCACTGATGTGGTCACAGCATTTAAATTGCTAAAAAACTATATTTGTAATGACCTGGAAACCACACATAAATAAAATGTAATACATTTTACACATTAAGGACCAGGTGATAGGATACAGTGACATCTTAATCTGCATCCTGCAACCTAATTAATCTCCTACGATAAAGGTAATGAAAACTTAATTTTAAATATTATACTATTATTACATTTCTGTTGACATATTTCCCCTAAATTCTACTCACTGGACCTTTAATGACTCTGTGTTCTATGCAAAATTGAGAAATTAAAGATATTCAGTTGCATTTAAATGTTTTGATGGTGTTGCGTGATAAAGGTCTCTGATGAATAAATTATATCACACATAAGATCACAGTAATAATACCTGTTAGGAAAATCTCAATTAGACATTCCTCCAAATAGTTCAGGCCTTAAAGTTCTTTCCTCATCGTTTTCATTTTAATTGTTGTTTATTTTTCCACAACAGAAGTCATCCTTCCTTCAGACCTATTTACAAGGTAAATAGTCAATATGCTTAACATACTCTAGTCTTTTCTTTAAAGCCAAAACAGTTCTTCCGTTCACTGTTTGACATCAGTTCACATGCACATTCATACAGTGCATGTATTTGCAGCACTTTCTTCTGTCACTCATTCACACTATGGCAACTTCATGTTCAATGTCCTGCCCCGAGGACACCTCAGCATGCAGAGTAGAAGAGCTGGCGATCGAATGCCTGTCCAAATTAGTGGCTGGCCTGTATCTCCTATGCCACAGCTTGTTTTCTATGCATTCATTTTTCCTGTTCTTCAGTCCTGTCATGATGGCTAATAACAGTTGTTTTTGTTGTAAACAATACTGTTTTGGGGGAAAGAGAAATTGTGTGTGTGATTAATGATCCATCCAGAGAGACATGGGCTGCTGGCTAATGAGGTTAGAGTTTTCACTGATGTCCGGCCTGGTCACATTAAAACTACCTCAGATATACACACAGACCTGGGAGTATGTGCACCTCCAATCAAACACAGTCTAGCAGTGGGCAAACTGAAATATGCATCATACCGATCCGCTCCTTAGCAGCAGTAATCAGCCCCCCAAAAAAGGTTTTATCACATGACTATTTAAGTCCACTGGATGTATGAAAATCTGATCCTCTCTCTTACTTCTACTTAAGAGAAAAAAATGGTTAAAAAAAAAGTAAACTAAAACTAATAGTTGGTATCAAACGGTATCCTTCACAGCATGTAGTTGAATTTCGATCTATAAGAACTAAACAGGAAGTAAGTGTGGGCCATCACTTCTTCAAAGTCTGTTTTGGGGCATATTCAGAGTCATATGGATGAAGCCTCAGATGAACAGAAAAAATATAGCTTCACTTGACTGGTAAAATCATATGCAGGGTATTGATGCTACGGTATGTTGGCATTTCTGCAGGTTGAGCCGATGTACAGTATTTGACTGTTTATGTTGTGAAAGCTACGCAACAGAGAGAGTGAAAGATGGGAGAGGATGGCAAACTCAATAATGACGGGTTCTGGGGGATGATTGTGTTAACTTCTGATAAGCTCTGGCACGCCAGGCTTCCCAGCAGCCCCTGGCACTCCTGTTCTCACCTCTACACATTAGCAAGTTCATCTATGAACTCCCCCTGCATCTTTTTTTACACATTTAACTGTGGCATATTTTTCCAGATTTAACATGCAAATGCTGATGCACACGGATACAAAACACCCCAAAACATATGCACAGAGACTTCTACTGTCTTATATTGTCACTGAGGCTTAGTCTTCACTTTTTTTGCAAGGATTGTTGGCAAACAGGATGGAAAGACTGGAAAATCTCCAGAAACTGCAGAGAGAGAAAATGAGAAAGATAGGCAAGAGGGATCTCTTCATCATGTTTCAAGGTACAGCAAAGATGTGCTGGATAAATTGTGTGTGTATCATCATGTATGTGCTTTTGGTTTAAATATCTAAAAGGAAAAAAATATTAGCTCCATGCCAGAAAAACACCTGAAAGTATATATCACATACACTTGGCATGCATATAGAGATGTAAACAGCAAGCTGCTCTTCTTCTATACAGCATTTGGTTAAATACTTGCAGAAAAAAACTAAGGAACAGCAATGGCTGAGAGAAAAGCAATGTCTTTACTGGAGGTGGCACTTTTAATTAAGGGATAGAAACATATCTAATTTCTTATCCATGTTGAATTTACCACTGGTCGTGAAGTCATGACTGATTAAACCCAAACACAAAATGTAAAATGTGTCTTAAACTCCCCACTCAGTCTAAAACCCAAAACCTGGAGTTTTCCAAATAAAATGGGACAAGTAGTGCTGTGAGGGCTTGGAAAATCCTGAACAGTGTGAACGGTGGGTGTAAACACAGCAAAAGTGATTTAATACTACAATGAGGTGTGGCCCAGTGTGTGTGTGTGTGTGTGTTTGAAGGGAGAAAGTGAGAGTTTGAGCCTGAGAATGCGTGCCAAAGTCAGACTTTTGCCATGGCCCGCTGACGTTTTTGTTACTCCTGACACTTTAACATATTATGTTTCTTTTTTTTCTGGCTGTTGCCCATCTCCTTTCACCACTGAGTGGGAAAAGTAATGTAGTTCAGGGGGAGCATGTAAGGTGGAACAATGGCTCAAAAATATTGAATGAGGAGTGAAAGGGATTCGGGGTTTAAATGACAATAGGCCAGAGCTGGGGGTGTGGACTGATGATGGTGAGGGGGTGGCGAGACCAGATTGATGATAGATTTCCACTGGTTAAATATTATCAGGCTTCTTTTTCTGTGTATCGGCCAACCCCCTCCACTCCCTCAACCCCTGGTATCACACAGTGAATGGTAAGATGTGGACAGCTAATGATCTGCCCTCCTGAGCCTTTCACTTTTTGTATTATCCTATTTACTTACTATTGAGACAGTCTCCTCTCTACGAGTTCACAACACAGATGGTTTGGGTCACCATAGTGACTGCCCAGCTTTCAGTCCAAAGGCCTTCTGTGCTTTTTCTTTTCAACTTGGGAAGTTTTTTTTTTTTCCACAGAGGCGTGCTCAAATGATTGGCCCAGCTGCAAATGTAGATAATTTGGAGCAATTTTTATAGAGTTGACATAGGGATAACTTTCTTAACTTTTCCCCTATGAATTGTAATAGCTGGACAGAGATTTAGGTCACCTCTGTCACAACTCTGTCACTTCTTAACATTTTCAACAGCTCTACTTTCCAAAAGCAGTAAAAGCATTTTGTGAAATTTGCTTGTGAGCGTCATGTTAAACCATGAAATGTGCAAGACTGTTGAGCAACAGAGAGACAGACACTTAGCTTGGCTAATAAAAAGTCAAATGATGCTGGTCATGTTTTCAGTACTTTCCTGTAACATACTCAGAGTACAGATTATTCTGTCAGTCCTACTAAGACCAGACTTTTTAAAAACATGTAAACGTGTCTGACTGAAAACGTACAAAATTGAAAATGTCAAAGTCGGATTAACACACCCAGACAATGAGTTTGGGAGTCAAATTACTACTCCATGTTCGACTGGACTCTTAACTGGCCTAGCAGCTCTGCACCAGCCCAATTGAACCGCAAATCACTTCTCTGGACTTGATGTCTGAGTCTGAAAAAGGACAAACCTCTCCCCTGCTGCATGTGGCTAAGCTATTAAAATGTTTTGACTGTAGAATCAGTTGAAGAGAAAAACTGTGCTCTGTAGGGGCCTTTTACTGTCAGGGTTGTCCTCAGCCTTCAGATGAAGTTGACCTCTACAGACCTCTGGGACTTGCGGGTAAGAAGGGCTGCCTCTCATCCAATTAACTCCTCTATGCCATACACATAAATATATGTGCATACACACACAGAGGAGCTGTGGTGGACAGTAAGAAAGGGGATGATGTAGAGAAGGGGGGAGTAGCTTGTCCATCTACATCCCCCATTCTTTTGAAATGCTTATGACTCTTTCTCCGTCAACCTCGCTCTGCTCCACTCCCTTTTAATGTGGCGGAGTCATCCATTCCATTAACCCTTCTCCTGCTACCCTTCCCATGTAAGAATGAGGCAGATCCCCCACCGCCGACCCCACCCCCATTACAAAAAGCGGCCCAACAAGACCCACAGTGGTGATGATGGCAGGGACATTTGTCATGCTCTGAGCCATGGCAGGTTCTTGCTATCCCAGGAACTTTTGTTGTACCCAACTCCCGACTTGCTGAGCAGGGGATTTCTCATGTTTAATTAACACTTGAACCAGCTAGACACTTTTGAACATTTCACATCACTTGGCAGGAGCACTTGCAAGTACAGAAATGTACTTGAAACACACTTGAAACATAAAAAGCTAATTGCAACAAGTGCTTAGCCCAAGAGAAAGCAATGGGTTTTATGAAGGAGCAAGGACATTCATGTACAGTATACTGGTGCAAAACTAAATAGTGGATATGAGCATGTTGAGGAAGAAAAACATTTGTAGTTACTTGGGTGCAGAAAGCTCTTCTAACAAGCAACAACAATGGTGAAAATGTTAAAAAAAAAAAAAAACTTTTTCATTTATAACTGAATATTGTGGGTGATAAGAAGCAATCTGGTAAAGGAACCATCATTTCTAACGGTCTCTGTTTCTGCCCTTCCAGACTAAAACACAGTTTTCAAATTGTAACAGACCCAGAAGCATTGTCAAACGTTTTCAGTCTCTCAACCACTGGGATATTGTTGATAGCAGGATAACCCAACGCTCAAGTTACATGTTTTTAAATGAAAAGGTAGGAGTATGGATGTAGCCTGGATCACACACATTGCACTCTTATACATAGCCGTGTGGATGAGTATTGACTGAAAATTCAGCCTGCAATTATCGAATCGCTGTGCAGCATGTGGCACACATTCACTGTTTGTAGTAAGCACAACAATCAGTGTGCCCTGCACCACACTGGTGTAGGGGCACCATTTAAATGGAGGTCACTTGCCAAGGCGTTATAATGCTTTGGGCCAGGCACAACAAGAGTGAGGGCAATCCACTTAAAACAAACCATCGACCCCTGCCCCCTTTTTTGCTTCCCTTCCAGGCCGCCCCAAACATCACACTTCTGAATAGAAAATGGAAAATAAGCTCTGTGCAGTATTTTAAACTCTGAACAGAGGGGACTGCAAGAAAGGAGGGTGGGGAAGAGTAAAATACTGTTTCATGGAGTAAACAGTCACTTACAAAGTCAGCCATGCCTAAAGCCCTGTTTCCACCAAGTGGTATAGTTGGGTTCAGTTTGGTACATTATGCAATTATTTTTCTTTTGAATGTAAAACTTTAAGAAGGGTACAAAAATAAACAAACTAAACATAACATACATAACAGAATGGTGCCGAACACCATTCTGTTGTTGTACCAAGCACAGTGGTCTGGGTCCTACTAGGTAGTGTAAGAAACAGTGAAGTCTGTTGATTAATCAACAATGGTGTCTTTTGTTTTTCCATGCAGCCTGCGGCCTTGCTTCGATCAAAGCTTGTCGTCTTCTTGTGATTAACAGCCACATACCAAAAAAGAAGGAACACGGAATGCTGCATGTATCCATTGCTGCTTTTTGTTTACAGTGTCACATTCTTCTTATTTGTGGAATTTATTGGCGAGCTGCACCGTGTCACACTGGTATGACATTGCGCCATTTACGTTTCTGTCCCAAACACACCGAGTGGTGAAAACACAAGTCAGATCAGGGTGTATCATTCCAAACCGCATTGTGATGAGCTAGTGAAAACACCTATGTTATGTGATGGAAAAGTCAGAATCAGGCAAAAGTCAAAATCTGTCCTTATGTTTTTGTGCCTTGTGGGGAGTTTCTCCCTCTTACTCCACCCATGTTTTTTGTGAACTGGGGCCTAAGGCCATGGATGGAGGAAATGGAGGAATTAATTGTATTATGCATAGATTAATGGAGTGTACTAATTACATCTGTGATGCCAATTTCCATGTGAGTTTTGGCAGTGCAGAAGTGGATCAAGCTCCTTGTTCTGACAGCCTCTGCCATCCCCTTTTACTGCTCGAGAAGAAGGGTGGAACTCTGGAGTAATTTTCCCTCTTCCACGTCTGTTTTCCTGCAAGAGATTATCTCTTTACTCAGCCCCATCATACTATATTCTACAGTATGTTCATTTTCTGCCTTTCTTGTCTGTTGTAATAGAATTAGTGGCACTTCCATCTTTAATGAATATCTCCTTGTTCCTGACAGCTAATGGGGGCCATTCCTGGTCCAGGATGACTGATATTGAGATATCCTTCCTCTAGGGTAACATCTATAGCAATTTTCTCTTGATTTGCTGAGTGATGGACTCATGGCAAAAGAACATAGACCTAATGATCATTGTGAAGATGGGCTCTCTAACTCAAGGCCATAGAGTGTGGATGATTATAAGCTATACGATAAGCGGTGTCTCCTCCCCCCCCCTCCTCTTTTCTCTCTTTCTCTCCCTCTGCTGAGGTATTTCCAGAATGCCGCCGGCCATGATGGATTTATGAGTAGGACATACTTTGGTAAACACCGATGGTGGGCAGCTTTGTCCACCCCCCTGTGATATAGTGAAGGTCCCCATAAAAAATGGGAAAACCAGGTTACGGCCACCATAGAACTGGGCTAAACAATAAAGGTCTTTATGGCCAGATATGGGCCTGTACCATAAATGCTGGAATCTGCTGTCTGAGGGACATTAAAGGGATAATGATGGGGGGGGTTAGCTTTCACAAAGATCCCTGCAGGCTCTAAGAAGGTCTATTTTAACCAAAAAGGCACATGCACATATGCTGGGGTTTGCAAAGCTGTACCGATCTATCTAATTGGAGATCTATACAACAGTTTAACTTTAGGTCAGGCTGTGAGCGTGTGTGTGTGTGTTTGTATCAAGTAGCTTGACAGAAAGAAGGTGGAAGCGGTGCAGTGTTCATCGATAACTGCAGCTTGTTCTCGCATTGAAGGGTCGGGCCCTCATTATACATTGGCTTGCTGTCGGGTAGCACAGCTGTTGGGTCTGACTGGTGCTGCCTGTACAGGCTGCACAAAACCAGCTGTGCAAACAAACACTAACACACACACACACACACACACACACTGGAGTGGCAACAGACAGGTTGGTAGGGTTTCAGGTACACTCAAAAGCAAACATTCACCTTGGCTCAGACACATAAACACATCCCGGTCTAAGAGTGGAAAGAGCACAGTTTCTCCTAGGTGTATACCAGTAGAAGGAGTGGGGATGAAGGGATTATGTTGTTCAGTATTACAATCATTGGATAATGCTGCAAACAAGAAGACAGTATGTTTTGTCCCACAGTGTGAAGACCTGGAAGGATGCAGTCACTTACTGCTTCTCAAATTAGAACACATTTCAACTCCCTAAAGTACTTCCCCTCTAAATCGCTTTTCTTTGTTTTTTTTTTCCTACTGAGCTGCTTTATTAGGTCACTGGGAAGATTTAAGAAAGATAGAAAGCTTTGCAGAGATTTCCAAATTCTTTATCGCCTGGGCATTAGCCATCTGCTGGCATGTGTGCCAGAGAGTTTGGGGGAGGTGAGATTCTATTGCCTGTGTTTGTGTAGTAGTAACTAAGGCAGACAGGAACTCTAAAAGTAGGCCCAGGCCTTTCTAGCTCGAGCACGTCTGGCCCTATCTTGTCAAGAGATAACTATTACGTGAGCCAAGTGTTGTCCAAGTGATACGGCAGGTTTGATCTGTTTTTTTCCTTAAACATTTAGCCTGCTCAGTGTCTCTGCACCAACCAGAGCTCTGTTGACTTTTCCTTGACTTTCAGACAGTTCGATTTCATTGTGTTTTGATTTGACCTTAACATGCTGTGAAAGAACACATTGTGCAGAAGATGTTCACAAAGTGGAACAAAAATGCACTCCAGAGAGCAGAAACACGGGAGCCTGTGGACAGCTGATTGCAGATGTTGTTGGATCATCTCCAGAATTTGCTGAACAGTCAACACAAAAATCTCACTCGTAAGCTAAACCAAGATCTGCTCTGACACCACCGACTCCAGGTTGTTGCGTTTACAGAGAAGTCACTCTTCATCCTCTTTTTTTTAATCACGCACCAAAATCCAAATGACATTACGACCTATTGTTTGTTCTAACCTGTCAGTTCATCTCATGTTGGGGGGAGGAATGGCAGAGGGAGCACCTTTTACTACTTCCTAACACCCCTGATTGGGCTTAGAAAGAAGGAGAGTGGGGTAGTAAAAATAGTTTGACACCCTCAAGGTCCAGCTAGCAATCTCCTCTCCGCCTTGTCCATAAAACTCTTTGAATTCCCTCCTAACATCTTTCTCCCCCTCTCTTCCTTCTCTCCCTCCCCCATATCTCCACTAGACCCTAAAGGTCCAGCTTTTCTCCAAGTCAACATTATTTAGTTATCACTCATAGTATCCCTTCATGTATTGTTGTCATACATATTTTTACACTTCTCACTGTTTCCCATATATTGATTTATTTGTGGTCACTGCTACAATACCAACATTGAGCGCCAGATATTGATTTTCTATATTTTTATTCCATTGTATAGTTGCATGCTGTGCATTGATCTGCTCAGCCCCTGTAGTAATTCATTTGGCTTTAGAGCAGAGAAGTGATTTTCAAACAACAGTGGTCACCAGAGAAGCTTCTTGATGCCAGGTGTGACCTGACGGATTTGAAGCTCATTCGAGTGATCCGATCACTCGAGATGTATGTCGTTGCCAAGTATTAACACAATCTTTTTTGAGCCTGACCTCAATAGAACCAAATGAATTTGACCTACTACCTAGAGCTTCTATTTTTGTTGACGAAATATCTTTGTTATACTGGTTGCGAATGATGTAAGTGCAGAAAACAATAATGTTTTACTGCAGACAGTGGCAAGGCAAGAATCATGAGGATATACTGGTGTGAGAAAGGGAAATATAACCACGACCATTTTCAGGCATGCTTTATTTATTTATTTAATATATACTATATATTAGTATTTGGTGTTTTGTCTTTGTAGTAATGGTTTTACTGCATATGTTTTTGGTAACTGTTCAAAATCTTCTTGTGAACAGTTTCTAGATAATAGACCCATTAGAGTTTCTTTTAAGCGTCAAATTGTCAGCCTCCGCCTTCAATTTCCATTTCTGAAGTCATCTAACTTTCCCTGTTTCCTACAGATAGACGACCCCATTTCGCACCTCTAGGCTATACATCACCCATTCTCCTTAAGGAGAATAGTTTTGATCAGTGGACGAGTATGATTTATTCTGGCAGCTTGAACAATTTACATGACAATTTGTGATACAGTAATTCACTACAACCCACAAAACACTTAAGCTCATTTTGAGATTTCACCTACATTTCCTTTATAAGCCTCCAATGGTGCTTAAATCAGGCCCATCAGCCGGTTTTCCTGGACTTTATCAAACAACACTCCAAGGCTTGAACTGTAAAATTAAGATTTGCCTCATGGTGACAAGATGGAGACACAATCTCATCCTCTCTGGATTTGTGTTGCGTCAGATTATGGCTCAGGGTTGTGCTGTTTTTTTGTGCCAAGGCACCTGGACTTGTGCATTAACGTGGGCTGAACCTCTTGCGACTCACTTTACACAGTCCTTAAGATGCAATAGAGACCACTAACCACACTCACTCCCCCCTATATTTATGACACCAATTGTCAAGTGCACTGTACATCTTATTATGTGTGTGCATGTTTGTGTCTGTGAGGAGTAACTCACATGTAAGGACTGGAAACAGCCTGGCTCTAAACCAGTGCTCTTTGTTCCACTGATGTAATGGAGTACACCTAATATCCAAACTGTCCACTCCATGGAGCCCTCTTTCTCACACCTTTTGTGAAAATAATCCTCATTTATTTATTCTTAGGCACTTCAATAAATCCAAATTTTATTGAGCAAGAAAAAGTGACTTTTTTGGTCTAGAAATACACGTGAGGGCTGTGGGAAAGAGACGTTTTTCAGGTCTAATCCTCCCTCCCCCCCCAATAAGCAATGATCAGCAATCTGTTATCTCTGAGCTTGTTTTATGCAATCATAGGGTATTACCCGAGGATGAATGCTCTCCCTTCGGAGAAGAAAACAGAGCCTGGAAAATTAGCATTTTCTGACAGCCATTACTCATAGGGCTAATCCTGTTAAGGAATGTGTGGCTATGTTATCAGCACAGGCAAGGGGTCGCCATGGCCCAGGCCTGGACACTGAGCTTTTATCAGCCAGCGTAAACACATGGGGGTCTGCATTAAATAAGTGTCACAGTCAGTGGGGGCGGAGCAGGCCAGGCACCTCCAGGCTCCATACTGATAATCCTCCTCAAAAACTGTGTTGGTCAGACTCAGCTGTGGCCTGTTGGGGGAGGCCACAGTTGGGGGAGGAGGGGTATTGGTGTGGTCATGATGTACATTAACACTCAAATCACAGGTTTGTCCACATTAACTCAGGTAAGTTTGAATAGGACAGATACCACACTGAGATACGGGAACAATGGAAACATTCTTAAGATTGTAGTTACATGTTCACAGACGTGTTGTCATAGACGACTTGTCATAATCTGCAGCTCAGAAACTGAACTTTTGACCTTGTTTGAAACCCCTTTTGACCTTGTATGGTACATACCATTTATGAACAAACATAGGGCTGAACAACTGAAGTAAAATATCTAATTGTGATTTATCTGCCTGATATTATGTTTACATTTGATCTTTGATGCATTTTTTGAGGTGAGCTTCTGTTCAGTAGGCATAGCTTTAGAAGTTTGAAATGCTTCGGACCATTACCACCATCAAAATATTAACTATTCTTCTAATGGGAAGATAAGAACCTAAAGTTATGAATTGCCTCTAACACATCTGTTTCGTATAACAGCCATAACACATCTTTTAAAACTGTTATTTCAATTTGAAAACAATTTTTTATCAGCCTTAACTAAATATGCTTGATGTTTTCATCATATCAAATCCATTTTGTTTGTGTAGCCCAAATTCACAAATCAGAATTAACCCTGTTGGGGTTTACATTCAGTGCAAGAGGAAAAAACTCCCCTGAAAAACGTAGAATAAACTAAGTAGAGATCCTTTTTCCAGAACGAACAGATGTCCAAACGATGTCTCATCAGTTGTAGACCACTATTCCATTGTCACAGTGGAAAAAATATGTCCCCCATCAAAATGGCATCCATTGGGAGCGTGTGCAGACAGCTCAAGGTCGCAGCTGTACTCCAAATCACTGTGTCACTGTTTTCAATAACCTCCTTGTCACTACTGCAACAATACGTCCAGACTTAGTACCTCTAGTATAACTGCAATATTACTATTACTGTATGTATACTATAATATCTAATCATATACTGTCATTATTATCATAACTGTGTACACATGACACACACACTTTGTTCTGGAAAAAGAAACTCTCCTCTGGCTCTTTCTGAGGTTTCTTCCATTTGTTTTCCAGTTTATTTGGGGAGGTGTTTTTCCCTGAACCAAGGATTTAAGGACAGACGATGTTGTGTCATGTCTAGATAGTGAAGCACATCAACGCAAACTGTGATTTGTGAATTTGGACTCTGCAAATAAAATTGATTTGGTATGACTACTGTGAGACCGTAGATATTGTTGCGAAGACCGTTGTTCTTATTTGGTTCCATATTCTTCTTGCATTTAAATACTCAAATCATTATGGTTGCTATGATATATTTGGCATGGAGCCTCATTGATGACACAGATGCATATTCTCATAGCAAGTTACAAGAATGTTGCATGGAATGTTGCAGAGTAAAGGTGGAGTAGTAACCTTGAATTATGGACGTGAAAGTGGCTCTGGGAAGGAAAAAAAAAAACCTACTTCCTGGACTTTCTTCCAGCTGGAACTCTACTGTGAGAAAAGTTAAGTGTTAGTTACCATGACTGGGTGACTTTGCTTTTGTTGCTTTATGTGTGGTGCTGGGTGAGCCGCGGCGCCTCTGTGGGCAGAACTTGGGCAAGTGTAATGGTGTTCCACTGAGTGTACAAGGTGGGAAGTGTTGAATAATGTGGGATGAGAGCGAGCCAGAGAGGCGAATCGGAGTCAGCCAGTGGGTCACCAGGAGGTGAGGCTGCCTACTTCCCTGGGTTCAGGAAAAGTTCAGCTGCATAGCATTAGGCAAATTAGGGAGACAGAGGCTGAGGAAGAAAGAAAAAGTGGAGGGGTAGGGACAGATGAGAGCATGGGGGAGAGGGTCGAATTAGTCAGAAGGTAGAGACCTAATAAAGACTGTGAACATAGAGGGGAGCTTCCAGGAAAAAGACACAGTCTGGTGGAACACTCATTATGAATGAACCCCGTTTGAAGACAGAAAAGGCTCATTACTGAACTTATATAACTCAGTCTCGTTCTCAAATACATCACTATTTAAAGTCCCTCGCTCCTAAATGTGAAGGAGGGCAGCGGGTTCCCTCCCTCACACTCAGTCCCACGCACGGCCCGTGTATGCTGTGAGAGAGGGAGACCCACAGTGACGTCCCTGAAGGGGTTAACCGGAGGAGGAGCGACGCATGAAAGGAGGTGGAGGGCGAAAAAGAAAAGAGAGCCGAGTGGAGGTGGAGCCAAAGCGCTCAGCTCAGCTGCTGTGCCTTGTCACATTTCTGCAGAACATGAAAGCTGCACGGTGCGGTGTGCTGCTGGACGATTTTGGCTTCTCTCGCTCCAAATACAAACAAGTCGGCGCTGCGTGTTACATGCGGAGCTGGATGTGAGGGCAGCGGGCACTGGTGGAGAGGAGCCGCCGGTTGTTGGAGCCCGGCGCACGGAGGGAGACCGGTTCTTTGGCGCCGCTGACAGGAGTCCACCCACGGCGGGCGCAGACGGGACAAGCGACCGCAACCTAAAGGACAAACTGCAAGTGGACGGGATTCCCTCTCTGATTCATGCGCCCTCTTCCCATCTTAGTCTCTTTCTGTGTTTTTAGCACAGACTTTGGAGATTTGTCTTGTCTATTTTGGGGGGGATCGCACCCGGATTGTTTTCTCTTTGTGGCTTGGATACAGCCTCAAATGTTTGCTCTCTGTGTGAACAAGGCCAAAAGGGAGTGAGGTATTGTGCTGAAGTTATCCGCGTCTTATTTTATTTTTATTTCTAGTGCCGTGTTCCTTTATCGGACACCATGCGGCAGACTCTTCTGCTGAATTATTACTTAAAGCTGAACGCAGCCGATTAGGCTCTTTTTAATCGCAGACGCAGATCCACTCCTTGGTTTTCGTTTTTGATCAATACAGCGCTGCAAGAAGATGCCAAATGTTCCAATGTTCCTGCTGGGTTTGGATTTACCACTTTCCCCTCGATTTTGAAGCAGTTTCCCATCCATTCCCTCCCTCGGTTTCTGGCTGCGCTGGTGGAGATTTGAAAACCAACAAGGCTCGACAGTAGTTCGATTTAAAGAAGAAAACGATAATCCCCTGCTGTCGTCCTGCGTCGTATGATGTATGAGAGTGTGGACGTTGTGGGACTGAATCCCAGCCCGAACCCGTTTTTAATGATGGATTACTACAATCAGAGCAGAGGATGTTTAATCCCAGAGAAAGGGCTGGTGCCCGGAGCGCATCATCCATACAGCGCGTCCATCAGGAACCAGCACTGGAACGGCTCCAATCACTGTAGGTGCCTTCTCCTGCCGCCTCAACTCCATTCCACCAATCTGTGTTAAAGTTAAAACCTCCCTGTCAGTGTCTGTGTGCATATTTTTCGCTTGTGTGAATGTCGAAACGTGCGAATCACATCGTCAGTTTTGGGCCTTTACTAATCTGTCACCATGCTGCTATTTCAATAATTTAATCTCTTTAATGTGCACCAAACAGTGTTGCATGTTTTCCCCACCACTGAGCTACATGTGCATAATATATAGTTGACCCACTTTCTGCTCCCTCCTTTCTGCCTGACTATGCGCCCAGGTCTGTTTCTCTCTCTCTCTCTCTTTTTTTTGAAAAACCTCTGCAGCGCACTGATCTAACTCATGTTATCCACCAAAGCGTTTCTATTCCTGAAATATACACTAAATACAAACAAGCCATGCCAACGTTAATCAGATCAGACTTCGGTGCCAGTTTTATCCCATCAGCTCCTCTAATAATCTGGATATCTGCACCTACAGTTCCTGAGCAGCACTGTTTAAATTGGATTGTGCCCATTCAATGTTCCAATGTTCCAGGCCTTGCATTACTTAAATGTAATTTAAATTACATATTTATATTTACTGAAGCTGGACAATCTATGAGGACACCACTTCTCAAAACTAATCTTGCAATTTTAATATTTAAAATATCTACCTGAATATCTTAACATTTTCTCTTACAAATTACTATTCATATTTAATCTTAGAGATAATTCCATGTATAAAATATTATTTATTGGCTGATATGCAGAGGAGTGAGGATGCCACACTTTTTGTTTCAGGTCTAAAAATAGCATAGCCATGTCTGATGCTGGTTTTAAGACTCACTTTGGCTGAGTGGTGCACATGTATGTCTTCGGAGTGTGGTTGTTCACTGCTGTGAGCTGTGGGAGATTTCAGTCCACTGATACTGTATAATAGAGAGAGTTTTATTACAAGAACAACAATAAAGTATCGCAGAAGCCGTCCCCATTCTTTATCTCAGAGGAGAACTGTGCTGCACAAAGCTCGAGCAGGCCTTTATAGAAGAGATAGCTATGTTGCCTTTCACAGCTGAAGGAGCGTAAAAGACAGGAATCTCCACAGGCTCTTAAGGGCCAATTTCCTCTCGTCTCCAGTCTATAGAAACACACGACAAAGGGAAATTTAAACAGGAATTTCTGATGTTTGGCTGCAACAACAAAAGCAGTCAAAATGGTTCTGTTTGTGCTGCAGAAATTCCCCTCCAATCCTGCTTTCTTTTTTTCTCTGCTTGTTTTTCCAAGTCAGATGAGGTTAGGTTCTTAGATTTTTTTTTTCATAACAGAAATCCAGAGAGCTTGATAGTATTTATCAAACCATCCCTCTAAAAATCTGTAACGGCAGCACTGATTCAAACCATGTGAGCTTGTCCAAGAGACACTTTGTCGGGCGGGAGGTGGGGGCAGGCCCAGGAAAAGACCTCTGATCCTTTGCTCGACTCCACATTGTTTTGCTCAACGGAGGAGTTGTACACTGGGTAGGTGGGGGGTGAATAGTGGTGGCATATCTGCTCTTTGCTTTACTGCTTGAATGTAATAAAAAATTTAGTGCACGGCCAGGCAGTGGTGGTGCAGGTGGGGGTGGGGGCGGATTGTAGAGTCGATAGGCACAACATCCGTTAGTCTCATCACGTGGCTTGGAGGCTTTTTGGATCAGAAAACCAACACAACAGATAAATCAGAGCAAGATCTCTTTTCTTTTCCCTTCTACCTCCTGTTATTAAGCAGGAATCCAAACCAGCTAGGCTTAAAATAACTAGGCAATTCCAAAAACATCTGCTTTATCTTTATCTAGCTGTTTTTTTATTTCATAATATTAACCTCACAGACAGTGGTCTCATGGTGTCTTATCCTCTGCACAGGGGTTTAGAAACAGATTGCTGGTGGAGTTAACATTTTTTTTTACCCCTTCAGTGCTTTTCCTTTTTTGTCGTCTGTTTTTTAAACCTCTCCACACTGTATCTAACTATTCATTATAGGCTTTACAGAAGAGCTCTCTGACTCTTAAGAGTGCACTCAGTGACATCTTCCCTGCAGTCATTGTGGCCTGAAATGGCCCTCTGAACTAATTAAGTGGTTAGGCACACATCCAGAAAGTTACATCCCGGATTTTATTAATTCCTTAAAGATGCTGTAACTGAAGTTATTTGGGTGTTATGCTGCATTCCATTTACATCGGTACTCGGAAGTCAAGACTGGGAGTGACATCACCTCTGAGTTGACTGCGTTTCGGAGAGAAAAAATATGGATCCAAACATATCCCAGGATATTCATTATTAGCAATGCCAGCCAATAATGACGCTCTACACATTTTGTTGCACACACATACAGCTTAGCAATGTGTCCAAGGATAGAAATTTAACTGTATAATGGGTACTGGGAAACAATTAAGACAAACATACTTTAAACAGTAAAGTAGTAGTGTATGTGTGGTGGCAGCTACATGTATCTTGGAATGCTGTGTTGGGCTGAGTATTTTGAGTTGGAAATTGAGTTCAGGTGGGAGGAATTCCTCCTGACCTCAGATATTCAGAGTTCTAACTACAAATGGAATGCATCATTGATATCCCACTGGTTTAAGCACAGGTCTGCTCAGTCATAGGGAGTGTGAACAAGCCATTTGTGATCCGCTTATATTCAGAGAAACAATACTGAATCATTATTGTGAAAAGACCCTGGCCTTGCAGAAGTAACACACTTGATTTTTCACTGAGCGCCTGTCAAAATCTTTAGAGCAGCTATGGGCTCATGCATGAAAGAATGTGCATGGCCATGTTCACATGACTGTCACACACTAAAAAATGGGGGTATGAAGGGGAAGAGCGATCGCATGGAGGGCTCAAATGCTCACTAGTGCATAAGCATCTTGCTCTTTTGTTTTTTCTCAGGCTCTCCACATTGCTAAAGAAAACAGTCACCAGGGATTTTCATAGAGAACAGACGCAATAGAGAGAAGTGCTGAGCTTTAGCTAGTTTTTCTTCAGAAGATGGGGCATTTCAAGCAGGCTGTTGGACTTGAGTACTGTGTGTCTGAGAATCCAGTGACTGGCAGCTTAATCTGACTCAAAGTATTTAACTGCAGCCGTTTGTTTTGCTTAGCAGAAGATGAATCCCAAGGAAAAACAGATGGTATTTTTTTGTTTTTGGAGCAATGGACTGTAAAAAAAACTGGGAGCATTTTAAGGAATGTGTGTGTGGGGGGGGTTTTGTGAAAAGAAAAAAGCCAGAAAGTTTGAGCTCTGCCGGTGAAGCGTGAACACATGTGGTTTGTCTTTTGGCCTTTGACTGCAGCATCAGTCAGCAGTACAACAGCATCTCTAATTGTTTGTGCTGTTAGGCAGCAACATGGAAAACTCTGGGTGATGCATTTGGACTCTGTGCAGTCCATCAGATTGATTTTGACCTTGCGAAAGAACTGAGAATATCACTTCCTCCCCCTCTTTATTTATCTGTGCGGATTGGATTTGGCAAGTGTGTGTTGAGATTTGGGAAAAAACATGAACAACATTGAATAAACAGAGAGAGGCCCGTCCTGTCCCTGGAACAGAATTGGCTGGAGTACTGTCAGTTGCTCAAAAATGAAGGGGGATTGCTGATGTAAACAGCAGGAGGAAAGGGTCATCCATAAATGCAGAACATACATGTTATATTCTTCATCAGTACACTCAGAATTTCCTGGAAAAGCTGCTTACAACTTTTTTTAAAATTACAGCTTGTGACTTTGTTGACACAAAGCAGTAATGCAAGTCCTAGGTTTTAAAATACTGCAGTGTTCTTTGTCACTTCCAGCTTTCTTAGCGTTATTAGATTTTTTTCATGCTCTTACTAATACATGCACGTCAGTGTTATTATGGCCAGACTTCTGAGGGAAATTGGCCTTTCCTCCTGGGATTTTGTTGATCCCTGTTTGATGGAACTGGCACGATAGATAGACAGCAATGGCCCTTGATCTTCCTGTAGAGGAAAGAGGGCTTCAAGCAGGCTCACCCCTGTCAGCCATTGGGAACAGTGATTTAGTAGCCTGAATGCATGGAACGTCACATCAGGTTTGTTTGTGTGTGAGAGAGTGCAGTGTGTCCACAGAAACATGCCTGCTTTCACCTTCAGGTGAACATCAATAACACCTTTTGTCATCAAGGTATGTTTGAAATCTCAAGGGGTTGAAGAGAGATTAGTACTGTCGCCGAAACTGTCCCGGGAAAGGCCTCATGGCAACATTTCACAACCTTCACCATCACTCCTTCCCAAAAAGGCCTTGTGCCACCAACAATCACCACTATCGCTGCCTTTTTTAATGCAATTACATTACATTCATTCAAAAGTTTACTAAAGAGAGATGTCCTCAGAGTTTGAGTGTTACTCACACTGCAAGGTTATCAGAAGTAAAAGAAAGACATGTTTTTCTTTGATCATAACTGATCATAACTGTTTCCTCTTTTAAGTGCTATAGTTGACATGACATGTCATTCCATTCTTATTATGTCAGAATTCAGCATATTTTTTGTGTGGGCAGTTTTTTTGTGTTTACACATGAACACATGCTCAGACCCACCACTGGGCCCCAGCATGTTCATAGAGAAAATTAGCTAGAGGCATCACTCACAGAGTACAGTGCACCAGTTTGACTCAACATCACCAAACAAGGGTTGGTATACACTGCACAACCCAATGTGATAAACAAAGCAGGGCAGGCGAAAAATATCCAGGCAGTGTCATTGATTCATCTGGATTTATATTCAGCTGATTGCAGATATTGTCACAACAGGGCTCTAATCTTACTTGGTAATTATGTTCTCCTTTGTGCCTCTCCAGATATACGTGTGTGTATGTGTGCCTGTGTGTACACACAGGAGTGCGAGGGACAGACCAGGTTAAAAGGAGGTTCTGCCCTTTAAAATATTCATAGCTTCTTCATTTAAATCAATTCAGCTCTTCGGACGCAGTCAGGCATCAACTGTCAGAAATTGAGCTGGGTCTGTTGTAATCACTTCTTTACTTATCTCTACAGATGGCTTGTTCTCTATGGGCTCTGCATGGCTGCATCAGCAGCACATTGAGAGGGGACTCTCTCTCTCTCTCTCTCTCTCTCTCTCTCTCTCTATTTCCTCCCCCTCCCCATCTCCCCACCCTATCTCTGTGTTTCATCCCCGCTCTCTCATAATGGAACACACATAAATTCATCTGGGTATTGAACCAGAGACATTCATCACCCTGAAATTCATCTGCGAGCCATTTTCATTCCCAAAGTGTCCCCTTTCTCTCTCCCACTTTATCTCCCTCTCTGTGTACCATCTTCATGGTGGCATTCCCCACATGGCAAGCCTGAGCAGGGCAGTCAGTGTCGCGATTAATCTTTAATGCTTGCCTGCCCTAATTTTTCCTCATATTTTACAAGATTTCCTGCCCTGCAACCCCAGTTTTGCTAACGCCCTCTATATATAGAGTGATTACATGGAATGTTGCCTTGTTTCATCAGTTGCAGAGGACCAGTGGGTGCCTGTACCTTTCCTGTGCAGTCAGCCATTCTCACTCTCTCAGGCCACTAGCTCTAGGCCAAAGCACAGAAGTGCTGCTTCCACCAACACACTCATTCCCCAGCCTCTCTCTAGGGAACTGTGTTAACATCACATGGATGACAAGTGTGTTCACCTCAAGTAGTTCACACACAAACTTACACGCATGCACACATTACAGTGTAATGCCTGGCTATTTCAAGAGTGGTATACCCGAGAAAATAGGGTAGAGGTTAGTATGCTAAAAATACAAGAGCCTGGCAGCTCTCCTGCTGTCTGGGTAGAAAATAGCGCCGTGTTGCTGCCGTCTCTATCGGCTTTGATACCTCAGCAGCAAGAGAGAGAGAGAGTGAGTTCTGCTTCAGCTCGTTTGTGTTTTTATGTGAGGGGGGGAAAAAAGAGGAAGTTCTGAACCTCCCATACCTCTTTTATTTGTGCTTAAAATAACAAAGTCCCCTCGATTACAAATGTTCCTTTCTACAAAGCTAGCAGGCCACCTCCAAAGATAAAAGAAGTCTCAATATTTGAGATCATCTTATTGTAATCACTGGAGTCCATGTTTGTTTGGCTTTCCTAATACCTGGTGTTGGTGTATTTTTAATAGGTCCCCACGGCGCAAGGGAAAAAAACCCTTTCTGTTTGTCTTGATTTATGGAAGGTTCTTTCTAAAGTAACTTCAGATATCCATATTATATATCCTCTTTTCTTTGATCATTGCCCAGGCCCGCTCAGTCTGGTTCAGTCAGGTCTCACTTGGTGACTCGGAGCTCAGCCTGTCTGGACACCACTATCTCGTCTTTCCCACAGCCCCTCTGAATCATTTCATACTCATTAAATGTCTGGCTGGAGCCTGGCCCTATGACATTTGACTCTTAAAAGCCCACCTGGGACCTGGATGAAATGGACTGCCAACAGTATAGCAACAGTGGGAAGTAAGAGAGCACTGCTGCATAGTGATAGATAGGAGAACATGTCAGACTGAAGGAGGCAGTCAGGCTCAGGTTCCAGGCCACTTGTTCTCTGAAACCCTGTTTGTGATATTAGTATTGTGTGAAGTAAGAGATGCCCTGTAGCTGCGCAGCTCTGAACACGTGTGGAGGAAAAGAGGTAAATGAGAACGACTGGAACGATTGGATCCTGTTTGTTGTGAATAGAGTCTCTGTGTATCAAAGGGGAGATATTGTGATATCAAGAGGCCATTTAGTTTCAGTGGTGTGTTGTCGACCTATAGTGTCTTATCTTGGCCATTGTTAGAGAAGTACCTCTAACAAGAGGGGATGAGAGAGAGATTGTTGCTTGGTAGGTATCAGAATAATTAAGATGTCAAATATCCAGGATCACTCATTGTTCTGTGAAAATAAATATGTCAAAGCCCTCTGGGCTAAGGGAAGACCCAGGCAGAGTAAAGTTGGTGGCCTACTGGTGTTTGTCTTTTAAAGTTTTTTATTAAGAGATAACATTATGGGAAAGACAAGAGATAAAGCTCCACTGTATGAAATGAGACACGTGAATGTCTTTGTTGAGTCCTCATTCCAAATTATCTTTTCATCAAAAGCCCTGCTGGCAACAGAGATCTACAGAATCGTAAATGGGGCATGCTGATAAGTAAATATGCAGCTATGAAGCACGAAATGGGAACATTCTGTTATTACACCAGAGTTTTGTAACATTTACCTGAGAAACGCTTTTCATAGTGTAAAAGACAGAGGGAGGGTGGGAAAGTGCAAATGAAGAAAGGCATTTGTTAAATTATTGGTAGTTAGTTGTGCTTATGCTGTGCTTCAACCAGTCATTGTGCTATTTTCTTAAATTTGTACCATTTGGGCCCCTCCCTGTCACTGTGCTGATCACAAATGGAAAAAGGGCAGCTACTGTACCACACTTGTGAAATAGCACAGCATGGCACCCTGTAGTGACTGTGACCAGTTAGTTGACACTGCCATGACGTGACACCCCGCTTTGCCCTCGCGCCGTACGTGGGAAACCTTTGCACAGCATTGCTGTCACTGCACTGGGTTCCACAATAGAGCTGGATTATTGTGTCTGGCCTGTCAGCACCTCTCAGTTGAAAGAAAATGAGAGAGAGGGAAAAGAAGGGGGGTCTCGTAAAGTGAGGGAAGCTTCAGGAGAGCTGGTATTTTCATGTAGTAATCTCTGTGGAGCCTTTTAGGGGGTTTAATGTCATTTTTGGCCTCTAGATTTTTGCCCTTTTCTTCTTTTGAACAAAAAGCTAGGAGAGTAAATGGGAGGAAAAGAACAAGGAAATAAGTGAAAGTAGACATGTGGGTGTGGTGTAGTGCTTGGCTGGATGAATAATATTAGTGTTCCAGTATGACTGATGGAGACCTGGCCTGCATCCAGAGACTGCCAACAGGCCATCATTGGCAAATTGAGTCTGGTACTGAATGACCTACATCCCCGTCCTATTTTGTACTTCACACCATTTGTTATCTTTCCCCTCATGTTATCCAGTCACCACTATCCTGTATCGTAATGAGACAAACTTCATGCATGATGTCACTGATCCAGCTGTTTTCATTATAATGTGCATTGTCCAGTTGTGTCTACAAAATATTGCCTTAAATGGTCAGGCCCATCAGTTTTTAGCCTTATCAAAATTGAGACATTTCAGCACTAAAGACGTTGAATAGCAGCATTCATAAATCCAATTGGTGCTTTTTACCTTACTGTTTGCGTGCAATCTGCATGGCTGCCCAAATGTTCTCCTCTTGGGTACAGCACTCTTCTTCCTTCCTCGGTGTGAATTATGAAATGGGTGTAATGGAGCAATTAGATTTACACACACATCCACACACCTATCTCTGCCACTGCGGTGAGCAATTAGTTTCCCTCCTGCGCAGAGAGAAGGTTTTCTGGCTACACATGAAATTGTAGCTCATAGTGCTTCTCCTTAACCTTGTCAACCAGCTTACTCTTTCCCTTACTGCTCACCTTTAATCAGCATCTGTGGCTTCATTCATCTTGAAGCTGTCTAGAGAAGAAAAAAAACTCTGCACATTTGCTAGTTAAAGCCTTTCATGGTACTAATCCCCAACACCCGGTGGAGATGCATGGGAATCGTGGTCAGCTGACTGCAAAGAGGCAGGAAGGGAAGGGGGACTCCCCACCCACACCCGTCCAAATTCCCTAAAGCCTTCTGGGATGCTCCTTGGGCTTGACATTCCCAACCCCACCTGCTCTGAATGCTCAGTGGGAAGTTTCATCACGATCTTCCCCTGAGCTGACCTACTTGAGACTGTTTGATCTTATTGTGAAGGAAGCGAGCTTGCCCCGCTGCATGGCAGGCAGAAAGCTCCTTGATGCTGAGGGGTGGGGAGGTGGAGCTGCCTTCAGTGGAGAGGCTTAATAACTGTATTAATGTTGGTGGTTCCCTAAGGACCTACGCCTACTCAGCAAAGTGTGGAGGAGATATAGGACTGTGAAGCTGCCCTCTCACACTTTGAATGTTCTGCCCTAATTTTCCCCTCATCTCCTGCTTTCTTCGAAGCCCAGTCTCTCAATTCAGTGTAGTTTATAAATCTAATATATAAAAATCATTTTTTGTCTGTCCCACATTGCTGCCTCACACTATTTCTGTTACACACCTTTCTCATTTTTCTACAATTGAATAGCAACTGTGCATGAAAACATACTGACTTACTGTATCATGACTTTCTCCTTGACCTCTCCTGCAGGACCAGTTTTGTCTTTGTATCACCCCTGTGGCGACCTTCTGCCTGTAAAAATGCATCTCTCTTTTCTCATCTCTCTCTTCCCAGCTTCTTTCTCATTGCACTTCTGTGTCATGTTGGCTTACAGATGTGCAGTATTACACTCTACATAAATTGAAATTAGTTTACCGTTTTCTCACCTGTGTGTCATGACAGCCCCCTTTAGAGCTTGAATTATACATTGGAAACTGCCAAATAATTGATGAGCCCCACTTAGCGTAATGGACGGAGTTAACGGTGAGAAGTGTGCGTTCCTATTTTCAGAGGAACCTGGTTCATAATAAACGACATCCAGTCACCCTGAGGGTCATTATGAGGCCCTGGTCACGAGGCCATGAGATGAAGCAGTCGGCAAAGGCCAGCCAGGGTTAACTGGGCCCAAGAGGAAAAGAATAGAGGAGGGAGAGGTGGCAGCATTCACACCGGGCTTACCTGAGGGCTCAGGTTACTTACATTCATTGTTTTTGGCAGGCATGCTTGTTAGTGTGTGCAAAGGCAGGAGGCATGGTCCTGTACGCACATGCAAATACTTGTATTGTCTCTTTACACTTGCTTTTTTTCCACACACAGACATGCACATGTACATGGATAGAGCATGTTTCATTTAAGTTCCTTATAAATAATGAATAGCACTCTCTGGAAAAACAAAGGTATTGCAAGCAAAACCTATCAGTCTATTATCAATTGACATACACATTTTTATTGGATCTTACTGTATTTTAGGTTTTGGGTCACATGTAGAAAATTTGCAAGCCAAACAAAAAATATTGTGATAAATGGCAACCATGGTGTTAGCTCTGCCAATACATTCCAACTTTAAGATCAGTATCCTTAATATAAGAAACATAGTCTTTCCTTTGAAGAGACTGTCTGTTTTAGATTGACACAGTAGAAGAATACCAAGACCGTCTCAGTAAAATCACTCCACTAACTGGTGGGCAGCCACATCACAGGAAATGGTGTGTTTTTGTGTGCTGGTATTGGAGTGTGTTGTGATCAAATGGCTCCCCTCAGGGTACACTGAAAGGTCAGGGATTCATGCAGGAAATTAGTGTCTGTGGAATCACACACACACACACACACAGACATACATACAATCATGAAGAAGGGAACAGCACAAATCACAGCAGATGAAGCTAAACATATCCTTCATTAAATTCTGGAAACATCCCACAGTGTCCCTTTTGATAACGCTGCCTGCTTTCATCAGCCATTTTCCTAAGCACAGGCACTAACTTAACCTTCAGGTGCTATCGACAAGTTCTTTTTTTTTTTTTTTTTGCTTTTACGCTGACACTAAAGACAAATGAATCTGCCTCTCCCTGCTCACCCGGTCCCCCCTGCCCTGCCCAAATCTTCTACTAAGGAGGCCCCCGACGCTACACATCAGACTACTGAATCAAGTGTGTGTCATCAGTCATCATTAGGGGCCGTAAGAAGAAGAGCACTGGCTGGCCTCACTGTATTGAAGCAGTTTTAAGCTACTACTTTGGCGTGAAAAAGACTCACCCAACTCTCATTATGCTGCGGGCTGTGGTTCAGGTGTGCAGCCAAGTAGGTCCGTGTTTCAGCCTCTGAATATGAAAAGTAATGTTTACTACCTAATCCCATCCCCCAGGGATTAATAAAGTATTTATGATTCTGGTGTGTTTGAACACAATCCAGTAAGAGAGGTTGTTTTGTCAGTGTCTGTCTCATTGATGTGCAGCTACCTTGTTTTCCTCTGTGTCTCCTTATTCTAAATATGTCAGCTGTCTCAGAGGGGTCTGTAGGCCACGCTAACCTCTGTTTTGACCTAGTAACCCCTCCCAAGTCCCAGCCTCACTTAAACATTCTACTGACAGGATAATCACCCTCTTGCTGCATCTTCTTGTCCACACCTTTGCAAATACCTTCACTTACATCCACAATTATATGTTTTCACCTCAAAACCTGGCGTTGGTCCTTGAAGACAATTTATGAAGGCAAATGTTGTCATCATGGGTTTCAAGTACAGTAGAGGAATGCACATCAGCCTGCCAGGGCTTGAAGGCAGAGGTAAATTACAAGTGAGTTTTACTATTAGCTCTTACTCATTTTGACAAGTACATGGAGTGACAAACCTAAATGGAGCTCTGGATTTTGAAAGAAACAGCCACATTATGTAGCGTTATTGAACACCCTGAACACATGCGACCTCACCCCTACGACTGCTGCCATGCTCCTGCTCTGAAGTTGAGGAGATCAGACCCTTGTAATCTACTTCCTTGTTATTGAATGCTGTTACCCATACAGAGAAAGAGAGAGAAGGGGAAAGGACATGGGCTGAGAGAGGCACTTTAACATGACAAAGCCTGTCCCTGGTGATCCTCTCTTCCTCCCCACAGATCCTCGTGATCCTTTTCTTTTCCTCCCCCCCTTTCTCTTGATCTCTTGTTCCCCCCTTTTTTCCTACTACCTCCTGGCCTCTGTAACTCTATTTCAGTGCAATAATGCAAATAGACCTTTGCTCCCTCCATATTTATGACCTGCTTCCTCCACCGTTGAATATGCGCTTAAGAATGAAGGGCCTTGAATGCTGGCAGTCACATTGGATTAGCGAGTATCAATGGGCAGATAACCTCTCTGTTAGAGTGAGTAAAGAGCAAACACTCCAGCATAAGCTTTCACGAAGCCCTTTCAAACATTAGCTGCTCTTACTCAGCCTGTTCAAGGCAGGAATGTTCTGCCTTTATTCCACTTTGTTTTTCCTGTATTAACTCAGAATATTTTTTTTTTGGTGGGGGAGCAAACACCATTGTTGTTGTGCTATCCGTCACACTACAAATGCTAACATGTTATCTTGAATCACACACTGGGTTGGCTTGGTTTTGTAAACAAGCAAAGGCGGCATAATGAGGGTTCTTCTTCATGGCAGACCACCTCTGTATAAAAGAAGCTACTTAGGGCAGCACTGTGTGTGGCACTCAGCTCATTAAAGATGAATGAGGCCTGGCAAATGTGTGTGGAGCCAGCGGACAGAATCACACTGTTTTTGATTCATTTTCCACTATTGCCTCATCTGTGATTGTTTAGAAATGCTGGGGGCATAAATGTGTTTATGATTTTTCCACTAATGCAGATCATCTGTCCCAAATCTTTCAACTATTATGACCTCAAAAGACATACTCATCCAGAACTTCTCTTTTTTTATGATTTTATTAAGATCACACAATTATTTTTGTTCTCTGATGTCGGAACTCCTTATTGCTCTTTGTTTTGTGATGTAGTGATGTTTTCATGTAGATTTCCCAGGAATGACTAAACCTCTTTCAATTGTTGTCTTAATTGCAATCACTTTGTAGCTCTGAGAGAGAACATGATGAGCTACAGTGCTTTTGTCAGACAGAGTCTTAATTGAATTTGAGTAGATTCAAGGTGAGTTTTTACTTGCCATTTTAATGGCTCCTAGTTTGCATGAGAATAGTTTATTATCACAGGAGGAAGGAGGAAGCCAATAGTCATTCACTCACACACAATTCCATAATTAACCAAAAGAGTCTTAATGTAAAAGAGAGCCTTAATGTTTCACAGGGCAGTTTTTACAGTCATGGCAATAAGTATTCACTTGTGTGTGTGTGTGTTTGTGAAGATGCTATAACTTGATCTTACTGACCTTAATCTTGAATTATAAGGTTTCAGAGCTGCAAGTCAATCCAAGAACTGGGTATGTCAGCACCATAAAAAAATTAAATTACTATAATTTTCATTCATGAATATTTCTTTCTTCCCCTTGCCCTTTTGTTTGTCATGCATCTTGTCTCTTCCTACTCCTTTCTCCTGCCATCTTTTTTGTCTCTCTGCCTACATCCAAACTACAACCTCTAGTTTTAAAATATAATTTAAATTCAGTAAGCCCAGGCAAAGAGTAAATGTTCATACAAAAATACCAGAAAATCTATGTCATATGATGACAAGGTGTAGAAACACTTGAAAGCAAGGGTTTGCTATACTATTCATCTCTGATTTGATGAGTCTTTTGATACATGTTCAGTCACGACTCAAAAGATCAGTGAACAAATATATATCTCTTCACTGATCACTGATATATATATATATATATATCTGTTTCTGCCCATCTGCACTAAAATGGCAGCCCCAGAGTTTTCAACCTGAAACAGAGACAAGCAGCAATTCCATTGTTTAAAGGGTTAGAAAACTTCAATAATGTGGGCAACAGATGTAAATGTTTCAAAAGAGACTTTTTAAAACCAAAACATAGGTCGAGGTTTTTATGTCTCACATAGCTGATCACATAAAACTACATTTTGCATTTGATCAGCTTATCCAACTAAGTTCATGTTAAATAGCAGAGCCACTGATGGCGAATACTACTTTTACTGATTAATGTGGATTTACCTGCACAGTAAAACTGTGAGTGATAAAGCTTTTGGACTGGACTGAATGGACACTTACAGATGGACACTGGCACTTCCTGCAGTGTATCTGACACCATGTCCTGTCAGACTATCTTAATAGACTCACTCTCTCACACACTCAGTGCATATCATGTTCTGCAGTGTTTGTGCTCAGCCTCTAGTACGACATGTGTTACAAGCTGGTGGAACACACAGCAGTGACTGTCCCCACCCTGGCATCCTCTGACCAATACAGGCTGCCTCTTGCCCCCCTGTATCCACCCCCGTGTCCCACACTATCAGCTCATGCCAAATATCTTCAGTCACCCCAGAGCAAATGCCAACTTGCATAGTCCCAATGTCAGTCAGTGAGGATAGACAGCTGCTGGGTTAAGTTACACTGATTTACATGGTGTTGCCTGGGAACTTCTGGGTCTCTGTATGCACAGATGATTTTTATTTAATTTGTTACTATATTTTTTAATAAACATTGGGGTGAATTTGGCTGTTTTAGATTTCCTGTAACTCTGAAACGACCTGTACGCATGTGGCAGCACAGAGCAGCTACGATAAAGTTGCCGCTCAAAAACTAGCCCCCCATAGTCCTCACCTTTGCCATCTGCTTGATTATTTGCTGCCCATCCCCCACTCCCCCCCTCACACTAGTTTGTCCACACATGTTCTCAGTTCCGTCTCCATTTGCTGGAGCTGCAGTGATAGGAAAACCTGGTGTCCTGTTATTTCAGTGGCCTGGCAGCATGGAGAGGGAAGTTATCTCGAGCCCCTAGAGAAGGGCTTGTGGGAACATGGTGGGGGTTGCTGGGCTGATAAAAACCAGACCTCGACAAGAAACATGCGGATGTTCTCGTGCACATGCAAAGAACATGTCTCACAAAATTGACTGGAAGATATTCTGAGGCAGATGCACACATTTGCTCAGGCATTGACATAAGATGTCAAACATAAAACATGCATGTCCACATCTACCCATACAACGAACACCCCAGTCCCACTCACCTTGCCCAGATGTAAAGATACCATAAATTACTCCAACTACCGACCACAGCCTGGTGTTTTCTCCACCTCTGGCCTAAAACAAACACCACCATTTCCTGGTGCTGAGGAGGGATCGTCATTACAGGCTAGAAAGACTCCTTACTCTGCACAGCCTTGCCCTTCGGCCTCTGCTCGGACCCTCATCTATCACTCACATATGTGCGTGTTTTTCTTGCCATAATTTTCTACACAGGGGAGTTATTTGGCCACAATTTGGAGCACTATCCATCAAAAAAGTTGGACTCAAAAATGTAGCTTTCAAACATACTGTGCTGCAACCTTTTAAGAACGCAAACTGTCACATCCATTTACGAGCTCTCTGCAAAATTTGAATATGTGCAATGGTTGGAAAACAGTAGGCTTGTCATTTCTGTTAAATGTAGACCATGACATATACTATAAACTCTCTCTAGTGGAAGTGATGTGTCATTTGCCACAGAATTTTGTTTTTAAATAGAATTGGATTAAATGCTGAGTTTGATCTGTGCCCATCTAGGAGTGTGCTAGCAGTGGATGTCTAAACCCAAAATATGTCATGACAGTTTGAAACCACATTTTTTGTGTTAATGTAAATCAATGCAATTGTCTTGCTCTCATTTTGTTTGGAAACTCAACGATGGTGATAGCACTCTATCTTCCCACTCCCTCTCGCACCCAGCACCAACCCCCACCACCCCCACCTCCTCTCCAACCGCCCTGTTAAGAAGGTAGACTGCAACATCGACATGCAGCAGCAGCTTAGGTGAAGCTCGACCGGGCAGAAGAATCCTCAGTAATCCTCCTGACTCCTCCCCTGAAGGAAACACGCATATCTTCACTTGCACCCATACCATTCATGCTATGGACAGAAGCAGAAACTGCAAACATCTGAATCAATCATATGATCAACATGCTTTAGCCTCTTGTTAATCTCATTAGAGGTCATTTGTGATTCATTTGCATTCTCAGGTGGAACATTAATCTGATATTGACTTAAACTGGCAGTGGCGAGTGGGCAAGGGTTAAAAGGGTCTCTGATATACTGATGCACAATTCTATTTGTTTTTTAATGACTGTCAGCTATCACTCTGTCAGTACAAAATGTGATTAAACAGAGAATTGTTTATTGGTTACTTTTTTAGGCCATAGATTAACTAATAGTTGTAGCTGGGGCTACAATGAATAAATATTTTCATATTCTCTTATTTAGTATATTAGTTTGATCTGTAAAACGTCAGAAAACATTTCCCAAACCTTGAAACGATGATGTTCATGATGTATTGTCCATAAACTAAAATGATTCAGATTTATTTAATTTTTTTTTGTTATGATGAGCAGAGAAACCAGAAAATATTCACAATTTAAGAAGCTTTAAGAAATCAGAGAGCTAGCCATATTATAATATTATGCAGTAATTAATTTAGTAGCAATGAATTTAGTAATCAATTAATAACCAATTAATCACTGCAATCCTAGTTGTTGCCCAGTTTATTTGTGAAATTTTATTTAGTAAGAGTAGACAGAGGTTCTGCTCTCACAGACAGGATTGATTTTGGTCGGGACAGGTAGGAATTCAGGAATATGAAGGTTGAAAGTGGTGGAAAGTCTGGATTTAGTTACAGTGAATACAGGAGGCGCGAGGCTCACTGCCTACTCTCTGTGCCTCATGTTAACCTCAACTGGCTCTCCTAGTGTGTGTGTTTTCACTTATGCCTGCCTGCCCTACTGCCAGGTTCCTCCCCCTCTCTCATCCAATAACTGTTCACACTTTGTGTTTGAACACAAACACACCCCACTGTCGCGCTCCTTACAGCTGTCAGTCTGTGCGCGCCTGCTGGTGTGTGATTGCGCATGTCTGACTCTGCTTCTGCTCATACTCAGATGGCGTGCGTGGCTTTTTCTGTCAGTAATCAGCGTGAAGGCAGCGAACAGAGCCACATCCATTTTCAGCGGAGGGCTGTTATGACACTTTGGAAGAGAATGGCAGGATTTCCCTGTAAGCAAGGAAATAGTCCCATTTCCCCCTTCAGTAATTAAAGAGTGCTGACAAAGCATTCCTTTGTGAGTGTGTGTGTTTTGTGTATGTGCCTGTTTCCTTGCTGCTTACCAACACTTACATGGAAAACAGAACTAATGCCTGTATATTTAGTAAAAGTCAAAGCACCTGCTGCCATTCATATGCGATATGCTGTCCGCCTCCTACAACTCCAAGAGTTTTGCAGGGCAGCCTCCATCCCTGAGGTCACTCCATTCACTGGTCGTCCCACTTCATTACTTCAAACAGGCTTCAAAGCAAACCTTACTGCATCAGTCAGTTGCATGGTGGTCTGTCTGGCGTCTCTCCTCTTGCACTCTCACTGCATGGAAAGACAAATGGATGTGTATATGCCCCTTTATGTAGTATATTGCAGATGACAGGCACATCAGTGTGTGTATGCGATTGTGTCCATATAATCTGAAAGAAGACAGGGTATCACAATGGTCCATGACTGAGTAGAATTCAACAAAGTGGAGGTCACTGTCAAAACCAGCCCTCCACTCTTTTTTTTATGTCCACTCTTCATTTTGTGCCGCTCCCTTTACCACAAACCAGCCTGCCTGCTAATCTAGTTAGCTTCCCTCTAATGATGTTGAAATCTCATTAATATGCTTCACAGCTGGGCCCAGTAACCAGTGGGGATGAAGGTAATCAAATCTTAGAGGACTAACCTAGAGCTGAACCTCAAGAACTTCTCAGCAGCACAGTGCCAAGACAATCCAGGGTCCAGAGGCTGGAAAATAGCCGGTGGGCTGGTGTGTGTATATGCCTTAGTTCTGTTGTGTGATGCCTTTTGAAGTGCTGATGTTAGCCAGGCTTATGTCAGCATCACAGCACACGCTAGTTGATCATAGAACAGATTTCACTTCAGTCTCGTGCATATTTGTCAATTTAAGTCTAGTCATGCGGTAATTGCTTATGGAGGATGTGGCTGTGACGGTGCGGCCTCACTTTAAGTGCACTTGTGGGTCATGATGTATGTAAAGTGAATCTGACGAGCGGCATTACAGACCACTCACACTCTCGCGTAATTAAATCACCGGTGCTTTGCCTCTGAGCTTGAGAACACCATGCATTAAGAAATCTGTGGGCTGCTCACGCACACACACACACGTTCATAATGCCTGTGTGTGAATGTTAATATTGAAGGAGAAATTAAAATAAATTAAATCTTGTTGCTTAGACATCCATCAGTCATATAAATCTGTTTTCATTTCCCTGCCAACTTGTTTACACCAATTAATCTAACGAGAACGCTCAAAATGAGAAGCATTATAATGTCACTGCTTCAGTAGCTATGTTAGCTGAAAGGCTCGTTTTCTGCAATATTCGGTGGTCAGATGCTACTCAGACGGCACCTCTGTTTAAACGGACTTCTGCTGTTTCGTAGCCATGTCAGGTTTGTTTTGGCTGGTTACACCTGACGGCCTCAGGGCAGGACTGGTCTGACAACATACCAGGCCGCAGACTTGTTTCCAGCCTCCTGTGTCTGCTGAACAACAATAGCAGTGACCATATGGTTCGTCTGGTGTAGGTTTCACCTCCACCTCAGTGAGGTACAGTAGATTCCCTATTGTTTTTCATTTTGACAGTAGTGTCTGCTTGATCCTGTGCCTGTATCCTAAGGCAAAGAACTGTCGATTCCTGTTGTCTGTTGGCTAAAAGACTAATATTCTGTAGCTCATGTATTGGTTACTGTGGTGATTTTGCAGTTGCTGGATGGACTCTGGCCTGGAAACATTGCACGACACGCACACATCTCCAGTGTTAACATGTTGCAAGGATATCGCGGGAAGCTCTCCAGGCTAGTGTGAGTCAGATCTTCCAGTGTTGGTGCATTATGAATTTGTGGATCACACAATAGGCAAGTTTGTGTGATGGTTGGTGATGATCAGAGTTTGGATGCAGGCTGGTGTTGAATAATGCCCGGTGGAGGGCTGCTGAAGGGCTAAGTAGCTCTGTTCTCTCCGCTCAGCCCCTCTCCCTCTCTGTCCACAGGCCTGCCATTGTTTTGCTCCATGCCTCAGCTTGACAAGGCTCCAGAAGCCAGCCATTGTATTTAATTACAATCACCAGCCCCCTTACAGACTCTAGTCCTTGTGTCCCAGATTTTCATGGGTGCTCTCATTAAGACTGTGTGTGTGTGTGTGTGTCACCCATGAGTCTGTTCTAATCGCTGTAGGAAAGCCCTTCGCCTGTGTAAATGTCAGTATGAATGAAATTTTTAAGTTACTATCTAGGTGTGTGGGTGGCACATCGGCTTGTGTATGCTTTTCTAATGAAGCCAGCTTTAATGTAGATGAATAGCTCTGTGGTTGCACTAATAATGCAGTCCACAACACTGGAGATTGTGAATGTTTTTTTTTGCTAATGGGAAAATATGCCATGTTACATAAGGGCTGCTCTGTGTTTGGCATGTGCAATGACCTCGGGCTTGAGCTGAGATGTAGTGAGAAGCAAACTGTCCACAGTCTGTCCTTCTCACACTCTCCCTCCCACTTTGGGATTCAATCCTTTAACTTTTTTATTATGAGCTTTTTGACCGTTTGTCCTCTTGAAAGTAGTCCCACCTCTCCTGTAATTTCATTTGAAGTTTGTGGGCTTTCTGACAGGTGTGGTTAAACAAAGTAACTCATGTTATTAAGCATCTAGGAGTTTCATTGTCCTCAGAAGTCATGGAGACATGACTGTGTGCGTGTGATATTAATCCTAAAAACCCAGGAGAGGAACTTTAAAAAAAAAAGAAAGAAAGAAAGCAGCCTTGCTTTTACTCCCTGTGCACCAGTTATATCACATCATCTGTTTTATATTTTTGTGTATTTTGTGTATTGCTCAAACACATCATATTTCAGTCTCTCCTACATTTTTTTGTCCATTTAGCTTTGCCTTCTTTCAAAATGTCTGTCCTTTTTTGCATTTTCTCTACTGTCACTGTACAAAAAATGCTCCCTCTTAACAAAACTTTTATGTTCTATTAAAAAAAATGCATTTTTTTAATATACAGTATATTAAGCTTGTGCACTCTAGACTAAAGTTCACTTGGTAATAACCTCTTAACCTTAATATCAGCCTGTTTGCACTAAGAACTTTAAAGGTTGTTGCTGTGTGAAAGTGACATGTGACATCTGGGCCTCATAAATGAAATGTCTTAATATCCCAGAACCTGATTGGGTGTCACAGTTAGGTGTTGCAATGTGAGCTTTATTGCTGTTTGGCTTAACTGTCCATGTCATCTGAAACCCACTTGGATATGCTGCTTTATTCCTGATGGTAGAGATAACCAGCAGATTTTGGTGTACGCCGCTTGTGATTGGTTACTTTTTACAGGAAACCCTGAACATCTTAGAGCATCAGATTATAGTATGGTTTATTTTAGTTTTTCCCAATGCAATCGTCCCTTCCGCCATCTGCTACATGTGGACTGAGATGTGGCTGGCTGAGGCCCACACACCAACACTATAATTGGAGCGGGAAGCGTGTGTGTGTGTGTGTGTGAATGTGAGTGACAGAGAAAGAGAGACCTCATCTTAAGTGTGTGCTTAGACTTGTAGATGTTGTACCCGGATCCAATGCAAGTGTAGTGTTTGTCTGTAGTGCTGTAAGTAAAGTGGCTTCTCATCTGTACTACAGTTCTGCTCAACCAGACCACTTTGTTAAATGCCGATGCCTTATTTACACAATCTTCTCAGTCCCTGCTCTGTTGAACTGATGATGCTGGGTGTGCGTTTGAGGCTAGAGATGCACACAAAGGGCTGGAAAATATGGCCAAAAACATTATCACAATTAAAAAAATGAAATCAGTCTAACGATTATATTATAAGGAAATAAATATACAAATAACTGTTAAATTTGGCAATATCCAAAAATATCATAAAAGTATCACATAAATTTTTAAGAGCAGAATATTTGTTCCTCGAACAAATGTGTCCCAGTACGAATGTGCTGTTATCTAAGTGAGTAATGTAAAAATATTTGAAAGTAGTTTACCCTTCCAATGATGACACTCTCTGACCAATAAATGCTTCGTATCGGCTCAGCTCAGTTGGACAAGTCGAGTAGAACTGTTTAATGGAAGAGTGCCCTAAAATGGTAAAAGCACTCCGTGTTTCAGGAGTTAACATCCGTTTTGCCCCCCGCTAGCAAAGCACCTAGCTCAAATTAGACATTTTCTTTTCTGTGGTGTATGTGGAAAATATTCTTGTATTGTTCGGTCCCAAATATGCTGGAAGAATGTGAGTAAGTTCCCTTTTTGGTGATTTGTGTGAGAGGTTGTCAGCAGTATGTCTCTCTGGACTGGGTTGTTTTAAAATCTGTGTTTGTGTGGTTGTGTTTCTCCCACCGACATCGATTAATGCTCCACATCTGTCAGCGCTCCACCTGATAGTGTTCACTAACCCCCTTCTCTCTCACTCTCTCTCTCTCTCTGCTTTTTCCTCTCCACAGCGATAGAGACCCAGAGTACCAGCTCAGAGGAGATAGTGCCAAGTCCACCCTCACCTCCCCCTCCGCCCCGCGTCTACAAGCCCTGCTTTGTGTGCCAGGACAAGTCCTCAGGGTACCACTATGGTGTCAGCGCCTGCGAGGGCTGCAAGGTGAAACCTCTTTTAAATCTGCCAATAAAGCAAAATGCTCTTCAATCATTTGATTTTCATGTGCTTTGCGGTAGGAAAAAAAACACACAAAGCTTAGTGGGAGAAACGAAAAGATGTTGCTGATGGCTACGATGCTATAGCGGAATTTAGAGCTCTGTGCTGCACACAATAGGTGTTTGTTTTATGTCACGGAGGCAACAACAATGTTGCACTAGCAAAGAGTGAAAACACAAAGAGGCACTCACAAAAAGTTTCAGAAAGTGGTTCCTACTGCTCGGAAAACATGATGGGATAAATGCTTCTTTGCTCATGGCCGTACAAACTGACGCTCCCTCAGTCACGTCTAATAGTATTGATTGACAGAGCCCGTGTTCACATAAAGGACAGCACATACAGTCATTTTTACTTTTTTTTTTTCAGTTCACAACCACCAAACCAACACAGAACAATAACATCAGTAACAACAAAAATCGGTAACCTTCTGAAGTTTCTGTTTGCACACGGACAGCTATTCATCAACATTGGTGGCTTTTTGGAGCGGCTTAATCCTCATTCTGAACTGTTGGAAACGAGTCTTCCAACATTTACACCCATGCACACTGTAAGAAAAGATAATGTATATAATCGGCCTCCCTCGGATCTTATGTAGGTTGTGAAACTTGGCATCCAAACATTTTTTTTTCCTTCCTTTTGTACTGTTTTTGCTGCACATATCTTTGCTGACGTGTCCACAATGACCGTCTGTTATCAATACAACCGTGTATCACAGGTGCTGAAGAGACCTCATAACCCCGCGCCTGCTCTCTTATCAGCTGATAGTTACTTTGCGCATGCATGCATGCTCTCTGGTTTAGCACACAGACCTCTTTATCTTGCTGCTCAAAAGGCTTGGAGCCAGAGTTGTGCAAGTTCAGAAGAGGATGGGAATGAGATACATGGAATCAAATGTAATATTGCCTCCAGGTGCAAACCTTATATCTCCGCTCTGTCAACATTTCAGAAACCACCTTTTATTTTCCCTTTTATTTTGGCTTGGCATTGATGCATTCTTAAATAACCCAAATACCAGGACCACAGTTGAACAGTATGTTAATCGCACAGTCCTGTGTATAGCAAGAGGAGGTCAAGAGGAGACAGGGGATGGTTGAATGAATACAGGCAGGGTGTTGTTGGCGGTGACAGGTGCCTGCTACACCATCTGACTTATTGACTTCAGAGCCAATACTCTGGTCTGTGTTTCCATATGTGCAGGAATAGAGTGAGGGAGGGGCAGAGCACAGAAGAAGGAAGGGGGCAGTAGTGGTGATAAACAATATGAAGAGTAAGGAAGCCCAGAAGGGATGCAGAAATACAGACAGGATTATACAGAGTGGAGAGATGCTGCAGTGAGTGAGGAAGCAGCCTCTGCTCTAGGAGGCATGGAGACAAAGAAAAGAGATATGTTACTTACTGACATACATTCAAAGATATTACCCTTTAGCACAAATACTCTGGTTGCTCTATGAAACTTAAACTGCTCCCCAAATGTTACCTATAAAAGTTTAACAAAGTAAATAAAAGCTGTTTTATAGGAGCAACCAAACTGCTGCTGACTGCTTCATGGTCGAATGCATGTTTAAAATGTCAAATATGAAAAGGATTTTTCCATTCCTATTTAGAGTTAGCTGAAAACTGCTTTTGCATAATTAATTATGTATAACCCTAATCCTATGGCCTTACAAATACAGTATATGTTCTTAGGCGACAGAGGAAAAGTTCTGATAACATTATATAGTGTGTGATGTACCAATTTGTTTTTCTGAAAGTTAAATCCACTTTCATAAGAGTCAGTGTTTCTAAACCCGTGTTTCTACACACTTAACCACTTTAGTGTTTTGTAAGAGTTGAGATGCAGGTCAGAGTTATGGGAACCCCTGTAACTATGATTGTGTGTCTTTAAGCCTCTAACAGGATGTTCTCCACCTTTTGCTCAATGTACAGACTCCATCTGTTGTAATTTTTTTATGTGCTGTAGAAATTCATCAGAAATCTGTGCTTAAACTCAAACCGAAGTCACTAAAACAAATATGATCATCATCTGCTAACTTCTTATTGTATCTGGGATTCAAAAGCTTTGATTTAACAGCAGCCACTCAAGCCCTAATCCCTAATTTGCTTTATTGTGTTCACTGAACAGGGCCTTCCTTTGTTTAAACTCTAATTAATAGTGTAATCAGTGAATTTATTGGACTAATTACAGCCTGTGATGAACATTAGTATGGGTGTGTGTGATTGTGTTAGACTAGTATAACCAATAATGGTTGGTGTAGTTGAAACGGGAATGTATGTTGAAATGAATAGCGTGAGGCCAGTCTGTTCATGTTGAAAGATGTGGATAATTTTGTTTGTTTACGCCCCCAAAGATCTGGCCAAGAAATTATTCTCCAAAGTATCATGTACACAGCATTTTGACACTGATTTGATAGTGGTAGATTAAAACTCTGTAACACTATGATAGACAAAGGAGGGAAGTTAGACAATAGATGATCTGTAAATTTGAGTAATTGGTTGTTTCTTCTTGGTAATCACAGCGTTGTTCCCCCTGACAGCACAGAAACTGAGCCAGACTTGACAGTGTAATTAGCTTTCTGAGGCTATTATTCATTTGGGATATTGCTGATGTTTCAAGCTATCAGCCAGCAAACAATGTACAGCGCAGATTTTTTTTTGAGCAATGACAAACAATAGTTTAATACACAATAAGTCTTGCCATCAGCTGTTGACACATTCTGCACCTTGAAATACGATCAAACTTCTCTGCTCCCTCTCTGAGATTTTAGTAAAAATGTATCTCGATAAACCCACCAGCGAAGCATCCATGGTTCCTGAGCTGAATATAAGTAGTTTGTTAATAGTTTTCCAGTACGTGGTTATTGTGGTATTTTCAAGTCGTTGTGAACACGTCACGACTCTTGACTTGTTTGTTTATAGTTGAATAGGACTGATCACTTGAAACCTTGCATCAAACTGCAGGAACATCCACAGTCAGACATTTAATTGCTAACACTACTTCGCTGTCTGCATGCCCACTCCACAGTCACAGTACTAATTTGAAAAATTCAGCATGTCCTCTTCATATCTCTCAACTTAAGAGGAGATTAGTGGGCCCATCGCATGCTCAAAAATTCAGCACTACAGCCTCATCTGAGAGAGGGGTAAGTGGGGTAAGTTAGCAGCGTGTGCTTTGCTGCAGCATGCCAAACTACAAAGGCATTTCCTGGGGGCTGCAGTGAATGCAGGAAACGGGAAGGGGATTTTTGGGCTTTGTTACTCGAAGACAACTCAGTCATTTGTTGGTTTAAGTTGCACATTCTTGCTGGCACAGCGTTTCTCCCCCCGCAGATATTAACACTTACACATTAAATTTGCATGACCACCCTGTCACGTTAATGTTTTTGTCCTAGAGGTGTAGTAGCACACCGTAGGCATGAGTGTCCCTCTATTTGGCATGTTTTTCAGCTATCTTTACCATAAAGATATGTAAAAAAAAAAAAAATGGACAGTTTACTTGCTTAACCTCTGGTTGCAAAACTAAGTCAGTTTGAATGAAGGTCTATGGGAAATCGATCCTGTCTGTGTTTTCTAGTCTCAATTGCTTGTTTCAGCCCCTCTTCAAAAGAGCATGCTGACAGTTTTGTAAATTTTGAGGGAAATAGGTGGCACATAGTAGTGGACACCAGTGTGATTGACAGCTGGTATCATCTAATAGGAGACAAGTGGCAGGTGAACTTCCGCTTTCAAAGCCTCATCATTGTGCCAGGAAAGACTGCAAACAGAATGATAAACAAAAGGTGGCACTGATGTGTCACCTGTAGTAGCTATGTAGTCTAGTCATATGGTTTGGGGGCACAGTCTTGCACGTGCATAAATGCAGTGGGAGGCTGGGAATGCATGGTTAATCTGGGTTTAGTGTGAAAGTCGTGTTAAGAGAGGATTCCTGTGCTTCTCTGTGAACTCTGCACCAACCCCCCACCCCACCACCCCCCAAATTCCCCTGCTCCGCCATTAATGAAGTATCTCCTCACACACAAGCAACTACAAGGCACACACCCCTCATAAATGCATGAGGTCCATTACGTTCACCAGGTAGGCGGCTGTGAATCGAGGAGTGCACACCACATACAAATGCATATGTGCTGTTGTCGTTTTTTTATCCTTCCCTCCCTCCTTCTCCCGCTCCCTCTTGTTGTGGCTCTCATCTCTGAGCGCTGCAGGGAGGCTGACAGGCCCACTGAGGGCTCTTGTCACTGGGCGGATTAAACGGTGATACAAAAAGAGGCTTAAGGGCCGTAGGAAGCAATGACTCTTTAAAGAACGAGGTGGGGGTGGGCCAGGAACAATCGAGTGGCCCACGAGCCAACAGCAACAGCCAATCAAGAGGTGCCATGAAGGGGCACCTTAGTCTCCTGGTGTCAGGAGGGAGTAGGTAATCCTCTGGTGACATAGGGGTCAGGGTCAGGGCACCGTTGGATCAAAAAGGACATGATACACACAGGCACACACAACAACCTCAGCATCAGCAGCTTGACTTCAAATCAACCTCCACGTTTTTTTCTTTCCACTTTCATTGTCCTCGGAATAACAGGTCTTTAAATGCCATCTGTTGATTCCCAACGTTAATATTGTATTTTATATTACAACAGGTAGCAAAGTAAATGTAAGGCTGGAAAGAAGTGATAGAGGTTAGATTAGATGACCTTCTGTGAAACAATTCCTCTTCCAAGTGAGAAAAAAGAAAAAAAAAAGAGTAATCAACACAGTTACACACACGTTGAAACAAATTTGAGATGAAAAGTACACACACCTCCCTTTTACTTCGACTAGGGTTAGGGTTAGGATGGTGGAGACAAGAGAAGACGCTGGTGATTCAATAAGGACAAATTGTGGGCTCAGGCCCACTGACCATCTGTCTGCTAGCAAAGCTAATCCCTGGGGATGGGGTTCAGTGGCAGCTACCCCACCACACAACGCCAAACCAACCCACCTCCCACCCCATAGCTGTCCCCACCCGTCCTGCTACCAAACAAAACAAAACCCCCATCCCAATGTGTCGCATCAACACTGACTTTGACCTGTATACCATTTGTCCCGCGTCATGCTCGCTGCATCCTCACTCGATTTGCATTAACCTCTTTTTATCTGTTTGACACACAAGGAATAAGAGCAGAAAGGTTGAGAGACTGATTTGATTGCGGATGAATGGTATGGATGAGAATTAACTGTATCTTGTGATGCATGGCTTTCCAATCACTCTGTCATTGTTAACTGAGAACAGTTTATGGCTCCAACATCATTTTTGTGTTCCACTTACATACTTAATTCACATGTTATGAAAACAGATTTCATAACTGGCAAAGGTACAAGATAGTGGGATAAAGATATGACAGGCTTTTCCCCTCCTATCTGACATCCCAGCTGTTGCTTTTTAGACTTTGGACTTTTCTTGTCACTTAGTTTATGACCCAATGCCGTGAGCTTATTTTTGGCAGTTAGAGCTGGTCTTAAAGTTTATAGGGAGATAATTTAAATTATTACTGAGGGATGTGTTCTTTATGTGGGAGGCATATTTCGCTCCGTTTCTATGCCTCACTTTTGCAATCAAAACATAACTTGTCTCCCCCAAACATTTCTCATTTCAGCCAAGTGAACAAAACATGAGCTTGTTGTAATTATCTTTGACTAAGTTATTAAATGCATTCTCTCATTGGTTTTGATCTGGTTAGACTGCAAAGGAAATGAGAGAGAAGAGGGATTACTTGTGGTTGGCCTCTTGTAATTTAATTATTTTTAACCTTGAAACTCATCAAGGAGTGTCATAATGGGAAGTGGATGGAAGTGGACACTGCAAACACAAGACAAAATATCCTCAACAGGCAACTACAGAAGATAATAAAAGCAGTAATGTTGATATATAGCCACATGACAGGCGGATTCACAAGGGCAAACAGTACAGTTATGTTTGCCAAGCAATTTATTTATCTGCTGCTCTGTTTGCAGAGACGGTTCAATATCCCTTGCTTTTAGTTTGTCACGCATCCCTCCTCCAAAACCTGTCCTCTCACCTCATGGCCACTTTTCTCCATATTTCTGTCACACAGGGCTTCTTCCGGCGAAGCATTCAGAAGAACATGGTGTACACTTGTCACCGGGAGAAGAATTGTATCATCAACAAAGTCACACGCAACCGCTGCCAGTACTGTCGGCTGCAGAAGTGCCTGGACGTGGGGATGTCCAAAGAGTGTAAGTAAAAAAAAAAAAAAAAAAACAAGTTATGCTGAATGCCTTGTTTCCTTATGACTCTGAAGGCCATGCAGGCATTTCATCATATTTCTTTAATCCCAGTGCATTAAGCAGGATTGTTAATGTTGTAGGAAGTCTTCATCACATATGTGTTGACCTTTTTCTACTACTACTACTACTATTGCTGCATACATGTTCACTACTGATGCACGGACAGTTTAGCGGTTGATTTAAGTACATATTGTGTTATTTTTTTATTATTATTTATTAACAAGGAATATTTCATTTTCCCATGACCTTTTGGAATTCAACATAACAAAACAAGTCGCCACAACATTGAAGCTGTTTGCGAGACCCTTTTAGTTGATCAATTTGGTTTTCAGGTTTGACTTCAGTTTTAGGAGAATATCTGCTGTAAAAGCCAGACAAAGGGCGGCTGTGACGCAGGCTGTCAGTAACAGTCAGGGTGTCGCCAGGCTTGGCAGGCCTCTGATGAATATGTTCTCACCTGCAGAGAGTGAAAGAGCAGGCGTCTGCTTCCATCATTGCACCCCGGAGGCTGTGTGAACATACACACACATACACACATCCATGCAAGCAGTCAGACTTGATAAAGTAATTGGTAGAGGTGTGACCACAGAGAACTTAGAGGCCAGCAGGGATTTTAGGTCATCCTCTTCACCCTCTTATGTATATAGGAAGCATTTAAACCTTTAAATACTCAATAACCTGATACTGAAATTAGTACTGTATAGATAGTATAGATAAAATCCAAAAACCCTAAATATCCCATAAATCCTTCACTAATTACAGGCTATAAGGAGAGATGTGTGTCTGCAGTCATTTGACCAGAATTTGAGTAAGTGATGCACATATCTGCCACATTGCGGTGTGTATGTGAGCTTTTTAGATAAAAGAAACAAATGTTTTGTTAAAAGACTACATATCAGGAGATGCTCAAGGCTGTGGGATTTTTTTTTATCAGACATGGAAAAGTGGTATGGAGCCATCTTGGACTAATATACAGCATATTAATAATAGTAATACTGCATGTGTACAAAGGGGGTAGCAACTCTTTTCCATTCACACCTTTTAAAACACACGTGCAAACAGAATCCCTTACTCCTCTGCTCTCTGTCTCCAGTCTTCCCAGCACTATTTACCTCATCTTTCTGCTACAGTGAGAGCAGGGAGCGCTCCCCATGCCACAGCACTGTGGTTTACAGTAAAAGAAGTTATCCTCCAAGCTCCTTACCTTTGAATGGGGCCATTAATCATGGTTAGAAGGATCACAGCAACCACCTCCTATACACTGAAACACACACCGAGTACACGCGAGAGGAAATGACTGGAATCGGAGGGCCATCTTGTGGTAAAGAGTTAATACTGCATATTAGTAAACCAGTGGAAGTGGTTTCCTGGCAAGACTCGGGAAATGGTTTAGTGGGATAAATATTGATGACATTTGCTCAGCCGGTTTTAGTTTAAGTCTGGTTCATGTCTGTCTCTGATTGTGGTCACCCTGTGCAGATTGTTCACCTTGTGTCTTCAGTAGTGACTTTGACCAGTGAAACTGGTCTGGGCTGGTGAGGAGGGAGACACTGACCATCTGGGGCCAGCAGGGAGTCTCTCTATTAAACACACACACACACACACACACACACTCACACTGCACAGACACAAAATATGCATGCTTGTGCATAACATCATGCATATGCAAGGTGAATGACACAAACTGGCATGGAAAAAAAAAAAAAAGCTTAAACGTAAATTTGCTTAGACAGCTCCACATACAGTATTTGGCAGACACACACACACACACTCGCTCACTCACAGAAGGTGGACATCCCCCCCTGCCTGCACTGGGGAGGGTGTCTGGGTGACCTTGCGTCTGCCTGCAGACAGCTCCAGACAACAGTGCCCGGCCTGATGCCAGGTGGCAATGCCAAGCAAGATGGCAAAGGAGAAGAGTCGGCTGTAGTGTAGACTACAGAAGACTTTTGTCTTAAACAGCAGACAGTTAAAATTATGTTTGGAAGTGTGGGAAAAATTTTTATTTGAACTATGTCCTGTGTACTGGTTTGCAGCATGGTGATCAATATGGGCTCATGAGATAATTAAAAGGATGTGTCATTTAGTCTCAAAAGTGTAAACATGGAATAAATGTGAAGGTAAAAAGAGCATATTAGCAATTTTTACATGAGGTTATGTTTAAAAGGACAATACTACAATTTTAACCTTCAATACAGAGGGATAACAGACCTCTCTTTAACTTTTAAACTACTTTAACCATAACTTTTTATTTTCTGTGCCTCTGGTAACTTGGCACCATATTTTAATTGCTGATCAATGATAATGTCGGCTGCCGCTGTTTGTCTTGTTGCTAGTGAACTTTGCTCGGCGTCAGTTTTGCAGATTTTAAGAGGAACACAACACTTTTGTACACAAATTGTGTTATCCTGACAAATAGCACTCTTATAAAATATGACACTGTTGATATCAGTTGAGGTTATTGCAGATGAGTATCTTATCCAATATTAACATTTAGTTTTAAAATTGATTGATCCATTAATTATTCAAAACACACTGAAAAGTATTAATTGATTATAAAATTAATCTAATCATTGTAGCCCCAGAATAATATCAGAGTAAAGACTTTTTTTGACAACCTTAGTCACAAAGCATTGGAAACACTGACCTAGTAGATTCTGCGCATGTGAAGTCACATTAAAAGCACATTCATGCTATAACAGATTATTTCCGCAGCTGACATTTCTCAATTCTAAAATGTCTTTGTCCTCGGGATGATCATGTGGTTCAATCCTTGGTAATGTATTTATGTTACAATTCAGATCAGTCACTATCCCTCACTATTTTCCTGTCTTTAACATCACCCCCTTTTTTGCCATGTTCCCAGAACTGTCACCCACATCTTCCTCCATCACAGTGTTATCCAGTGATGGAGGAAGTAATAAAAGTAAAATAAGATGAGAATGAATGAAGAATGATGGAGAACAGCACAAGGGGAGGATAACATCAGACAGGAAGACGGGACAGTAGAGCAAGATGAAAGCTATGTGAGGGACGACAATTGAACCTGGTGTGAGGGAGAATGAAACTCAGGAGTTGAGGGAGGGAGGGAGGGAGGAAGGAGGGATGGGAGGGATAAGAGAGGCTGGAGGACAGAGGGAGGGAGAAAGTTTCATCATTGTTGACGGTGGCTCTGTGCTGCGAGCAGCAGGAGCGGGGGGGAACATTGACATTTTTATCTTTCCATTGAATTTAATCTGTGTGATGGATGAGCTGCCAGGGCTTTAATTTTCCTCACACGAATTATCCCTCTCTGTCTTGTACATACACACACACACAGATGCGTACACACCGAGGCACTAACAGAAATTGTCTATTAACTGCACGTTGCAGCTGAAATCTGCTATGAAAATAAATAACTGAATGATGGCTGTGTGTGTGTGTGTTACAGTATTCTGTACACGTTACGCGGCTCTTGTAAATCATTTTGATACAATGAACACAAACCACAAACAATTCAGGATGCAAGCCCCCCATTAGCATTCATATTTTCATTACACATGTTGAAAGATGCATTGCTTGAAGTTAACACAAACATCAAAACACCCATTTGTGTCCACACACACACAGGTTTGCATACCTATCCCTCTTAGGACACTGCATTCATTTGCACAAACTAAAACAAAAGCATTTTCCTGAACCTTAACCATAAACAGTCAGTGCCTTAACTTAACCTTGAACGAACCACAGTTCAAATCTGAGCACTTAACTTAAAATAACCGCTTCCTAAGAAATGAGCTTCTGCCTCATTAGGACCAGGTTTTGGTTTCCATGAGGACTACTGGTCCTGACTTGGTCTGTGTTTATGCCATAAAACAAGAATACACACACACACACACACTCAATAAAAGAGGAAGCCTGTATTTCTTTCATTTGAACTAGCTTGCTAACGCCCCCCCCATCCCCAAGTTATTGCATGTGGCAATTCACCATGACAGATCGCCAGTCGTGCCTAATAGTTCTTTAATGACTTCATTAAATTGTGTTGTGCGGCTTATGATTGTGCTGCCAATTTGTCAGTGCGGATAATGTCTGGGCGCAAGGGATGCCCCACTTTTATTTGTGAATTAATTGGACTTCGATTGTTTTGCAGCCTTCGCCTCATGGCAGACGGGACACAGATTCCCATTCAGGCTGGGAACGCGTCTGGCCCACATATGTTCAGGAATGGACTACTGATTTTATACAACTGGTGTCTAAAGCTGGTAGTTGTTGAACGTGTCCTTACACTAACTAAAGTAAGAATTTGCTCACTACAGTAAAGGGAAAGCTTTGTTCTAATTCACTTGGTATGACTCGGTACATTTCCACACATACAAATGTGTAGGGCTGCAACGATTATTTGATTAATCAATTACTAAATTGCTTGTCAACTATTTTGATAATTTATTAATTAGTTTGAGTCTTTTTTCAATAAAACAGGTTTCTCTGTTTTTCAGCTTCTTAAAGGTGAATATTTTCTGGTTTCTTTGCTCCATATAACAAAGAAATCATTCAAACGGAATAATTTTGGTTTATGGACGAAACAAGACATTTGTGAACGTCAACATTCCTTCTACATCCAAGAACATTAAATATTCAATTCTTTCAGCTGGCAGAGCTTAATGTCAGTTCTCCTTGTCTGTCAAATATGGATTTCACCATGTCTTTCTCACTGTTTTCTTCTGTGTACCAGGTTCTTCTTTTTATTTTTGGGTCAAAGCCCGGAGGCGGGAACTGTAAAACATGCACAGAGGGCCTTAGCCAGCTTGAGTCAGATTGAACATGTTCAGGCTAATGTAACTCACCTCTCATTATCTGGGTGTGCTTTATCTGCGATTTTAAGAAATGTTCTTAGAATGTCAGCTGGACTTGCATGTTCACATATTTTTTTTAAAAGTCCAGTTTGAGTCGGACAGTATTTTGATAATTCATGATCTAACTGTCGCTGTCTAACATGCTTGTTTCCGATGTGTCACTTTATTGCCCTGCTTCCCGTAGTTCCACATGTATTGTGCTTATGGCTATACTAGCCTGTCACTTGAGTCCCACTAAAATGCTGGAAAATAGTGCATTGGTGTGCTGTATCTGCACATCAGGGTCTTCTCGCTGTCTTATTCTGGAGAACAGTGCTTAGCAGTAACATTCAGCATCAGACTTCCAGCCTCTTGCCTTCCTCCTTCCCCTTTATGTTCTCCCAGGCAGGGAGGCCTGTCTGGAGGCTGATGAATGAGCAGCGGCTCCAAGTAGTGCATCCCTGCCTGGCCCCAGGCCAGGCCCCCCTGTCACAGACGGTGATATCCCATCAGCCTGAGCGCTCTGGCCCTTAACGGTCAAGGTTAGGATTAAGACCAGGAAAATGTGATCTCGGGTCAGCTGCTGGAGGAGAACCCCTAGGGCAGGTTGAGATGGAAAAAAAATGACATAGATGATTTTACAAGAAGGTTTAAAGTAAAAGCAGTGCTATATATATATATATATATATATATATATATATATATATATATATATATATATAGGGATAGCTTGTACTGTTAAAAAACAAACAAACAAATAAACTATAATAAGAACACTAGAGTGTGTTGTTATACCCAAGATAGGGGAGATATGTGTGACACAGAGAGAGAAAGCTGGAAGGTTTTTTTTTTCCCCCTGTGTGAGCTGAGCTGCCGAGCCCTTTTAAAACCATTAGAGGCAGGATATTTGTCATATTATGTTATTAGATTAGCCGGGACCCCTAATGAAAGCTGTGGCAATTTGTCAGCCTTATGGATAGCTTCATCCCCCACCACTATTTATCAAGTAGCACCCTGTCTCACCCAGCCCACCTCCACCCTCAACACATGCATACACAAGCAAGTCATATCTAAACTGCACCCCAGTGTGGATGGGCTGGGGAGAAATGAATCGAGCCTGTAATGGGATTCCAATGCTAAACACCCCGCCTAGTGTTTTTGTCATTTGGGGTGAACAGACTATTCTCAGTGAGATTGCCCAGATGGAAACGACACTGGATTATTTCAAGGTTTCCCCCCCCCCTCCATTACCAAAACTGTCACACCACATTTATCTTCTACCATTAGATAAAATAAGTGAAACAGTGGTTGCTGCTGCTTGCCCACAGACAGAACATCTTTCCTGCTGATGACTTTGCCTTTTAATCATGAACTCAGTTTTCCTTGAGGTGGTGTCAGGTGGTGCTAATGTTAGTCATTATTGTATCCAATAGTGTGATTGTAACACCCTTCCAAGCAATCTCTTCCCTACAATTACTGACCAAATACTGTTTACACTGTGTTTTTATACTGCACCTTTTATTTACAGTTCAATTATTCTTCTTCGTCTTCATTTGTATATTTTATGTATTTAGATTGTATTTTAATTTCCAATGCCTAGTCTGTGCTGCTGTAACACCGCAATTTCCCACTTGGGGATGAATAAAGATATCTTTATTTTTTAAGCAGATTGCTAATAATTAACCTGAGATACAGTGTCAGCAGCTATTTGTTTTGATGTTTGGTTTGTTCCTCTGCTTGTCTCCCTGTAGCTGTGAGGAATGACCGGAACAAGAAGAAAAAGGATGAAAAGAAGCAGGAGTGCACAGAGAGCTACGTGCTGAGTCCCGACACGGAGCAGATGATAGACAAGGTTCGCAAGGCACATCAGGAAACTTTCCCCTCTCTCTGCCAGCTGGGCAAATACACTACGGTCAGTAGCGCAAAACTCACAGCCTCTGCTTCCTTTTGTTACATGTAGATTACTGTCCCCTGCAGTTATCTGTAATATTTTCCACCTCTTCCCATCTCTACAGACTAACAGCTCAGAGCGACGTGTATCCTTGGACGTAGACCTGTGGGACAAATTCAGCGAACTTTCCACCAAGTGCATCATAAAGACAGTGGAGTTTGCTAAGCAGCTGCCTGGCTTCACAACACTTACCATCGCTGACCAGATCACTCTGCTCAAAGCTGCATGTCTCGACATCCTGGTAAGAACAACAGCCACGAATCACCACTAAACACTATCTAGATGGTAGAGGAGTGGCTGAAAACGTCTTACCACCAGCCTGGTAAATACTAAGTCATCCATTGTGTCCATGATGTCCACAGATACTGCGGATCTGTACGCGCTACACACCAGAGCAAGACACCATGACTTTCTCAGATGGACTCACGCTAAACCGAACCCAGATGCACAACGCTGGCTTTGGTCCCCTCACGGACCTAGTTTTTGCCTTTGCCAACCAACTCCTTCCTCTGGAAATGGACGATGCAGAGACGGGGCTGCTCAGTGCCATCTGTTTGCTGTGTGGAGGTATGACATGCTCCTTAAAAAGCAGAGCCAAAAATTGAGCACATCGTGTAGGTACTCCTGTAATAATAACCAGTAAATCAGGACCGACTCAACTGTCTAAAATGAAACAACAGTGGACCGGCAATGCTGTGATCTGTCTTTGACCACCACCTAGTGGCGAACTGGGGTAATGACAGGAACAATAACATGTTTCATCTTTAATTTCATCCACAGATCGTCAGGACTTGGAAGAGGCAGAGAAGGTGGACATTCTGCAGGAGCCTCTTCTGGAGGCACTGAAAATTTATGTAAGGAAGAGGAGGCCGCACAAACCGCACATGTTCCCCAAGATGCTGATGAAGATCACTGATCTAAGAAGCATCAGTGCTAAAGGTCTGTGATCCACACTGGTCACCAGTGGTTTATCTCTGACTCATGTGTAAAAGAAATTTTAAAAAAAATTGTGCTTTTTTTTTTCCCATTTTATATGATGTGAAAATGCAAAAGACTGTTATCTTATATTTTCATGTCTCTCAAACTCTTCAACAGGAGCTGAGCGCGTCATCACCCTGAAGATGGAGATCCCTGGCTCCATGCCCCCTCTCATCCAAGAGATGCTGGAGAATTCAGAAGGTCTGGAAAGCGGTGCGGCAGGTGGCCGGCCGAGTGGCGCCCCCCCAGGCAGCTGCAGCCCCAGTCTTTCTCCCAGCTCTGCCCAAAGCAGTCCAGCCACACAATCGCCATAGTAGCAGCAGCAAATGGCTCACTTTTTTATTTTTTCCTCACAATGCTCCGTCTCCTCCTTTGACGTCCTGATGAGGAGGAGTGAAGGAGGGAGGTCTTGACTCGGACTGCTGAGCACAGGAGACTGGCAAAGCCAACCTCCTCCTCTCCTATGACACCAATTCCCACCTCCTGATCTGCTTTCCCTCACTCTGGAGCACTGTCCTGACTCGAGGGGGAGGTAAGGCTGGGGCAGGTCGGGGCAGCAGGACGCCGCCGAGAGACCACACCGTAAACACTGCTGATCACTGCTCCGTCTCCCTCCACTCTCTCCTTCATTGCTGCTCCTCCCCTCTCTAGACTGATTGAATCCTGGATGAAGCAGAGACCAGTTTTGAATGGAACTGAGACTGGGTGGGGCATTGTGGGACAAATTTATGGAAAAAGGACAATGCATACAGACTGATTTGACAAACACCAGACACTTTCTTTTTGTTGTACTCTGAGGCAGACTGCAAGCTAGCCCTCCTCCTGAAAGACTCTGGGTCTTTTCTCTTTTTCCAACTTCAAAAAAACAGATTTCGTACAAAAGATATATAAATATATATATATAGAAAACTTAAGGAACTATTGTGATGGACATGTCCAGAGGAGAATGGCAGGTTGAAAAGAGGACATGTTTTCTGAGATTAGCAATTGTTGTACTGCTTCACTGTTTGAATCTTTTCATACCCATCAAGAGAGATGTTTCGGTTTTATCACGTTTGTACATCGTCCTGATTAACCAGAAGCAAAAGATGATTAAACTTCTCTCCAGTCTACACATACAGTACACACACACACACATGTGCACAGAAAACAAGTCGCAATGAATATCACCTACTATTCCAGGTTGGATTTGTTTTCCTTATTTCTTTTTTTTTTTTTTTTTTGCTTCCAAGAAAATGGAAAGAAAATGATTGTATGAACTTGGTTGTATGATATGGTCACAGGTCCTTTCAAGAAATCAAATTAATGAAGATTCATCATTAAGGTGTATTTTAAGTAGCCTTTGAGTTTGTGTATATAAGCTGTATTCATTTCTTTAAAACTATGAAGAGTTTTAGGCTTCACCTTGTTTTTTTTTTTTTTTTTTTTTTTTTTTTTTTTTTAAGAATACCTTTCATGTGTTTTTTGTTTTATAGGTTTGTGATTCAAGAAAAGAGAGACAATTTAAGCACATTTTACTGAAGGAGGTTCTTTCATATTTTGTGTCCTACTAAATACTGGACAGACCCTTAACTAATCACTGGCTGTTCAGAATGTGGTTTCACAAACACTTTCAACTTTGGCCCCCATTCACTTTTAAAACATGATTTTGTTTTGTTTTGTTTTTTTACATATGGTAGATAACAAAGTAGCACTCCAGTCGGGGCATAGCTTTTTGGCCATGTAGCAGAACGAGATGGTGTTGCTGAAAATGGTGAGCTAGATGCTGCATGTAGCCTGTGGGATTAAAGTGAGCTACAGCAGCCCAGCGTCAACGAGAGTTAAAATGTGAAGAATGGTGTACATACACACTGTATTAAACACAAGTGATTCTCAGTAGTCTCTGAATGGATCGATAATCTGTAGTGGACGGGAAAGGGCTGGATTGTTGTAATCCCTCTCCTCCCATCAGTGGTCAGGCAAGTGAAGGTCCCAAATGTGATGTTTGCTGACTAATTCCTCACAAATCTCCCTGTGACAGAAACCAATATGTGACTTTTGCCAGATCCAGAGCAACCTCGTACCCTGTGACTCACTTTACGCCAAAAACGCCTTCATCGTCAACACACGTCATCTAGACCATCATTACTGTACACACGCCAATGTCTCAGGAAGGAATCATTTTTTGTGCTCGGCCTGTTCTTTGTATATGTTCCGTGCTGCACCCCGAAACCCTGTCAATCACAGATGCACATTCAAACACAAACACACGTCTGCTACTGAGCCCCTGGATTTTTCCTTCAATCACTCACTTTTGTTTGGCCTGGCTGACCAGGACTTGCGTTGAGAGACACTGACCACGCAACGTTGCGACACAGGATGCCAGTCTGGAGTTGTTCGTGTGTTCTTTTTCATTTGTACGGTCAAAGCTGCTTTTCGTCATTTAGAACTTCACACGTCCAGAATGGCGCACAACTTTTCCCTCCACAGCTAATCTGGAATAGCAACAGACGCACCATCAGTCTGAGAAGTATGGAGTATGTTGCAATTTTGTCAAGATTATCAAGCGACTTTGAAAAAAAAGAAAAAAAAAAAAACAAACAAAAAAGATTTAAAAAAATAAAATGAACATTTAATAATTATTAAATGCTGTTCATGTGTGTTGCTTTTCTTCCGCTGCTGCCTCAAGGGTATTTTCCTGCACCATGTCAATGAAGATGGAGTTTGAGGAAGATTTCTTGGTGCTCTGTAGCCTCCTTTTCTCATGTACAACAATAGCAGAGCAATGAAGAGACTAATAATAAGGTTAAACTGTTAAATGTTTCATGTTATGCCATCACCTACTTGATAAATACGTGACCAAGGAAATTTATGACACTGACCTCAAAGTTATCAGCAAATTTAGGTTCAAGTGTTGTGTTGTAAATTTAAAAATTACAAATATTGCATTCTCTTAAAAAAAAAATTAACTGAACAATTGAACTGAACAATGTAATAGTCTCAAGATAAGCAGCTCCGACCTCACTGATATGGATTTCTTTGGTGGCTAGCCCTTATCATAAAATTTCACCTTTTCTACATATCTGTGTTATTTTATGTTTTAGCAATTGCGACTAGCCAGTAAACTCTCTAAAATGGACTCAGTGTGCATGTACAGATAATTGTTAAAGATGCCACGAAGTACTACAGCAATCACTTTGTATAAAGGATGACTTGATGTCATGTGCACTATTTGTGTACTTGACCTACGTCATAAAACTTAAGAGACAATCAAAAAAAATATGTTTCAGTTAATAGTCTTTTAATTATTAACATGTCTATAGTGTAATGTCTATTTTATGGTCATACTGTATACAAAAAAAGGCCCTCCTCGACTACACTTCATTTGATCAAGTGTATTGGATTTTAGTGGTTTTTATATTATATATGAATATTCAAAAATATTCATGCACTGCTCATGATCTGGGGAGCCCTATTGTCAACATTCCAGTGTCCTAGTGTTTGCTGCCCAGTAGTAGTCTTTGAATACTGGAGGAACCAGACCACCTTCCTGAGTGGACTGAAAAAGATATTTCTTAGATAATCTATGTTTTTTGTGACCCCAAACAAAATCTAAAATGACAGTCTCCAGTTTCTCTAAGAAATCTGCTGAAATAAATATTGGCACGTTCTTTATTGTGTAAATATTCATTATATTGTAAAATACAATAGAGGACAGACAGACCTTGTTTCACACCCCCACAAAGATAAAATAGTTCTGAGATAGTGTTGTTTGAAGGGATGATCTCAGAGAGTGAAATATCATTTTGAATTCAATGAGAAAGTGTACCCAAACTTTTGACCGGTAGTGTATGTCAATAAAAGTCTTTCCAAAACCATTTTTGGACTTTTCACAATAAGAAACGTCAGACACTGGTATAGACGAGGTGACTCTAATTGTTATTAATTATTACTTTTTGGTTGTTGTTATTTGTTTCATTTTCTATGCATCCTGGTCAAAATTCCTCAGATCCATTCTGAGCACATACCCCAGTAGAAAACTATTTCTGATTTTCCTCCAAGTACCACCAAAGGAAGCTCATGTACCACTGGTGGTACACATACCGTAGTTTGAGAACCATGGTCATAGAGAATATTGATCAACTGTAGAAAGATTATATCAGCATTTAGTAACAAGTGAAAGGAAACCTTCCCAGGATTGTTCTTTTATAGTTTCAAGTCATTCACATAAAGAATTGTGATTGGTCTGTATTCAACTCCGCCCTTTTGCGTATATAGTGACGTTTAAACCAATCACACTCCTTCGCGCGGAATTTCAAACATTTTTAAATTGCAACCCCTTTACCGATGTGGTATTGCTCCGCCAAATTCGTAAACAAAATAGTCCATTTTGTTTAAGTACAAGAGACCTTTGAGGAGGCATACAACCAAACCCATTAAAATATATACAATACCATACAATACATACAAATCATAGATTGAATCGCAAAACTGTCATCTTATCAGTCTATTTAGGGAGGGTTAGTGCGTAAGTGTGGTTCGGCGGAGTAATACTCAAATACTTGGCTGGACGAGTCGGGGTACTACAAGGCTCCGCTATTAAGCTTTACGTTAGCCACTCGCCTATGGTCCACGTAGCTGGCGATGGAAAGTCAGTTGTACTTTTAGTCTGATACGAATTTATAGTTAAATTCCTTTTCGACACATTCCGGTCGAGGTTTATGGATTTACACAAGCCGACGCGTCTTTGAACGGATTTGCAGGTGAGGCTGCTTATTATTTAAGCTCTGCAGTCGGTCGTTTGACCACAGTGTCCTATTTTATTCCGACGCACGTTTTTGGTTGTTTCACAATATAGCTCTTAGTGTCATTTTAAGTGGATTTCAACGTCTAAAACCACATCTGAATAACATTAAACAAACGTGATTATGGATGCAACATTGCACATGGCATGTGTTTTAAGCTAAACCACATGTATAAAAGATAGCATGACCTGCTAGTCGATGGGCTGACCACGTTTGGCTTATGTTAATAATGCAAGGGTTCGTTCGAGCAAACGTGTAGTGTTTTGTCACTTAATACGGTTGGTTGCAGTTGGCTGTGCGGTAGTGACAGGTTTGTTTTTTCCCCTACGTTTCCAGGTAAGGTAACGAAAATGCCATTACATGGGAAAATTGTCGTAATAAAGAGGAGTGGAGCTGACGGCACCGAGTTTCCTCTCACTGCTACATGCTTGTTTGGAAGGTGAGTTATACTGAAACGTATTTGGGTGATTGGTTTGTTGTTGGTTGTTTTTACATCTTGTCATCAGATTTTAGAAAGTGACGTCTTGTAAGGCGATATTTCTCTTAAAGTATAGTCGACAAAGCAACAATTATGGAGCCAAAATTGTGTATGTGCCTTTACACGAGCGGGTGTAGTTTTGTAAAAACCCTCTGGGTTGAAGGCGGGCCAACAGCTGCATACGTCAGAATCTTACACGCTGTTCGTTCCTGTCCAGTACAACAGACTGTCAACCTTACTATGTGGTAACAAGTCCATATAAAATGTATTGATAGTAATTTACCAACAATAGTTAGTAAAGTCTACTCGTCCATGATGAGTTGTGCTCTCAATTTGTCTGCCCAGCTGCAGAGGTAATTTATTCTATTTTGTAGTAAAATGTAGTATTATGCATACTTATGTCACAGCAGGTGTAGATTGAATCTTTCTTTATTGATCAAAATAAACAAAAGGTTGGTGAGGACACCAGCATAGAAGTCAAATAGGGGGATCTTTGTGTTTGCTGATATCCGCTAATTACAGCCAATACCAGTATTGTGCTAATAATATCATGCCAGTAATAGTGTCCTTGGGTTTGTCCAAGACAGGGTTTTGCACATAAAGGACTCTAGCTTCGTTAAGTAACTTTCTGAATCCTTCAATGTCAACTTCAGGAAATGACCCTCCATGTTGTTGAGGGGAAGTGGGGTTGTCTGCATTTTATGGCACTCTTGAATTTTTTTTTTTTCACAAAAATCGTATATATCACTTGCTTTACTATGCACAGACTGAAAATACAAATCAGCAACAAAATTTTAGCTGAATCATGCTATGGGCTATTTATTAGCTTTCATGGGAGAAGAATATTTGTTACACTGATGGAGAATTGTCTTTTGAAATAGCTAGAAATGTCACGAATGTGGAGTTTACAGCTCCATATTTTAAAAGGTCTAAAATGACTGTATTGGACTCATTTTGATATACATAAATACTTGAGTTTGTGATAAATTTGGTATTGTGCCATCCCTACATGCTGCTTAAGGTTTTATGTGGCCATATTTCTTTGTGATCTAACAGGAAGCCTGATTGTGATATTCGTATTCAGCTACCTCAAGTCTCCAAGGAGCATTGCAGAATTGACTTGAATGAAAATAAAGAGGTAAATCAACTGTACTGAGCATGACCAAATTTAACAATATAGTATAATGAACAACACATTAATGCCTCTATATTTTGATTATTGCTGTTAATTTTATAAATATGAAAGTTCTTATCACTTAAACCACTTGTGGTTTAACAGCAGGAATCTTGTCCTGAAAATGAGCAAGATCCTAGTTAGCAAGTGTTGCAAACAGAGTTCAGTGATTTTTATGTTCATCTCTTCCAGGTCATTTTGACAAATATGAGCTCAGTGAATCCTACCCAAGTCAATGGAGAGATTCTGCAGCAGTCTGAACGTTTGAAACATGGAGATGTGATAACGATTATTGACCGTTCCTTCAGGTGTGTCTTGCAGAGTATCTGGTTCTATTCATATGCATAAACATTTATCCAGTCATTGGTACTGAAAAGACATTTGTCTTAAAATGTGGACTTACATTTTATTTTATTTATTTTTTCATTTTAGGTTTGAATATCCTCCAGCTCCAACACCTAAGAAGAGGTCTTCTACAGGGGGCAAAACTAAAACCCTTAAAGTAAGTTATTTTATTTTATAAAAATCTTTATCGCTATGACTTTGCAGACTCAAAGTTGCTTCACTCATGAAAAATGTGTTTTACATCTAGGTTCTTCAAGATCCACAAGTGGTGGACACTGTCATTCCTGAACCAGGAGAGAAGAGGGTCTCTGAAGTGTTCACAGGTGAGATTATATGACTTTGGTTATGAGTAAATAAAGAGAGCTCTTTTGGAAAATGGCATCTACTGATTAGCTAAATCACTTGCATAGATATACAAGAAATTGGTTAGATAAAAACTGGTGCTGCACAAGTCATGCGTTCATTGGTGAATGCAGTACGAGTTGTTGTAGAATCTGTCAGTTGGTATTTGGGACCTCATCTGTCTGTTCATTTATTGCTTCACTTTTTAAAAAAAATTATTTTCTTTTTTTTTTTATTATTGAAAGATGGAAATAACCATGACAACATTCAACAATTGCTGGAGAACACTGTGGAGGTGGAGTCCAAGGAAGATGGTAGCCTCCTGCAAAACAAAAACAAGACCAACTCCCCCTTCAGTGATCTATATCAAATGATCAAAAAGTCTCTAGATGTCAAGACCCCTCGGAAATCTTCTGTCAGCCTGCTTCAAACACCTGTGTCAAGGTTTTGCACCCCAAAACCTGGGTCAGTCAAGAAAAATGACAAACCTGTTATTTTTCCAGAAGCCAGGAATAGTCCAATGACAGATGAAGCTAAAGTCCTTTCTGGAGCTGATGAAACAAAAGCAGAGAGCGAAAGTGTTGCTAATGGGACCCCAAAGTCTGTTAAGAAGCAGAGGAGGTCCTTTCAGTTTTCTACTGAGAATCCTGGTCCTGCAGTGGAAGAAGCTGATCATGAAAAGTCTGAAGCATTTTCACCTCAGAGAAGATACCGCACAACCCCGCAGAGGTTTACTGTGCATGAGGTCGTTGAACAAGTGTGTGTGCAAAACCTGCCAAAGTCACCATTAAGGAGGAAAAGTAAGGAGGCCACACCAGCCAAAACATCGGTGACAAAAGAGAGAGATATATCTGCTCCAAGCACACCACAACCTCAAAGGGTGTCACCACGGAACTCGGCAAAAGTAGAAAATGGTAATTTTAAAAGTATTTGAATAGTTCAAGCATGTGTGTTATGTTTGGCAAAAACCCATAACATAATCTGCAACATTTAATTTTTCAGTGAAGGAAATGCCCAAAAAACGCAAAAGCAGTGAACTTGGAGCCAACTTGCCCTCGTCACAAATGAAGAGAAAACGTGTTTCCTTTGGAGGTTACCTGAGTCCAGAGTTATTTGATAAGCGCCTTCCTCCTGACTCTCCATTACGTAAGGGGGCTGCTCCGCGCAGGAGCTTATGTCTCCATAAACCCAAGCAGTCACTCCTTAGAAGAGCATCAGTCATCGGTCTCCAAATGGTAAGATTGTGACTCAAATATCAGACATGTATTTAAAAAATAATAATGAAAATGTTAATATATTTGTACTGTTTAATCTTGTTTGACATAGGGGTTTGGACAAAATGATCTTAAGGCAAAAAAGAGGACTCCATCACCTAAAAAGTCATCAAACAACCAGAATGCCACACCTTCGTCTGGCAAGAAATCCCCAAAATCAAGGTCCCCATCTCCCAAGGCAGCATCTCCTGGCAAGACATCCCCAAAATCAAGGTCCCCATCTCCCAAGGCAGCGTCTCCTGGCAAGAAATCCCCAAAATCAAGGTCCCCATCTCCCAAGGCAGCATCTCCTGGCAAGAAATCTCCAAAATCAAGGTCCCCATCTCCAAAGGCAGCATCTCCTGGCAAGAAATCTCAAAAATCAAGGTCCCCATCTCCAAAGGCAGCATCTCCTGGCAAGAAATCTCAAAAATCAAGGTCCCCATCTCCAAAGGCAGCATCTCCTGGCAAAAAATCCCAAAAATCAAGGTCCCCATCTCCAAAGGCAGTGTCTCCTGGCAAGAAATCCCCAAAATCAAGGTCCCCATCTCCCAAGGCAGCATCTCCTGGCAAGAAATCTCCAAAATCAAGGTCCCCATCTCCCAAGGCAGCGTCTCCTGGCAAGAAATCTCCAAAATCAAGGTCCCCATCTACCAAGGCAGCGTCTCCTGACAAGAAATCTCCAAAATCCAAGTCACCTTCTCCTAAGGGATCCTCTTATGAAAATCTAAAATCCAAGTCACCTATTTCCAAGACTCCTTTGAAAAGTGGAAAGTCTCCCTCAAACAAACTTGAAACTCCTAAGCCTCAGAAAAAGTCCACAACTCTGGTTTTGGTACCTTACAAAGAAACTCCCAGTAGCAAGAAGGAAAATGCTTCCACTGTTATAACACCAGGTAAAACCCCCACAGTGCAAGGGCGTTTCTCTGTGTCACGCATCAGCACTCCATCTCCAGTTGCGGAGGATGTTTCTGACCTGGTGCCTTTAGTCACTGTGACCCCTAAGATTCCTCTAAAGAGAAAGAGCATGAAGAGCACCACACGGAAGACTCCATCTGTTGTCAAGAGCGCTGCAAAAGTAATGCGGAGGAGTGGCATTTCACGGGCATCGATGAAGTGTATGTAACATCATTTACATTAAAACGCTCATCTTTTTTTAAAAACATTTTTTATCATAAGTGATCACCTTTTTCAGACCCAAACTCTTAAGCGCATGTTTAATGTGTAAACAATGAAAGTGTTACATTTACTATTCACTTAATATAGGTGCAGTAAGTTAAACATTCAGGGTTATTTGTAATTATCAAGTTAATCTGTATTTCTCCCATTTCTTCTTTCAGTCAAAAATTCCTGGGCAGACATTGTGAAATTTGGACGAATTAAGGCTCAAGTTGCTGCACCAGCTAAAAAAACTGTCATCAAAAAAACAAAGAAGGCAGCTGTGCCTAAAACACAGGTAAAGTGTATTTCAAGACTATTGTTACAATAGGTCTACCTTATTTGACAGATTTCATTTGCAGGAGATAAAATAAAACAAACCTCATTTACTAAAGAGATTTAACTGAAAAGCAGAAAGATGTAAGTTTGATACAAAAAAGTGCTGAAGGAAAAAGAGCTAAAGGAGAAAAAAGAAATATTTTCATTTATTTGCCATTTTAAATTATATTTGAACTACCTTTTATGATATGGTTAAATCCAATATATAATAAAAAACTTATTCTGCTGAATATAAAACAAATGTTAATTTGTCATCTTTTGTATATATGACTTTCACATGATCTACTGGGAACCATGGTGATGCTAAATCACATTGAATGAAGCCAGTTTTTTTTTTTTTTTTTTTTTTTTTTTTGCATGTTTATTGTGGTGACTGTAATTGCTTTTCTTAATTTCTCAGACACCTGCAAGAAAACTCCAAAATCATGTCAGCACTGGGCACGCCAATTCACCTGTGACCATTGTTGTGGGCAAAGCTCACAAACAAAGGGTTTTGCAAACAACTGGTGCTGCACCAAAAGTGGTTGTCAATACTGCACTCTTGAAAAAGAACATGAAAATGGATGAGGACTTGACTGGTAATAAAACTTTTCTGTTCCAAAAATTTCACTTTTTTTTCACCTTTTTTTTTCTTTTTTCTTGACATTCTTATTGTATGTGGTTGTTTTTCAGGTATTTCTGAAATGTTTAAAACACCTGTAAATGAAAGGAAGACGAAGTCTGTAATCAATGGCAGTGCCACTGAGACACCTGTGGGAGTTGAACCATCAGTTCTCAACACACCTGAGGAGCCTGGTACAGCATGCTTATGTTTTTATTTTACAAATGAATATTTTATGGGGGACACATTAATCATAAGGTTTTCACATGTAAAAGTAGGTTGTATTAGTTCTTTATTTTGTGGGTATTTTTGACAAATGTATCACCACTGCACTGTTTTCTGTCTCAGTTCAGGCATAAACTTGGATGTGGGTTTTTCTTCATCATTCTTATGTAATAAGCTTCAAAACTGAGTGGGAACTGCTACAAGTTAATGAAATGCTATTTATTTTACAGGAGAAATGATTGTGTCACCCCTAAGTGTAGCATCTACAGTGAAAAGCAGAAGCTACAACAGTGAAGCAGTGCAACGGCTCCTGAATGGAGATCAAGACTCTAGCTTTGTTAGTGAGAGTCTTGATTTGGAGACTCAGCCTGAATCCAGTGAACAGCAGAGCATACAAGTGATGACAACCACTATAACGACTCCAAAACAAAAGCCAGAACAACTAGCATGTCTCACTGGAGTGAAGAGGATTATGAAGACGCCAAGACAGAAGGTTGAACCTGTGGACGACTTGAGGGGAAAGATTTTGAAAACTCCCAAGCAAAAACCTGAACAAGAAGAGTGCCTTACTGGCATAAAGAGGATCATGAAGACTCCAAGATGGAAGGGTGAACCTGTTGAAGACCTCAGAGGAAAGCTTTTAGCAACTCCCAAACAGAAGCCTGAACAACAGGAGTGCCTCAGTGGAGTTAAGAGGATGCTGAAGACTCCACGACAGAAGGCTGAACCTATAGAGGACATCAGAGGAAACCTTCTGGTCACACCCAAACAGAAGCTTGAAATCCAAGAGTCTCTCAGTGGTGTTAAGAGAATTTTCAGCACCCCACAGCAGGAGGCTAAAGCTGTTGAAGACTGTCAAGGAAAATTTGCCAACACTCCCAGAGCTTTAGAGGCTCATGATGTGAGCCTAATTGGATCTGAAATAGAAAACACAATGAATCTAGATGTGAAAACCCACCCAATGGAGTGTCTTACAGGTGTCAAGAGAATAGTCAAGACGCCAAAGGTAAAAAATGTTCCAGTTGAAGATATGGTTGGTGTGAAGAGGCTTATGAAAACTCCAAGACAGAAAGCTGAACCTGTTGAGGATAACTTTGGAATCAAGAGACTCATGAAGTCACCCAGGCTGAGGGGTAATGCTCCAGTGGAAGACTTTGAAGGACTTCAAGAGCTCATGGAGGTGTCACTACCTGATCTCTCAGGACAAGAGGAAAAAAATGAGGTAATAATGGAAGCACTTGACCTTTTTGTTTTCTATTGGAATGATGAAATAGATTTGGTGTTTAAGAACAGAGAAATTAATTGTTTCTGATATTTTCAGCTGACTGAAAATCAGATGTCTCCAGTTTGCGGTGTAGTCATGGTTAAAGGTTAGTTTTATTAATTATTTTGGTATGTACAAATGATGTTGTGGTTTTTGTTAGCTACAGTGCAATGATTACTCTGCTGTCTCCCATGTATTATATAGAACTGGACTTTGCCTGTGAAGAGCCACAAAGCAATACACCAGAAGCAAGTGGTAATACTTCTCATTTCAGTGTGGCAAAAGGTAAACTAATAAATCTCTTTGCTGTTTCTTATTCTTGTTTTTAAATTACTTGTAAAGCTACTTGTAAAAATTACTTTTTCTGATGCTGGGCTTTATATTAGGGCTGCAATGGTTATTTGATTAATAGGTTATTAATCAATTATTGAATTGATTGTCAACTAGTTTAATTGATTGGTTTGAGTGTTTTTTTTTTTGTTAGAATTAAAACAGGTTTTCTGATTTTTCAGCTTATGTAAATATTTTCTTGTTTTTTTTACTGCACATAACAATGAAACTTAATGTTGGTTTGTAGACAAAAGTTTTCGGATATTTAATGGACCAAACAAGTACTCAATTAATGGAAAAATTAATTGACAGTAATCAATTATGAAAATAATCGATAGTTCCAGTCCTAGTTGATATACTTGAGAAATGACTCCCCTTTAGTTGTTTGAAGTCATGTGTCTTCTTTCAAATCTGTTGCATAAAAAGTTCAGCATTCACTTTTTGCACACTCATTCAACTATAAAGAAGTGACTGAAAGCACTGAGAAGTTTGATTCTTGTGTGTTTGTGTCTTTATAAATGTATTATTAATATAATGGTATGTATTGCTGATGAAACTCATCCGTGTTTTGTTTTTTGCATTTTATTTTAGAAGCTGTTGATGTTGTGCCAAGTGGACATGATGGTCAATCATCAAATACCATGGAAACCATCTCACACACAGCTATTGATATTTTTTCTGAGGAACCACCCAAAGTCAATGCGGTAGTTAAGAATTTATCTGACTATGAACCGGAAATGGAGATCACAACTGGTAAAGTTGCACAGATGGAGGCAAGAGTGGAGTCTGAAGTAGCTGCGAATAAAAAAGAGGCAGCTCAGCAGCCTGAGGATCTTGTTGCCTCTGCTCCAGTCAGAGGGAGAAGAGCAAAGAAAACTGAGGCTGCAGCACCACCCAGAGTTAGACAGACAAGAAACAGAAATGCAAAGTCCACCGATGGAAAGAATGCCAATGTCACAGTGGAAGAAAGTGCCCCTCAGCCCTCTAAAGTTGCAGTTAAGCCAAAAAGAGGAAGACAAGCCAAAACAGCTTCTGATGATCAAGCTGAAATGTTGGCAGAGGCTGCTACTGAAGCAGAAGCTGAGAGCAAACCGATATCCTCAATAGATGTCAACCTCACTGTAAATGATGGTGCAGCACCTGAGGACAAACCTGACTCAAAGCCCAAGAGAGGAAGAAAAACTAAACAACCTGAAGCTACTCAATCTGGGCGAGAAAAGCAAGTGAATTGTTGTGCTCCCAGTGATGGTGTTTCCCAGTCTTGCATGGATAAAGGTACGTAATGAGGTGTTGCTGCCCATTCCTGAAAGAGCTAAAAATTGTGATGCCTTTATTAACAAAAACATTACAAGGGGAACTGGAGTTGGGCATGTAGTATTGATTAATCTAGCTTCCCTGTTCACATTCTGATGTCCTATTTCATGCACTGTATTGAGTTGTTATTTTGTACATAATTTAAAAATTGAAAACTGATAAACCTTGTCTCTTTATGCTCTGATTTTTGTAGTTGCACCTGAAGTCTGCACTGACCTGCTGGAGATGATGCCTACAAGAGCTGATGAAAACTTGCAGTCAGCCAATATCAAGGAGACTGTTTTCCATGCACCTGTAACCAAGAGTTTACTTGAAGTGGGCACTGAAGCAACTGCATCCAAAACATCTCTCCGTGGCCGCAAAGCAAAATTGCCAGAATCCAAACAGGAGGAAACAGACCATTCAGAAGAGCCTGTTGTCACTGCTCCAGTAAGAGGAAGAAGAGGTAAGAAAAATGAAGCAGCTGCACCACCTGCTGTTCGACAGACGAGAACCAGAAACGCAAAATCCAAAGAAAACACCTGTGATGATAAACCTGAAATTGCCCCAGTGATATGTGTGGTACCACAACCAATGACTGAGACGGCCCCTGAAGGTGCTCTGGTAAATAACAATCAGAAGGAAACTGAATCCCCTGCTGAGGAAGCTGCTGTAAAGCCCATTCGAGTGAGGAAAGCTAAACAAACACCTGTTGAGACATCTCAACCAGAGATGGAGAAAACTGAAGTCATGACTGATGAGCAGGTAATGGCAGAACCTCCACAGCCCATTCCCTTTGCTGCAAAACCCAGTAGAGGAAGAAAGGCAAAACCTGATACTGTTGAAAAAAATGAAGTTACAGAAGTGACAGCTGTTACTGTAGAGACCAAGCAGGTGTCTCAGCTCCCAGCCAGGGCTAAGAGGGGACGAAATGCCAAACTGGAAGAAGAGAAGAAAGCAATCGAAAGCAACACCACTTCATGTGAGACTTCTAATGCACAAGAAATAGTTAAAAAATTAAGAAAAACCAAGAAAGTGGAAAAAGATAATGTGGAATCCCAGAGAGAAGAAATTGAAACTATTGAAATGGTTATGCCTCTGGAGGCTAAAGCTTCTGAACCACAGGAGATGAGTGAAAAGGTCCCTGTAACTGCAAAACCCAAGAGAGGAAGAAAAGTTGAGCAATGCACTGAGAGTGAAGTCACTGAGGACCAAAAGGTGCTGATCCACAAATCCACAGAGAAACCTAAACGGGGCAGGAGAGGAAAGGAAACTGCTGAAGTGGATGTGGTTACTGTTGAAGCACCAGTGGGGGAGTCTGAAAATCTGCCAGAGGCTCAAGAGAAAAACGCTGAGCCAGATGCTCCAGTCATTAAGACTCCCAGAGGAAGAGGGGTGAAAACATCTGTGAGGGGTGAAAATTCACACGTCGTTCCAGCCAAGAGAGTACGCAGAGGTGCTGCTGCTCCTCTTGAGGATGTAAACGCAGAACCTGTCCAAATTTCATCAGTTCCAACATCCGTCAAACCGTTTCAGAGGGGAAGACGGGCGCCATCAGCAAAACCCACATCAGATACACAAGTGAGCAGTGACCAGGCAAATCCTGGAAATGGTGAGGCTGTAGGAGATGCCAAAATGACCAAAAGATCTGTGCGGTGGAAGACAGAATCTGAAGTTTTTCAGATTCCAAAAGTAACGCCGGTAAAGTCCACTCGAGGCAGGAAGTCAAAACTTGTTGAACAAGTTGAAGTTGAAAGCAAAATTGACAACAAAACTAAAATGAATCTCTCGGATGAAGTTGTCAAAGCTCAGCCCATCAAGAGAGCCAGACGGGGAGCAAAGGTTGCTAATGAGTTGGAGTCCTCTAGTACAGTGGAACCTCAGAAAGGGGCTGACGTCGAGACACAGCTGAAAACCCGAAGAGGAAGATCTGTCAAGAAATAATCTGTATATATTCTTAATCACAATGACGTATGTTTCATATTTTAAATTTTATGGCATTTAGAGAGTAGTTTTACAGACTGAAAGTGAAGCACTAGTTTTTTTCTCTCCTTTGCTTCAAGACAGCAGGGCATCTTGTCTTAACCATTATTTTATGACAAGTTGTATGTTATTTCATTTGTTGAATTTGCAAATGTTTTTATGATGGAAAAAAGTGGTTATTAAATTTTTTGTACAATAGATTAAATGGTGTGTTTTAATGTCTACGTCATCTCTTCAGTGTATTAATTGGTCTGAAAGGCTTCACAGATGATAGTTAACTGATATTTTGATAACATGACAAAATTTGCTAATTTTTCAAATATTTCTTTATTCTGTTTAGGATAGATGTGTGTAGAAGTGTAATTTCAGAAACAAGATACGGTTACCAAATTGTAAAGTATTTTACACTCAAGAGGACTGCAATTAAGTATGAAATACTTATTTAAACAAAAGCATTATACCGCTTGCATCGGGTTCCGTCTTAACCTGGTAAAATATTTGCACAGGAACTGAAATACTGGAATGGAACAACCCGGATCTATTTAGGAGACGGACCATTGGCAAACGCTTGGTTGACGCTGGAGGGAGATTTGAGACGTGCTGAAAACGGTTGGCCTCAAACTTCTCCGAGGATATTTATGTTTTATTTTCCCTCGTTAAAGTCATATTTTCATATCTCGGCATCATGGAATCAAACAGTGACATTAAGACTACACCGAAAGGGTTTCACTGTACATTGTGCAACGTCAACTTACCGAACCGTAAGTAACGTTAAAGCTAACCAACGACACGGGGGTCCGTTACTAACAACGTCGGTGTTTAGTCATGTGATAAACTAACGTAGTTTTTCAGATAACTACGCAGAAATTAAATATTTCCTGTAGAATAATTTCAATTTTCAAACACATTGTCTTTGTGACACATTTTGTTCCTTGTTCATGTTTTCGTGTCCAACAGTTCCTAGTCTGGATCAGCACGTGAAGGGACGCAAACACCAGACACTGAGTACTGTGCGGGCCTCTAGGAAGACCCAGGAAGAGCACAGTGTCTTTGTCAGTGGTATCAAGCCTGAAGTCTCTCAGACTGAGTTAGCAGAGTACTTCCAGAAGTTTGGGACTGTTACAGATGTCATCATGGACAAAGACAAGGTCAGGCAGCTCTTAACGATGGGATACAACTACTAGGGCTGCACGATAGAAGGGAGACATGCAGTAATGTTGACGAATATCAGTAGCAGTGTAGATTTTTGGGCCATTTCCTCCTTTAACACATTACACAGAAAAGCAAAACCTGTACTGTGCTTTGAGTTGGCTTCTGAATTTAAATCCAACTGTAATTTTCTTCATTGTTTAAGATGGGGCTTTATTAATCGTACGATGGGAAAATTGCAATTATTGCAAAAATAAAACCAACAGTAACAATTACTCTAGACCCATAAATAAAATGGTAACAATTACTATTGTCATGTAAAATAAAATGTATGACAATTTACATATACGTTGAATATATTGAAATAGAAAATATGTATGATATTTGCAGCCTAGTGTAGCCTAGAGTATTGCACAGTATGGATAGGAATGTTGGAGCACATGACATTAGAATATGATGATGTGATTGTTGTGTGGAGTCAAATGAAGAGAAAAGAGTTGGCATGGAAGGGATATAATACAATTTATGTATATGTATAAAATATGGTTATCTCCCTCTTAGTAAAAAAAAAAAAGTTGCCTGGGAAACACTGCATTTACCAAAGTGAGCACATTCCATGCATCTTTTGTAACAAATATTGTGCATGTTGCTATCGTTTTGACAATTACTGTTAAAACCTTACAGTTTCTGTCTTTACAGTCTGTTTACCAACAGGAATCATCGATGGCCAGCCTGTGGAAATTTAGTGATTAAAACCTCAGTGTATTCTGACTGTGATGTGTCCCTCTGCACTCACAGGGTCTGTACGCCATAGTGCAGTTCAGTGAGACAGAGAGTATACAGGCTACCCTCTCCTGTGTCGAGCATCAGATGAAAGGCCTGAAACTGCGAGTCAAACCAAGAGAAAAGAAGGAATTCAAGTTGATTCCCAAGAAGAAGAGTGACTCCGAGAAACAAGTCCTCGACCGTCTCAAACCTGAACTATGTCAGTTTGTGTCTGTAAGTGTCATACTTAATATAAAGTTATGCTTATTAAGTAGCAGTTTGTATTTACAGAGTTGTATCCATGTTTTACAGATGTCTTCAAAATTATTTTGCCTTTAATAATTAACTTACGGTCTGCATTCGTACTGCACAGTATACATTATGGTATCCATATTTAATTAAAATATATATGTAGTTCTATCATTTATTAATTGCATATAAAACGCTGACAAATATCTATCAAACACAGTTAGATTAGTTTTTTTCTAGCATCACATACATGCATGATATCAAGGTGGGATGTTCTTCTTCTCTCTCCTTCAGGTTGATGCACAGATGCTGTTTGTTGTCGAGCGATTTCAGCTCGGAGAGAATGAAAAGAAGACCAGAGGCTTGCTGGTTCAACTACTGCAAGAGGTTTTTGTCGAGTTTTTTCCAGGTGAACTTTGTAAATATACTTATGCATAGTCATTTGATGAATTATTTATTTTATAAAAGACTGGTTCTCTCACTTTTCGTATTATGTATGGGTGGCAGACAGCCAGATTGTCCCATTTGGTTCATCTGTGAACACTTTTGGCATCCACTCCTGTGACTTGGACCTTTTCCTGGACCTGGAAAAAACCAAGGTGTTCCAGGCTCATGCCAAGTTCACCACGGAACAGGTCTGATATTTTTAATAAATAGTAATTGGTGCCTTGGATTTGTCACAATGACCCAGACAATTTATAGGTATATAATTTTTCCTCTTGTCTTTTCTCAGGAAGGGGAGGGCATGTCAGATGACGGCCGCTCTGAGGACTCCGTCCTGTCTGACATTGACTTGTCCACAGCTTCTCCAGCTGAGGTCCTCGACCTTGTGGCTATGATCCTGAAACGCTGTGTCCCCAGCGTGCACAAAGTACACGTGGTCAGCAGCGCTCGCCTCCCTGTGGTCAAGTTCCATTACCGTGAACTCAACCTGCAAGGGGACATCACTATAAACAACAAGTCAGTCGCTGACAGTTGCATAATTTATCTTATAAGTTCAGCACAATAACTGTGGTTTTGTGTTTTTTCTTAAATCTGTGTTGCCAGACTGGCTGTAAGGAACACCCGCTTCCTCCAGCTGTGTTCAGGGATAGAGGAAAGACTGAGACCTTTGGTGTACACTATCCGCTTCTGGGCCAAGCAGAAACAGCTGGCTGGTAAAATAAATTAATTTGCACCATAGCGATTAAAATAATACTTTTAATGCTTTTTTATATAAATGGCAATGTAAATGATTTAAGCAGTCATTTCATTTTTTGCTCAACAGATGTCAGTAGAGCAACAGTATTTCCTTGTGATGTTGGGATCTGGTTAAACTCACAGATTTTCAGTGGCTCTTACTGCTGTTTTTTAGTTCTTGTGATGAAATAAAGGCAGCACATATTGTGTTGTAATGTTACATACATACTGTACTGATATAAAATCAGACAATCATAATCATTGCTGAAGTGCAGTCTGATTACTTTGATTTTTGTTTCTATTGTTGAGCATTTGCCTCCACATTGTCATCACAGCTTTAAACGAAGCACTTGTGCAGCTAATAGGTCACAGAGAAAACTCAATCTTAGCTAAAGCCAGCAACTCTTCAAACTGAATGAAAGCGATTTGAAACTGAACCAAATAAAAACTGTGTAAAATTTTCAATTTCCCAGCTTGGGATTAATAAAGTATCAATCAATCAATCAAAATATGGTAAAAGAGGATATAACATAAGGTTGTATAATTGTAGTACATCCATGGTCTGTTTAATTAACCACATGTCATAATTATGGAGAAGAAAAAAACATTTATGTTGAAAATATAATTATTGTATGGCAGTAATTTTATTGCTCATAAATAAAATACTGGCCATATGTAGATGTACACCACTGTAACAAACCCATTCCTTAGTTTTTGTTTTTAGCTTTCATTTGGCTTTAACATTAAATTTTTGGTTGCAATAAAATTAAACTCAAGCTGTAAACTTGAGTTCAAGCTGTAAACAGTACCATCCTGCCACTTACACACTGTGCTCCGTGATGTGTAGGTAATCCCAGTGGTGCTGGTCCTCTTCTCAACAACTATGCTCTGACGTTGTTGATCATCTTCTACCTGCAGAACTGTGACCCCCCTGTTCTCCCCACAGTGGACCAACTCAAAGAAATGGCCTGTAAGTGCTCCACTCATCTGCTCCCTTAGCTTACACCTGAACAATTTGGAAAATTATTTGTAATTTTTATTGTGATTGCCTTTTGATCTGTAGTGTACTCTTTTAAGGTCAACCTTCATTTTAAGTATTTGCTGTAATATATTAAAATGTGATACAGTATGACCCAATGACACCATAATGTTTCCAATATAGCTGTATTACATTATTAGTTGGTAAATTGAAGCAGTGGTAGATCAGTGGTAGACTGGGTCACTCCGTTAGTCTACATGCCTATGTGTCCCAGGACAAGAAGCAAGCAGTTTGTGAATGGTATGAAAGATATGTGATAGAAAAAGTACATGGATGCACTGTATGAATGAGTGAATGGCAAAAAACTGGTGTAAGGAAACTGTAGGTGGTCGTCACCACACCAGAAAAATGCTATATAAATACAGACCATGTATTGTTGAAAGAACAATGAAATAGAGTAATTTATTTGAATTGTTATTTGTATTTTTACAAATTGCCTTGTTAGTTTGATTTGTTAAAATGAAATGGCTAAAGTGTCTTCATTTTGCTGGAGGTTTTTGTTTTGCAGAAGGTTCACAACACCCGCATCCCATGTATTATTTTTAATATCTGAATGGTTTCAAGTTTCAAAATGTTGAGTCCTGCACAGCAAAACCATGTCAACAAGTTTCTTTTTTTGTCATTTTCTTAACCTCTTGTTTGTTAATGTTATTGCAGGTGAGGAGGAAGAATGTGCGATTGAGGGCTGGAACTGCACCTTCCCCAGTCAGCCTATTGCCGTGGCCCCAAGCAAAAATACACAGAACCTCTGTAAGTGAGAGGAATACAAAAAATGAACATGTGAGATTTGCTATTTAGAAATTATTCTTTAAATTTGAAAACAGTTTAGTATATAACAGTAAAATGCTTATGCAATTTGAAAATGCATTTGGAGAATGCATTACCATGAATGTTTTGCCTCTAATCGATTCAGTGCCAAATAACATTATACATTTTCTCAAGGCACTGTACATAGTAAGGCAGAAACCTTTAAAGTATTACAGAGAGAAGAAAACCTCACTAATTTTTGAAAGTTTCTGTGTTTAGCAAGCGTTTATTGTTTTTCTGTCGAGAAATTTAAAACCATCACTAACTGGTTTCTCTAACATTCTTTTTGGAGAAGAACTTGTCTGTCTGACATTTTATCATAATAATTTTCAGCATCACCTGACTTGAACCTTTTGTCTTTGTAACTTGTTTTGGTCATATTGCAAACCACTAAACCTAATCAACATTGTGTTTTCTTTTTCAAGGCACTCTGCTCTCTGGCTTCTTCTCCTTCTATGCTAAGTTTGATTTTGCTGGTAGTGTCATATCTGTGAGGGAAGGACGTAGATTCCCTATCACTGATTTCCTGAGCCAGAATACAGATGAGGAGGCCATGCAAGAGGAACAATCCAGGGTCCATCACCACAGACCCAAACTGGGCCCCTTAAATCTCTTGGACCCCTTTGAACTCTCCCACAATGTAGCTGGAAACCTGAATGAACGCTCGCAGCGCTGCTTCCAGAAGGAGTGCCAGGAAGCTGAGAAGTATTGCCGCAGTCTGCAGTACCAGCGCAAATCCTCCAAAGGGAAGTCATGGGGCCTTGTGCGTTTATTCACCCCCTATGGGGAAGTCCAACATACCCAAATGGAGAAGCTGACCATTAGCATTCCCTTCAAATCAGCGCTTCTCCCTGAAGGGCTGCGAAATCAGCTGCACGCAGCAGGAGATGGTTTCCGGCTGCTCTGGTTTCAGAGGGTTTGCAGTGCTGTGCAAAGTGTACTCGAAAATGTTCTCAGGTGTCGACTTGCTCCCCTCACAAATGTCAGCACTGGTGAGGATTCAGCTGTTAAAGCTACAGAGGAGATGGAAACTACATCGTCTTCCCTTAGTACATCAATGAATGACAGCTATGACAGCGTTGAATCCCAAAATGAAGCCAGCCCCATGGGCACAGCTGTGGTCGGCGCCAAGAGGCCCCTGTCTCCTGGGGGTGATGCTTCTGTGTCACCTCAAGGCAAAAAGCCAAGACTGACAAAAAGAAGCAAACAACTCCCAGCCTGGATCTGCTTGCAGAAGCACATAGTGTGGGCTGGAAGAAGGAAAGTGAGAAGAGAACTGATCAAAGATGCTGACTCAAGGCCAGAGGGCAGCTGTGTGCAGGTGGAGTCCCAGGTCACAGCTCACATCATTGAAAAAGAGCCAGAGCTCAAGGAGCCGCTGGAGTTCAAGGTTCAGCTGCAGGTGGTGGGTGAGACGGAAAGCACAAAGGCAGTGCTCCACCTAAAGCCAACCAGTGACAATGCAGGTCTTTTTAATGACTTCTTTCATTTCCTGGATGGCTTTTTACCTAAGATGGTTGAGACGTTGTTAGAGAAGGAAACGAGTGTCGTTTAAAAGGGCACCCGTTTGTCATAATTTGGGCTTTTTTGTTTGTTTATTTTCAAGTAGATATTACTGCTGCTTTAATGAACCTTTAAGAGTGGAACACAAAAAGGCACTTGTGAATTAAGCGGTCAGCCATGATATTGTAAGACTGTGTTTGGGCTTCATCAGCATTTTAAGTTTGTATTTTTTTTTTCAATAATGTATATATTATTCTACCTTTTTATATTATGAGTTTGTTTCAGATTAAGATTTCCAGAGAAAGCCTACTATTTATGTTTGAGATGTGACTTTTAGTGAATTTCTGTTGACACTAGTGCTTGTTAACAGTGGAACTCTGAAGGCAAACTGCAGTGGCAGATATATCATGTACATACCACCTGTTGTCGTCAAATGAATAAAAAAAAAAGTCATTGTTAATACTTTCTCATTCTAGAAAATCGTAGTCTTGTGAGCATGTGTATGTATACTTATATAAAGATTTCTCCTGCCCTCAGGCGTCCTCACTGTAACTGCCCATTTTTCACAAATGGCATTGATGCTTTGCTTCAGCTTTTGATCTTGATGCCAGAAAGGTTCCATGGATTGAAGCGGTTATGCAGTCTGGTGTTCACTCATAGGACTGAGATAGATGAGTGTAATTACTGGAGCAGGCAGACTGCTTTATTATAGCAGGACAAGCAGGAGCTTGGGGATGCACAGAGCTCCCATGATTAACATCATTCGTTTCATTCTTAAAGGGAAATGGCGATGGCCAGCAGGTTCGATGAGAACGTGGAGGGCGAGTTGGGTGTGATAATGAAGATGTTTGTGTTGGCTTGCTGCAAGAAATTCATAGTCCAAGAGCATTTAGAGTGTAATTTGTTGTACTAATCAGAAAATGGCAAACCTAGGAAACTAAAGTGTGTTGCCAAATTAAAGGTATATTTTGGCCCAAAATATTGTAAATTCCTTGTTTGTATATAAAAACATATTGTCCAAGGGAGTTTTATGTAATTTCCTTAAGCTGAATCATTAGCATAGGGTATGCTCTTATTTATTGTTTATTGGCTGTCTCGCACTTCTCATTAGTTTATTTTGCTTTTTGTACTTCACTCAAGCATCAGCTTTTTCTTTTCGCACTTCAGGCCACCTCGCTATCACAACCACATGTTATTTCAAAAATGCTCCTGATATATGGCCTCAGTCTCCAAATGCACCTTTGAGCTAGAGAGTGCTAGACAACAATCTTTCTGTTCTGCTGGCTTTAAAAAAAAAGTTCCTCTTCATAAACAAATGTAATCTACTGTAAAGATTCACAGTGACATAGATATTGATGAACATCTACATCAACTATGTGTAGCTCATTTGCTGCAATAGTGATTAACAATCGATTATGGTGGAGTTCGGTGTTCGTCCAAGCACTGAGCCTAGTCTTCATTTACAAATCAGCAGAAATAAGGAACACGTTGATTTCATGTTTGCTGTAATTGGTGTCCATTGGGAAGAGATCCTGAGTCACTCCCCCAGAGACCTGAAATCTGCTCTGCCTGCAGGCAGTGGGTTATCAGCCATTTGCTGCTTCTGTCCAGCTCACTGTGACTCATATATACAGTGATTCACTTCAATGCTGAAGTCATTGTGTTTCGGAATGTCATGCTGAAAAATTATGTCTAGAATTGGGAGAACGGTTGAGTAAGATTCTGACAGATTGTTGTTGACAACAATGTAATATTACAACATGCTGTACATCAAACGATCAAGCCTTTGTCTAACTTAGTCTCCTGATTTACCTGAAGCTGCTGCTGCCAGCTCACTCATGTGTAGGAATGGCTCAACACCATCATATTATTCTGATACCGACATTAGTCTGATACAGTCTTTTACCGGTTTGAAGCAACTTTGCTGCTAAAAATACATTTTTGTTTTTGTTTTGTTTCTAACTTTAACAATCCATCCATTGTCCACCTCTTTATATCCTCCACATGAGGGTCGTGGTGCTGGTTCCAATCCCAGCTGACTGATGAAGAAGACCTAAAACCAGTGACTGAGACCAGTACTGATCTCAGGTAAATGTTCACTAACATTGTAAATCAAGTCCTCAATCCAACACAAAGTCATTTTTGTAACAAGCAGAGTCACCTCATTATATTGTTACTTTGTGGTTTGCAACAGGGAGGAGGAGGAAAAGACTACAATTTCTATCAATTTTAACCTCCAACAAGGAGGTTATGTTTTTGCCAGCCTTGGTTTATCTGTTAGCAAAATTACTCAATAAGTTATTGACAGATTTTGATGAAAGTTTCAGGAAAGGTGTACAATTGGGCAAGGAACAGATGATTAGATTTTGGTGGTGATTTAGATTCTGTATAATTGCAAAATAGGGCAGTTTTCAGCATTTGTGTATGTAACCCCACAATAAATGGCACAATTGGTTCTTTAATATATAAAAGATTGATCCTGATCCTGTGAATGTCCCGGATATTGTGATCCAGAACAGGAAAAAAAATATGGAGTTTGTGGGTTTTTTGGGCACTGTAAGGTAAAATAAAGATACAGACTTGCAAGTAATGCCACATTGTAGCTGAGAGACTGCTGAATCGGAATTGTGTCAATGGATTTGTGTCAGTGGAATCTTTAATAGCTATTGGGCTAAATCCAGGAGAAAACCGCCATTACAGAAATATCGATTTTGGTGAATAACTATCAAAATAACAATGATATTAAGGTGATTCCATATGTTAAGTATGTGATTCCATATGTTAAGTATGTTTTCATGGTCAAGGAATCCAATAATGTAGATAAAATAATCATAGGACTAACAATTTTGGGTGCAAATCACAATATATGGGAAAATGTCCTGCTTGGCTGAGGTCTGCACTCTCTGAATGTTTTTCTAGTTATATATATGGTTTATTTGTTGAACAACAAAATGAACCATATAAAGAGAATCTTACAACAGTGTAAAACATAGTTTTACAATTATCATATTTGTATCATGAATCTCATTCTTATTTTGGTCAAGATTACTTGACACTCTGTGGCCCTTTTTTGGGCCAGTTATGCTCATGAGGTACTGTGCTGGTGGTGGGCAGCCATCAACCCCCCATTTTGTCCCCAGAGCCATGCAAACAGACCCAGCTGCCTGAAAAGCACTCTGTTCATATTAGTGGCTTCCCCACTCTGGAGATAAGGCTAAGTAAAAATGCATAATCATTTCCCCCCTCTCTCTGTGATGACAGGAAGGAGTCGGACATTCTCCTGGGAGATTGCTCTTACACCAGAATGGACGTTTGTACGAGTGTCTCTGTGTGTTTGTGTGTGTGTATAATCTTCCTCTCAGTTTGTCTGATGCAAATGGAAACATGGGTGGTTTTTACCATTGAAAGTGAATGCCGAGGTTGAGGAGAAAAGCTTTTAAGGCTACATTTGAGGTGTGCGGGTAGATATCTACAATAAGTAGATTTCCAGTCTCATGATTTGTCATTTTTCTAAGATTATGTAAATTGTGCATTTCTTACCTAACATTACTGCAGCCATCATTAGTACCAACATAAACTGGTAAAAGTTGATGAAAGTGATAAAGGTGTGAAGAAAAGTTTTGAAAATCCATGGCCTCCCATGGTTCTTACTTCATTTCCCCTTTGATAAGAACCATTTTTCCCTCTGTAGGAGCCCAAATGCTCTTTTGGAGAGCATTAGCTGGGGTTTATTGGACTGTGAATACTTTAACTGTCTGCTCTTTCCTTTATCTGGGGGCTCTTAGCTTCTCTGTGTTTACCTACAAACACTGGGCTTACTTAATGAATTTGTCTTGTGCATATTGTTGTTTCTTGCCATTGACTTTTATAGCCAGACAAGTGAATGCAGAGAGGTTGATTACTGGAGTGGAATTAACTAAATGGTCAGGGCAGCCACTGTTAGCTGAATGGGTGATTCAAATGGGTGATTACAACATCAAAGATCCATGAATTGGCAGTGATTTATTCATTATTTAATGAATAAATTCAACATTTAAGTCATTTCCTTATTTTTCTTTTAAATCTCTGGCTCATTTAAAACCATTATTTTCCAATTTAGGTTATTTGGTATCACTTAACCTGATGCCAAATAAGCATCATAACTGGGTGCAAAAACAACCACACACTAATTGTCCCTTGATATCAGTTTGACTTATGGTACAATACTTGCCTCGAAAATGGATTGTGCAATCTACGTGTAATACCACAATCCATTTAGAGCCTTTATTGCGCAGTCATATACACTTTAACGGCTTGTTTATTGTTGGCCGCAGCAGCAGCAGCAGCAGCAGCTCTGCTCCTGTGGCTGACCCTCTGATTTATGTCCAAATCAAAGTTTTCATATGTGTTTAGGGACTGACATAAGAAAAGCCACTGTCTTTTATGACAATATAAACAGCACATGAGAGAAGCTGTCATGACGTCCCCATGGAGCCCAATAGGACAACATATAGTGTGGTGTTACAGTATGTCGTACGGTAACTTTCTTTGACTTATGCCTTAACTGTATATAATTTCAAACTCTCCCTCTTTGGGGTCTGCTCTGTAGCTATACAGTATGTTGCTTTTTTTCCTAGCTTCTTCAAGATAATATTGTGTTCTCTTGAGTACGTGTTGCTGTGGTGACAGATTAGGTCAAGGGTTTGTATGCGTACTTCAAATCTTCTTTGAGTATCATTATTTTTCCTTAATGCAGCATGAAGGTGCTTTAAAAGTGTGAAAGTTGACCTTGCAGGTTCTTGAATTTGACTTTGAAGAATGTTAAAGAACCATTGTCATGTTGCCTTTTCCCAATACTTTTTTGAAACATCACAATGAAACTGGCTCTTTGTTGCAATTTCATTAGCTACAGAAAGAATAAGAGGCCCTCAATCTCTTCTACATGTTACATACAGTAATGACTTATAGTCATGAACATTTAAAACCCCTTTAATATTGTGGCTACATGATTTAAAACTACAAATATACTGTAAATGAGATCAGAACATGCTGGGAGAAACTGTACAACCATGCCTAGCTTCATCAAATAAGCAAATTTAAAAAATAAACTTTAAAAACAAATATTCATTAATTCATTGTCCCTTGCTTTATGCTCAACATGAGGAGCTGGAGCCAAAAAGGATTTAATTTAATGATAATATTGAAAATTTCCTGTTAAGGTTTAGTGATATAAGTTTATTTAAATTAATTTTGTATAATTATTTGTGTTATCTACATTTTCTATTACTGATTTAGTATAAGTTCTGTGTTGTATGAATGTGTAAATGTGACAAAATGTGTAAAGGTACAGTATAACATTTACTGGTGAAGTTGCCTGTTCAAAAGAATTTGTCCATTGTAGGCTATTGTAAATAGATCATAGTCCAAACTGGCAGCTTCTGTAGAAATAAATAAAAAGGATAATGTTTTGGTTATGAAAAAGAAGAAATCATATAATGATTGGTGATTGTACACTTACACTTACTGGGCCTTCAAGGAAAAAGAAGATTCATTACAGTTTTGCAGATAAAACTCAGTTGCACGTGTCTGATTTTTGTGCAAACAATCAGACTCCCACAGAGACGAGTGCACCTGCACTGGAGGACAAGTGATGATCCCGAAGGCGCCGTTAACCGAACAGTAGACCGTGAAGATCTAAGATAAACAGGAGCCACTGCACTAGTCATATATGTGAACGATTACATCAGACTCATCCTCAGCACTTGAGACCTGAAAGGTATTTGTGGACACAGTGCACAAAGTCACATCAGTGTCATCCGTCCACACGCCACACTTAAAATCACAGTGTAGAGAGAGCAACACATAAAGGTTCATAAAACTGATATTTGATCCGCCTACACCTTGGTGAATCATTTAATTCAATCATAAGAGAATCACTGTGCTGTAATGACTTTCCCTGAAGCTGCTGCTGGTGCTATTTCCACACACCAGTTTGTGCGATGTGACGCCTATGACCTCAGAACCACAATAGCTTTATCATCTCCTGAATAAAGTTAAAACACAGGTTGTAATTATCCAACACAAACAGGTATTTCCCATCACGTCCCATGTTTCTACAGGGGAATTTAATGTAAATGTAAAGATTCAGTAAAGTTATTTAATGAAAGATAATATCCTTAATTAATTAATTACAAATGTAAAAATAATTCTGTTAGTGGATCCGTTTTAATTTGATTTACAATTCCTGTAACAAACAACATTCTGTACAGTATATAGCGCTGATAATAAGTAGAATAAAAGAAAGGTATACTGGCAGTAGCAACAAAGTAGCAATAATAGGATAAAATATTGTATGTCTACAACAGTTGAGAGAGAAAATTAAAATAACAGTAGTAATTAATAACCTTGAAGAGAAGTAAAACCTGTCATTAATGACCATCTTTATGCAATTACAGTTTTTATTCTCTCAAAGGTCTTGAAATTTAAGGGCACTGAAAGACACTCTAGAACGTTTTTAAATTTGACTTATGCTGTTTATTTGTTTGTTACTTTTCTATATACTGTGTGTTGTTTTCCACTCGTGTTTCCTATGTTTGAAATAAACAACATTGTTCAGTTTAATAAGCCGGTTTTCAGAGAAGCACACCTCCATAGATGTGTTTCTCATGTGTGGTCATGAGTCTCACTGGCTGAGGTTTACGTCACCTTTAACCTGTGGAACTGCAGGTGTTCCCAGAGGAGCTGTCCGTGGTGCTGAACTGGCAGACCGCGACCTTTTACAATTATGGTGCAATTAACATGATGATGTCTGTGTTTGGCCCTGTGATGGACTGGCCTGACCTGTCCAGAATGTACCCCGCCTCTCGCCCTGTGTCAGGAGGATAAAGCGGTAGAAGATGAGGGAGTGCGTGTTAGAGGGATAAAATCGATAAACCATTCAAATTCCTCTGCCAAATCTGTTTTGGAAAAGCTTATTATTGATAAGGGGGTGGCGTCAATTTTCGTTTTGACTTATTGTCTATCCTATGAATTTAAGGGTTGAAGTCCAGCTCTGTGTCTCAGTTGCGTGGCTTTCTATGAAGGTTGGGGCTGGAGGGTAAAAATGCAAAGGGGGGTGTGGTCAAGTGTTGCTCAGTGCGCGTCAGGTATCCATCCATCCACACCCACATCATATATAATCCCGAGAGGAGAGAGAAGAGGAGAGCACCAGGAGCAGCTGACCACCAAAAGACAACAGTGGAAAAGTAAGTCATCTTACATTTCTCCTCCTGCGTTTTGAATGTTTAAACTACAATATATTTTAAATTTGAAATACTTGTGCATGAGGGTCCCTGTGGAAATAGCACACAAAGACACCTAAGAGGGGATTTTCTTTTCTTTTATGTATAGTTCAAAAGTCTAGTTTTTTTTCCTTTAAACGAGAGAAATTACAGTGTTTGACTGTGTTTGTGCTTCTCCTCCTCCTCCTCCTCCTCCTCCTCGTCCTCCTCCTCAGATGTGCAGCATGTTCAGGTCGTGGATGATGCTCGCAGCGCTGGTCCTTTGCCTGGTGGCGTGTTTGAGCAGCTTTGCAGACGCTTACCCTCCCAAACCGGAGAGTCCGGGCAGCAACGCCTCACCGGCGGAGTGGGCCAAATACCACGCAGCTGTCAGGCATTATGTCAACCTCATCACCAGGCAGAGGTGAGTCAGAATGAACAAAGCACATGTCACATGTATTCCAACAATGAAGCCTGTTTCTTTAAATCATTAACAAACTACAGACTATACAGGAATGTTTTTCTATTTAAAGTTGTTAAGTTGTACAGTGTACAGTATAGTGAAGTAACAGCATGGTACTAGTTAGTATGGTGATACTTTAGTTAACTGTTAATAGTAACATCAACGGTAACTGTGGTAAAAAGAAGAAAATATTACAGTCATTATTTTATTTGTAGTTATTTGCAGAGTAGTGTCCAGCTTAGCAGGTTGTACCTTCATATACTAAAGTGTTTTAGTAAATTGATCATAAATTAATATATTAATTTTATTTATTTAACTTTTATCCTGTTATACTTTTTCTGGAAAACTGGAAAGCACATTGAATGATCCCAGTGTATCCTAATATGCTATATATGTATATATTAATTTCCCTCTCCTTATCACATTATAAAGTTAAAGTTCATCCTACCTTATGCCCCCCACATGCTTTCTATTGTTACTAAAAAGCTATTACTTAGAAATAAGATGATGTCTCTATGATATTACTTCCCTATTCTCTGTAATGACAAAATATGGGGTTATATAAGATAACCCCATATTTTAATAATATATATATAAGTTTTTCTCTGTTTTTATGCACTAAATATCTGGAACAAACTTCCAGAAGATTTGCATTAATAATAAATCAATTCATTATTTTAAATCTAGCCTGAAAACCTACCTTTTTGCCGCTGTGTTTAAATAAAAATAAAATTATTATCACTGCTGCACATCAGCTCTTACTGCGACTTTTAGTTTCATTTAATTTGTTTTCTCCCCTCTTTCTTTTACCTCTCTATTAAAATATTTTTATTGTGTTTTATTATGCCTTTTATATCTTTAATGCTGCTGCTGCTTTATTTGTCTTCTTTTTTTTTTTTTTTTTACTGTAATTCACTTTGAAATGCCTTATTGTTGAAATGTGCTATATAAATGAACTTGCCCTGCCTTACATTATCCCAGTGTTACCATGTTGTAACTATAGTGTCGTCACAGCTTTGTGATTCACTCCAAAAACAACACAGTAAAAGAATCAAACAGGGAGAGAGAATAATAAAATCGTGTAAGATTAAGATTAAGTTTCTAGCTCAGTCACAAGCTGTGGTGTGAATTCCTGCCTAAAACCAAGACTTTTGCCAGTCATGGGTTTATTCTTGTGTTCTCTTGTTAAGTTGAAGTTGACAAAGCATTTAAAAGAAGAAAGAAATAATGAGTCAGAGGAGACAGAAGCCTGGTTTTGCTCTGATGATGAATATATGAAGTTCAGAGCTGTAATAGCTCCAGTAAAAGACATCAACAGACACACTCATCATTTCCTTTAGTTTCTTTGCAGTTGAATAAAGATATACTGTTGATCATAACACAACCTGGCTTTTAACATGTCTTTGAAATGCAGTTTTACTATAAAACTGTGTGGTGAAATACCTTTTTTGAGGTTTTCACAGTTTCCTTATCACTGTGCCTAAAACATGCCATTACAGTTTTGACAACTGAATAACTATAATCACATACATTTGCATCCTTCAAACAGGCACACGTCTTCTATTGAATTCTCTTGTTCTGTTCGTGTAGTTTTCTGGTGATGGAGGCTGAGTACACACCCATCACCATTAACCCTCCCGTTCTGTAATTAACCAGGCTTGATCTGTCATTAAAATTCAAACGACTGTGTGCCCCCATGATGCAGCCTGAGGAAGATCAACTCAGTGGACAAGGATTGATTTTGCAGTGAAGTCAGAGAAGGTTGTTTGTTGTTTTCCTTGCTGGAAAGTGGGCAGTCGATTAGGAAATTCCTTTCTACTCCTTTCCTCTCAAATAATTGAACAGTTGACTTTCTGGATTGTGGTATTGATAAAAACATGAACATGGTGCAGCTTAAATCTGCTCCGTTCACATCTGAATGAGTCCATTTGGTGAAGTTCATGGGGCCGGTGTTGGAACAGTAAAAAATGTTGACTTAACCGACTGCTGATGTAAAGCACAGAGTTAGCTTTCACATTGATAACATTATCTGATTAATGTTGCGAAGCCTCTTTGTAATAATGATCACATGTGGTTTTTTGGTCGTGTCCAGGTACGGGAAGAGGTCGACCCCCGAGGAGGCGATGGCGTGGCTGCTGTTTGGAGCTGATTCAAACCAAGACACTGATCCACGGTGAGTGAAGCAGATACTTAAGATATTGATATTGATATTAAACAGCCGCAGAATTTCTTTGGACAGTTAAATGTTGTGTCAGATGTAATCAAGTCCTTGTTTGGCCAGTAAAATGTCTGTCTGAAAAATGTTTGTGTACCAAACCTGGAAATGATGATGTTCTTGAAATTATTTCTTTATTATACAGAGCAAGGAATCCAGAAAATATTCACATTTAAGAAGCTGAAAAACCTGAGAGCTTGTTTTAATTATTGAGAAAAAAACTCAAACAGATTAACTGATTATTGAAATAGTTCACACATAATTTAGTAATGATTCATAATGGATTAACTGAATAATTGTTGCAGCCCTAATTAGATTAAGTAACCCTTCCAGACCTAGGCCCATTATTTAAATTTTCATTCTCTTCTTATAGTTAAATCAAAGCTTCAGAAAACAGAAAATAAGAAACAAACTAAACAGACAGAATTTTAAACCTAAAAGTTAAGCTGAAAAAAACTTTGAAATAATATTCAGAGGATGAGACAGTACATTTTATGAAACTAAAAGCAAATCTAGTGACGAATATGCCAGAACGACATAGTTGAATGAAGAATTCCACATTAAATTTGCCAAAAACCATTACAAACAAGGGGAGACTTATCAGCCACACTCACATTACAATCTGAATGTGACACAGTAATCTGTTTGTCATCATTAATAAAAGAAAAACATATCCAATCCAACTTTATTTATAAAGCAATTTAAAACAACACAGTTGACCACAGTGCTGTAAACATACTTAGTTAATGAGACCAAACTGGACTGGTGTTTCATCTCCCATTAGCAAACAGTTTGAGTAGAAGATAACACATTATTACTGTCATCTTCTAAAAGCAAACATCTGGTTGCTTGTGCAGTTGTGTGTCAATACATGCAGCTGCCGCCTTCTCACACACACACACACACACAGCAGTTTAGTGTTGATGCAGCATTTTGTCCGACTAATCCATACTGCAAAAGGATCATTTCGCTGCTATTTAGCCCCACTATTCATTTTCTTTGCTCCTGAAATCACCATTGATTAGTGTCCCATCTTCTCACAGTGTCTCATTGATTCAGTGTCACAGTCACATGCTTTTCACATCAGGATGAAGCGTAAATGTCATTTTCTCTTGCAGATCCGACTACAGCGATCAGTGGTGACAGACTCCACATTAACACGATGACAAACCTGCACTGGATTATGTGACTCTGCATCTTTAATTATGGTTGAATGTGCATGCAAATCTCCCTCTGCCTTTCCCTCTCTCTGTTTGTCTGCTCCTTCTTTTCCATCAGTCTGTTTGTTGACCAAAAATGTACATAATTTGTATCTAAATCAACTGACTTTACAATGAACATTGAATGGAATAAATGTTATTAAAGTATTAAACAGAACCTCACACGTTTTTTTTATTTCTTTAAAAAAACTGCATTTTCTTCAGTAGCCACTAGATGTCACTAAATCACCAGGGAGCGCATTGTAGCACGTTGCTTAAATCCTGTAGACGCTCATACATTGGTTGACACCGACGGCAGGAGGAGACGGGCTTTAACTTCACACACGGAGGGGAAACACAACCACGATACAACACGCGTCCACAGCACAAATCGTCCGTGGGCATCGATCCTCTGGTGGCAGTGGATCAGTGAGGAGCGCGCAGAGCAGCCGCTGGCCTTTTAATCAATGGATCTACTAGTGAGAGCACGAGAGCCGTTTTAGGTAAAGGATAGCAGTTTGCGTGTGTATGTGTTTGTGCGTGTGTGTTCATGTGCGTGGACGCCGCTGTGAAAGTGACTGCGGAAATTAAAGGAGAAGAGCTGCCGAGACCCAAGGACTGCGAGGCGAACGCTGGAGACTCATCGCAGACACAAGGAACCGCACAGGTGAGAGCTTCAACCTTCTGCTGTGTGTGTGTGTGTGTTGTCCACGAAGGGAACGCGGTGTTTCCTTATGCTGTTTCCACGCGAAGCCTTTCCAGGGATGGTTCACCTTCCGCACTCGCCGGGTGAAGACCTGTCTACACGCACACAGTTGTGTCCCCTAAATAAGTTGTTATTTTTATTATAATTATTAACATATCATCAAACCCCGTGGACCATTCTATTATTGAGGTTACGCACATTTGGCACCGGATCTGCCGCACAGTCACCTCGTGCGCGGTCCACTTCTGTGCGTGTAATTATGTTGTGGAGCCTGGTTAATTGGCCTCATGGCAATCGAAACATCGGTGTCCATGGCAACCAGAGTCACATGTGTCACAGCGCGCACGTGCTATGAGTGGGGGGGGGGGGGGGCGGGGGGGGGGGGGGGGGGGGGGGGGGGGGGGGAGAGAATAAGAAAGAATTAAAGATTAATGGTCCCAACAAAGCGGACGACATGCGCGTGTTCAGTGCCAGTGCGCATGCCCACGCACGTGCACATGGTGACCAACACGTCCTCCCTCATTGAGATGAAGGATTTCTGACAAAAGTGATTGAATTGTCTGTTATGAGAGGAACAGTTGAAGGTGCAGTCACTTAAAAACAAAATGATCAGTAAATCAGTAACGTGTACAGTGGAGAGACATTTATCTTTGTGGAGGAATTATTCAAATGACCTCGGTCACCACAGAGAAGGAAGAGACGCAGGTTCTTTCCCTGCTGAGGCAGGCAGGAGGAACTGAAGATTATTATCTCTGTAAAAACAGAACTTCAGTTTTGCATAACATACAATGACAGACTAGGGCAAATTCAGTCCTAAAATAAATGCACAGGCCTGTTTGGTTATGAACAAATGTTTATAAAGATGATGCTCCTGACCAAAAATAAAGCCTGAAAATGTTGGTTAAAGCCTTTAACAGTTGTGACATGTATAATCTCAAGGTGATGTCTTTATTTTTGGAGCATGTGAACTTAAAGCCCCTGTTAGTGCAGTTGTAGACTGTGACTACATCTAAACTGAGGAGCAACTGGTCTAAGGTCACTATAATAATTTGAACCCCCATTTGGAAGGATTGAGAATTGTGATTAGACAGTAAAAGCTGTCCAATAGGACATATATCATACAGTGTCCTGTCATGTGTTGTGATCTGTTTTTCTCTTAATGGGAACATCTTTTTTTTTTCTTTTTTTTAAATTGACATAATGTGCTAGGAAAATGTTTGTTGATGTTAGAAATTAAGTGAGAATTAGATTCATTTTCCTATAGACTTTCATTCAAACTGTGTTATTTTGCAACCAGTCGAGTCTCCCCCTGGTTGATATTCAATATATTCTTTCTTCCTGTGCTTTAGTTTAAAAAACAAACTAAAAGAAAACAATGCCCACTTTTATATATGTTCTAATGCAGCCTATTTGAGCTTCATAGTATTGTCTGCATCAGTTCTACTGGTTATTCTGGCATCCTTAACAACAACACCACCTGTACTGACTATGACGCTTTCCGCTGTTGTTGCTGTGAACGAGCCGGTGACAAATCAAATTCTAATGAACTGTAGCAGCAGAGACAAAAGGCTGTAGAAGTAGAAGCCAGCCACATTGGTATTACACAGGCAGAATAATCAGCGGTGGTCCATGTGTCCTCTGCATCTTTTCCATAAACTGCTGTGTCATCCATAAAAACGACCCATTAGTTTGACCTCAGTAACCTTTGAGGCTTTAAAGTGACTAATGCATCTATTTATCACATGTAAAACATAATAGAGTGCGTGTAACGTCTGTGTATTACACATTTTAACCTTTTGATTGCGATAAACAATTAGTCATTTAGCCATTACCCTTAGTTTTGCATTTGGACATTTATTGCAGTTACTTTCATATATTTACAGCAGGATTGCAGAAATACCACATACTTAAAGAAAAAAGAGTATTTGATTTGCAAAGTTTCCCCCCAAAAGTTTTTGTCAGAGACAAATTTCAGTGTCGCTGGCTGTGACATTGATTTAGTTTATTCCATGGCAGCTTCCTCAAAGAAATAAGCGCCGGATCCTTTAATGAAATCCTGGCGGGGTTGTGGTTGTAAACACTTCTCACGGGGTGTCCCTGAGCTCTTTGCTTAAGTACTTCACCTCTCAGCGGTTTATACATGACATTTAATTCCAATTACACCAATTACAATCTATGCAGAGCTGAGGGAGAAGGAGGACTCATAAAAGTGAGAAGATCAGGATTTATTAGAGCTGATATTTAGGTCAGTCTTGCTTCAGCAGGCTGTTTGTAATCTTTAGTGATATAGAAATATGGGAAAAGACATTATGCATGAAATAGGAATAATTATACAGTAGATGATGAACCTGACTTTTTGATTTCACACTGTTTAAGAAGCTCTGAGTAGCTGCCGTGGCTGAGTTGGCTCACAGTTCCCGGAGATGTTAGTCGATTATTAATCATTTAGGATTTGATATTTCTTAGCCTGATAAGATGAGGTTTTATCATAAATCTGTGCATTTTCTTTTGATCCTAATGAGTAGAGTGCATGCTATGTATCAGCTTTAGTGTAGACCTTGATTATTTAATTCATTCACCCAAGCAGGTATCAATTAAATGACCTTAACATGCAGTTTGTCTTGGTATAGACAGGTGTAGTGACTCCAGGAATCATACTGGTGCTTTCTTTATCACATTTGAAGGCAGTTACTCTTATGCTGTAGCTTCCAGACACCCAGTATTTTATAAAAATCATATAAACTCCAACAGGATTAATCTCCATTCAGTGAAATTCACAGGAAGATGTTCATTTTCTTTAGTAGATGTTTTTTTTCCCCTTCAGTTTTGGTTTAAATATTTTAAAGAAACTGTGATCAGGTGAAAATTTCATTTACAAACACAACAGGTTTAAAATCACACTCAAACATATTGATTAATTCCACAGTTGCCTCCAGCTGTAAAAGAGCTGTCAAGTGTTTTTCCATCTATTATGCAGTTAGAAAACCATTTCCTCACATACCCAGCAACTGTGTATTGAAGAGAGGCACAAATATTTTTAATAGATCCAATTTTAGCACTAACTTATTATTATTTTACACATTTTCCCTTGTTACCATGGCAAAGCGGTGGAGAAAGAAAATGAAGAGCTACTCACGGTTGTCTTGGATACAACAGTTTTCCCTTGTAAAGTAATGAGAGGAGCAGAACCTGTGGGAGCACAGGGTTATTTATAGGCCTGACGCCATGCTGCATGTGTGGATTAGGTCTTGTTTGGTCGATGGTGTGTTTAAGCATGCTTACAGGCTGTAATGCAGCCTCACTGTGGGAGCAGCCCAAGGCATTTTACACTTGCAAAACAAACACCTTGACTACCTCTTGTGGCACTACTCCTGGCCAAAAACGTGCTGGAAGATGGATTAAATATAATTAAAATAAAATACAACTGTAAATAATATACCAATTTACCACTGGATTTTTTTTTTCCATTTGGGAGCATAGGTCTTGTAGTCCTTGAGAACAAAAAAGTATCCCAGAGCCAAAGAGAATAGTAATTTAAATGAGATAAATCACATTAAATAAATAATATGAAACATTTAAAAAAATAATAGCAAAAATCTTCAGGTGTTTAGATGTAAAGTTAAGTTAAAATTATGATTATTACTATTATTAATGGAAGTGTTTTGTTTTTGCATCAAAACCTAAGATCTATAAATACTTACATTTACCCAGCTGGCTTGAAAGGTACTGGTGTAAAATTATGCAAAATTTATTGGTGAGAACCTATGTAGCCTTCAGTTAGTATCATAACTCAAAAGGTTTAGTTTGTCCCTTGTGGGCTAGTGTAAAACATTGTGGTCCTAGAATGGTGACCTCAGTAGAGGTTCTTCTTCTTCCGACAAGTTCCAGTAAGCTGTACAACCAGTAGGTGCAACTCTGCCCTCCACAGTTTGAAGTTTGCAATCACATTTTAAAGTCATGGCAGCAGGTAGTGTTGCTTTGCTGTGTTACTGTGCTGTGTGTGTATGTGTGTGTGTGTGTGTGTGTGTGTGTGTGTGTGACGCTGAGTGGCTGCATCAGTCAGAGCGATGCTGTACATGCGCTGACCTGACTCCTCATATAAATATGTATAGTTACTTTATCTTAAATGTTGGCCTGATGAAAACCATTTCACTCTCCCCATTTAAGACTGGATTTTAATGGTAAAGATGTTAAGCTCATAAATGCTATTTCATGTCAGTTATGTTGTTGAGATGATTATGTTCAGGTCAGTTATATTGGGAGAGTTGACATACACAAGACATAACTGCAGAGACATACTGACCCGTAATGTGCACAACTGCGGGGCTTTTCCAAATGCAGAAGCAAAACAGTTTGAATGAAAGCACCAGTTTGACTTCAGCAAAAGTCTCACATAAGAACTTGAGTTCAGCCACAGACGGTCACACTTCCCTGTCACAAAATGCAGCCATTTACCAAGAATGACTGCACCATTATTCGATTCTGACATATGTTACTCCATCATAAAGCCTGGTGATTGCAGAGGCAGAGGGAGATCATGCCCTTCCTCTAATGGTGTGAGTCCAGCTCTAACACAGCCGAGTCCTGCTGCAGTCGGCTTTGACTTCTTATCCGCCGTGTGGCCTGTGCATACCTTCAACAAGCTCATTTCACAGTGCAAACACAGGAGGTCACATATAAGCCTGTGGGACTGGTATGTGGTGTTAAGGTCCTGATGCACACCGATCACATTTCTGCAAAACTGCTTGATTCCTCAGCATCTGAAAAATGTCGCCTCAATGTAACAATGAGTGGCAACAGTAGTTAAAGCTGTTAAACGTTAATGGCTTGTTGCAATTTTTCTGACAGTTATTGTGATTTGGCATGCAATGTATTTTTTTTTTTTTTTTTTTGAGTCAGGATTCAGTTCACTAGTAAGTGTATAAAAGATTTAATTTACAATGAAGCTTTAATGCAGGACACAATGGAAATATCAACCACTATGTTACAATGTAAGGTGATGACTTGATGATATGAATCATGTCCTGAATCACATTTTAACTGTATGGCGCAGAGAACAATCACAAAGAGTAGAATAAATGAATAGCAGCCTTTATTGTTTGCTAATTGCATTGTTTGAAATTGCAATTTTAATTTAAAAAATGAATGAATAAAGGAAAAAAAAAAAAACTTGTGTCAGCTTTTCCATGAGTCAGTAACATACAGTTTAGGAAGCAATGTTATCCAAATGTCAAAATGCATAACAGTTGACTAAATCTACATTTAATCTGCCATTGAATTAACAAGGTCCATGATATACAGTACTGTATCTTAATGATAATAGGGACCAAGCATCATTGAGCAGCTCATGTCTTGTACCCAGCAGGAACATGCAAACATTTCACTCGCTCATCTACAACAATCAGTTTTTACAGTTTCCAAATGATTAAAACCTGGACTAGAATAAAAGGTGATGTCACCGTGGTCGACTTTCCCTGACCCAACTTTTTTTACATTGTGTTACAGACATTCATTTCTAATTTTGTTAATTTTTATCAAATAGAATAGTCTGTCTGTGAAAACACTAAAAATCCTTTTGTTGTGCTTTTATCTGTTAAATAAGGTCCTAAGTCATTCATCAAATAACAAAATTGTTGCAACCTTTTCTGGAAACATCCAGCAGTCCAAAAGTCCAAATACATCTCTAGCCATCAGTGATTTAGATGGATCATTATATTTGGATACAACTGAAATATGTCAATATTTAATAGTATAATAAAATGAATCATCAACCGGCTCTCCGGGATGTTCTGATGACGTGATGAAAAAACAAAACTACAGCCCTGCATGTATCCGAACAAATGAGGTTCAGGAATGTTTTGATCTCTGTGCAGAGACTGAAATTATTAAAATTACATATCACTGGCCTTGAAGACATTTTGATATTAATGTTTGATAATAAATGAGTGGCTGGGCTGGAAAAAATAAACCATGGGAGTTAGAAAAGAGTGAAAAATGTCACCCTGAATGCCAATTTAGAAATATTAGCTGCTCAGTTGTAAAAGAGAAATGTGATCCCATCTGAGGGAATACATTCATTTCATTAAATAAATTAGATTTAAAGGCAGACAAGAAGCATTTGAAATGCAGCAGTCATTACTGACGTCACTGTTACTGCCCCCATTAGGCCATTTAATGTAACTCCTGAGGCATTTTGTGACACTACTGGAGACTTTACTGCTGCATTTATGGATTCTCAGTTTTATGCTGTGAATGGACTTGTTTCTGTAGCACCGCAACACTTTCCTTCTGTTTTTAAAGTACATATTCTCATTTTATTCATTATTTGAATCGATTCTTATTTTAGTGATTTATAGGTTTTATTCCTGCGATTTTATTGTACGTGATATTATTTTATGTAAAGCACTTTGACTACCTTGGGGTATTAAAGGGTGATTGATTGATTGATTATTTGGCGACAAATCATATCGATGATGATGATGGAGAAATAGTTTTTTTATATATGTTGACAAAGGCACACATTTTGCACACAGTGACCCTGTGGTGACGTTACTGGGCTCTGACCTCCACAGCACTGTTTTGTCATATAGACAGCTATTGCCATGGCAACCGGGAATTAGCACCCTTGGATACCAGAGTCTCCCATCATCAGCTGTGCTCATTTCTTCCTCACCATTGTTCTTGTTTGACACACACTTTCCTCCTCATCCCTCTTACGTTTCCTCAGCCTCTCTCTCTTCGCGCTCATGGCCGCTGATTGGTCCGTGGTACCAACACATCCTCTGTCGCTCTTAATTGCCATTCTCTGTGTGTGTTTCATCAATTCCTCCTCATCCGAGGAGCCCACATTTGATCCCACGACAACAGATGCTGCGTCTTCCGCTCTTCCTGTGATGCTTGCTGCTGTTTCTTGAGGCCTCATCATGTTAAACGGATCAATTAGAATCAGCAGAGATCCTCTCTAAGCTAATGTTAGCTGCCCTGCCCACTCCCTCACTCACCCGTTGTCTTTCCAACTGTTGCCAATAATATTCCAGATGGACATGTTGGCTAAAACTATTTAGGTGTTGCCACAGCAACTGGTTATTGTATTTTTAGGTATTAACAAAGTAAGATGCAGGTTGTTGTGCGTGGGAGCTTGACTTGACAAATTAGGAAGGACCTGTGTGCACAAGTCCACCACAGAAAGGGATTTGTTTTCTTTGTCGTCGCTTTCAGATTTCCTCTGATCCCTGTGCGTTGAACTCAAAAACCGCTCAACCTAACAACACAAGTGTAAATTCCCTCCATTGTTCCAGCCTTAATTCTTCCTCAGCGCTCTGACAACCAAGGGATTTTACATTCACATTCACCGTCAATACTTCATTAATTCTTTCTGTGCAACTCCCTCACTCCCTTTGCTCTCCCTTTTATTACAGTTGAACTGACGTTTCTTGTGGTGGACACTGGGAGGAACCAATCTTCAAAATGCCCGTGGCAACATCCAGCTCTGACTTGGGTAAGTGGCTTGGTTTCTCTATGATGAGGGCATCTGTGTGTGCGTGTGTTAAAGAGCAGAGGGAGGAGATACTAAATGGTTTGCTGTTATCGCAGCACACATGACATGTATCTCATCTACACATTCTTATGTGACTTAATGAGCTGGGTAATAGAGCGCTAAAAATCCATCCTTTGATCAGTCACGCCTCAAAAGATTTCCTGTTGCATCCTTCCATGTCCACTAGTGTGCACATGCTTCTGCATTGTTGTATGTATGTATGTATGTATGTATGTATGGGATATATGGAAGATGCTTTATTTTTAATTGTTAGTTTCTTAAATAACAGCTTATACGGTTTGTCACTCGTCAAGGCTGTGAGGGAAAAGGAAATTTTAAGTGAAGACATAAAGGCGTTGAGTTTGGCATTTCACAGCAGTCAGTGCAAAATTTAATGAACTCCAATTACTGAAAACTTTCACTGTGCAAATCCTATTATATCTACTCTGGTTAATAAAATTAACCCCTGGATGAGTAATATTGTGGTATATACCTTAAATAACTGTCTTGTGCAAATGTTTCCATGAAATAGCTGGAATCCAGTTTAACACATTGTCATCATTGAGGTAATACGCACACTGTGACCTGTTGTCGACATTACCCAAGTGTTTCCAAGACCCAGAAAATGTGTTTAAACAGTGCTGTCATTGTTTAAGTTTATAACAGACCTTTTAAAAACGATGACAAAATTCCGAATATTTGCTTTGTGCCTGGTTCACACCGGCCTCAACTCAACTGTCAGCTGTGGTTGAAAAACTCACCCAGTTTCAGTTTCACCTCATCATCAGTCTCATGTCAGAAATCCTTGTTCTTTGGGTACTTTTCACCCTTGTTCTTTCTTGTAGCCAACGTCTGCTGCAGAGAGAATCAGTTTCGTCTTCACACTGGCTCACACATGCCCAGTGCACCTGAATGGTCATGTAACATACAGTACGTACATGCAGATTATATCTGATACAGGCTGAAAAGCACGTCTGGATGCAGATTGTCTTTTGTTTAAAAGTACACTTTTCAAAAAACAATTTCAGTATGGATGTAACTTTAATGAGATGGCCTCCTGTTGGCATCATATCAAAGGGAATTTTCACATGATGTATACCTTGGCAGTGATATCAAAGTTAAAACTGACATTTTTACAGCATTAGAATTATTTTTTTTCTCTTTGTGCCAAAAAATTTGACATTGTGACCTGGCACAAAATAATGATTCCATGCATTTTCTTTTGACACTTGACCCACAGACAAAAAAAGATTAAAAAGCCATGGCCAGATGCCATGACTAATTAAAAGCAATAGGTATATTGGTTGCAGTGGGCCAAGTGTGGAAGTCATAGCTAGTTTTTGAGTATGCTATAATAAAAAAGCAGCAGTCAGCTGCTGGATAGAGGCAGTAAAGCAGTTCCAGTGGAGAGTTAAAATGAGTGTGGGGTTTCTGTTTCGTAATGGGCTGTCAGTCAGTCTTGATGTCTATTCTAGCCCTGGGCTAGAGTCGAGATCTGTGGTGCTTTTAGTAACGCACAGCAAATTATTTCTCTAAACCAATTCATGTCCTCTTTTTTCACATTCTAAAGGAGGCATTTTCAGCAAGCCTATTTTCTGCACAAAAAAAGGTTAAAGAGGGGTCAGTTTTGATTTGAAGCAGTAAGATATTTTACAAATGTCAGTGAAGTTCCTGCAGTTATGAGCTGGAAGGATGAATATAATCTCCAATGTTGTCTGTGTTTCTCACATAAACTATATAAAAGTGGACTTAGTCTTCCGGTTGCAAAACAAATTCCTATTGTGAGGTGATTTGACTGGCGTCGAAATGTCACCTGCAGCCAAGCACCTTTTGGACAATACCAGCGGTCAGTCTCACCGGTGTCCATTCATATGTGCTGTGCTTTATCATCTATTTTCCTCTAAATGGGGACATAATTTGGAAATCTGGAAATTTGACATCTATTGAAGAAGACCTGACACCTTTTCCCCATAGACTTTCATTCAAATGGAGTTCTTTTTTGCAACCAGTCAATGGTTTCTACCTGTATCTGCGATGTCACATATAAATGCTCATCACTGATGCAATCCTCCTTCCAACAAGTCAGCTTTTTTCCTGCTCTTTCCTCCGTTAACCTCCACAGGAAAGGAGGGAAAATCATCTTTTCCTCTTACTCCTCCTCCTCCTTTTCTTGGTAAAGCATAATACACTCCCCCCCCACGTTACGCACATACACCTTCTTTTGCTCATGCACACAACGCTCTCTCATCTGCATTCATTCATGCAGAGGAGAAAATGCTCAGCCAGGCATAGCTTATACACATTCATGTCAAGAACAGGTGGAGAGAAGGGGAAGAACTAGGAGTCGTTTTTGGCAGAAAGAAGAGAGACTCGGGATAAGATAGGGAGGGAGAGAAGGGAGAGGGAGAGAGAGAAAGAAAGAAAGAAAGGTAGATTTCTCAGTCTGCCTCTGATACTGTATTGGGTGTGTAACTGAGCACGGCAGTCAGGTGCTGTTCACCATGGCTGGCAGTCTGTTTGGAAGGCTTTCCCTTGAGGACTCAGCCAACTCCCTGGAGGGCCTGGAACTCAAGCTGGAAGGAGAAGGTAAGAGCACAGGTCTCTGCCTACTAGGTGTGACAATGGGATGCAGGATGATTTAAAATCAAATAAGTTCTCAGTCTGTGTGTTTTGTTACAGTTTAGGTAGAAGGTGCCGGACAGGAGTTGAAATCTAAAGATTGAATTATTTAAAGTGCAACTAAGCCGGCAACATGCTTATGCACATGTTGGCGACTGAGGACTAGCTGGTGTTTCCTATTCGTGATGATGCATCTGCTCCGTGCATCTTTCAAACCTTCAGTCAGTGTGTGATGAAGATGAGCGGAGACAGATTGAGACCTAGGGCAACGTGTGATGCACAGTCTGAGAATCTGAGACAGCAGACTACAAAGACAAGACATAAAAAGACAGCATGGTGCTTCTAAATATTCACTAAAGGAAATCACTGTATTTCCAGAGTGAAAATATGCCAACGTTCAACTCACAATGAAGAGCCTGGTCGTCACATTGAAAGCCATACAGTTAGAGTAGAGAGACAGAAAGATGGACTTTGAGCTTTTACAAAGAGAGGAATAAAAGCCGTTATAACAGCACAAATCTGTATAAAGGGACACACTGTATTTTCTGTATTGAATGATAAATGCACAGTGAAAGTTTGCTCACAGCATGGAATAGGAAGCGCCATACATCCAATTCATAATTGATGCAGTTCATTAATATTGCAGAGTTGCATTCTACAGAGTAATATGTTCACAGTATGCCTCCGTATCTATTCATGTACTGTTATTTGCTCACATCATTTCACATGTGCTTTGACCCATTGTTTGTGAGTCCAGTTGAACTAATATAAAAGCTCTGTTGGATTATGGAGAAGAAGAAGTGAAGCAACTGTTTGATGGTGTCATGTTTAATTTGTCAAGATTTGAGGACTAGTGTGGGGAAACATCATTGCCAATTCTGTTGCATGTCACACACTCTGCAAAGTTGCAAGACATCTTCTGCTCTGCAATGTAGCAAGACAACACGGCGGTGACAGCCATAATAAATCACATTCACTGTCAAGGCATTTTTATTCTGCCTGTCACTGCAGTGCATGTGTGTTTGTCTGTCTGTGTGTTTGTGTGTAAGGGAAGGAGAGCGAGAGACAAAGAGATAAAGTGATGGTTCATGGTAAGTGTGGGGGGGGGGGCGCTCATTCACATGCAACGGTGTTCTGAGCAGAGACAGCACGCTTGAAAAGTGTTTGACTCACAACCTTCAAATCATTCATAGCCTCTCTCTCTCTTCACACAGACAAACACACACACACAGTTTCACCGTACTGGACCTTCCTTCTATCTGTGTGTCCACTGGACTAATGAAGTAGTGTTCAAACACAGATGATGGATCATTGAGTACAGTGTGTTGGTGGGATTAGTCTGTCAAAGATAATCGCTGGGTTTTAACAGAATGGGACATTTTAATTCTGCTCTGGCTGAGGGTATTGAGGGTTTACTGTATTTCTGTGACACTGGCAGTTTGTTTCTTTCATTAACTGCAACAAGGAAAAACAGTTCAAAGTTAAAATGTTTGCCAGTCCATAAACTGTGTTTTTTTTTCTTCAATATTTCCAAACCAAACTTCTGACTGCAGTGATTTCTCAATCTGACTCTTCTGTCATGGTGTGAGGTGTAATGGGAGCTGTTGTCCATTTGCAAAATGTCAACAAATATCACAAGTGTTGTCTCCAGCGGTGACCTTCAGCCAGCTAATACGGCGATCCAGTCCACACCCATGCACTGCCAAGCATCACCATGGCGATAGGGTGGTTTAAATGGCGGCTTTTAAGTCTCTCGTTCAGCTGATTAGTTGAGGGTTTGAAGTATTTCCCCCAGAAATGTGACCTATCATGGGACAGTCAAGCACACTGCTGTCACAGCAGAATGTAACTGACTTTGTTCTAGGAAACATTAAAATCAAAGGATAAGTCATGAATCTTATCAGCCTAATAAAAAGTATCCTGCATTTACATTTACTTAAAATGATATAATAAATGACTTTATTTCAATATGTGTCAACAATATTTAAAAAAAAAAAATTCTTTGCTACTGATATGATGAAGCCTATTGAAGTAAATACAAATACTTAAGGACCCTGTTGCCTTTATAACCCCTGGTTTTTAGGCTGTATGAACAAAAACACTTGGTAGAAAACATATTTTAAATGGAGGGTTTTGGTAATGATAATAAAAATCATGCATAATTTGTTAAAGAACTGTTGGCACTTTAGAAAACATGATTTCAGAATGTTGTATTTAGAAAATGGATTTATTTAACCGTAGCAATTAGCATTGGCTTTGGTTGAAGGGCGTCTTGACTTAAGTGGCGTCTTTCACAGTTTCTTTTATTGTCGCTAATAACATCCAAAAAGTGTCTGTTCTATTCAAAAGTGCTCAACATGGTGGGACTTGAAGTAGCTAAATGGAATTCAGCCATTATTAACAGTTCGCATGATTCAATGCTGCTTCATGAAACTAGGCTTCCTGTTATTGTTTTGATTGAAAATAATTTACAGGTTTTTTTTTGATGGCTAAAAAGTCCAAAATACATAGACACATAGATTTACATAGACCACACTTTATGAAGACTGTGGTGCTGTGGGTAGACCCTGGATGACTTATTTGTCCATTACACAATGGATGTGCCCACACAACATTCTCTGTACTTGTCAAGAGCCTGCTTGGTTTTGTATTTATCTTGACACTTGTTGAGCATAACTTTATCCTCATTTACCTGTGACATGTTCTGTTTGTGCACTGTTATCTGAAAAAAACTCCTGTATATATATTATGATAATAATAATAATAAAGCAACCATTTTCTAAGGACAAATTAATCATATACTCAGATTATAAATTAATCGGTGTATATATATGATTAATCAGTTCTGGTATGTGCCAAAATGGGATACAGTGAATCCAGAGTTCTGCTTGGACATTAATCTTTCTCCTTCTCAGGGATTGATGGTAATAATATTTGCTGAAGAGCAGGGAGCAGAATCACAGCTAAGAGAATCCTTAAAGCACTTAATAATTTCAGTGGAGCCTCATGAGTGTTTAATACTTCGAGGTGACTCTGGTCATTTGCGTTTCAACATCATCACCACGATGTTGTTTTCTATCACTAAAGAAAAGTAAGTAAGAATGGGAATGTAGTGGGGGAGAGGTCTGCTCAAGTATTATGCAGTCTTTTCATAGAACAAAGCTGTTTTTATTCCTTCACAGTTACTTTCTGCACAATGAAAAGCTTCACATTGACCTTCTCCACTTAAAGTGCCAGGATTAATCACTGCCAGGACTTGGCTGGGTCTAACTTTCATTCTCTGTTTATATAATATTATAACTTTCTATCTGTGAAATCAGTCCATTTTTCAAATTTAAATGTTTTGTAATGCAAGGTAAAATAAATGTGATATTTTGGACTAAAAATTGTTTCTCATTGTTAACCGAAATGTGCCTGTTAAAACTGGGCTAAAATGATTAAACATAGCGCAGTTCAGTATGGCTAAGAAGTTTTAGTAACTTAAATACTCTACATTTATTTTTCTGACATTGTCACATATTCTGCCAGGCTTCTTATTCTCTCTTTTTTAAAAAATATGTAGACTGAGCAACTTTACTTTTTTATTATGTGTAAATAATAAATTTAAAGTCATTGTTTCATGATTGCAAATCATGATTGGCCAGAAAATGGGGGTGGAAAAAGTCACCTGTACACCTCCCCTGACCCCCTGAGAATCCAGCATGGAGAAAGACCCACCCAACTGCATCTTCTGCATCACCTATGTATTTTTCACCCTCCCTTAGCTCCAGTCTCCATCCTCTCCCCAACTGCCACTCCATAGCAACCAACAGCCTTCACTAAGCGTTGGCTGAGCTTGTTGTTCGCCACTGTGCTGTAACCACAAAAAAATAACAACCCAGATTTACGTTAGGCTGCCTCCATGACATTGAGTTTAATTGTAACAGTCCTTGGAGGTGGACTGGCTCTCAGGTGAGAGTTTAATGGAGAAAACAACCTTTAATTTGGTTTTCTTGCGATTACATGTGGCAAAGAAGCTGTTATTCTGTTATTCTTTGTCGAGCTGTGACGCACAAGGTCACCACAATGTGTTAGTATTGCAAACCTTAGTTGAATGACACACAGTTGCTCTCTCCCCATTTTAGTCACCTGGGGACTTTTGGATTTAGTCATGATTATTTATCCACTCTACTGGGACCCCTTTTCTCCTTAAATCCAGAGGACACAAGCTGTTTTCAGACATGCCCCCGAGGTCTTGACATTTTCCGAAAATTGTCTGTAGACTGTCTATAGAAAGCGGATGTCCTCAAAAGTTACTCCGGACATTTTCCAGAACTTCTCATTCCACCCTCCAAATCAAATATCTGGATAATGTCCAAGTCGTGTGAGAACACTGCAGGAAAAGCTCTGGATAATTCTCAGTGAGCGAGTGGCCGAATGTTTGGCCTCCTGCATGCTTGAGCCAAGTGCCACCTCATATCCTGGATGTTCCTGATATTTCTTGGTTTACATCTTATCCAGGCAATTTCACATACTGTATGTGGCAATCTGTGGAAAATTTCCCACAGTTCATGTGTGAAAACAGCTAGGCAGGTGCAATGAAATAGTGGGGAAAAACATCAGCTGTTCAGGTATGAAAATAGCTTTAAATGTGCACCATTCCCCCTGCAATAGTAAGCGCTGTAGTACATGACATGCATGTCACTGGTCCTGACATTCTGCTTCAATCCCTTTGTGTGCTCTTATGCTTTCGCCTGCTTAATGGAATTCTATGGTATGGTATCAAGTTACAGAGAATAATGTGGGGAATTTAGACTCACTGAAGCAAAAAACAACTTCCACTTGACTTCACCTCTCAACAAATGTCTTAGGTGCTTATACGAGCAGATGAAGAGAAATCAGGGATAAAAACAAATAAATAAATAACCAAAACAGTTGGTTGGTTCCAGCGTACAGTTTTGCAGGTTTATATAAGGGAAGGAGGCTGGCTTTGACAGTGGCAGTATACAAGATGAAATGCTCCACCTGAATCCTAATGGCATTACTTCTAATAGAAAGTTGAAGCTTGATAGGAAATAAATAAAGCAGTATCGTAGCTTAATGTTTAGACCTCTTCCTGTGTGAACCTTTCACCTTCTCAGCCAGTCCACTGTTGTCTTTCCTTTGAAGCATGCAACAACATTAGGGTAACAGCTCTATTTATCTATGTAGAGAGAAGAATGGGAGCAAGAAGTGAGAAGGAGGACAAGCTGGATTTTTAATAATCCTTATGAATAATAGAAGGATCCCAGGCATACTCAGCACTGGAAAAATGATTTTTATTCTTCACTTCTTTTCTCACTTTTCCTTGATCCTTTCCACATAACGTCAAGTCACAGGCTGTCTGTATACAAGTCGAGCACATTTCTTCCTCCAGATGTTTCCTTAAAGAGAAAATTATGAGTTTAGGTAAACATAAATGGAACCCATGAAAATAAAAGTAACAATGAGGAAAAGTGGAGAAAAAAAATTCCACATGGTGACACAGAGATAAGCTGAACTTAGGAAATGTGCCAGTGTGGCTGCAGCAGCATCCGCTGCCACCACCGTTGAGCCTGCTGGTGTTATAGTCTCTGCCAGGCACAGATCTGGTAACTCCTGTGATGGAGCAGAGCTGGTGTTAGAGGGGAAACAGAACAACAACACAATTTCACTGCACAAGACGTGTAATAACCTTATTATTCAGTAGAGGCCAGGTTAAGGTCCTCTTCGTCTGGCCTTCTCGTCTTTATAGCTTTATCTTTTATGTAAAGCCATAATTGGGGTGTGATCTTTATGGCTTTTATGGCTACACATTAAAAGTAGAGATACTTCAATCCCAAAAATAGCTCTCTAATAATTTTTAATATATCTCTTAGCTCATCATTTTCTTTTTCAGCTCTTGTCTTGAAATCTCCCGCACAGCTCTGCTGAGCAGTAGGAAAATTAAACTCTTGTCAAACCTGAACCGCACACAAAAACATCACACCTTTTGTTTACTATGTCTGAAACTGAAACTCACACTCTATACTGTTCAAATGTACAGTCTTAAGTTACACTTCAGGTTTTGGGCTTGTTTGTTTTTGTTGTTTTTTTTTTTTTTGAAGTTTCGGTGTACGGGGTACGAACAAATATTCATCCACTTAACTCAAGGCTACCCTAATAAAATATGTGTTGCATGAGTCCACAGTATCTTAAGAATATGTCTGAGACTTTACTGTATCTGGCTGTTAGACACCCTTGTCCATCTGGAAAATAAAGTTTGTGTTGCTTTGTAAATCGCTCACTGCCCTCACCTAAGTCCATAAAGAAAATTTATGATTTTACATCACGCCACTGCTCGATCCTCTGCTGCCTCCATCACTAAATTCAGATGTGTTATTTTGTGACTGTGGTGTTTGGAACTTTTTTGTCTAGATTTATCCAAGTAACACAAACTTACTGAACAAGGCAGCAGTAGACTAGCAGCTCCCGTGTCCCTGCCAGCTTAAAAGCATTCATTTTCTTTATGGATGTTGGTGGGGGACAGTGAGCAATTTACAAGCTTCAGTTTCTTGCAGGAAAATGCTGTCTGACAGGAAGAAAGAGAGAAAATCATAGATTTAACCCAGCATGCCTTTTTTAATCAGGTGAGCCTTTTGTTAAGTGTTTAAAATCTGTTTTTCTCGTGTCCTCTGTGAGAATGAGCCTCCCCGTCTAAGGCTGGTCCTTGGTACCGGTGGTACAACAGGACCATGCGCAGCAAGGTCCAGTTTCCTACAGCTAACTCCTGAAGATGTCTATGACCTGGATTACTGAGAATCTGACATTGAAGTCAGTTCTGATTGTCTGTCAGTACCTCATACAATCACACTTCAAAAAAACCTTTTGTTTGTTGGTTTGTTGTGCTGGGTTGTGTTGTGTTGTAGATTCCACGGGACAGTATTTTATTGTGCACCCTGGCTTTCCAGATCATACTTCATCCTGCTACTGTCCTCTGCAAAGATGATTAAAACAGACTCACAGAAAGCATTTATTTTTCCAGCAGCCAACTGTTTGGACCCTTTGCCTCCCAGTAAAGACATGAAAACACATGGTGTGATTCATGTAGGAACTGTGGTGGATCACCACTCAATAAAAGGTTGTTTTTTTTTAAAGCTTTGGAAACAAAAGCCTTTCTGTCTAAATTAAGAGAAACAAATGTTCCCTGCTTGAGAGGAAAGTGCCTTCTCTTCTGACTGTCACAGATGCTCTAATTAATCTGCTGGCTGGTGATATCAATGTGTTTGGTTCCCTCATCTGTCAGTTCTGTCGCTGAAAATGCTTTGAAGCTGACTAAACTGAACCTTCCATTACCTCCACTGAATTGATGACACTGTCGGGAGATTGTGTTTGGCGATGTGGTTTCATTTTATATGCATGTCTGTCTGTGCATATTCAGTATTTCCTTATGGGCATACCACCAGAGCTGCTGCATGAACTGGGCAAAGAAGGAAAAACAAAGAAATCCGGTCATTTAATTTGTGTCATATTCATTTTTAGTCCTTTCCAGCCTCTTAACTGTATTTTATTGCAGGGATCTAGACTGATAACCATCAAAATTGTAGGAATATTTATTCTTGCAGCAGTTTTTGTGTGTATGAACCGTATGTGGGAGTGAGAGGAAGTTTGAGAGCTGTGGGAGAAAGATACTGTTGTGTCTGTCAGACTTGAGTGGAGGATAAGCGAATGAGGTTAAATTGCTCGGGAAAAGATGTGAGGCAGCTCCCTCTTCCTCTTCCTCTTCCTCCCTCACACTCGCTTGTTCTCAAGCCCATGTGAACTCATGTAAATGTGCTCTGGGTTCCTCGTTCTCTTTCATTGAGGTGATCCATTCCGTGTGTTCCTCACATGAAACAGCAGAGTAAGAGGAGTGAAATAGACTGAACAATTTTTCCTTTCTTTCTCTGTGTGTAGCCATGCATCAGGCCTTGGACACACTGAGTGACAGCACAAGCTCCACAACTGCCAATGACCTGGATCTCATCTTCCTCAAAGGCATCATGGAGAGTCCAGTGGTGAGAACAACTTTTATGCCGTAAATATGCTTTAAATTGCAGGATGAAATGTGTGGGTTTTTAAATGGTAAGATGAGTGAATGAGGAAGAAAACCATTTTCAATGTTGATAAATTACAGTTAGACTGCACCTACACAGTTGATTTTTACTAACTTGGACGCAGTTTGATTTAAAGTTATCTCATGCATGCAAATGTGCAAAATGAAAATCCACTCTTGTGTTTCTCTGCCTTTAAATTAAGACTTGTTTCAAAGTGACATGTGATTTCCAACAAATAATATTTTCTTGTCATTTTGCATGCACAATGAGAGGTTTTTATTGAAATATTACGAAATGGAAGTGCAAAATTAACCACCATTTGAAAAGTGGTTTTTATGCTCATAGTAATTACCAGAAATGTGTCATTAACATTTTAATGTTCCACTGTCATTATTTCCTCATAAGTTGAGGCTGTGGCAACAAAATTTTATGAGAACTGGACTGTAAAGACACAATCAGCAGAGCAGAGATGTTACTGACAAAGTTGCATAAACTTTGATCACAAGCAACTAAACACAGCAGGTTACTTTAAGTGCTGCATGCTGCGCATTGGAGCTTGGTGAAATGTCTGGGTTTCAGTTTTTATTGATCAGTTTGTGCAACTCTCTATGTGTTTCTCAAACGGTGGTCGTCATTAATATTGGTAACACTATTAACGGAGAAATTACAGCAAAGATGTCCTTTTTTTCCCTGACAAGCGCTGGTGTAGTTATTTCAAAGACTCTATAAAACTTTATTCAAGATGTTTTACCTTAAAACTATGTGAAAGCAGCAGATTGACAGTCAGCTGTTTAGGCTTGTGTCACCACAACTGCTCAGTAAAGCTTTTATCTGGAGTTTGAAAGCCTAAATGATTTAGACAAGTTTAATCTCTGCATCGGATTGTTTTCCTCAAGACTTAATTGAACTGTTCAGAAGTATCTTTTTTGCATAAAAGAAGACGATAAAAGTAAATTCCACACTTCACCTCGTATAAAGTCCCTTTTATGAAACCAATCCCAAAGAGTTTTTCCTATTTATATACAAGTGATGTGTTTGTTACACAGTATAAGAACTCGGCGTCCCACAACATCTCACATTCTTTTTCTCCTGTCACTCATCCGTCTTCACGTCTTGCCAAGAGCAGGTTCACACGTCTCTTAAAAATGTTTTTCAAAATGGGAAAATAGAAAAAAAAAAATACACTGCTGCAGAAGTATGCACTAAAAAGAGGCATAGATGCAGTTCATATACTTATATTTATACATAATTTTCCTTTTTTCTTCATGCTGACAACTGTCGTTAGCATATTTGTCTCTTTAAAGTTACACAGTCGGGGTTATTTGAGTTGTAGTGGAAGCAGGTCTCGCAGGAGATGCACCAGTCTGTAAAGAGCCGCACAAGATCGTTCAGTTGTCCAGAGGCAGATGGACAGTCCACCCAAAAACCTCAGCTTCAATCCTTATTTCTCTTTCTCTCTCCTTCTCTTGCTTTCTTTGTTTTTGATTTCTTTGATATTTTGGGCTGATGCATCTTTCCTCTGCCGAACACTGTATACTCTTCAGTGACCTTTATTTATTTAAAACAACACAACTGATTTTCACTGGAGGGTGGAGTACGGGCCATTACTTTTGTAGTGGATATGATTTAAAGGGTGGATACAGGAGCTCTTTTCACTTCCTTTAAGATAATGTGATAATGTGTGCCATCATTTTAATGAATGTCTTAAGAAATTACTTCTTATAATCAATAAAATCAGATATACTGCGTGTGGAATGAGCATATCTAGGTGTGGATCAGGATAACAATTCAGATTTTAGTGCTGGAATATGATACTATATGCTCTCTGAAAAAGCTGTGATGAACTTAAAGGGGTGGAACTGTGCAACATTAAAATACAGACACTACTTCCTCCACCTTTCTGTTTTCCTGTGTTTGGTGGGGCTGGCCTTTATCTGTTCACACTGCTGGCCATTCAGGCTACACAATTAATTGCAAAATAATCCAAATCGTAATGTGATGCAGTATCCACTGCAATTTTTTTGTTGGGGATAATACTGGTTAAAACAACATGAGGAAATTGTGAAGCCGAAACACATATGATTTATTATTATTATTATTTTATGATTTGGATGTTTTTAATCATGAAAATGACTATTGAGATGCAAAAACAATAAATGATACCAGTCATGAAACATCGCAATAATCAGTCCAAAAATCATGGTATGGCTTTTTTTTACCCTGATAGAAGCAAGTGAATTGTGCTGATTTCACCACACAATAGAATGATGTTTCATGAATTTGTATGAAGATTAGGCTCCTGGTGAGCTGATATTGGGAACAGCAGTCATCACAGCTTCCTCAGTGCTCAGTTAATATCACTTACGACTGTTTGATTGGCTCTGTATCTCACTGAGCAGCGAGGACTGTTGTGGCATTTAGAAAATGACCTGACACATGCTTTTAGTTATGCACCCTGAGGTTTTAACTCCAGTGTCTGAGCATCACATTTTATCCATTCAAACTGTAAAAATAGTAAAATAGTGCTATTTGGCCTCCCAAAAAATAAATTCTAGCGTTATACAAAATAATTTAATTATGTGCTGAGCGAGGAAAACTTGACAATTATTACCCTATTCCCTGCCACTTATTGATATTTTGCTAAAAACAACAAAAAAATCAAGCATAAAAAGCTTGTGTTTACATCCAGCGAAGCATCATCAAACGTTGCCCACAAGCATGATTGAATAGTAAAAGGAAAGAAACAAAAACAAAACAAGGATCTAAAAATCCAAACAGCTAAAGAGTTTGCTGTTCAGTCAAAACAGTGAAATCTGTAACCATCTTGTGTGTATTTAATTCTGAAAGTATTTAGATCAAGACATCAGTCACTGTCACAAAGACCATGGAAAGACATGAAACTAGATGAACATTATAATTTTATTAACAACACATTGGAGCAGAATAAAAGTGTATGAGACGAGTGGAAGGGGGAAATGTTACACTTTTTTTTTTTTTGTTTTATAAAAGACGCAGTCAAGTAGACACAGAGGGACTTAACCCTCCTCCTGCTGGTGAAGAAGGACAAATGACTGTGACAGGCCTGAGAACTCACAGGATGCAGAACTACCGACGTGAGACGAGACTCTTCTCAGGCAGGGAGATTAACAGTGCTCGCTCCAGACTCAAATCGCTGCAGTCACCCAGTCAGTTATTTCGTTTGGCTTTCCAATAACACCTGGAAGTTAAGGAGCATGACTCAAGTGACAGTGACTGATGAGCAGAATTGACTAGTTAGAGACACCAAACACTCAGCGACATGGAAAATCTTTATTCTTTTCATCTCTTCAAAATAGGGATGTACGAAAATATGGCTACACTGTACTACAAGTATTGCAATATTTTATAGCGTGATAATTTGATAATTCAAGTAATGTGGAAATATTCTTACAGTGGTGTAAATAGGCTGAGCAAAGTCAGCGGCAGTCTTTTTTATAAGTGGCAGATTTATTCCCAATAAGATAATTTACTCTCTCATCATCTGCCTGTTTCTCACATGTATTTTAAGATAAGGATAAGATTTTTCTTTATTGTCCCACAAAGGGGAAATTCACATTGTTGCAGCAGCAAAGTGGGTAGTGACAAAACAGATTGCTGTTACATGATAGCTATGATATATGATGGAGAGTGTGGAGTGATCATGCAATCGCAGGCTCAAACCTGTGTGTGCTACGTTCTCTAAATGGTGGACAGTTAGATCTTGATGTCTAAGCAGTGTAATCAGGTTACAAAGATGTAACGCCACGCCAAACGAGCAAAGTTCCTCTGTTGTATTGCAACACGGCCGAAGTTCTCTGTGTATATGTGTGTATAATCCATGTGCAAATGGATTTCCTGTGCAAATGCCTATGTGTATTTTATGTGTAGGAAAATTTGTAAATAAGGAACATGAGGAATTTGTAAATATCTATTTGTGTGTGCATGTAAACTTGAGCACCATATCCTGTTTCTCAGCAGGGATTCTTCCTCTCTTCGTAAACAAACAAACATCTCGGCTCCCAGTGTAGCAGTGAGTCCCACCAGATATATTCCATGGTTTTGCAAATGTGAAACTTCAGATACGGCACAAGATCACTTGATGTGCAGCTACAGTACAAATAGCACTTCTGTAAATAATTTCATTTGCAGGTGGTTTTTGTCAAACTATAATTAATTATTGGGTAATTAAGTCTTGTGAACTTTGTCAGGTTTGAACTGTTTGTAAAAATGTCTAATTGACTGGTGACTTTTTATATATATATACATATAAAAAAAAATAACACAGAGTACTCCTTATTTTAACTTGACTGGTTCATGATGACGCAGAAACTGAGGTGGTAGCTGTCATTGTACAGTATGAACATTTCAACACATTCTTTTACAGAAATGCAACTGAAATATCACAACCCAGAGCCAAGTTTTTTTTAATCAAAACCAGACAGAAAGCATTTAGTTTCTTTCGTGTATCTGTGAATTTATAGCAGAAGCTGCTTTCCAACAGGCAGAAATCATCTGCCCTTGGTTGTAGAAGAGCAGTAGGTGAAAGATGAATGTTCTCTGAAATATTAATGCTTCACAGCAGACTCACACGAGAAAAAGAAAAAACCTACAGAGCCAAAGAATTGGATTTTGTATCTTTCAGCCTGGTTTCATAAGAGCAGGCTGTGTTGTCTTGGCAGGGCCAGCAAGAAGCAAGATTTCTTTTTGCTTTTATTTTGGTATTTGTTCCTGTTATTACATGAATCAAATCAAACAGACTTGGACAAGTCAGAAAACATTCCATTATTCCCCAGCTACTACAGACTCACTGCTTACAGAGAAGTTAATGGAACTACAAGTTTTAAAAATCTTTTACTTTTTATAACCTATAAAGCAGAGACAGCATTATTAGGAAATCAAGAAATCATAATTTGTGATGGCACATGTTAATCTAAGTAACAACTGTTTTCTGTTTATTAAATCTCAGGCCCATGAGCGATTTGAGGAACCCAAACTCGAGGCTGTGAGAGAGAACAACGTGGAGCTGGTTCAGGACATCCTCAAAGAGCTTAGTCCACTCACACAGATTAGCCAGGCGGCTGACGAGCTGGTCCGCATCCTGAAGGAACCCCACTTCCAGGTGTGGAGGACGGGACTTATATCAGTCAACTGTAGCTGTATTGCAGTCAATGCACCCTGCGACATTAAAGCACAGACCATAAACTGCTTATAAACATGGATGTGGTCTTCTAGTTGCAAAACAGACTCCTGTTGTGAAGCTGCAAGATCTGTGATTTGACCTTAGGCATATCAGACGTAATATACTCATATTTTCCTCTTAATGGGAATATTGTTTACAAAACTGACATGCTCTATTCAAGAAGACCTCAAACTAGCAACTTGGAACATTAACTCTTCAGGAAAATGTATAGTAATGTTATAAATCAAGTTAGAAGATGGCTAAGTGCTACTTACTACTACTACTGCCTACTTCCTAGGCTTCACTTTTCAAACAGGACGACTATGTCCATTTTTATATACATTATACAGTTAAACCATGTAATTTGTGAGCATGTTGTTATTATTATTGTTGTTATTATATTCATCTGTCGTTCCGCTCTCAGTCTCTCCTGGAGACCCACGATTCTGTGGCGTCCAAAAACTACGAGACTCCGCCCCCCAGCCCCTGTTCATTCATGGATGCAGCCCTCAACAACCAGCCTGTGCCTCCAGACGCAGTCAGGATGGTGGGGATCCGTAAGGTGTCTGGTGAGCATCTGGTAAGTCCGTTCGGTCAAAAAAAAGCTGCACAGTGTGACTTGCACAGTGGAATAAACTCATGTCCTCAATGTAACAGGAAGATGTTGTAGCACTGTTTTAGTGGGGAATGCGTCCAATTTGTGTTGCTTTAAAGTAGAAGCTATTTATTTGCACTAAGCTGACATGTTAATTTTTTTAAACCATGGACCAGGTTATCTAGCGTGCTTTACCAGCAAACTCTCTCTGCTGCCTGTTAGTAGTCACTCATAGGTTTGTGAGGGGCCATTAGAAAAGTAATCAGGAATGCTATCACCCTGCCAACTAAGCATATTCAAGCAAACACACCCTGAGGTGTTTCTTTATCTTTGCTTAAGTAACTTCATCACCCAGCCAGTGCAGTTTCTATTTGTTTAGAACACTTAATTGAACCCTTCAAGTCTTCTTATTCATCCTCTCCTCTAGTTCTTTACAGCAGGTGGCATCCATATTGTTGTTTTACTGCCTTCTTCTTCATTTAATCATCCATTGCCTAAATCCTTAGCTGTTTTTTCGGATAGGTTTACGTTCGGCCACTGTTTAAAAGTCGGAACTGCCCACTGTAAGTTCTATGAACCAACACTGAAGACTTTCCTTTTTTGCTGCAGCCTTTTATTAATTCAGATAATTACTGCTGTTTAGTTCATAATTTCAATTCTTTGTTTGACTAATTTCAGTTTCCGTCTAAATGCCTCTTTTTTTGCATGCACTTTATTATGATGCCTTTAATATTTAATGTAAATCCCCTTCAACTGCCTCAGTGTTGAAATATGCTACACAAACAAATTTCCCTTCCCTTGCCTTTAATGTCACCCCACATTGTAACCAAGACTAAACCATTCATTTGATGTTTATGTTAAAAAATAATGTCGATTAGCCTGTAAGGTCGTTTATTTAAACTGCGTCTACTTTCACAGGGAGTAACATTCCGAGTGGAGAGTGGTGAGCTGGTGATTGCCAGGATCCTCCACGGTGGCATGATCGACCAGCAAGGTCTGCTCCATGTGGGCGACATCATCAAAGAGGTGAATGGTAAGGAGGTGGGCAATGACCCCAAAGTTCTCCAGGAGATGCTGAAGGAGGCCAGCGGCAGCGTGGTGCTGAAAATCCTGCCCAGCTACCAAGAGCCACACACACCAAGACAGGTCAGCCATGGAAACACACACACACACACACACACACACACACACACACACACGTGTGCAGCACGGTTAAATCTTTTGCTACTCACCAAAGATAACAGAAGATAGTATTTAAGTTGTTCATTTATATTTGGCTTTTTAAAGACCATTCAAAGTATTTTTTAAATTGACACAAAACAATGAAATGGAAGAAAAAAAAAAAAAACATCAAGTACATGACAAACAGAAAAAATACAACAATATAAGTTTGCAATATTTGAGGTCTGAATTTGAATCTGAACCCACTCATCACTTATAATTCTTTCATTTTACGTAATCACCTGTCAGTTCATCATACCCTCATGAAGGTTTGGAAACTGAAATTCCAAAATACCTACTTCAAAAGGTGACAGTGTGACACATCCTGGCATTGTCTCTGTACCACTTATCATCACAAAACACAACAGTGTGAAAGATAGATGACAAGAAAGGGATTTTAGGCTTAGAGGAATCAATGAAAATTGCTAACACTCTTACTCTCACTTGTGCCCAAGACCCCAACAGATTTGCATTCATAAAATTTGGCTAAATGTGCAGCAAATATCCTTTTGTTATACTTTTGTTAAACTTGTTTTAACACGAATCTTACACAATATTGGTTTAAAGAGTATAATTAGTTTTAAAGGTTACTGTCATTTTCATCAGTTAATAAGTAAACATTTGCTGTCCTCTCTGGTTTCATTCCTGCAGTCTGTAGTGTGTGTGTGCTGTGCCAAGACTTATAATTCAACAGCAGGACTTTGTAGATGACGGTGGCTGTTTGGCAAAGAATAATGTTCTGATTAGACATAAAAGGTCAAAACTTGAAACCTTCCAGTAAGAGGAGAAAGAGAGTGATTGATTCTTATTTTGTCATTTTGATGTCTTATCAAATATTAGTAGGGACTGACGCAGTTCAGTGTTTTTTAACAGCTGAAAAGATCCATGGCTCTCTGGCTGTAACATTGTAGGGCAGCTAATGAACATCAGCTTTATTAGAGTCAGTGAAGGTTAGTCACACAGAAAATGTGCCCCAGTTAATAGAGTGTTCACTATATATATATATATATATATATATATATGGTGTCTATATACACACATATATAGTGAATATATGTGTATGTATAAAGTATTCTTATCCTAAATGTATAAGAATTCATCAGTCTACTGCTTTTTCCATTCTGAGCCACTGTAGAATGGACTCCCATGAAAAATGGTCCAGATACCAACAGTGCCCACAGGATTTTTCTCCCACTGACTTTGATGATCCCTTCTTTAAGTGTCTCAACAACTATGTACTGAAACTATTCCTACAAACATTTGAGCACTAGCATTTGCTGCAGCCCAGAGCACCACTGATCTTAACCACTGCCTCACAGAGCCTGTAGCACTGCTGTAGTTACTGTGTGTTATTGTTTTGATTTTAAATGAACACAAGTGATAAGAGAATTCCTTCAGCCTCCAGGGAGCAACAGTGCAGTCCATCAAATGAAATGACAGCCCACACATTACCAAAAGTGGTGCTGGGACATTATGAGAATAGAATTGAAATTGTTGTAGAACATTTCCAGCTGCCTTTCCTCTCTGCCACGCTGGTTAATCCAGTGGACACTGGGGACATCTTGCAGAAAAACAAAATAACCTCCCTTAACTCCTTCAGTTATTCACTAAAAAGCATATTTTCTGAGTCAGTGCATCTCCACTGGTACATCTCTATACAAGCATTTGGTTTTCCTATGTTTTCTTCATCACATCAGCTGAGTCTACTTGGCTGCCTGTCAAAGATATTAAGAAGTGATTTTTCATTGCTCACACACAATATTGGTGTAGGCGGATGCTGTACTCTTTGAGGAGTTGCGGTGATTAAAGTTGCCAGAAGTTCTCTCTGAATGTAATCCAGCTGTGTGTGCTTCATGCCTGGAGCTCAGCCATGACTTGGTGACTTAACTCAGCTGACAGCTCCCTGTGGCCAATTGAGACTGTGATTGTAAATGTGTGCCTGAGTGCGTGTGTGTCCAATGATACACACACACGCGCGCACACACACACACACACATGCGCAGAGCTGGCAGGTTTTTCTATGGTCATGCATCAGTTCAGTACGAGAAAAGGCATCAAGTGTAGGGGGGAGGGGATGGTTGCCATGGCTACATATTTTGGCTCTCTCTTTCTCTTTATTTCTGTGTGTGTGTCTCTCTCTCTCACTCCGTCTGTCTCTCTGACTCCATGTCCTGTCATTGAGGGGTTGGATGCAGAATTTGCTTTATGAGCTGAATCCTCTTGCCTTGAGATGTTGTGAAAGTGAGCTGACAGATGGAGGGGCTTTAAAATGGGCAAGACTGTTTCATGGTCACATATACACCACAGCAAAAGCAGCACAAGTATATAATCCTGCCACATTACAAAAGCCAAGTGTGGGTTTATTTAGCCTTTATTAATCCTGTTTATGTTTCCTCTTTTCAATGTCATCTGGTTCTTTTAGGCCTTTGTACGATGTCACTTTGACTACGACCCGACTCACGATAACCTGATACCCTGTAAGGAGGCAGGACTGAGCTTCAGGAGTGGTGACATTCTGCAGATCTTTAACCAGGAGGATCTCAACTGGTGGCAGGTCATTACAGCATTCAGCCATTCCACCCAGCCACAGAGTAAACAGGATTGTTTTTATAATGTAATTTATTCACACTGGCTTGTTAAATTGAGCGTTTTCCCTCATCGTAGGCTTGTCACATAGAGGGAGGCAGTGCGGGTCTAATTCCCAGCCAGCTCCTCGAAGAGAAGAGGAAAGCTTTTGTGAAGAGAGATTTGGAGCTCGCTACCACAGGTACACCTCTCAGCAGCACGCAGCAGAGCAGAGAAGCACTTCTCATTATGTAGATCTGAAACAGACTCCTCGCTGCACAAACACACCAGCAACAAAGACAGCATCTGTTCCTCTCCATATCATACAAGCATTTCATCTGGCCGTTCATCCTCCTCTCACCTCTCCAGTCTGTTACTCTGTCAGTGAGCACTGGAGAACTGGTAATGAGCATCAGCATGACTCAGGCAGCCTGATTCCATCTGCTGGTTATTAAGCTACAGGGTCTGACATTCACAAATGTCCCTGCCCGAGAGAGCGCCTTGATTTACAAGTGGTGATAAGACCACAGTTAATACAAAACTGATGAATAATCACCACCTATATGATGTGCAGTGAAAATATGCACTACTCCTTACGGTTTATCTGCTTGGTACTGTGTCCTTAATAGCAACAAAACGTGGTGAGTCATAACCAGCCTCTTGCCCTTCTCTGAAGAAGGAATATGACAGCCCAACTGTACTGACCTTGTAGCTGGGAAGGGCACATCCGTCTGCAGGAACGTGTTCCACATATTATACCAACTGCGAGTACAGTGTGAATAAAATACTTGATAAAATACTAAATAATTGTGCATCCTATTCATTAATTTAGGAGCAATTAACAGTCTATAAAATGCAAATTTACAAATGTGACTTGCCACAGCTTTGTGAGTTGAATTATGAGCTGGACTACTTGTCCACCTTTTTTGCATAAGAGATCCTCAGCAACCAAATTCATACTGTCATACTGAACAGACGGGCAGCAGATCACATAGGCACAGGTGCTTTCTGGCAGCAGACTGGTTGCACTGGTGCATCAGTGTGAGTGCACACTGCCACCCAGTGGTACAGTTTCACTGCAACGCTCATAATCCATTAGAGGTTTCACCTTGTTGAAACTATATGTTTTTATCAGAGGCTTTGATGAAATGGATTTCAGAGACAAGTTGGAGGTTTTATCATGTTTTATGTGTTGCTGTTTGCCTCAGGTCCTCTGTGTGCTGGCATGGGAGGCAAGAAGAAAAAAAAGATGATGTATTTGACCACTAAGAATGCAGGTATAAACATCTGCAACATCACACTTTGAGCTTGAGCTGAGTGAGCTGCAATAGCTCTGCATTTATTGTGTTGATGTCCCTAATCCCTGGTTTCTCCCTAGAATTTGATCGGCATGAGCTGCGCATCTATGAAGAGGTTGCAAAGGTCCCACCCTTCAGGAGGAAGACGCTTGTTCTGATTGGTGCGCAGGGGGTTGGACGTCGCAGTCTTAAGAACAAGCTGCTGGTGTCAGATCCTCAGCGGTATGGCACCACTGTGCCATGTGAGTGCACTAATTCATAATTATGCTAAACCACATACAAAGTCCTTCTATCATACAGTACTTTTTGCCTTTGTTGCACACTGCAAATGTTTTTTGGTGTACTTATTTTCACTAATTAATCTTTATATGTCATCTTGCATTCTAGTAGCTCACTGTTCAATTATTTATGTCAGTTAATGTCTTTATTTACACTATATTAAAAAGCTAAGTCAAAGTATTAAAATTGGAAGTTTCTTCCCTTTAGTGCTACAGAGTGTGATCATCATAAAATAGATACTGATGCATGGTATTCATTTCTATTTTAACTTAATTCCTCAGTCACCTCCAGAAAACCAAAGGTGGATGAGAGGGATGGTCAGATGTACTCTTTCATGACCCGCAGTGAAATGGAGTGTGACATTAAAAATGGTCGTTTCTTGGAGCATGGCGAATATGATGGGAACCTGTATGGGACCAAGATTAGCTCCATTCACGAGGTGATAGAGACAGGAAAGATCTGCATCCTGGACGTGAACCCACAGGTAGAGGACATTTCCTGTCTCACCCATCTCTACTTGTTTTCCACTGCAAATTATTGAAGTGTAAAAAACTATACCAGTAATGTACAGCTTATTGCCTATTTTTAGACTATGCACTTCCTCATTGTTTATCAGAGGATCTGTAATTATTTTCTGGAAACACTGCACACATTACCTTGATAAATTTGTTAGATGGAGACCCAGCTGCGTAATAATCACTTTCTGCTATTTTCACCACTGTATTAATTGATTTATGTTTCACACAAAGGCTATCAAAGTCCTGCGGACATCCGAGTTCCTGCCCTATGTTGTATTCATTGAAGCCCCAGACTTTGAGGTTCTCAAAGCCATGAATCGTTCTGCAATTGAATCAGGAGTGATCACAAAACAGTTAACGGTGAGTGTGTGTTCTCTCTAATGGAAATCACTTATAATATTTTTGTTAAACAATATTAGAATAGTTCTTTCTCACCTCAGGGATGATCCTGCTGTCATGTCTGTTCAGTAAACCCCACAGGCAGCAGGTTAGAGCAGTGTAGCATAATGTCAAGTCGACTTAGTTCACTTATCTGACTGTTGGTGAGAAAGCAAATAAACCTCATATACCAAAATGTTCAACTATTCCTTTAAATGCTGGGGACCTATTTTCTCAGGGAAACAAAATACTTCAATGTAAATGCATAGTATCAATAGCTTGGAAACATACATCTTGATTGACTTTGTATGGAGTAAAGGGAAGTTCTCAATTTCTTTCCTAGCCAAGGTCCTTGTTCAAGATTAAAAACATTCTGGGGAAACCTTTAATGCATTTCCCCAAGAATAACTTAAGGACAAACTGTTCCATTTGAAATGTAAATGCCCACCGTATGTTATGATTGCTGTGATTTAATCCAACTAAGAGTAAGACAAGACTGTGGACTTAAAAAGACAGATCTATCCAGTGGATAAAAAGAGTTTACATGTGATGGTGGACAGCAAGATATTTGCAGCTCATGTAACAACATTAACAGCTTCTGGTTTAGCTCCTTCAGCATTATGAGTAGTATGTAGTTTTATTTCCTGGTCAAAAGAAGCACCAGTTAACTCACAATGAAGCTACAGAGTGATAATTTTAATTAATTAATCTGGAAGCTTTTGATGAATCCCTTTGACAGTGTGGCACAAAAACCACTAGAATGTAAGAACACTGGGTAGCATAATGTGATTTCACTTTTTTACTTACTCTCCCTGCTCATTACATTTATTCTGTCCTCATCATCTCACCTCCCTCATGTCCCTGTCCCGCAGGACTCTGAGCTAAAGAGGACAGTGGATGAGAGCGAGCGCATTAAACGAGCCTATGAACATTACTTTGACGTCTGCATTGTAAACGACGGCCTGGAGGCAGCATTCCGAAGTCTTCGCTTAGCACTGGACAAGCTGGCATCGGAGCATCAGTGGGTTCCTGTCAGTTGGGTCTTCTGAGAGTCACTGAGGTCTCAGCAGCACGGAGCCGGAGCCGCAGAGCAGACGTCGCAGGACAATTTAACAGTTGCAGCTCCAGAGCGGCAGTGGCCATGCAGGCGTTGGTCGTTTGAGGTCAAGCATCATATTTCTGAGTAAATGACTCGCCTCATGTAGAGCGTTTTTGTACAAAGTTAGTGTTCCTCTGTTGAGCCTAATCTCAAGTTGTATTTTACGTCAGAATTGGGATAAATCTCTTGATATTTGTTTAGAAGGATTTTGATTTGACTGTGAGGTTTTAGTGCAATTGTGTGAGTGAGTGAGTGTGTGTGTGTGTGTTATCATAAATGTGGAAATAGACTAAAAGTAATGCAAATGTGTTTTTTTTCATTGATGGATATTACAATTTTAGCCTTTCAAATTCTTAAACACTTCATGTAGTGTAATGTTTACATTGGATTAGTAGGACAAATTTGTTGAGGAAAGACACCAAATGTCATATTTGTATAGAATCTCTATTTTACCATTTGATCGCATAGTATGTGTTCAGAAATGTGCTTTATATTGTATGTCTCCACTCGTTATTGAAAAATTAAAAATTAACAGCAATAGATAATTCTAAACAAAAACATCTATGTGCAATACATCTATTTAGACACATTATAAAGAACTTAACACAGTTTGTATCCATCCTGCAAACTCAGTTTCATTTTTGATGTTGGTAACATTTTCTGTCTTATCCTGGTGAAGGTTTAAGTCTGACTGGCAGTGACAGGACGCCACAGTGTCTAACCACTTGTTAGACACTGTGATTGTGTTGGAGTTCTATTTGTAGCACTGAGAACACTCAAACAGTTGTAAAAAAAAAAAATATGTACGCATAGTATGATGATGGCAGATATATTACTTACCATTACAGTTACGATAACCTTTGAAGAAGTAAAAATAATTTATTTGGTGGCTTTTTAATACTTACTTTTGCCTTAAAATGGTTCAAAGGCCAAGGAAACACTATTTTTACATCATCTAATTGATTCACTTCTGTCACTGTACATCTTCCTTCTTAGAAAGAATAATACTGGCAACTTATTTATTTATTTTATTTTCCCTAAAACTTGTAAGTACTTGATTGTAATAAAGAATATATATAGTATAACATAGAGACATGCTTGGTACTTTGATGATTCTGCTGTGGGTGGATGCAGTTGGATTTTGCGTTCATATAAAAATTGAAATTGTTCAGAAACGTCCTTCGTTATCTGCAGTTAATGTTAATGCCACTAGATTTTTTTTCAATTAAAATAATGTTTCACTAAATAATTGTAAAAAGACAAGTCCAGTTAATGGGCACCTGCGGTAACTTTTGCATCCATGGGTGCAGGCAATCAGGAAGGACGCAGATGTCCTGCAGGCGTCGTCCACTGATACGATGCCAGAGGCAGCATTATGGGATACATGTCATAAGCAGGCAGCAAGTCCACTGGCCAAATGCCTGTCACCTTGGGGTCAAACTGAAGTGAAATGAAAGTGGAGGTCAGAAAAATCACATTTAACTTTGTTAGCCAATTTTATACTTGCAATTAATATCAATCTTCTGATTTAAAGCTATAATCAGTTTCTAAAACACGTCTTTTTTCTTTTTTGTTGACATCATCACGTCCTGATAGCCATCAATAAATGAAGTTTGAAAAAAGAATGGACTGGTTTGCTGGCTTACTTGTCATCCACAGACTTAACTACCAATTCATTTAGAGATATTTAGTGTTTTCTGTAAGGGTGGCTTTTTGAGCACTATTGTGAATTTTAAAATATTCTCTTTTTTAAGCTGGGTCTCCTTGTCAGTCCAAGAAATGTACCAGCCTGTTTTTCTCTCTGATGTCTTTTTTCTTCTATTACTTCTGGGTTAGTCTAGGGGTTGTAACTTTGGTGCAGTCACAGAGCACAGAGGCCAGTTTGAATCCCAAGCAGTATTTTGACGCCCAATTGTATTAACTGGGAGTGTTAAATTTGAGGAATACAATTTGGGACAATTTCACTCAAACTGACACGTTAACATGTATTTTGCAAGTGCAGTTTGTGTTGGACTGACATAACAATTAGTTTTTTCTCTGACGCCATGCTTCCATTACTTTTCCTCCACACACCTTCAGACACTGTGTATTCTGGGTTTTGAGGGTTAAGCTTTGAATAAATAACATTACATTTGTTTCGAAAAAGAAATTATGGAGTCAATATTTAAGTCAAGAGAAAAAAATGACTGGCTTACGCACCAGTGAGTACGGAGGTGGGTGGTCAACAGTGCTGTAACGAGGAGGGAATCTGCCGTAATATCTGTTCACTGCGCCGTCATCCTCTCCCAAAGTAACAGCATTGTGTACTGCAACAGTGTTGTCATCTCCTGCCATCGGCATGGTGACATCGTATGCTGCTCTTTTCTTTTTTGCATGGAGATAGAAGCAGAGGAGCACCACAGCTATGGACACCACCAAGGCTGGGAATCTGCAGAGTCGTTTCATTCACTTCAAGTCAGTAAATACTGTGCTGTACAGAGAGATTCATGCATTCTTTCTTTCATTACTTACACATATTGAAAGATATTCAGGACCTCACTCATGGCTGGAATTGTTTCAGTGCTGACATAACTGAAAAAAAGAAGAGACAAAGTGTGTCAGAAGGGTCAACTTACATGAAATCGACAAATTAAGTGAAATATCGACTTAAATTCACTCTCATAGATTATTGGAAAGTTTGAATGCCAAATCATCAACAATGGACAATGTAAGCTTTAGTGATCCTACAGTCTTTCACTCTCAATAATGTCATTTTTTTAAAAAAAAAACAAAACAAAACCAACAAAAAAAAAGCAACTGCCCTGCAGTGAACAACAGAAGAGGTTAAATGTGTTTATTGCTAGTCTGGAACACAGCAAGAATAAATCGTTTGACTCCATATGGCTGGAGTTAACACTCTTTGGACCTTCATCCTATAATATAACTGGCTATGACCAGTTATATTATAAACCTGCAAACAAGTTGTTAAAAACAAATAAAATTGAAGACAAACAGTTGTATGCTTACTGGATTCCTTTATATAACCATAATCCAAGTGTATTGAGTTCTTACCTGATTAAAGGATCCAAAACGTACAAAAACTATGCTGACCTGGGGGTCACTATGAAAGAATAATGTGTCACTTAGGGAAGTGCACTTTATGAAGTGCTTTTACAACATTATTGTCTTTTTTAAAGACACAGGACCAATAGGTATGCTCTGCCTCATGCACATGTTTTGAGCACATTGAATTCAATCATTTGCTGTTTATTGTCACAAGTGGATCAATGGTTAAAGTCTGAAACTATTGAAGTTTACCTTTGTATGTTTTTTGAACGGAGGTCATCTCAGAGTAAAGAAAACAGTTACTAAAGCATATCTTACAGACAGAAAATAACAGTAACCCAGATAGATACTGTCGGCTTTCACTCCCTTTGATAGGGAGGCAAGCGACGAGTCAAACATAAGATAACAACTTTACTTCAGCTCAGATGCCTTTACTGATGTAACACTCCAAGTAATTATTCAATATTTATAATAATTATCCAAATAATTGCTCTGAATACCTCCTCCCCTGTGATTATTTATAATTCGATACTATTGAAATGTTATACAATCATATCCTAATAGGAAATTATACATAATAAACATAAACCATCTAAAAACATAACACTATTTGATAATCACAAGAGATTTCTCTATCATTACACACCAATACATGGTTTTAGTGACTAAAGGTTGCCATTACACAATCTCCTCCATTTCCACCACAATCAGCTAATAAATGAAGTGTCGCTTGTTTCTTTTTATTCCAGCTGAATTCAGACTTTGGAAATTACAGACCATTAAGTAACCACAGCACCAATTAATCATCAATTAGACCCGGAACACTAATATTATAGTACTTATGTAATAAATATTAAAAGGTACTTTGGATTTTAACCAAGTAAATTCACATAAACAAAAGCATAGATACACAAATGATGTGGATGTGAACACTTCCTAAAGAACGCCTTTTGTAATTTTATGTCGCTTTTTGGTATAGTTAGGTAAGGAGTATTCAGCCTGTTGCAATCTGAAACGTCACCACCAGATGCCTCCAAATCCCACACACTGAACCTTGAATTCAAGTTTTCCTTTGTCTTTCTTCATGATTGATATGATTTGTGGACAAGTTGTATTTTGACATAAATAAAAACTTCTCTTGACGTCCCACATACAGATATTTACATACAGATATTTTTTCTAAAAAAGTTTGTATTTTTTTTTCTAAAAAAATTTGTATTTTTTTTACTTTATTTCACAAGCTCATGCTTCTATAGAGCCTACCTTAATTTCATAAACCTGTCCTGTAACAAAAAGTAAAATGAGTTCATGCTATATGGTGTTTGAAGTGCAGGAGGTGAAAGGTCAGGAGGAACAGCACTGCACTGGGAAAGCTGGAGGATCCATGTATGGTGGTGGTGAGTCTGGGTAAGATGGTGGTTCAAGCTGGAAAGGACAAGAGCAAAGGACAGTTCATGTATTTTATTTGCCGCTAATCATTTTAATCACAACATTCTAAATGCATGTTAACATTAAGATAATACTGCATATCTGTGCCTGTCAGCCAGGAAACTCATTGTGCTGTACCCTGTATGGAGGTGGACTGTCATCTCTTGAGCTGTAAATGGGAGGGTCTCCATTAGTAGGTTGAGAATATGGTTCACACGTGTCCATGGCTTCTTCGTTTCTATGCATGGGGATGACGTATATAGATGCAGAGTTGCTGGGATTTGGGGGCCAGCTTTCTGCATCTCTGTTTGTCTTTATAAAATGGCAAAAAATAAGCCACAGAGCGATAACAAGACCCAACAAGGGAATCCTGAAATAAAGGACAGCTTTACATGCAATCAAAGATGTGTATAGTTAGTCAAATTATTGTTCTTATTATTATAGTTATACTTACGTCACCATAGGATAATAAACAACCATAGCAGTTTTATTTTCTGAAAGAGACTAAGATAAGAAAACGTATTGTCATTTTAAAAGCACAAAAATTATTTTACTGTTTGTAAGCATAGTAATATATTTGTTTGTTTGTATCTCATGTCATACACAATGTCTTCAAGATTATTAATAATAATTACAGTTTGTGTTGAAGCGGCACAATACTATAATTTTCATTTGCCAAACTGTGGATTTTGTACTTGCACAAAAAGACAACTTTGTATACATGTCAAGGTCAACATACATGACACATATAAGATTATAGACTTAAATGTGGATCAGTTAAAAGCAGTAGAGAGATCATTTCTTTACATTTTTGATGATAATGGACCTTGTGTGATTTCAGGCTTTACTGAGCAGAATTAAGTGCAATACAGTAACGCAAATGATTTAACAAGTTGGAATTAATCATTAATGCTGTAAAAAATGAATCTTACCTGTAAGTATCAGCCATGCAGTGCTGGTTAAGGCAAGTCTAACATACATTTTATAGCCCTTACTGACCCGTTTAAAGAAGCAGAACTGCCTCCCCCATAAGATTACAACCAGTGACGTAAAGAACTTATCACCATTGACACCGTTTCTGTCACAATAGACTTGACATGTCTGGGGCTAAAGGCCACTAGATTTTGACGTGAGCGTTAACTTGGTAAGACACACGAGGGAAATGCTGTTACAGAAGAACGAGAATCACACGAGAAAGACTGTGTTTCAGCTTGTTTCTCAGGAATGCAGTGGAGGGAGCTGTTTGAACACGCAGCAAGCCATGCTCAACGCAGCAGAATGTTTAGCTGTGAGGAAGGATTTTCTGTCCCTGCAAAGGTATCATTTGAGGCTCACATTGTGCCATTTAATAGAAGGTGAAACCACCTCGCAGACCTTTTCAAGATTTTATTCAAACATAAAGTTGATCCCGAAATATCTAATGGAAAAGACCCGGCATGATGGTTCACACATGTTAAGGGGAAGCAAAAAATAAAATCATCTGAGAAGACAAACTTTTTAAAATGTTTTTTTAATGTAGGGGAGTTGGTGGAGCCTCTGGTGTCTCTGGTGTCATGGTACCTATGTGGCAGTAGGAATGGACGGTGGAGGTGGAGGGGGGGGCACAGCTCTTAACACTGGTAGAGGTGGAGAAGGAGCAAGAGGACCAGCTCCTCATTGTGGAGGAGGTGGAGGAGGAGGAGGAAGAGGACCAGCTCCTGACAAGGGTGGAGGTGGAGGAGGAGGAGGAAGAGGACCAGCTCCTGACAAGGATGGAGGTGGCGGAGAAGGAGGAAAAGGACCAGCTCCTGATAATGGTGGAGGTGGAGGAGGAGGAGGAAGAGGACCAGCTCCTGACAAGGATGGAGGTGGCGGAGGAGGTGGAAAAGGACCAGCTCCTGATAATGGTGGAGGTGGAGGAGGAGGAGGAAGAGGACCAGCTCCTGACAAGGATGGAGGTGGTGGAGGAGGAGGAAGAGGACCAGCTCCTGACAAGGATGGAGGTGGAGGAGGAGGAGGAAGAGGACCAGCTCCTGACAATGGTGGAGGTGGAGGAGGAGGAGGAAGAGGACCAGCTCCTGACAATGGTGGAGGTGGAGGAGGCAGGTAGGTACCGTTTGACAAACTGGAAGTTGGTGGAGGAGGAGGTGAGGGGAGAGATGTGGGTGAGGTCAAGTAGGGTGGAGGTGGGAGGCCGGTGTCTGTGGAGGAAGAAGGGGGTGGAGGTGGTGGAGGGGCAGGCATAGTGGGGTCCAGGCCAGCAGCAGAGGGAGGAGCAGGAGGAGGCAGGCTGTTGTTGGAGACAGTTTTCAGGGCAGGCACTGATGGTGGAGCAACAGCAATACCTAAACTAGTTCTTCACACAAGACAAAAAGAAAAGAGACTTTGAGCTTTGATGAGCATGATACAACTGTGGTTTGTTCGAGGTGCAGTGTGTAAGAATTAGTGACATCTAGTGGTGAGACTGTACAATATAAACCCTCCCTTTCTCAATTGCATCAAGGAACTACAGTGGCCTTCACATATTAGAAAGGTTGTCATTCTTCTCATTTGTGTAGTAAGCCTCTGCTTCAAAACTGCTTTTAAGTCGTCCACGTTTGCTGCTGTAGAATGGCAGTACAAGATGGTGGCCTTTGTAAAGCAAGGTCTTTACCCAGCGTACATTTTAAAAGCTTATTCTAAGGCAAAACACATCCAACAGTTTTTATTTTAAAACAATTATACACTTATTCAAAAATACTTATGGCAAGTCAATTCTATTTCTGCCAATAAATCATCCTCAATGCTACAAACTGGACCTTTAAAGGAATAGTTTGACATTTTAGGAAATGTATTCACTGGTCAAATTGATACATTTTCTGGGGATAGATGTTTTGAGCATTTCTCTGTCAAACATTTGACCGTTAAGTTTAGGGCTCCTAAGTATGACACTATTCCTGTAGGTAAATTTAGAAAACAATGCAATATTTCCTCACACTATATTTATCAGTATCTGTTGTCTATAGTAGTGTTTCATTACAAATATTTTGTTGCTATAAAAAGGGCAAAGGGGCTCTGTGTCTACGTACATGGAGGTGTTTGCAATGCTGTGTATGCTGTCTGCTCTCTTTCTGGGCTGCTCCTCAGTGACCTGAAGGACAACGAGATGAATAAAGGTGAACAGCGGGTGTTGTAGCACATCAGTCAAACTGTATATGACTGGACTGGAAAAGTGAGCACGAGGCATCAAATGGCAGCTCACCTGATTTTTCATCTGAAAACAGTGTCCAATGGAATCCAGGATGGAGTATGATATTTGCACTCTTGAGTAGCTTTTCTCTGGCTCCTTGCCTGAAGGAGGCGGGGCCAAACGCCTGGAGCGAATCTTCTCTTTTGAAGTTGTGAAAACACCAATCTCTCTCCTTGATACTTTCTCAAAGTGGATCGCTACACCCTGAAGCAGAGCACAGAGGGAACGGCCTTCATCTACACAACATGACCACGATACATCCTCTGTCTTCAAGGTGCATCTCTTATAAAATAAATAAAAACAAAAAGCACAGGGGCAAAACAACAAGTCTGACCACAGATTAAAGAGATACTGTGTAGTGCTTGAACGAGATTTCTTTTTTTCTTTGTAAATGCATGAAATTAATTACTGCATAATTAATTTCATGCATAGATTATGCTGTTACATGCAAGTTTTTTTTTGTGAAACAACAACAAAGACATTTGAACTGGTTTTGTGAATTTAACATGTAATAGACATATCAGGAGCTATAGATCCCAGGATTTCCTCACCAGTGACAGCAGGTTGACTGAGGACTCCATAGCTTTAATCTGCATGGCCTGAGAGTCCAGTAGTCTCAGCACGGTGCTGGCCAGGCTGTTGATCTGGTAGGTGACACTGGCCAGAGCCTGGATGGCCAAAGCCTTGGCCTCCTCCACAGCCTTTGATGAATCCTCTGTCTGTACAAGTATCAATAATATTAATATTACATGCAAAAACCTGAAGTCTAAAACTAAAAACGGAATATCCAGTTATGAGTTAATGCTGTGTGTGTTTTTATTTCAAGATATTTTCATCATAAATAAATGTTGATGCAGTAAACTATTTATTGTTCCATTTTTAAAATATTGAATTATTTGTGAGATATTGTCACAAATATCGTTATCTCAATATCACGGATGAATATCGTGATGTGATTTCAACCTTTTTTCTTCCTCCCACCCCTATTGAAGGTCCAAAAAAAGTTGGACCTTTTCTCCACTTAACAGTATTTTTTCCAATGACTCCAATCAGACCAGATCTTTTTTTTTTTTTAATTTTTTTTTTTTTTTTTTTTTTGAGTTTGACACCCCTGTGCAAAATGATTCAAAAGTTTTATTCTCTTCCAGCAGCTGTGATCATTTTCTCTTGGCATGACTCACCTTGAAATAATTATTTTCGCAGTAATCTGCGACGTTGAAGAGGTTGCTGTGGTTGTCAAGAAGTTGTTTTCTGGCATCGGGTGCCTCTTGTAGTATTTGAGCGATAACTTGAGAAAGGTTCCTCTGCTCCGGCATTTCTCCCATGGTCGCTGTTGACAAACCTCCAACACAGACTGAATTCACGCTGCCTGAGGTGAGGTTGTTGACAGGAGTCGTTTAAAGACAGGCACTGCGGTGAAGTCAGTTTCAGGTTGGAGATTTGATGCGCGTTAAGTGGCTGGTGTTTGATCCAGGGACCGTCAATAAATTCCCGTTAAACTATAAACTATAAACTATATATAAGATTGTACTCTAGGTGCCCATTTGTGCATCTTTTATTTGACATCAACATAAATATTCAGACAGAATTACTTACTCCAAATCAATGCCACATTGTGTATCACCCAAGACAATCTATTTACATTTTTTATCGCTTATTATATTGTAGACATCCATGTATGTGCAGTTTTTCTTGTAATACAATTGGACATGAGCATCTTATGTATCAAGTACTGACACAAATTCAGCACTGACTGAGCTGAAGTTTGTAAACTGCTCACTCTCCCACACTGAAGTCCATTGAGAAAATCAACATTTTTAGGCCACGGGTACACAAGTGTGTTGTCCACTGCTGCCTCATTGGGTAATTTTGTGTCATTTTTGAAACCCAAACCAAGGATTTAAAACACCAAATCACAAATTAATCACAAATTAACACATCTTACTGAATGAGTCAGCACTGGATCAACACATTCTGTGTGCAATGATATTAAATCACTGATTTTCTGCATGGACAAGTTCCAAAATGACACAAGATAAAGCACTAAACATATTCTTAATATATGGCAGATTTAAACAAAAATATGTTTTCAGGTTAGCCTCTTGTTAAGTGGCTTTCTGTCAATGCTGCCAGCTGAGCTGAGCTGAGCTGACTCTCAGTGCAGAGGATGTGACTGTGCATCATCACCTCATTTAAACACACTTCTAAAAATTGTAACTATCCTTTTAAGACTAAAATCAAACTCTGCCATGGAAGCAGACAGAGGAGTGGTTATCTTTTTTCTCTTCTTTTCTAAATGGTAATACGCTGATGGTCCCTAAGAGAAAATCCAGAGGAAACGGTTGTCGATTATTCAACCTGAAAGCAACTTCAGTGCGTCGTTGCTCGCTCAGCGGAGAACGCGGAATTCCCGCAGGCTACAGTTTTTTTTTGTGTGATTTTTTTGTTTCACAGCTCAACCGCTGAGAGCAGAAAGACACATCTGCACGGAGTGGACAGTGGACACCCACTTCATCTCCACCTGTCTCCTCTCTTTCGTTTATGGGCCACTGCTTCGTCAGCCCAACATTAAATCTGTTGCGACACATTTTTGATAATCTGCATCTTGTATTTAAAAGACGCAATTTTATACTATTAATGCTGTGTTTTAATTTTAATGGCGGTGCATGAACTAATTATAAAGGAGCCTTGGATCAGAGGATTAAAGGAGAGTGACGGCCACTTTGTTCTAATAAAAAAAAAACCCCACTAGAGGTCAGTGTAGTCCAAAAAAAGGTGAATCTCGGCAGTACAAGCCAGCCGTCGTAAAAAAGCCGCTCCTAACTATGAAATGCGCCGATATTCTCAACTTTACGGTATATATACTGAGACGGTCCAAACCAAGCAATCCTATTTCCGGTTTTCAAAATAAAGTCCTATATAAAGCGAACCCAACGTACTGAAAAGAAAAATTGTTAAATTATATGTCAAAAGAATTATATATTATCATTGTGATGAAATGTAAACTATTTATATCATATAAAACACTAAAATATATTGCATATATTGTATATAATGAAGCAGTAGTCAATTATCTTATTTTTACTGTCTCTCATTTCGTTGCCTAAATTTATTTCTTTACCTTTTCTGTTTCTGTTTTCTTCTATTTCTACACTGTTATGAATTTTTTGCTGCTGTAACACTGCAAATGTCCCAGTGTGGGTGGAAGAAAGGAAGAACATATCTTTTTTATTTTATTTTATTTTATTTTTTAAATATTTTTGTGATGTAGTTTATGCCTTCAATTTTATTGGGTTTTGTGATTCTTGTACTTCATGCACAAGAAATATCAAGTACTTAATATTTCCTGTACTTTTACTGTGTAAAGAGTAATCCAGGGTCAAAGTTTACCTTAGGCAACAATTTTTTTTTTTAATCGTCTATTTTTTGTAGTGGTATAAAATACACAATTCTAATTAGGAATTCATGCCTTCAGTTTTATTGCACTTAGTACTTCTAGTACTTCATGCACAAGAAATATCAAATACTTTTACCTTGTACTTTTGGAGTAATCCAGGGTCAAAGTTCACTGTTGGCATAAAAAAATCAGGTAAATCATCCATTTTGAAGTGGTATAAAATACACAGTTCTTATTAATAGTTTATGATGACAGTTTTATTTCAATTAGTACTTCTAGTACTTCATTCACAAGCAATATCAAGTACTTTTACCTTGTACTTTTGGAGTAATCCAGGGTCAAAGTTCACTGTTGGCATAAAAAAAAAATCAGGTTAATCATCAATTTTTGAAGTGGTATAAAATACACAATTCTTATTAGGAGTTCATGCCTTCAGTTTTATTGCACTTAGTACTTCCTGTACTTCATGCACAAGAAATATCAAGTACTTTTACCTTTTACTTTTGGAGTAATTTTAGTGTCAAAGTTCACCTTTGGCAACAAAAAATTGTTTAATCGTCTATCTTTGAAATGGCATCAAATACACAGTTCTTATTAATAGTTTATGATGTCAGTTTTATTGGACTTGGTACTTCTTTTACTTCATACACAAGAAATTTCAAGTACCTTCACTGTGTATGTTTGCATTAACCCAGGGTCAAATTTCACTGTTTGCTAAAAAAATAAATAAATTGGTTTTCCGTTAATCTCTGATTTTAGTTTTATTGGACTTATTATTTATTTTACTGATTACTCCTAAGGTACATAAGGCCAAAGTGTTTGATATTACTTGTGCATGAAGCACAAGAAGTACTAAATCCAATAAAACTGAATTCCCAGAATCTGCCATTTTAATTGATTATACTGTATATGTTTTACACTCAAAATATTCCTTGTGACATGATATGCCATGTTTCTGTATATTTGTAAAGATATATATATATATATATATTTATTTTTATAGGTTTTGTATTATCCAAAGTTATTTTATTATTTATATTTGTATTGCCCTGTTTTGGATTGCTTTTATATTTTATTTGAACTTTTAACTTTATTTAAAAAAAAAATAAATTGTACAGTACACTATCAGATATTAATATATACAGTACTGTATACAGACGCTTATGCCCGGTTGTTAGGTCTCTGAAACAGAGCTGCAAAATGTGCTTTCACACTTGAACACAGAAACGGTGCTCTAAGTGTTTTATTTTGAAAATCGAATGTCAATGTCCTTAAAAAATCAGCTTGACCGTAGACTTTGTACCGTAAAACCCCTTGTAATTCAGAGTCCGCCAGTAAGACCACGGAGAAATAAAAGTCAGAAAAGTACTTAAATCGGTAAAACCTAAATATTTAGATTTATTCAAATTAACTTGCTAACTTTAGTTTTATCAGAAGTTGCCCAAACGTTCAGCTTTAAAATGTTGATTAAAAATGTGTGTCTTCTCTGAAAGGCAAAAGAACCCAATTAGCTTCTGACTATAATGTGAGTTGTAATGTGAGCTCATTTCCCTGTCTTAAGACTTCCAAAAGAGGATTATGAATGATTCATTACTGTTTTATTTTGTACCTAAAACACCTACAATACAAATAGTGCACTCATCACCTTAGCTACCTTTAGCATGGAAACACAAGATAGTGAACATAGCAAACACAAGTTTCACTCTTCTGTGGCGCTTCAATAAAATGTCATGACAGCAGGGCGACCTTTCTTCAACTTCTGCAGTTTTACGTGATATCCTTTGTCTCCTTCCCTCATTAAATATCAGCTTTGGATTCAAATGTTGTGGAAACAGAATCCTACTAATCTCATGGCCACAGATAATTAGCTCATATAATTTGTTATCAAGGCCCTGATAACAGTTCACTCAGCCTTTGAGTCAGATGTGACCAGACGCAATTGATACCACCGGGAAACGTCTGATACAGTGTGTGCTCGTATCAGTTTGTCTTAGCTTCTATTACTTAATCAATATGGTCCTTTGATTAGGAAGAGAGGATTTTAATTACTTTACTCAGCATTCCTCTTATCTGTGTTGAGCACCACCTTGACTCATATATTAATAATAAAAGTCTAGTGGGCTTGATCACTGGAAAAATTCTTGATTTGATAATAATATTCAACTGCAGGGTTTGGAAATACTTACATACAGTCAGTAGGTACGTCAGTATTGGGGAGATACAGTACGTCAGTAGGTAGCTATTTGGATAGTTGGGTGGGTGTGGGTGGGCACTTTATGTAATCAAATAAATCAAAATGACATTTTTTTATTTTACTGACAAAAAAATAATACATTTTATGGCATAATGATTCAATTAGCACTATAAACTACAGGCAGATGTATACATCTGAGTTAAACCCCCAAAATCAAATTTCCTCTTTAAAACATTGCTATTCTTTTTTAACTTAATATGTAATCACTTTTTACAGTCTTACAAAGGAGGTATAATTGCTAACACTTTTGGTATTGTCAGTTTGATGTGTAAAGGATTTTCCAGGACGAATGTGAACTAAAGTGAAATTCTCATAGTTGTCTGCAAAGCCTAGAGAAACTGCACAACAGTACACACTCACACTGACGCAGACACACATATCCAACGACGTGCAACGTATACCCGGGTGAGGAAGATTGGATGTTCTGGGCTATCACAGTCTCTCCACACTCCACAGACTTCCATTAAAGGAAAAGCCAAATTCAATTATTGTGCAGGAGACTGCAGGGACACTACTCTGTACAGGACACACACACACACAGAAAATAAGGATGCAGTTAACAGTCTTTGCGGACAGTTTTACTGTCTCTGAGTACACACAACTGCAAACTCAATTCCAATTATTCTTCAGGCACCTGCTGTCCTTTCCCCAAACTTCTATCAGATCAGGAGTTACTGGCTTTTAAAGGCAGAACAGGGATGTATTTCTTTTCTCCTTCATGATTAGAAATTATTATTATCTTTCTTCTGTCACAGTTTTTTATAGATAGCCTTCTGACTTGGCTTTGTCATGACCCGGCATTATCATGCTCAAGGGGCAAGAAGTCTGACACACCCACCACCGCCTGAACACTTCATCACGGTGCATCGTTCATTTCTGTCAGCTCTGCTGGGATGTTCTCTGTCAATAAGCAGCCGGTTCACGTGTTAGTCCAACGTGCCTCACGTTTACAGAGCCGTCAGCAAATGTATTTACAGGAATAGATGCTTTATGGCTTGGTAGATATCGCTAACATGGCCTCTTGTGCAAGACAGTGTGGATGGATTTGAATCTGGTAATCTCAAGTTGAACTAACTGTGACACCCCCCCCCCCAAACACACACAGTGTGGGTCACATTTGTTCATGATCCCTGTCGTCTGCTAATGGTTGACATCTACATCCACATCTGATGTAGTGTGAATAACGTTCAAGGGTCATTCACAGTCTTGTCCCATGTTTTTAAAAATGACTCCTCCTGCCTTGACCTGACAAAGATTCACTCGGTCAAACTGACGGAAAGTCCGTTTTAATCAAGCTTCAGCTTTAGCTCACGTCAGTAGATATGACTAACATTCCATCAAAGCCGGATGAAATGACAGGATGAAATGTTTCACATTAGTTGATATCAGTGATTATCAGGATTATTGTCAGATAATTAAAGTGTTGTACGTGCAAATATGAGGCAACATATTCAAAGTGATGTTTGTGTGTGCAATGCATAAACATTATATCAGATTACCTCATATCAAACCTTCGTTGTTTGCCTAGACCTACATTAAAGTCACGATTTCATCAGCTGAAACTAACTCAAACAATTTCCTTTGCTTAACTATTTCATGCTTTAATCAATAACCTTGTATAAGTCTGTAAAGGTATTTATCAATATTGTTTACCCAAAAAAAGTCAAATGTCAGCAGCATTAAAATGAGAGCTTTATCTTGTGCGCACAGAAATTATTATCAACAGGAGCTCAACTTATTTCGCCATAAAACATGTTTTCGATTACGTTTCAATTTAGAAACCTCTGATGAACGACAAGGACAGATTGAATATCATAAAATAATTAGAATAGATCTACTGCAGTCACATGGATATAACGGTGAAAAAAAAAACATTTTTGACTGGAGGCAATCACTGATATGATACATGGACAATGAACTCACAACAGTTGTCAGACTGTATTTATGTATTTTGAGTGAAATATGAAATGGAATTTTCCAAAAGGCTTTTAATTTCAGTCCTAAACATTTATGACTTCTTCCTTCGGAGGAGAGCATTTAAACATCTTTAGGTTTTATGAATTCATTTGGTCACAACTTCAACCTGTTTGTGCTGAGGTTAAACAGGTTTTGATTTGTTTGTCTCATCTACATGCGTGTCAGTCTTTTTGAACATGCACAGCCCAAATGTGCACTATCAGTAATTTTGGATTGAGATGCTGTTTTGACTTTATTTAAATAATAATACATACATACAGCGCTTATTAATATTCTTTCATGATGGTGGATTCTTATTATCCCTAACATTAAATATGGTCACTGAAAAAGTCACTGTGTAATAAAGTCCAGTAATTTGATCAACAAGTCATGACTCAGGGTCCAGTGTCAGGTGAATGATCAGCCAGTTGGTAACAGCAAAAGCAGCTGGAGGGTAAATGTGACAGGAGGCTCATTAACTGTTGGAGAGCACCGTTGTGTTTGTGCCTGGCCACAGTGCTGACTGATAAAAGACTCAGTATATGCAACATTTGCTGCAGTGAGTCCACCTGTAAAAGTGGTGTCACATGCAGCTCTGTGGAGTGTGGAACAACACATTCAAAGTCCATTTTAGGCATCTCATTAAAATCCCCATTAAACAATAATAATAATAATAATAATGTTGCCCGAGAATATGTAAAGCTGCTATGATGCAACATGCGGTCAAATTACTGAATGTATCGTGAAAGCTGTTGCTCAGGAGGAGGAAATTGTTCTCTCTGGATAAACATGGCTTGCTAAGACGTGCCTGTAATGCAGAGCATGAATGGACAAAGGCAGGAAAAGAATTACAGCTAGGTGATAGGTTAACAGTGTTGATGATGATGATGATGCTGTGCTATTGTATATTTGATACCAGCTGAAAAACAGCTGATCAGACGATTAACAAGCCCAGGCTTTGACAGCAAATGCTGGCGCACAACAACTGTACAAATACATTCATGCAGTAAACGGAAACATGACTTTTCTAATGATTGGTAAAATCATTATCTTCAATTATTTGCCAACACTGGATCAAACTCACAGTGTATCAGTCATAAAAGTCAGCTTTGTTTCACCTACAATCTAGGACTACAAACTTCTTATGCTTTGTGTTTGCATAAGATGTTCTGTGTATTGTCACCTCATTAGACCTGTTCCCAGGACTGGTGGTAGAGTTTAGAGCAAGTCAGCACTACTGAGGTGTCATTTCTTGAGAAGTATGACACATACAACAACGTGTAGCTATATGTTGTCTTTCCTTTGAAAGCTGTGCTGTATTAATCTCAGTGTCTTTATAAATGATCACACCCCAGATTTCTGCTAATCTGCCCTCAGTCTTCAATCCTGTCACTTTTTTTTCCCCCATTTTACCCCCCCCCCTTTCATTTCCCCTCTATTCCCAACTCCCCCTCCCACTGTTGTCACACCAAGTTGAAGGAGGGATCTGAGAGGAAAGTATGTGGAGTCCCTCCCCAGACACTCCACTGCTGGTTATTGAGGAGACACCACTCTGCAGGCAGGCAGGCAGGCAGGCAGGCAGGCACACTGAGCTGTTGTATTATATCTTATCTCACATCTTCAACAGCAACTTAGATCTGATCAAAGGTGCTACAGCCTCTCTCAGTTCGGGAAGACTCGTTGACAGAAAAAACAGGAGAGGGGGGGGGGGGATGTGCCCAGTGCTGTAAAGTGGTACGAGTGAAGGCTGCAGGGAAGTGTGGGCTGGGTTAAACTGGCACTTAAAAAGAAGCTTGCTTTGGCTGCTGTGCATTTTACCAGCATCCAGGCTGGGACATACAGCTCTCTTCATAGAAGAAGTGTATTTTAGCTGCTCTTAACAACTCCTCCGTCTTAAGTATTTCTCCTCCACCCTGTGTTTGGTGGGAGCAAGCCATGGGCACTGGTGTGGACAGGTTTCTGCGGTCTGTGCTGCTGCTGCTGCCAGCCGTGGGACTCTGTGGGGCTCTGCCAGCAAGCTGGGAGCCAGGGAACTATAAAGACGATGTGGCTGATGCACTAAGGTTCCTCGGTGACTACAACAGCACTGCTGAAGAGGTGCTTTTCTACAGCGTCTCTGCCAGCTGGAACTACAACACCAACATCACAGACCACAACTCCATGCTTCAGGTAGGACAACTCCTGGAGTCTTGAAGTTAGAGGGTGACATGTTGGCTGAACCTTACTGTCATGCTGCCATGACAGGGGCCTGCTTAGATGAGCTCTTGGCAATACTGACCTCTCATCAACACCAATGCATTTGTGGTCAAAGGTTTCTGTGGAGCTTATCCCTGCTTGATTTGGAGATCATTGCTATTCATCTTTCTCCAGAATTACATGCTCAGTTTCCTCTCATTGCAGCCAACTCAGCTTGTGTGTCAGTGCAAAAAATATGAAACTAATCTTAATGCCTGTGGAGCAAACGTCTTCAAGCTTTCAATAAATCCTTAGGGGGTTCTTGTGTGATATTGTTTTGGTTGTTTATTTGTTTAACTGTGTGTTTTATTACATATTCGGCTTATAACAGTTCTCCATACGGATGCATCTGTTATAGGACACCACGTGTCTGAGAAACATTTGCATTAACACTAAAGAAAAGGGAGCGCATGTACCAGCAATAAGGACAACACAGTCTCATTAAAAAAAAAACCCTCACACGGTATCCTCATGAAAATAAATGCTCAAAAGGTTTTTGTTTGTGTGTGTGTGTGTGTCTGTACACTTTAGGATTTTTTCTTTAGGATATTTGAGGAACTGGATAAGTTCAGCACTAAAACAAACACTGTGGTTAAGGTTAGGGTTAGACATTATATACTGGCTATGGTTAAGGTAAGAGATAAGGCTTTGTATTAATGCAGTATCCTGAGAAGAATAGCACAAATGCATGTTAGTGTGTTTCTGGTATTCTCTATGTTGTGGGGAGCTAAATCTGTTTACACAGTCACATTATGGAGACAAGGGTTAGGGTTAGGTTAGGATTAGGTTCAGGATTAGTGCTAGGGCACTAGTAATTATGGTTAAGGTTATAGTAAGTCTCCAGGAAATGAATATAAGCCAATGCAATGTCCTCTGAAGCCATGGAAACCAGTGTGTGTGTTTGTGTGCGTGTGCTTGGACAGCTGTCACAGCAGGATTTCTCCACACTGTTCACACTTTGGGAAATGGTCTCTTAATCGACTGAACAGGTGAAACCACACCAGTGTCAGTAAGGTCAGGCTGCAGCATGTGTCGTGTTCTCCACGTGTGTCTCCGTGATGTGATGTACGGTGAAAGATGAGCAGGCTTGTAGCTGCTGTGTATGAGCGTGATTTTTTTCTGTCATTCTGCACAGATCAAAAGACCTAAGTGAATCAGAGCTCTGAGAGGGAGGGGAGGATGGGATGGTGGTAGTGGTGGTGACCACTGAGCCTGAGACATTTTCTAAGCCTGGCTTTCAACTTATGCTGCGCAGTAAAATGATTAAAATTAACAGACAATAGTGAAGAGGAGAATAGGAATGGATTAAATATGCACGTGTGAACAGCACATCTTTAGTTCATGCACAACTTCCTAATCATGCTACATTTAAAAAAAGTGAAAGATACAAGAGTCACAATCAGACCTGAGGCTCATGTAATAATCTCACTGAACTGTCACTAGTGTAAACAGTACAATGTGACTTGAATGTCAAGTTTGTAAACTATTATTAAACACAGTATGGTTAGTGTCAAGGGAAAGGTTCATATTCAAAACATTACAAATTCTTTTTGCCAAAACAAATTTTTTTGAAGTTTACACCAATTATGATGCAAAATGTACGCTTAAAAATATTGTGTTCACTTTTGAAAGCAGGCAGACAGGCTAATTTGGTGAAAAAAAGGTGAATTTGTGAGTTTATGGACAGGTCTCGCAACACAGACTACAGCTAATAAAACAAGAAGACCTCGAGTGAAAAGAAGACATTTCACCTTTATCTTTATTATTTGTCAAGAATGTGACTATCTCAGTGGATGGGTGGTGGTAGACATGGATGGAAAAAAAAAGACAGCGATTGAGAAGAAGTGAACAAAGGTCAGAGTTAATACTTCACCTCACTGTCAGTGCTTTGCCCTCCTGCAGCCTGTTATTTTAATGAAGTCTGCAAGAAAGAAAGAAAGACAGACAACACTTCAGTGAAAACACTGGTGTTATGTCAGTGTTATCAGGGTGTGTGTTAAGCAGCTGTGGGAACCAGTTGGTCTGTTTTTGGTTTTTTTAAATGTGTGACTCAGCTTGGTTGCTTCACACACAAACTACCATTTCCTATATTTATCATGACACACTGTGTCAGATTTTCTTCATGGGAAATAAAATAGGCAGGACTGTGACGAATTATTGTGTTCAGCACATGCAGGATACTGTCAGTGCAGTGTTCTGCAGTGGATCAGCCATGACCCCATCCATCCCAGCAGTGACATTATGAAACTGAAAACACATTATGTATCCTGTATGACCTTCCAGTTTGCCATAAAGTGAAGCTCTAGAGATTCACTGAGGCCAGATATGACCATGTGTACTTGAGCTACAATGGAGTTTTGTTACAATATTACACTGCGGATGGGAGGATATTTTGCTGTTTTGTCCCTGCCTCCAATAGAGAGTTAAAGAATTTTATCGATTTCACAAGGAAGATGTGGTGGAACAGCTGTTAAGGAACACTGAGCCACAGTGAAGACATATCATGTGATTTGAAAAACATGAGGCTAACAGGAGGTTCCTTCTGAAGACACTTTTAAAGCGATACATTAAAAAATAACGACTAAGTACTGGAAAATTGAATTGGTTTAAATGATGTGTGAGGCAAAGTCTTAGGATTTAACCTCTGGGGACTATTAATTTCAGCACAAATTTGTGCCGTAGCATTTGGTAAAATGAACAAGCAAACAAAAACACTGAAAGTAAAATTTTAAATAAATCAAAATCAACCAATCTGTGACTTCAGTGACGTGTCCTCTGAGTTCATTAAATTATAGTGAAGACATATAACTAAAATATTCCAATTCTGGCATGTAAATCTTGGGATCATTAACATTAACTATAATATTTGGTTGAATGTGAATTAACTCTGTCACTGTGGACTTTTCCTGCCAGTGAAAATAGGCTTGAATGTGTAAAGAAGCCAACTGGCTAATACTGCTTACTCATTCAGGCCTTTAATCCTGAGTTTCCAAACCACTGTTATAGCAGAATCAAATAGCTGCAATAGATCACTGTCATTTACTTCCTCCATCTTCTCCTCTCACCTTTAGGTAAATGCATCCCTTGATGAGCAGGCCTTTTCTGAAGCCTGGGGGATGAAGGCCAAGAATGTCTTCACTCAGGAGACTCTCAATTCCCTATCAGACCCAAAAGACAAGAAATTGATGGAAAAGATCAAGGTACTGGGAGCTGCCAACCTGCCACACGAAGAGAGAAAGGAGGTTTGTTTCTGCTTGATATTTTTTATTGGGAAATTTGCCTTTGTCTTCTTTTGCTTTTTTTCTCTCTCTGCATTAGTGTGTTCTTTTGCACAACAACATATCTTCTCTCTTTTCTGCAGTATAACACCATTCTCAGCACCATGGACAGTATTTACTCAACAGCCAAGGTGCACCCACAGCCAAACATAAGCTGGAGCCTGGAACCTCGTGAGTAAATATGATAGAAAAGCTCAGTTTCAGGGTGAAATACATTATACAATACAGATGTTGTTGTGCTCTTTAACAGAAATAGTGCAGGGACAGAGCAACAATGAGGAATATGATAGAAACAACATGGTGCAGTGGGGAAGTCTCAGAACAAAAACAGTCATAAGTGGTTAAGATGCTATCGGCTGTTGGAAAAGTAACAGGATGGGCAAAATTACTTTAGAGAGGTCACCAAAGGAAATGTTATGGATGTGCCCATAAGTGTTGAGTGCAAAGCTATAGAAACAACACCAGGAGCTTTTAACACTATACAGACGTGTATTGTGCACAATGACTGTGTGCTTTGTCAGGAACAACTCCCAAAAAATAATAGTGATAAATGGTTGCCAACAGGCACAGTACAACAAGTGGACCAAACCCCAGGTATTTCTGCTAAAAAACAATAGAACAATAAATAAATAAACTCATTAACTGTTGGCAAAGTACATAATAACAGTTGGTTTATAATCGTAGAAACACATGGAAATGGAACAGGGTCACTCAAAGTATCTGACAAACCCCTTAATAAAAAAAGCATATTGTCATTAAAACCACAAGCAATATGACTTCCCACCATCCACACTGTTGTCTTTAGCTTCACCTTCTACTAATATTCATTTACCTGCATGCTGAAGATAAATGTATTTTAGATGATGCTTGGAATATTGTGAAGTTGTTGAGTTAAACTCTTGAATAATGTGGCTGCCCAGAATATTTCCAGCTGATAGAGTGTAGAGTTATATAAACACCAGTGCGAGGGGAAAACATTTTGATTGGATTCTGTATTAGCACATAGCCTCCTGTGATATTTCACTTTTTTTTTTTTTTTTCCTGCAGATCTTACAGATATCATGGCCAACTCCAGGAGCTACAAGAAACTGCTGTATGCCTGGGAAGGCTGGCACAATGAATCTGGTGTCCCTCTTAAGAAGCACTACCCAAGGTTTGTGGAGCTCAGCAACAAAGCCTCCCGCATTGATGGTAAGAACTTCATCTTCACCCTTGTTTTCAAGAGTAAAAGGTCAATAAAGCTACAAATAAGAAACCTAGTAAGAATGGCAATATCAAAGAACAAGAATGATTGAGTATAAAAGGAAAAAAATGTGATTAAAATTTGTTGTCCCTTTAGGATTTGCAGACACTGGAGCTGACTGGCGGTCTTGGTATGAGACTGAGACTTTTGAAGAAGATTTAGAAGGTCTTTATAGGACCATTGAGCCACTCTACAAAAACCTGCATGCCTTTGTGCGCCGCCAGCTATACAAGCAGTATGGTTCCAAATACATCAACCTTAAAGGACCTATCCCTGCCCACCTGCTAGGTACAACAATTAACTTGTTGGTAACATACACTGTCTGCTGAGCGGATCCATGATTATATTCCAAAGAGGTTTGGTCTGATGGATTTTTGGTGTATCATTACTTTAAAGCAGCCGAAATCGGATGTGGGATCATTTTACCCATGAGCAGATGCATTTCCTTCATTGGGTCAAAAGCAAATGACTCCCAAATTATAACTTTTATATAACCTTTTAAACCACTGTGAATTACAGCACAACTGGAAGTGAATACACCTTTAATATACCTCTACCATGTACTTTGGAGCATGACCTTTGTGGAATAGAGCAATAAAACATTTAGTTAGAGCAACATCAAGATAACGATGCAACAGCAAAACAAAATGTTTTATGATCTTTTATGTTATGAAGGCTAAACAAAATTATATAATAATAATTTTATAATAACAGTACCAGTGAAAAGTGTGGTACATATTGTAAATCCCAGTGTGTTTTCTTCCTCACCCATAGGAAATATGTGGGCCCAGACCTGGAACAACATTTATAGTTTGATGATCCCATTTCCTGAAAAACCCAACTTGGATGTGACTGATGAAATGGTCAAACAAGTAAGTGTGCTGACAAGAATTTGTGCCACTGTGATGCAAATCAGAAATACCATAAACCCAAATGTATTCTTATTTTTGGGGTGAAAAAAGTATGACTGATGGATTTTCACAGGGCTACAATGCCACGCACATGTTCCGTGTGGCAGAGGAGTTCTTCACTTCTCTGGATTTGGAGCCTATGCCTCAGGAGTTCTGGGATGAGTCTATGCTAGAGAAGCCTGAGGGTCGAGAGGTGGTGTGTCACGCATCTGCCTGGGACTTTTACAACCGTAAAGATTTCAGGTAAAGTTGAGTAATTTCATTGCATGTACAAACAGAAAAAAGTATATGCCCTGTGATTACTGTATACTGGGCATAAAGAGTAAAACATTTGCATCTATCCCCTTTAGGGAAGTTATATTGGTGTTTTTTCCTGTTTAGAATCAAGCAGTGCACCACAGTGACGATGGAGCAGCTCTTCACTGTGCATCATGAGATGGGGCATGTCCAGTATTACCTGCAGTACAAAGACCAGCCTGTGGGCTTCCGTCGTGGTGCCAACCCTGGTTTTCATGAGGCTATTGGGGATGTGTTGTCTTTGTCAGTTTCCACTCCCAAACATCTGAAAACCATCAATCTGCTGGAGTCTGTGACCTCCGACCCTGGTAAAGACACAAAAACAGATTTAAAAAAATAAAATTAAATCTAACCCTATCACAGAATTCAGTTATAAATGCTTATTCATTGTTAAATGTTTAACTGCAGACATGATTGCATTGTTTTTCTCCAGAAACTGATCTCAACTACCTGTTGAAGATGGCTTTGGAGAAGATTGCCTTCCTTCCCTTTGGCTACCTCATCGACCAATGGAGATGGAGTGTGTTCAGTGGTCGCACTCCTCCAGAGCGGTACAACTCTGAATGGTGGTATCTCAGGTATGATTTTATTCAATTTCTGCCAATAAGCCTTCCAAAGGTTTAACTTTAGATCTTTAAAGGAACAGATTGACATTTTAGACTTGAATTGATAATTTTACTGGGCTGTCTATTTTGTCTAACGACTGGTTTGAGCATTTATCTGTCAAACAAATGAGTCTGCTTCCTAAGTATTAAACTATTTAATACTTTAGTTCATTTAGAGAGTAATGTTACATTTTCCCCATATTGTAATTATCACTATCTGTTGTGCATGGTTTAATTATTATTTGTCTACTTTTGGTCTCCACCAGTTCCTGAACAGTTGAATGACTGATATTCCACAGATATGCTGCTTTGTAGTTAGGGTAGAACGATAGTGGTTACTCTGGCTAACATTCAAACTGAGGCGTGTGAGTGTTTGTGTGAAGTAAGGTGTTTCTGGGAGAAGAACACACACACACCCAGCTGAGACTTAAACCTAAACAAGAGAGAAACAACAATTATCGGCAGGGTAATTTTCCAGAAATTATGTAACCACGTGCCAAAGTGCACTAAATCCATCTGCTTCACGTTTCTTTTTAAAGGACCAAGTATCAAGGTATCTGCCCCCCCACTGGACGTACAGAGGATCACTTTGATCCTGGAGCAAAATTCCACATTCCTGGAAACACACCGTACATCAGGTATAGCATCCCCATACATAACAGTTTTAAAAACAGTATATTTTTATGAACAGTCATGATAACAGTTTGTATGCAAAGTAAGTGAATTAACATGCAACACGAGGCTAGTTAGCTGCACTGTGTTGTGTGTGAATTGCAGGCAAATGGCTATGGGGTTTAACAAAACAATGACCCTACAATAGCAGGAAGTTTTTTTCAGAGGCAGAGGGCATTGTAAGAAAAGCATATGACCTTGTTTGTTAAGTAGCAAATGGGGGGATAGTTAATGGAACATACCTTTTTTCAATCAGACAAAAATATTGTTATGATCTAAAGGTTTGGATCATTTTAAGCATTTATTAATTTAGTATAAAAGCTCACTACTACAAACAGGTCATCAGACTCATTTAATTTTCTTGGCTGCAACAAACTTCAATCAGCTATTTTCAGCTATCCTGTGATATACTATACATTTTTGAAATCTTCTTTAACTTTTTACTTATTTAATTTATGGTGCACTCAGAAATGACAATTTTTCCTCTGTAGGTATTTTGTCAGCTTCATCCTGCAGTTCCAGTTCCATGAAAAACTCTGTGAAGCAGCCAAGCACAGTGGTCCTCTGCACACTTGTGACATCTACCGCTCCAAAGAAGCAGGCGCTATTTTGAAGTATGTGATCTAATGCGGCCTCTATTGTGTACATTAAAGGTTTGTGGAGGCAGTAAAGATGTAGTGCAATTTCCCTTTTCCCTCCCCAGGAAGGTTCTCCAGGCTGGCTCTTCTAAACCTTGGCCTGAGGTGCTCCAAGAGGCTATAGGCACCAAAAAGATGGATGCTAGCTCACTGATGAAATACTTTGACCCCATTATTAAGTGGCTAGAGAAGCAGAACGTAAATGAGACCTTGGGATGGCCTGACTTCAACTGGGTCCCACCCATCCCTGAAGGCTACCCAGAAGATATTGGTAAGTGAGAACTGTAAGCACATCAAGGACAGTCATCAGATGAATGGTAAACAAACATGCATTCAAAAGAAGAAAGCAAAATTGGCTTAGAAATACATTTTTACCTCTAAGATGTAACAAAGAACTTGTGGCTGAGCAGGATGGACTGGATGTGTCTGGTTTTTTTTTTTTTTTTTTTTTTTCAAAGTTTTTTTTTTTTTTTTTTTTTTTTTTGCCTTAGTACATTTTCTATAGTCTCCTTCAAGATCAACTCTGCATGCACACAAACAGACATTTTCAGTTTTCCCTCTACATTTGAACAACTACATTTGAACACATGAAAACACTGTGGTGTTCACACGCTATAATCATAACTCACAACATCATAATTTAGTGAAATGTGTTTTTCCAGCCTTAATTACATGGATTATTTTGCACAGACAAGAATACAGATGAACTTGATGCAAAGACATTTCTGGATGAGTACAACAGTACAGCTGAAGTGGTGTGGAACGCCTACACTGAGGCCTCCTGGAAGTACAACACTGACATCAATGAAGCCAATAAGCAGGAGATGGTGAGACACTCCAACTCTACTGAGATTACATTAACTTTGGCCAAGCATCTGTCATCCTTCATATGATTCTTTTTTTCTGCAACAATTCAGGGAATTATTAAAATGAATAATGAAAAATGTATCACTAAATCATATATTGAGTATATTCTTCTCTAGCTTAAGAAAAACCTGGCGATGGCAGAACATACCCTGAGTTATGGACAGCGGGCCCGTCAGTATGACACCACTGACTTCCAGGATGCCTCAGTCAAACGCATCATCAACAAACTCAGTGACATAGAACGTGCTGCACTGCCCCCAGCACAGCTGGAAGAGGTGAGGACGATATGATTAGGTTTACATACCTTGTTTTAGAATGAAGTTGGTTTTATTGGTCATGTTGCATCATTGGTGGGGGATCTCCAGTTGTTATTCTTTGACAAGTATTTCCTTTAACAAATGTACGATGCTCATTCACCAAGAATTCAGAAAACACGCCACAGATATTTTCAGTATATAGCAACAATAGAAACCTACTAAAAACAACTAAAATTGCTAAAAAGATGGCAGATGAGTGGACACAAAAGATAAATCCTGTTGTCAGAAAGCAGCTGATTGTGTTCCAGAATGTCAATGTGCAACACCCAGTATGTTCAGTGTTGCTCTGATGATTAGAAAAATGTTAATTTGTTGTTGCCACAGTGACAATATGACTTTGAGCTTGTTCATAAAAAAACGTTTGCAGGGGACAATTCTTTCTGCATCAGATTTACAAGGGCTGGGCCTAAGGGGCAACTGTGCAATATACCACAGAGCAGTTAATAATCAGGCTGCTGTAGGCTACTCAAAAACCTGTAACTGTGCGAAAAGCACAGCTACTGCCAACATATGACCTATGATTTTGTTTTGTATTGTTAACATATTGTTAATGACAACATGCTCCCTCTGAGCAAGTGTAGAAAGCATCCAAAAGCCTGACTCTTGGTGGACATGTTTGCTTTTTCAGTACAACACTCTCCTGTCCAACATGGAGACCAAGTACAGTGTGGCTGAGGTCTGTAGAGAAAATGGGACATGCCATCCTTTGGATCCAGGTAAGTCAATGGAATATATGCCATTCCTAATATAAAGAGATATATAAATGAAGTTTATAATGAAGGAAACATTAAAGGCAATAGGAGCAAAGAGTACTGTACCTGCTTAACTTGGCTTACGATAACAGATTGTTGAAGTTGTGAAATATTTAGAATCAAACTTATCATGAGCATTTAATGGAAGTGCTAATACATGTAAAGATAGCCTTTAGTATTTTCAACTAAAGAAGGGAAATGCTTTGTGCCCTGCAGCATAGTTTACTCTATGCAGTATATATAGGTTGGCATAGTAAAATAATATGTTTTGTTTCAGATCTCCAGAAGATCATGGCTGAGTCCAGGGATTATGATGAATTGTTATTTGCGTGGAAAGGATGGAGAGATGCTGCTGGAAAAGTACTTCGTCAGGATTACAAGAGATATGTTGAATTGGCCAATCAAGCAGCCAAACTTAATGGTATGATCATAAATGGATTCTTTAAATTCATCTTATCCAATAACTCAACCTGACTTATCTGTTTAAATATAGTTAATTAGTGTAAATGATGCTACTTTAAGAAAAAGTAGCATCATTTTTGCTTCATGTGCAGCCTTGCTCGGATGATATTTGCTTTACACATAGTCCGCCCTTCTTGCATTACAAACTTTATTGGGGAAATACACTTGACTGTTGATTGTGTTTATCCCTGGTACTCTTTTAAGGTCATTCTGATAATGGTGCTTTCTGGCGCTCCCTGTATGAAACCCCCACCTTTGAGGAAGACCTGGAGACTCTATGGAAGGAGCTGGAGCCACTGTATCAGAACGTGCATGCTTATGTTCGCAGGGCTTTGCATAAAAAGTATGGCGCCAAGTACATCAACCTGAAGGGACCCATTCCTGCTCATTTGCTGGGTAGGTACCAGGAGGGGACTCTCTTTGAAAGAGCTATTGATTTTTGAATTCGATGTCATAAAACTACAGCACTCAGAATTTTTTTTTATATCGACCATAGGTTCCCAGGATTTCAGGAGTTGAAGCTAAAGCCAGCTGTTTTTTTTTAATTATGAAATCCAACGGAATCTAATACTGCAGCCAAAACTTATCTTTCCCAGTGAGGCACACCCCACCGATTCTCTGTCGGTTTAGTTGGGATTTAGTTTTCTTTCAGAGTCATAAAGCATGTGTTTGTGTGTCATAGTGCCAGTTAGGGAATAGACTGACTCACTGACACACAAACTACACATGTCTAAATGCTGGCAGAGGAGAAGATTATTTGTCTTCTTAAGACAACTTCCTATGCTAAGAAATATAAATCGTCTTCTCTTCCTTTCAGGCAACATGTGGGCACAGACATGGTCTGGCATCATGGATTTGGTCATGCCCTATCCAGATGCAACGCAGGTGGATGCTACGCCAGCAATGGTGGCAAAGGTAAACCAATCAGTTGAACCAACTGTTGCACAATAACTACCAATGCTCTTGATGTTTATTTATTTTCTTTCTTTTCTCCACTCAGGGGTGGAATGCCCTCAAGATGTTTGAGGAATCAGACAAATTTTTCACCTCTCTTGGTTTGATACCAATGCCACCTGAGTTCTGGAATAAGTCCATGCTGGAAAAGCCATCTGATGGACGCAAAGTGGTCTGCCATGCCTCGGCATGGGACTTCTATAACCGAAAAGACTTCAGGTTAATCCTCAGTTTCTGTCTTTTTCCAATTAGACTACTAGTGTTTAATGCATAATCAAACAATTATTAACAATCAAAGACATCTTATAAAACTATGCAGAAAACTGAATGGAATAAAGTTATTTTGGGGACAAGGAATGCAGCTACTTCACGTATTTCTAAGTATTTCATTTGCATTGCTACTAAATCAATGAAGTCCAATGACGTTACACTAAATGTAAAATTCATGGGCTTCCCTGACTCATTTGTGTCTCCAGGATCAAACAGTGCACTGTGGTAACCATGGATGACCTGATCACTGTGCACCACGAGATGGGCCACGTCCAGTACTTCCTGCAGTACAAAGATCAGCCTGTGTCATTCCGTGATGGGGCCAATCCTGGATTTCATGAGGCCATCGGCGACGTTCTAGCTCTTTCTGTGGCCACACCCAAACATCTGAAGAGCATTGGCCTCCTGGACAAAGTTGAGAACAACATTGGTGGGTGACTGTTACTGTGAGGTATTACAACTTATAACACAGTGTTCAGCTCAGGATTTAGGTGTTTTTAACCATTTCTACAGAGAGCGACATCAACTTCTTGATGAACATGGCTCTTGATAAGATAGCTTTCTTACCTTTTGGTTACCTGATGGACCAATGGAGATGGAAGGTATTTGATGGACGCATCCCTCCAACTGAATACAGCAAAGAGTGGTGGAACCTCAGGTAAAGTTGACCAGCACTTTTAGAGCCATCTTATAAAATGTTTTATAGCTGTAAGGAAGGTAAAGGTAAAGATAGTTGTAGGATGTTTGACAAATTGTTAAATCTGTAAAATGTTTACTGTAATAACCAAATAAAACACTTTGCACTGCAGAATGAAATACCAGGGACTGTGTCCACCTGTAACTCGGACTGAAGACGACTTTGATCCTGGTGCAAAGTTCCACATTCCTGCTAATGTGCCCTATGTCAGGTAAATTTAACTGATTCCACAGAACAAACAAGACACCTGATAATTGAGCACAGAGCAACTGATAACTGCTTCAACACTCTAATCAACCACTGATAAGATAAATATGAAGTGGAACATATCGTGCAGATAGTCACTTTGCTCACAAAACCTCAATCTCACCATTACAGGCAGCTGATGCGACGGTATCAGATTGTTTTTGTCGGCTTGTTTTGCACCGTCATGACAGTGTTTGTTTGCTGATCTTCATCCAGGTACTTTGTCAGCTTTATCATTCAGTTCCAGTTCCACAAAGCTTTGTGTGATGCTGCCAAGCATGAGGGGCCTCTCCATACCTGTGATATTTACCAATCAAAAGATGCTGGGAAGCTACTTGGGTTAGTGAACATAGCTACACCCAGACACACACAAACTCAAAACCTTGTGTTTCCACAGAAAATGTCAAATCAATCGCTAAAGGCTTGTGTGAAGTGAAAACACCGTCAACTATTGAGCACAGTATGAAGTTGTAATGGTTACGCTAATGGATGGAATGTGAATGCTTGTCTAAGGTTTGCACTGGAAAAGACACAGGAATTTGGATCACTGCCAAAAATGAAGTGGACGTAGATGCACTCAGTATGTTCACTTAGGTCTTGCGTTCCCACTTATGCTGATCATTGCTAAAACTGATAAAAACCCATGTGCACTTCAAAGCCATTTGACCTGGCAGTGAATACTGATTAAACACATTACCACTGGTCAAAAACCCTGTTTAAACCTGAAAAAGAAATGTCTATTTTGGACCACTGAGAATGGATTATAACGCTAACATGAGTGTTTGTAAGCGCAAACATCATGGTGCGAAATTATGAGTATAACATACTCTTGCATCTGACCCGCGTCTTTTCTGACCTGCTCTCTATCTGTGATGTTGTTTGTAGTGACGTGATGAAGCTGGGCTTCAGTAAACCCTGGCCTGAGGCAATGACATTGCTCACCGGCCAGCCCAAAATGAGTGCCCAGCCACTCATGCAGTATTTCCAACCTCTCATCCAATGGCTGGAGAAAGAGAATAACAATAACAATGACGTTCGTGGGTGGCCTGAGTATGACTGGAGGCCTTCAGGTATGTCCTGCACATTCACAGCATCCATATTCTCTCATACTTCCACAGACACGCATATGCATTTAGGGAAGCCTATTTGCTGGAGGTTTGGATTAAATAGGTTTTCCTCTCTCCAAGCCAAATGGCTTTTGAACTCTTTCCCAGAAAGGAAAGGCACAATATCTTCTCACAGAGGCATTCGTTTTGTTTTTTTCCTCTGCTGCATCATATAGTGAACTCAATCTTGAGCCCACGTTGTTTAACTGATGAGATCCTGCTGAAAGGCTGTATACAGATTAGATTAATAACATTCTTAGTGAAGCGAGTGCTAGGAAGAGATGGTGGAAAAAGAGAACACAGCTGCTTTTGCAGAGGTTGTGCGAGAAATTAAGACTATAAACCACTTTATCAGAAAACGAAGCAAAAGGTGATGATTTATTTTTCACACTACACAAAGGGGAGAAAGTTACCCTTCCTTTGTGGATTTTGACCAGATCACAGCAGAGACTTTGATATAGTTTAAGATTATTTTGGTAGGAACAACATTACTATGCAAAGAGCCACATACTGTAGCTACAGCAGTTTAGATTAAGACACTATACATTAATGTGCAGCATGTGTGTCCTCTGTCCACTGAGATAATATGGGGACAAAGTGGTGAAAATGGCAGCGACATACAAAGGGAAGAATCTCTCTCTCTGTCTCAGTAGAACAAATGATAGTTAACAAACAGCGTCCCCTTATGGAGAATCTGCAGCTTTATTCAGAAAAATAGTCTTGCATGTAACTTACGCATTATTGTTTCTGTGTCCAGGTGAAGTCAAAACGGAAGTACCTAAACCAAGTACAGTGGACTTCCTGGGTATGAGAGTGGACAGTGCAGCTGCCACAGCGGGCCAGTGGATCCTGTTGGTGATTGGCCTCGTCCTCTTGGTTGCCACCATCTTATTTGCCTATAAGTACAGGAAGTCAAAAAAGTCCAAAAAGAACTTATCCATGATGGAGCTCAAATGAAATGACTAGGTGTTGGTGACTAGGTGTTGGTGAATTAAGGTCTGACTTACTGTAACTGTCACAGTACCAACCTCAATGTGAACATTGGTGTTTTGTGTACTATAACTACATATGATAAAATTTGTTTTTCTTTTGGTCTGCTTCCCTATCTAGTCTTGTATATATATTATATACACTTGAAGTCAAATTGTTTTTTGCCTATGCAAGAGAACACTACTATTTTGTAATTTATTTGTAATATTTGAATGTTTAGGTAGAAAACGTTTTCAAATGAATGTAAAGTTGTTAATTGTATATGCATTTTTGAATATTTGTTTCTTTATTTGTTGAATCCCCTGCATTTCTACAATAAAGAGATTAAATATTTACTTGGCCCATGTGTTCAAATAAGACATCATAAAAAACAAAAAAAAACAGGATGTCTCCCTACAAAAAATGAAGTCCACGGATTGTGAAAAACATTTTAATTACATTGAAACTGCACATTAAAAACACACAAACACACACAACATTACAGAGGGGAGAGTTGTGCATGGGTTTCAGCCCTTCCCTCATTACTCACAGAGTCAATGGAGCCTCTGTAAAGGCACAGTCTCTGCTGTGTGCAGTTGTCGGCTCTCAGGTAGCATGGACGAGAACTGTAATGCAACACCGAGTCCCTTCAGAGACGGTTCAGAGATTTGTCTTCTCTTGATCCAGTATATCATTAGTGCTTCAGGTTGGCCACATCCAAGTGTCCGTACTGTCTTGTACAAAAAATATAAAGGGACAGTGACGCAACAAAGGCCAATCACATACTCATTCATTCAAATAGTTCATTTAACATAACTATCTACAATTAATGGTGAAACTAAGCTTAAATTACAATATCATAGAATCTCCAGACAGATATAACACCATGTATTCTTTAATCCAGTGTTGTGACTCCCTGTATGTGATATTCTGTATTTAAAGTTATCCGAGTAGATTCGTAAGTCTAAAACACAAGACAGCCTCATAAATAATTACAAAGTGTGCTGAGTAATTTTGGAAAATTCCACATACAAACAAGAACCTATTGTTTCTCAACTTGTTGCTTGAGGAATTTAATGTGGGCAAATAAAACATGTCCAGCTGTGCTATAAAACACTTAAAACACTATTCTCCACTGAATACCATGTCTTCTGTGTACCTCTCTGTACGCACGAAGTCATATTTCTATGTAGCTTGAAAAATGCAGATAAAAGTCCTGTTCTACAAATGAGAGATCGACCAATAGATGCATGTGTTTGGTAAACACTGACATGGACATTGTAAAGACAAAAGACACGTTTTCATTGATAACAGAGTGGATTCTAGTTAACATATTTTTAGTGCAACTGGAAAATGATATCAGCATGACTGACATAGATTTTTTTGCTACAACAGCTGACTATGATGAGTGGTGATTGAGCAGGAAGGGCATGAATAATCATAGAGGAGCTCAATAGTTCCTGATTGGACAGGAAAAAGAGATATGATGTCAATAAGCATGAGGAATGTCCAATAACTGCTCGGAATGAAAAATTAAGAAAAGAAACGACAGTATATATGTGAGCACAAAGTTCAGTTCATAAAATCTTGAATCGTAAATTAAAACAATTTACAAATTACAAATATTGAATGCAACCCCAATTCCAATGTACAACACAACATTCTTCAAAATACTTAAAAAAAATACAATCTCTGAAACAAAATGTTCAGTATATTGCACTGAAAGCATAAATGAAAATTTAAAAAATAAGTCGCAAATTGAATGCTTTCTCCTTGGTCCATGCACAGCAAAGGCTCTTTGTTTGGCCCGTGACAGTGTGTGAGTGGTTCAGGGTTCAAAGTAAAGGACTCAGCAGTAGTAATGCCGCATCTCTGTCCAGTTTGTGATCCAATACTTTTTCTGTGGCTCCTCAGGCTGAAATCCTAGATTGAACTGATAACGCTCAGCCTGGCAAATTTTCACCCCCTGGTGCTTTGGCATCATCCGGTAGTAGATGGCCCGCTTAAAGAATCCAAGCTTGAGGAAAAATGGGAGAAAAGGAGAAGACATTTAAGGGGATGCTGTAAAACAACAGAAAGTTTCAGGGGCTGAGAAAAACCAGGTTAGGTAACAGAGAGACCCACAAACTCCTAAGATAAAGTTGGTAGTAAAAACAAAAGCCATAAAAAGTGATCAGCAGGTGCATTGCGCAATAGTAGACTGGAAAGGATAAAAAGAAGAAATATTAGTTACAGTAACAAGAACAAGGTGGTCTAAAGAGAAATGGAAGGTGGAGGGTTAAGTTGAATCACACCCCAAGCTGAGAGCTAATAGAAAAAAAATCCATCTGAAGGGGTGTATTTTTTTTTTTTTACCCAAAAGCCCCACTGGTGTGTGCTGTTTGAGACCCAGTCAGTAGTCCTCAGTCAACCTCTCTGTCTCAGAGGGCTGGATCTTCATCTCAGCCTTCTGGGCTTTGGCCTCATACATCTCCCTCCTGCTGGCCCTCTGGAAGAAGCCGCACTGGGGGTGGAGGAGGAGGAGGAGGGTGCGTGGGGTGGGGTGGGTCAAAGGTTAGACTAATGGCTTCATGTGAAGGTCACAGATGACAGATTAATCACTTGGCAAGTATCATATAGCCCAGAGAGGGTCTCTGTGTAGTAGAACTGGCGCACATTTGCAGGTTACACAAAGTGTCTTTGTACAAGAGTTGATCAGTGCTGTCTTACCTTCCATAGTATAACTATAATGATTCCTAGTAGTAGAACTCCGGCGACAATAGCTGAGATGATGATCCACAGTGGCAACTCATAGGGTATTTCCACTCCCTCCACAGGTTCTATTTCTACCATGAACTACAAGAGAGGTGGAGATGGTCAAGGAAAGTTATCAGTACAAGGGCCAAACAATTATCTTTCAAATCAATACAGTAGCTGGAAACAATTCAATTTGGAAATGCCAAAGGCTACACTTTGATGGTAGTATTTTTGACTGTTCTCTATGTGATCTATATGATTGTTGATCTATGCCAGTTCAAAATGCACTAGATGGATTTTGTTGTCCAGCCCTACCATGATGTCATACCATGATCATACTCATAATCTTCATCATCAGCAGTCATAAATTACGCACCATGGTGGTTTGATTGTCCATCTTGAGGGTTGATTTATCTGTAATGAGTGTCAGTGTGGCATGACCAAACACTGTAACTCTCAGAGCATTGGGATAGTCCTGGAGGAACAAAGAAAGCAGACAGATGGTGTTAAGGTTGAGGCAGGGGGCTAAGAAATGCATCGTCCTTGCAGCCGAGTGTGAGACAGAAAGTGTGGGTGAGTATGTGTTTAGCTGGTAAACTAACCTCCAGCATCGTACTGTTCCACAAACGGGAGCGGACATAAATCTTGGCCGAGTGTGTCATGTTGAGGAGTGGGCAGCGGAACTTCACACAGTTTGCTTTCCCTTTGGAACAATCCTTCAAAACATAATGAGAAACAATTATGACACAAGGGAACAAACATGGGCAACTACAATATTTTGCTATTGTAGATTCCACAAACCGTGTAAATGGCAGAATGTATAGAAAGAGTAGGTAACATATAGTTTAAATTCTACTGCTTTGGAGCACTGACTATTAAGGTGTGTTTTATTATTATAGATAACGTCCATAATTAAAAATAATGGTATGTTTATTTAATCACAGTGGGCTGCCAATAGTAGGACTTAGTTATATTAGTGGATGGACTACAAAGTACTGTTAAATATGAGTTATATGTATCTTTGGGAGTGTTCAGGCAGTTCTATTTCCTCACCAGCTGGTAGGACTCTTTTCGAGGAGTGAGTAGAGATAAGGCTGCCTGTGGCTCAATGACTTGTGGCTGACTTGTTTCATGCTCATCCACCGTGATCTGACGTTTGGTGCGCTTTGGTCTGCTCTCTGACAACTGGAGGACAAAATGAAAGAGGGAAGCAGAGGAGTAAGAGACATTACATCACGGGGTGAGTGGTAATTACAAGCTTTGATAAAGACATTACCAAATTCTTCTCAGAATAGCATTGTCATTTCCACTGTCTATATGTGGGCCACACACATTATGATTTTCTATTTGTGGCTCTGTGAGGTTTGCATGAGGCGACACAAATGTTTTTCCCAAAATGTATTTCTGTGCAGCTGTGGTTTGGCCTTCAGACCATTTTCACACCACTTCTCTTCCATTGAAGAGAAGTGGCTTCAACTTCATGCTGATGTCAGGATGAATTTCAGCATGTAATAAGACTGTGCATGGCACAGTGTCATCTGGGTCAGCACATCTTTTTTTTTTTTTTTTTGTTCTTCAGCTATTCCCACTTTCCTGGAGTCACCACAGTGGATCTTCTTTTCTACACTGATAATTTGGTATAGATTTTTTTTGGACTGCCCTTCCTGACACAACCTTCTCCATTTATCATGGCTTGGGAACAATGCCAGCAGTACACTTATGTTCCCCCAGAGGCTGGATATACAGTATATTATGCAATTTTGAAAACAAAAATGTCTTGCCCACACAACTGCATCTAGACTAAAAGAGCTTGGAGTTGAGCCCAATCAATTCCCGCAATCTTTTGCTTAAAAGACAGAACCAACGCTGCCTTAAATTTACTGCCCTCTCAGTAAATTTGTTCTTACTAAATATCAGTCCAGGTGAGTGAAGTTGTCCAAGTAAACTATTACAAAACCAAAAGAATTAAATCAACAGAAATACTTTCACAAACTATTGGAATGAGAGTTTAACACAGTCCCTGTTGCCTCAGCTACACCCTGTGAATAGTGCCAATTAGCAAAATCAGTGGGCAGACTCAACAAACATATCATTATAGCATTTAGGTCAAAGGCTTAGTACAGGCTCACAATGCTGCTCACCTTACACTCTTGTTATTGAGCTTGTAGGCCTTTCATTCAAGCCTCTACCTCTATTTATTTATTACCATCTTTGTGTGGACACAGGACATTTTGGCACACGTGAGTGGACATGTGTAGGAGAGCAGCAAGCTGTTTACGTTTAAGAAGAGAGGTGGGATGACGTGTTTCATAGGTCTCAAACTCAATATCAGCCACAGATGGTATAAAAACAATGGACAATGTTTCTGTGTCCAGAAACTGAAGACAACGTGGAAGGGTCAGTCTTCTCTAGAATGGCCATTAGGGAGAAACTCCACTGATTGCAAAACGAGACAATTTTGTTTTATATGAGGAAAAAGCCCGCATATTTCACTTGATTTAAAACGTGTCTATTTTAACCTGGAGTCCCACTGAAAGGTGAGGAGCTGCGTTATAATAATAATAGGACATGGTTATGGTGTGATTGACAGTGGATGTTATGCCCACTCTCAGAGATCTAGCCCTCATTTTTTCCCAAGCCTCACCCTTTAATTAAAACATGGTCCCTTCTGGTTTCAAAACTGCAAAACTCAAGGCAACTGTGTTCATATTCTGTTCCATCAGTCCCTATTTTAGTTTGCTCATTTAAAATTTAAGACATACTGAGCCTCTCAACGACATTTAAAATGGAGCCTTACAGTGAGGTTCAGTGGATTGACTACATCTGGAGGGTTACACTCCATCTCTGATTCCCCCATGACGACAATCTTGGTCAGGTACAGCAGCCACTTGCCGTTAGCTACCTCAAAAGGCCAGTCAAACTCCACAGCCAGGGTCCCCAAGTCTCCCAGGGGCTGCCCCCTCATGTTCACCTGGTGGAGAAACAACAAAGAGAGAAACTTCAGAGAAGAGCAAACTAATGTAGTGTGAAAAACAACATTGTTTAATATAAAAATAGTCAATGCTATGGATGGCAGCTTTGTAACTCCAAAATGGCATCCGCCCCCATCCATGCGTACACCACAAACCATGTCTCACATAGCAATCTTTTCCCCTCACAATATTAAACTTCTAAAGAAGAAAAATGTTGGCTTCAAAGACTGGGTGGGGAAGAGGGAAATGTGGGTGAGTAGCACACATTGTAGATGCAATATACCATTTTGGAGGTTTAGTATAGTCTGAGTGTTAGAGGTGACTCACATGGAAGGTGAACTCCACCAGACTGCCCACGTCACTGGCGTTTACCATAGCTGACATGCCCATCACTGTCCCACCGAATTGTGTTTGCACCAATGAGTTCTCTCTGAATACAGTGAATTAAAAAAATGACTGTACATTGTGCAAACAATAACTCAACGAGGAAAATGAATTGATGTGACATTTGGCGCTCAAGCTCTTTTGAGTTTATACAGTACATCATGGGTTGTTTGGTAATGGGACTCACATGGAGAAGGAGGGGAGGACGGTGTTCTCAATCAGCAGGGCCACAGGCACAGGTGTCAGGTCACTCTGTTCGCTTAGACTAAAGAAACAAACCTTACTTACAACATCATTATGACACCATCTTAGCCCACACATACTAAACATGCAACTGAAGCACTTACGTGGACAGAAGAAGCTGTGACTCGACCTCTTGTGTGTACAGATTGATTCCTGATGTCTCGAACTTGAGGGCAAGTGAAACCTGACAATGAAAACACAGGCTCAGTATCAGAAGGCCATGTCAGCAGAGGAAAAAAGGACAAAAAAAAACTATGGATTCTCACCTTGTCATTGCCTTTCAGTGGATTCCCCAACTCACAAATCACTGTGATGTCAAAGGTGCATTGCACATCATGGTCCTAAACACAAAGTAGTAAACATAATTAAAAACATACAACGGTGTTAGTCATAATTCTGTGATATCATAACAGAATTTAAAAATTGGATAGAGGGAAAAACCAAATAGATATTGCTTGGACATCTGCTGCCCTCTAGTGGACACACCGTTGACCTGACGCCAGAATATCTCAGTGCATCAGGGAAGGTAATATTGAGAGTAGCCTGATGGGCGTCCTCAGCGAGCCTCCCAGGTGAAGGGAAGTTAGTCACCTCCACCATCAGCCTTATAATCTTCATATTGCTGTTGAACTGAAGAACCTGAAATTTCCCTTTCCTGCAAATCAGCAAAATTACCTTTTTAATCATTTTATTTTGTAAATGTGCAATGTTTCTGAAATCAGGCCCAACACAAAAATACAAATGAATACAAACTTTTACATTCATATCACTGGTATCAATCTTTTTGTGAAGTGAATAAAAACTTGTGTCAGCAGCAGCTTTGTCAGTCAAAAAAGCACCTAACTTTTAAGAATTTCATTTTACCTGGGGTATGGCTTTTCTTCATTGTCAACAAACTGGGCTGTCAGCTGTAGATTACTGCTACATTTGTTGTCTGAGCCACATTCATTCTGAAAATTTATCTGTGGGAGAATAATAAATGAGATTATATTACACCCTACAGTGATGCTATCACATGAACAAAAGTTTCTATGAATGTGGCATATGAACCATACTGAACCTCAGTTCTCTGAGTGAGTTTTTGTTCTTGGCTCAGAATTGGAAAGGAGTCCAGGTTCTGCACAGAACGCCTGGACTTAGGTTTCTGCTCGTGCAAGGACAGGTTGAGGGAAAAAACCACAGGCTCCAGTTTGTCATTCACAGGTGCCTGTAAATTTATCCAAGAATTTAGTAGCAGTGAAAGAGCACATGAAAGAACAGCAGTCTTTTCATTAAAGAAAATGGATATTCATATAACCATTAACTTACAACAACAAACAGCTTTAGAGCTTCACATGTGGACTTGGAAGCAGGCAGGCTTATGAGGCCGGTGTAGCTGTCATCGTTATTGTCCTCGAAACGAACCCGAGGGCTTCTTCTCCTCTCCATGTCTGCTTCCACTGTGTACTTCACCACTTAACAATTTGTAAACACAAATAGTACTTAAGAACACTGCAGTAAGTGTAACCATAACAATACAGCAGTTTCAGATGATATGATACAACAAGAATATACAGAGCATTTGCATTAACACATTAAAGTCATTTAGAAAAAAAAAAAAAAAAGACAACTTACTGATATTTTTCTTGAAGTCTTTGTTTCCATTGCTCAGTGTGAAAGACATACACAGTGTTGCTGTGATACTATAACACAGAAATGTGACATGGCATGAATATTATTTAAAAGAGCGACTAAGCCAGTTTTAGAGTGACAGACTCTGATATAACATCTCACCATGGTGTGTTTCCAGGACACTGATTCGGATCCACAATTTTTGGCTCGACTTTAAAGTCCTTTGTTAAGTGGATGACTGGTCGGGCTCTGGACACAAAGAAAACAGATTATTGTACATAGCTGAGACAAACACCAACATTATGATTTACTAAAATCATCCTTCAGGTAATGCATCAATGTATAATTACAATATACTTGTCAGTATAAATAAGGTGGTGTTTTATTTGTGCTGCCATCTCTCTTGGCCAGGTGTCTTTTGAAAAAGAGGCTCCTTTTCTGATTAAATAAAGGGCAAATTAAAACAGTCATAATTACAAGTGTTTGTTGTTGTTTTACCTGAGCAAGGCAATGCGGTCATCCAAAGAGCCAACTAAGATGTCAGGGTAGCTGTTGTCATCCATGTCCATCCCTCCATTGATGGAATAGCCAAAGGTCTGGAATCCACCATTGGCAACTGTCTTACCTTCAATCACCTGTAGAGGGCAAAATTAATTTCAAGACTTACATTTATTGTATACAGAAGCCCATCTGTGGAATGAAGTCAGATGTTACCTGACTGGGGCTCTTAGAGATTCCTTTTTTACTCCCCATCCATATGTAGACCTTTCCCGTGTCATGGAATGGTGCTCCGATTGCAAAGTCTGCAGACAAAAGCAGCAAACTGAAACATCTGAAGGACAAGATGCTGAAAAGTGTAATACCCCTCTAGGTGGCAGCATTGCACCATCTAGTCATTAGTAAATTACAAGCAGTGGCAGCTTTGAAACAGTGTAAATATGAACAAGGCCCATTAAGTTTCACATCTACGATTATTGTGTAGCAACAACGCATAAATAATATATAAAGTCTTCAAACAGTGCTTCTCTACAAACAACATAAACATTCATTTTTTTGGCCTTGGTCCTTCATTCTGGGTGCAGTTCATTTCTTTTATTTGGCGTTATGTTCATTGTCATACCTTGGAATCCATCTTGGTTGACATCACCAATAGCAGCAACGGCAATTCCAAAGGCAGAAGCTGATGGACCCTTCAGGACCATGGTGGCGGTCTTCTGGAAAGATCCATTCTCATTCATGAAGATATACACTGCTCCACCATGATCATTCATACGGTCAAAGTAAAACGGGGCACCCACAATCAGGTCATTCCAGCTGTCATGGGCCAAGGAAAATGTACAGAAATGAAAATGAATTAGCCTTAACAAACGAATATGTCCAAGTGTAATCCACTTGTAATGGCTGTAACAAATTAACAAGTACCTTTCCCTTAAAAACCAATATATCTAACAAGGTTTAAATACTGCATTAAATCAATCTCTTTATCTGAAATTACATTTCTGTTTTCCAAAATCATACTATTGGTGTAAAGAAACATACTCATCATTGTTGAGGTCAGCGATAGCCAGGCTGCTGCCAAAGTACGAGCCCACTTGTTCCCCAGGAATGATGAGCACTGGTTCGATGATGGTGTCAGTCTTTGTCCCAAACATCACAGAGCCCTTGGACTCATCCCTGGGAGACCCTGTGACTACTGTGTAGTCATCATGACTGAGGAGCTTCTTCTCCTCAAGAACTGAATAGCCTGTGATAGAATTAAAAAATTATGTAGTTGCTGTTAAACTCTCATGTGACAAATAAAAAGGTTATGCAGGCTATTTCAGTGTCTCTAACACACGTGACTCTTTTTTTTTGTGTTGCACACAGAGTATGATGTACAAACGACTTCATATTTACCAATATAACTGTTTCGTCTTTTCAGCTGGCCAAAGCTTTTGCTGATAGAGTCCCAAGCATTCCCTGGATCTGGATCTCTCCATGTTACATGGACGTTTCCTTAGTAATAAAAGCAGAATCAGAAACAAGTTAACAACTGCCTGATGCTCAGTCAACAGGTTTCCCAGACAGAATAATCCTGGTGTTAGACTAACACTATAAAGTTGTGAATGTGTTTAATTAGTACCCGTCTGGGAAACCTGCCCATTATTTCAACAGCAAAACACAGTCTTTCCTGCGTTACATCTTTGGTGCCCACCTTGCCACACATAGCTTCCGGTGGCACCGATGTAGACATCGGTGTCTGTCATGCCGGCTGAGATACCCATGTTGCACATGCCTTCAAGCTCCAAGTCAAAGTTGGGGTTGCAGACCTCATAACTGTACGTCTGCCACTCATCGTTTTGATCAAAGGTGAGATCATTACTCCTTACGAAGCACTTCCCTATCATTCGCCGCTGCTCCTCTGCGCCACCTTTGATCTTCACATACCGGTGCCCACATGCCTGGACAGATCAGGGTGAGTATTCCAAATGTTAATATATATGCATTTAAAGATTATCAAACTATATATCCATTTATCTAAATTAATTGTTCAAAAATATTGCTTATCAAATCAAATTCCTCAATAAACAAAATACTTAAGATTGAGTTTACTTGTCATTGTATACAGTATATACGCAGTGGTTAAAATGGAGCTCAATACATGCATGGTTAAAAATGTAATAAAAGATCGCTAAATGAGAAAATTGACATCACACACCCAAGAAGAGCAAAAAATCTCTCAGGATAACTTCTAACTGATGAATATGGCATTTCCTACCTGCATTTCTAATTCTGTCTTGTTTAACACAATAAAACAGGGTGTCATCTCACCAGCACACGTCCAGCCTTCTCAACTCTCTGACTGGCCACTGTCACACCAAGCCACATCCCCTCGACCATCTCTGAAGGACTTGCTATGGAGGTGTCAAAATGTGGCAATTACATTAGAGGAAACAGCGAGTGTAAATGGAGATTATTGTCATTTTGTCTTTTAGTTAGAGAAAAGTATGTGTCAGTTTCAAAAACTTCAAAGGAGTATGCAGTGCAGTCCACTGTCAACCATGTCCAGTTATCCATTACATACACAGAATCATCATGATTATGGAGATAATCACAGTTACAGGAAAACCAGCCCTAACAGTAAAGCATCACCGGGCCTGGTTCATGCCCTGACACATACTGTATTCACCTCAAAAATGTACTGTGACTGCACCAACAGCCTCTTCAAGCTCAACATCAAAAAGGGATGAGGAATCCTTTTATTACAGTTGTTACTTGGATCCTCTGGGCTGCCATATACCCCTTAAGGTAGAACAGTGGTAAGTCTATCAGCTAAATAACCCGCAATTAAGAAAAGATGCACTTTCAGAGGTTTGTATCCTACAGCTCATTGTGTTGATACTAAATGTGTCAGTTATGCTGGTATAAAGGCTCTGCAGTGAATAAAAAGAAGTTAGCTGATTATAATTTGGAAATTAAAATTACATTACATATGTGCTGGAAATGGAAATTTAACTAAGGTTGTGTTATGTCATGGGGAGTAAAACCCTGTAAGGTTTTAGATGAAGTAGCATTTGATATCATTACATTTCATGAGGGCATGAAATATGTGTAAATCAGGCAAAAACTGTCAAACAACAATGATGCTGTTGGATGCATTTACTGTAAATGAGGATCTACAGTTTTTGGAGTTTGGCCATTATATATTTTTCAACTGAAAATTTGGTGGTGATTCTTTGCCTTTTTACCACATACTTCACTTATGTTACTCATGAGCTCTTGGTTATGACATGAGGTCACATACATGGTTTGGTGTTCAGGTGGAAAACAATGCTGCTAGGCAACAGCAATATGAAAAAAGCAATAGAGCAAAATGAGGCCTCCATCCACCAGCCATTTTATAAGGTACAGCTGTTCAACTGCTAACGCAAATATGTAATCACCCAATTACATGGTAGCAATTCAATGTATTTATGCATGTAGACATGGTCAAGACGTCCTGCTAAAACTCAAACCGAGCATCAACACAGCAAATGGGCTACAGAAGCAAACCAGCACACAGAGTGTAACTCCTGTCTATTTATTAATATTATCTTGTGTATCTTATAAAGTGACAGATAAGTGTAAAGTTCTGATGTGTTAGAAAATGATGAAGAAAGACCATTGTCTTAAAGTGAAAATAAGGTTGTAAGGCTTCTGAGAATGTCAGCAATTTTGATGTCTGGGGTGAGCATAAAACCACAAGGGGATGTTAACAACAGGACCTACAGAAAAGCTCAGCACTGCAACTCTGCACACACATTCACATCTGGGAGTTCTGCTTTATACTAACTTGTGGTGACTAGGTCCATTCTGGAGCAGTCGGTGGAGTCTGTAGTAATGGGACAGGAGTACACCGCACCCGTTTCATTCACATTTGGTAGAGATTCTGCTTTCTCTTTGGGCGCTCCTGTAAGAAGTCTGAACACACACAGACAAACAGATAAAGAGCAAGACAGATAAAGATTACTACCACAAGATCATATCGGAATGATGTCACGGTGTTCGACAATACAAAACAGAGTCAGCAACTTAAAAAAAAAAAAAACTAGACGATGGCCTAATAAGACAGCTGGTCTTAAAGCAGAGGGAGGAGGATCCTGCGGTGTAATGTTCTGGAGCATCTTCATATGCACATGACACTTTGATGCTATGATACGCTGCCCTAACGAAGCAGTTGAATTTAATGCATGATTCGATAAAACAGACAAGAATGAGCCAGTACATGTGATGTGTGTGCAAGTGGGAAAAGCAGAGCAGTCAGTGCATGACCTGGAACAAGTCTGGGCACCACATACACAAAAGACAGACAAACCTCTTGGTGATGGACCTGATCTTTTTGTCCACTCACCCAGACACTCCCTACATCAGCACCTTTTCACACACCACACAACTTTGAAGTAGAGGGATTAGGCCCTCTGCAAGGCTCTGTGCTGGGACACACTATTTACTGTCAGCACAAGATTTATTAGCTCCACTTTGTAGGCAGAAGGTGCAGACACATGGTTCGCTGTAGTACGTGGAAAAGAGAAACAAACAGTGTCCGTGCAAAATGTGTTGTTCTTTTCGGCCAAAATTTCTAAAAAATGTTTATGCCTTTCTGGTTTTTATGATGACATATTAATGGTAGTATAAAAAGTAAAGACTACTCAGTCAAGGTTGTGGGTATGTTGACCGCAACTGTGGGGTAGCTGACTTCATTAAATGCACGTATACGCAAGAATACAGATAATGACTGCAGACTTGAGGTTATTAATGTCTTGAAATTAAAATCATGAGTCAACGCTGAACTGTTCCAACACGAAAACAAACCTTTTTCTGTGAAATGAATCATGTCAGAAGGGCTGCTTGAAATTTGAGGATTTTGTACATTCTTGTACATGTTAGTCAGAAGTGAGTGAAATGGTGTACCAGTCTTCACCCTTCCATCACCATTACATAAACAAGGTGGTCCCATATGTACTTGCAATCTAATAATGAGAATAGCTCATTATTAGATTAGCCCAGACAAAATATTTTCTCTTTGATGTGTCATCTGACACATGAACAGACTAAAGCTTGTCCTTGCACTAGAAACTACCTCTGCTGTTGATTTAAGATTAAATTACCATGCATTACAATTTGAACCTTTACCTGGGAGAGGGATCCCTCCTCTGTGGCTCTTCTTGAGGTTTCTCCCATTTCTTCCCTGTACAAGGGTTTTTGTGGTGTTTTTCCCTCACTTGATGTGAGGGTCTAAGGATAGAAGGTGTGACTTGCTGTAAAGAACCTAAAGCCCTTCTAGGCAAATATTGTTTGTGATGTTGGGCTGTATTAATAAAACTGACTTGACATATTCGGCCTCATTACAACCAGAATGTAATTTTCACATAAACTTTATGAAGCTGTATGTGTATACAGAGCCTAGTACAGTACTTACTGAATCTACTGACTGTCTCTATGGGTCGAAGGGTGAGCTGGAGATAATTCGAGCTGAAATTGGGCAAAAGGCTAGACATGTTGCTAGTCGATTATAGGGCCAACATGCAGAGACAAATAGACATTCACTCATTTGGTCAATTTTGAGTCATCAGGTAACCTAATCCCAATCTGCATGTCTTTGGACTGGCTCCCTTCAACAATTAAATATGGTCCACAGCTTATCTAACCACAACAACAGGTACAATCATTTCTGATACTGAATCTGTATAACCAACAATGAATAATTATTTATAAATTTAACAATGAAATAATTTTACAAAATTGACAGGGCTAAGATGGCCACTAAGGGAACAGCAGTTTTCAGAGGACAGGGAGGAAGTGGCTCAAATCCTGGTAATCACTCAGTAGTGTAGACAGCACCTGCGATTCCAGGTTTGTAGCAGTCAGCAGGGCTGACAGATGCTGTGTGTGGAAAACCAGGGCCCAAGAGTCCCACTGTGAGTGTAGGAGGCCCATGTATGTATGCATGTGTGTGTGCTGCACCCGCACTATAGACAATGTAAGCACACGAGGAAGTACGCCAGTGTTTACAGCCTACAACACTTCATTTCTACTAAATCATGTCATGGCCACCTGATGAGTTTTGCAGCTGGGAATGGCACAGAGTGTTTCCAAACATTCACATGCAAAGTAACACCAAACCACATAACGCAGAGCAAGAAAGACCTGGGTCAAGCTCAACCCAGAGCGAAAATTTTATAAAACATTTAAAAACCATGTTGTTATGAACTTTGCTCTCACTAAAAAGAACTTAAGGAGAGCTGAGGCCCAAAGTCCAGTGCTTATCACAGACGCTTCTGTATCTGCCGACTAAGATTAGTCGGCAGATACTTTTTTCTGTAGCAAAACAGAAGGAAATGAGAGTTCAACCTGAACCCATAACATGTTCCCTGTCGTCTTACTGTCTCAGCAGAGCCATGTGGGTCACCTGTGTTTGTTGTGGAAAGTGAAAACCACAGATTAACGCCGTCAGGTTTTACATATTGCAAAGACACAGTGGAGACAGGTGTGTTAGTCTTACGTTTTATATTAGGAAGAGCTTAAAAAAGAGGAATAGCAATATTTTGGGAATTAAACATATTTGCTTCACAATTTTCAGGTCTTCACATGTTAGCTATGAAGCTATAGTCAGCAGCCTGGTATATCAACGTACCTGGCAGAGGAGGAAACAGGTAACTTACTTTACTGCCATAATGACAGAGGGATTCCACTCTTCAAATATGCAAATGATAGCCAGCTAGACAAAATATTAGTAGTGGTCTACCCTTCATGTTGTCAGCTGAAATTTAGCTGAAAATGTGAATTTTTCTTTTTTTTTTTTTTTTAACATTTTTGGCCTCAGGTTTGTCAGCTTATGGAAGAGGATGAAAGAGGATGATTCCAATCTTCTCCACCTGTACATGAAAATGACCACAACCTGAGTTGCAAAGAGTTGACTCAGCCATGACAGTACATCTCATATCCTGTCCCAAATTCAACAATGTGTGCTCTCCTCCCATCCACCTCCCTGCTCATCACCTCCTCATAAACATGCTGTCAAAGGCCCAGGAACGGGAAGGGAATGGAAGAGGGGCACCCAGCAACTGCATTCCTCCTCCCAGGACATGTTGAAATTTGCCCCCTCCAATGAAGTGATCCTAAAGGCTGACTAAACCAAACATTTGGCTGGCAAACACACCCAGCTAAGGTGAGAGTGTGAGAGTGCATTCTTGAAATCAGGAATAAGAAACTCTCCAGACGAAGGGAGTCACTCAAACAAATTCCTATCAATGGTGGTGTTTACCTAAATAAACTGGTGTAGTAGTCTAAATCAGCAGTGCCCCGTGAAAGAAAGAAGACAGGACCAGGAGGTGGCATTGACAAAAGCAAGGGAGTGTTAAGTAAGAGAGCAAAAAAGGTGATCACTCCATCTCTCAAGACAAAGAGGAATTATTACCAGGTCTTTTCAGTTTGTAGACAAGCATTTGTCTGAGACAGTGAAGATTTGTTCACATTTTCTCATGCTTTCACCATGTATCTGACTTTTGTAAGACTAATAACAAAAGACAATGGTCACAGAAAAGCAAACTGGACTCTCATTCAGCCTGAAAAGGACTACAATGAGACATTAATGAGTAAAAGTGGCAAAAACATGTCACCCTGTTGGCCCCGTCCTTAAATCTTGTAAAGGTCTAAATGTTTAAAAATGGGAAAGAGCAACAAAGACTCCAAGATAGAAGGTTAAGGAGAATAAGTCAGTGTGTAGTTCAGTCGACATGTGATTGCTCATCTGTCCAGATTAAACTCAGGGGCAATCAGTTTGTTATAGGGTGTGCCTGTGGCCTTCAGGGCAAAGTAAGATGTAAAAAATTCAGCAAAACATAAAACAACATCAGGGCCTGTTTTCTCTGTTACCAAAAAAAAAAAACCTCAGTTAAAACAGTAGTGCAAAACCTTTAAATATAAACCAATTAATTTACACAAAGCTCACAAAGTCTATCACCTCCACAAAACTCGATCTGTATAGAAGTATTTAGGTCTCCTGTCGCAAGGTGATATTCCCACACTGCACACAGGAAGTCATTTGTTTTATGTCAAGACAGATAGAGGCAACAGCAGCACTGTGCTAGTAAAATGAGACGACTGCAAACAGGTTGGAGTATGACTGAAAACACAGTGAGATTTATACAAGGTTTTAAAAATGAATTTTATCGCACTGTTTGAATGGATAGATACATCTTACCCCCACCCATCCCTGTGCTGCCACCTTCAGAAAGGTCTTATATTATTATGTCTTACACAGAGCCCCTTTTCAAATCAGAGATGTAACATGCCAATGAAGATACATCATTTATGTTCACAAAACCAAAACAGAGTTAGAATAATAACACCATCATCAGCAAAAATCATCAAAAGCAGAGAAATGTAGCTTTATCTGAGAAATATTTATAAAATATATGCATAGCAAAAAGTTACTTTTAGTCAGGTTATTCTACGTATAATAACTAACTCTAAAGGAGTCACAGTAATGTATGGAACTTTGTGTTTGTAAGTCAAGCCACTTCCACAGGATGTGGATTCACACAAAAACTACATTTTCTGTCCCATCTGTGAACCTGTTCTACTGTATCACATGCAGCAGCCACACGTCTACCTCTTCTACAGTTAAAAATGTGATGCCTTGGGCCACTTTTTTCAGACCCATTGGAAACAGTTACTGTTGCCCCTGGAAACAAGGATTCAGAGAGAGGATTCGTGAGGATGTACAGTTCTGGGGAGTTTCAGTGATGTGCAGATGAGACAGACTGAAACTGTATTGATTTAAACCAGGAAGCCAATAGTAAATGTCCACAGCTTGATAACATACAGCCAGAGCTCACGCTTTGCCTTACCACAACTGCACAGAGTGTAATTCAACTGAAAGGGGGAGGAGCATCTACAGTTAAACTGTTATGAACGACGATAAAGTAAGACAAAGACTTCAGTTCATTGGTATTGCTGTCATAATAGGATTATTTCCGTTAATGCACATACCTACTCTTTTAAGAAGATGTGTAAGAAAGTTAAGAAAAAAAGTAAAAGGGGGTTTTCCTCTTACTGAAGCACATAATAGGTCATGAAAGAATCAAACAAGTACAGACAAGGAACGGACTCATGAAATTACTAATCCTCACTGTTAATCCTCAATCCATCACACACACACACACACACCGTCACATACAAAAACTACACTTAATTCTGGACAGTTTCAAAACAGTTTCAAGCTACTGGACTATAAGCAACTCATGAGTCCATATTGAGTCCTCAGCTCCACTAAGCAAATGAATTGGGGATAATATTGAATGGAGTGACTCAATTTGATTGAATTAACAATGAAGACAAAGACTGAGATAAATGTCCATAAGCTCTTGTAATGATGTAATGACTGAAAGAAGATAGGTTGGTTGATGGAGACATGGTGTAGTACAGTGTAGTTTGCATTTACTACGCTGGTGGTAGAGGGACATAACGTCACATGATGAACGTGCGCGCGTGTTATAGTATTACAACAGCGCAATGATAAATCCAGTTCTTAGTCAATTCAGGAAACACTCACAAAGCAGTAGGTGGGGTGGAGAGCACACATTGCTATCAGACCATTCACAGCAAGCACACCTTGTTCTTAACACACTATGAACTATGTTATAGTGTCTGGATGTAGAGAACATGGTTAACAGATGAGTCATCTCTGGACAAACAGTGACCTCACAGTGTCTCAACCTGCTGTAAAAAAAGAAGAAGTAATAGACTCTCAGAAGTAACAGAAGTTCCCTCATGACACCTGTACTTCCCCTTCTGGTACCATCAACTGTTTCTGCTTTCAATAATGACCTGAGTAATGTGGTTTATTTGATAAATATCATTTTATACAGCCAATGGTTTGGCGAAATATGGTTAAACACAATGCTTACAATTAAAAGTCACTGCAAAAATATTAATGACATCGATCTGGTAAACAAGGAAATGGTAGACAATTTTGTTCTTCATTTCCTTAATAATTATTAAAATTGATGTTTTAGTCACTTTTCTTTAGGTCTTTACAACCAAACCTTATTTAGTGTTACTTGTTAGAGCTGGTGTTATAATTGCCCTGTACCAAAATGTCTTCAGGATTATGCAAGTTATATATTGTACTTTATTGTTGTACATTGTATTTTATGAGTTACTTTCGGGATTATAACATTATCACATTTCACCACTCACACAGATATATGACATAGAGTACAGTTTCCCAAGCAACCACAAAACATGTACGTTTATATGCATACACTTTTATAAATGTACATACAGTACATTAGATATGCATCAGACAACAACATATCTTTTAAATATATGTACCGTACATCTATAAAAATATTAATATATATGAGACTTATATATTACAATATTTGTGACATACTTATATTTCCATATAAAAGAAACTGTTCTGCACAGCCATCTTCACACAAAGTGACTGAATAAACGATTGATCTACAGTTGTATAGTTTACAAAATGTGCCTCTTCAGGCTGTGTTAATTAAAATGAAAAATCAGTCTGCACCTGTGTTGTACACAGACACACATGACCGCCAATCAACCAGGGTGAATCAGCTGGGCAAACATCCTGTTTGATGACCACCATCTGCCATGAGTGAAACAGTAACAAGGGAGCAAACTCATTTAAACCCAGTGTGACAAGCTAAACATGGCGGCTTATCCCCGATAATAAACTAACTCACTTTTCATTAGTAAAACCACTTTTGACAGGGAAAATGTTAACTGTTAACTGTGGCCACCCAGCGTCAGCTGCCAGCCGCTGAATAAATTGTGTCAGACTGGCTTACTCCACTGCTCCACACACACACACACACACACACACACACACACACACACACACACACAGGTTTGTGCAGCCATTCTTCTTAGGACACTGCATTGACTTCAATTCATTTGGACAGCCTAAAATAAATCATTATCCCTAACTTTAACCATAACTAATGCCATAACAGAGATGAGGTACTGCCTCATTAGGGCCAGGTTTTGGTCTCCATTGAGGACTACTGGTCCTGACAAGTCTCACAGTAAACAGCATTGGAGAATCCACATGAGACTCAGTAACAGTATCAGTAACAGTCTTTCCATTAACATCTTGACCCGGGTTGGGGTGTAAGGGCGGGGGGGTGTTACAGGTGAACTACCTCACAGCTGTAACGGTGCTGAGAATAACAGTGGTCGCATCCTTGCTATGTGCCAACTTTTCACTCAACTATTACTCAGCTTATATAAAAACACCACAGGTGTGTGTGCATGCGTTTTTACCTGATGGAATTTAGAATACCGCCAAGATTTCACTTTTGTTGTCAATCAATTAAGTAGGTAGGAGACATTTTGTGTGGTTAAATATACAGTAGGCAGCATTTTAAGGCATTACTGATCAACAAATCAATAATAACTGCTCAGCATAGTGTAAATCAAAAGAGAGAGCAAAATATTTTCTTGTCTGATACCAATATCAAACACAGTCTTGAGTTTCTGGTAACGCGTTACCACCTAGCCATAATCAGCCATTTGAAAAACATACTTCCAAACCGTGTGACATGTATTCCAATTCCATAAAGAGAAATAAACATCCCAAAATTTCCCCAAAATAAAAATAAATGATAACAACGGAGTAATGCATTGACTAATACCTACAAAAAATACTTCTACAGATCCTTTCTTGTGCTGCAGCACTGGCAAACACTTCTTATACTGCAAAGAGACTTTCAGATGGACAGTCTACCCAATTATCCACGGGTTAATCCATGTCAATATCAACAGACTTTCAAAGATTGAGAAATTGCTCATCTTTGATGTGTATCTTCCCATGCATGATGACTGGAGCTCAGACAAGGAAGCTGTGATCCTAACCCAGTGAGTATTTAATAAACTAGTTGAAACTCAACAATTCACTATTTTCCTACAGAGCCCTCCCTTCTGCAGCTTTAAAGACCACACGATACCATATACCCAGACTTCTGCATACACATACCAAGTGTAAACCAATACTTCAGGATCATTTCCCCTTCAAAGATGATAAATGACATGAAGACACAAAGGTATTGAAGCATATAGTTTTTCTAGCTGCAGGTTACCCTCATTAGCCCAGAGGCCAGCTCCACCCGTGTTTCCATGCTGTTTTAGGGCATTTGTACAGGCAGGGGAGAAAAGAAGGATCTCTTACATTTTTGTTAAGACAGCAACAGTCCTCTCCGCAGGTTTTTCCAATGAAAGTGCTACCATAGAGAATCTCTTTAGTTGAGATTAGCAGGAGGCCCAACGTCCTGCTGGGATCCATTTTATCACGTTATTAGAAGCTGTCATTCACTCTGTCACTACACAAAATGCAGGCCATGCCATTAACAACTGATTGGATACAGACCATAAATAGAATGAAGATCAAGGTCAGTCAACATAAACAAACTAATTTCCAACTACTATACAAAAATTGTTCACAATATTCTCTGAATTTTATCTGCTTTCCTTTTGGACACACTATTTTCACGAATTTCACAAATTCTTATTGTTAACCAAGACAGCTGTGATAGATTTTGGGTTGCCAAAACTACAAAAAGCCTCAACAGCAGATGTTGATGAGTTTCTCTCTTGGTCCTAAGCCCTATAACTAATTATTAACATTAAAATTTTATTAGGTGTATTTTAATTTTATTGTAATTGATCTAAGTGACTTTATACAACCCAGCAACACAAATGCTTTCCTTTTAAATAGCTCATCATAACTGATCTACAAAATAACTGTAAAATTATTTTTATGGATTTGAATATAAATTATAGCATAGCCCCCTTAAAAATTACCACAATAATGATGGGGCAATATGCAATATTATCACTCATCATGATAAACAAACACTAACAATAAATGAATTGGGGTCAACTTCTACTATCGCGTAATTATGAGCAAAGAGAAAACATTACTATTTCACATGAGTGACTTAAAATCCTGTTACCGTCACAACATACAGTCCTAGTGATTCATTTAATGGGGAGCCACATCTTTCCTCATGATTTCTTATGATCATTTTTAAAAAAGATACATGTATCCTATCAGCGATGTCCCTGACCCCACAGTCAGTACACACCCTTTTACAGTTAATAATCTAAAAATTGACATTAAAACATATTTCTCCAGTCATCACAATACCATGGTGAACCGCAATTATTTTGGTCAGAATAACTGTGATGCAAGTATGAAGAACAAATATCTCCCTGCTGGAATACAAAAGAGATACATAAGTAACAATGTTCGCAGCAGGCTCAAGTCTAATACCTGCATGAGGGTCTAATGCACGACACAGGATTCTTATCTGAGAGTGTTCCACCGTGGCATGACAGTGGTGCTCTGACAGACCTACTTCACAGACAAAGACTACAACCATGTGAATGACGAGGAATGTTGGAGCGCGGCCAAGTTGGCCAAACCCACCTGCGCCAGTCTCATTAGCCTGTGCTACAGGATATAATGTAATATAACACATTAGATCACTCAGTTGAAGTTCAAGAAGTTGAAGTTGTGAAAAGAAACAATCTAACAATATCTGTATGCTGCATATTTAATTTAAACATAGGCTCTGTCATGTAATACTATCATACCTGACGAGGGGAGTGTTTGTGTGTATACAGCAGCAGCACAGGTGCGAGCTGGGGAGAGAGAGGTGTTAATCCTATTAAACTGCCCAATGACTGGATTTTTTTAACTTTTATGAAAGTTTTTGTGGTTTTTGTGTTTGCAGTCATCTATCTCACTTTACTAACAAAATATTTCCCCCATCTTTACTGATATAAGACAGATAGTGCCTGTGTGCAGCATGGCAATTTCACCACGCAACACGAGATCTAAAAACTGCTCAATTGAAAAATGCAGAGAAACTTTTCTTAATCATCAATGTGTCAACTCACTTTAAAAAAGGTTTGAACGTAACAGACATTTATTTATATTTGTCTGTGCTAGTTGTGCTTCTGAGACTTCAGACTTTGTGCAGTGAAAGCAGCGCTGAGTGCTTGGTAAATGTCTACACAGGCCTGAATATACAGTGCAGTACACACAATACTATGGCAGTGGACCCATTCATACTTCTTCCTGCTTGGAAAACTCATGGCCTTTGGAAAACATTGTGCCCAACACGATAAGAATGAAAACTTTCTGCAGCCACATTTCAAACCCACAGCTGACATTTACCTCCATCCATCTCAGGGAGTATGGAAGTAAACCAGAGCATGTTCCTGTGCATGTTCAAACTAAACATCCGAATGTTTGTGGCTATAAACCTTACAGCGAGTCGGATAATCTAATATGCCCCTTACAGCAGAAAGGGGAAGGCCCTGACAAATTAAATGGCTGACTTTCATGGCCTCAGGCTACAGCAGTCAGACAGGGATGAGCTGGAGAAGCAAAGGCACTTCAACTCTGATTAAATATTCATCAGTCAGAGGAATTAAACTCTTTTACTCTCGCACAGGTTTCCATCTGTACAACACAGGGTTTTTGGTCTGTGGGGGAAGATTCTACATCTTACTGTAGCTGAAGTTTGGCAAGGGCATGTTGTTCCCCAGTCCTCAGAGTCATCATTCTCACTCATGTCTTGTCTCAACCTGAAACCTGGCAGGTTGTGACTGTGCAGAGAAGGGTAATACATTCCAAGCATACCATGGGGTCAGGGGACTGGAAGAGCCAATAGGTGGCCAGCTGACTGCCCAGTTCCTCCTCCCCACGACGACAGAGAACAAAAAAAATCTCTCTAAGGGGAAAAAAAGCCTCTTTAAACAAATGATTCAAAGAGAAGAGGGGGAGTGAAAACCCTGTACAAATTGGACTCAGGTAGCTTCTATACATTTTTTCAGGTGCAGCCCTTCACCAACAAAGTGCATCAATTAATTAGCTCCTATGATATTCAGAAGTATTTCAATTGCATCAGCTGAGCCACTAAATATTAATAAATTCAGGCTAATCTGATAGTAGCCTGCATCTTATGGGGTTAAGAAAGCATTCATTGCACTTCTTTCTTCTCTTTTACCCTGGCATTTGTTTGACTAATGCTACATGAAGGAATGATTGACCACTTTAAATAGGTTTGTGCACATGTCACAGCAGGTTCATACGCAAAGTTGTTGCATTTTGCAAATAGACACACTCCAGCTTACTCCAGTGAGGGAACCTGCGACTAAACATCTCTCAGTTCAGTGAGACACATCTGGAGCCACAGACAAGGCCAAACAACACAGAGGAAACAGGCAAGACTGTAAAACTCCAGCGACAAACATGGGACACACCATCAAGGCATTTTTACTGAACGTGTCTTAACAAAATGTGAGAGGATGCATGCACAGTGGAGTCTACTGTCTTTAGTGAGCATTGATAGCTCCACAGATTAAAGCTCAGACTGACATAGAGGATACTTCTCAAACAGGAGGTGCCACTGAAAGAAATAAGTGTACGACACACACTTTACACATTTGATGAGACACAGATCCTTCTGGTGAACTGATAAGGAATTAGGAGGCAGAGGGATTGAGCTTGCTGATAAATGTGGAGGGTGACACAGCCTCACTCTTTATAAATTAAAAATCTGACATTAGACGAATTGATGTGTAACATTGTCTTTTATGATTTTTAGGTCAAATTAAAATAACTTGCACTGACATTTGGGAAATTTCTCTTTCTTGCTAAGAAAGAAAACATTGATCCTACTTTTATACACTGAGCCGAGTATGAACATTTAGCTGACAGAAGGTGTAGTTTCATGATCCTGATAAAACAGAACTGAGGACAAATTTGCTTAAGCAACTTAAACAAGATATTTTACAACCTCTTTGTCTCTGCAGGCTTCCAGTCCCATTATCACAGCCATGTGTTCCCCTTCTTATGTTGCAGTCTGTTGACAGTGACTCTGTCCCTCTGGGGACGGAACCAGGATGGCACATTGATCTTGTGTCAGATGGACACAGCTATCCGCTCTATTAACTGGGGAAAAGCTCTATAATGCACATCAGTCCATGAGTTGACAGCAAAGAGGCTGCGTGAACCTTATACGTGCATTCTCACTGGTGACTACACAAAGGAAGTGGGCCCTGGTTTGCAATTTTCTTCTTGCATCGCTCTTCAAAGCAGAACAAGGATACAGATAACAGCAATGAACATGCTGTGTGATCATGGAGGCGGAAGAATGAGGAGGGGGGCACTGTAATTGGCTGAGGGAAATCCATGCCTAAACAATAATGCAGTTTGATAAGCTTTTGATTAAAGACACTGCATATAGAAAGACAGGAAATATGTGAACATGAACTCTTTCTACAACAAGAATGTAAATCCTCCCAAACACTGTTAAATCCACATTACACTGTGGTAATAACGAGTTCCAGGCCAGTGAACACCTTTACTATAAAATACAAAATCGCTTGGTGTTGAATGTAATATAGTCTGAGGGAAAAGTGGGCAGAAATTAGAACAGGGCTGGATATGTGTGCATTGAAATACCAATAAACCCATCTGAAATAAGATTTTCTTTGCACTATCAATAGTTAATGTAACAATGAAGCTCAGACAGGCTGCAGTAGAGCTCACCTGGCCCAGCTGTTTGACCCGCAGCTATACAGCTCCTTTATGAAATATCATATTCAGTCATGTAAGCATTTTTCACAATAAGAGTCAATCAAGACCGCAGCTGTGATGTAAAACATGTACATGCAAAAAAATGAAGTGGAGAATTTGTAAAGAAACTGTTTGTTTTGTATTCCCATTCAGTATAGCTTATGTAGATTTAAGTTGAAAGCCTGCCCTATTACTTTATTTTAATTGTAACAAGAAACAACAAACAGTTACAAGACTTTTACGGAGCAAAGAGGTACAAATGGGGAACATGTGCCATCAAAGTCCTGGTTTTATACTTTATGTAAGCTACTAACAATATAGATATGGCTTAAATATATTTGAACCACTCTGTTGTCAAACAGGTGAGTGATGTTAGTGTGTGATGCGAAGCAAACCCTTTCCATGAATTTAACAAGTGCGTTAAAACGCTTTATAAACAGGCGGCAGGTGTTAACGCGCAGAACAGTCTCCAAAGCTCGGCTGAAGGTTTTGCGCAAATGCGCGCAAATCAGTGGCGGATCGAAATGCTGTTTTTCGCTACGCCTGCTGCTCGAAAGCAGGTGCGTTCACTTCTTACAGCCTGTACGGACATTGTTTTAACCTATAGAGAGGTGGCGCACTGGCACAGCGGACAACTTACAGGTTTTTCCTGGAGCCTTCCGTCTGCTGATGCAGAGCCACCGAGAATCCAAAGAAGCTTCCTTTGGTTTGTCCCTCTTTGATCACAGGAAATCGGTCATCTATATTAAATCCGCTGCAGGTTCGAGTCCGCTGGTACCCAGCCAGAACAGCGCACAGTACTAACAGTCTTGGAGACATTGTTCCGGCTGCTCTTGTCCCCCAAGTGCAGTGGGCAATTCCCGCAAATCCACGATCAGTGTGGGTCCGACACGACGGAGTGTCCCACACTGAGCTCCAACAGGTAGGCTGCCTTACAGAGACCTCCCCACGGAGAAACGCATGTGACTGTCCCCCTCCACACTCACTGTGTTCATTGCATAGGTGTTGGTGTGTGCCTCCCTCTGCTGCTCTGCTCTGCTCTGCCGTGATACTTCCTCTCTGCCCTCCACACCCACCCAGAGCAAGTGCACACTGTGGAGTGTGGAGTGTGCACTGGAGGTTAGTTACCGCAGGTCTCGCGCTCTCTCTTTATCCCTCCCTGTCTGACTCTTTCTGTTTCTGTCACACATGCTCACACGTTCTTGTACAGTAGACTTGGTGAGAACAGACATAATGGAACCACCGCGCCCTTTACCACAACCTTAACCGTCACAACTAAAAGCCGAACCCTTAACCTAACCCAAATCTAACCCTAACCCTAAAACCAAGTCTTAACTATCAGAAAGCCCTTCAAAATTGTGAGGTCCTCCTAAAATGTCCTCACTTTCCCAAAATGTCCTTGTATCCTATCCTTTATACATTTTATGGTCCCTCACAAAGATAGAAAGATAAAGTACACACAGGTTTGTTTACATTTCCTTCCATTTATTGGAACTGCCTAAACAAAACATTACCCCTAACCTTCACCATAACCAGTTAAAGACTAAACATAAGCATTTTTTTTTTTATCTTATTTGCCTTATTTCTGTTTTACTGGTAATGTGATGCATAATATTTAAAAATAATAATAAATTAAGCTCATCAAAAATGTCAAACTTTTACCATGACTTGTCCTCATGAAAGGTTGCTGTAAAATTCTTAAACTAAACTAAATAAAATTATCTGTATTTCAATTCTGTTATCTTTTATGAGGGAGGGACTTGATTATTAAAAAAGTCTGGGCTCCTGATAAAACTCTTCCTATCCCACTAATAGAAGCATGGTCCGCCCTCACATGAGCACCCTTGTGACAACCACCCTCCCTTGCGCCATTGCCTATATCACTCAAACGTCCGGCTTCAAATAGGCAGTTCATTAAACCCTTAATCCCCTTAGAGAGTTCATGGAACAGGCTGGAGTTTTAAAAAAGTAGCCTTTCCTTTCTGCCCTTTCACTTTTTTCCTGTCTTTATTTGGAACTCCCCAGCTTTGACAGACCAGCTACAGCCCGTATTGCCATCGTCCAATCTTTCATCTTGTCTGTTTTATTGGCTGACTCCTGGCTAAAATCAGGCCTCTTTTAATTGATGAGCTCTGCTCCCACTCTGAACCTTCTCATGCTCCACGAGCTCTGGACTCTCCTACATCCATCCCAAGTGAAATAATGCCCTATGAGGATCGTTGTTTATTGTGCACATTCCACAGACTAACTGCAACTACTTTCTCTGTGCTACTAAAAACTCTTCCTTCAGCAGTGAGAGGGAATGATAGAACCAAATATGTTCTGCTAATGTTGTTTTTCTTTATTATTGGAAAACAAACCATTTTCAAGCCTCGAGATTTGCAATTTTGCCAGCGTCATGACTTATTGCAATCAGAAATTCACAGAGATCACCTGTTACCAGGCACCTATAGCTACATTTCCAGCTTTCAATCATGCTAGGGTCCACTCATATGTACCATGGTTTATTGTCTTCTAAGTGGGAACATACTTTAGAAAAACGAAGACCTTAAACTAGTCAATGAGACCATTGACTCCTCAAGCAAAATGTTCACTAACATAATAAATCAAATCAAATTTAGGCTCATTTTCCACAGTCCTCTATTCAAATGCAGTTCTTTTTGCAACTAGTGGAGTCGTCCCCTGGTGCTACTTTCTGGGCTTCACTATTCAAACCAGAAGACTACATCCATTTTAAAGAAAAATCTGTTCATGGTTGTTGTAGATTCTGATATGGTTATATGATGTTTGATTCCAGAAACAGGAACAACAAAAAGGGAAAACACACCAAAATCATCAGGTCTGTTTGTTGGCCATATCAAATGCTAATCTGATTTATAATTAACAACCCTGCATTGTACTGTAAGTTTGGAATCATTTTCCATTGTTAAGCCAGAAATAAACTTTGTGTTAAATCCCGCTTCATGCAAGCAAATGCTTTTTGGTGTCAAGGTGAGCAGACAACATGCCAGTGTATACACTGTCAACAACCTTGCAGCCTTATCAAGGCATCCATCCGGCACAGCACTGACACTAAATCATGCAATCATGCAACAAAAAAAAAACAATTTGACTACCCTGACGCGACACAAACGCACACCTAGAGAGACAGAGAGAAAGAGATTGACAGGAATTCAAAGCAACCAAACAACAATAGACAAGCAATCTGCCCTTCTTTTTTTGCTCTGTAACCAATTCTTGTGCAATTTGAAAAATGGATGGAGAGCACCTGATCTGTAGCCCCTCCAGGTCCTAGACCCACCCATTAACATCTGATAACTGTTGCCCTTGAAAAGTGACAGGGGATACTGACAGACCGTGTTAATCTGTATTGTCATACACTCATCCATCAGGTGTGTAAATGCGCTATAAAACACTGCTATCAGTCGGTCAAGTAATATGAATCGGTATGTGATAACTTTTCACTTAACAGGACAGAAAAACATATCCAGTTCCAGCTTTTAAATATGTATTCCCCAGACCCAACTGTAAACCAACACCAACCTCATGTGTCATGGAGACAAAGACCCAGATGCAGTTGTTGCTTCCCCCAGACTTCCCTCTGCTCTGAAACCTTCCAGTCTTAGCCCACACAACACATATGGAATGTAATTTGCAACTTATCTCCCAGTTTCCTGTTTTTTTCTCACCAAACCCACCATCCTCCCCCGCCACCATACTGCCCCCCCCCTTCTCCCTCTTCTCATTATTCCTCAGATTTTCTTTCTGCCTCATAATTGCCAGTGTTTAATTGAAAAGGTTAATATGACATAATTATAACATGCTCCCTCTCAACTTTCCTGAGGCTTTGTGGTTTGTCGTATACACCAAATGACTCTGCAGAGTCCTCTCAAAGCATCCTTTGAAACAGAGCCGAGGGCCGAGGGATGGAGAGTGTGAGTGGGATGCTGTGTTGAGTTCCTGATGTGAATACGTGATAACACAAATGGACATGCTATTGTGGAGCAGTGTGGAGAAAGCAGAGCATGAGTATGCTCCATAATTGGCCCACTGCAGATATGGCTCTGACTTACTTATCGACTGGACTTTGTATAAAAAAGACTCAGACAGTGGGTTAGAAAACACTGAAGAAACCAGTGTGTGAAACACACAGAGCAGTGTTGTAAACATAAAAATAAACAAGGCCTCAAAATAACTAAAATGTCAGCCTTGCATTGAATTTCCATGAATATTAATCCACAGCAGCCAAGACTGGCGAACCTAACATACAGATGAGGACATTGGTTGAATATGAAACACAGCACGCTCTCACACCGTGTCCTCGCTGCACTGAGACAACAGAGCCAGCCGTTGCCATGGAGCTGGGAGTTGCTATGAAGCCAGTATGTTCTAAGCGGTGGTAGCGTCTGTGGAGGGAAGACAGTGTGGTCTGTTTAAACTCCAGCCAGAACTCTTGCAGGGCTCAGATGACCTTTCACAGGGATAAAACATGATCTACTTAGTCCTGTCCAACAAACTGGGAATATACCACGGGGAAAAAAGACATGCACATTTACATACATGCACACAATTCTCAAATAATATGTAGTTTTGTTACGTTTCTATTTCTCTGGGCTTGTTGGTATAAAAGAAGTGATGCCACACTCTGTTGTATAAAGTGCTATTTTCTCAGTCTCAATCATAATATATACATTCACTAGCCCCTTTAGTAGGTGCACCTGTTCGCAACGGTAACGCAAACGTCTAATCAGCCAATCACATGGCAGCACCTCAATGCATTCACGCATTCAGACATGGTTAAAAGAAACTGCTGATATTATCCATGAAAATATCCAGTGATGAGCTGTTTTGTGGCTCAAAATGCCCCGTTGATGCCAGAGGTCAGAGGAGAAAGGTTAGGCTGGTTTTAAATGACAGAAAGGCAACTCTAATTTAACTCACTACAAACCAGGTATGAGGAAGACCATCACTTAAAGCAAACCACAAACCACAATGAAGCAAGTGAACTAAAGCAGCAGAAGACCACACTGGGCACTTTATTCTGTGCACATGTTATTATTTTAATATTATATATTATATTAGGTAGCAAGTGAGTGTATACGTATGTGCACTAATATGGAACGGTCACCCTTTTGTTATATATGATACCTCTAAATACTGAGCATTTAATTTTTACCATTGTTTGCAAACTTTTACAGCAAATGCAATTTCTCTCTGTGTGTGTGTCTGTGTTCACTTTTGCTCATCTGTGTGTGTGTGTGTGTGTATATGGGGGGGTGTATTTCACAAATGCTAGTGTGAGTGTGTGTCTGTGTGTGGCAGGAAGGAAATGCAGCAGGGGTTTGGGACCCACACAAGGTCTTGCTGTTCTTCTCCAGTTCATGCCTTAGTACAGGAATGTATAGCCTGAGGTGGAAGGCGTGGACCTAAACCCTCTTCCAGTGTCCTGTGGCACCTGTTTTTCAGCTTAGCTTTCAGCAGACAGATAAAGTGATTGGAGACAGTGGGGAATCGTCGTCACAGTGTTGTGGACACAAAACAGCTGTTTGACAAGCTCGCGTTATAAGCATGTCATAATTATATTTTCTTTTTTGTTAAGGGAGTAGTTAAACATTTTAGGGAAAAAAGATGATTTGTCTTACTTATGAAGTCGTTGTCAAAATCTTAAATATAGTCAATAACTAGAACCAGGTTCCAGCATAGCCTACGAAACTGGGAAACAATCTTCGGTTCCTTCCAGGTAAAAAAATGAGACTGTCAGCATTTTTGACACTCAGCTGGTAGACGCTGTTGGTGTTGTGGTACACAAACATGATGTGTCTGGGACAAAAATAACACATAAATATCAAAACATTTCGATTACTTACTTTTTCTGGCTTGAGTGAACTGCTATAATGCTGCAAAGTAAAGCTGGTTATGGTATTGATGAGTATTTTCTTACTGGAGTTTATATCTTTTTAGGAATGCACATTGATACGGTCATTTATTTCCCCAGAAGCCAAAGCACCATGCAACAAACCAAATTATTTCAAGATAAGAAACTTGCAAATAGTAGTAACAAATTAATGCGGCAAAACCATTCTCCTCTGTCTGACAATACTGAATTAACAGTTAGTTAATAATTTACCGGGAGGGGAAAAAAATAGATGAGAACAGTTGCCGTTCAGATGAGCACCCTCAGTAATGTTTAATCTACAATAAGGGAGTTCCTTCGTGTTGCATTCCTTCCTTTGCCCATAGAGACACTTTTGTTAAAATGAACAATTCTATGCAGAGGAGTCATAGGTAAAGAACGAAATGTCGGAGGGGAGGCTGAGTTTGATCTGGCTCTATGCCCACAAGAGAGTGATAACCTTGGGCAAAAGCTCTCAGTCGGAAAGATATTGAGGAGCAATAACCACTTCAAAAAAGCCTTAACCTGTACATTAACTGTTCAGAAGAAATAACAGAACTTTATGGGAGTGGTGGATGAAGGGGCTATGTCTACAGGGAATAATACCAATCTGACCTTTAGCCGGGGCTCGGTCACAACAGGACCCTTACTGTGTTTTTCCTGGTAGATCCCACTGGTTATTGGGACTTGCTGCTGGAGAACATTACACCTTGGTCAAGATTTCCCTTCCTCCTATGTGACACGTTAACTCAGAACTGATAATTAATCTTGTGATGACCACACCACCTCTTGTCTGCACTATTAACAAAAGGAGCAGTTGTCTGTTTAGTGGACAGTTCCTTTCAAAGGTGCTGCATTACTTTTATGGGAAGAAACATGTGGTGAGACTTAATTCATGTTAAAACTATTGTGTGTAACTAAAAAATGTAAACAAATGCCTCAAATAGTTGCTAAACAAGTTTCCACAATGCCGATCGTATTGCTTGACGGAGCCTGTTTTCAGATGAAGGACGCAGCATACACATGATGTTACATTGTTTCTGTTCACAAAGATTAAACTGGGGCAGAATAATAACATAAGCAACGACTAAAAAAATCACCAGTTTCACATTTTAGCTTTAACACAATAGACTTTTCTCTTGAATGGGGAAATTTTTGCTCACATATGTCTCTCAAAGTTACCGCTCCACGTTGACAAAGTGGATAATTGCATTCTCTGTTTACATTCACTTGATGCAATTGTTAACGGCCTCGCTATTTGTCACTGTGGATAAGAGGTGAATACATGGTGCAGTAAATCTGACGCACAAGGCTGTGACCGAGCGTAATGTAATCTCGCGGACAGACCGTTGAATAATGGCACAATCTGGAGGGCAACTGCAGTAAATCTGACCAGCAAACACAACGCTCGCTCGCTCACCCCCACACTGCTCATCTTCCCCTCTGTGGCAAAGTGAGTCCCTATGATTTACAATGTTCCTTATAAAGCCTCCTTCCTGTCTGCTCAGCGCATAAACTGGTTGATTGGCTGACTCCTGGTTGGCTGACACTGGTCATCCTTTAGACCTCCTATGAATGCAGCTTTTTTTGTCCTCTTGTCTGTTGATCAGCTTGTTTGCAGCCGAACCCATGTCACCACAGGGTGCCATTTTCTTTACGACTGGGTGTTGATGAATGACATAAATGTGGGAACATGAATGGTGTGGCGTTTTTGAACACATACTGTACATAAAAACTGGCAGAGGGTTCAGATTCAATAGATGATCAAACTGCTGTAACCCAGACTGGGTTAAAACATTTGTTGGTATATTCCCTGTGAAGTCTCTCATTTGTGCACAGGTGAGTGTTAAAAATACCAAGGCTGTAATCTCTATGCGTGTGTTCAGCTTCAAGACTCCACTCCATCCCTCTCCATGTGAATGCAGAGCAAGGACCTTTGTTTTCAATGGGAGGGGAGGAGAGGGGGGTTACTCCACAGACCTGCACATTTTCCACTCAATTGAATTGCCCTCTCAGATCATTAAATGTCCATTCATTAACAAGGGACAATGGCAGGGAATCAGCAGCAAACCAAACACAGAGAGGCCTGTCTGGGGGGGTGTCGGGTTGTGGTTGTAGACCTCAAGTGCAGCACCTGAGACGAGAATTGTTGATACCAGGTACCTACAGCTACATGCTCTGGCTCTGGCTGATTTGTCTGTTAAGGCTGGCTGATTTGTCTGTTAAGGCTGCTGTAGAAACAAGACAAAATGGCGGCCTCCAAAAAGCAATGTCCTTGCCTAAAATATATATTAAAAGCTTATTCTCTACGGCTATGAAGACCAAATTGATTTTCATTTGAAAGTGACTACACACTTATTTAAACCCTTCTAAACGTTACACACTGAACCCTTTAAAGGACATTCTAAACCCAAGGATCTCAAATAACTCCTGCAACTACTTCTACTCAAACTCTATATAAATGTGGTTACTGAACAAAAAATATCATCTGTCTTTATATAGACATCTAGTCTGTGCTTCAACTACTTACTTTAAGTTATTTCAGCATCTGTCCATTACTTTAAAGGGGCAAAAGACAACTTTGTTGTCCCAGGCCGTTCTTGTTTGGTCACTTTTAAAACTGCAGCAAAAGCAAGATGCTTGTAAGGACACAGACACTTCAGATACCGGAGCTGCTGTTGTGTTGTCTCATAATAAGCACACCTCTTCTTTTGTCCCCATGGCCAAGAGGGTAAAAACATGCTGATTGTGTTGTTTTCACTTCTATAACACCATAATGACAAGTTCAAACCAAAATAATTTCAGCATTTAACTCACTCAGGTTTTTTTTAATTCTTACCATGGCTCCATCAGTTAGAGCTATTTTTTTGACAAACTATTTCTGCTCCCCCACAGTCTTTCATTCCCCTAACCCCAAACCAACAGCTGAAATAACTCTTCACGTTCCCCTGGACAAGAATCTCTGCTCTGGGCATAGCAGCTCCTAGTGTTTTTCCCTTGTTTCCTGAACTAGACTTCACTTTGTCATCACTTCCCTGAGGGCACCAGATCCATGGGAGGGAGAGTGGGAAGGTGCTTAATTACTTATGTAGAAACGTACTCATGGTCAGGTGGATTAGAATGCCTTGTTTCAACCTGACTTCAACTACCTGACTCACCCGGTTTAATTTGAGATGACGGCAAGTTTATGAGATGGAGAGGAGAAGTTGACATGGAGTCTTTGAGTAAGCTGGGCAGGGAGGGCGGGTGGTGGTAGCCAGGGGTTCGGCAGAACGAAAACTCCTAACATCTGCTTTGCTCAGGCATGCCTACAGAAATGACAGCTCTACTGTATATGCAGCATTAACAAGCCCACCAAATAACTAGGTGTATGTCCTACACAAGACTGTGATTTTCCTATCTACAAAAGATTCTGTTTTGTTTAAATCAGCACAAATGTTCTGAATGTCGGTACCGCTGAATGGTGTGACCGTTGAAACCATTTGAATGTGATATTTTATTGGAACTAGTCCATAATTTACATAAAGTTTAATGAGATATACTGTGCGAGCTTTGAAGCTGACTCGCACATTGGCTGCTTTAGCCTTGGTATAATTCTGATGGTATTTAAGGAGGATTACTCATCTGGTGAATTCATTCTTACTATTTAGCAATGGCGTTTTATACTTGACAATAAGCATCAACAAGGTGCAAGAAAACGAGTAACTGGAGCTAACACCGTCTTTCTTGACTCCCAGTGTGACCATTTTGACAACAGTGAGGAAAGTCTGTGTCAAAAACAGAGCAAAATGAAAACTTTGCTCAAAGCACCAGGAAACATTTGATTGTGTTTTGATTGACCAGTGTAATCTTGCTTACAGATAATTAGCAGATACAGAGAGAGCAGTTTAATCTAGTCCTCTGAGCATTTCAGTCTGAGCCAAAACAAACATGCTTGGATTAGGGTGGAGCTTCCTGTGAGAATCCTGGGAGAAGGCATCCCATTCTAGATGACTCTAGGAGAATGTATCTGTAACCAAGGCTACATATTCTGTCTTCAGTGATAAGTTCCAAAAGAGACTATAACAAAGGGGTGAAGGGTCGAGATGAACTGTGGGATAATAGGGACTCATGTACCATGGGAGACTGAAACTTGCAAACATTTTGTTTAGCGATTACAGGAATTTTGCTGCTGTACATTACTTTAAAATACAAATACCTATGAATAAATCATCAACAAACATAAAAAACTAAAAATCAAAACAAATGACTGCCTTGTCCATTCCCTTGGCCTGTGGCCCACTTAGAGAATGGCCTCAGTGAATACGGAAGTTTGAGTGGACGGCAAACAAAGAGGTTGTAATCAAAGAGGTCTCACTCTTTCTTTTGATCACTCCCTGAACAGCTGTTTCTGCAGGCCACTCGTACTCATTCACTCTTGGCAGAGTAGAGTCTCAGAATAGATGTTTTTTTGTCAGAGAGGCTGGAGCTGTGCAGCATCTGGTGCTGGTGCCAGCTGAATGGGAAAGATGGAGTGGACTTAGAGGTGATGGATGGGGTGAGGAGCATTTGATTTGAATATTCTTCCTCTAAAGAATATTGAAATATTCTTTAGAGGAAGAATATTTCAATATATCAAAAATACCCAACAGTGGACAAACAACACAAGAAGGGAACATTTAACAGCATCAGACCTTAAAAAGGGCATCTTGTATTTTGTATGGATGAACACAAACACACCAGTGGGTTGTCAAGATGCCATTGTCCAGCTCACTGTTTCTGCTCTGTTACAACAGGCTGGACCCATCGATATGGAATGCTGTGAAGGCCAGAGGCCTGTTGTCTCCATACAGGAGGATGTTTGCTTACATCCTCACATGCATAGATAGTTGAATTATATCAACATCAAGAGGTCTGGTTAAAACTTCCAGGTAACTTCTGTCCAAATTCCCCTTATTTATTTGCAATGAGACAGGAAATAGCAGGTGCAACTGGCCGGGACCTTTAACTTTAGAGTGCCTTCATTTATTATTTAAAATATTGATATTTGCCTTGGCATATCATTTATTGTATTGCACAAGGAAGGACAGTGATATATCACCAAATTGATATTTTGACCCACCCCTTTTAAAAAGATTAACTGTACTGTGAATATAACACAGTGTGGCCTAAGTGAAGGAGATGTGTTAACTGTTGAACATGACTACAGAAAGACAAGTGTCATTAGTGTGTCATAAAAGTCAGCAGACGGCCAATAGCAGGTAACGGCCTGTGTCTTTCAGCTCACAGGAGAGTCAGCGTGAAAGGAAGACGCTCAGTGGGGAAACATTTAGCCAAGCTTTACAAGGTGTTTTGAATGTGTTTATTGTGCATTTGTGAGTATGTGTGTTTGGGAAAAAAGGTTGTGCCCTTTAACATCTGGCCACATGTGTTTTCCATTAGCTTTTTGACTTCTTTGGCAGATGTGGACCCTGGGGAGCACAGTACCCAGGTTTTACCTGAGTTCTTCTCTGTGTACAACTGTTGCACAGCACACTGTCCTGGTGTGAAGCAGCCTTAGAACAGCACGGGGTCTTGACTCAGTGGAGCGGAGCCAACTTACAACACTGCTGGGAGCCTGGAAGGATCATTTGTTCCAGAAAAAACCCAGTTCATGTCGAGTATTTTTAGTTTTGAGGGATGAGAGTGTTGAACTGCTGGCACATTTTACGGAAAACCAATTACTAAAGTTTTCCAATGGCCATGATTTTTTCTTTGCGCTGTTATTCTGTACACACAACAGATAGTTGCAGACACTTGAACTGACAAGAATTTACTCATGAAAGAGAAAAAGCATCAGATGACTTGCTGTGGCTGCACACAGATGTGCATTACACTGGTTTCAAAGTCCTCGACTCATTGCCTTTTTCTATTTTTTATCTTTAATCAGGAGCAAATAGGGAGGGAGAGCCAGAGAAAGAGAGAGTTAGTGGTTAATAGACTTCCAAGACTCCCACTTATGAGAGTGCTTTGACTCCCTGAGTGGACTGTTCAATCAGATCAGCACAAACTAGCCAGTGGTGCTTCATTATCTCAAAGAGCTCCACACTGCTGCCTTCAAATTTTCAAAGGGGGATGAAATTGTGTTGATGGTTGTGGGGGCGTAGAAAGCAATGAATGGAGTTTGTTTAAAGTCTAAACATCCTCTGCAGCGTAGGTGTTTGCACTCTGTTGCGCTGATGGGGATTCATATGGGTTGGTTATATGTGTAGGGGGTTAAATAAATCATTCTGTGTCACTATACAAGTCCTTACAGTTCACGTGAAGAAGTGGGATTTAGGTACATTTAGAATGTACTGTATGTTTTTCATCTTTTTCTGCTCTCGCTGCTACCTGTGCTGTGATAAGTTGGGTGATGACCTAGGTCACCTTTTCTGGTCTTGTCTGAAACTCATACATTTTTGGAACAGCATTTTTCAGTTGTGCAGTACCATAACAGACAGCTAAGCCCTAACAGTCTTGTTGTAATCACTGCTCCAGTTACTCTTTGACCCTTCCTTCTGCTTTACAGCAGGCCGTGAGGCTTATTGAGCTTGTGGCAAAAAGATTTATTCTGATATAGAAGAAACCAGATTCTCGGCCATGATTCGAAACTAGTTAAATGACATCTGGGAAGAAATCTGAAAAACAATGTCCAACAACCATCCCAAGTTTTTAAAGATTTTGAGACCTTTTTTGGGTATTTTAAGAAGGAGAGATGTCAAAGTGGGGATTCATTGTTTTAGAATATTTATGTAGTGATCTGTTCTTTATTGGCTCAAATGTAATTCTGCCTATTTATCCATAGGTTGACAGTTTGTTTTTTTTAGTCTGTTTGATTTCTTTTTAGTTGTGGTGTTTGTATTCTCTATCCATCCACCACTTTAACCTCCACATGAGGGCTGATGGTGCCAATCCCAGCTGACATGGGACAAAAGGCAGGGTACACCCTGGACAGGTCGCCAGTCCATCGCGGGGCCAACATGGATGAACAATCATTCACTTACACACAGAGCTACAGGAAATTCAGATTGTCCAATCAACCTCTGCATGTTTTGGACATGTGGAAGGAAACCACAGAACTGTGCGCACACAGGGAGAACATGTAAACTCCACACAGGAAAGCCAGGACCAGAACACAAACCAGAAACATTCTTGCTGTGAGGCAACAGTGCTAGCCAATCAAATAAAATAAAATCTTAAAAATTAATGTGTGCATATTTCCGCTCTCATTCTTGTACAAACAGGTACAGCATGTGCAAGGAAATTCTGAACACAAATTGCTGTTCTCGTGTGCTTCCAGGAGACAGAGTTTGCAATATTTGTCTTGAGCATTTCATAACACTCATATCTTCACTGTCTAAAGGAGAATCAGTTTCAGCACGAATGCTTAGGCCAATGCTTAAAACGTGAAAATAACAGAGTAAAGCTGCTGGGAGTGATACAGAAAAAAAAGCGGTACATCTGGTACTTAACGTGAAGGTTTTTGATAAATACAGCCACTGTTGTCCTGTCAAGGTCCTGGGAAATGTGCAAGACTGATATTTCTTTCATTGTCCCACATACTTCATGAATGAGTATGGCCACTACTGTCAGTGCTGCTCTTTTGGGCTTTTTAAAGTGTTTCCCCTTAATCACAATGATGACCCGTGAAGATCTAAGAAGTTTAAAATGGGAAAGAAATTAGTTCTCTGAAGGAAAATTGCTTAATTTGAAATGAACAGTACAAGAGGTTTTTTTTCCCCTTTTTACCTAGACAGTGATCAGACCCAGTTAGCCGGTAATTGCTGGGTTTTCACAGTGAAAGGTCTGAGCTCTTGTTGGAACCTGGCCAGCTGTTCCACTTTTACTCACGGCATGAGAAAAGTACAAAACATGTCCCCAAATGCTGTCTCATGTTACTGTGTTGTGAGGGTTTCATTGGCTGACAACTCAAAAAGTGCTGAGAGTTCATCCTCCTGTGAGCAGGATTGATTTTCACTCAAGCACAATGATATTTGAGTGTGAGACCACTGAAACACAAAGTTGTACCTTACAGAGCAAAAACATCTGACCAACTAGGTTAACTAGGTTATGCATATTAATGATGGAGCCTGGTGTTGATACACGTATGAATAACATCAAATATTGATTATAAACACAGACCCATCAACACAAAAATAATTTTCATTTTCTCCTTTTCATATAAGTGACTTTTTTTTTTTAAGTATTTTCAAGCTGCCACTAAGTTTAAATTTAAGACATATGCACCATCTACTGGTGATTTTGTGATACCACAGATCAATAATGTATTCAAATGGGTGATTGTGCATAGTGTATTTTAGGCATTTCTCTTTATTAGATAGACATAATCTGAACATTATTTTTCTTAAATAAATATTTTATTATTCACTGCTTACTAACCTACTTCATAATCTCCCAGTGCCATTTTGCTGTGTGAGACTGAACAAATTCAGACATGAGCCGTCAATCACGGGCAAAATTAATAAACAACTGGGAAAAACATGTAGATCACAATGACGAGCAAAGCAAACAACCTCTAATGCACAATTACATTTATCTGATTTTTATGTTAATTCACTGTAAACACAAGTGAGGACAAAAGCATCTGAGCATGCTGGGTGTTGGCGCCACCAAATGGCAGGAAAAGAAACTTCAATAGGCATAAGTAAACTAAGCAGCTAGCATGTGTAGAGAGAATAAAAACATTCTAACATATTAAAGAATCTAGATATCTTCATATATATTCAGATATCTAAATAGTGTTGAGGTTAACTTGTTTGCAATTATTTGGAGTTGACGATTTCTCTTTTAGTGAACATTTGTCAAAAGTTTAAAAAAATAAAAAAACAAAGTCATTAAATGAGTTTACTTGTTTAACTCTAGTTCGGTATATGACACTGGTTTGGTGTGAATAACAAACATATTATGCAATTTATAGTGTCACATTTGTATCCCCCTCCCCAAATGAAATTTATCTTTGGGCTGCAGAAAGGCTTGGGGCAGCCCTGCAAACTAGTTCATTATTTGAGTGCAGGACTAAGATAAAACATTGTATGCTTTCTTATAGTTTATATTGGTTATTGTCAGTGTTTGGACCAAACACACTTTAATTTGAAAAAATTAAATTGGATGCTACCAACGATCAGGTAAAACAGCATTTAAATGGGGGCCTTTAATTGCTGTTAGAATTTTTAATTATTATTATTATTATTATTTAATTATGGTGAACTTTGCTTTGGTGTTACACAAACCTACCGAAAGATGGCGGTAGTTTTTCAGATATGAAACGTTTCAGATGAAAATCATGTATCCGTTTTTGTTTGTTTTTTTTTAAATCTTATTTATTTATTTTTTTGTGGGGATTTCAGTCTATGAAAAACACATTATACACATAGTTACATATTGTTTACTTAACCGCGTCAAGTTTGGGCAACTGCCTGTGAAGCAGCTGTGTTCATTCTCAGCAGTGCATGAATGCATGCATCTATTTTGCGGTCTAAAAACATCTATGGATAAATACAGCAGGGGGCGCTGTGCACCGTGCCATCAGTTGATAGCAACTGTTGCAGAAGAAACGGACATGAAGTAAAATGATATTTTTAGGATTTATTCCTGGAAATACATCAGAAATGAAAAATTATCTAGGATGTGCTTCCATTTTCACATAATCTACTACTGAAATTCCATACACACAAACACACAGTGTGGAAGAATTAACCCGCAGGCAATATCAGTTGATTGTTTTGCTTATCTGATCCATCTCTTTTACGTAAAGTTCACTGTCCGCCAGCACAGTTGAATAACAATGGGACTCTGAGAGCGTGATCCGCAGCCTCTCAATGGCCTGAATAAAGTGTGATCTCAAGGCACTGTTAAGAAAACATTGCATACAACAATTAAGGAGACGGTCTGGCTGCAGGGTTGGCCTTAATGAAGCTATGGGCTCCTATTGTCTTCCAACACCTAGATGCCAATGCAGATGATGGAGAGATGCTGTAAAACTAGGGGTTTACTTTTTTTGGACTGACTGTTCCCACAGGAACGCGGAGCTGCACAATGAGCCACTCAACAGGTATAGGGAAATCGACATAGGGTGAAAAATAGTAGTAGTACTGAGGTATGCGTGCCGTGCACAGGCGCTCACGGCAGAAGGCTGGGTTACATCATGGCCTCGCCTGCGGCACAAGAAGGGGGAGTGAGTTGAGCCAATGGGAAGACAGCATCCTGCCCAGCTTTCTATAACTCTGTGTCACAGAGGCTAAGCAATGCCACAACTGAGTTTCTGCAGCGAGGAGAGTTTCAGTGGACTACAGGCTCTCTAAATCAGTGCGTAAAGAGCGCGCGCGCACAGACTTTAACCACTTTACTGCGCTTTGTGTCTACTAACTCTACAATAAGAAATCCACCGGTGGACTTTTTCTCAGGAGGGCGACTTTCACCATGAGCGCCGGACAGACTTATGAGAAGAAGATTTCGAGTATTTTGACCGACCTGCCAGGATCTATGAGTTGCCATCCGAGCTCCAAGGACTCCCCTACTCTGCCCGAATCCTCGGTGACGGACATGGGCTACTACAGCGGACAGACGAGCCACAGCCATCACGAATATTATCAGAGTCAAGCGTACGGACAGCCCATGAACTCTTACCACCATCAGTTTAATCTGAACGGAATGGGAGCCGCTGGAGCGTACGCCACTAAATCTGAATACCCCTACACAAATGGCTACAGACAGTACGGACATTACAACAGAGATCACCTGCAGGCCTCACCTCCGAGCTCAGGTAAATGTTGTGACTGTGTTTCGTCTTAAAGTCAGGTGTGCATGACGTTGTCTACGATGTAAAATCCCCTGTTCGGGCCGAAAGTGCCTGAGAGCAGACAAAACCACGACTCACACCAAACATTTGCTTGTATTTTAATACTGATTTATATTTATGTCCTGAAAATATACTGTAAACACCGACGGCAACAAATCCTGAGGCTGAGGCTGAGGCAAAATCACATGCTTTATTTACAGTGAATGACTTTATAAAACTAACAGTCAGTTTAACATTAGCAAGTATATTTGATTTATTATGGGAGACAAAAAAAATCACTAACTTCAGCGCCTGCTGTTAATGTAACGTCTTAAAACCATGTGTGTGGGAATGGGCCAGCTATCAACAGCTGCTCATAAAACAATAATGGCTTAATTAAAGCTAATAACATTAACTCCATCCATTTTTACATGTGTACAAAATAATATCATTCTGTCTGACAGATTTTAGAGAGTTTAGACTTTTATTTGAGTAGTTCTTGTTTAAATGTGACGTTTAGATTTAAATTTAGAACAAATTTGCGGCATTAGAACGATTAAAAACATTTCCATTTAATCTCAAACATTTAATTCACGCGTTGAGAGGAAGATTGGTGCTGGTTTCTTTAATAATTTGCTTTTGGTTTTGTTCTGCAGTGAAAGAAGAGCCTGAGCCCGAGGTTCGCATGGTGAATGGAAAACCGAAAAAAATCCGCAAGCCGAGGACAATCTACTCCAGCTACCAGCTCGCTGCTCTGCAGCGGCGCTTCCAGAAGGCACAGTACCTCGCTCTGCCCGAGAGAGCGGAGCTGGCGGCTCAGCTCGGCCTCACGCAGACACAGGTAAGCAGCAGGAGCCGGTGCAACACTTGCTTTTTCCTAATTCATAAATTACCTTAGCGTCACGTGAGTCAGGACTCTGTAATATGTTCACCTATTAGCTCTGGAATTATCCATCATGCGTAATTACGCACGCTTGAAATTGGATACGGGTATCCATCATTTTTAAAGCACTTTATGTTACACAATAATACAATAATACCACAGTAAAATCTCAATGTAGTAAAAAGAAAATTGAAAATGATGACTTTATGAAGTTAATACATGAAAAGATAATTTTAAAAAAATGTGCTTACCTTTAAATGTACAATTAGTAACGCCTACTTTGTCTTCTCAGGTAAAGATCTGGTTCCAGAACCGAAGATCCAAGTTCAAGAAGATGTACAAAAACGGCGAGGTCCCACTCGAGCACAGTCCCAACGCCAGCGACTCCATGGCCTGTAACTCCCCGCCCTCCCCCACAGTGTGGGAGAACAGCAGCACCCCGCAGAGCACCCCGATCAGCAGCAGACCTCAGGTCCCGCAGCCGACGCACAGCTCGTCGCCGCCCTACATGGAGGATTATAACAACCACTGGTACCAGCAGGGATCACACCTACAGCACCCGGGCACCGTGCACCACCCAGTCCCGCAGCAAAGCGTGGGAGCCGTTTATTAACAGTGACTCCAAAGCCGATTTATGTCTCCAGATTTTTTTTTTTTTTTTTTGGTTTTCCCCAAACGAGGTATCTTCACAATGACTCTGCAAAGCAACTGGACCGGGAGCAGACCTGTTTGGTGCTGGATGACCGCAATGTTTCAGAACTGGGTTCTCTATTCACACAGCACATAAGGGATTCTGGTCACATGTGACAGAATATTTAATGGATATCTGGCGTGGTTCTTTTTTTTTTTTTTTAAATTATTTATCGCTTCTGTTGTATTTCCTTAACTTCTTTTGTAAATGAACAGGCCTATGCAAAGCCATCTTTTTTCTCTTAAAAAAAACATAAAAAAACAAACAAAAACAAAGTCTAACCACAAACTGAATTAAAACAAAAACTGTGCAGTTGATCCATGCTACAATCAAATCATGCATGCGGGTTTGTAGATAGCGCCTTAAAAAAAACTCAGGTCATATTTATATGGATTTGTACAATACTTCGAAGGTTGTAAATATGTGTTTATATGCAGAACCACTATGATTATATTTGTTGGAAACGGAACGACCGCACTGTGGTGCCTCCAAAACCATTTTTTTATATTCATGTAATTAGTCCACTTGTTGCCTTTTTGTCCATTGAATAAAGGTGTTAATTGCATGTTGTGTTGTGTTGTGTGGACCGCTCAGTTTGATCAGCCGCCTTATCTTGACAAGCAGTGCCGAGAATGAAATTGTCTAAGTCTGATTTACAGTATTTTAAACTATGAAGGGCGTGGATCATACACCCGTAGTTCTCTAACTTTTTAGTCCGAGATCCACCTGACAAAATCGAGCTCTCACGGCAACACCCTTATCACCAAATGTTAAAATACAGTGGTGTAAAGAGACCGAACAATGTCAGTTACAGACCTTTCACGGATTTATTCCCAATAAGATACTCTGCTCTCTCCATCCTCCTCCTCTTCCTCACATATACTTAAGACAATGGCATAGTGAAATTGAGCTAGAGATAATGTGGCTTTAATTATTATCATTTAAGTCATTATTATCATTATTTTATTTGTTTAATTTTATACGTACTTCGGTCAAAATTCCTCAGCTTCACTCTGATCACATACCATGGTATATACAGGAGAATATACACTATTTTCTGATTTTCCTCCGAGTACCACCAGGCGAAGGAAGAACAAGAAGTATAAGCTTTTTTGGTGAATGGAACAAACATATCTACATGGCTCATTTTAAATCAAGATAGATTCTTGGTTTGTTCATGACTTAATTTTGATTTAGTCCGCGAGTCTTGTCTTGTCTTGACGTCTCCGCAGTGTCAGCGCCGATTATACGTGATTGTTTGTGTCTTTTTTGTGTGTGTGTGTCCTCTGTCTGCGTATAGGCTGTCGAACAGTGAACACAAAGAAATGACTCAGTGTGTTTTGGTGTGTGTGAACTGCGTGCAAAGCGCTGCAGTCGGAGGCGACACACATGCAGACATGTTGGAGTCACTCGGTTTTATTACTATTCTGTTGCCAGAAAACAAGAGAGAACACACAAACGCGCGCACACACACAGGTTCGTGCAGCTACCCTTTTGAGGACTTCGCACTGACTGCCATTAACTTGGACTGAATGGCCTGACCTTAATCATAACCGGTTCATGCCTAACCCTAAACTTAACCTAACAACACTTAAGACAAAACTCAGCCCCTAACCAGTTGCTCAGAAATGTGTGTCCGCCTCATTAGGATCAGGTTTTTGTCTCCACGAGGATCACTGGTCCTGACAAGATCACTGTTTATGCCAGAAAAGGTCCTAAAGAGGTAACATATACAAGTCCACACACACACACACACACACACACGTGTGGGTGGGTGGGTGGGTGGGGCTGTTCGGTTTTGGAGCAGTTGCCGTCGGCGATTTCATGCGTGGGTGTGAGGAACGTTGCCAAATACTGAAGGTAGCCGACAATACACCTCTTCCCCTTTGAATTGTCTTTATTTAAATACTGTCAGTGCGTTACAAACATTACATGCTGGACTTAATCTGACGATGCGCATCGAATAAACTGCACACAACAGAAAAAAGAAAAACCCCATGCACTTGATGTGTTTTCAGGTGAAGAGGGTGATGGTGCAGGCGCCTGTGAGAACACACCGAGGGATGCTAAATAAACACGACTTCAATGACTTCAATGATATAGCATAATTACTGTTATGACAGCGACAATGACTTTTCGGAAAAGAAAACAACAGCTTCCTCAACGCGCCCTGCAAACCAACAGCGAACAATAGCCTCAGTTCGGTCTCACAAACCGTGCATTATTAAATATGCTGCACTACAAACTTACATGATGGAGAAACCGCTAATGGCGATCTTATCCACATGGACCACCATGTACCATTACGCACGGGAATAAAATGCACTGCGCGGCATTAGTGGTTTTAATAACCTTTATACCGCTTTCTGTAACTAGAATGGTATGCGGCCTGAACCGGGAAAGCTACTTTGTGAAACTCAACTGCACCTTTGTGTCAAAACAATGCTGAACAATGTGTCTAAATTCTGTTAAATTAAAGGACAATAGGGTTCTAAACTTTATATTAAAAAAAGGAAAAAAAAAACACAAAAACAAATCAATAAATTTATAATCAAATTGTTTGAGTTAATACACTTAAATGATTCATGGAAATCAGTCTCCTAGAACTTTTTACAGTACTAGTACTGACTATTTAGAACAATGGGAAAGAAAAATTGCTTACTTTTTTCTTTGATTGTTTTTACCAAGACATTTTTAAATGATCTTGATTATTTTACATCTAATCACATAGGGCTACCAATGGGGGGAAAGGCAGATATTAAAACGTAGCCAACTAGCACTATGAAAAAACATTAATACATGTAGTGTTTTTTTCCTATTGTCATTGTTATTTCTTTAAGCCTGTATGTATACTGAAACAATGGTGAGACAAAACATTGATTCCACTTTTAAATTTACCACCTGTGACATTCAGTTTCGAAGCAGTGAACCTCACACTGAAAACTTCAAAAACGGAAAAGTGACACAGCTCCTAATTCTTTCCTCCTAATGTCTTTTCCCTTGGTTTTATTTCCCTGAACTCAACACCAGTTGTCTATGGCATCACTCACCACACAGTGCACTGTGCTGATCTGACAAAAGCAGCATGATTACTATTGCATTCTAATATCAATGAAATCTCATCAAGAGCACATGTGATGTCCCCTCGGTGGCTCCCTCAGCATGTGTGGCCCTGGGCTGTAGCCGTCAGGGGAAACATTTGAGCTGAAGACATACGTGTGCGAGCTCGCTACAGGCTGCACTTGTGTGTGTGGGCTGTCAGACGTGTCCATATATGTCATCTCTTGAACATTAGCAAGTGTAAGTAGCCACAGAGGTGGATGTGAACTGCTGAACTTGAATGTGATCTCTTCATGGCAGGGCATCAGAGCACCCTAAATAGAGCTGCTGCCCAGGCCCCTATAAGCCCTTTATCCCACCCACCTCCTGCAAAAGTTAGCAGAGTGATGTCAGCACTGGTCTCTGGGGTGCAGAGATATGGGTTGAGATGGAGGTCGGGAACTGATCTATGGAAAGACTTCAGCAGCTGTCCCACACTTAGCCCGGGCCTGGGCCGAGTCCTCAGCTGCATAAGCATCACTCACTCTGTCCATTTTGCTGTGAACTGGGATGAAATAAAGGCGGAAAGGCATCTTTGACAGCTGTGGACTCATGAACTCTGGTTGACCTCAGGCCAGGACTGGACTGGACTGGCCTGGCCTGGCCCGGCCTAGGCTGTAAGTATGTTGTTGACTCTTCCTTGCCATATCATCACATCCTGACAAAGCCATCAGTGCTGCTGCTTCTGCTGCTGCAGCACGAGCTCACCTTGACCCCAAACAGACACTGATTTAAACAAAAGACACACAGTTAAAGGTCCCATTTGTAAGATTTAAAATAATTTCTATATGGCAGGAATGGAATATTTTCACCTGAATGTGTAAATTGCTGTTTCCATTACCACAGAATGAGCCATTTATATTTACATCAGAAGCAGGTCTTTTCTACAGAGGCTGCCATGTTGGACCGCCATGTTTTAAATGGCCAAGCTAAATATGTTCTGAGTTTTACTGTGACTGAAGGCCACCAACATGCTTGGAAACAAAGGGAGAGGTGAGAAATATTCAGCTGAACATGCAACACCAATAGATAGCAAAATCCTATGCACTGTACCATTAAAACCACATAATGTTGCACACTGGTCTTTTCCAACGGCTTGATCGAGACCAACAGAACCCAGCCTTATAATCAAGATTTATAAACTAAGTTGTGACTGATTTATCAATCATGTGTCTCTTGAAAGTAGATGGTTTACTTCTTCCAAAATGATATTTGTTTTTACAGTATATTGTGATTTGGGTCACAATAGTTTTGTCATCTTTAAAAAGTGGGTCCAGATATTAAAAGCATAAATGAAGAATGTAGTTGTCATCAATATAATTGCTTTAGTAGCCTGTGTAAATCCAGTATTTTGAGTAAAATGTGTGTGTGTGTGTACATGTCTGTAGGCTGTGGGAACACATTCGGATTAAAACCTTTTTATTCTAGCAGGTCCTCATAAAAAGGGCTTTCTTGGTTTTAAGGTTAGACTTGGGTTTTTGTTAGGACTATGGTAAGGCATTTATTTCTGAAGGTTAAGGGCTAGGGCAATGTATTTTGTGAATTCATTAGTGTCCTCACTATAAATGCTGCACGGTGTGTATTTTGTGTGTATTTGTGTATATTTGTTTCTTCTGGCATAAATACTTACCTTGTCAGGACGAGCAGTGCTCACTGAGACCAAAACCTGGTCCTAATGGGGCAGAACCTAATTTCTGAGGACCTGCTTAGGTTTAGAGTTAAAATGTGAAATATGCTTAGATTAAGGTTATAGGATTAGGCATTAACTGGTTATGGTTATGGTGTGGGATAAGGTTTTGTTTAGGTTGTTCTAATGAATGGAAGTCAATGCAGTGCCCTAGAAAGAATACCTCCAAAAAAAACCAGTGTGTGTGTGTGTGTGTATGTGCCTTTCTGTCTGCCAAACCGTATTCAATCTTTTAATCCCTCTGGAGTGTGTGTGTGTGTGTGTGTATCATGCCCTAAACTAAGTCAGGCCTTTCTCTCAGATGAATCATGCTCACTCTCTAACAGGGATGTTGCACACAATTACCTGAGACGTCAGATCACTCAAGTTAATAACAATAATCACCCCCAGAGATCTGCTTTGCCATTTGCCCATTCAAAGCAACTGGGATTTAATAACAAGCTATCCCCTCCCTCATTGCTATCCTGCAATTAAAACCCATCAGACACCTCTTAATCTGATAACACCGACCATGTCGCAGCATTGATACAGTCAGACATGCCTTTATCATTACCCTTCAACCCATCTTGCTTCTTTCCATCCCCTCCTCTTATTCTGTCTATTACACGAGCAACCTTTTCACTTTCTCTTCACTCTGCCGCGTGATAATTGGCCCCCGTTTGAAAGGTCCCGCTATTGTCTGTGCAAATTCACAAGCCATTATTCTGATCTGAAGATGTGACATTGCCTACAATTTCCCCTGATGCCCTGTCACTTATTTCACCAACGCATGCCTCTTCTTCACTGAATGTCCCACATGTGTAACAAGACACATAATCACCAAGAAAGAGGATAAGGGAAGGAGGGTGTTTATGTATGTAGATGTATGTAGGTGTATATAAAGGAGGGAATGTTAATGGGACACAATGCTTGTCGTTATGTGAGAAAATCAACTTTGCAGGACTTGGAAACACTGGGCTCTGATGTGGCTTTGTTCTCTGTGGAAACACAAAACCTCCTGAACAAGGCTACACTCTCTGACTGAGGTAAGACAAAAGTGAAGGCTGTTTGTATGACTGAGTGCACCAGTGACACAGAGAAAGAGAAAGGCTTATAAGGCTTATACAAATGACATGATGTGTTTAACTGTGTTTGCTTTGCTGTAATTAAAATCTTAAAAAAAATAACAGTGCCTACCAAAACCTTGCTGAGAATGGCTGCGTGTGATAACTTCAATTAATGAGATTGAAACGGGATTTTGTGAATTGATTGAATTGTGCAAATTACCCCTTGAAAACTGTCATGACATCACACAACACTTGTAATAGAAACATGCCATATTTTAATACATGTTATCCCAAAACTGCATGTATATGTTTGGTTATACTTTTTCTAATCCCTGAGTATGACATCAGACAAATTGTACCTAATGTTTGCCAGACAGTGAAGACAACGTAGTGATGATGGAGAAGGATTAAAACGAAGCCACCGGATGATTTTTGAATGCATTCAGCAGCATTAATAAGAATTCAGCCCCGCATTGAATCAAAAGCTCGGGCTCAGGCTATAACAAAGTATCTTGATAAGATATAAATTAGTCGTTCTTGCGCCAGAATACAGACGAGTGTAAATCAGCCGAGTGTCATTTTACTTTTTTGTCTTTTTTTGAAGAAAGAAGAAAAATAAACTATTGAAATGCGCTGTTAAAATTGTGTATTGTTGTAGCTCAATTACCAGTGATCTAACAGAATACATACAGTCACTGTGCGTAAATTTGCCACATGTGCATCTCTTTTCTTCACAATGGGAACTATTTTTTCCCTGCTTCAATTTTAAGTGATCACCCAAAGCATGAATTAGCAGACTATAATATAAAAGAAATCATCTTTCCAAACAGGAAACCCGCGTGCTGCCGTTGAAGGACAAACCACGAATCCATGAATTCATCACACGTGTCGTTATTTTAAAGGACGCATTGAAAAGCCGGTTTTCGTGCGTTCGGTTGTCATTAACCCAGATTCCTGTGATCACACGGCTGCTCTTTCACGGTCTGTTGAATAAAACAACCATGTGTTTGGCGTTTTGAAATATTTGACAATGGGAAAACACTTCACGGATGAAATGGCTACCCAAACAAACGTGCCCAACAAGATATCAATCATAATAACGTCACCCTGACAGCTATTTATTTGCATAACGCTCGTCTGCAGACCGTGCAACTGAAAGTCGACCACTAAAATTAAAGCAGACCCACGCACACAGGTTTTGTTTTTAAAACTGTCCCTTGAACCAGTCTCGCAATATAAACCGCACACGCGGATATATCCATATTTCAGTGAGATGACGGGACCGTGCGTCCAAGTGACACCAGAACAAACCTAGAGAGAGAAGCATTTAATGCCTGGTATAATTCTGCAGTGACATTATTCACACGAAACACAGTGGACGAGAACAAGTCATATAAAACACACATTTATACGCAGTTCAATTCTGAGAGCAGGAGGAGGAGGAGGAGGAGGAGGAGGAGGCCTTGGCAGAAACAGTCCACTCACATCATCTGAGGCCTGGGCATAGCGTCCTGGTGAGGATGGTGGTTTGGATACCAGTGACCAAAACTGTTCATGTAAGTGTTTGGGTGCATGGAGGCTCCTTTGTTCGCCATGGAAACCTCCCAGAGCTGAGGCAAACCCGGCGAGGAGGGGGAGATGGAGCTGGTGCTGTGGAGATGCTCTCCCTCTGATCCGCTGCCGTGCTTCATGATCTTCTTATACTTGGAGCGTTTGTTCTGAAACCATATTTTTACCTAAAAAAGGGAAAACGTACACAATTGTCACTGTGGTTAATTAACAGAGCTTTGAAAAAAAAAATATATATATATATCAGATCTTGAGAATCCTCATGGATCAGAGGGAATCATTTCCTGGTATTTAAACTCCTAAAAACACAGTGGTTAATTAAGAAGTAAATAATATTGTGGCTTTTATTAGCATATTTAAACCCAACCCACTTCTCAAAATGGGAGTTGAGTGAATATTTTGTGCACATAGATCCAAGGTGAGCACATAAAGGGGCGATCACTGAGTTTTTCCACATAATATATATGCAATGATAAGGCATACTAAAAGAGTAAATAAAATAAAATAAAATAAAAAGAATTAACACTCGTGTAAAAGTATTCAATTTAACACAATGTCTTTTTGCTTATAGGGAGTAGAATGGTGCTAAATCCATCTCTTCCTTCTCTTCTAACTTAAGAAAATGTAGTACGCTTCTAGAGTGTATTTAGTCCTAGTTAGAATTGAAGTTAAATTAAAAAATAAAGTGTCAAATGTCTCAACATGTATTGGTGACATTGCATGAGTATTCCTCGTCTTCGCTTTCTAGTGCGGAAGAACCTCAATTTAGCATCAGAACTCAAAAATGTTTGGTTTTGTCGATTGTGGACTATTTTAAAACTATTTTTTTTTAAACAAGCATGCTATTTTAAAACAGCTGACTCGGGTTAAAAAAAAAAACGTGGAGCAATGAAACATAGCATTTCACAAAAATCAGGTGATTGCACATTTCAAAATAAAATAGCATCAATTGTAATGTGTAATAATATCCCCCAAAATGACAGCAAAAATACCTATGCTGTATTTTTTGTGAAAGCTTGAGTGAAGACCTGGCAAACATCTGTATGAGTGTATATTAATTGAATTGCATAAAAAAAGTAAGTTTACAATAGTTAGTACTATGATAATTTTTTTTTACATTTCACGTCACTGTGAACGATCAAAAGAAAAGAAAAGAAAAAATTCCTCACGACTCTTTTCTGTGTTGCTTTTGCAAATCCCAATCGTGTTGCTGGCGCACTGTCATCCACGCTGTCTCACGGTTGAGTGCCGTTTGTAATCCATTTAAAACTGAGATCAAGCTTCCCTATGATTGTTTTTTTATGAGCCAAATGATGCGTGAGTGTGACAGCAACAAGCCGAGACGGAGAGGCTTATTGTGAAATAAGACACTGTAGCAATATGTCAAGAGCGCGGTGGTTGGTCACTAAAAAAAAATAAAAAAATAAAATAAAATAAAAAATAAAAAAAAATAAAAAAGGCCTCTTTTTTTCTTCAAGAGAACAATGGTGTGAAATAAAAAACCAGATGAATCACTCAAACATCTAAAGCAACACCAAAGGCTGCATATAATTTGAAGCTAATTGTTGAGGTAAATGTGGAGGGATTAAAATGTGTTCAGATGACAGAGTAGCTATTCCTTTGTTTACCCCTTATTTTCCAGTGAGAGAGAGAGGGGGGAGAGAGAGGGAGCGAGAGAGAGAGAGAGAGAGTCCCTTTTGAGAATGATAATCTGACAGCGACACGTGCACCTGTCTCCATACGTGCGCGCAAGCAAACGAAATCGTCACATTTAAAACTAACTTGGGAAAAGTAGTATATAAAATAAATTGTGCTCTTGAAATAGAGTATATTAAGGATAACATTTCTTTATGCGCTGCTGCATTTTCGTGAGGATGAGACGAAAAGCCAAACAGTCCTTGATGTAATTTGCAAATCAATCCTTTCATACAAGCCTTGTATCCTTGTATATTGTTCTTAATATGGTGGCTGTATTGCCATTTTCAGCTCCTGGAACGTTTACTTACAATTAAGACATAGCTGCAGGGAATATATATATATATATATATATTTTTTTTTTTTTTTTTCTTAATTAGCTGTTATAACTCATGAAGAACACTTGAAGGCAGCTGACAAACTCTCATTTGGAGCCCAGTAGTTGCTTAAAACAAAATTTATGGTCATACCTCACTGAGGGGACGTTTCAAAGGCAAAGGAAATGTAACCTATTAGGAAGAGTAAATAAGGCTCGCATTAAAGGATTGACACAACAATCCGGGTTTTCATTTGATCCCAGAAGCGCCGTGATAACGTCCTTTTATTATACTCTCTTTACAATACTAATATTAGAGCACACTTAATATATTTTTAAATTCTATATTTAAATAAATCTAATATCAAATATTAGCTTATAAAATGAATTCATCATAATTATGCAGCAATAAATAAATAAATAAATAAATTAGACTTCGATATTGCGCCTGAATATCATGAACGCCTCGTTATTATTCATGCTAACATGGGCCTACAGTGCATATATTATATACTGGATTTATATTATATACTGGATTCTCCAAATGTTTATTCAAAGGCCTGGGGTGAGTTGAAGGCCCACCTGAGTCTGGGTGAGCCCCAGTTTGGCCGCCAGGTCTGCGCGCTCTGGTAAGGCCAGGTACTGGGTCTGCTGGAAGCGCTGGTGCAACGCCTGCAGCTGCAGACTGGAGTAGATGGTACGGGGCTTCCGGATTTTCTTCCCCTTGCCATTTAGACGAATATCCCTGTTCTCACTCACCGTGGACTTCTCGCGATCTTGGGAAATTGAATGAAGAACAACAAACAAGAGCATAGTTTTTATTGATAGCTTTTCGTCGTCTTAAGGCATCAAGACAAACAACCAACACTTCACAGGTGTCGCACTTAAAGAGACTTGGAGCTGTCTTTAGTCTGCTGCGTGTTTTAAACCAACAAAATCTCAAACACAATGACTCGCAGACCCTGCACTGCAGCTCACACGGCCCTGAATGGCCCGAATATACAATACATTCACTGTATCTCAACCAAGCTCCATATTTTACAAATATTTTCATGTTATTGACAAGCAGGCGAGGCATGATAATACTGCAACAACAACAACAACATAAAGTACTAAAACGCATTTGCACTAACACTGGATGAAAGTTTGTTCCTGGGGTACAGACTCTGGCTACATCCTCTGTAATTGGACATACCCACAGAAAATTATGGTCAATAAAATTAATGGCGCCGTCTGCCTTCATTATATAACATGTGTGGTAAAGAGGAAGCAACTGAATGTGCCTTGTTTGGATATACGTAGGTGACTGAAAACAATCCAAATTCCTTAATTAAACTTGCACTATAACACGTTTTTCTAGAATTTCATTTAGACGTTATAATTGAATGTGCTGCTGTGTGAGCTATAATACAGTATAAATTATGAATAAAATGACGCGTGTTAGCAAAAGTAAATTCTTATTTATTAGCAGGAAAAACACCAGGGAGATTGCGCGCCTCCTCGTGCGTAATTACGCACAGGGTTAATGGCAAATCGGAGTTTTATGGCCATCAATAACACAACAACAGTATTCCGAATAATGGCTTGGACTGTCTCACATACCTGTCAGCTCTAATCTGCTGCTGCTGCTGCTGCTGCTGCTGCTGTGATTGTTGTGCTGGTAGGGCATGTAAGCAGACGCGGGATGAGTGTTCACCGCGCCGGGGTAGGCGTAGCCCAAAGCGCGGCCATAGGACGAGCTGCTTGGGAAAGGAGTTTCGTGCTGGGAATGACCGGCAGCGTGCAAGCCATGAACGGGGTAAATGTGAGAGAGTCCGGAGGAGTGCTGCTGGTGTGCCGGGTGTCCGTGGCCGAACTCTAGAAATGCCGATTTGGAGGGATCTGAGGCATTCAGACTGTCAGGCATGAAACCCATAGACATCATTAGCTAATACTCAAGCGAGTCCATAAACCCGTCGCTCTGAAGAGGGTTTCATGAGTTCTGTCGGACAGCGAGGAAAACGCGGAACAAATCCACACTCATGTCCAGCGCACTGTCCGTGAAACGCATTCGCCGCGGTGGGAAGACGTTCCAGCGAGCATGTTCACGGCTGCGAAGGAGCTAAAACTCGGCTAAAGGCGAAAGGGCTGATTCTTGACACCAGTGGAGGAGCTGACATGGCTCTGCCCGCACAGCCTCACTCACACACACTTGATTTTCCATCTGTGAGCTCTGTGATTGGTCTTCAGCTGCCGGCTGTCACTGGAGCTCCACCATTAACTTCATTATATGATAGAGGATGCAGCTCTGCTGCCAGCAGGGGCCTCCTGCTTGAGATTATGAAATAAATAGCGGTCGGTATTTACTTCAGCGTCTTCTAAATCACTTGTGGCAAATTTAAGTATTGATTTCTTTTATAGTGTCCTAAAATAGACATGATTAAAAAAAAAAAAACTGAAAACAGTCGAAGAGTAATAATGCTTGGGGGGTGCGAGGGCCCGTTCAGTGCTGCTTGCATTTGAAGAGGTCAAATAATTCAAATGCTCTTTGATTAATGTGACATAAAGGGAATTATAAAGGCACTTGTTAATACTGGAGCATATGTTATTATTCAGTTTTAATTTGGCCTAGTATCCAAGCATGAATACACATATTTTAAATTCACTTCAACGTAGATTGAATTTAACAGGCTTCCAAGATTATATGAAATATTAATAAATAAAAATATGACAAAATGTCCTCTGTATTTATTTCCAAAGCATCAAAAATGTACTAAAAGGTTATACTGTGGTACCAGCTGATGAAAAGCTATAATGTAAAGAGTTTCTGAGACACTTTCTGTTTCTCTAATTTCTCTGCAAACACTTTTATTATTTTTTTTAATTCTTGCAAAAATGATGAACAATTCGTTCATTTGGCAGCTAAAGCAGCAGTCACAGTGACTCAGGTTATATGATGACAACTTTACTGCTCATCAAACATAACAATAAATTAGCCAAGTTGATGGGGTAATTAATATTAGCAACTAAAATGACAAATCAGGCACGACTGCACCTGTATGAAATCCAAAATCTTTTCAAATACTTTCACGAAAATGTAGTTCCTGATCAGTCTAAAACCAATGAACATGCAACTTTATTTGATCTGGTAACAAAAAGAGACAAAGCTGTCCACACAAACAAGGAAATAAAAATACTCAACCCACATACCAGTCACATTATCGAAAACTAATGTCAGGGTTTGTAAAATAACAGGAACATAAACTTGCCAAAAGAGGGTGGGATTGGGGTGTAGACTGCAGAGTCAGCAGAACTCAATGCATGTGGGTTTCAAACAGTGTGGAGTTCGGGAGAAAACTCAGTATAGCCCACTTCTCTGGATTTCAGGCCTTATTTTGTCACCATCATGCAGAGGCTTAATTAAAAAAAAAAAAAAACAGTGAAAGAAGTAAATGTAAAGTATATAGTGTCGCATTTTATCTAAAACCTATATATTGAACTCCATGTTTCATCTGAGCTAAATCGCATGTAAGCTGCTGTCAAATTATAAACAGTGTTTGGTGGGTTCCGGCACGGTGCTGAGCTGCTGTCCAACCCCGTCATTTTGGTCATGTCCTGTACCCTTGCTAGCAACTACAGGGAATCCAGCAGCAGCAGCAGCAGCAGCAGCAGCAGCAGCAGCAGCAGGTCTGCTGGAGGCTGGACAGATTCCTGATTCCTCACAGTCCTCCTCCACAAAAGCACACAGCCAGAACAAAGCCGCAAGTTATTATCATAGTAAAAAGAAAAATCAGTCACATAGATATAAAATAAAATTAGGAAAGCCTGCTAAGAGGCCAGTTGCAGATTGTGAGCCACAAGTTTCTGATTTTACACATAAGGACTGAGGCTGTAAACCCTCACCACTACACAATGTTATATTGTAGTTGTATCGATTAGGGAATTTACTACAACAATCTTGGTGGTGGGACTATAGTAACAATATTTGCAGCTGGTGACAAGTGGGTATTTTGGGTTTAGCATTCAGACTCATTGTATGTTCACACAGTGACATTAAAATTATAGTGCCAAAAAAACCAAAAAAAAAAACAGCCACAAACACAGGACAAAGGATAAAACAAGGGACATAAAATAAAATGAGAGTTAAGGTAAAATAAGCATCCACAGGAGTTTAAACATAGGCAACTGCACTCACATGTCCAATAGTCTAAATCTAAAGTCCTAAAGACACAATGATCTGGAGAACATTTATACATGTAAAATAAAAAAAACATATAGTAAAAATAGTCTGCTTTGTATATAAATAGACCATGTGTGTATTGAAGTGCATGTGACTTCCACCATGTGAGGGAATCGTATTGCATTTAACGTTTGGAAAGAAACTGTCCCCAAGTCTATAATTTAGAGCCTGTGTTATCGGTTGTGAAAAAAACCAAAACAACAAAGCAGAGACGCACTTCTGATGCGATGATGAGGAGCGGGGAGGCTGAAACACAACATTCATGCCTTTGAAGACAAAGAGGCCCATGGGCGTACATGGACAGACAATTAAGCAGCTGAATTCAGAGGAGTCCTGTATGATACTATCTGTCAGATATAAGGTGGTGTATGAGACACAGAGGGAGAGGGCAAGCAAGGTGAAAAGGTTCTAATAATTATCTGTGTCTAATTTGTGTAGAACAAAGATGTGCCCTGTAGTTATAGGACAGGGATGGGTCCCTGTTGTGTTTCTCTTGATGCACGCAAAGGGATGATGATGCACCGCACAGTCACTCTCCTCTGTTTAAAGTCCAGACTCAGAGGTGTGTGTTTGACATAGGTGTGTGATGTCGGTCTCTCTCTCTCTCTCTCTCTCTCACACACACACACACACGCGTACTGAGATTGTCCCTCTCTCACCTCTGATGCAGAGTGACAGCACTCTTTATGCAAAACAAGAGCACATTCCCAGGCGACTGCCTTGGCTGTGATCTTCACCACTGGCACATCATGTTTTACAATTAAACCTCCTTTGCTGGGACCAAACTGAGGCTTATACTCAGACTGACAGTCCATGACCCTGACAGCATGCCAGCATCTATTATGTTAGGTTCAGCTCACCACATAATGGACACCAATATAGAGCCATATGTCCTACTTGAGCAGCACACATACTGTATGAAGGGTGTGAAGTTGAGGTGTGGTTTTGACAAAGTTCTCCCACAAGAAATGCATCATGGAAATTGAAATGAAGCCAGACTGAGAGACACAGGAAAGAACACAGAAAAAGAATAAAAAAAAACAAAACAAAACAAAACATATTTTCCTTTTTTCAGGACAGATGAAAACCACACATTTTCAGTTTCAAAGAGGTATGTTTGATGTGTGTGCATTTATCCTTTATGACATGTTTTGTCCATATGGATCCAGAGCTCCCCCTGCTTTGCAAAGGTAAGCAGGTGTCTGTCCCTAATGCCTACTACCACTGTACAAGGCGGTTGTTTTCCTATATTTCAGCATCAACAAAGCCACTGCCAACAATAGGACTGGTGTTTTTCTGTGACTGTTTTCTGCCTCAGGGAAGAGAAGGGGGCAGAGCAGGAGCCCAGTAGTGCAGAGAATCATCGACCTAATCTCTGCTGCAGGCGCCATCACACAGAAATACTAATATCTCCACGTCCAGCATGTCATTCCTCAAGTGCAGCCATGTTGCTGCTGCTGCTGCTGCGTCAGCAGCGTCTGAGGGCCCATGGAGTTCATTGGTGTTACCTGATCAGGATTACTCTTGTGTGAAGTCTTTGGATTTTAAGACTAATGGATAACGTTTGGATAAATATGGATATATAACATTTACACACTTGTTTATGGAATTTCCCCCGATCATATGATTTGTTTGAATTAATTAATTAATAAATTATTTATAGAGTGCAACTTATTTTTAATAAATTGGCAAAATTAATTAATTTATTGGTAGTAGATTTAAAAATATTGAACTACCTTTATATATAAATTAAATACATTACATGCATTAAAATAAAACTGCAAATTACTGCATATAGTTATTGGTTATGTACACACATTTGTGACTGCTTCAATTTGTATTTTTAAACCCACATCAGTAATATAATAATTAAAATATTGTTGATAAAACAACGTGTATATAAATGATTAATTCCCTAATAATTCCCTACAAATCAAGATCAATATATCATTATTTAAATATAGGACTATGCAACAATTATTCGTTTTTTAAAAGAAAATTTGAATTTGTTTCCGCAAACAATAAAGAAAAGAAAAAAAGGAACAAAATACATTTTATCATATACTTTATAGTTCTTTTGAGACTGTGCCTCGAGTTTACTCTGTGCCTCGAGTTTACTAAAAAATGATTAGACGGTTTTAAAAAATGACACACGGTTTTAGAGGGAATTTAATTTGGAGTAAAACGGATTTAATGATATTTAATTTATTTAACCCTTATTGAAATCGAAATAATTAATCGGACAGTATAGTAAAAAAAAATAGGCCAAGCGCCAAGAATATAAAATAATTAAAAAGTAAAAAAAAAAAAAATCCCAAACATGCATACAAATAAACTCTCTACAGTAAAACGACTCAACGTGAACTTAATTGCGTGGGAAATGTCGGACTGTGTGTGATCTTCTTGGTTCGAGCTTTGATTTTGTAATTATTTCCAGACTGAGAACGACAGCAACATCATCACCGCCGCTGACTGTTAGACCTAAACTTTTTTAGTAATTGACTGAATATAGAATAAAAACATCAGCAAGTAAGGAAGAAAAAAAAAGTCTGAATGTCGTTACGCATATAAACGAGTCAACCTGAGCTCCAAATGCGCATTTGGTACTAATTCTGACGGTGGGCACACACACACACACGTTTGCGCTTCTATCAGAGTGAGGACCCTCATAGACATATTACATTCTCCAGCCCCTTACCCTAAGCTTAACCATCACAACTAGATGCCTAACCCTAACCAAAACCCAATTCTAACCCTAAAACCAAGTCTTAACCCTGAAAGAGCCATTTTAAGGGGTGAAAAAAAGTGAGGACCGGCCACTTTGTAAAAATGTCCTCACTTTGTAGGAATTATACGGATTTTGGTCCGCACTCTGCAGCAAGTACAAGAACACACACACTGACCTCAGTGTGCCCAGCTGATGGACAGGCAGTGGGACAGTAGTGGCACTGTATTAAGTTACAGCCCTGGTTCTTGGCTGTAGCTGCACTAATAACTTGAGCCTACTGCACATCTGGAACAAAGAAGCCAGTCTGGGTCTGGACCCTCAGTGTTTACAGCTCTGTTGTTTTTTCACACTCCTTGCAAAAATGTTGCCCAAACACACATTCCAGACTCAGCAGCTCAACATGGGGGGAAAAAATATATAGTACATTTTTCCACTGTAAATCTCAACCCCGGTACCCAAGGGAGGGTGGGTAGAAAAACAAAAGCTGGAAGACGGCATTGTGGATCAGTGGGGCAACAAGAAGGTGGCAGCGGCTGGAGGAGTGTCTAAAAGCTAGACAGTTTTCTGTGCGTGCGAGAAAAAAAGAACCCTGCCAGGCCTGGTGGCTGAGAAGGCGCGGAGTTGAGCTGAGGTCAAAAACAGCTGACATGGCTGCCGGGTTGGTTAATGCTGGAGTGCATGACTTTGAAATATAAACAAATGTCTGTTTAAACCATTGTCACAAGAGTTAACATAATAGTGATGAAGCCTATCAGCTCCGCATGACTCTCCTTGTGTTTCTCAGTATAGTGGTGTTTAGATCTCATGTCACCCAGAGTACAGAATTCTTCTTATGCCAAGACAGATGGCGGCAACAGTAACATTAAGCAAGTGAAGTGAGACAGCTGCAAACCGGTTGGAGTTTGACTGAAAACACAAGGAAGAAGCAACGAAACATTTCAGAAGGTAATTCCACTGCTCCTAAAACCTGGTCACTGAGCAGTTTGAAGAGATAAATGCCTGCTGCTGTCAACCCACAAACACTCCCTGATTGACTCCCTTCTCGGATGAAGCAAGATTAAGATAAGTGTTAAGAAAAATCACCAAAGGTTGCACACTGCAGCTTTAAAGGTAAGATAGTATGTAACATTTGGGAATTGATGTATGTATAAATGGTAAGACTAATGCTATATATTTTGTTAAGTACTGCAATTCATAACCCACAACATTTCAAACAAGCCTCAACCTTCTGTTCAAGGCAACAGAGCATCTCCATTTGATCACCTTTTAATGTGATGTCATCCACTTTACATGTCTGTGCTACAACTTCTGAGGCAAACCCATCAGAAACATCACACTGAGGGAGGAAACATTTGGTGCTGTTAGTTAGCCAGTGTGCTGTCTTTTATTTCAGTTTTATTTTGTGTATCTTTCACTTACAGATCACAAGCACTCACTGCCATTTCCAGCATGCTCTCCCGCTGAAGCTCTCCCCGTTAGCGTTAGACAACAATTCCCATGATTCCATGCTGCTTCTCGATATCATGAAACTAGGTCTTTTGTTAATGTTTTGACTGAGAGACCTCTTGTGGCAGAAATGACCAACTGTGGATCCAACTATGTTTACTAGCATCTTAGGAGATAACAGTTTTGTTTTGGGAAGAAAATACTGTAATACAGGAAGAGTGTATAGATTAGGTGTGCTAGAAATAAATCTCATCCACGAACAATTAAACCAATTTTGAGTTCCCACAATCCCACAAGAAAGGCCAACAGGTTTAATAAGCTGCAGATGTTTAGACAAGAAAACAATATGGTTAAGAACAGACAATGATTTGCCCAAGGGAGTCGCACATGCACAGCCAGTCAACACACAATGACAGAAGGACTGCCAAGCTTACACTGCAGGTCTTGTTAAAGACAGGTTCTCCAAGTCCAAGGATTATCCATCTGAAGTTACCTGTCCCTCTGGGTAACGTGAACCCCCCTTTTGTGACCTGGAGGGCAACAGTGTGCAAGGCCAGCATGAGTTTGAAATGCCAGAGGTGACGGGATGACAAGCCCTCGATGGCCTCGGCAGCAGGAGGGACAAAAGGGGACGTGCTCTCCAGCTCTGACAAACAGAAGGTGCACAACGTTTTCAAAGGTTTAAAGCAGGTTTAGTGGGGACTTTCAAAAGCTACAAGTTCAGACACCTACAGTAGCTTTGCTATTATCCAAATATATCATTTGAATGAATTCATATTTGGCCTTTTATAAAGAGGCTTCCACAGCCATGCGATTAAGGCTCCTCCTTTATGGTTCTTCAGTGGGAACAACTTCACAGGATCAAGTTCAACTCCTGACAACAAGCTTCAACTCTGTCAAGTGTTAAGTTCCATTGTGACCTACAATAAGACACAATGGAGCCACAGCACCCAGCCTGTACTGCGCTGCCTATCATATGACAGCATCACTCAGAGAGAAACTCTGAGAGCACAAACTGATATGAAAGATATGTCTGCTGTATGTATCATCTGTCCTTTTATATCATGCATCGTGCGAGCAAATTCCTGTGTTAAAAAGGGGGCAGTGACTGGTTGAAGGTTTTTAGAGGTAGAAGGGAAAAAAAAAATTAAGATCAAAAGTAATCAAAGTACCAAAATTATTGAAAATAATCACAAATTATTTTGAAGTGGGGTTTGATGTGCTACGATGTGACATATTATCACTATTACCAGCTGAATTTTACCAGCTGGAATTTCTGAGGTGGACAATATTAATATGCAGCACATACAAAGCAGCACAGGCATTTATTTGGAGGCAATATTATCCTCTTTTTGCGCTGTCTTGGTCTCTACTGCTGCCAGAGGAAAATAGCTGGCTCCTGTGCAGCTTAATGCTCCAAACTACTATATGGGTTTGCTTATACAGTGAGCAATTACACAGATGGTAATTATACAGTAGCCACTTAATTACTGTTAATTAAAAACATGTATATACCATATCCACTCCAATTTATTTATAAGCACATTTAAAACAACATAGTTGACCAAAGTGCTATACACTACGTTTACATTCCAAATCACACATTCCAAGTGAGAAGCAAAAATAACACAAACTCCCATACTCAATATGCAATTTTTCATCAGCTCAATAATCTTAACTTTATATAATATAAAATAAAGTGAAAGTGTGCAAGAATAAACAACGCAATCTACTGCACTATATAGAGGGAAATGTGCAATCCTCACTGGTACTTTACTGTGGGAAAATTATTTATTTAGATTAAGGGTTAAATGAAATAAATAAATAATTGTCTATATTATTGTATATACAGTATATTTGTGTCCTTGCATTACATCAACCTGCCAGCAGGGGCACAACATTCAGGTCTATTTCCATGAGAATGTTCATTAATGTGTCCTGACCCTATTTACAGAAGTAAATAAATCAATGCATTGAACCATTCCCTCTTCAAGAATCAATTTACAAACAAATAGGTGCGGGAAAATCCCATGAATAAGTGAACAGCCACTGTAAACTGGCTTACTAAACTGTCTGGCATTTAAAGCTGCACTCGTGACCCCAGCTTTGTCATAACCATTTTGCTGCAGTGCTTCAGGTGTTTAACCTTGTCATATTAAGGCTTTTGTCACTGGAGGGCGTGACGGCTGGGGCCAGGATGGGCTGGAGGTTTAAAAAAGGCCTGTGCTCCCAGATCATCAGATTGTTAGTGACTGTCTAAAGCCTGCCAAAAAACATCAAAGCCTCAGAGACTTGTTCATTTCATCTTTGAACCTCACCAAAACATGCCCTCTCTGCTCCCTCATTGCCTACATTCCTGTCAAATGTCTTCAGTGTATTTCTTTCATTGATTAAGAAAAAAAAGGAAAATGCTGCAGATAAACGAGAGAATAAAAATCAAATCAAGTGGAAAATTAAAACAGAACCTCCTTTGAGGATTTGTTGCGGGCCTTGTAGCTTTGTGCGAGGGTCTGACATGTCATGCCAGCACTCTGTCAAAGTAAGGAGACAGTCTGAGTCTGAGCAAGCCTGCACCGAGAGGGAGCAGCCTCCCGTCAGCTCTTTGCCTAGATTGATGGCTACCTGAGGCAGAGATCAAAGTCAGACAGGATACATACGCCTCAACGTTTAACTCTTTCATCTCCCGCCTTTTCTACATAAGACATGACCTTTCACCTGACTATCTGTTTGACCTCTGACTAATGAATGGTATTGGCAAAAGATGTTTTCCTTCATTGGAACAAAAACTGAAAAATTACAAAAAAATTACAAACCTATAATGGACTTTTTAAATGGCTCTGGGGTTTTTTTTTGTTTTTTTTTTTAAATAAAAAAAAATATCAGTCCATTAAAAACTAATTAATCAGTTGAGGCCAATTTCTGCCATTTATATTATTTTAATATTCCACATTTTCACTCTCAAAAATTTCCTTTTATCCAAAAGTGAACATGACAAAATTTTGTTTACATGTTTCCTGTATTACATACTTTGTTCATGCATTAGTTTTATTTAAAATATACATTGTAAATGCACTGCAATGCAGATTGAAGAGCCCCCATGTGTTTCTCCAATATGCTTATTAAGCAATTTTTAAACTCTTAAATTTCATCAGATTGTTGCAGATATCGACCATTGTCTGCTCTGATTTGTAAAAATCAGCATTGGATTAAAAATCCAATATCAGTGATCCTTTTTTTTCCCAAGTCTTCAGTACAATTTTTATCAGTAAAAATGGTACTGTTGGTTCCTCAACTTAGGGCTCTTCTCACACCGGTGGAGGGCTATTTGCATTCCAGCAGCGAGAGTGAGGACAATTAAGCCATTTCCCCTCCAATCTGTCTCCCTCCAGCCAGTCATTCAGGCAGCCCAGCAGATCAATGGGAAGTGCAGCTGCACAGCCAATGTGTGCCAGGCTGCAAGACGAGAGAGGAGAAGATTGGGGTTAAAACCCTCCTGGCCCTCAGATTGGCTCCATACCTGAGTCATTGCACAGATGAACAGCTGTTGGCTGAAAGAGCAGGCACACATACGTCCTCATCCCTTCAGTCAAAGTAATACATAGTAATAAAAGGTATGTTTTTGCTTTGGCTCACTCATTTTTTTCATCAATTTGAGTTAAAGACACACTAAGCCCAGGTAATTTCTGCCACTAGGGGTCTCTTGATTGAGAAAACAACAGACCTTGTTTGATGACATCAAAAAGCAGCAGGGAATCATGGGGATTGCATGTACTGCTGCCAAAGCTCTCACACCTTTCAGAGTTTGTGGCAGACCACACAACAACAAAAAATTGAAAACAAGAAAGACCACACAGTAGCTAACTACTGTGTGGTCTACTACAGTAGCTAGCATCAAATATTTCCTTTCACACTGTTTCAATATTTCATTGAAGGTTTACACTGGAAATTATAGCAAAGATGGGAAAATATATGAATCAACATTATATATATTGCACTGATTTCATAATTTGTTTGCATATATTTGGATTTGTCTCATAAATACGTTATTGCAGTAATGTCACTTATTATACCTATAGCAGCAGATTCATTAATGTGGTGTGTAAAGAAGTGTCAAATGTCATCACAGTCCATTCCTGTGCTCTTTTACCTCAGGCTCTTTAGACTGGCCACTCCAAAATCAATTAGCCAAATCACATTTCACAAAAGTTGCTGGAGTTCTGCTTTCAGCAGCTCGGCCCCTCAGGTGTCTCAGTGTCGGCTTAAAGGTGCGGACCGCAAACCTTGGTTTAAACTGTGTAGGATTAAAGCAAACAAAGAGCCACAGATATCTAGCCACACCTGTGCAACTCGCTCCTCAAGGACCATTAATAGAAAGAGTCTTTAGACCAAATGGTGGATGCTCAGAACTTAATCTCCTAACTCTCAGGCCATCGGAGGTATCCATTTCCACAGTACTCAGCAGTAGACACTGTCCTGAACGGACACAGAACCATCATATGACAGGGACTTCCATCTCTGGTCTCCCCTGCCAAGTTCAGGTGATCAATCATTTACATGTGTAATTAGGAACGGGTGTCAAAACAGAAACTGTACACTCGCTGAGGGACCCTGTGTGTGGTGCACTGACATCAGACTTGGCAACCGGTGCGTAAACAGGGTCAGAGAGAGACAGGGAGGGAGAAAAATGAGATGTTGAGATGTGTAGGCCTTTCTGACACAATCAACTTCTTACCTCCCAAGGGGCAAACTCCTCTTCAGCATATCAAGTTATGTCAGATATATATGTCTGTATATATGTGGTGACTTCATTGTGTAGCACTTTACACTTTCCACTGAGGATTCACCGTCTTTTCATTATACCTTAAATACTTTAAAAACCAAGTGAAGTGAAGCCATAATGTAAGTGTTTATAATATTGATAGTGTTTGAATAATTGTGTTAAACAAAACTAAAACTAGACTTTAAAAATGCGTGTTAACATGCTAATGAAATTGCACAACATTTTTATATTCTCTCAAAGTCAGCCTAACACACAGTGCAATTCAGAGACAAATTACTACATGTATGTGTTCAATAGGTCTTAAACTGATTTTGGTCCTCTAAGAATGTTTCAAGGTTCTTAACCTAGAAAAGAAGCTGATACACAGAAGAAAAAAGCAACAACAAAAGTACATGTTTTTGAACTGATGCGGAGTATGTGCCCTGCCAGCTCAAAGAATTAAATATTTTGATGTTAAACATGGTAGAAAGACACACTAAGGCGCTGAGCGTGCTACTAACTGGCTGGCAGATAAAGTTGTTTTGGTCTGTGATGTAATAGGCCAACCTAAAATCCCTAATCCTAACAAGATGAAATGGGGCCATTTCACCACCTGGTGTAGCGGAGACCCTTCATTCAATCGCTAGTGCTCGTACACTGGGATGAAAATAGTAGTCCAGTTAAACAATGTAGTTAACTGTGCATGGAAATGTTCTGACTGTGAAAAATCATGTGCACAATTTGTTATGGATCAGCACTTAACACTGATCCCCAAAAGTCAAACATTTTTGGCTTACTTCAAGTGGCTCACTGGTCTCCTGAGTGCCCAACCAGCAACTCAGCCATTTGAAGTCATAACAAGGGATTACACTGCCACAACAAACTTGTCTCTGTGTAAAGTGATGTTTTGAAAAGCATGATGAAAGGACTAAGGATGCTATGGCTTTACTCCGATTTGGGTTTATATGGAAGTAATCTCATAAATATTCCTATCTTCTCCAAAATCTAAATGCTGTCAAACACTACTTTACAGTGGCAATTTGGAATTTACAGGCATATTTTGCGGACTTCAACAAAAATTTTCCCGCAGACACTGAACTGCTCATGATTGAAAATGCAAAAATACCAATGCCCAATAATCCACCTGTCACCTGGGGGCGATAGGTGTGGTGCTGCAGGGCTAAGAAGGGGATATGTGCAGGCCACCGTGACTTATGTGGACTCATCCAGCCGCCACCTCAGCGGCCAGGGGCTGAGTGGGTGTTTAAAAGGCCTGTCTGGGGCCTAAGTTTAGAGTTTCCCGACACTGAGTGGTTGAGCTTTGAAGAGGCAGGTCCAGTAATGAATTGGAGTATTGTCTGCTTGGAGGGAGAAGCCTCTGGGTGGGACATCACATCAAAGGAGGTCCTGCTTTATTACTTGCAGCCTCAGTTCAGGTATGCAACTGGACAGAGCAAAAGGGCAAAAGCTAGGTGGGATTCCATCAGTGTGTTTTGGCATTTTTGATTTGCAGTAAAAAAAATTGAAACACAGCAAGTGTGTTTTTTGTGCTGGGAGAGATGGAGAGGTTGGCATGTCAATAAAAGGCAACTGCAAATAAATACTGAACCAGCTTAAGTGAATAAAGGTTGTTGAAATCACGCAAGCAAGAAAACCTCCCACCAGCTTTCACATTTCCTTGCACTGTAAACTAAGCGGAAATGGTAGAAATGGCTAATGGCGGACAAAAGCAGGCACGTAGACTGTTGAGTAAACTATAGCAGTTCTTGACTTATATTAAAATATGTGAAGCAGCAACAAAAACACTTTTTAATTACCCACACTTTGATCTTGCTTGGCTCTATTTATTATATTTATCATGTTGAATCTTTTTTTCTTTCTGTGTTGACCCAGACTCTTGCACAGCCCACTGATTATCTGTGTGAACTACTGTAGCTCACAATATTTGCCTGACAGCAGTGGATGAAAGCACACATAAATGTGCATTTTCTTAAAATTTGTGATACATTTTAATGGAAACTTTGATCAATAAAAAAACACTTTGCTTTGCTGACTCAGGATGTGGGTCCATCCATAAATTACAGGAGACAAAGTGTGGTGGTTCTGGGAGAAGCATCATATGATTGTGTTCCTTTATGGAAAGACAAGGACCAAGTGATTGGCATAATGGCAGTTAAAGTGTTAAAGATGTCAAAAAGAGGAAACCAGGTCACTTTCAGTTTGAATGTTGTCAACTAATGTTTGGCGTCTTGGGAATGAGACTATACAATTTTGGTTTGATGTCATGCTACCAACTGCTTTGGTGTTTCACCACAGTGTGACACACCCTGCTGTGGTCTGCAGCCCAGATGTAACCATGAGACAAGTTCTCTCTCAGACATGTGACAGTTTTTGGTCCAACCACCACCACCAGGCGCTTACAGCCTTTACAGTGCAGACACAGTGAAGAATGCACTGACCGCTCCTCTCAAGTGGCTCAACATCGTCCTGAGGCCGGAGAAGCCTCTCGCTCACAGGGTTGTTCTCCCATGACATTCTCCTCAGAGTGAAGAGGGAACAACACACCTTTGCTTTGATGTCAAAGTGGTCGGGGCTCAGAAGATGAAGCAATCACGCGTGAGACACCTGGACTGAGTGGAACTAAACAAGAATGCACCTTAAGATGGGGAAGGAGCAGATGTCAGATCAGCAACATGTTCCTGCACTGAATGAACACGTGTAAATCAATAAAAGTACAATGATAAAATATGGGAACATTTATGGAACATTCATAAAGATAAATGATGAGCGAGTGGTCATCAAATGGAAAACAGGAGAAAAATTTATGATTTTAATGAATTATAGCTTCTTCTTATTATTATAATATGTACTGTATATACTGTGGATAATTACAATAATCAATAACACACACAGCAGCTGTTTTCCATTATATGCATGAATTATACAAATTCCTTCAGAATTGATTGCTGCTCCTCTAATTTTGAAATCATCATCAACTGATCATCAAACTACTGGTCCCTGTGTCCTCAGCTTCACTTTATATTGAGCTAATTATCAAAGTATCAATGTGGCAAGCTCACTCTGATCTATTTTTGTAGCTCATTTTTCTATGTTCTTTTTATCAGTTTTATGGTTTGTATTGTAGATATGTAGAAAAGAAATATCACAACTCTATCACACTCAGTGATAATGTTAGTTACTATTTTGCATGCCTTACTAAGGCCTCTCATAAAAGTGATTGTTTAGATTATCTGATGAAATTAAATGATGTCGGTTAAACCCTAGCATTAAAAGGGGTTTTGGACCAGAATGATCAAAAGATCACCATCAGTAAGAAATTAGGATGAATTAATATAAAACATTTTATGGTGTTTATTTCCAATCACCATGTACAAACATTGCATGTGAAAGTTTGTTGGGATTTGCCTCGTAACTCCCTTGTCATTACTCGCTGTTAGAAGTCAAACCAATGAGCTGATGTGAAAATGCTTTGATTCACAGGAAAATCAACTAATACAGGGTAGTGAATAATGTAGTGCTACTACGTAAAAGATGAGAGTAAAATAGTCAGATGAGTGAGTCAGTGTCAGCTCTACTGTACAGTTGACTATGCATCTGAATGCTTTGATTAGATGTCGACTGACATCATGGCACTTTTCTGATCAATTCATTCCCCCCCTCACTCAAAGGTCACCAGTCACCAGTGTCAGAGACAATACATACATGTATATTCTCCCTCTGTTTGGTGGATCACTTCCCTATGGGAACAATCACTCTCTGGATGCCCATTTCTTCCTTGTGTTTCTCACCAGCTGGGACTGCTGCTCAGCCATCCAGCCATAATGTCATAATTGTCTTGTTCCTCCGCTCCTCTTCAACCACCAGGACACAATGGATAGCAGCTTAGGGCGGAGTGTAAATAAGGGCCCGAGAAAACTGGGTGGGTCCCGGATTATTCCCACACCTGCTGCTCCATGAGGTGTAGAAGAGGCAAATCAGTTGGGAGTTTTTTTTTTTTTCTTTTTTTACTAACCTTACTAACCCGTCAAAGTGCCTACCATACATGAGTGGTGTAACGAGTTGTTTTACTTGGTCTGGGCTAAGTTCACCCTCATTATGAGCCCAAAAATAAGTCAGCTTACTATCTACTCTGAATGACCATGTTTTTGTGGTATATTCCAACACAACAATGCCAGGATTAATCAGGCTCAAATTGTAAAAGAACAGTTCAGGGAAAACGGACTGGCCACCACAGAGTCCAGACCTTGACCTCAATGAGAAGGGTGTGCTGGAGAAGACTTAACACAGCTCCATACTCGATTTAAAATACAAGATCTTGCAAAAAATAAATTCCATGCCACAACAAAGACATGTAATCAAAGCTAAAGGCAGTCCAATAAAACTTGTGTGACTTTTTTGGCTGGGCAGTTTATAATGTAGTTGTATTGTAACATGAGTGGTTTAGTGAGATTGGCTTCCTATATGCACAATTAATATTACTCTCTCCAAGTTTGTCCATGCTGGCACCAACACCACGTCACCAAACCACTTGAAAGTCAACATCCTTCATCAGTGGAGCTCCCCAGGTCTCAATTAGGCCTGATGACTTACCTAGTGGGAACTTGTGTTTAAATCAACCAAGGAAATTATTGCAGGGGAAGCTTAATAATTGATTCTAGGCCCCTGAACCACAAAACAATTACTGATTACTTACCTCTGTTTGTCAGCAATGACAACAGGGGTTTCAATAAAACAACAGGAGGGAAAACAAAACTGCTCACAGGAGGGCAGGACTTGCACTGGAAAAGGTTAACTTAAGGACACAGAATCAATTTAAATAATAAAAAAAAATCTGCCATTAAAATTATAAATCTGTGCAGGTTTAAACATGTTAATAAAACATAGAAATGACAATGATGAAAAATCAACACATATTTACCATCCCTTGTGAATAATTGTCTTGTTAAAACAAATAAAATCAAAAATGGGGGTACATGGGATCAGGGAACAGGTGGACTGTGTGAAGCCTCATCTGCAAAGGTAAATGAAACCACACTGCCATCTGTCATTAGCACATTAATCACTTATTATACTTGTACTGGTTTATAATGTACAAACTAGTGTAGTAAAATCTTTTTTAAAGTCAGCCAATGTCCTCAAGATTTCCTTATAAGTCACTAAAGCTCATTTGTGGTGGACGTGACCAGCATCAGCAGTGATGTACTTCCTGTGGGTTTGTCCCTCAGTCTGGCCCACAGTGAGATCTCCAGATAATGGTTTAAACTGGGGCTGGTTTCTTGCCAGCTGCCTCCTCTGGTCACATTAACTTGGACCTCATTAGTCATAATCTGCTCCCCAGGGCCGGCCATGAAAAACCTCTGCCTGGCAACTACATAAAAATGCTTAAGAGCAAAAATGTTCCTGAACCAAAGATGAAAAAACCTAAATCTCTTATCTGATGGATGGAGCTTTGGCGGTTCTCCTGACTGAATGAGGCAGAAAGGAAAGTCTCCTTTCAATGTGGAACTCTCAGATAACAGAAATGGCCGTTTCTAAAAATCTGCATGTGTAGACAAATACAGTATGTTTTGTGACAGTGCAGGCAGCTGAATAACTTCCCTGTTTCTCTTGTGCTTATGGAAGCTTACCTAACTCCTAACCACAAAATGTGCCAAAAGCACGCATTCATTGTAGAGCTAGTGTAACAGCACATTTACTTGTGGCCATACAATGCTGGGAATATTTTTAAAAGGACAAAGAGAGAAGCTAAAGAGCAAGCAATAACCCGAGGACTTGGGCTGAGGAATTCAGACAACCTCTAGCAGACAAGACAAACTGTTAGTGATAATGCCAGTAGAATGACTGATCCCGCTCACATACAAACATGTAACCTCTTCATTGGCTGTGTAGGGGTTAGCACTTCAAACACATCCATATTTCAGTGACAGATGGCCCCAGGCTAAAACAATCAATTTTCTTGTAATCTGTTTTAAATCCACCCTTGGAGAAGGACACAGGCCTGCAACAATGGGAAACTTGTAAGAGAAGATCTGCCATAGGAGATAGCATGACAATCTAAATATCAGAAAGACATGGGGGCAAGAGAAGCTCTGAGTGACCAGAAATGGACTCTAGTTATGTCTAACTAACAACTTTTTTTGCTGTAAATTAGGTCATCTGAAGGGAAAGTCTGAAAGGATTCCAAAAAACAAAAAAAACAACAACCACGTGATATGAGCTGACAACCAGTTTGAAAAATGGGGAGTGTGAATTTAGAATGAGCTGGAAAATCAACTGAGCTTCAAGTGTGGGATTGAATGCTCCTAGATAACAGTTACTGTAGATGCCAGCACAGTATAAAGTACATAACTTACTATAAAAGGAATAAAATATAAGAGATAAAATACAAATAAATATTAATATGAGAAGAAAACCGTCTACAATTTTACAAAAATAATAATTAAAAAAACAACAACAACAACAACAACAACAAGGTGACTTATCAGATCTGACATCATGGAGATGCAAGAGGAGAGGCAAGTATGCAAGTTGTCGGGATGGACAATCTGGTCAAATGTGGAAAAAATTGTTGTGTTAAAATTATTGTGATAAAATATCAGATAATTAAAGGTTTATTTGGAGAGAAAACACTTGCTAAACACAACCTTTTCACAAATCTGAGGCAAAGCATTGATTAGCAATTATGTGTTGTGTCACAAAGAGTGTTTGCACACTGTATAAACATTATATAATTCCATTTTGAACCTGTTTTACTGATATTGAAGAAAACTATATCACAAAATATATTTTATTGAATTATTGCCCCACCCTAAATACAGGTTAAAAATGGGAGACAGTTGAGTTTAAATCTCAATTTATGACATATAAATGAATCAAGAGATGATTTCAGATGTAAATGCAGTTATATCGTTCCACAGGTGGCTCACATTTTTCTCTGCCAGTTTACCATCATTGTCATGCAGTTTCTGCCCAAGGCCTTGAAGGCCACAAGGGCCCAAAATGGCTCAGGGGCTCAGCGACTATTGTTTTCCATAAGATTTAAAAACCCATCTGTTTTGTCTTTTCCCCCTTACTGCAGTACACACAGACTGGAGAGCCAAGAAGAATGCTGTGTTAAGACTGACCAACAATGGCAACAAAAAACATCAACAAAAGCCAAAGGGCCAAACCTAACTAAGTTGCCTCCCCTGGACATACAATGCCCCTGCTTACCTCACACACTCCCTTTATTTCAACTCAAATTCTGCCCCCTGCCAAGCCAGGAATGCTGTGGACAGTGACCTTTTCACCCAGGTGTCCCACCTTGGTTTCTCAGGAAGATTAGGAGGTGGGGTAACTGGGAGTGTTGAACCCACTTGGAGAGAAATCAATTTTTGCACCAGATATAAAGTTGATGTCGGTAGATGTCGAATTTCATGCTGCATTGCAACAACTAATTGATGTAACTAACTGATTATTCAAATACTGAATAAGTCATCAACTAATTTGATAATCAGTTTGATGTTGAAATTAATAAAACCAAGATTTTTTATTTCAGTTTCTTAAATGTAACTATGCTCTGGCTTCTTTGCTCCTCCTTTAGGCTATATATTAAAATGGACAGTTCTCTGGTTAAAAACAAACTTACTCACTACTTTTGAAACTTGATGTGATGTGACATGGCAACTTCTGAAACCGGTAAGTCACATGTCTCCTGCAACCAGGCTCCTTTAAAACAGTACCAGCTGTCAATCACACTGGTGTTCACTCAAATGTGCTGTGCTTTATCGTCTATTTTCCTCTAATTGGGAAAATTATTTACATAATTGATATCATGTCAGGTTTTTCAATAACAAAAATAATCATTAGCTGATTATTATATAATCATTACTATTTCAGCTCGTATGCTTTATTAGTTTGGCTGTTCACCAAAAATGTGGAGCCAATGCAACAGTTCGAGGTAACCATCATGAATCTATGCCTCATTAACAAGGCTTCTCATCGGCGGCTGCAGTCTGATAGTAAACACAAAGTGTGATTAGTGATTTTATGAGCTTTGCTTTCAAACTCGGTTTCCATTGACATCTATGTTGCTGTTGGAAATTTGCCCGAAACCAGTGTTGCAGGCGTCTGCAAGGACCCCGAGAGAACAGAACCACAGGGAGTGCTGTCAGGTGTGCTTATAATGCTGAGCCGCTCATCAGGTAGCATATTGCTCTACTCCAGCTGTCTGGGTGGCAACAGTGGCCCACCAACTGATGACATCACAAAGTCCCCTCAGGGAGCATGACAGAATAACCACAGCATGTATGCAGACTCATTACTTTCTCTATTTGATGCCAAAAAACTGCTTTCTGCACGTGATACATCTTAATCCAAATTTAAACATTTTTAAAATGATGCTCAATACCTTTGCTTTTGTCTGTGAGACTATAAATTATGAAAAAGGCTACACTGCATGTCTCTACTGCATGTCTTGGATCAAATAATCTTGTCCAGAGAAGTGACACGTGCCAAAACAAAATGTCTTCAGGCAAATAGCTAAAAAGTGTTGTAACAAACTCCACTCTACATCTGCATGGCACATTTAAGGATTACCTCAACCATATTAAGTCACTTCATGTTTCGCAGCGTTGAAAAGACAAACAACAGCAACAGTGGTAAGAAAAGCTGCTGATGCACTGCATATATTAACATCCCTCCGCAGCAGCTGGGTGTTACCTCAGTAGACAAAACCAAAACCTGTGGCTTTTCTACAAGTGAAGCTTTCACAAATTAGAAAGTCTGAAATTCCAGCACTTAGATAAAAGAGTAAGCCCCAGCACACAGTCCTGATAACCAGGGTTGGCAGCCATTATTTCAAAGAGAAACCAGATGCTGCCACAGCATGATCCCTCAGTTTCCAGGTTATCAAATCTTTAATCTTCACTTTTTTTTTTATATCACATTTCCCTCATGCCTTACACAACACTGGTTTGAATGTACAGATTTCTCGCCATGTAAAGTGTATAAAGAGAAATAAAGATACACATAACTTATTGCAATATTATTATTAATTAAAGTGTATGTAAATGACTCGAAGCATTTGTCATTATGGATGAATGAACAAATCTAACAAACAAAAGATAAGTTGATGCAAAAGAAATCACTTAAAAATACACATTTATGCATGTTAAAAGGTACAAGGTATAAACATTTATTGGTGAAACTGCACATAGCAGTTGGATGTCCTTCACCTCAGGATCCCCTTTCCAAGTTAGAGGAACATATGTAGCCTTCAGTTAGAATCAAAACTCAAAATATGCTTATTTTGTTCATTGTGGAAGTCCTAAATGGTGACATGGCTCCTGATATAAATATAAAATGCTCATTGGGAGTAATGAAAAACAACAATTCACATCATCAGGTGATTGTACACGTACACAAAACTAGGCATAATTAGTTTAGTTTTAATTGCTGCCAAATGAAAATGATTTCACCAAACTTCTACATACTTTTCCTCTAGTGTTTTATAATTCATTAACTGAGTTGGATCAGTGGGACATTTGCCAACTGTATGAATCAACATAGTTTTTACCGTTTATTTACCTTCTAGTAACCACCAAAACAGGTTTCTACAACAACATTTACCTAGTAAAGGTTTTGTATGTTTTAAGAAAGAAATAAGGATTTTTAAAAAATCTCTGTTATTCAAATGAATTACTAGTCACATTGAAAACTTCTTCAACTTGCTAGATCCCAGCCATGAACAGGGTCTGCTTTTTGGGTAATTGATTTGCTCAGGAAGCATAACATCACATAGCTACCTAACATGTCTAAGTAATATAATGCATTGCTCTCTTGTGAATTTCTTTTCTCTCACACTCAATGATTAATTTCAGCAGGAAGGTGGAGGTTTTTGTGAATTTAGATGCATCGGTAACACGATCCATCAAAGCAGAGCGAGGCCGTGCAAGGCAGTCGGGCGGGTGGGCCAATCCTGTCTGACAATATCCAGGCACTTTCCTGACAGCTCAGACTTCACTGCTGACAAGAAGCTAAGCTGGCATTGAAGGAAGAGAGCTAAGAAACAAGTAGCTGCATAGAAAACGGGGGAATTAAATAGCTGGTTTGTTTAAAAGTGCATAAATGCATATACACAGGAAAGATTACCAAGAGATGTGATCACTCATGCAATCTTAAAGTAAATCTACAGTGTAAAGAAACAAAGTATTAATTAAAAACAGAAATGCTGATTTTGCCAGTTATTCACGCTTCATTAAATATATCACAGGTCTGTACTCATTCTACTTTGACACAGAAGTGTTTGAATGTTTTTGTGCTCACTCACAGACAGATTTGTAATCGTTATATCAAATTTCTGCAGCACCTCTAACAGAAACATGCGCACTCTTTGTCCAAGCCCATCTGTGCTAATCCACACAACTGACTTCCTGCTGCAATCAAACCTTTGTAAACTTCACAATATTAACAAGATGGCTGCCTCTGCTGCATTATTTCACCACCAATAGGTCTAAATCGACCCAATTACTTACTGCTTCCTTAAATACTCAAACCTGAGTTACTGAAACTTGCCAGCAGTAGCTCTGTGAGAGCTTTCAGATCATTTTTTATGTATCCTGTGAAATGACAGTTTTGATGTGATCATATCTGCTGTGATTTTGGGTTACTACTACATTACAGTAGTAGTAGGATTTTTATTTTTTATTGATATTATACACCTTTTTGCAATTTTTAGCTTTTACTTTTTAAGCCCACAGATGTTTCTATCAACACACACTTGGAAATGCCATCTCACAGCAAAACCACTGAGATACAGAGAAGGTGACAGATGAGACTCTCCTCCTCAAGTGGGTTAGCATATGGTAGCAATCAGGGAAAGTGAGGGTCTGTTGGCCCAACAGTAATTAGTGGATGGCCTCATGTTCACGTTTCTTTTAATAGCTCAACACGGTCCAGTGTGGACTAAAAATAAACAGGGCAATTAGGGGCGGCAAGGAAGGCCATCATTTGAGGGGTCTGACCTTTGAACCGGGCTCAGAACCCATATAGAGATATTCATGTGGCCCACCTGCAGCCCCTCTGGGTCAACAGGGAAAGGAGCCATGTTGTGTTTATGTTAGGGGTCAGTTATAGAGAAAGGCCATTGTAGGGTAAACTAGTTGTGTGAGTAAACGCTGTCTATTTATATCATAATATATAATTCTCGCTGAACTTCAAAGCCAAGATGCAAAACTTGGACCACCTGTCAGGAAGTTTAAACAGCCTGGTTGTTGGCCTCCTAAATGCAGATGGATGCATCACTTAAAAAAATTGGATGAATTGATCAACCTAGTTTAAGAATGGAAATGCAGTTTTACCAAGCAGCTGTTGAAAATAACCGCTGTATAGCTGAGGGAACTAACTGACTAACACTACCAAGCTAAAATGTGACAGAGGATGAAGAAACACACAAGAAAACAGCAAAGTTCATGTGCTGTAATGTTGGCATCGCACTGGCAAACTCAACGACTGTTGAACGGTCTTTATTCTGCTGCCATTAATGAGTGTATGGGCAACAGATCGCTGTGACCTGCCACACATACACACAAACACACTAGAAACACAAGGGTAAACATACTGTATATCACCTGATGTTTGATCAAAATAAGGTTGAATGATGAGCTAAACTTAAAATATTTATTATTAAATAAAAAAAAACTTGCAGCTACCATTTTGTAAAGTAAATTTAAAATGAAATGACTACTTATCAGGGACAACTCAGATCAAAGTGTCAGTATGTTTGCTGAGGGAATGCAATACCATGGATACACCGAATAGATACACAGAGACTTTTATTTCCTAGTCCTCTTTCCCACCCCCCGGCCCAAGTGTGTTCTCCAATTTATCCATGTTTTCGAGGGGGAATTCAAAGTCCCCGTCTAAAGCATGACTGTGTTTCTCTGTACTGGCTTGATGTCCGGCACAGATGTTCACATCAGCCCCAAGAACAACAAGTAAAGCTTTTCACACCTGGCAACTCTCAAACAGAACTTGGCACCAAAGAACCTGCAAGTTGTCCCACATTGACCTTTCACCTCTTGTGATGTCAATGATCCTCTCAACCAATCAGATGCTGGGAGCTGCCCTTGGACTTGTCTGGCCCCAGACACAAAGACAAATGATTCTATCAGATGAAATGTTTCTTAATGGCAGGTAGTGAGGCCAAATGTGGGTCTTTCACAAGAAGCCATGTGTGTATTTCTCTGGTTATCATTCCAAATGAGGTTCATTTGAAACCAGTCTGTGAATGAAAAGCTAAACACTGGCAAAGATGTGGAGGAAGACATCTTGTTTGTTACCACAGGGAGAGCACAGTAAAAACAGCAGTGTAACAATTTATTTCCTTATGTCAATATCGCTCCATCATCGACATGTTCTCAGACTTGATTGACTATGAGAATAAATGGCAGGCTGTTAAGACATTTTATATAGCTGTACATATGAAGCAGATTATGGCCAATATGTTCTGACCTCAATCTGCCAAGAGAAACAGCAAGAGCAAGCCACACATCCAGTGGCCTCGTTATTTTTAAACCCACATTTGGACTCAGCGCTCTGTGCCTACCACAGCAGAGGGCTGCTGGAGCCATCATCAAACCAAAGACACAAAGACATTGTCCCTGAGACCTGAGCTTCAAAGAAACAACAAGGTCAAGCACTGTATTTTTAGTCTCTGGTTCTGCGCCACACTGGGCAAGCTGGACCTCATGTAATGGTACGTTATCATAACTCAATATATGTGCACAGATGTATGATCACTCAGCCATCGTCATGTTATTCAGAGAGAAGGTCAGGTGGCACTTCACCTGGCCATAGAGTGACCTGGTCACTCCTGTGGCCCCTTGTCAGTGGATTAATCCCCCACCCCCAAGAGAAGAAAGACCTCTGCACCACTTATGAAGCGTTTGTTCCCCCCGTCAGCCTTCAATTGAGGATAATTGTCTCTTTTAGATCTCAAGGGCCTGTGATCTGCCATCCATTGAGTCCAAAAGAGGTTATATTTCACCTCAGGTTGGGTAGCTTAGTGGGGCCTTCTTGGGGTTGGCTTGAAGAAGGCCTTCATTTTTAGATTTAACAGATTCAGTGATTCATGACAGATTCAAATATTCAGGCCTTGACACTGGGATAAAACTAAACCTCATAAGAAGAGCATATGTTCTGTATGTAGTGCAGTGCTCAACACAGGGAAAGCAAAATTCCTTAATTTTTTCAATTACAGGTAAACATACTAGAACATTTTAAAAGACCCCTTTCCCATTGCATGTAGAGTTTGCATTTTTCCCCTAGTAAGTGCCCTTCAATGTCACACTGAAAAACAGAAGCAGAAAACGGGGCACCAAACAGAAGATTCAGTCATGCCATAGTGAGAATGTAATTACGGTTTCACTTGTTTATCTTTCATTCAATCGCTCTTTGAAACTGAAAATAACTGTAAGACTTTAAGTTGCATGATTGTTTGGTGAGCAACAGAAAAGATGCTGAGTCAGCATCTAGACAACCAAAATAAACCAGAAAAAGAAACTAGTGCATTCACTATGTTTCTATGGTGTCATGTTTCAGTAAGTGCCGATCTGAGTCTTATAACAATCTATTGTATTCATTTCCATTGCAGCACAAAGCTTTTTTGTGACCAGTGGAAAAGATGTTTAAAACTTTTATAATCTGAGGTTAGGAAAAAAGATAATTTACGCAAGTGTTCAGGTTTAACATGAATGTTTTTCACATCTATTTTCCAGGTTTGTGGTATTCAACTGAGATAGTGTATGACACACCCTGAGCTCTGCATGCAGTAAAAATGCTGTGTTCTAAGAGCTTTGGTTCAAATGTTCATTCCTTATCCACTGCTGCTGACATCAGAGAGGGTTTCCTTCACTTCCTGTCTTCACTCTTACACCTGCAGCTGCACTCGCATAATCATCTCCCAGTGGTATTAGTGCAACAGCTGTGCACCAGTGAGCGCATCATATGGGAAATTAGCATAAACTGAGGCCCTGGACTGATCGTTGTGTCTGCACAACATAACAACATAATCATTTTTGAATTCAGAACACAGCTTGGATGTTGCCTCAACTCTCAAGAGGCATGCATATACCCACAAAGCACATAAACACATCGTCCCCCCGCCCCCTCCCTCTTTATCACTCTATCTTTCTCTCTTTTCTGTCTGTCTCAGACACACACACACACACAGTCTGAATAGTGGGTCAGTGCTCATGTGGTGACAATGTGTGCGCTGTGCTGTGGCGGTAAAGGCAACAGTCAGTCTGTAAAAGAGGAAGTGGTGCTGTATACCCCGGAGGAGTAGAGTCCCAGGGAAGAATGTTTATCCTGTCCACCACCTTTGATCTTTTACTGTTAATCACTTCCTGCACACTGTATATGAACTAAGCAGCTCTGCCATGCCATGCTGCTGGTGATAGTGGGAAAGGAAGAGGAGGGGATTATTTTAAAACACAAAACAAAAGATGGTATAAAGAATGAAATTATGTGCGTATCTTTTTGTATTGTATGCAATGAATATTCAGACCACAGTGAATGAAATGCATTTATATTTGGTGCTGGTCTTTTAAAAGTACAGAACAGTATTTGACAGACAGTGTAGTCTTCCAGGAAGAGCAAGGACAGAATTACAGTAAAGCTACTATATTCAAGACTTTTGAGGCCCTAATGTGCATCTGCTTCACTGTGTGGTTTGAGAGGCGGTGACAGTAGTTTGTGGTCATTATAACTCAAAATCACTGCCAGTTTTACAAAAGCCTCTAACCCTTAATGTCACCAATCACATGAGGAAAGACTCAGAAGTTCTCTAATTTAAACGACTCGTCTGGGTTTTTGTTTCTGTCTCTTTCACTCTGTGTTGTGCACTCACACATTCATGCCACTTTATATGGGTGAAAGACCCCATGCAATCACATCTAACCACCCCCCCCCCAGCATCTGAGAACGTTTATGCAGCTTTGGAATTCAGAGGGCCCAAATCCCACACCTGGTGACTGAAATTAAAATCTGCAAGCAAGGACATTTGGACTTAAATAATAACGTTCCTGATATCCACATAAACCTCAGCTACATGTCTGACTAGAGGTGTGCATGCAGTAAATACAATGACTACTAGACTGCAGTCCCCACACACACACAGAGACAAAAGTCTGTGACAGGTTGAACAGCAACCATCGCCTGCTCTGACAGTTGACACTTGGTTAGTTGCTGTGTGACAGGGGGTGGATGTGTTATTGAAAGACAATACACGGAAGCTTTTGTCTTCTTGTGATCTGTGTTGTGCATTGTAGTTGCTACAGTAGATCCATCGACGACTACGACCAAAAAAAAAACAAAACAAAAATGTCACCTAAAGATTAGGAGAGCGATAAAAAAAGGATTTATGGAGACTTTGTTTTTATTAATCTTAGTCAGGACGTGTAGGCCATTGTGTGTTTTTGTGTCTGTTGTGACTGCGCGTGTGTTTGTGTAATGTGCATGTCTGTGTATCAAGAGCTTTGTCATAAAGGCCTCCCCTATCAGTCTTTCGTTGATGCCCAGCAGCAAGTTCTGCAACATGCATCCTGCTTGAAAAGCCCTGCTCTCACGCTCACACACATGCACATGTTTGCGCAGCTATTCTTCTAAGGACACGGCATTGACTTTTGTTGATTTAAACATTACCCCTAACCATAATCATAACTAGTTTATGTCTAACCCTGACCTAACCACAATTCAAATCTTAGCCCTAAAGACCAGGTGTTGGTCTCCACTATTGGTCAAGACAAGGTCAGTGTTTATGGCAGAGAAGGTCCTAAAGAGGTAACAAATACAAGTACACACATATTTAGTAATATCTACACCATGCTCCACATATTCTATTAAATAGCCAAAGCAGTATCACAAGAGTGGAGAGAGTGTCATTGTTTCTATGCTTTCATTTAGAATGTTCAAATATAAGTCGTAGTGTCACCGAATTACATTATTTAAAGCATATACCAAGTCCCTGAACAATTACACAATATTCTCACTTCTAAATGGATAAATTAAGGCTGGATTTGATATGCTAATTCCTCAGACTTTCAGATAACCACATAAACCACAAACATAGCCTTGCACAACATCTGAATCCTCCTCTGAGTCATTTTGTATGAGGTTTTTGTCTGTGCACTTTCCTGTGACTGTGAGGGTGTGTGTGTGTGTGTGTGTGTGTGTGTATCTCTGATGGGGCTTGCGTGACTAGTATGCAGTGTGAGCAGAGAGTGGACTGGAAAGGTTCCTTTCTAGCCTAAGGGAAATAGCAGTGTGTTTTGTGCATCTTACCTCTTTTAATCCCACTGAAACTTTTAAAAAGCAAAACAGCAATACCCTCAGGTAGCTGCCTACACAGACATGATCATATGAGGTTTAGCAAAAATGAACACTATAAGTTACCACAGAGCCTTTGAGCCATGTCAGATACATGGAAAGACAATACCTTTCCCCTAAGGAGACACAACATATCTTAAATCTAAATTCTGCATAATATATTTGCAAGTTAAATTTCAAAAAAAATGAAAGGTTGAAATGAGGATTTCACATGCAGCCGAATGTCTGTCTACACCAGGCAGTACAGGGTGTGTCGTAGCTCCTCAGCTCTCAAACAAAACATTATTTCTTATTTTAATTGGCATTTATTTATTTAAAATCAATCATGCACTCTTCTTCCAGCTGCTGCACATAAGCACAGTCAATTTCACACCTATGCTTTCTTTTATAACTCTTTATAACCAGTTATCTGCTGTTGGTGGCGTCACTGACACAGCTACAGATTGACTAATGTCTATCTGGAAGACACCATGATGACTAATAGTAAAGGGTAGAAAAGGTAAAACCTGCTTGGTTTACTTGAGGAAAAAAAGTTGGTGACAGTGATAATGATAATGGAATTGCCATAAAAGGATTTAACAAAAACAATCTCATCCAAAATACCATTGAAGAAAAACAAAATAGTCCTGCATCTCTTCAAGCATCGCCACCAACTTACAGTGGTAAACAGGTGGTTAAGTTTGTGGGATGTTTGTAAATTTTAGAAAAACATTGTGGTTTGGGTTTAAGCACTTCATTATTTTATTGGACCTCCAACATTATGGTCACAACAACAAACATGCAGTTAAAGCTGTAGTGCATAACCTTGGGTGACTTTTTGTTTGTTGCTGATGTTATTATTCTGTCCCATGTTTGTGAGCACAAATGATGTATTATTTTATGCTGCATCCTCCATCTGAAAATGAGCTCAAGTCAAGTAATACTATCAGACCTGACTGAAGGAGCATTTGTGTGTATACAGCAGTAGCACAGTGGTGGGTGGTGGCAAATAGTGTTGATCCAATCAAACTGCTGAACTCACGATCAAAACTTTTCATGGATGCTCTTTTGTGTTTTCAGCCATACTCCAACTTGTTTACAACCTTTGCATTTTAATGTTGCTATTGCCTCTGGTGGTCTTAACATTTAACAAATTTACCTCTTGCATGCAGCACGGGAATGTTGCTGGGCGACATGAGCTCCAAACAGCACAATACAGAAAAACAGAGAGTCATGTGGAGCCGATAGGCTTCATCAGCAATGTGAGACTTAATCTTACTATGGTTTGAATCTAATGGACATTTATTTGTATTTTAAAGTTACAGACTATAGATTTAAGATTGAGGAATGTTAATTACAGAAGGGACGGCGGTTTCCAATGTGAAAGTCTGACCAACCTCCTCTTTGAACTCCTCCTCAGTTTATTAACTTTGTGATTATTTCTTACTAACCAGTTTAAGGGAGAAGTCAAGTAATGTAGAATAAAGAGCAACAGACACTATTAGGACAGTCTCAACACAAAGGACATGGCAAGAAAGTGTGCTGAAAGTGGAGCTTTGTTAAGATCACACGCTGACAGAGGTACACAAACCTTTGTGTTGCGTAAATGCAAATGTTTTCTTTTAATTCCAAATTTAATGCAATGTTTGGTGCTAAGTAGTTGTGGTGCTGCTGTGTTGTAATTCATCAGTGATCTCTTGTTACTGTGGGCAGAACTGTGGTGTCTTTCTTTTATTTTTGCATTTTCTGTTAATGTTGTTGTTGCCCTTTTTTTCCTGGTCCTATGTAACAGATGTTGCTCCTCACGCTAACTTCAGTTCTCCTCTAACAAAGCAAACAAAAAAATATTTCTTTGCAAACAAATGCAAAGGCTTAAGTGATGTGGGCTTTCATTTAAATTAATATTCACATTCACATCCTGTTCTGTTATACTGTCCCATCTACTTGTCCAGGAACTACATGTGGAAAACTGCAGTTTTGCTAAAGGTAAAATGCATCTTACTTTGTTTTTGTCTTAAAGTTGATGTGTTATTGTGCATTGGGCCTCTCCAGACAAAAAAAAAATTATAATTAGAATTCAAATGTTCTAATTTTATGTAAACAAAGTAAACAATGAATAACGTAATGCAGAATGGTGCCAGGGTTTAGTACAGTTAGCCCCAGGCTGGTGGGTTGGGACAGAGAGAAGGGGTGTAACGGACATGGAGGCGGGTGAAAGAGGATGGGACGGATGGGGTTGGGGGACACCCTACTGGTTCCCAGCCCAAGTAACAGAATAACAGGTGGAGGGGGCTGACCTGTGCGAGTGTGAGTGTGTGTATGTGTGTGTGGGTGTGGGGGGGGTGTGCAAGCAAATGAGAGCAGGGCCTTGGGGACGGGGGTTCACCTGTTCCACTCATGTCTTGACAGGTAGAATCCCCTCTTCTGCCAGAAACCCCATCCCCCCCCCAGCTTAGCCACAGCTACCCAGTCCCTGTGCAGCAACCTAACAGTTTCTTTTATTTCAGGAGTCAGTCTGGTCAGCGCAGGAGCCTTTATGCTCCCGTCTGTGGGTGGATGTGTGGCAGCTTAAAGATTCCCATCTGTTGTCCTTGACTTGATGCCAGGGGAGCTGGGAATGGCTGCCTCTGCATACTGCAGGAAGTACAGAGAATCACTGAAGCTTTGCTTCCAGGTTGACTTCCATGCTTTAGGTTAGAGAGCATTACCTGATGTTTGTGTTGGAAGCAGTGAGACATTTTGACACTTGCCATTGCAGCCGACAAAAAAAACAAATCCTTTCCCCAGAAACAAATGTTAATGAAAATGCAGAATACTGTTGGTTAAATTTAGATTAGATTATAATCCTTTAATCTCCATAATATCCGAGATAACTAAAACATGAGAACTCAAATCTGGTACGTATTGTAAAAAAAAAAAAAGAAAAATTGCAAAATTATGTGTTCTTGATGATACTGAAAACAATTAAGTCTCTCTAAATACAGTACGTTTTAGACCCTCACAGCTACATATCCATTTTTTAACACCCAGAATCTTGAAGTGAACATTTGTCCTCCCTTAATAAGACATTGTGGGTATCCACAGGCAAGCATAATAGCACACTGATAATAGTAACATTGGGTCTTCTTCAATGATCTATTTTGGGACCTGTTTTATTTTCTATTTTTATCAGGGATGGTCAAATCTGGCAAATCTATGTAGATGGAACTACATTAACTATAAAATACAACTGCATTGTAAGTCTGAACAGACTTTTCTATTTCTTACAGGCTCTCTTTCATCACCTCTTGGTTGCATGAATTTATAAATGGTTACTTGTCTTCTACCTTTTTAAAAGGAATATTCCTATTAATAGCCTAAGATTCAACATTAATTTTCATTTAAAAGTTTTCATTATGCTACGAAATACCTTTAGTCCAATATTCTTATGTAACTTTTTGTAAAACTTTACAGAGTAAATCAAATCAGCTTGTATAATTTGCTGACGTATTGCACCAGCAGCTGTAACATTACATCAGATATTATACAGCTCACTTCTCTTATTTTAAAATAATCATTAATTTAATGTGTGGCCATTGAATATTTAGTCATTCAGTTGTTGTATTGTGATATATTTTGTGTTGTTTGTTGTTATTTGTACATTTATATTTATTTATTTAATTATTTTTACTTTTTGTTGCCAAATATATGCATTATTTTCACTATCATCCTGCAATGGCCAGTCTGTCATGTTGTCATATGTGTTTCTATGTGTTTCACCTCACAGCAGGAGACAGGGAAGTGGTGACCTGCTGCAAGTAAACACAGAGCTTTTGTTTGTGGGAATCGGCCTCAGGTGCAGTTGACCCCTGACCTTTAGGCCTGCAGGTTGAACAAAGGGCCATTAAGTAGAGTTGGGCATGTCTCCACTATCGAACGACTGAGACAGAGTGGTTTACAGAAAGAGTGCAAAGGGTCAGGTCGTCAGTCAGAGAAAGACATGCACATGATGACAAAAACCAAACAATATATTGCACATCATCTCTGCCTAATTGTTTGTATGTCTGTTGAGGTCTAGGGTCCACTTGACATAAATTACGTAATCCACTCATTTTCATAGTGGTCCATGCAAACCCTAAGTAAAGGAACACAAGCACATCACTATGGACCTTCATGTGCCGACTGTGCATTGGTGGCACATGCTCTTATTCTGGTTAAAAGAGATAACAAAGAGGACAATAACATGGAAACTTACATGAGGTTTTGAGGGGAATTTCACTGTCACTTAGACGTGTACAGTTTGGTGCCCAAAGAATACATAGAGTAGGAATTTGAAATAGTTTAAATTCAGGGTAAATAATAAGTGTCACTAAATGGAATGTGGGACTTACAGCATGCATGGAACCCTAGACTGATGTGGACCCTTGTTTTAGTATGAAAAGAACCACAGCTATTTATGGAGATACAGAAATGTGAAGTGGTTCTTTGAGAATGTAAAAAGAGGTAAATATGACCTGGTCATATTATATTCTTTTTAAGAAAATACAAAACTAAAACCACACAAATAGGATTACTATGGTGTCTGATTTGGGATGTTTATCAATTCACTGGTCATCTTTAGGGAAGCTCCCCATCAAACATGTGCTGACACCTAGTATCAACACTTGTGAATCTAGACCAGGTCACTTTATCATCATCTGATCACTGAAACAAGGTTCCCTTGGAAGTATCCTCTTGTCCCCCTGTCACTGCCATAACAAAGTAGAGACAGGGGCATGTCCTTGGGGCTATAGCTGGTGACAGGTAAGTCCCTCTGATTCAGTGGTAACACACAATGCCCTCTGTCTCTCAGGGACCCAGGGGGGACAATAGGGTCACTCAGTCAGAAAAGGTTGGGGTGTATGGTGTGCCTGTGTACTGGCTACTTTTGCACCCGAAACTGTTGTGTAACAGAGTAACAAATGATCATGAAAACAACTTAAGAACATAAGATTCCTACCATTTGTCTTTTAGTGTTTGTGTTAAAAATGTCAATTTAGTTTATGGTGGGCAAACAGCACTTTGTAGGGCTGAAGCCAGGATTTAGTCCCCCACTTGTCCCCTCTATCCTCCTACTTTCTGGCTCAATACTGCCACCTAGTGATCACTCTTAGAGACATAACATCACTCAGTCATCAGACATCAACTCATGCAGTTCAGTAGACAACATGACCCCAGTGCAAAGGAAATACATAGAACTGGATGACATGGGATCTCCCTCATATTCACTATGAGCTAACAAAGACATGCTTTCAATATATAAACTGCAGTGGAAACATTTGACTGTAAAGATTTTGTATGATTCACGGCTGAGATTTACATTTTGAACTTAAGTTGCTCTGATTTTTTTTTTCTCTTGGTCATTGGTATGTTAAACTTCCCCTGGAGCTGTTACAGTAACGAGAGGTTTCTCACATTATTGCTTATATAATGAGACAATTCATTTGTGTAATGTGCAATGACTGATGTTTTGAGAAAAAACTTGTGTTCCAGCCAAGTATGTTTGGTGCAATATGCAAATGAAGGTTCCTTCAGGTGCCTTTAAGGACACAGTGAATCGATGGACAGACATGCAAATTGGATAGACATGAAAGTCATTTTGCAGCCGTTAGCAAAGTGTTTGTGTCCTCACAGTCATTCAGCTGACGATCTTCTGCGATTATCCTAATAGAGAGCACTTCATTAGTGGTTCTGAGAAGACACGAAGGTCTTCAAAATGTAGATGTAATTAGTGATGAAAGGAAACTGGAGCTGAGGGGGGCACCACACCTCCTGGAGATCTGAGCTACTGTAAGTAGAGGTGGTTGAATAATTCAGAGTGGCTGACGATAAAGCTGCTAAGCTGCCCCTCAAGCTGGGAATGGGTTGTGACATGGCATATGAATCATTTTAAGAAAACACCAACAAAGAGAAACAGTTATTTAAGAAATAATAATAATAATAATAATAATAATAATAATAATAATTTTAAATCATTAAATAGATAATTAAATGCAGTCCTGGCACAACTTCATCCACCTCTTAAAGCTGTTCTAATCAATATTTATATAATAAAAATAATGGATCAAATCAGCCGTTAGAGAATCAGCCAGTGATTCTCTAACGTTTTATTCCAAGTACCACCTGAGAAAATGTTGAGCTCTCAAAGTAACACCATTATCACCAAATGTTAAACTACAGTGGTGTAAATAGAACGAGCAAAGTCAGCTACAGACTTTTCACAAGAGACAGATTTATTCCCAATAAGATAATTTACTCTCTCATCATCCTCCTCTTCCTCACATATACTTCAGACACTGGTATAGTGAAATTGATTAAGATAGAGCGAGAGATAAGGTGACTGTTATTATTATTTGATTTATTATTTTGTTATTTGCTTCATTTTCTATGCATTCTGGTCAAAATTGCTCAGCTTCTCACATACACTGGTATATACAGTAGATCAGTGTTTCTGATTGAGTACCACCAGAGGAAGCTCCGCAGTTTGAGAATCATGAATATAGTGTGAACAATATGTGAAAGGGTCACTCATGAAAGAACCCACCAATGTTTCATCACCCCTCTACGGATTTATGGTGAGTTGTCCGCGTCACTTCTTTCCTGTTGTTTATTGTACACTATCATCTCTGCAACAAACAGAGCACAGACACAAAGGCCCATTTAACAACTGATGATCCCAGTGTTCTTTCAGAGCCACAGGAGACATAACAATGGATTTACAGTAGTGGAGACACGGCTCGAAAAGGAATGATAATGTTACTCCTTATCTGCTCAATATGTTGACAAACCAATATGAGATATGAAAATATATAAATAGCTTCAATGTTACCCAGCTACCTATTGCAGATTTAAGTTAACTAAATCAACAAAGAATTTTATATTTTAATAAGGGTCATTTACCTTGTTCCTCACAATAGACACACTTTATTACCAATACAAACTTCTTTTGATCATCTTTTAATCAATTAATTTTTGTTGTGTGTTTTCGTATTCATTTATTTTTTCATTTTAATTTTTGGTACACTTTATATTGTTAATGTTTGTTTTTCTTTTGTCAACCAGAATCAATCACCTCACCTAAAGTTATGTTCATTTCTAAGATTACTATATACAATATTATACTAAGTATTATTTTATCATGTAATTAAACATTAATATGTCCGGAACCAACACACATGTGAGGGAACATGCGTGGGTCTTGGCAGTCTGATCCCCTCTCTTCTACACCTTGTAGGGATTACAGGTGTTAGGTTTTCTTTCCACTGTGCAAGAGAAACCAGGATCCTGCTCCCATCTGCTGCAGCATTAGTACAGAAGCATGTGAAACTTGATCATATTTAATAATTTATGGAAACTCTGAAGCTCCTTCATCTCCATCCATTAGCTCCTCTAAGACCTTTTGGTCTAACACTACTTTGTAACTTCTACAAATCAAGAGAGCGTGACTCCCCGCTGCCTACACTAATACCTGAGACTGCTCTCACAGTGACAGCGACTAATATCAGCTTTTACAACTTTGTCTGCGTGACTGCTGATCATCTGCATCCTCATGTACTATGTGATCTGTGATCATTTACTATGGTGATTTTAATTGAATATGCATGAGAGAGCAGAATGATGGTGTCGAGTTTCAGTGCAGTCCATCTACACTTTGTCTTGTTTGTTTCTCCGACCAGGTACACCACAGCTATAAATCTTAGCAAGCAGAGACAGCCGGGTGGAAGTGACAAGAGAGCCTGCTGATAAATAATGCACACCACTGCATGTGGCTAATCCAAACTTCTTGACATAAGATAGTTGGAGGTTCTCCATGACATTAGCCTTGACATACACCATGCTCTGGCGCCTCTTTGCCTTGGACGTGGATGCTATAAGTGGGAGTGGCTGTTTTTGTATATGAGGGGTGTATTTGCATTTTAATGTTGTGTTTTCAGGGTTTGAAGAGTACTATTTAATTTCTTTATCCTTCTTATATTACAACATACAACACTAGTTACTTAAGGTGCATAGCACCTTCTTTTAATGTGATTATGATGTTAAATAATAATTTTGAGTGTGTACTGTATATATTTGCATAAAACTTGTAGTTCACCACAGCTGTATGGGGTTGAAAAAGCTTGAAAATGGACATTGAAACTGCTTGTAAGGTGCTTCCAATTGACATTGGAGATTTAGGAACACTGGTGTTCTGAACCAAAAGAAGGCACAGCTAAGCAAAGATCAATTGTTTTGCCTTTAAAAGTTAAAAAATAAAACAGTTGATTCCAGCTATACCAAACTGGCAGCACAACAAAGAGAAAACTAACTGCCTTGAGCAGTCAGTGAACTTCGCGAGTCAGGTTCTTCTAGGGTGAATATTTGATTACCATGTGTCAATGTGTTGGCTGTGATCCAGAGTGCCACCCAGTTTTCTGTCAATGGTGACGAATGTGTCGTTAGAAGCAGAACACACATAATAACCACACCCAAATCAACGTCGTTTTATTTAACATCTGATGACTCTTAATCCGTGTTTGTCCAAGGTTGTAACCTATCATATATGTTAAAACAGCGAACACTTCTCTTTCAAATCAACAGATAAAGTGTCTTTTTGCAAGTAGATAAACTTGAGCTCCAGCTGTTCATCTTGTCGAATGAGCCGATAATAGAACGTTTTATGCCACACCAGTCAGCAGATCCCTGCTCACTCCAGCAACTGCAACAATTTCCCCTTGATAACTGACTCAATTAGAGTTTCCCCTGTTTCATCATCACTTGTCATGAGATGATTCAAATTGGCGTATAAGAGGCTAATTGTTGGCCACATATTCTCAACGCATTAAGATGTATCTTCAGTTTTTATGTACATACATTTGTGCACGTGTACATACACTGTGCACAGAGATACCTCATGACGTTAAAGAAAAATGTACCAGCACATCTCTATTGTCACTTGTACACGCAAAGGCATCAGTGACAGCTGAGATCAAAGAGTGTTTAGGTGTGGCTGCATTCAAAAAAGGGCAGTAGGAGTCACTCTCTTCATCCGCCTCAGTATGCGTTTCATCTTTTGCATCATGACAACTGATGGCAATATTTCCTTGTGTTTGTCATGCAATGACAGTCGTCACTGAATAATCCCCCACGTGTACTCACACAAAAAAAACTTTTCTTTCATCGGTTGGTCTTCCCCTTATCTCTAAACAGACAAGGGAGAGATTAATACCCTCCTCATGCACCTTTAGCTCACATTTTTTATCACTTTGTTGTTGCAGGGGCTTGGGAACAACTTCAGAGGCAAGGCTGGCAGAGAATACACAAGAGGAAAAATACAAGAGGAATATTGTGAGTGATATAGTATTGTTTCAACAAGACCAAAACCAAAAACAAACATGAGATATGTAAGAAAAGCTCAGGCCTGGTTAGCAGCCCAGAGGGACCCCTCGGATCCAGTGTCTCCACCAAAGCTCTTGTTTTCCAGTACACAGAGATGGAGACAGTAGACACAGAAGGTAAGTGTTTGTGTCGGGCCAGTCCTAAGCCCCTTAGACTCCGTTAGTCCCCTGACGTCTACTCAGGTTCCTCGTGTTCTCAAGGCTGGACCTGTGTTCTACTCCCCTGAACGCAACGATGACACTGGCCCTCAGAGGCCACAAACACAAACAGTAATTGTGATAGAGCCACACAAACAGGCACATACGCACACATACACACATAGTCTAACACCCATCCCTTTGCATGAAGAGCATCCCACTGGAATGTGGTGGTGTGTGTGTCTGACGCCATGCTAAGCCACCTCAGTCCTGCTGAGGAGTCTACTTTTGCAAGCCCTATCGTCTGCGTCTCGCCATCACAATCATGAGAAAATCACTGGGTGCCTGTGGGGCACATCTCCCAGGTTACAGGTATGCCTGTTGACACACGCTTAATCCCCTTCTTTCTCCCAGGTTGGTGGTGAACACGCTGGAACGCCCTGTCTAAACCGCAGACATCATACAGACCGCTGAGCAGGGCAAGACATGTTGGGTCACGTGATGGAACCAATGGCTACATCCATGCCTTGTAAACATGCATGAACGCAAATTTGCGTGTTGATGTGTACCTGCCAATGTGTACCTGCCAAGTACCCACACACATGGCTGATTTACCAGCTATAGGTATATGTGCTGCTGCCCCAGGGGTGCTCTGTGGCCTGCAGCGAGCCACAGTTATACCTGTTCAAGTTGAGCAACTGAAAGATGGGAGTGTTGGCACATTCCTCTGACAGGTGACGGGACCAGCACCTATTTGATGTGCCACAGAGTGCAGAAAAAAGACAAAGAACTGGGGAAAATGAATTTGGCCTACATACTGCTGAAAAATTATGTGATAAAATTTAGACATGGAGCAGACACTGATAAAGCTGCTCGTATATTCCTAAAATAGTGAATGGAAAGGAAAAACAGGATATGCATGTATATATATGCTTAATTAACTATATGATAATAACAGTATGATATGCACAGATTAGGACTTAGTCAAGTCATAGTCAAAAAGATATAGTCAAGTCATTCAAGTGGTTACATGTGAAATTGATTGTTCAATGCATAATAATTGCATCAATATATGTTGAATCTTTGTTATTACTATTGAAGACATTAAGTTGTGAAAATGACTCATTGCTCAGTCCTAATGTGGACTTCATTAAAATTTAATTTTCCACTATCTTGAAATTAAAATAATGCATACATTTGAATAATCCAGTATTCCAATATTAAACATCATCATATACCTGTACTGTTTTTAATACTTTTTTTTTTTACCCAATTTGCACTTTTTGGATGCGCTTTTATGAGGAATAGACTGTTATTATAATTGCTAGGATACTATATTTACCAAGGTAAAATCTGCTGCTCACAAAAGGTTTTTAAAGGTGCCATGGGTAACATTTAGGGGGGTTTATTAGCAGAAACGGAATATACTAACCTATTGGTTAGTATATTCAAACCTATGTTTGTATAAGTGCATAATCATGTTAAAAATTTGTGGCAATGAGCCTTATATACATACTTTAGTTAAGGGCCTTGCTTTATGTACACTGCCATCTTGTCTGTGTGACTTGTGCATATTTTGACAGTAGCCTGAATGGACAAACCAGCCAGGGCGTGAATTTTGAAGTGGATGCATACTAAGCAAATGGAGAAGAACAATATAATTTTTGGCACACAAAGGTCATCATGATTCTATTCCTGTTATTTTCTCCTCTTGTTTATTTTATTTTTTTTCCTTTGGTACAGCACCTTGAAATGCATTATATAAAATCAGACTTGCTATTAAAACTATTACCATTATTCTTATTATGATATTCAAAAATGCAAGTGTGACATTAATAATGTTTATTTATATTGCATTGGCATAATCTAATGTAATGTCTGGCTTAACAAAGGCCCTCAAACAAAGTTAAACTCTTCAAAGAACAAAAACCAACAAACACATTTTTTAACCAGTCGTGTGGGTACAGTCATGCTACATAACTCGTTTTACAATAAATCACTCACCAGCTCAGCCAGCAGCATTTTAACATTTCAATGTACCTGTGACATCACTGAATTCTCCCCTTTATTCTAATTTATGCTTGAAACCACACTGTGTACATCATAACACACACTAAGACTACCAACCACAAATGCAAACAGCGTCATGATGAACTGTATACACCTTAATGCATCATTGTCTCCTCTCAGAAACTGCATGAAAATATCTTTTCATGTGGTTAGAAAATGTAGGGTTTATAACTAAAATGCCACATTAGATGTGAGTATTTGTTTTGCCGCCATGGTGACTAAATCCAGGCGTCAGAGGAAACAAGTAGAAGCCTGGAAACAGCCATGAGTAGATTGTGATTGATTGGGTTGGCATTATTAAAAAGACCAATGGGATAGAAGTGAAGTAAGAACATGTCACATGGATGCGTGTTGTGCCTTAGAAAGAAATTTACTGTATGTCAATACAGTGAGAATAGCATGAGCATATATAGTACATCTATCAGCAGCAGTTCTACTGTCAGGTATCTGCCATTCTAACCAGAGACACAACAAACTGACTTCCTGCTGTTGAGAAGATTCACACCCCCTAAAAAAGTATTAGATTTCAAAGCCGGGCTTGACATATAGACAGGCAAGAGCAAGTCTGATGCAACATAACACTCAGTGATGAGGAGCAAAAATGGGAATAAAACTCTATATATTCAACAAAAGAATTTTGTTGACTCTTTCAGAGGGGTTTAATTAAATTTACTCTCTTGTGATACAAGTCAACGTGTAAAAAATCATTGTAAACAAGGCCATCTTGTATTTCCTGTTGCTTGCCTGGCATGCCAGCTCCATGGCTTTTACTATTCTGACAAGCTTAAAACATAGACAGGAAGGAGAAAAATCGGCCAGTTTGGTTTAAAATATGTACTTATACAGTAGTGCTTACATGGGTCTGTGAAATAGAACCAATACTATAAATGTGTGTGTTTGGGGAGTGGGGTGGATGTCAGATTGTGGAGGAAAGGTGGTTCAGCCACCGCCCTGACTGACTTCCAGGCTCCCCCAGCAGAACCACAACCCACCCACCCCAGCCCCCCACCCCCCACTCACTCCTACAGAGGCTGATGCCAGATTCAACACAGCATCCGCGAAACAAACACAAACTCCCACTGTTCTCCTCCACGTGGCTTGCCGCGGTTGTGCAAGAAGTATGGTCGAAAATCCTTGTTTATATCGCAACCATAATAAAGCAAATCTACAAAGAGAAGCTCCAGCCTACACCAGAACCACTCAAAACATTACTGACCACCTTCTAAACATTGAGATTCAGCCACATTGCAATGTAAAGGTATTGGGCTACAGAGGTTTGGCTCAGCTTGGGAAAATTCCTTTCATACCTCTTAAATGCAGGTCTTTTTTGTGAAGTTTCTGTTTAGCAAATCTATGTGTTGTGCACTTGATGGTACGAGTCATGTTTCTGTTCAAATGCGTACTATTTGAGTCTATATGTCAGATTGTAAGAAGCTCGGGAGGGCTGGTCCCCTCATGTCCCCGCTCCCTCATGTCCCCCTCCATAAACCTTCAGCACGCCTCCCAGTCTAAGCACTGCCACTCTGTAATTGTGGAGAAACCACAGCACACAGCCCCATATATAAATACCCTTTTCTCCCAGCCTTGTCAAAATAAAGGTTGTGTGGGGAGAAAGAAAAAAAAGGGCCTTTTAGGTGGCCCTCTCCCCCACTTTGGAGCTATTTTAGAGCAAACTCTTTACCTTTGGTTGAAGCTACAAACTTTGACTATGATACACTAATTTTGAAGAGGTTTTATCCTTGTTCCTTTTTTCCAAGGAACAGCTCAACATCAAGAGAGCTAAAAATAAGCCTGAGGGCCTTACTTAGAGTTGTGAAACAACTACTGCTAAATGAGAAAGTTTAGACCTATTAAATTTCAAAATGTTGACAGTGGCACTGTAGCATTTATATGGCACATTTCTTACAACACACAGGTGAGCTGCTGTTGCTGGGTTAAAAATGACACACAGTGTGGAGGAGACAGAAATGCAGAGATGTGTAAAGGACTGTCCATGATATATATAAACACCAGCCTGTTGACATGCTGCCTGCTTTGATCTGTTTTCAGTGTGTGGAGACTTCCTTGTTGTCTTTGCGGCCCACTCACCTGTCTGTGTCTACAGCACCTCTCATCTCCTCTGAACACATAAAAATGCTTTAAAAAAAACCTTGTGTCACCAGACTCAGACTACATGACAAAAGACAAAAACCTTAAGAATAAAACCAAGTGATTTCACTTCCTTTGTTTACAGGCTAGGGCAGAAACTCATTTACAGAAAGTAGGGCACTGACCAACATTACTGAAAGTGTGTCATGCTTTGAAACTGTGAACATATTTCAAGCCACTCCTTCCTATCACGACAACACACAACATGCAAAGAGTGTAGCTCCTGCATACAAATTGGTGAGAGAGAAACTGCCGATATAAATAATTTATGTTAAGATCTTTGTTGTTTTCACTATGTTAATTCCTTCCAGTAAACCTATAGGGATATATTAAGAAAAGGTGTGCAAGATGCAGTAATTAAAATGCTGGAATTAACACTAATTCAACCTGATATATTGACACAAAATGATATTTAAAAGACCAAATACATGGAAAGTGTGACAGGAAGAAAAATCAATGGGATTTGATCTCAGGATAATTCTTGCAGAAATAAATGCTATCTCATGTCACTTGTTTTACTGCAGCTCATCTATTTTTCCACATTCAATTAAAACTACATATGGAAGAAAACTGAAAATGTGGTGAATCTGTAAGTTGAGCGAGTTTCAACATATGAGGGTGTGTCTCTGTCAAAAAAAAAAAAAAGGTCACTCATGAGGTAAAGCTTGGACGTCAGAGACGTCATTCTTACCCCTTAAAACTTCAAAAATCACATACTTTACTCAAACTTTCTTCCTTCAGGACATGGCTGTTCCAAAACTAAGCCCTGCTTTGTTTTAAACAAGTTCACCAGATACTAACTGTCTGTGCATGTCAAAATCACTCACGAGTTACTTATATAAGTGTGCCAATGAAATCTGTCTATTTGGTGAAAGCATTTTCATCACGGACTTAGCTGTGCTGCTCAGCTCATAGCTCAGAGACAACGACAGCTCTTCTCAGACTGAAATCTGCATTGATGCTGTGCTGTTGTTATCAGCTTTGATATATCCATATAGGCCGGATGTAAAACATGCACACGTAATGTGTACATTGGGAGCATGCACATTGCATCTATCACACATATTTCTCCCATTTCTTCCTCTCAGTTTCATACATATCCACTCTTGCACTCTCATGCACGCACACAGGCAGGCAGCCATGGGAGGAGGGAATGCAAGGAATGCTCCAAACCCCGGGCTGGTGTTCTGACTCGTCCCAGACTTCATGCCGTCACCACCGGGGTCTGTGGCCAGACCTCCCTGTGCCAGACCCACTGGCTCCAACACCCGCCCAGGCCAGCCGAGCTGCAGCTCGCGACCCATAATTAACCAGCAAGCCGCACTGCACTGCACGTACCCTCCCCCCTCCCCACACTAGTACTGCAGGGGCCCCTCGGAAACTTAGAGGAAGAATAGATAGCCTCGTACTGCCGCTTGTAGAGGATGATGCTTTGGAAGACTCTGGAGGAGGAGGTACCGATTATGGACAGTATGTATCAAACATTCCTAAAGCAACATAAAGTTTCAAAAAGAGCGGGGCAGTATGTTCAGTTTTAAATTATATCAATCCATATTCACACACAGTGTAGGTTTACACAATAATGTTTATACTGCCTATATAATGCTGTGCTCATGTTTGCATGTGTGTGCAGCTCTACATAGAAGAGAAGAGTCATCTTTATTGGAGTGAGCAAGTGCAGGAGGAAGCAATGAGAAGTATTTTTACACTTCTCATTGCCCATACATTAATTTTGGGGTAGATTTCTTTAGATTAGATTGTTTAAATCTCATTTTGTGTGGTGGCAGCAGGAGTAGAGCTTTTTCACTCAGCTTCCTCATGACACACAAACTTTATGATGACAGACACATCCATACAGTAAAACATGCTTTAGTCGATGATTAAACATACAGTTAAAAAGCATGATGTTTAGCGACTGGTACTGAAAATTTCACCTTTCAGAGGTGTGCTACTCTCAGTAAAAGTGCTTCACAAGAAAATACTAGGAAATAAATGTTATATTGCCATTTAAAAATGTACCAAGATATACAGTCCTAAGTCCCACGTTACAACTCAGCATGTGATACACGTGATTACGACGACTAAATTTGCAAATGGCCAGATGGTTTCACGAAATTCACACACACACACACACTTTGCACGAGAAACATGTAACTTTGTAGTACCTTTTGATAAAGAAGAGGTAATTGTGTGTGTTTGTGTTTTTAAAAGTAATGCCAGGGTAGCTATAATTCTCCCAGACTGGCATAATTACTGTATGACTGAGATCTCTGAAGGTTTCAGCCTTTAGGAGTAAGTGGTGATCATCTTCGTTCTTCTAAAGACTGCTCTCTTGTTCAGGCAGGAAAGACTTTTATTCAGGGCGAGGTTTCTTAAGATCAGCCAGAGGGTCTTTGCAGGAATCTTGTACCAGCCAAGTTTAGCATGTAAGAGTATCACTGCTGAACAGTGATAGATGTGCCCATGGTGAAGAACGTACCATGTAAGTTCCTTTGAAATGCTGAGCCAAACACAAGTTCTGATTACTGCTGAATGGGTTGTCCTAAATTATTATTTTTATGACTTTTGAAAATGTTATTATGTTAAAATGTTAAAACTGTCATTTTCCTGATTATCCAATTAATTTAACTATTAATTTTTTGTTTTAATCTACTAACTAATTGTTTAACGAGGAATTATTTTCCATTAATTAGTACAGCCCACACCTTTAAATTTAAAGGGTAAATAACCTCTGCATGATTTTTGACATAGGGGAAGAAACCGGAGAAAACACACACACACACACACACAGAGAACATGCAAATTCCACACAAAAAGGCCCGGACTGGGACGCAGCCATGTACAAACCTATTGACAAACTCATCCATGCCTTTGCTTGGTAGTGCAACTATTATAGGATGAACAAAACAGAACTGCATTAATTGTCACAAGTTAAAGGCCATTTATCACCATAGTGTACAGTAAAATGACACGTAAACAGTGTAACAGATTAAACTGACTACAACTGAATTGTGTTGAATTATGTCAGTAATATTAAACCACAGACTCTGTACATAACATTAGGTGAAGGATTGGTGGACTAAGCCTGTGCCTTTAAGGAAACAAGCATTGTTGTTTGATGCAGCGTAGAGAAAATGTACGTATGTGTCCTTCAAGTCACTCATAGGAAGGAAACAAAAACTGTTATACTTTGAAGAAATTATAGCATTAACAACAGTGTCCACATTGTTTCGCTGGTTAATTTTATATTAAAGTGATACTACCCCCTGCACTTCTTGCATCACACTGCAGCTTACTTAACAAATATGATGTGTCATATCGATAAAAATAGTTAAAAAAACAAGTTTTTTTTATCATCAGTGTCACTAATTATGACGACTAATCAGAGCAGGCACTATGCTGAATCTAATGAACATACGTATAAATAGTTGAAAAGCAGTGACACCATCAAGAGATAGACATAGAGTCTTAAAGCGCAATCCATGCTGCTGCCTCTTCCCTGTCAGAGGAGCCTCCTTCCCGCTGATGTGGGGTCATGGCTTGTAAATTTAACAGGGCTTCCTCGAGGAATACCTCATCCTTTGAAAAAGAAACAGGAAAATTACATGGTGGACAACCCATTTGGTTTTTCACCCCCTTTCTTTGCACTGTAATTTTCTTCAGGAGCTGGTTGGCCTAAAATAACCTTAACCTAATATTCACAACATAGGGTGACTTTGAGAAATGCTGGAGGTCTCCCCTTGGGTGGCGGTGGACTGTCATCAGTCTGTGGGTGTTAAGAGTTTGTTTACTTGCTTACCTCTCTTACTGTAGATACATCAAGAAAACATAGACAAGGTACTCATTTAAGCTCCTGTGCAAGAAGTGTATCTTACCACAGCTTATGATATGGTTATAAAAATTTTAATCTTGTCAACAGATTTTCCAAATTCTCAATGGGAGCCATGTCTTCTAATGCAGTAGGCGTAATGTGGTCTATCAGTGAAATACTCTGAATAAAAAATCAAATCCTCAGCCTCTTGGCAAATGGAACCCAAGTCCTGTTTCAGCATTATTCCCCAAGTCTACAGAGCTCAACCAGAAAACCACAAAACCAACTGATGGGCATCAAGAGAGAAATGCCCATGATCTCACTTGAACCAAAGTTTCCTACGGGCAGGTTTTTCATTAATCTGAGGCTTCACTCTTCTCGTATCCTCATCGTATTTCCTTGATCAGCAACCATGACGCCCCAGATGTTTATACAGGCAAGGTTTGAAAAGGATTGCCTCAATCTCAGCCTCAGTATGCACTTTTTAGATAGAGTATCCATAAATGTGACAGTGATTTATGATTTCATGGAAAACTAGTTTGTGGTTTCATGTGCTTATTGTGCAGCAGCACATTAATGAAATGTATGACCATGCTGATGCATGTAAAGGTTTGCTCTTTCTTCTGTTGCAAATGATTTCATTTATTGCAATTTGTTGTAATTAAAGGTTTTACAATGAAAGTGTTAGCACTTTGATCTTAATTACCTAATTACTACTAATAGAGCATAATATGTTTTAATAAAGCTTTAAATACACCTGCATTTGTATACTGGGACACACCAAAAATGCCTGCAAGCATGAACATAAAAAAAGCGCATTTCCTCATGAAAGTGCATGTATTCACTCACACACGCACATCACCACAGGCACCACACACACTGGTTCCCATATGGAATATCGTGGGTGGCGCTGAACCGGTAGAGGGCTCTGTAAATAGCTCAGGAGCAACCCCTCCATTTGTGCGACCCAAATTTCCTTTTCTGAGGTCTGCTGCCTGGGCTGGAAGTGCTGTGCAGCAAGCCTCTAGTCGCCACGGGAGACCACAACGGCCAGGATGACAACACTTCACAGGGATCACGGCATGGTAGGGGTGACCAGATGGCCCTCCACACACACATCACATGAGAACCCAAGCCTTCACACACAGACACACACCTACACATGCACCCTTGCACATACACAAACACTTGTGCACACACAGACACAGGTTTGCATAGTTGTGAAGATTCTGCTTTGACATTCATTTGGACACCCTAACCAAAACCTTACCCCTAACCTTAACCATAACCAGTTAATGTCTGACCCTCACCTTAACTTAACCACAGTTCTAATCTTAGTCCAAATGTTCTGCAGAAAATAGGTTCTGCCTTATTAGGACCAGGTTTTGGTCTTCATGAGGAGTAATGGTCAATGTATATGTAAGAAAATGTCCTTAAGAGGTAACAAATACACAGATACACACACCTATATGTGGGTTGTATAATCAATTTTTCAATTACTATACTATGAGCTGATTATTAGTTCTGTAAGAATACTGCTAAATCATAAAAAAGATTATTTTATAGTTTTTTTAAACACTGTATTTAAAATGTATTTTTATTAGTGCATTCACACTATGCAGACTGGAGAGACAAATCAGAAGTGTTGTTCAATAATTGCTATTCAAGTAATTTCATGTATCATTTCTTATTACTGAACCATTATATCCGTCAGAGGGTGGAAAAAATTTGGCCAAACATAACTTGGTCATCAACTGCACTGATGTCTAAAGATGTGTAACAGCCACAGAAAAACCCATATCAGTCCAATTATACACACAACTCGTGTGAGTGTCATCCCCACATAGAATATACATCATGTGGGTGCCCATGGACTTTATGTGTTCTTGTGCTTCCCTACATGGAGAGACAAGAGACACACCACGTGCAAACAGTACCCTTACTGTATATTCACTCATTTGCATTGTCAAGGGGGCGGGAAGATGGAAGGATGTGTGTGGAGCTTGTTTGTTTGGTTTGTATCCGTGTGTGCAGAAGGCAATTATTTTGTTTTACTGTCTGACTTTTGTGACATTGGTCTGTATTATATGAAGTATGTTGATTGTACAGGGATGGAAAAACTGTGAAACAGAAGAGGTCCTTACTTCCACCACTACCACCAAATATCACTTCACTTTCACAGTGAAGCATTTACACTGTAGGTAGCCTATTCCATGCACCAGTTACAGGCATTTCCAGGTTTTTAATTATAGGAATTTATAAATACTGAAGTGGCAGTTGTTTTTTTTTAATTATTTATGATATTTGTTTGTGTTGATGGGTTACACTGTAGTGCACCACTGAAACTGAGTTATAATTATGATAAATTAGTTAACAACCACTGCAGTGATGGAAAATAAAAATGGAAAATAAACTGGTTTGCTTATGGAGGATTGATCCCACCATAACACAGGATAGTGGTATCAATCTTTTTATCTAATTCTCAGAAGGCCAGTGAATTTACGTTTTCCCAAACTTTCTTTAAAATAAATTCATCTTTTTGAACATGTATACATTTTACCATTGTTTATTTTGACAGACATTTAGCTCTAATTGTTTCCTAGCAATGTGCTGGAAAAGCACAAACAAGACTTGAGACAACTGCTCAAGTGGAAGAGTTAAGAGTTTGGACATGTTACTCAGAGGCACATCCCAAGAAAGGTTCTTTTCCCTGCTACTTTGTGAAATCGAACCATAAAAGTTCCAGCCACACTTGAGTAATATAAGATTAAACTGTGGTAGCTGAAGTGGGATGTAACTTGGCTTGCATGACAATATATACAATATCACAAATTAGCAGTGTATCACATAAAAGGCAATATAAACTATCTGCATCTAAAAATACACTCTAGTGCCATGATAGCGCTTGCAGTATTTCCGCTGGGTGGACTTTGCAGAACAGTGATAGCATTGGCAACACTTCTAATGGCTGGTTTTCACAGGTGGTTTGAAACCATAACTATACCAAAGGAGTGTCACTAAACAATGAATGTACCATTGTCAAAAGTTGCTACACCATGTCATGCACAGTTTCTCTGCCAGTAAACACAAAGCATTTCCTTGAAACAGAAATGACCTACAAAAAAGGCCTAAAAGCAAAAACATAAGCAGCTATCTTCGAAGGTCTTTTGTTATAGTAAAGGGACTGAATGTTACCATTTCACACTGGCCATTTTTACCCGGGACAATATTTTATACGCTCTTCTGAGAGGCCCTTTTGCTTCCTTTTCCTGTGGTTTGGCACAGGCCTAGCTGTCGGGAGAGGGGAACAGCCAAACCCAAATGTAGATGAACAACTTGGCAGGCTGTCGGCAGAGTGTCCTGACCAGACAAAAGCAGGGAGAGAAATACAGCCATTTATTTATATTCACTGTGGTTTCGCGTGTATTGAGCCCTAGACTTCCAGACCCCGGGTGGATATTCCGTCTGAGGATGAAGAGAGATGGATGGCTTTCCAATGACATATGTAAAGGAACATTCGGGATTAATGTCAGATCCATATGTGTTAATCGAGTGTGAGGTATGGATGTGCGGTCCATTCTCCATCCCCCAACACTAGTTTGTTTTTTTTTTTTTTTTTTTTTTTTTGTTTTTTTTTTTTTTTTTAAACCAAAATGCTGTCGATCTATCTCTCAGAACAGGTTATGGTTGAAGACAGGATTACCTTCTGGTGAACACATGACATTTTGGATGATGGTCTATAATGACAGCAGCAGGGAAAATATGAAATTTGAGCATTGTCAGAATCACCAGCTACGTCTCTTTTTCTATGGGGGATGACATCACCACTGTTAGCCAAGGAATGGAACCAATTTAGAAGAGCTCCCCTGAATTGCTTGTGTGTTCAGATTTGTCAAACTCCACAGTACATCTGTACCCACTTCCACTTCAGTTACATGTATACATTACTACTGGGGAGATATCTGAGGAGTGTGGATTGGGGGAAGGACAGAACAAAAACTGAAAATTCTTCCAACAGAAAGTGCTCATGCCTCACTGACTCACACCTAGGCACTGTTTCAATGTGGGAGAGCCCATAAAATCATCAACCAAAGCTATTTCTATATAGGCTCAGGAGCTGGGAGGGGGGAGGGCTATATATGTTCACACACAAACACACATACACAGTGGCTGTGGCTAGCTAGACCTCTATGGTCAGGAATTGGTGCCAAGAGCAAGCCGTACAGTGGAACACTGGGAGTCTTGTGCCTGATTTTGGAGCCTCTGGCTCTCTCCCGACCTTGCTTCAACATACACTGTGGCTTCAAGGAACAGCACTCTCAGCAGTGGGGAGGCCAGGCATGGAAAATTTAGATGCAACAAGAAAGACAGAGGGGGAGGAAAAAAAGGGCTGGTAAAATTTATGTGCTCATTCACATTTGTGGCCGTGAGCATTTTCTTAATGCTTTTAACACACTTACTGTACTGTAACGGAAAGAGTTTGCATTAAAAAAAAATCTAAAAACCTGAAAGCATAATGAAAAAAAAAAACTGCACTCTAACAGTGGCTTGTGCCTGAAAACCAAATAACAGTGTTGCAATGTGATGACAAGTTACACAAGCAGGCATTTGAGAATGTCATGTTTTGTCAATCTTGATGTACTGTTGCACAAAATAGTTTACTTACAAAAGAGAAAGAAAAATCTTCACTAATCAATTTGGCAAATTACAACTTTCCATTCAGCATGATAAAGATTTATAGAGATAATGTGTTTGTATTACTCACTTTACAATTGCTGATCCAGCAATTGTAAGCATGACACAGTTGCTCTGACATCTCACCTGACACCAGAGGCATAATAACACCTTGTCCTGCTAATAGTGTGTGTTTTTGCTGCAGTACCCTGTAATCTCTTCCCTCTCTGATGCGAATAAGGACTCAAAATATCAAACTGGCCTGCAGTGAAACAATCCATACAAACACAAATAATGTGTCATACAAGGACAAAAACGCACATGCATGCACGCGCACACAAACACACACACAGTTAAATGTGAGTGAGCTCATGTGAGCCAGAAAAGGCAGCTTACTCTTGTTTTTATTTTCATTCAATTTGTATGCAGCTGCTCTTGTGTTGTCTAGAGTGGTGGACACTTGGCTCTTGAATCAGTTCACTAATGAAAAAGATCAGTGTGTGTCTCTTTTGTCAAAAGACGGTAAGAGGCATGGAAATGACGAAGCAAATGTCTAGTGGTAAGAGGGCACACACACCAGCGTAACCTGCTGCTCCATACCCTCCTTATTTCATTGCAACATTAGGATGTCAACACAGCTTCGACATGGTCATTTGGAGTGACCTTCTCTGTGATAAACGAGCAACAAGAAGGAGAAATGCTGCACTTTGTATGTGCCACTGTCACATACAGTAGGTCTTCCGGTTTCTCTTTTTCAATGACAAGCACAGACTACTGCCACCTTCTGCAACAGAAGATAATTTCCTCTGAAGGAGACACAGAACACATCATTCTTGTTTCACTGACTGTCAGACCATCTGGTTCTAAACTGCTTTGACTGGTTAACTTGTGTCTTTGATAATAGGACTTTTTCATTTTGTTATGGTTACAAAGTGCTTTAAATTATCAAAACAACAAACAGCATTTCAAACTGTTTAAATGTCAGGCAATCAGTTGAAAGACACCAAATATACTCTCCAAATAAGTAATATAGAATAATATATTTGTGAGTGCACTCTACAACTACACAGAATACACAGAGTGAAAGGATGCATAAATAAATTTATATTCAGTTTTGCTTTGCTTCATGTAGCAGGACATTTCCGTGGCCATGCCTAGAGCAGGACTTGGCTCATACCCTCATTTGGGATAAAAAGGAAAGTGGCCTTGTCTCTATGGGCTCTGAAGTGCATAATGTCCCAGTGTTCTGCCTCAACTTTGAAAACTACCCATCTAAAAAATCCCTTTCTCTGTTCTTGAGGGGTTTTTATATTGGGACTGTTTGTGATTGCTTTGAAAGAACACAGGTGAGCAGCTAGCCACATAAAAACAGGCAGGTATGGTTGAAGTACCATCTGAGGCCCATAATCAAAGTCAGTGGAAACTTTCTTATTACGAAGTGGCAACTTCAATTTTCCCTTTCATGATTTTATTTGTTTCACTGAGAAAAATATCCCTGTAGATGCAAGTGAAGCAAAGGTAAAGAACACACACCATATAGTTAACAGCATATCTAAGAGGATGTTTGATCATTTCTGTGTGACCCTATCCTGTCTGCCATAGCACTAATCCTATTGCTCTGATACACAAATTAGTACACAACCACAGCATTCCTTAAGTTGAAATATAAACACCTGATACTCAGCTCAAATTCCCTGGTAGTATAATTTCTGCTGCTTTGTTTAGTGATTGTATGACATAATCAAGCAACAGTAGCTTACAACAATAGCAATAGCCTGTATGTGATATTTCATGTAAACAATTCAATACATTTCATATAAAACTTGTTTGGAAAAATACCAGTGTTTTCATTTCTCAGATGAGAGGATGAATAACAACTGTGGATCTAAAATCAAACATGTTTTCTCTACTAGTCACTCACAGTTTACACCTGAACACACCTCAACACACCTCAGGAAACTTCAACACCTCATGAGTTATGATGCACAGACACGCCCATAGGTGAGGGAGACAGATAAACCGAAAGCTGGGGGAGAGGGGGAAAATGCATTTAGACAAATGTTCATAAAAGAAGTTGGGTTTAGAAAAGGGAGAGAAGATGCATGAGCAGAGGGGTGGAAGGTGGGATAGAGAAGAGGAAAAGTGGGTGGTGAAGCAGGGGGAGCTGAAGAGTGAGTGAAGTACTGAAGAAGGCTAGGAAAGGATGAGGGGAGGAGGGAGGGGAAGGGGGGGGTTGCTTCCTGTCGCCATTCCAGCCTGCCCGCACAGACAGTCCAAGAAAGAGAAAGAGAATATCTGGTCTGACTGCAGGCCACATGACATTCTCTCTGGGTCCCTCGCTTTTCCTCTGCGCCGAGTGATGTGCTCCCTCCTTCTCTTCCCGTTCCCTCCCCCCCCTCCCTCCCTTCCCCTGCCCTTCAAAGCTTTGACATGTCATCTCCCACCACAAAAACAGAGGTGGGAAGACTCGCTGGCGCTACCGCTGCCTCAGGGTGTCTGGCACTAAAGCTGCCTGCAAATACAGCAAGGAGAGGAGGAGGAGTGAAGAGAGAGAGAGAGAGAGAGAGAGAGAGAGAGAGAGAGAGAGAGAGAGAGAGAGAGAGAAAGAAGGAAGGCAGAGATAGAAACTCAAAAGAGACAGAGAAAGAAGGAGTGAGCAGCACGGTGTGCATTAAACAATACTCAAAAATCCCAAGGCATCAAAGTGTGTGTCTATATGTCTGTGTGCGTGTGTGGGGACAGGCTGTTATTAAGGTGGAGCGACTCAGAAGGAAGAATCCTGTCTGTCTTTTAAGGTGATACTGTAACAACCACACACTGCGTCTTATGCCTCTGTTTCACACACCAGCAGCAGCAGCAGCAGCAGCCGACTGAAGCTTATGAAGATGGATTGAGGGGGAAAAAATATATATCTCAGCCTATGGGGGGGGGGGGGGGGGGTTTGGGGGGTTCTTGCTGTGTGGCCTGTACCACCATCAGAACCACCAAAACACAATAACACCCATAAAGGTTCAACAAATGGCATGAATTGTCTTAAGATTAATGTAAAATATATGTAAACCACAGGACCATAATTTAATGCATCTTCCCTGACTCAAATGTAATTTTCTCCAGGACACTGTAGTACTTCCCTGTGACTCTAACTACATACCATAGAGAGCCATTCCTTGTGAATAAATGATTCCAGGCCAACTGTTTGCAGCTCGAATACCACCAAATTTGCAGATTGATTTAAGGGGCAATTATGCACTTGGCTTTTGAACCTCTGAGGCTTTGGGAATGAATTGGTGATTGGCTCCTCTACAAAGTAAGCACATCTGACTGAATGAGGACTTACCATAGACTCAGAGTGTTGAAGAAGCCACAAGAGCCCGGCAAACAAGAACATCACTAACAGGGCCAATTATGGGCCTCTGGGGACCCGTGGGTTCTGACCTAAGAATCAACAGATGAACACTGTACAGAGTTAAGCTATGAAAACACAACAAACAATCACACTCAAAAAAAAGGGATCCACCATTTTTATGACCCGCTTAATGGAAAAGGGATTTAAAATTTAAAGAAAACATTCAACATTTTTGGAGATTTTTGGATTTAATTAGCTTTCTTTGCTTGTTGAGCATTAGATGAAAGTCTGATATCGCACTGTCTGTGCATTAATTATGAAGCTGCAGCTGGGGGCAGCTGACACAAACACACTGACTTAGCAAAACTGATGGACACAGCTTGAGTTTTACAGGTGGTTATAAGCTGGACAGTATCAGAAGTTTTTTTATTGTTTTTACACTACTTTAATTATTCTTTTAACAACATGACATGCTGTAATTGATTCGGGCTAGCATATCACCACTCAAACTGCAGTAGTTATGCCTGTAACACTAATTTCTTTAAATATAATTTCTTTGAAAACATGATAATTTTAGATAATGAAGCCTGACACTTAACGCTGCCCTCAGCTATGTTGTCCTTTGGTTAATGTCCTGTCCATTGCTGTCATTAGCGTTCTTTCTTATGGTGGCACATTACCACTTTTTGTCTCCATTTGCAATACCGATTTTACAACCTTGAGAATCTACAGTCTGCTACTGTCATTTCACATCTTTTAAACTACTGTTATTAAATGTATGCTAATGCATTAGCATACATTTAATGACACAATTTCAAAGACATAATTCTACAAATACATAATAATACAAATATTCTGCTCCCATTAAGAAGGGTCAAATTTATGCTGTTTATTCACCTATAAACAGGATAAACTCTTAAGTAGAGAGAACTGCCTCTCTGTGGAGCTCTGGTTCTTGATTGGTTAAACTCCAAATGTTTCTCCTTGATTTACTGTTCCAGCCCTAAACTGAGAGACTAATGTCACTAACTAAACACTTCATATAAGGGATAGAAGTCAGAATATAATTTACACATAACTTAAGAACTGTTTTTCACTGACCAGTATAGCACCTTTACAGAAATCACTCACTAATCTTCTACTGCTTTATCCTCCACATGGAGATCATAGGGGGGTTGGTGCCAAACCTAGCTGACATATGATGAGAGGCAGTGGTATACCCTGGATCCTGGATCACACAGAGGCAAACATCAACCATGGCCAATTTAGAGCGTCCAATTAATCCCCAAATCTGCATGTTTTTGGACTGTGGGAGGAAATTGGAGAACCCGGAGAAAACTCAGGCACACACGGGAAGAACATGCAAACTCCATGCAGAAAGGCCCTTGTTCGGACTCAGTCGCAAACCCAGGTCTTCTTGTGCTAACCACTAAACCAACCATGTGGACCCCTTTAAAGAAATATTAGAGGCATAATTTTGACATTTTTGTGACTATTGGTCAGAGCTGAATCACCTGGCGGGTTGCTGTTATTTAGACATAGGAGTGGTTTCAGTCCTCTCATGCATCTGTTCCTCGTGCCAAAATATGTTTAGTCACTCATATGGAAAACAGGTTGAGATGTCAGGCTGCCAGTTTGGATGCAAAATTCATGACTGGCATGACCTTGTATTATTAAGGTGATCTAATGGAATGCTTTGAAGTAAGGTTTCTGCCAGCAAAGTAATACCACAGGTTGGAACATAACCACCCAGTCATGACAAATTAATAATACCTTGAGCAACTAACATAACCTGTAGTGTAACTTCATGGCTAATATGCAAATTTGATACTAAATGAACGTCATAACCCAGTTTCAAGCCAGCAAGCAATGAAAGAATTCTATTTGATCAGATTGCCAGAATAGTAAACATCACTAAGCACAACACTGTTGTTATTATGGTATGTTTGTAATATATTACCTACAATCATGAGGTATCAATGAAACACGAATCAATCACAGCAATTATGAACCACTATGAACCACAAGACAACAATAGTCTGGTTTTAGAATAGTATCAACATTGAGGACATATTGAAATGTTACATAGTAATTCCTCAAAGTCATGAGGTAACACTGAAACATGAACCCTTACAGTGACTGAATAACTTCAAAGACAACACAGGCCTCTCACAGCAAATCAGTTAGCTTCTGTTTGTGTTTGAGGACAACTTCAGTGAACCTCCGCCACCTGACATCACCTCCACTCAAGTGTGGCCTCCGCGATAAGACATCTGACACAACGTGCAGATGTCTCTGTCTCTGTCTCTGCACAGGCTGGGGAATGCCTCCTTACCTGCCTGTCCTCAAAAGAAAGTCGACATTGCTCTCAAAAGGCATAAACATGCATATATCACATCAACTTGTTTCATAAATGTTACTGCCATGACACCAGCCTGTCTCACACTACTGAATATATAGAGACAGAACCACCACAGTGCGATCCTGAAGCCCCCAGTCTGAGCATGCAAAGGCAGACAGTGGTATTTCACTCTCAGTGAGCCTTGAAGAGCCAAATTTATGCCTCTCTAGAGAAACCACACTAAAGTGCCACAGGGCACCATACGGGAAAAACAACTCAAAGAGCGAGCGAGCGAGCGGAGACATTCAGACTAAGTAACAAACTTAGATAATTTATAGTTACTTGTATTCTAGGTTGTGCTGCCTACCATTGTATAGATGGAGTCTGAATCATAAAATGTCTGATCTATTCTGGTGTGTGATCATTTAACATGAAAACAATTAGTATCACCCCACCAAACGTAAAGCAGACAAATTATTATCTGCTTAAAGATTGTGCAAATTATATGTTTTTGATAAACAATATGTCCATACTTTAATCCCTTGTCTCTTCAGAATTTATGATAGATCCTACAATAATCTCACATTAGCATCATCTCCTAATAATGATGTTATGATGTCAATTTTTTTCAGCCTTTTCTCCCTCTGTCTATATTGTGGTCGGAGTAAAGCGTCATTACACAAAGTACCAATTTCTCTTGATTTTTGCAAAACAAGTCTTTTGGAGCAACAATGGTTTCATCTTTTAATGGGGGTAATTTAGTACAGTGAGAACCCAGTGTGCCACAACAAATGTCCAGATTTCTTTGTGGTAGCAAAAATATTGTAAGCTAACACACTGAATGTTTCAGTTTGAAACTTAAAAAACAGAGACATAAATGAACCACAAAAAATCAAAGACAAATCATAAAATGTGTCGAATTGTCACCAAACAAAGGCAACACGTTTTTCACTTTTGGAAATGTCAGCCAAGTATACAGAGAAAATAAGCTAACAACACATAAGGTCTTTTATTTAGATACTGTAGTTACTCCAGTGAGCTGGTGGCAATACATTGGCTGAGCAGGTTTTCCTGTGAGTTTATATATTAGAGAACACTACCATCTGCTGGGCAAGATGCTTATCGCAATTTGTCACATACCACCCAGGAAGTCTCCCAAACTTTCATATGGCAACTCACTTTTTAAGAATGACAAACTGTTGCAACCCAGTTCAAAATCTAAATCTTGTGACAAGAGCAAATTTGGAAATAATGTCTTCTATTTTACTGCCAGTTTCACAATGAACCTCACATAGACATGCTTCTGTGGTTTTACAAAATACAAACATAACATTTAGGGAATGTGCAAAGTGTATATTGTGACCATAAAATACCTTCAAATGCTTAAAAATAATTTATTATTTGTACAAGATTAAAAGAAAACTGTCAAGTGAAGCATCTACATTTTAAAAATTGAAATATGTCAGATAAAACTACACGATGTAAGGTTTTAAATGATTTGAAAATGATTTCAGTAGCTACAGCATCCTTTTAACTGAATAATATTAGTGGTAAGCACTTTTTCCATGCACTCATCTGACTGAGCAGCTCCATCTAAGCCCACTTAGCTCCATGAATGGACTAATTTGTTAGTGTTATGATGTATTCTGATTGTGTCCAGATAGCCATGTCTAACACTTGGCTTTTAAGCTGCTTCCAGGCTCAAACATGATAATATCAGTCCTCAAAACTAAACTCACCACAGTGGCTCATCTGATAACACAGTTATCTGTCAACAGGGGATTATGGCCCTCATCTCCAACCGTGTGCCCTGACGTGGTTTTGTCAGGTGCATCATGTTCCTGCATCAAACTCTAGCTCCCCTTTGACCAGCAATAAAGTCCTCTTAACACTCACTGCATGAACAAATCAGAACAATTTATCATGTATCATTAAGAACAAAGTTTTTTCCACAATGGTAAGAAGAAGGTCAGCTAAATGCCAATGAAAAGACTAAACCAAACTAATCTCAAACACCGTACCAGGGGAGCATGACTGCAAAACAATAGCATATTTACTTATTTCTTCTTCAACCAAACTTTACAGAACCAGCAGCCGAAGAAGAGCCAAAAACAACCAGAACTTCACACAGCAATGAACAGGAGTCATGTCCTACCTTTGCTGTTTTATCACCGCAATTCCACTTTTCATCAAAATCCAAGCTTTTCCCTCTTAATCCAGTGTGCCACTTCAAAAGTTTTCCGGGCTGTTTCCGGCCATTTTTACTTCCAGGTCGAGTTCTCCCCCCCCGTGAAATGGGTCTGCCCATTTGTCATTCACACAGTGATGCTGCATGGTGGTGGTGGTTAATGTGGACAAGTTTTTCTGTCGATTCTGTTATCAATGAGCTGCAGAGTTGTCGAGTAATAGTAAAGAGTGGCACGCGTTCCCTGCCATTATGACATACACTAAATACTAAAAGCTTATACGGCGATTTTTTTTTATACGCTTCTACATGGGATGGATAGCTACTTTTAAACATGTACGTTAAATTATTTGATCATTTTGTCACAAGATTGTGCGATTTGAAAACGCCACCCGATCATTTCTCAGCTAAAACTTTGAACTTTGCTCTGTCCAACTTAATTAACTTAACATACAGTGCTTAACATATGATTAGACCAATGTAAGGATTATACCACAGCTGCCTTAAATAAGCAGCGCTGGTAATCATGAAAATCATTTTTAATGTTTCTGTCATGGTAAATACACCAGTATGTAGAAGCTTTCTAACTGAAATTATAGTTTTAATGCTAAAATATAAGTATTATTGTTATCCGTGAAATTTCAAAGTTAATATTTTACAAAAAAGAAAAAGAAAAGAAAAAATAGTAAAGCACATTCCTATTTTCTTTTTGATTGAGATGTCAAATTATAGTTATTAACTTGCATTCCCGAACATAAACTTTTTTTTTAAGTGGTTGAATGTTATGCTTGATTAATTTCCTATTGTTAAGTGGATGTCCTTTTTGTGTCTCCTCACCATTTTATTCTGACTGGTTTTTCATATAGACTTAATAGTTGCCGGGAAATATTAATTTTGGGCATGTCATTCTCAAGCAGGGTCATGTTAAAAAAGAGCAGTAAGGGTGGTTAAAGTTTATCTAACAATAGCCACAGAACGCAAACATAATTCAAACATTCAGGGTTACAAAGGCCAACCTTTTGAAGCAGCACTCACTTAATCGTTGTCATAAAAGTGCTGACACAAGGTAAAACAGTTACCATAAAAAAAAAAAAATAACTCAGCATCTGTCATCAGAACAAAACAAAGAAATGTAATACTGAACACATGCAAATGTGGTTATATAACCCAAGTAAAACAAAGAAGTGTTTTCATGAACTGGCTAGAACACATCTCAATACAGAGGCTTCCTTAATTCTCCCATTTCCCTCTCAGTTATTTTGAGAGACAACATTAACTGTAAACTAAAAAGAAAGTTCGTAATTTGTTTGGATGTCATTTATTCTGTAACCAACTTCAATAGATGCGTTCACAGTACACCGAATTTTATTGACACATAAAGGCATACAGTACATCTTTTTGAGTATTTACAAAATAGAGAGCCCATGGGATGTTACACATGTATAAAAATATGCATTGCATCTATATAAATATATACACAATGTGCAAAACATATGGCATTACAAACAACAAGAGACGTGGCATGGGTGGTGAATATAGAGAATAGACTCGGCTACAAAGAAGCATGTAAATGATCGGTTTAGGGTGGAGCCCCTTGTAAATAAACACATTGTACTGAGCTCTATTATGATGTTTAGCTTCTCCACCTGACAGTGTACAGTATTCACACGACGGTATATGGTGGAGGCAAATGAGGACAAGCAGGAACAGAAAAGCTGGAGCCTGACTGATTTTGTTTGCACAAACCTCCACCATAAGAGGGTTAAAATTAATATGTACTCACTCCGATGTGACAAGTTTTTGAAATTATACACTAATATATTACTCTGTATGCAGTAAAGCCTCCTACATTAATAAAAAAAAATCAAGGCAGGATTTGACATACAGTACAGTTTATCAAGGGAGAGCACCTGTTATTGCTTTAAGCTGTCCCTGTCTGTCCAATATTTGGTGGTATCACATCACCTAGTGTTAGATCATTTAGATTTATTGCAGCCAAAAGGTTCTGTCAGATATGAAGGAAGAAAACCTCAGCAAACCAAAAATATACACATGAAATCTGATTTTACACAAGCAGATTTTTTTTTTCCACCCTAAAAGACAAAACATATGTTCCAATGCCTTTTGGCAACCAAATACCATGTCTGAGCCTTAAATGAACAAATCAATGAAATAAGGACAATTTATTACAATTGTCAACTCTTCTATAGGCTACACATAGTGACTCTTAAGTTCAATCTATGCAGGACAGACCACTCAGAGCAATTTGCGAGAAAAATACATCAGTTATAGTGGAAACATAGAACAATGTGCAGTATTTGGCGCAACTCTATCAGCGAAGTGTGTTTGAGCACATCCGAGTGACTTAAACTGATCTGATGATAAATGTGTGACTGCAGCAGTAAGCATCAAAGTTCTTTGACAAGTTTGGATATAATGGGCTCTCAATCATTTTAGCTCAGGTTTCCATATTATTGCTGATATAAACAGCAAAAAAGACCACCATCACTTTTTTATTCTGCTAGAAACAACCCTGAAGAACCACTGAAAATGTGCCTTCATGCCATAATTAACTGGAGAGCAAACGCCCTCTAGTGTCCACAACAAAGTGGTTACAATTTAATAATAATTTCACTGAACATGATATAAAAAGAGAATTTAAAAAAAGCAATCTCATCTCAAAGTGCCATACAGTTAGACTACATGAATCTCTTCCCCCCAAGAAAGAAATTAGACTACAGACATAAATCAGTGGGATATGATGCAATCCATTGACAACTTTAAAAGGGAGCTAAGCCCTCAAAGGTGTCTGTGCGTTTTTGACTGTAGCACACTAAATGAACAGATTGAAAAGACAGTACAACAGTCATCAGAAGTCTTCTGAAGAACAGAATATGCAGAATGAAGCGCAAACAATTGATTTTATAGATATTAGCAACTTCATACAACAGGAGGACCGCGGCTGTGAGGGAGCGGGAAACAGCCCAAGATTAAAAGTGAATACAATCATGCACACAGAGACACACAGATGTTCATGCAAGAGACAGGAAGACAATTCCACACATACACAGACACACACACACACACCCATCAATCAACATACTTTTCTCTCTCTCTCACACACACACACAGTCAGGAAACTAATGCTGTCTACAGGCCACAGCAGCTGATGGTCACCATCAGACTATTTCACCAGCCCATTGTTCCTTTAAAACAATGATCCTCAAAATGATGGTTGGTCGCCAGGTAAATAAGCTGGAAAAGCAGATGAAAGTACCAGCTACAATAATCTACACTGTCACGTTTGTTAGCTAGTGTTGCAGTAATTTCCCACCCATACATCCACATACTTACACAAAGTGCAGGGATATTATAGGAAAGCTAGTTATAAAGCTCATTATCTCCAAAGACATCTTTCTTGATAAAACTCGCAGCATTAAGAGTTCACAAATACTACATAGCATGTCTTGTAAAATGGTGTTTGTTCCCTTTCTGCTGTTTGTCAGTTTAATATCAGACCAAAAAAAGCTGCCAACTGTAAGTTAAGTCCTATTTTTTGATTTTTTTCAAAAATTACATTCAAAGTAAGAGACTTGGCCAACAACTGCAGTGTCACTAGAGTGATCAGCCATGTGATCACAGTCATTCTGATCACTTTGTATCAACAATCACCTTGGATATGCAGAGTTCACATTTCCTTTTTCTGAGGTGAATGAGGCTCATCGTTATATCTCTCAGCCTCTTTAGTGCATAGGTCTCACTTGTGGTTGGAGGAGCTGCCTCCTCTTATTGTCCGACTGGAGTTGAGTCTTTGTTCTTTAGAGCCATTGGTTCATCAGCTTGACCCAAAATGGTTGTGATAAATCATAGGAAAACAGTCACATCTGATACAACATATCAGATTAGTCAGCAAACATTCTACAGTATGTAGGAGGCTGGACCAGTGTGGACCTCAGTTAGGACATTTTTAAAGTTGCCTGTGAGATGAGTCTGGCATTACACCATAAAGGTAAGATTGATTTGACTGTCAAACACCTTTTCAAATATCTTATATAAATGAGTATAGTCTGTTTCTTGGAAAAGCATTTGCACCTACATCCTTAAAATATTTCTTGAAGCATCTAAACCAACATCTTTTCATCCAAACTAGATTTAATCTGTTTTAAGACGCAGATTATGCACAGCAAATGCCATCTTTTATAACCCAGTTTGGCACAGTAAGCCTCAGTGGAATAAATGCCTTCAAATCACGACACCGACAGATGAATCTGGGGACTGTTACTGTGCTCACACAGTAAACGGATGCAGGAGTCAGTAGCTATGTTTACATGGACACAATTAATCAGAATAAAAGCCTGATGAGAATAAACATGTCATATAAACATGTCAATCCAAAAACTGTGACCTGATACAGCCCATTTGGAAACAAATTTCATTCTGATTGAGATTGCTGGTACATGCCAATCGCCATTCAGATCAGAATTCATATAAACAGTTGCTCCGATCATTAATTCCTAGTCCTAGTTCCTAGTGGTGTCTGATTCACGTAAACCTGACGTGTTTTTCGTTTAGGGACAAAAGTCACAGATGTGGAAGAGGAGGAAAATGAGACAGATAGTGTACAGCGAGGGGACAAGCAGAGAGCTATGTGCAGCATTTTTCTTCAGAAGCAGATGAAGCCTCTTCTTCTGCTACTACTTCAGGAGAATTAGACAACACCCTCACAAGTCAAAATAGTCTGTTCCAACTGAATGCTTGATGGATGTGTGCACACACCACAAGTGGATCATTTCATTTTGCATCCATGTCAGAAGGATTATTTTCAGACTGAGGAAACACATGTACATGTAAACATAGCTACTGGAAGCCAACCAGCAACATCTCCAGTAGGAATGACTGGGTAATCTCTCGCCTTCAGTGCGACTCAGTTTCTCAGGGAGAACATTGATTTGTTTTAGTGTGGTGTGAGCAGTATTTACAAACAGTTCTTGCTTAATTGTCTACATTTGGCTTGGCCTACTTCTTTCCATAAACCATCACTGAAGGTGTACTCTGTTAAAAATCCCTTTATTTTAGACATTTTAGACCCCCTTTTAAAGCTGTGCTACTACTGCTTGTAGTTCAACTTCAGTGTGCTGCCTATACAAGATCTCCCCTGTAGTATTGTGGGAATATTACAGATGGTATGGATGTACTGTTAAGAGTGATATGGCACAGAAACACCAGTTTTTCACCTTCTGTTTCCTTTAAAGTATTTAAACTCAAACCGTTTATGGCTGCCAATGTCTTCTTTTGCTTCTTTTCATCTAACCATCTTTCAGTCCTGGCTCAGATGCTGCTCAACTCAGTTCCTCTGTCTTCCTTATCCAATCCTCTATCAGTCCCAGTGCAGCTGCAGATTTTGGGGATCCAGGAAGTCTGTTGGGATCCCCAGTGGTGTGAGTGCCCCTGCAGGTCCAGGTGGCATAGTGAGGTCCAGCCACTCCATATTATCCAGTGCCGGGTCAGACAGACCCATGTTAATTGATGAAGGAGGTGAGGAGGAATCACAGAAGGACAGGTCCGATGTGTCCATGGGTGAGTAGGGCTGCTGGTCCATCAGCTGAGCTTGAAGCTCCTCCATTAGACCCTGCGTACGCAGGTCTGAGGCTGGTGATGTGTCAGCCAGTGTCCTCTCCAGAAATGCCTCCAGCTGATTGTCTGTGGCCAGAGAGGAGAGGCTAGGCAGGCTGGGGTCAACAACAGGGCTCAGAGTGGGTGGAGGGGCCAAATGGATCTGTGGAGGCGGTCTGCAAAGGACAGTGTTGACAGGCAGGGTGGTGATACTGGCTGTGACTGGGAGAGTCTTACTGAGAGACACTGAGGGCTCCTGCTGGATGAATGGTGTAATTTCTGGGAAAGAGTAGAACAAGAGAATTGAGAAAATGAATTACTAATAACATGTTTTGAAACATAGACTTTTAAAATAAATTATGAAAGAGATATGTAACATATCTTAAGAGTAAAATCAAGTTTTTATCATGTTCACTTGAGTGTTTTAAAAGGTCTCGGGTGTAAGACTTTGTGAAATATAATTGCGAGACAGGAGACTGTAAGAAACACAGGACTCCTCTGCTCACTCCTTCCCTTGAAAAGCTCCTCAGTGAACGATGGTGGCCTTTGCATATCTGAAAGGATGTTGCCCCTTTTCGTTTGTGTAGTATGTGAAACACATGCTCTGGGTGATTTGTCTGTCTAGGCTGCTGAAGAACCAAGGCAGCTCAAGATAATGGCTTCAATAAAGTGCATATAAAAAGCTTTTTAAAGGCTAAAAAACCCCAGTGATTTTTATTTTTAAGCTATAAGTATAAATATTTTCTGCCTGACCTTTAACCTTCCTCAATACCTAACTGACGGTTCTGTACTGTCATTTTGCACAAAGTTACCTCCACTTTCTATGAGAATGTCAAATAAGTCATCCATTTGCTGGCTGGTTGTTGTAGGAACCTGAGGAGAAAGTCAAAGAGGAGAATTGAGGCTGGTACACAGAAAGTAGAGCAATTACTTACGGCTGAAATACCGCAAAAATTGACTCATTGTTTATGCTTTTTTGTATTCTATAGAGAGCAGATTACATTTGCTGTTGTATAACATGGTCTGAGTGATTTGTAAAGTCTGTGACTATTTGTGCCATGGCTGATGAGTATCTAACCTGTGAGGCATTGTTGCCTTGCAAGTTGCGGCTTTGTTTGACTGCCTCCTCATAGCGGGGAGGCTCTCGTGTCTTTGGAGGCTGAGTAATGAGAGAGGTGGGCTGGAGGATAAAGGCAGGCTGGGGAGAGGGAGACTGGAAGAAAAAGAGAGAGGTAGAAAAAATGTAGGTGGAAAACACTTACACTCTGGTATTTACTCTGCTCTGATACCTTGTTAAGGGATCCATTGGCAATGTGGTGGTTGGGTGAAGCCTGTGGAGAGACCCTGTTTGCTGGGGAACTTCTGAGGAAACACTGTGGATTTATCTCAGATCTAGTCTGGTTCTCCAAACCAGTAGTATTTTTGCACATTGTCAAAGTCTGTCAAGGCACAAGAGAAAGTCTGACATCAGTCCATAACCTATCAATTGCTCTGTATCAGCATAACATCACAGCAAAAAAAAAAATCAAATAAAGTCCAAAAGCAAATATATTTACTAGAAATGACTGACCTGTAGCAATGGACTGTGGCCTGCAATTTGTTGTCTAGAAGCTGCCTCGGTCTTAGTGCTCTGCAGCTGAGGAACTGAGGCCTGTACCAGACCTGGATTTGAGACAGTGGCCTGGAGAACAGGCTGGATGAGAAGAAAAGCAGATGCTTGAGTCTACATGACAAGTTGTACAGACTAAGCCTGTTTGCTAAAGCCTGTAAACATGACATAATAATTTTAAAATCATAAAAAATGCCGCTAATTCATAATATTCCATTTACCTGCAGGTTGACAGTGGTTCTTGGCAACTGGATCGCAGTAGCATTGCTAGGAAGTGACACAGGGAGGAGGATCTGAGTCCCAGCCTGGCCAGTAGTGGTCAGCAGAGTCTGAGGTTGCCCAGATGTGGTTAAAAGGGTCTGTGGCTGACCTAGCACCTGGGAGACTCCACCTGAGTGGCTAATGAAGAACTGCTGCAGGCTGGGGGAAGTGGGTTGAGACCTGGGCTGAGTCTGAAGTTTGGGACTTCTCTGTTGCTGCTGGAGCACCTGTGGGCTGATGCTTACTTGGGGCTGGGCTTGGGGTTGGATTTTTGTCATGAGTTGGGTTTGGGTCTGGAGCTGGACAGGCTTGCCAGCAGAAACAGTCACATCCTCCAACTTCACCACAGTTGGAAAGGAGCCCGAGAGAGTCTGGGAGCCTATGACAGAGTTTGGAATAGTAGAAGTGGTAGATGAGCAGTTTGACAAAACTGTACCCTCCAGTTTTACTATGTTTGAATTCTGGACAGGAGGAATAGTATTCAAGGCAGGCACAGAGCTGAATTTGGGAGATGCAGAGTCAGGAACGCAGCCACCTTGGCCTCTCTTCTCCACCTCCAGCTGCATCTTTAGCTCCTCCACCAACTTCTGCTCTTGCTCCAGCTTCCTCATCAACTCTTCTATCTGCCGTTCCTTCTCATGGAGCCTTCTGTCTTTTTCCTCTGGCACATGAAGAGACGAAGGAGGTGAAGACCATGGACCTGCTGTGCTGGAGCTTACTGTTTGTGCATCAGTAGGTGCCTCAGACATGCTTACATCCTGCTGTAGGGTGGAGGCATCAGTGGGGATAGGCGAGACAGGTGGTGTAGAGTTCACACTCTCTGGAACCATCGGCTTGACTGGGAGGACAATGGCAGGGGTCGTGATGGTGGTAGAGGCAGTGGTAACCTCCATGGGGATGGAGGTGGTAGTGGTAGGAGGAGGAATGGTGGTAGGAGCACAGGTGTTGGGAATTTCCTGGAAAGGCTTAAGCCTTTCTATCAGATCAGTCTTTGTCCCTGATACAGGAAGGCTTCGCAGCTTTAGCTCCAGTTTCAGCTCCGCCACCTGCAAATATAAAAATGGGATAATTTCCGCAAGAATATTACAGATTTTAAGATTTTAAAATGAATAGTTTTTAATTGTCTTAATAGAATAGTCTTTAACTAGTTAATAGTTCTCTGTTTGGTAACATATTTAACTTAATATTTAACTTAATTTAATATTTAACTTATTTCTTGCCAAATATTAGACAAATGAAATCAGAAAATAGACAAACAAATTGATAAAATTGTCATATCTGTTACAAGTCTGTGACTGGGTGCAAATAACATTTAGCTTAGCATTAAACTCAGTCATTCACACATATATTCTAAACAGGACAAAACTTAGGTTTTAACAGCTGGACAGGCTTGTAACAACCAAGGTCAACCTCTTTGATTTATAATGAGGTGACAATAAGTTTCCACAGACCTTCATCTCCTCCAGGTTGGCAGGTAAAACTCCTGGCTTGCGGTTTGACAAGGAATTGTTTGGCCGAGCTGAAGCTGGGGTAAGAGGGGGAGGTGGAGGGGCAGTGGGAAGAGAAACCACAATAGAGGTTGGCAGGCTGCTGGCAGCACTGTTCTGACCCTCTGCCACAGATCTACAGAAAGAATGAGACACAAAATTTGGAGGTCATTGCTTTTTGGAGAAAATAATTTACACCATTTTTACGAATAAGGAACAGAAATAGAGGAAGAGGAAGTGGGAAAAAAGAGGGATGTGGACAAGAGTATTGTTGCAGAGATAACTTGAAAGAGTAAAAGAGAGGAAACAGAGAGAGGAAATCTGCCACCAATATGAACAGGCAGTCCATTCCCTGCTCTGTGCCTCACTAACAAAACCAGTCAGCCAAACCATAGTGCAAAGTTCAGAGAGCTCATCCATGCAGCTGCTGAGAGGACATTTATGAAAACCTTCCTGTTAGTTACTAATATGATTAAAAGCAGAGTTGTTGTTGAAACCAGCTACTGGGACAGTGGGTTGACTGAAACAACAATATTTGGCTTGCTTGTCATGGAGAGGAGCCAGATTAAATATATTTGAGTAAAAACATAAAAAAAGAGTGGCTAAGACAATAAAAGTATATGTGAATAAAAGTTGTGTCGGATGTCCCGGAATCTGTAGTACGCACAATACAGTTGGGTTGGTGGTCTTAGGAAAATTACTGATGACTTACTGTTGTTTATTGCGCACAGAAATAAAAGAAAACCTGTCGGATATGAATTCACAAAAAGACGGAGGCCAGGAGAATAAAGCACTGTCATCTTATCGAGAAAACATTTATTAATAAGTCAGTGTTGTCATTTGACAGATTATGCTGAAAGTGATCCAAATATAATTTACCAGCTTCAATGGAGTTAAGGTATGAACACCACAATCCAATACAAGTCAAGACTATTATAGTAGTATAGTATTATATAGTATTATTAAATTCAGAGTATTGTTATATATAGTATTTGGTGTGGATAGAGGTTAATACATTTTTCCGATTTTTGAAGATGGCAGTTGTGATTTGTAGTTGTACTGTTTTATTTACGTACTTGAGTGGTGCTGGTAGAATAGTCTGGTAGTTGTAGTGCTGCTGTTGTTGGCTGAGGATCTGCAGCTGGAGGAACAACTGCTGTTGCTGCAGTAGCCGGGCATAAGAGGAATCCATTGGTGCTTCGCTGGCCTCCTGCTTCTGGTCTGGAGGAACATACTGGTGGTATTTGAGCTTTTTCACCCTGGGCCTTGGCTCTTTGCCTTTCTTACTGCGACTTTTCTCTGAGGGTGTCTTCTGCTGACTTTGCTGTGTTGGTCAGAGAAATCATTTAAAAATATGCTTTGTCAAATGGCACTGAAATGCAAATCATATAGCAATGTTATATTTAGAGGTGATATAGTTTGTTGCCCTCACTTTGACAAGGGTTGGGCCTGGCTTCGTGGGAGCAGGGGTGGAAGCTGGGCGGCTGGTCAGAATCTCATTGGCAGAAATCACTTGCACAATGTTTGTAGTTGTTTGTGTAGTGACTGGGAAGGTCTGAAAAATAACAAAAATGACAAGATAGACCAAAAAGTGTACATCTTATTACTACAGCTAAGAGCAAAATCTGGGATTACAGGGCAGGCATACACAAATTCCCTTAAAAAACCAGTACAAATTCGCTATTGAACCTGAAGCATGGTGCTGGAGAGTGATAGTGGTGCTGGGGCAGCAGAAGTTGTCTCTGGGGCTTTGCTTTCTGCTGGTGATGGTACAGAACCCTGAGATTCTTGACTGGCCGGCTGCTCCGGGGACAGGGCTTCACAGCTGTCTTCATCCAATACCTTAGGGTAATTCACCTGGCCCACTAAAAAAAAAACAAAATATTGTAAGTCTTCTCACAACAGCTTAACTGCTATAATTCATCATGTGTTGTGCTTGTTTAAACAAAGGTCTTTTCTGCCATGTCTCTTACCAATGATGGCTTGTTTCAGACTGGAATCCACTGGGATGATGTTCTTCTCCACTAGCTCCATTGGGCCGGGTCTCTGAGCAATCTTTTCATTCAGGTTGTCAGCCAGTCGGGCCCTCTTCAGCTTCATCTGTGTGGCCTGTAGTGAGGGCTCTGCTCCAGTTTCTGGAAGATGTAACACACAGCACATCACACATCATACTGAACGAGGTCAGTTTAAAATGTATTGAACGTTTTTCTGAAATTAGATATCTTCGTTGCATGGCCCTTAACATATATACAGTATAAGGAAGTTCTTCATTCTACCACGTGAAGACAACCTCTCTATTCCTGTACTATTGCTCAGGAAACACTACAATAAACACCAAGTGTGCATATTGTAAACCAGAGAATTATCCATACCCTGTAGGATGTGCATCCTGACCAGCTCTGCTCTCTCTGGACGACTACGGATTTTGTGCTTCAGGAAATTCTCAGTCTTAAAGGAAAGGTAGGAATATAGCAGTTATTTTACGCAATTGCTGCACATACATTTGGATTTAGCACTACAGTCCCAACTAAGTGCCTTACCCTGGCTCTCTCCAAGCTGCGAATCTGCCCATGGAATGCTGCTGGGCTTTTGAGAGCTGTGGGGCATAACATTTATTAAGTTAACATGTATTTTATGTAAGTTACTGATGTGAACCAAGGTCTTAGTATGTAATTAGACATCTAATCAGTCCATATAAGCTTTTCTGTGAGTGATGGAACACCTAGCATTACTAATACTCACGTGGCATAATGCCCTGGTCCACCAGCTGTTCCCGGGTTCGCCTTTGCTGAAGCTTCAACTGCAGGACTGAAAGCAAAATAAAAGAAAAAAGAAAAAAAAGGGAAGACAATTAGATCAAACTGAGGAGGTAACCGCATAACATCCTCTCACCTCTTCCCAGATGTAAGTCATATCCTGCTTTTGAATCAAAATGCTGACAAAATTGATAACATTATTATTATCTAATGTATTATCTAATCTTAGGGCAGCAGTTATTAAGTGTCCCTATCTCCACAGAGGCCATGTTTTATTTTTTGTTTACAAGTGGCCAATAAAAACCACACACAAAATACGCATCTGAGGCACTGAGACATAATGATTGTAACAATGTAAATTTACTGCACTGCAACACTGGATCCCTCCTGTATTTCTTTATCCCTCTCTGTCTTTTATTCTTTTTATTATTATTATTATTACACAGCCACAAAACCTCCCCTCTCTTATTTCTGTTTCTCCTTCTCTCACTCTTGTCAGTTTAGAAGGCTTAATTTTCTGGCTGTGAGTGAGTCTACAGCCAGTGTGGAGCCACATCTACTGAGGAACCACCAAGTAAATGATTCAACACAGCCCAGAAATGTGACAAAAAATAATAACCTAAAATAAGAAACAACATTTTTGATGCGCTTTAATGACACACAGTAAGAGGGACAACACCAAAGGAAGTAGAACAAGTAGATTTGCACAAAACTAACACCAGCTGTGAGCACAGAAACTTCTCCATTCAGAGTAAGGGACACGTCAAAGCTTACAGAGAAATACTACATTTTGCTCTGGCAGAAAACAGCTTGCATTATTAAGGTTTTATACATAAACTGATAGTATCCACATTTCCAATTATCCCCTGATCACATCACCTGTTGCTAAAACATTCAACAAACTTGGAAATAACATGCACAACAGCTACGGAGAAACAGTTAAAAAACTCTACCATGGCTGTTTGTAAACTCAAACAGAAAGTTTGATAGTTGGGTCAACAACCCTGACAGAAGTGAGCAGTTTCAGCCTCAAGTGTGAACAGAGAGAGAAAGGTATTCAGTGGGGGAAATGTTGTTCAAGGTGATTCATAAAAACTTCCCGTCTGTGGTATCCTCCTCAATAACTCCAGGAAACTCTCTTCAGCCTGACAAACAGAAGCTGACCCATGACCTCAACAGGCTGAGGAGAGTGGTCATTGAAATGACTGAGCTGTTTACCCACACAGAGGCATACACAAACACATCAGCTGACTTGGCAGGTCCACAGAGGAAAAACAGGCTTAAATATAAATTCAGTCAATAAGTGACAGAGGGGAAAAAAGGGGGGGGGGGGATTGAAAACCTGTTCAAAAACCCAAGATGCAAACCAATAACTGATAAAATACAACAAAAATCACTAAATAGTATTTACTACAGGGGTATCCCAACAAAATCCACTCCTCTTTCTAAATTCAATATCAAACTGGAGGCAAAAGAGGTTCACCTCAGCTTATCAATAGAATCTAAAAGTAAAAAATCTATCAGCTTCTCAAGCTCCTTGATCAAAGTGGTAAATGGTTTGTACTTATATAGCATTTTTCTACTCTTGATGACCACTCAAAGCTCCATTACATTACAGTTCACTACAGTTGCCATTCACCCATTCAGTCACACTTACCCTCACACAGCACATCTATGTACATCACATTTTTCTACCACTCATCTTTCATACCCATTCACACTCTGCCAGCACAGCTGTCAGGAGCAATGTGGGGTTAACAGTCTTGCCCAAGGACATATCAACACGTAGACTAGTGGAACTGGGACTATAGTCAAGACAGAGACATTTAGAGGCACAGTGTTATATTTGAACAGTAAAGCTGTGTGTACTGTATCTGTCAAATTAAACTCTTCTTTAAAAGTTTCCTGCTAAACATTCAACATAACTGTTTTCAGCACTGTTCCTTTTTATTCATAACAAAAATACTTGTAATAATGATGTTAATCATCAACAATTAAGAGTTTGCCATTGTGCTCACAATGGAGGGGGAGCGACCAAAGTTAAGAGGGCGAGCGGGTACTACTACTGTTGACATTCCACAGACATTTTCCATCATCAAGGCATTAACATGCTCTCCTGCAGGCAGCAGCACATAGAGCACACAGATAGTTGGGAATAGCTCTACTATGATCACCCTGCAAGTGTTGACTGTAACTGAAAAATGAAAAATTTTCTGTGCATGGTAATCAGTATCACAGCAAGTAAACCAGACTGATCTCCATACGCATCTAAGCCATGATTAGGAACTGGCAAACGCAAGCGTGAATCTAACCCATTCCTTAAATCTGGAAATCGCATACCCATCCATCAGTGCCTGACTCAGTCACATGTGGACGCCAAAACAGCATCGAGAGGGTGATGAGAAGCACACAAGCTGGCAAACATAAGGTGGATAATTTGGTTGGTTCAGGAAGTATATGCGTGTGTATGTGCTTTTATAAAAAGTGTGATGGCCATCTATGTATAACTGAGCATTTTACATTACACTGGGCTGCCATAAACAGTATGTCACCACAGTGGAAAAACTGCACCAAAGCCAAGGATTCTGATATTATTCCATGTATTAAATGTTAGGTTTTGTGTGTTTGACTTATATAAAGTTGAATTTCAGTGACTGATTTTACAGTTCATTATTGTAAAAGTTGAGAGCCGTTGTAAATTTTTTGTGTTCTTCCACAGGATTCATGTGGCACACAACAAAAGGATTTTAGTATTTGGCTTGATTTTGTGTCACTAGCAACTGGAAAAAAGGGCAAAAAATAATCATTTTGGTAGGGTAGGCTTTGAATGACAAAATGAGGATAATAATGTTGACTCACTGTCTTTTTTTTCCACTAATCACAGGACAGTGGCTGTGAGTGTTAATCAGTTGCTGATTCATTTATGACGTATGAGTAATAAAAGATAAACACATCTTTAGTACTGAAACATGCTGTGATATTAGAATATTAGAGATTTACTGATGTCACTCTTACAGAATGTGCAAAAACATTTATTGATCCATTATATTTTTTTATCATTAATAGTTCCATTAATGAATGGTGTCTTCAAAATGAACTTTGATCTCCTCAAAATGTATTTATAATGAACTGAATCAGATTTCATTAGGTTATTAAAAAACACAAGTAAATATAAGTAAAACCAAAATATTTTCTATTTCTGATTATTCTATTCTATTATTATCAATACTACTTTTTTTTAATTATGTTAAGAATAAATGTTCAGGGTGAAAATTGGCTGAGAGAAATATAATATAATTGCTTAAATTGGCTTTCAATAAAGCAGAAAAATCTCAAATAAACTTTTCTTTTTTCCTATGTTTAATCAGTTAGTATAGTCGACTCCCCCTGAGAAGTGGTATCTTTTCTATAATTCCGAAGACATTAAAACCTAATTTTTTTTTTGCTGCTCAGATCTATGTTTTATTTGTCTTTCTACGAATTAACAGCCACATGACCATACCATTTTTGCGTTCACTGAGTGAAGGCAGGCTCTGTGTAGGCTGCAGCGACAGCTCCTCCATCTCATGGGTCACCGCCTCACTCTGGGGACTGGGCACCAGCAGACTCAACACCCCACAATCTCCCTCTGCACCAAGCTGACAGTGGTAAGCCTGGGGCTCCATCCTGCCTCAGGAGAGGATTGGGGCGGGTTTCACACAAGCAACAAGGGTATAGGTGACCGTCCCCTTACGTTACGCCTTGCTGCTACCTGCGTGGACACAAGACAACGAAAGACAGAATAAGAAGTTAGCAGGAAAATAAATGACTGCTCTTTTGCTCTCACTGCACAACTTACATAGAAGGAACACTTCATACTCAGGGACATTTTGTGGGCTCCTCATGAACAGTAATCCTGAATAATCATCATCATCCTGTTGGTATGACTACTTCACCCAACTGCTGAAATGCAAAGAGTGGCATTTAATTTCAGCCATCTGGAATAGCTCAGTCGCAGCCCAAATTAGTCATTAAACGAGCTGGGTTGGCCATTACACCAAATAATCACTTCAAACCACTGCTCATGAGAAACAACTCCAGTCTGCACATGAATGTTCTCTCTGTTCAGACAAACTTCATAATCTGGAATATGACGTTGCTGTGGCAATTTCAAACGGAGGGTCAGGAAACATTTTGGGGAGCAAAACAAACAGTTTAGTATCCAGGGCTTCCCAGCAGTCTCTTAACCAGCAGATGACGGACTGCTCAGTCTGAACATGTATGCTATTTATCGCTCTCCAACAGCACCCACACAATCCATTCCAAGGCATGAGCGCACTTTATTAACCATCCTGATGTGTTGTGTTTGGCTGAGAACCAGTGTTCCTATGGCTTTTTTTATTTCTCTCTGCAGACCCTTACTGTGCCTGAGGTATTAGATGGTGGACTCCTGAAAAAACACATGACAACACGGGTGTCATGCAATGTATCTTAAAACAACAAATCATTAACACCATACTTCATCACCTCTTACTTTTCTTTTTTTATCCCTAAAGTGCCTGTACACTTCAAGGAATCATGCAGTAGGTTGTGACTAAGAATAGAATGAATATAGTAACATAACTGTCATAGCGTCTGAAGTAGCCTCTTAAGACCTCAAAAATTCAAAACTTTAGTTTGCATTGTTTTTATATTTGTTTATAAATGTGTGTGTGTATATATATACTGTATATATATATAAAAAAAATCCCAAAAGATAATTGTTTTTACATTTTTGCACCAACTACCACCCCTCAAGTAATAAAAATTGGGAGGAGAATGAAAATAAAAATTAAACGAGCTTGAATTCAAACTGCAAGCACCATTTCTTAAATATAGAGATTTAGCATTTCTGAAAATTGTTTAATCTGATTTTACTCCTTTTTTTATATTTAAAGTAATTTAAAATAAATTTTTTAAAAAAATGCAGGATTTTTGTCACAACGTCTGATACCTCTGTCATTAGGATTTTCCAGTGCTCCTTTGAAATAACTTGATATTATTTAAGACATTTACTAGTAATCTAAACTGGTACATGCTAAATCTGACCATTGCTTCAGAATTCCCACACTCCAGAGACAGAAGCCAAAATTGGCTTCTGTCCCACACACTTGCTGCCTCTTAATAATGATTAAGTAACCCTACGACACCACACAACAGACAGTTCAACTTCAGTGGTCCAGTAACATCATCTTTAATAATTTAACTGTCCTATGGTCTGCCACATGTAAGTCTTTCCTATAGATTGCAATCAAACAGTGCATCCTGTAATATGAAGCTTTTACTTTGGATTCTCTGGGCCATGTCCAAGCTGTTTGAAGAGACTCTGCTAACAATGACCCTGATTGAGGGTTATTGTTCTCCATCATGTTAGCTTTCAGTGGGAGAAGACGGTTTTGGGCATTGGAGTATGAAATCAGCCAGGGTGGCTGAGAGAAAATAGCACCCCATCTCCTGGTTTAATATACGCTCTTTAATGCTGAACTAAATTCCTTTTCATTGCAGACATTTTTATGGTTCACATTTCGGGTGGGATCAAAGAGGAGAGAAAGTCACTTACATTGTTTTATCAGAATACAGGCACATTGTTGGGTAATTTTAGTTTGACAAAGAGGTCCACATTGACATGCACAAATACACAGGAAGTGATCATGGAAAAAAGAAACGCATATTTCCGAAACCTCCTAAACCGCCATATTTGTGTGCTTGTACGTGCAAGTGTGACTGGCTACCACAACCACAAGAAGGCTGTGGTTGTCGTTCTGTCAATGAGTTCACTCCTACCGTTTGTAACAGAGGACAGCAAGGGACGGAGGAGAGAGAGCTGTCTGGGTTAGTTGCTGTGCAGAGTCACACTAAGCCATGGAGTCAAATCTGGAGGAAAAAAGAAAGGAGCAACCATGAATATCACATCGAAATTAATCATGCTCTAATCAAGGAGACATGCATTTCCTTTTAGTTGACATTTGTAAAGCAGGGCAGTATTACTTTGGTGTCTTTGCCATAAAATACATTATAGCCCACTGATAGAGCTATGATGTCTTAACATTTGTCTCACATTTTTGTCTGTGCACTCTCTTCCCACATCCCAAACAAATAACCAGAGCTGGTGGGTCTATAAAATATTTTCTTGCTATATCACAGCAAAAACATCACAGAATCCCAACTTATCAAATAAAAATGAATTATACAATGTAGCCTTACATGATTAATGCCCGTCAAAATACAAAATGAGATCACACACACACCGTCAGTAGCATCTAAACTGCCGTTTGAAGATTAATAGAGACAAAAAAAATGAATATATAAGGGCCACATAAAGACGTGAATGAAGCAAGCACACACTCAAAGCTGAACCAGGGTCTGAACATTCATGTTCACAGGTTGCTAGGAAAACCAGCAGTGGTCTCTATGACAAAAGAAGTGGGTCCTTCATGTACAGAAACAGCACTAATACTGAATAAAGAGCTGTAATCATGTGGTATCCACTTCACAGTCTGAGGGGAATGACAGATTTTACTCTTGCAGTGAACGCCTCATACTATATGATAATGTCTGTTTTTGTGTTGGTTCCTTCCTTGATACAGCATTATTACATTTCTGAAAAGCAGTGCATTTTTTATATTTTAAGTTTGAGAGTTCAATAAAAATTGGGTCATTTAAACATTTTCATGTTTTATAAGAGTATTGCTATTTCATATGCAATGCTATTTTGCCAGTAAGACAGTTGGAGGATGAATGCTGAGTATTTTCTGAGTCCTTAAAAGACGTTTGACATCATTCTGTAGTTCCTATAGTAGAAACAAAAAAGGCCAGGCATTTTCTGATGCACAATTCTTGCATAATGTAGGAAATAAACTAACCTAAAAACAGAAATGGAAGGGAAAATAAAACAAAAAACTGTAACCCCAACTGTACTACAGACCTGGTGGTGATTGAATTTTGGTTGTCAAGACTGACTACATCTATATAACTATGTTTATTTTTAACAATGGCATTTTTGAAGAAAAATGACAAGCGTTAAACCTCAATTTCATAAGTGTGTGAAATGTTTCATAAGTCATAATCTATGTTGATACTAGAAGGCCAAAAAACATATCATGTGAGCATTCACATACACTAGGCATGGAATGAAATTGACTCTTCTCTGCAGTTGTTTGCTTAGTTTTAGAGAGCATAATTGTGTAAAAACAATGATGAAAATCTGAAAAAGGATTTCTTTTATCAGACTGACGACCAAAACTGCAACTAAAAGAGTGTTTTAACAGAGCTTTTCCTACACAGCTGATGGCTGAGTCATGAATGATCAGAACCAATTTTTTACAGTGACCTGTTAAAACAACCATAAAGTTTTTACTGTCCTCAGGCTGGCGGAATTTGGCATGAACTTGGAAGATACCACTATCACAGTCACACAGAGACACAAGTGGATACAATACCCTGCTTTCAAGTACTCTGCACATGCGGTGCTAACTGCACTGAATCTTCAACAGTCAGTTCCCAGTCCCTGCATTCTGATGAGAGCAGGTCATAGGTCAAATGTGATATTAACAGGCCTGGCTGTGGAGACTTTCAGAGATAAAGTGCCCACAAGTAAGAATGCATGCAACATCAAGTATGTCTGGTTTCAGTAGTGCAACTACACTTTTTCTTCCGGCACACTGGTGGACCTTAGATTTCATATGTCTACACTTTGACCTTTTGTCTCTCTTAATGTCTGTCTGTGAAGTCAGTGTTCTTTTTACACACTTGCCTGAATTCACACTCAAGGAAGGATGATATTGTGGTCAAAACCAACGAAAGACAGAATGGATGGGTCTTCACCTCCAACTGGCTCTAACCCAGACATTACTGTTCAATGCTCCCTGTATGTGTGCAGCAGTCATTAGAACAGCAACCAAGATGCACTTTAAGGTAATTCAAGATGAAAAAAATAGGCTTATAGCAGTGGTGTTGTCCATGATTTATGTATAACCACCTAAAAATGCACATTGATACGAAAGAACACCATTTCTTGACCCAATGATTGGCTGTGTAAGTCATTAATTAAACCATTAATTCTGTAATAATGTAAGAGAAGCTAAACTAATGTGCCTTGCATATACATACCATCTCTGTACACACAAAGTCTGAGAATCACTCAGTGTCAAACAACAGTTTGAGTCTGCAGTTTTCTGCGCCTTAAATAGACCATGTCTTGTCCAAGAAAAACAAGTCTGCTTTTATCCAAAGATAACACAGGAATGATGTCATTGGTGTGACTAGAGTCGCTGTTCTGCTCTGTTCCCACAGACACATATGTGATGTGAAGCCATTTCCTTCCTGAGTGGCTGAAAAGAACAAAAAGGCTTGACAAATAACATAAAATAACAATAATAATAATAATATGCAGCCAAAACTAAGACAGCCATACCTTGGATAAGATGGACAATGTTTCTTTTGTTTTATGTTATTGAAATGAAAATAAAGTATATTTTTCTCCATAGGATTCTAACTCTTACTGCTATGTTAGCAACAGTAAACCCAAAACATAAAAACAAAACCAAATTTTAAGTATTTTATAATGTAACACAAGACAGGTCTGTGTTACCAATAATATCATGATACAATGATTCTGTGATAATCAATATATTGAAAGACAATCATATCATGATATCTGTCTAACTGAAGAAAAAAAGGATGAGCTTTTTTGCACAAAAAGTGCAGGATTTCTATATTTATTCACAAAGTGTATAAAGTCTATGTATTGAACATGGATGGGGCAACTCTTAACGTAAGTTTCTCCACCAATATCCTGCTATTAAGTCCCTCTTCAGCCAGATAATTTCTTCCTGAGTTTCTCTCATTCATTTGAGCAGCTCCACTGGGAGAAGACATCAAGTACTGATGCCCAGCGAGTGAAACCACCCTATTATTTTATGTTTCCTTAATATTGTGCAGCCCTGCTTTGTACGAGCCATATTTGCCTAAATAACTATACGAGTCCATGAATAGAATATCCTAACACCAGCCCTCAGCTATGGTCAAGGACCAGCCAATATGAAATTCCTGCATGTTTTGACAATTTTATTGTAATTGCCACAGAGAGAGACATGGAAACATTGGTATAAAGACATCTGAGGAGGGAGTCTTGCCGCAGATTAATACTGCACTGGGAGGTTAAAGGCACATGGATAATTACTTTGCCATCCAACCATATGAACAGTGTATAAGTAGCAGCTAATATTTCACACACTTCAATGACTGACTGACTGGATAGGACTAAAATGCCCACATCCTGCCTGTCTGAATAATTCACACAAACCAAAACCTGACAAAATTTGCTGCAGCATCAGCAGCACCCGATTCAGAATTCACAAAGGACCCGGACTCCACAATAAAAGAGCTGTGATACACAAATATCAAACAAAAATTCAAACTTAAAAACTAGAAGGATTAAATAAGAAAGTGTGTAAATTGTCACTGAGTGACATGGCAGTCACCTCCCCTTCTGTAAATGTTACCGCAGGGGAGGAGGCCGGGTGTGAGAGGGACAAGATCACGTAGGCTTGTTACTTGAAAACTGACAGGTGAGTGAGTTTCAGACAGCGACAGTCAGTTAAAAGAAAAATGGGTGCGTCCATAGACACATTTTTTGTGACTGGTGTAGACTTTTCGATACAAGATTGTTTCAAATACATGCTGTAAAAGCTCTGGTGTTAAGTCAAACCAAGCCCTCGTTTGTTCTGCCCCTTTCGGTACACCATGAAATGCTCCCCAACAACAGCCGCCTCACAATTTTCGCTAGTTAGCTCGGTTTAGCTAACACGGGCTAAAAACAAGACAGCGCCACATCGAGTGTCTCGTCTTACCGAAGTGGGAAGACATTAAGTCCGAAAACGTCCGAGCTCTGCTTCACATATCCATTGGAGTCAGTGGAACCGGCTGCTGTGTTTTGCTGTTTTTTCTCCCTCAAGCTGAGAGATTGAAGTTTATTTCACGGAGTAAAATGGCTGCGACTGGGTCTCGGTTCGGATGCAGACTGACGTAATGACGCATGCGGACAGGAAGCGTTAGGGGGCGTGGTAGAGGGCAGGGATCATGATGACCAGCAATCATTTGTTCAATATTCATGGCGCTCATTGTAAATAATAAGTAAAGTTAAATCCCAGAATTACTTGTTAAGTAAATTCTAATGTCGTTGTTTCTTTTCTAGTTTTCAGTTAAAGTTATTAACTTGATTTCATCACAGAAATTAAAAGGATACCTATGCAGACAACATAAAGTCTAATTACTCTTTTGTTTCATTTACTGCAAATATTATCTTGTAAAACCAACAGCAAGCTCCAATATGCAGGATGCACAACAGTACAATGACAATAAAATCATAAAAAATGGAAGTGATTACACTATGTGGAGATCTGGGGAAAGCTGCCATATAAGCTATATATAAAATAAATATGTAATTCTGTACATATTTATTTTATATTTACAGAATTACATTTTACTCTGATATGTACTTTTACATCTGAAGTCATAAAAACTGCTTGTCATGACATTTAAATATGTTATTAATTTACTTTAATAAAGACACATTTGCTGAGATTCCAAAATACAATACAAAAACCTATATAAAATCAGTTCACTCAACACATTACAATAAAATGCAGTTGGACTTGGACCAAGACACTGTACACAGACAATTCCCTCTGTTTAGTTTTACACAAGACACTTTCATCCAGCTTCAACAAAATGTGATAAGAATATGCATACAGATAAGGCAAAATTCATGCTTTTATTCTCATGATGTGTGTTTGGCCTTTTGCACAGGAACATCTGCAAAATTATGCAGAAACTCATGTAGTAACTTAGCATTGTGAGCATTTCCAAGTATTTCTGCTAGCTTGTCCTGGCTCAGTTTGGTTAAATCCGCCAGACTGTCTGCATTTTTTATTAAGGACCTGTAGTTTTTTGTGCTAACCCCAGGCATTTTTAACAGAAAGTCATATGGTCCAGGGTTGTAGAGGCCTGCTGATTCAGCCACGATGTCCGACTCAGCTGTGACTGCCTGAGCTGCTGCAGCATTGGGTTCGAGGCGGCCTTGCTTCAGCTCTACAAAAAGGTCTGCTGTAACATGTGGGGAGGGGCACCAGAGTATCCGTAGTCGAGGAAAATGCAATGTGAGAAGAGTGAGTTTTGAAGAAATGTCATTCGATGATATCTCATGACGGAAATCTGATCGAGCCGTTAAGGAAAATGGTTTAGCTGGGTCAAACTCAATTAGTAGCACTGGTTTCTTATAGTAGCGGGTCATGGAGAGACACTGTGTGTAGAGTCGGCCACTCTGTAAAGAGCCGATCAGATCACTGACGCTCTTGCGCTCCACACATATGTCTGGGGTAAGGATGTAATCACCTACTTCTAAGGTGATTGGTTCAATATCCAGTCCACGGCGATGCAGCATGGAGGGAAGCTCACTGCGGAACTCACGCATGTCCACAATGACTCGCGAAGGCTCTTTTTGCTGCTCCTGGCCTCCTGGTGATTGTCAAAAAATGGAAATACAAAAAAAAAATAATTGTAAACTTTTTTAACAAACAAAGTTTTAAAGAAGTTTAAATAGACTTGCCTGCTTTACGGGTGTTGGTAGTTGCATTGGCAGGCTCTAAATTTCTAGCAAGATCGAGGTTGGTGTCCTCTCGCCCCTCCCTCTCCTCTGGTATTACCATAGTAGCTTTTTCCCTGCAGTTTTAGATAAACAAACACTAATTATAAGCAGAAACTTAAAAGAGAAACACTTCTTCACACATTGAATCCGATACTGATCCAATTACTTTCGGAGAACTGGATAACTTAATAACAATCTACATAGAGAAACACAAATCAACAAATACTCCAAAATTTGCTTATAAAAAAACATTTCTGACCTGATGAGGTGTTCAAAGGCTTTCTTTTCCATAGAAAGTGCTGTCAAGTACTTTTGCTCTTCTGTCGAGCCCCCATATATGAGGAAATAAACTCTGAGTGCCTTTCCAGGCCGACTGGCTTTGTAGATCTCCAGTTGTCGGACAAAACTCACTTCAGTGTCGTACAGCACCACAAAACTGGGTTCAACCTCATGCAGCACCCGTGTCAAGCTGTGAGGGTCAGTGCAGCCTTTCAGTGGGTGGATGACAGTCAGAGGCTCCTTCAGGACACCATAGTAAGCATCAGAAGACAAATTCAACTTCATCTGTTCTTCCTCGCTTTCATCCTCCTCCATCATTCCGTCTTCATCCCCACTGCTGCCCAACAATGCAACTTCCTCAGTCTCCTCCTTCCCTACCATCTGGGTCAGGGTCAGGGATGGTCTGCTTTTACTCTTTGTTGATTTTGTGTTTTTCTTAGGTGCAGGCTCCTTCCCCTTGAGTCCTTTTTTGGGCCAACCTTTTGCTTTTCTGTGTGACTCAACCTCCAAGGCAGCAGCAGCAGCAGAGTCTCGTTTACCAATTGTGCGAGCATATAATCTGTTCAGCAGCCAATCAGAGCCGTGTCTGATGTACTGCTGTAGCTGGGCACAAGTTCGGTCATCACTGGCACAGATCAGCACAGCACCTGGGATAAAACACAAAGGATATATTTCCATCAATTCAACCACATTGTGCGCCTAAATTATGCTAACATATCCATATTTTCTAGCTATTAAAATAATGTCAAAAGAAATTTCAAATTTGAAAATGTATACTAAACAGTGAGAGGGATATTCTACATTGTATATATTTGTATATATATATATATATATATATATATATATATATATATATGTGTATATTTCTAAGCAAATATTTGGATTACATTATTCTAAAGGTACAACAAAACATACCCATATACATTGTAAGTTCGTAAATTGAAATGCATTGTTGACATAATGGACAGTCCTCATGCTCCAATAACAGCAAGCGCTAACCTGGCTCAGGTTCTGAGCTCTTGTTTTCCCTCTCAATCTCCTCCAGCACCGCAGTCAGAGCCTCCCATTTTGGGCTTTTCTCCAGCACCAGGTCTCGTTTCACCTCTAAAAAACACAATCAACCATAATCTTAAGAGTACATATATAAAAGATATCCTCTTTACCACCCCAACTCAGAAACATCGACTCATACTCCCATTTCAAATCACAACTCAAAACATATCTCTTTAAAATTGCTTTTTCCACCTGATGCCCATTGCTTTGCCTCTTTCTGTTGTTTCTATTCTTTATTTTATTGTTGTTGCTTTTAAAAATTATTCATCCTTGTACGTGTCCTTGTGTTCTGAGAAAGGCGCCTCTAAATAAAGTGTATTATTATTATTATTTTTTATTATATCCACTCTAAAGATCGCTGCTGTCAGGGATGTGTTCAAATGTCTGTCACCTGAGGCAGAAGATGACTTTTGTTTCTCAGTCTCTGATCCCACTTTGAGTTTCTTCTTGCTCTCACTGATGCGATATACTCGACTTCTGGCATTCACAAACATGGAGGTGCTGGAGTCGAGGAACAGCCACCCTAATACAACAATAATGACATGCAATCAATACAGATATCATTCTGGGCAAAACAATATTATATTTTATGTAAAAAAGAGTAAATTACAGTGTATCTATGGAGGTTTACCTGAATTGGAGCCAAAGCTCTTTTGGCTGGAGCGCAGAGACTCAAGGAGATTGAGGAAGGTGACACAGTCATACTGGGTGAGATAAAGCAGGAGAACCCTGAGTACCTTCAAGTCCTGAACCAGAGCCTTGGTCTTGGCTCCAAGCTGATGCCACAGTGGGTCCAGATAGTGACGAATGGTCTAAGTAGAGTAAGATGAGGTTCAAATGTATTATCAAAAAATAAAGAAGGTAAATCATCTGATGATGAATAACAGCAAATACACTTTAATCAAATACATATAGGTGATCTGAGTCTTAGTTCGATGCAAATTTTAAGTTAAAGTCAGTAACACAATAGCAGACCTTTTCAAAAGCCTTTCCTAGTGTGTTTTCCAGTGAGAGGTCCTCAACTTCCAGAGACGGGTTGTAGCGTTTCAACTCCTTCAGACAGGCACCCATAATGTCCAGGATGGAGCTCTGGATGGCCCTCATAGCTGGTGTCAGTGACACATGAAGTTCCACCACCTCAGGTTTATGCCTGTCCAGTGCAGTGTTCACAGATGCTTGGAACCTGTCAAATGAAGCAGGTGAAGAAGTATAAATTAAGTACTTCCTTTACCTGCTATGATGTGTAGAAAGTATTTCCTGCCATACCTGGGCCATAGGTAGAGCTTCTTGACAAAGAGGTTCCTCATTACACGCTCCACCTGACAGAAACCTGAGGAGAGGGCTGTGGCTTTATCAGTGAAGGCCTTAATGAAACCAGTCTTGTTCTTTTGTCTAAACAGGCGTAGGATGAAAGCCTCCTGGCAAGACTCTATGATTTTATGGGCTCGATACACCAAAATGCCTGAGCAATTAGTGAGGGAAAAATAGGAAAAAATTAACACTTGTGAAATACACTGCAGTGCAATAGCAACAAATTAATATATCTCAGATAAAGTGATAAATGTATCACATGGAAAAATATGCAATAAAGACAACAATTACTCTTATTTTAATCAAAATCAGGTAGCCTAAGTTCTGACCTGATATAAGATGAGCAGGAATGCGGTCAGTGAGGAAGTCCACCACCAGGATTCTGCTGGTAACAAACAGCACTCCTCCCTCTGTGTAAACATTATAACGCTCTGTGCTCTGGACATCACTGGTCACTGTCCTGGGCAGGTGGGTCACACCCTCCATACGCAACTGCTCTGTGAAAAACTCCTGAGAAGGGAAGACATGTAAAGGAGTATATATTTAAAAAAATTACACAAAGTAAAATTTCATATTGGTTGAAGGAAAAGGAGATATGTGTAAAAATTTGAATTTCAAAACATCACTCAAGACCTCTATTATATGTAACTTTGCCTTGTTAGATGTGTATTTTGTTTTTTGATTAGTATTCATATAAAATATTTCCTTATATTCTACTTCATACATGTGATCCCAATTAGTGGTCCCCACAGAGGATTTTTCACCTTTCATATCCACATCGTTTGGCATGGATCTGGAACAACATGCACCTTTCTGAAACAATGCTCTACATTTATCCAGGCTTGGGATCAGCACCAAAAGTACATTTATGCATCCCTTGTGACTGAATTGTTCATGTGAAGTACACTGACAAGCCACTTTATTAGGAGCACCTGTTTATTGTTTATTGTTTATTAACACAATAAATGGTCAAGATGAAGTCCAAAATGAGAATCAGAAGAATTTAAGGGACTTTTTAGTGGTATGGTTGTAAGTGCAGGGTAGAGTATGTAAGAAACTGCTGATCTACTAGGATTTTCACACACTCTAGCGGGTTACAAAAATTGCCCAAGAAAGGAAACTATGCAGTCAGCAGCACTTATCTGGGCAAAAATGGATTGTTGATGCCAGAGGTCAGAGGATAATGATCTGTTTTGTAATGACAGAAAGACAACAGTAACTTAAATAACCACTCGTTACAACCAAGGTAAGCAGAAGATAATCTCAGAACACACAAGTTATGAAAAAGACCATCTGTGAAATGCCAAAATTTGAAGGAGATGGACTGCAGTAGCAGAAAACCACACCTGGTACTACTCTTGACACTTTAATAGGCATCCAGTCCACCTGGTAAAGTGGCTAGTGGGTGTATTAAATACAATTATTTAATAGAAGAACTGAAATATGATTTTAAAAATGAAAAAAACGATTTGAAGTTAGCCCTGTTAACACTGGTTTAGATCACATGGTACAGAATCCGTTGAACACAATGCACACTGCCAAAAAGGTGTCCAACAAAGACCTGAATCTGACTAGTTCAGCTAACCAACCTGTTCGGCTGTGGTTGTGTTGAGCAGAAGCACCAGGCTGTCCCGCTCGGAGTATACCCGCATGAAGTGCAGCAGTATGCGGTCTATCCCAAGCCCTTCTGCCGCCACCAGCAGCCCGTCACAGCCGAATAGACTCAGGAACATCTCCGTCTCGTACTCCAGGAGCGGCCCCGCCATGCTAGACACACCAGTGCGATGCTCTTCGCACCGAATTCAACAAGTTTCCTATCACTGTCGGTGATAAAAGACGATATTAAGCACAAGGAGACGACCACAAACCAGAGTCTCACTACCTTTCAATGTTTTGAAACTGCACATCCGGTCACGTGTTTGCTAAAAACAAATGGGGACATGTGACTTTGCGTTTAAGACCAAGAGCTCTACCTAGCGACTCGGAGGTTTATAGCAGGCAGAAGATATGAAATGCATTATGTTTTTCATTGACTCCTTTACCTTATTCGCTTTTCCCAAAATAACACTGAAAAAATTCAGTATTTTGTATAATAAAGACGTTTGTCTTATATTTTCATTAAAAATGCCACTTTTGACAGACTCGTGAAAATACTTTACAGAGTAAGTGCAGCAATAAAAATACAGATTAATATCATGCACAATAGGCAACACTTAACAATAGAGTACAGTACCAATGTGGTAGTAGTAGATTTGTAAAAGAGGTAGAATTAAGGTAATACCATCTTATATCTAATGCATTAGTTTGGTAACAACAACCACTGTATTGTGACAGTAAGGAGATAATATTAAAGCGATACCATGTCCAAAGTAAAAACTAGGTAATGAATTGATAATGGGAATTAAAATACTATTACACATGGCAAAATACATTTATTGGCTGTAATTTTTTATCGTTTGTGTTCTCATTTCTTTCACTTTACCAACCTTGACCCATAGTGACAGTGAATTGACAGTGAAATGACAGTGTGCATGATCAAATCAGGAAAAAAAAATCTATGGTTCTGATTTTTAAAAAAGCAGGCATGAATTGCAGAATTTAAGATTAAAATCGATGTGTTATTAAAAATTCACATTTTACAGACTCCCATAATTACTCCTATATCACAAATGAATTTGATGAATGCTGTCAACAACTGTAGAGATTTCATATGCAAAGTGTTACACTGCCAAATAAATATATCCCTTGCAGACTGACTAAATCCTCTAAATTACTTGCACTATTTAACACAACAGTGTCCCTGTGTAAAGGCAAAAGTGAAGCAAATTAACAACAACAAAAAATTATCTAATATTGCACAAAATTATCTAATATTTTACAACAAAGATGAGAAAAAAATACAACATACAAAATAATGAATTAATTTGTTTTCCCCCTTTCCCCCTTCCTTTAATAACTCGGTAAAGATCCCACAGTTCCACAGATTTAACTGCACCAACAAACCAGCTACAACAGTTCAACAAGAGCAGAGGCTACTGTAGAATCCAGGGAGGAACATGCAGGACCAAGAAAAGATAACAAGAATTTGATGGAAGTGAAAATGGATGGAAAAAGGAAAACCAGGATGACAAGGAAAATTTTGATCAAAAGTAACATGAGATCAGACAGACATGAATGTTCTGATACATGTTAAGGCAGAAAAAAGTTATGTAGGCAATAACATTTCCTGGATGTCTTTGAAAACCAAGTTCCTTGCTGAATTTAAAGGGACGGATACAAGAAACAGTAAGTTTATTTGACTAGATCACTGCAGGAATATACCTTGCATTTTAGATGTCTCCACTGTTGGAAAAGCACAAGCACAAGCTGACTGAGGATTAAAGTTATGCACTGTCTTAAACAAACCTGTTGGGAGCAGTGGAGCACTGGATTCTGCAAAAGCATGGAACTCTGGTGTGTATGTGTGTGTGAGAGAGAGAGAGGGGGGGGGATCAATTGTGTTCTCCCATTCGCTGATTGGGACACAATCAGCGGCTTCATTTCAGGATGACATGGAGACATGAAGACAAGAACAAGGCCATGAATGAAGGGACAGCAAGACACTTTTAGCGCTGATTAGAAAAGAAGGGAAAGGGGGGAAAAAAGGCAACATAAACTGATTCTGCAATTATTACAGTTCTCTGGTACATGAAATTGAATCAAATGATCCATAACGGTGCTCAGGGGAATGGGTATGTTACCATAGACAGTTGGCGCATGTGAAGGATTGAGGCAAAACCTGGCCATACACTTCTCATTGCACCAAGCGTGGTGAGCTAAAGTGTACATTTGGCAGCTGAGGTGCATCATGATCTCATGACTGGTCTGGTAACACTGTAAATGAGAGGAGAACAGCTTGAAATTGATGGCAGGCTGGAGGATAAAATAAGATGAGACAGTTAACACCGCCTGCCTGACTGCAGTGTAGGAGGGAAATGAGGGAGAGAAGAGTGAGAGAAGAGAAAAGAGCTAAAAGCCTGATAACATCCCTCCAGCCCTCATTAGGAAAAAGAGGGATGCAGCAGGGGTTTGTTGTAAATGGAGGGCTAAGCCCGAGAGCTGAACACACACTGAGGGCCAAAATATAAAGCCTTAAGGTTAACACACAGGCACACTCACTCTTCTTTTGATGTCAGAGGCTTTGACCTAAAATCCTCATGAACTTCCTGTCAGTCTTAGCCCCACCTTCCACTTGGGTATGATAATATGGCGAGAAATGCATTCCCTCTTCATTTTAGGGATCAAAGCACTTGCAGATCACTCGCAGCAGCTTTCTTTTTTGGTTGGTGAGGTTGCTCTTTGGGCTTCCTTCTGGGAAACACTTCATGGAGTGTTCACTACAAACTCATGACAAGTGGCTGTGGAGACAAAATACTGACTGGTTTGAAAAAGAAACAATTCACAGCATACCAAAACGTCCAGTGATAATACAAGTAAATAGCACTGAAGCGCACCCACAGGCCAAGTGTTGAACATGTTCCAAAGAAACTCAGCAAAGATTTTAATGGTCCAGGTTTTAAGGTCTCTTATGTATAAATGATAGAGCGGTTTAAATAGTATAGAGGAGGATATTTTGGCTCTCAGAGGTGGGTCAAGGAGCAACAGTTAAGCATCTTCTCTAAACGTAATAACACACAAGTAATTGCTTTGCGTTTACGCAATGGTGAAAGTTGATTACAAAAAGCAAAGAGACCTATATTTTATTTCCAGAGCTGCAATTTGAATACATTATCAGTGACAAAACCAGGGATTGAACATTATAATGTTAGAGGAAAATACACCTCCTCATGTTCAAACACAGCATGCAAAAGATGCGCAAGAATTTAGATGTAAAAGAAAATTCAATTGAAGTTAATGCATGGCTTTTATGAGAAACATGAACAATGCTGGCTCCCTGTCACATCCACTTTTGCAAATCTTTGTGACGCTGGACGCCAATAAAGAGAAGGAATGTGGCATTTGTAAGAAACGATGAGAAAAAGAAGCTGAAAGAAGAGATGAGAGCTGAGGAGACAAGAGGGAGAGGAGGAGATGGGAAGTGAACGAGTGAGACACAGAGAAACAGATAAACACATTTATCTTTCCTGTAATGTTTGGGGAAAACTCTATGCACAATGGCTGATTTTGTCAAATGGGCAAATTAGATTAATAATTCAAGGCGGCCCACAGAGTTGAGGTTTGGAGGATGGCGTCAAAGGTGAGAAGGAAGACAGATATCAGTGACGCATGAACATCAATATGCATGTTTAAGTGTGTGTGAGTTCTTGTATTTGTTAGCTCTTTAGAACCTTTTCCGAGACAAACACTGAGCTCGTCAGGACCAGGATTCCTCATGAAGACCCAAACCTGGTCCTAATGAAGCAGAATGTAATTTCTGAGGTTAAGTTTAAGTTTAAATTATGGTTGGGTTTGGACACTAAGTGGTCATGATGAAGGTTAGGCAGTCCAAATGAATATGCATAAGGTAATGCACAGTCCTTAAAAGGATAGCTACGTGGACCTGTGTGTGTGTGTGTGAGTGTGTGTGCGTGTGTGTGTGTGTGTGTGTGTGTGTGTGTGTGTGTGTGTGAGAGTGAGAGAGAGAATTGAAGAAACTCTTGAGGCTACTTTTATGAGAATATGTGAAAAAAAAGATACTGAACATTAAATAGATTATGTATTTTTCAGATTCTGAACCACATATGGTAATAAAAAACCCACAATGCAGAGGGATACACATAAAGACTTTCAGGAACCATGAGTTAATCTCCCTCAGTCTTTCTTATGATCATGAGAAAACTAAAGATGTTCTTTATGGCAACGTTGCCACCCCAACACATCCTGTGGCATCAAGGATTTCAGTTTGATGTTGCGGACAAACATTTCCCTGTATCTATAAGCCAATAAATCCTAAATCCTGACAGATCCAAGGCCCATCATCGACCGGCCTTACTCAAATCGACAATGCTCCACTTTCTGGACTACAGATAGAGGGGGTGAGGAAGAGCAAGACAAACCAAAGAAGAGAAGTAGAGATCAAGGTGGATTTAATCTCTACCAGTGACGTCCTGGAGTGGTTAAGACCCCAGTCTCTTTCTCTCCCTCTCTCTGTGGGTAAATGTGTGTATGTGTAGGTTGGCCGCTGATGTTTTCACAGTCGCAGCATCTCGACACTGAGGCAATTCAAGACTATGGCAGTGAAGCTGAAGCAGGGAACAGCATCATCTGTCTGATTGTCCCACCCTCCTCCATCCCAGTCGGACAACCTTTCCACCACAGTACATTTGAAATGTCTAGATGAGCTGTGTACCTTGAAATAGCAATTATGTAAAAATGATTGCAGGATTTCTCACTCCGGGTAATATCCCACTTCTCTACAGAAAACAAATTTTAAGAGCTTGATGGAATATCTTATAATGCTGATGTTATTACACCATGTCGGTGTAAATGTTTGGTCACTGTAATGTAATTACTTGCAGGAGTCCAGATGTGGTCAACCTAGCAGATTTATGGAAGAGAAAAAAAGGTCCATCCATCAATCCATCCACCCAGCTGGAGGCAGACAATAACTATGGTTATCCACCACTGGGGGGACTCCACTGCTTGCAAAAATAATGAATCTACTTCTCACTTGAGTTATAACATCAGTAAACAGTTTCTTCTAGAGTTATTCGTCTTGATCGCAAGTTTCAGGTCTTCTCCAATAGAGCAAAATGTCAGTTTTGCAGATTTGGTTCCATGTAATACCATGTAATACCAATTGCCACCTAGAACCATTCACAAGGTTCCCTGTTGCAAATTATGTTTGGTAACTTCCAGTTTCAAAAAGTGATATAGCACCGGTCAAATTGCAAATCTCAATGCCTCTCAGAGGCATTTTGTTTTACAATCAGAAGACTATGCCTGTTTCTTATATACATTCTTTGAGCGAGTCCCGTTTAATAGTCTGGATTGGATTTTGCTTTTGGAGGAGACTACAATCAGGCGTCTACACACCAGTCTGCACTCAGAATCTAAAAAGCAATCCAAGTCTTATCCACATTTGTTTCTGAAGTGTTTTGTTATTGCATCGCCCGGTTACACTGCATCACTGCACAGGAAAGAAGTGATTCATTTTATGTCGTGACTGACAGAGACAAGGTATAGGCACAACAGCTACATAGCACTAGTAAAGCGAAAAGGCTGCCAATGGTTTGAGGATGTCTGAAAACATCAAGAGGCGCCGATGAAAAGTTTCAGAAGTAGAGTGTACGGTTACAAATGAACCTGGACCCTCATCAGTTTGACAAGGTAAATGCTTATTGCAGCAAGGTAGTGGAAGAGTGGGGAAAATGCAAGGCATACATCATGCAGAGATGCTGGCAGTGCTTTGGTAATTACTCAGAATTCCTCACCAGAGCTTTAAAGTGGAAGAGGGCAAAACAGAGAAAGCTATAAAGTGTTCACAATTTCAGGCCCTCCTTTTTCAGGGGTCAGCAATTTTGGCTGAGTAAAATTGCTGTAGAAAGATTACCACAGACATATGCTGAACAATTTCCAATTTTGAATGTGTTATTGCAAACATTTATTCAAATATGTACAAACATCCTGTGAATTGGAAGTGTGTCTCCGTCTTCTGTGGGCAAATGTTTTACTAGATAGTACTAGCAAACCTTGTGCTGCCTCCACACAGGTGCTTTATTCTTTCTTTTTGGCCTCATTAGGCTATATAGACACATACAGTTTGTGTTTATTCACACTATAAATCACAGCAGACCCTTATTTCAGGCAGATGTGTCGACAGGTAATACCTTAAACCTGCAGATGACAAATACTCGTGCATCTCTACTGAATAAATCATATTGTCTTTTAAGAGGATAGTATTTGGACATGTTTAACAGGCCAAAAAGCAGAATGTGTGATGAATATGTAGGTTTAGGTCCAGATGTTCTGCATGCTGGCTCATTGTTCACTCACCCAAAAATGTTACATCTGTGTTTTTCCTGCTATGAAAAGAAAAGTAAAAATGTCTGCCCTAAAAAAGGTAAAGGACTTCAGTTATTCTTATTTTTACATGGAGTCTGGTAACATCACAGAATTCCCAGAATAGTTAAACCCAAGTCCAATTAGTCAGTGTTACTGAGAAGACATGTGTGGGTGTCTAGTTCCCAATTATTGTCTACATCTATTGTATATGATTCAACAGTTAAATCCATTGGGGGCCAAATACGGTAACTGTAGAGACAATGCGCTGAAAGCTATAATTTTATACTTAATTTGATTAATTATTCATAGCCGTGTAATCACTTTGGAGGATCAGCAGTTTTGCTAATTAACATTGGTGAGACTATAGACCTGCAGTATACGGCTGATTTAAATTCAGGTCAGCCAGGCTAACAGGCTAACATTGGAAAATGTCAAGGTTCGTGGAGTGTTTTATGTGATTATCAAGACTCAGGTTCAGCTCTGTGTTGTCAGAGTCCCAAAGGAGAGGAGAGCCCGGATCAAAGTTCACACAGAAACCATGCACAGGTAACGGATCATTTGCTCTCGTTTGGGCCTGTTGCAGCCCAGTGGTGCAAAAAGAAGGGCAGCGGATGATAGAGTGATGCAAGGCCAGTTTTAATTTACACGGGATAAAGTACACTGGCGTTTGCAAAAGTTTAGCAAACGGGCATGTGTAGAATAAACATGACTTTCCTCACACGTATACACAAAGAATTACACACACTTCTCCTTATAAAAGCCCGATAGCTGTCAGGCAGCTGATGCAGTTAAGTCAAAGGCAAAGGAGGATTTCAAACATTTGCATTCCTCCATAATTCCTTTTAATCCAAACACTAACATAACAGTAGGAAGTGCAATCTAATTGAAGACAGGATGAAAGCCAAGGATAACCAGTGTGGGAAAAGATAGGTGGATTAATTAGCGTTATTGTGTGGATGTATGTGTGTCTATGTGCATTGATGGTGTGTTTGTATGTGAGAGGGTAATTGCTCCTCTATATGGAGCCACTACTTCATCAGTGAGTGCTCACTATCATAAGAAGCATGTTTGATTGGATTTTCCTGTTTTAATCTCTCTGCCTCTATTTTTGCTTGTTTTGGTGTGGCCCAGCTAATTACAATTACAGATTTAATTTGAATGTCAACACGTTAAAGGTATACATTCACAGCCATAAATGCACAGAGGATTATTAGAAGGCACCATTTTAATGAATCCACCAGTGTTTGTCAAGTGGCATCCGGTCGTGACGTCACCCCAAAGAATCTGAACGAGTATCGAGATTCCTGTAAACGGAAACATGATTTCCAAAACATCATCATGTTCTATCAAAGATGAGCTTAGTTGTGAGTCAGACCATTAACAAACGTCTTTATTCAAGTGGGAAATAGGTTCAACTTCCTATAGACTCCTGTTCAAATGGACCTCTTGTGGCATTAGATTTAACATCAAGAGACAAAGAGTATGAAAAATGGAAAAGACCAATGTACACAAGGAAAACAAAGACGGTCTGGCAGGGATATGTGACACGGATTGACTGGTGAAAACAGCAGAGAGGGAAAATAAACAAAGACCAAACCTTGACGGCAAAAATACATTCATGGTCCTGACAGTTGTTTTTCCAATCGGTGGAGTCGCCCCCTTGTGTCTATACTGTATATTCTTACTTCCTGATTGACTTCACAGAGGAAACCGTATAGGGCTATGACCAACTATGGTGTTTGCTTGTGGTTTTGGACCATGCCCTCATGGACCATGTTCATGTGAGTCCCCATGCTTCTGAACTGTGTATTAATTAAAAGTCACCCCTACTTCAACATGGGAAGGTGTTCAGCGAAAGGCTTTCAAGTGGTGTTTGCACAGCAGGTTTGTTGTGATGTCTATATTTACAGCATTCCCCCCTCATGTTTCACATGTTCACGTTTCTATTGACTGAATTTCTTCTGCAGTATATTTGTGTCTAACTGCGGCCCATTCGTTCTTCCTCTCTTATTGCATTCTTCCCTAAGAATTGGAAGAATATTAAAATTTGCAATGATCTTTGCCTCGACTGCTGTGCCCCAGAGGCGATTTCGGCGAAGCGCAGCATTTCGGCACCCATCAGTTTTAGTATGTTGTTAGCCTGGATCTTAGGTGCTAATGTTCCCCCACAGTTTATTGCTTGGTGAAAAGGCTCCATTAGTATTGAAGCTCACACTAATGGCATGCAGATGGGCTGTCATGCACTAAAGCAATGGAGAGCTGACAGGCAGCAAGTCAGAATGTCTAGACCTCAATTAAAAGTCAGTATGTGTTTGTGTATGTGTGTGTGTGGCTAATGCCAGCACCTGTATATAAAAAATATCCTCAGCTGTCTGACAGTGAGTTTGTGCATTATTATGATTGCGTTAGTTACTTAGTTAGTTAGTTAGTTAGTAAGTTAGATAATATGTGAATCTTTTGCATGTGTGTTTACACAGGCGGCTCATTTCTGAGCAGATTTTAAATTCTGTTCCTCCTTGGGGGACGTATAGAAGCGCAACGCAGTGGTGAGGGGGAAGTGTTGTGATGACATTTGGAAATGGCTGCTATGTCACACTACAAAGTGCTCCGCTGGATCAAGTGGCCTGCAGGAACTCAGAACTCAGTGGGTACACTCCAACTATAATTATGCGAAATGGGCTGCCTTCAAATGGAACTCACAAGCTTGTGGTTACAAGGTGGGAAATCATGTGCCACAGCATGGTGGTCAAGTGATGAGCACACCATAGGTGCAGCAGGCAACATGAATCTATCTATCTACGTTTCTATCTACCTATCTAAAAAACAAAGCAAAACAGAGTATTCTAATGTAGAAACAAAACAGCACAATACTAGTAAAACTACTAAATTAAGAAACCAAATTTAAAAAACATAAAACATTTCTAAACGCAGAGCTCTCAGAAGGTCAGAGGTCACGAACACATCAGGAGAAGATGGATTCTTCTTGTGAACATGATAAACACAGCCCCGTTTAAAAGCATCAAAGTGTAGCAGGTCCGCTGTGGCAGCAAGTTGATGAAAAAAGATGAGGAAATAAATAAATCAATAACATAATATCTCTGGGTAATGATGCAAGTCATCTTCTGGGACTATGAGATAAGTCTAGGAAGGATTTTAGATGTTTTTGTGGCTTTGTATGAGAGAATACTGAAGATGTTATTGCAACATCAGTCTTCAATTTTTTTTAATTACGTTGTTTATTTGTGCTGAGTAATAAATCTATTTTGGTTTCACACAGGAGTCAAATAGCATGTTATGGGGTTACTGTGGTTTTTTTTTTTTTTGCTGTTTTATTGGTGTTCATTTTGAACACTTCAGGAACAGAATGATTAGAAAAGATAAAATATTGGATTAATTTTCATAGTTTAATGATTGTTGATTCAAAAACCAACAAACAGGAGTAAAACTCTTAAAGACTGTTAAATAAAATGTGGGGGTCAGACATAAGTTCAAGAAATGATGACTCTAGAGAATATTAGAAAATTATTAGAAAGTTATACCAAACTTACTAAGTACAAAAGTTAATGTTATTTTCCTCTATTGTTCATTTTATCATAATATGTACCAAAATGGTGAAATAAATGACAGATTAACAAACACTGCTATTCTAAGAGCTGCACTGCCTGTACGGGAAATGCCATGTGTTACTGTTAAGAGAGTTCAGAATAGGATTTTCTGAAAAACTTTAAATTTTGCCATTCTAACTTTATTTATTTGTTTATATTTAAAAGTCATGCACCACAGCTTGGCATACAGCATCAATATGCAGCAATTACATTAAAGTTTCTCACTTTAGAGTCGTCCAGTGGCGTATACTAATGTATTCACACTAGTCTCAGGGCCAATCACTCAGGAGCATACTGTAGATTCCACATGCACACAGTTGAAGCACACGACACCCAGTGTGTTGCTCAGTGGGCGCGGGTGCTCCTCGTCCTGATGAACCACTCCTGCCTCGCTCTGCTTCGCCACTCAGCCTCGAGATTCATTTACATCCCGTGTGCTGCTAAATCACCGCATTCAGCCATTTTTAGTCAGCAGGTGGCTGGTTGTCAGGGAGGTTGTGTGCTGAGTCCAAATAAACTGCTGAAACAATCCACCATTTTCACTCTGAGAGTGTGGGAGTCCGGTTGGTGGTGGTGTGAAGAATGGTATTGTGGGTAAATGTCACAGAGAGCCTTCTGTTGAATATGTGACTAAGAAGTGAACAAACAATAAAACCCTCAGCTACGTCGACCAATTTTTTCCTGCTCTATGTCACACATACTGTTGTTCTTTTATTAAAGAAACCACACATGACTCATTTAGATCGGGGTCTTCAAACCTTTTCAGGCCAAGGAGCCCCAGACTGATGGAGAGATGGAGCAGGGACTCCCTACTATATATAATGAATAAAATGGTTTTATAATAAACTGGGCCTAGTGACATTTATTGTGCTTTCAGTCAAAAAAAAAAAACCATGGTTCATTTATTGATGTTCTTTTTAAAACAAAAAAGTTGAGGTGAGAAAATGAAAAATATAAAGAAATTGTCTAATCAACCAAAAATTAGGGGGTCTGATTTAGATTGTAAATTATTTAATTAGATAATCAACTTCCGAAAATTGATCTGATTGGTTTACACTGAACATGATCACTTCCTGTGTAGTGGGAGCATCCACAGTAGGCACACACTGATTAATCATCTAACCACAGACCGTCACAGGCATATGGCTCACTTCCTGTTGCTTGAGCATATTACAGAGGTTAGATTGTAAGGAGATAATTATTCACAAATTGCAGGGCATCACATCAGTGGATGTATGCACCACCATACATCCACATCCATGTGCACCATACGTACATATCATGCAGGAACAGCGACAGCTGTGATTGGCTTATGCAGGCATGCAGCCAGGCATTTGTTTAATTGTTCAAATGTGCAGTCCTGCTGCACGTCCAGGTTTATTTAGTTTGCTGTGATTTGGCCTTGCCTCAGTCATGTAGTAAAATATGTCACTTGGTGTGCATACGTTGGAATGTCCATGGAGACACAAAAACAAAACACTGCTATGCCAAGACACACAGAGAGAGTCATGTGGCACTTTTAACAGTGGTTTGAAAGTAACAGACGTGTTTATATTTGAATCTTACACACTGTAGCTTTAAATTTGTGGACTCTCCTGTAGCTTCGACTCTATAGTTGTAGCTTCCAATAACTGTGGCAGTTCCACGTTAATATTGTAGATTCATGCAGATGCAGATGTTTCACAGCACTTTTCACTTTTCAAAGACCCTGATCAAGTGTGGATTCTTCGTGCCATGGATCCTGAAATGCAGCTCCTACTTAAGATGCTCTCTGAGCTACATCAAGTGTGACAGTTGAGCATAAAAATATCTTTTGTCCAGATTACGAGGCGAGGAAACCTTCGGTTTGAGCAGAGAGACAATTAGCTTTTTAATTTTCTCATTGTTCAAGTGATATAATTCTCTGTCAACCATGATTAACCTGGCTGAAAGGTATTCAAGCCGTCACTCACGTCTTTTGCTGTCACTGTAATATCTTGCTCACAGATTTATTGCTGTGACTGTTGGGTTTGATGGAGATACATGAAAAATGAAACCTCGGGGAGATCTTGTATCCATGAATGTATTTGGTTCGCATGTTTTAATCACTGACTTCAGATAATTGGTCATTGTGAAAACATTAAGCAATCACTATTTATATATTCAATGCAAAGTAAACTCAATAAGATTAGGTATTATTTAGTATATTAATGCAACAGTTGGGATACATCTGTGACCAGTCAGACTTCATGGCTGAAAACAACCCGTTGCATTAAATAAAGTGAATCATAGGCATCTCTGACCTCAGTGAATACTAGAATCATCAAAACATGCTCCAGATTGGCGAGAGAGCGAGGAGTACTGATCCCAGCCAGCTCTCCCAGTCTGTCTTGCTGGCATCCAGCCCAGAGGACAGGGCACAGCGATGGATAGGCCTGTCGTCGGCTCTCTGCTGCCCAGATGGCTTCCTCTGTCAGCGGGCTCACGGCCAGAAGGGGTGGCACCCTGACGTCAGGCCATGTTTGGAGACGACCACTTTCACTACACCCCCAAAACCCAACACCTGTGGACTGTGTGGACAAATGATGGGGTGGTGCTGGAGTCTCGCCAAGTATGTGTGTGTGATGGTATGGATGTGGACTGTGTATGCCCTTGTGCTTTTACACTTATAACATTAAGAGTATTGGAATTTAATTAGAGGTGGCCATTTAAACTGATTTGCCTCCCTTGAACTGGAAAATACATAGATAGTAATATTATAATAAATACAAGGTAAGAATTCAAATAATAGATGAATATCATGCAAGCCATATATATAATAGCCTTCTGGCTGTTGGACAAGGGAACGTCTGAAGGTTTACTATTTGTATTTAGAAGGATTTAGAAGAATATAATACTACCCGTAAGTATGTTTTTACACCAAGTGTATAACGGCTTTAAAATAAAAATTAATTGCTTTTTGTAGCCTTAGAAGAAGCCTTTTTTTAGTATTTTAGACAAGGATTTTACTTTACGGAGGCTGTCATCTTCATCTGCTGAGGAAAAACTGTGATCGGAAGCACCAACTAATAAATGGACCTTGCAGTGGGACTGGTTGTGGGTGGTATTAAGGTTTTTGTACAATATTCATGTTAACACTAGATGTAGAAGGGATTAAATTCGTTGTTCATTTTTCATTTCACTAATTTAACTGGTTGAAGAGAGAATTACTGGTTTCACAATAACACTTTAATTTCACGGGAGTTGAGCAGCCACAACTACATTTATTTCGAGTGACCCTTCTACTTAAGCTGATAATCATACCACAGAATAATGCCACGACTACACAAATCCATTTAGAAAGCAGTTCTCAGCTTGGGTATAATTTTTGATAAAGCTCTCAGTGGTGTCATTGTTTACTGCATAAATCTCCCGTTTTACTGTGAGTTCCTCCCAGACTCTGCCATGAAGTAATTTGAGGGAACCAAACAACAGTGGATTCAAGTCCTCAGGCATTATAATGCAGACAATTTCTGTTGTGAAATTACTTTCTCCATTCTAACAAGAGGAATGAGTATGTAATTGAACTGCCTCAGTTGTCATTACTCTGAGTTTAAAAAACTTTGATGAAACTTGGCACTGTTATTCTTTCTGAACTGGTTGCCTCACAAACTTCCCCAGTTTGGACTAGTTTGGACTCCAATATAACACAGTGTGTATAACATGAAATTATACACACTGTGTTATGATACTCTATATTGTGTCATTAACACTGTTTTATAACAATTTATAATTTTTTTAGAAAGTTTTGTAACACTTTATAGTGTGATAAAGCCTTATTGTGAGCTATGAATTGTGTCTTGTGTGTTAAAAACACTGTCATCACGCATAACAGTCTGTTACAGTGTGTCTATTGCATTTAGACTAAACCTTAAACTGACCGGTAGGATCGCAGTTTTTATTTGTTTACTTTCAGCTTCTCCCTTCACTGGTCACCACAGGGGGCACCACATCCGATGTACTCAGGAAGGACATGCAGCATAGAAAATATCTACAAAATCAAATATGCAGATACAATGTTTTGCTACCACTAAGATTAGAGGCACAGTCTACAGTTTATCCAATATTATCATAATGTTATGGATGCCATCATGGTGAGGTCATCAGTGCCTAAAAACTGGAGGTCACTGTCGATAAACACAAAGTAGATTCCATCTGTCACAATAGAGTAAGTCTCATGTAGGAACAAAACCAAGTGCAAAGGTCACACCACTCTGGCCTCAGGTCAGTCCAGGAATCTGCTATTGTATGGGTTTTTCCATTTTGTAATATCAGACATTTGTTGCAATGGCAGCGATGGTGATTTTATTTTGTCTAATCACCACAACGATTAATCAATACTCACCTGATCATTCCCATTTTGCTGCAGTGGAGTCAACTACTATCTTACTTAACCACATACTGTGTATAAGAAGTGGACTTAAGAATCTGGTTTGCAGGGTGAGTCTAACCAGGTAATGAGGATATATTAAATAGCCACCGGGGGGCGACTCTGCTGGTTGCAAATAGAACTTCTCTGAATGCAAGTCAATGGGGGGGGGGGGAGACGAACATCAGTAGACATCTTCCTAAGGAGTAAATGCTCTCAACTGCTAGTTAATTTTCCTCAATAACATATTTAGTGAAAAAAAAAAAAAATAGATGGCAAAAGCCTGACACATATGAGAGGACACCAATGTAATTGTCAGCGGGTGTCATCAAATATGAACCTGCTGTCAGGTGACATCTGTGAATTCCCAGTTTCAAAAACAGAAATGGCGATGGTCAAATAGTGAATCTTGAAGCTTTGATGATCACCCGGAAGACAACGTCAACTCTTTACAAACATAAATGGGTAATAAATGAATAAGGAAGGAATAAATGGAGGAAATGTGACTGCAACATGAAGAAGGCTGTAAATAAGATTCAGTTTTAGACTGAAAATGTCACATCTTGAGTCTGTTAATGCAAATCTGATAGATCTTTAGATCTATGTGGTTTAATGACCAAAAGTTATAAAAATATATTTAACTCTGAAACAGTGGGTACATCTGACAAAGCTTTGTTTTGTTTTTTCTGCTTTTCTGCAGAGACCAAACACAAACTGTGTCACATGAATACTAAAATAAACCCAGACACAACAAGGGACTTTCACCAGTTTACATCACAAAATCATTGCCTGTGATTCATGATGTGTGTGTGTGTTACGTTAAGCTGGACTTATTGGAAAAGCCAGACTCCAGTGAGTCTGACAGCAGAAAATAAAAATGAGGTGATCGCTAATGCGGCTGAATTAATTCTGGCTTATGAGAAACATAAAGTGAATTTAGAGCAGCAGGCTATAGACACAAGCACAGAATAGCAACAAAGAAAAATGATTCAATATAGGAAAAAAAAATCGCTATTTATTAGAAAAATACAACCAATCCTGTCACAATTATGGTGTTCCACTGCAGTAATTCATTACAATTCAACACAGGAAGAGGTCAAACTGTGAGTTGCTCCCTTTACAGTTACAGAAGCGCTCTTTAATAAAACCACTAACATTTGGATAAGAGTATTGTAACTGAACTCGGCTAACAGGAGAATATAAAAATAGATAAGGACATAAGGTTCCTTCTCAGACAGGAAATGAAGGAGATGAACTGAGTTGTCTTTCACACATCACACTCATTTTCAATTCCTCTCAGACGCATCCCATCCCATCCCCCTCATCCTCCTCCTCCTCCTCCCGCCATCACATGCTGACTTTTTAGAAAAACGGACAGAATTTGTAACTGTGAAATGAGGTCAGTGATCGCGGCGCTGATGGAAAATCACCTATGGTACCCACCATATCACGCATAGACACACACAGTTGGAGAGGCTGCACATTTTCTCTCCAACACTCATAGTCTCTATCTCTCAGAGAAACACATACACACAGATGTGTTGCTAAAGGGTTGCTATGACAACTCTCTTACATTTCTAGTTGGTCATGGTGAGCGAGAGTGTGCGTGAGAAGTGTAACAGAGTAGAGTCATTAAGGGCTCACAAAGAGAAGTCATTTAGTCGCAGAAATGTTCATTTTAAAGACATTTTCAGGACTGTGAGCTCCTAAATAAATGTGGAGCCAGAAGGTTGTAACACTGTTATGATGTTTCAGCTCGGACTAAACAATCTGGGAAATCCAGCGCTCCTCTCTTCCCAGCATTTGTCACCACCAGATCATACAGTTTATCAGCCTGAAACTGGTTCTTCAGTTTGTCATTCAGCAACACCGTCACAATATCACCCCAATTGCCACGTGCAGTTCAATGCAAGGATCTCAAACGTGCAGATTAAATAGATTAGATGCAGTTTCAGTGTGAAACGTTTGGGCTGAAAGCACAGATCGGTGATGAAATGTTTTAGTCACATAAACATCAGTCAGTTTGATCCATGCCTTCATAAACAAGTCACTGGAGATAAATTGACAGTGCGTCACTCCACGGCTAATCCATTATCCAATCCATGACTTTATCTGAGACCTTTTCCTTGGTTGAGAGCAACACATTCAAACTGAGTGATGAGTTGGGCAAGGATTAGGCCCTGCCCTGCAAAGACATTTAAGTCATGATCCTTAAGATTCAGATTAAACACTATCTATTTGAACCATTGATGGGCTTAAATGCGTGACATGAGCCTCATTGTTATGGTGCATTAAAGTACAAATCAAACATCTTATTAGAAGAGAGAGTTGTACAGAACATGCTGTGGAAAATGTCTCTATGAAATAAATCATTCTCTGAAGAATTTTTTTTTTTTTTTTAAACATACTGCTACCTTTTTTATATATATGTTGCAAGGGGTTATATTTTTTAATCAACCAGGACTAAAATCTTTAGGACTGATAGTAAGGATTGTCATTTCTCAAAATTGGAATACATTGATTAACAATAATCTCTCTGCAATAAACATCAGGTCAAATCAATGCTACATCACCATCTGCCTGAGCAGCGGCAGGAGCTTCAGGTTAACAGCTCAGAGTTGGATCAGAGGTAAAGAGTCTTTCTCTTCAGTCAAACGATGCATCAAGTTAAATCTAAAAACACACATAAAATATGGTGATGTGATTAGTTTGCACAGGATGGTCATCCAGGCATTACAGTGCACTTTAACAGTGAAGAGGTTCAGTTCCTGTTCTGATCAATGTCATTGTTTCAGGGTGGAATCTTCCTTTAAAGTTACACAGGCAACATCTGACTATCAAAGCATCATGTCCTTTGGTTTTACATTGCACAAACAGAAAGATGGACAGATCTGGAGCTACTTCAGATAGAGGACTGTGCAGAAACTCTGCAACAATGTTTCAGAAAATATTCACTGATCTGTGTGTGGCCCTGACAGGATACCAACATTCATTCTGCCAACAGATCATTTTTGGAAAAAATTGAAATTTTATCTTATGTTTCTGTACATTTTTAAATGTCTGCTTGGCTTGAGGTCTCATCTCTGTAGGTTTTAATTCACTACCTGGTCTAACATACACTTTTCGCCCACACGAAAATTCAAGTCACATACTCATCACATCTCTCACTGTCTACCACACACGCCTATGGGCAAACTGATATGATGTAGGGTTGCTTCAGTTGGTTATGTTTAGCTTCAGCAATGTTGCATGTCTAAAAAAATTGCGGTCAGCTGACTACCTTCAAATTCCAAAATGACAATGCCAGGGTTTAAAACTCAGGTAGCATGAGTCATTATTTTCACTCATGATCTGACCACTACAGAGTCAAGACCTCAACCCCACTGAGGATATTTGGGATGTGCTGGAGAAGACATTACACGGTGGTCCAAGTCTTCTACCATCAACACAAGATATTAGTGATTAGTGATGTTCATGCAAGTACGGAATGACGGTCCAACAACTCAACAGCTGATGGGGGCAGAATTGTTTGACAGCAAGAAGCTGACAGAGCTAAAACTAGAGAATTTTACCGATCATAATTGGCAAAGTATCTTTTTGCTAAAATGGATTTCATAAAATTGATATCAAAAAAGTATCAGTATTGAAGTCCAGATATCACTGTAGGCAGTACATTCAACGGTGTGGCTTTTTTGGCTGGGCAGTGGACAGTACAGGCCTCCACATGAAACCTGGGGCTTTATTTTTTAAAGACTAGACTATCAGTCAAGTTCAACATCATATATCACATTCTGATCTCCCAACACGTGCTGACCAATATAACATTCTCCAACAAAAACCCATTGTCTGCCTCTAAGAACAGGGGCTCAATATTTTTAAAACCAAACAAAGTGATTTACTTAAAAAAAATCCTTCCAGGTTTGGCTTGTTCGTCAGGCGTCAGACCTGCAGAAGCTTCCTGAGGTCCTCGTCCATGCCTCCAGCTCTCAGCTGCTCCAGGCTGTGGTAGCGATGGATGACACTGTCAGCAGTCACCACCACCACCCTGACGCCGTGGGAGTCGTCACCGAGCTGGCAGCCGATGGCTGAGCTCACAACCATGTCTAAGCCGTCGTGGCAACCGCCGGCATTTCGGTGGTAGTGGCCAGAGAAGACAGCCTTCACCCCTGCAGCGGACAGAGAGGCGTGAGTGATGAATGATGAATTTAGTACAGTGAAGAAAGGAAACAATAAATGTGCAAAACAGATTTAAAACCTGATTTAGTTTGTCCGTTTGCGTCACTGACCTAAGCTGGGATATTCCCATAAATAGACAACAAGCTGTTTCAAGACACCATATAACTCACACTGGGTCTATCATACTGTATAATGAAAATAGTAGCAGTACACACAAAATGACTTAAATACATAATCTATGAGGAGTTGACGGGCTGAGTGACCAACACCAGTGACTCAATATTTGCTCAGAAGATTTAAAGCTTTAAATAACTCACTTTACAGCCTCTCCATGAGCTGCAACTCAGTTGCTTCATGTTTGAATGACAGATTTACATTTTGTTATGTAAATGTTTGCACTTCAAATTCACTTCATACCATCGAGAGAGAAAGAAAGAGAGAAAGAAAGAAAGGAGAAGGAAGCTAAGGAGGTTTCTGTTGAACAATATTTTGGAAAAACCAGCAAACTTCAATTAAGAGAAGCAGGATTTTCAATTAATTTTCAATTACAAGTGACTCGGCCCTGCGGCACTGATGCTCTGTCTCGACAACTGGAATAACTACTCACTTAAAACGACAACAAGCCCTGCTTTGAATGAGAGGGACAAAATTAGTTGTCCCTCTGTGTGCGGGGGTAGTATTTGTCTTGGTGAGTGAATTTGGGTCCTCTGTTTTTGGGGAAAACAATTTCACTTTCTAACAAGCTAATGTCAATTTTCACCAGCCTTTGCAACAACAAAAAGAGAACATTATAATATAAAGAAAATATCAGACTTATGGGTTTAATGTTATAAGATTGTATATTGTCTTGAGTTGATTGCATGTGTCTTCTTGCGGGATATGTATATGTGTTTATTCATGTGTAAGGTAAAAAGGATTTGAGTTTACTTTACTGCTTGTTTTCAGCAAAGGAAATGAGCTGTTCTATTTTCTAACTGTGTTCCAGTTTAGGAGAGTCTGGCTGCTGTCTCATCTCCGGAGACACCAAGCCAAACAAAATAATGAAAACCGGCAACAAAAGCGGATAAATTGCAGCCTGTGCGTGAAACAGACATTGGTCTGTCCCAGAAATCTGCACAACAAACACAAGGAAGATCCCTTGGAAAAACAATTTTCATTTCTCCATCCAGTGCTTATACTACTCTGACTTTACTTTCCATGAAATTGCTCAGAATCATCAAGTCTGCTGCTGTGCAACATCAAACGGCATCCGAATACAAATGTGACCTAAATTTACATTAATATTTGCAGCTATGCGAGGACAACGGTTGCACATTCAGGACCATTAAATAATTAATCTGCCATAGATGGAAACTGATGATTTAAGCCTGCATGTGCTGAGGCTAAATTAATTTACAATCAAAACCTGGGGCAGCACAGAGTGAAGCCCACCCTAATGTGACTTGTGAGTGGGCCTGCAGCTCTGTCATTACGAAATACACATTTAATGAGTCTATTTGTGTGTAGCTGTGTATGGGAAAGGAATTATTGCATTTCTTATAACCTTGCCTCTGCTCCAGGCGAATAAATAACTGGCCAGGCTCAACACTGTTTGAGTAAATGCGCATCCTCTGTGTTGTTTCTAGATGAGGGCCGAAAGGCCACAATCGCCCCTTTATGTCTCAAGGCCCAGTGCTCATTACTCTGTATGACTGTGTCTCTATGTGTGGGTGTGTATTCTGCGGTGGGGTTCCTTAGAGTTGACAGACACCTTAGAGTTTTCTGTCTCTTCTATGAGGCATTACACAGCTCATCTACAATTAATCAGAACCTGTGAATGAAAACAATGTGAAGCAGCAGCAGAAGTGTGAGCCAGGGGAAATGTACGATAGAATAACCTGATGACTCAGCAGGCAATGCTGATTGTGGAACTCTTGGCTTTGTTACAGCATCCTCACTGTCACCTAAGAGACATAAGGAGGTGGGAGGAGGACGCTAAAACAGCAATAGTAAAGAAGTGATAGACAAAAATTATTCTTACAATGATGACAAATGCATCACCGGGAGACTGAGAAAATCTTTCAAAGGCTGAAATTGTTTTCCTGAACATCCTCTAAAACTGCCAAAGGTGCCTCAATTAATTATGCCATCAAATATAGAGCGTGGGAGTGTGCACGTGTGCATATGTATACATGTGTCAGTGCGTCTGAGTTGTGTCACCACATCTTTGGTGATCCGCATCCCACACAAACACCACACGACGCCACCATGCAGCAGCAGTAAGCTTCTCCCACGCGTACTATAAGTTGAATATTCAAAATGCATCCATGTAGAGTGGTCCTATCTTTAAAAATGAAGCACTGTCACAAAAGGCCCTGACATTACTTTCTCGCTTACAGTTATTACCCTGTTTAGAAAATTTTCTGGCAGCACATGGTCATCGTGTGTATGTTTTTATTGAGCGCACTTTAGATGCTTGTGGAGGAACATTGTTGAGATTTCTCTTACTTTCAGCGTCTATGCTAAGCTGTGCTAAGCCAGACTTACTAACTACTGACAGCAATATAGGACAATAATGACACTACATCCACAAAATTCGCTCTCAACAAACCACCTCTACTCTTATTCTGAATGTATCACCTTCCAGATTTCTTCTTCCTTAAGTCCTCAGATGGCTTTCCTTTCCTTTCCTTTCCTTTCCTTTCCTTTCCTTTCCTTTCCTTTCCTTTCCTTTCCTTTCCTTTCCACCCTCTCCAATGTCTACTGGGCAGAGAGTCATCTTTCTTCAGTTGTTATCACACACTTCAAGCTTTTGTTCAAGATCTTAAATACATCTGCAGACTGAAATGGACTGAAGCAACAAACAATTTTCATGTCATGTAAATAGATTGTCTTCACTCTGCTGACTTGTCCCATTGGACTTTGTGGTGTAAAACTGATTTCAAAGATACAATTTAGCGTGAACCCTGCAATAACACCATGGCTAGAATTCATTTGGGCATCATTACTCAGGCTTCAGAAGTCAAACCACTCCACCTGGGTCCTTGTCTAAAAGAAAAAAAAAAAAAATTCTGAGAAAAAAAATATGGCCTGTCTTGGACAGAGAAGTATTTTCCACTTCTAAAAACATTGGCTCATGAATAAAAGATAAACTAGTGGAAAAACAAAATAAAAAAAGAATGAAAAAGTCAAGAAAGCTGTCTCCTTTGCAGCACAGTTAGAAGATGAAGATGACCTCTGAAACTGTCTGCCAGAAAATAAAAGGGGGAAGGCATTTTTTTCTTAGAGTGAGGGATAGAGAATGAGATTGTCTACATGGATCTGAAAATGCATAGAATAAAATGGTAAAAACAAACAAAACCTCCCAAATACCCTAGCATATTGTCAAAGACTTAGAACCTAGAACACAGTGATCAGAGTTAAACGCAAATTGAAAATGTTCCTCCTTTGCTTGGGTTGAATACGACTCAGGTACTAAAAAGTTTGTCTGGTAAAACACTGACGTGTTTGGACTATAGACAGAAAGGTTCCCCCTAGGTCAACACAAAGAGGATGGACGGGGTGAGAGCATGCATTTGAGTGTGTGTGCATAATAGGTCCCTAACCCTAACCCAAAATATGGTATAAAGAAAACATTTCTAGATACCCCTTCAAAGCATGGATAGAGAAACTGTGTGTATCGGATATTTGGATTAAGCAGTAGAAGTAGTGCCAGGCCTTGAACCTAAGTAGTCTTTTTCATAAAACATTAGCTGACTTTACCTGCAGCTGCAGTAGTTCTGATGAAATGCAAACTTGAGAGCTTGTGGACTTCAGTTTACTGCCGTAAGCTACTGCTGCCCACTATAATCACAGCTGGCACTCTATTGGACCTAATTAAACATATTTTCCTTCACATTGCAATCACAGTAGCACTTTTTTTCCCCGAAGTGCCTCATGCTACAGCCAGCGTGGGTGGCCTGGTGGGACGTAAACCTTTAACTGCGGTAATGTGAGAGCCATGGCTCAGACCACTAAGCTAATTCAAGAATGAAATCCAACTCCATTGACAATATCCACTTCACCCATTCAGCAATACAGAGAATGAAACATACAGTATATCCACAGCCGGGTGTACGTGTTCCAACTGTGTGAAATAGTTTACTGTAGAGCAATGTTAAACTCACTTTCCTCACAGTTTTGTCTCGGTTCCCATTTCCTTCTCTTGCTGAGCCAGTGCCCTTGTGAAAACATGCACTCTGTACTGATAATTCCACATCTTGTCTTAGTCTCTGTGGAAATCCCATTTACCTGTCAGCCTTGAAACAGCGCTGGTTCTTTTGTGCTTTTCTTTGTGATAAAGACTCCCATCTGGGGACTGGCCTTTGCTTTGACAGACAGGGGAGGGGAGGGAGAAAAGGAAAGAGGGAGCGAGATGGGGATGTTACGGTGCTGAGGAAAATATACAGAGTAAGCAGTCAGAGTGATGAAAACATATTGAATGCAAAGGGGAAATTACCCTGAGTCAAATTGAATTCTGATCAGGGGTTGCAGGAAAATGCAAAATGAGAGAAGAGGCTTCTTTTATTGTCTAAAGTCGACTGAGCTATGCTCACTTCAGTTGGCTTTTACAATGTAAATGCTGCTAATTAATGCTGATGTAGTACGCTAAAATAAGGAATAAAATTAGTAAAGAAACCTCTGTTCACCTTTTACCTTCTTTGATGTTAGTGAAATCCTTTTCCATTTCCATTTTCCATCCATTATCTCCTTTTCATCTCTTAGTCACTGATTTGCAGGCAAAAACATTGGATTTGCAAATTGCAAGCTAGGTTTCTACGTTGTCACTATACCTCCTCCTATTGGCGATAAGCTCTAGGAAAAGGCAAAGCAAATTTTCCTTCACAACATTCTTCTTTCCTTGTCTTTGAACCAAACTCTTAATGGTTTTCTGAAGATAGCAGTCTTCTTCATATCTGCGACAATGGGCTGCATCGGAGAGAGGAACGCGTGACATGTGCACTCGTGTTGAAGGGTTGCTGTCGTTAAAGTGCAGGGCTAGGAAATTATTCATCATGAATTGGTGGCTGTTGATAATTTACATGACAGTGGGGGGGGGGGGGTTTGGGGGATACAAAATGATGAAGCATGAAGCGTGAGGCATGTTGCAGCCCTGGCTCACCATAAATCACTTCAAGACATCAGTCACTGTGCAGCTTTCCCTCATGTTCTCCAGTGTGTACACACAGATACACAGTCACAAAGGGGGCTGGGGAATGACAATAGTCAGCATGGAAGCATTCTGACCATTTGGTACCCAATGTGGTACCCATTTCACTAGCTATTAGCTCAAGAAAGGCTCATTTATGTAATACATCAGACATGTCTGCATACGTATTGTATATACTGTATCTGTTTGTACTCTCTTTCATTATCTCCATATCTTCTGAAAGCTTACAGACAAGTAAAAAAGACAAAATGGAGCCGCTCAACTGGAAACTGTGGATATGAAACTCAACAGCAGTGACAATGATAGGGTCACTTTTGGCTCTTAAGAGGTAAGACATCACATGCTCTTTCATCAACAATCGCCAAAAGTTTCTAACAATTAACCCTGGATTTAATCATTCGTTCAGTGAGGCTGCTGCAATCACCAATAACAGACATGCAGATGTACCTAACCGTTCGTCACATTCTACCAGTTCAACTTTACTGCTTAAACTGACCTTCCTGGATCATGTTTTGTCATCTCATCCGTACCTAAAACAAGATTCCATGACTAATGCGGCTCATTTTCCGGAAACTTGTCTCCCCCATCCTCTGGCTGCAGGAGAGAGTTCAACAAAGACAGAGTAAGAGTGTGGAAGAAGAAAAAGCAAAAGCATTATTCAGCCTCATTATTAAAACAATGGGGTTAAAGGCTTAGCCGCAACCTCTTATCAAATCCCCAGTGGATGATAAATGTGTCATTGCTTTGGAAAAGAGAGGAATCCTTGCTGATAAAGATAACCAGCAGCAAGCGAGCGAGAAAAAGTAAGAGATAAAAAGGGGGAAATGGAGAAACTATGCAGAGCAACGCACTGCTTATCTGTGCCTCTAATTAGTTACTGTATGTACAACTCTAGAGCCCCTAGCAAATTTGGGAATCCCAGTGACTTTCTCTACTGCTTTATTGTTTTTATTTTTATTTAACATAAACAAAGTTTGTAGGCAAAAAAAAAAAAAAATGCAGCAGTGAGCGTGGAGCTGCCTGTCTATCTGTGCTCATTTGTCCTTTTATTGTTTATGTGTGATGAAGGTATCCGGAAGGTAGGATATAAACCTTGAAAGAGAAGGAACAGGCCAAAGAAATCTAATTACAGTATTCCATCTATGAGGATCGGAAAGGCTGACAGCACTGCTGGGATTTGTGCTTCTACAATCACCCCGCAGAAAGGAGACACCAGTCCCTAATCATGGGGATTCAATCTACTCTGAAAAGATTCAAAATGTGAGCAAAAATCTGTTTTGAGAAAAGTTATCCTTGCCTTTTTTCCTTTCTTTGCTCCAATAAAAAAAGCCTGGATGAGCTGCATTCAAACACAGTGGCATAGGTGTATGAAACTAAACCCAAGAGAACATTATTCACTATAATCATCAGTTTGACGAGAGGGACAAGGCAGCACATGGGTATATACTACATAAGAGAAGAACTTCCTTCAGGGTCTTTAGGGTAAAGTGCGACTGTTCCAAATTGGCCAAACTGTACGGATTAAACAGTTTTTCCTACGAGGCTAGTTTTTTGGTTACCATAGCAGACTGACATTTGAAGAACTCATGCCAATGTGATGCCAAAGAAACATTTGTGAAACATCCAGTGATCCAGTTACAAGGCTCCCTTCAGTAGACTTTGAATTACAAAACAAAGACGGAGGAAAGTCATCCTATTTTACCTCATTGTTCTTGCCAGACTGAAATTTCTCTCTGCTGAAGCAGAACTTCAAGGCTAAGGAGATCAGGAAGTGTGTGTGTGTGTGTGTTTTTTTTTTTTTAAATGTCTGTATGTTACTGGAAGAAAGAAATACTGTTAGAGATTTGTAATGTATTTTCCAGTCTTCCAATAACGGAGCTCGATGCTCAATAGTTTTACAACATGAAATGTGTAATCCTTCAGCTGCCATAATAGCTACATTTGTCTTAGAGGGCAAATTAGTGTATATGAGAGCCAGCTGCAAAAACAGAGATGAAGACTTATCCTTGTCAGCTGCTGGCTTTAATAAAAATCTGATTAAAAAAAAATTACATTCATGCTTCATCTGTTCCAATGTTTGAAGTTTGAACTGTATGGAATTTCTGAAAAAAAAAGAGCAAAATACAAACATCTATGAATACTTGTATTTGGCACCTCTTTAGGTATCATTCTGGCATAAACACTGACCTTGTCAGGACCAGTAGTCCTTACGGGGAAAAAAATGAATTTCTGAGGAGGTGGATAAGTTTAGGCTAAAGATTTGAATTATGGCTGGGGTTAATACTTTCTTCATGAATGGTAGTCAGTGAGAGTCCCTATAAGGATAGCTGTGTGAATGTGTGTGTGAGGTTAATGATGCTGCCCTTTACTGTAATGACAGTAATGATCTCTAGAGTAAAAGAACACATCTGGAGGATTGAGGATCGCAGGGTGCACTAGTGAGGATAGACAGTTGATGCGTGATTAAAGCAAAGCAAAAAGGGGAAAAATTACCAATGTGTCCAATGTATGTCTAGAAAAGACGCAATTTACCACGGATGAGAGGAGACACAGCCCCTTGCTGCACAGACAGGAAGACAAACAGTGCACATATTTTCTATAGTTCTATTTTCTTTGTCTTGCAGTATGTAACTATATAAATGACCTATTTTTCCTCGATGTTTCACTTGTTTTAAAATGTTCTTCCCTACGGTCTCTCTTTTCAATACACTCCCAATTTTGTTTTATTATGGAGTGCGCACACAAAACAATAATTCACAGAGTTGATCCAAAAGACTTTGCATTTACATTGTCAAACTGTTTACACTAAAATGTAAAAAAAAGAAAAATTATTTGGGCACACCCACAAATGCCACATCAATCCCCACTGGGACTCCAACGTTTGGTTTCAGAGTCACTTTATTCTTAGTCAGAATTCTCAGAAGAGTTCAAAATTATGTGTGCAAAGCAGAAGTGGAAATGAGCTACAGTATGTGCCATTTCCTGACCTAGTGATGACCCTGGTGGCTGCAGTGTGTCCGCAGCTCTATCACAGACAGACACAGTGCAGACCTAATCACAGTCTCTTTCACAAGTGTGCCTCCAGGACAAAATCCAGTAGATTCTGGGCACAGATGTTCCAGCATCAGTCATCTCCACAATATTCCTAGTTGGAGATGAAGCAGAGAGGGACAGGAGCAGATAGAGGTAACCACAGGAAGGAGCGCAGCAACAAGACACAGTCTGTATTATTCAACAATAAGTGGTGTGTCTCATTTAATTCAAGTCATCCGATTTCACACTTAAATTTTATACATTTAGCTGAGTTATAAAGAGCTACCATGGCAAAGCTGTGAAGTATTTCACTGCTTTTTTTTTTTGGTTTATTCTTATGGAACTTGTGTTATGTTTCGTATAACTCCAACCTTTACTGTGATGTGAAAGACAGAAGGCACCACTTTACACTGCAAAGTAATGCCAAGAACAAAGCAACTGCCTTCGCTAGTTTTTTTTTTGGCATTTCCCATCCAGCAACTGATTATATAACAAATGCATCTGTGCCTATCTGTACCATCTATAGGCACATTCTTATGGCATTGTTATCTCTGGATTAATAAGAGTTATCCACAAAAACCCTGTCTGAAATGATAATGGTACTGCATTTCCTTTTTAAGGACCAATTATTAAGATAGTGACACACAACTACATATACTTACTGTATATGCAAATGTATTTTTCCTTACTAACTGGCAAATCTGCTATTATAATAGTAACCCACGCCTTTTCAAAGGGAATAGAAGATAAAGCACGTTGATTGCCTAAAAGAAACCTTTGAACCCTGTGCCTATGGTGCAGAACTATTTATTCACTATCAGCCAAAGAGAAAATGAACAAAACCTTAACACACTTGCAGTACACACCGTGGACTGAGCACTGATATCATAAAACGGAGTTGTAAGAGTCTTTGTGCAAAACCTTGCAGATTATTTTATTGTGACTAGTCATAGTCTGGTTCTGGTTTCAAAAACTGCTGAAATTATACCTTGTCAAAAATATGAGATTTTTGATGACTCAAAAAACATAATTCAGGAATCGGTGAGTGTGTGCACCTTTGAGTAGCTACTCAAAGATACAGTTTAAAAAAAAAAAAAAAAAAAAAAAAAAAAATCTGATCCTTTCTCTTTCGCTTGTAAAAAGAGCCATACACATGCAACATGCATGGTAACATGAGAAAATCATGTGCACGCTGCTTTACAATGAACAGCAGCATGTCTGATATCAATAATTAAAAGCCAGGAACACGAGTGAGTATGTATATAGTTCATAAAATACATGTCAAGTGTGTGCAGTTTGAATTTATAATTGCCGATAGAACATGTGTATACAAGAGTGTAAATGAGAAAGGACACTTGCACATAATGTAGGATGCTCTGCACATACAGGGCATTACAGCAACACTCCTCTGTTCCTCCATATAGAAAGCCTGTTCGGATTGCCCTTTAAATATTTAACCAGTGTTCCCATGGTGGAGCAATCCATTATGAGAGAAAGGGTCACTAGACCAAAACGGGCATGGTTAAATACATGCAGGAATAATGGCTTGATAATGAAATGAATACCGTGTCCTGCCAGTCACCTTGATGCATGATTGAGGAAAAAATGCATGAGTCCGTATGAGATGTCCTGTCAATCACTTGTGCAGAAATAGCCACATTGAGTCATTTGAATGACTGTGTGCATGTGTTCAGCTCTTTCTTACTTACACACTTAATGTGAGAGTTTCCCTACCCAATACCCTTGTATCACACTCTCATAAGCCAACAGTGGATTTTAATTATGGAAATTTCTTATAGGTTTTCAATGCAATAAGTAATTTAATTACGCCCGTGTTGTTTGTGTTGATGCCAGGAGCTCCTCTTAAGCTTCTGGCTAATGGCATATTAATCCTTTGGGCTATGATGTAAATGCTGCTTTAGGTAGACATGCTAGAAATTAACATATTTTAAAAGGAATATTAGCAAAGATTAACAACTCTTCAGAGTCACTTAAATCCATAATCAAAGAAAATGCTTGTGATATTTTAGTGTTCTGGATGATAAAGCTGCATGACCTTTGAAACAATCTCTTCTAAGACTTCTAAGCAGACAAACACAAAGCTACCAAAAGACAATCTTGTGCAAGAGACTAAAGATACCACATGCTGAACTATCCTTGAGCAGAATACTGGGCATAAACTGGGTCATAAAATGTTAAAGTGGCTGGTAAAAGGCGCAAGATTTTGTTTTCTTACCTGCCCTCTTGAACCTGTCCAGCAGGTTTTGTCTGACGACTCTCTGCAGATTAAAATAATCATCCTCCTCATCAGGGCTTTTTAGATAGAGAGGAATGTGCTGGAACACCAGGATGTGTTTGGGTTTAGGCTCCTGGACACAGATACATGTGACAAATGAGACCATTACCATCTGGAAAATTCTAAATCAAAGGCAAAATTCAGTTGTTGTGTTTTATGGCTGCATACTGTGGTAACTATCTAAGCCAAGGCATCTCAAGAGGAAGATTTATCATTATCTGAATGTGATCATTAATCAAATGAGAATAGCATCACGTCATAGATGCTATATTACTGTTAGAGATGAGGCTCTGCTCAGCTGCTCATCCAACCACGTCTCCTGGGCCTCCTTCAACTGAGGGCAGGCTGAGGCGTCGTAAAAGAGCTGGGAGTTCAGAACCAGGCAGAGGACTCCACCCACCTGAGACCACAGAAAAGAGACACAGAAGCAGAGAAGCAAACTGATATAAGACAGGGTTATTATTTTATTGTATTTGTTTTCTATTTTATTAAAATGATTTCAGAAAGAGCCATTAAAATTCAACAGTTTTCAATTATGGAAAGATATATGGATGGACTTTAAAAAAAATTATAAATTCATTACACAAAGTCTACATTACAAACTAGAGATAAAGAGTTTGAAAAATATGGAAGGCCTAATCATCATGTCAAAAAAACAAGCAATGACTTTGAATGAAGTCTCTATGCTGATGTTTGTGGAACTAATTAATGGACGAATATAGGCAGAATTTGTTTGCAGCAATCCCACTAATGAATAGTCGTGATCCATTTGAGATAAAGACACGTTATAAAAAGATTTAATTAAAAAGAGACAAAAAGCCAGTCAACTTAGTAGTACCTAATATTTCATTAATTATGCTGATGTTTTAGGGGGTTTGCCCCAGAGGTTATAGCAGAGAGAGGGGGAGTGGGTGGCATTCTTAAAAACATAACCCAAATAAAATGTGTCATCTTGAATAGAAACGTGGATTGGGTTGAATTTGAGTGTTAAAAGTATTTAGATAGATAGATATACTTTATTAATCCCAAGCTGGGAAATTGCAGAAAAGTCCACTGCTCCAGGTGAGGCTTGAACTCACAACCTCGGCATGTCTCTGCAGGTTACTGTCATATAAGTACCGCGCGCTAACCGATTGCGCCACTGGAGCTTCTAATCAATTTTAGATATCCTAAAGGAGAAATTTCACACATTATATCTTTAGGTATGAATAAAATAGACATGTACATAGAACAACCATGGCAAAACTTGTGCTACTATTGATGCATTTAGCAACTGCTTACCCAGAAGCTGAAATAGTCATCCCCCCATGCATTGCAATACTGCTCCACTGTATTCAGAGTGGGTGTGTTCCCCAGGTCATGGTTGCCACTGACAAACACTAGTGGGATGGATGGATCCGTTTCCTTCAAGGCCGCCTTCAGGTCTCTCTCCTGACCTTCTCTGAATGGAGTGTCTGAAGGAAAATAGGAGAGCTCAGCTTATGTTCTTGTGATAAATGAGGTAGTGGTCAGAGTCCATACAAAGAAACAACAAACAATATTGTCTTGGAAAAGTAGATGCTGGAAAACAGAAACATCTGAGTTGGACAACACAAAAATAAGATGGATAGAGAAAGAGTGAGAAACTTATATGGATGTTGATGAAAAGTGTCAGAGTATGTGCATGAAGTATAGTCGAGGTGAGAGCCACCTAAGGGAAATGGGATTATCCGGATGATAATGATGACAGCACAGAGAATGATCAACGATCTGCACAGCTCGACTTTACATCACTATGGTTAGTGACATGATGAGTAGTGTTCTGGTGGAACCCTCCTCTGTCTGCTCAGTAAAGCCCAACATCTCTGTGCTGAACTGTGCGCAGGCCACAGCACTTGTCAGGTCCACTGGTCTAAGATAAATGAGGATTCTTGTTTTACAAGCCCTTTACAATATGTTTAGCTGTTGGTTGTGTTTAAAGCATAACTCTATTAAGCCTGGAGTTCACAAAGAGGGGAAGCCTGCGACAAGGAGGAAGTCAAATTAATTCAGTCCGTGCACGTGTTAAGGACAGAGAATTGGCAAGACTCCAATACATTTATAATGTAGGAAACATATTAAACAAACCTATGTTATTCCTCCCCCTCCTTCTTTTACCCCTCTCTTATTTCTCCTTCCTTTTTATTCATCTGAGTAATTATTTTACTGGCCTACTTTTGGAGCAAATGTTTCCCTGGATGTTTGGAAAAGGACTCATTACATTAAGAGCATTTTCTGACAGAATAACCTGCACATGGCGGAGCGACAGAATGCAGTTTAATACCTATCCATATAAAAAGGTAGAATGTCATTTTCAACGTTCTCTCTTTTACAAAATAAGCCTTTCGCACTTCCGCAAATTCAACACACACAAACATGCACTTGCAGGAAAATGGGGACGTGAATGCCCTTTTTGTTATGCAAAACAGTTTCACACTTTTAATACTGCATTTGTCTGGAAACTTAAGGTCACTGTAAATGCATACTGTATATAATGCCCTCATGTAATATATATAATAGCTAATAATGTAATATAATAGCTATAAAATGGTAACATATCATTGCAAGCTGTCAACAAATAGCCCTGGTAGGAAAACATTTTTCTGTCTCACAAAACATGTCTTTGAATCATCCCTCAGCACTATGTGTCTCAAACCAATGCTTAACCCAGTTCATGATTGTACATTCTGCTTAAAATATCTGTAGTAAAGTGAATAAAGCTGAGCGTAATAACAGTGATTTTAATGTTAATGTGAGCACAATGTTGCCTCCATCTGTCTTCATATATACATATAGACAGACAGACAGACAGACAGACAGACAGACAGACAGACGGATAGACAGACGGATAGACGGATAGACGGATAGATGGATAGATGGTATTCTTTACCTAATACTGAGAAATACAGATTTGATAGGCCAAATTAGGATTTGAAGTAACTTGACAATTGTTTGAATCTAACAGGCATTTGTGTATATTTAAAAGCTTTGCCCCACAATTTTAAAGTAACAGGTCAGTGTATTGATAAACATTCATAGGATAATTGGATAACCATGTCCTACTGTATTTTAAGCAAAAGTCTTACGTGAACCCATGAAAAATGAATTCAATACATACACTTTCTCACCCTGCATTCGTGACCTAAAATAAGGCATGCATTTACTGAGAGGGGAACGAAGAAAAAAGAAAAAAGAAAAAAAAACCTGCTGCCCCCAGCTTTCTCTGGAGGTCTGACTGAAAGGCCTTGCTCTTTTAATGAGATTGCAACACACTGTGATTCTCAAACCCTGACAGGAGACTTTGGCAGGCTCTTGTTGAGCTTGTCCAACAGTGTAAGCACTTGTCTCAATTTCCTCTAAAGACTGGCTGTCGACAATGCACACAGGCCTTAATGTGTGCGGTCCTGCTGTCGCATGCATTTTTCTCACTTAAACAATTGTATTTTCAATGTGTGGGGATCACTATATTTGTGACTAAATAAAGTATGTACTGGTGGTGACAGGTAGTGCTGGTCTGCAGTTTATGACAAGGTGATGACTGCTGAGATGACTTTATAATTTCTCTTTCCAAGTACCATCACATACAATTTGGTTCATGTGATTTGTTGTTGTTCTTGGTATTTTATTGCAGTTGGCATCCATAACGTTCCACTGCTACCGCCTTCTTTTTCCTTTACTTTTTCTTCTCCTTCCCTATTTTACCCCTAGAGAGGAAATTGACTAATTCTATGAGCCAACTGTCACTATCTATCATTGGGGCAATAACAAAATAGTTCATACAATAATCCATGTGCAATGATTCATGTTCAATACTTCTCTGCTTCCTATGTAAATAATTGTTTTTATAAACCTGTGGGGTTGACAGAATAATTTAACTTTAAACAGTCTCCGTTTCCAGTCATAAAACAGTTTTTTTTTGTACATTCACACATTCCATGTATTATTCAGTTATGTTTGCTGTCATAGAACAAAAGGTCTGCTCTCTTAATAGGCACACGGTTTTTGTCATGTTTATATTTCATGTTAATGTACTGTATATATTTATCTCTTGCTAATACTGTGTTTTCTTAATCTTAATCTTATTTTCTTCCTGAATGTTATTTTATTTCTGAAATAGCAAATGTAACACAACCCAATTTCCCCGCAGGAATTTATGAAGTATTCCGATTTTGACAGAAAAGGCTAAATCCTGCATCAGATAGTGTGAAAGGTTTAGTGAAATCAGGAATGCTTACATTACATTTCAATCCTAAAAATGTCAGTCATAATCAATCTTACAAATGCCCATGACTGATTAAGATAATAAATTTATACTTTTGGTAATACTAATAAGAGACTCTCTTAATTGTCCGTTGCTGTTCTGAGATGATTTTGCCCAATCATTCACTCATGAGTCATCATTGAGTGTGACTTGCTTTTGTTGGCTGCTCCAGTACAGTCAGCTACTGAGTCAGGTGTTAACCAGTTTTGCCAAACAAATGAGAACTGCTCGCCCATCACAGGAGCACACGGAGCTAAAGAAGAGGGTACCAGTAAGTTCATGTCCACGTTGTGATTGTCAGCATTTTTTAGCCACCCATGGCTCCCAGAAGAGAAATGGATTCATGTCAGCAATCTTGTACTTGTGTTAAATAATAACAGGAAGCTGTGAGGATCTTTTGTGCCTTAATTGATTTTCCAACTTTATCTGAAGACTGGATTTTAGACGGAAGACTGAAAGAAAAGCATGAATGACAGGTGGGTCAACAACATCCATCCATTTTCTACTGCTTTATCCTTCACATGAGGATGGAAGGGCTGCCAGTGCTAATCTGGGCTGACATAGGGCGAAAGGCGGGGTACACCCCATATAGGTCCCAAGTCCATGGCATTTTTGGACATGCAGGAGGAAACCGGAGAACACAAGGAGAACATGCAAACACAGAAAGGCCAGGACCGGGACACAAACCCACAACCATCTTGCTGTGTGTTAGAATTTCTTTTACAAGTGAGAACAGACAATAATGTTGCATAGGAAGCTCAGCCTGAAGGTGTTCTTGATTTCCAAGTCAATCTACATCTCCATTACTGATTATAATAATTATGAAATAACCTTATACTGTCTCCTTCAAATGACCAAGCTTGAAGGGGGAAAATAACCTTTAATCACAGAGAGACAGGAGACAAAATAGATGCTTAAGTTTTCTGGGCACATCTAACTTAGAGCAGCCCTCAGGACGAACATCACTTCTGACACTGGAAAATTTTGGATTTTCCTGGAAGATTTGGAGCTTGAGGCTTGGGGAAGGAAAGATCCTTCCGACACAACCTAAACTTGGAAAAGCTGTTAAAAGTAAGATTAATTCAGCCCTGACACTTACCATAACTGTCTTACAAAGAACACCATCATTTAAACAGCTCAGGATTTCTACAAAAGTATTTTTAAGGTTAAGTGAGAGAGTTCTGCACTCTATAGCCCTAGCCCTTAAGAAATATTTGATTTTCCACAAGCCACTTGCAGGAACCAACAAGCCACTGTATTAACCCATTATATAGAACATTCCTTCTCACATACAACGCTCTGAAAAAAATGTCTTCCATGGGTCCCAAAAACAAATGCTCCCAAGGCAGTCAATTCTTCATACCCTCATCTATTTTAGAATCCCACAGAGAGACCGATTTTATCCACCTTCAATTGCAATTAGGCAGGCTTCCATGCTTAGAGAGAGGGGACAGAAAAGTTCTAACCTATGTACCCTATACTTCACCTCTGTAACTTACCAGCATACTAGAATATTTCTCCTGCTGTACCATGCGTATCATCCCTCATGAAGCCCCAGAGACATTGTTTGAATCCTTTGTAGTGCTCATTAGGGGAGTGTTGGGTCCAGCATGTTCCTCTAATCTAATCAGCACTCTATCTCACCCCTCACCACCCCCTCCCTACTCTTTATCCCCTTCATTTGTCAGCTTTGAAAGTAAGTGAGAAAAAGACACAAGAGAGCGTAAGTGAGGGAGAAAGAGGCAGAGATAGGAAGAGAACGAATGGCGGGGATTGAAGGAAGCCCTTGAGAGGAGAGAAGTGTCTCCTGAGGGTTAGCTTAGATTGAATACAGGGAATTAGGATCAAGGAACCTTTTGTCAGTGAAGGTCTTGATGACATGTTGTGGAAGCAAGTGCAAGCCAGCATTTCCTTTAAGAAGCATAAACTGCTTTGTACCAAATATAATTGTTCCTCCATCACAGCAGTCCACCTTGAGTGTTTCTTTTCCATGATTTACAAACAATGCTTTGATAAGAACAGGGACCTACTGAATGGTGATATCAAAAGAATCCCTTCAGTTTCCCTGACATCAAATCAAGATCTTAAGTTACACAAACCAGTTACTAATTAAACCAAAAATTCCATTGTTTTTTCATGTTTGTTCCACAACAATTACAAGAACAAAGTAAACTTTAGATTTGTCCAACACCAGATTCAATTCACACAGACACTTCCTGAAATTAATTTATATGCAGCCTGAATAAGAGTGTGTTTGTCTACAGTTTCAGATTTGCAAATGAAGGCTGTCAAAATAAGGTATGAGCCACAACACTGCAGCTGTTTACTAAAGAGACAGACAAAGAGAGAGAGTGAGGAACAGAGAGAAAAGAGAATGTGAAAATGAGAGCATAAGATTCGAGAGATAGTGAGTGAAATCCATGGGAACAGAAATACAGTTGCCAATTTCCCAATGCCGAAAGGCAGCAGTGTTGACAATGCCAGTTGACAGCCAGCTTCCCCTGGCCACCACCCATTCATACTGAGTTGTAAATAAACAGTTTAAGGGGAAATGTCAGCTGAGAGATGGAAGAAGCCGATCTTAAAATTTTTTTCCCTCCTCCTCACCAATGCAGCAACCAGGCAAGTGACGGACGTGGCAAGTAATGAGGATGGCACACACAACCTGTTATGCTGGAACTGACAGTAACAAGGGTTGACACCGCAATGTTTAAAGGTCCCCAAGGCCTTGCTGTTTAAACCCCATAGTTGCATGATCTACTTTCCCAGTGCATATCTGAAATAGATGTTATTGCAACCTATAAATGTGACTGATCAGAGGGAGACGGAGAATGATGGAAAATGGATGACAGCCATGTTTTGGTCTAAATGGTGCAATCATGGAGATGATGAGGATACTTGGATGCTTAGAGGCACACTCTTGGATGATAGGAGGAAACAGCTCTTTGAGTGCTCATAACTATCCCTGTGCAGTGAAAATGGCAGGTCACGGAGACCGAAAAAGAGCAGGAAGGAGTCGCTCTGACTAAGCCAAATCTGTGTTGAATATGAACAGTTTGCCTTGAGTCAAGTTTCAGTAACAGCAGCCAAGGACATTCTACACATGACATACTGCACCAAATGTAACTAATCATTCTGCTTCTGCATTCTGTCTTACATAATCCTTAAATAAAAATGGAACCCTGTGATACTTTCATCCAGATCCAATCAATCAAGTTAATAAATATGCTGCCAGAAGATGTGTAAAGGTGGACAGGTTTACTCTCTCTCTCTCTCTCTCTCTCTCTCTCTGCCCATTCCTTGAGGCCAGTAAGCCAGGCAGGCAACTCATGCTGGCTCCCTCATTGTCATGCAAAGGTAGCGTGCAGTGGTTGGTGGCTTGCAGCTTTATTTTTTGCTGAAAATTAACTCTGTAGTTGGTCCTGCCAGCTAATTTCATCTACCCTGTTATTGAATTAGGCAGCTAGACATTCAGACAAATTCAAACAATATAGTAGTCACTCAATTCATATGTTACTTTAATAAAAACATTCAGTTGCCATGACACCTGCCAAACTGCAGGTCTGACTACCGGTCTGAGAAACAAAGGAACATTTTCTCAGGCTTCAAAGTGTCTTCTACTTTATAGTGAGTTTACCCAATGTAGGTTTGTGACATTAATCCTAATATCTCTAGTCACTATTGAAAGAGAAACACACAGAGGGAAGCGCAACTGAACACAGCATGTCAGCTCCAAATAAGGTAGGAAATGAGTGGTAAAATTGCTTTATTTTGTTTACTTGGCCAGCCATTTCTGGAGATATTCAACTATTTTGCAAACTCAGTTGTGCTCTGAAAATCTATTTGTCTGGCTGGACAATGACAGCATCTGGTGAATCAAGAAAACCAGCTGCTACTGTGACAACAAAGGCTTATTTTCCTGGTTTTAAGACATCTAATAAACCAGTATGGAAGACTGATTAGGAGAAGCCAGTGTAAACATTATTTATCAAATGATTGTATACAAACGCCTCATACTCTCCATCTATCTGCTGAACCCTTTCAACAATGCAAAATCTGGCCTTCACAAAACAGCTTAAAGACAGCTATTAACAGCTATTCTTTACAGATAAATATTTCTTTCTGTCATGGGGTTTGGTACTAACAAACTAGACTTTGTGAAATGGGTGAAGAACAAGGTGAAACTTATTATCCTACAGTGTTTTAGGATATAAAGTCTGGTTTGGCTAATCAATAAATGAAGTTTCCTCCTCAGAGTAGTCAGAAGGTCTGTGCTTTTTCTCAGATGAGTATCAGTTGCTGTCTTACGGGAGAACATTGTTTACCGTCTTTGGCTTGAAAAAAAAAAAAAACTAATGATCAAACCTCTGTGAGTACTATAAAAACTGAACCATATATATAAGCTGATGTTATTTAGTGTTGCTTACTTTAATCAAATTTGGACAGCAGCTGAGAATACATTATGTCACACCTAGACCATACATTTAAAAACTGAGAGGTATTAGAGGGGTCCCTTGCATTGGAAGATGGAGCTCTAAAAATACTTTCTGTATAATCACTCACTCCTGAGAGCTACGTGAGGTAAAACTCTTCTGTTATTGGTGTCCTCTATGCTTATATTGAAAAATTTTGGTCAAATCCCAGTGAGCATATCAACAGGAACATAAATACACACATATTCTGGAGGTCATTACAAACCTCTCCTATCTCCTACACTGGGGGTGGAAAAAGCTCAATTCTGCTCAAACCACATAAATGAGACTCAGATTGGAATTCTATGTGAAAAACATTTATGTCACATTTTTTGTTATGATAAATTTATCTGAAACTAGCATTATAGCTCCTTTTAGATCTGGTTTTTCACATCAGTCATTTCATATTGGGCATGTTGGTCACTTAAAACCAGCAGTGAAGACTGAGAAAGTAGAGTTCAACACTGCAAATCAGTCTGACCTCTGCACACTGCAAAAAAAAGTACAAGGTTAAAATAGCAAACCAAATTCGTGATCATTTACAGATATGTGGCTGGTTTAAGAAGTGAAGCATTTCTCTGTTTTAAGTAAATAACCAACAAAGGAATGAAGGATATTAACAAGTAGTTTGGCTATGCAACCCTAACCCTAACCCTAACCCTATTTGGAAGGGAGGGTCTAAATGTTAACCTTAAAAACTCCAAATTCAAAATACAGGGCCTTAAAGCACCTCAGACCATCTGAAGTAATTACCTTATTGTCCAGAGTTTGGTCTTTACATTCAGTTTGAATCAATCAGAAAAATAAAAACAGTGACACTGTTCTCAGAACAGAGGTTAATTTACTCTTTTTTGCTGTAAAAATGGAGGACACAAGCAAGCTAAGCAGCACATGGATGTATTTTGGGTTCTACACTGTAGTTGACAATGTAAAGAACAAAGCTGTGGCAAAAGAAGCATTACAGACCAGCAGTGAAACGAGTTTTGAAAAAAGTTACAGCCCTATTAAGTGTTAACAAGTGAGAAGTAATCAGAAGCACAGCATGTGTTCCCATCAATTAGTAACTTATTATATAAATAATATATAATACTGTTATCCATTGCTATCATTTAGTCACATGAAGTTGAACTTTGCAATAGATCACCGTCATTTAATGGGTCTGTTGTTGACTTCTGTTCCTGCCTGAACCTACAGTAAAAGTTCTGGTTCCAGACAGTTAATGTCTCATAATGGAACAATATGATGTTCCTCACTAAAAACCTGAACCATGCATATCAGTAGCTGCCTCACTGCCCCAGAAGGCAGTTTGTTCATTGACCATAATTCTGAATAAGTCACTCGTTAAATTATTTTACCACAAAAGACATAAAATATATGACTTGGTTTGGTTGATAACATCAGGGAATAGTACATCTTTTTGCTGAATATAAACAAGGCATAAAACAAGATAGTGGGTGAAATTATGTATAGTGTGTTCAATGGCAGCTCCAATACCTGAATGGTTTGGTGTTACCAGTTATTTAGGAATGTCACTTCAGAAATTTTGAATTAAGTGCAGGATTTGTACGAATCTCTCTGGTGATATACCATGTGCCATAAGATGACACTCACAGGGCCAAATCTGTACTATTTGGTTTGACTAAAACAGAGTGAGCGGAGTTGAAGCTCTCACAACTGGTATCTGAAAGTTGTTTTATTTGCAACCAATCTTAGCCAGATGAAAAGACTGAAAGTTTAATATATTGAGACAGCAGTAATACTTTAATGCAGTTCATTTAAGGTTATTTTAAAACGTTACCTGGCATGGCATGGACCAGGTCCCCACAGAGCACCATAAACCTCGGCCTGGGAGTGAGACGGTTAACAGCCTCCACAGCCTGCTTGGTAAGCTCAACCTCCTCAGCCCATTCGTCCCCTCCGCCATCACAGTCACCTTCCCGCCAGGCTTTCATCAGCCCAAGTTGGGGGTCTGCAGCCTGAATGAAGTAAAATGGTCCCTTCCACTCATGTTCTGCATCTGGAGGAAAGACAGGAAAACATGAATATAAAGACATAAGTAAAGATGGGCAAACAACCAAAACCCAAAGCAATACATATTTTAAAAAATATATTTTCCAGTTTTTAGGTTTTTATTGATGTCATTGAGTCATTTATCAAAACACAAGTTCTTATGATGTCAGACTTTATGGCTTGAGCATTTGGTGTGGAAGTTGGTACTAACCAGCTCCACTACCAAGTTTTGTTGTCCTAAAACAAACAAACAAAAAAAAACAATTAAACCTGATTTGCAAGTATGTTCCTTTTGTCTCGTGTATTTTTTGTCAATTACCAAGTATACTGCCAATGATATGTTGCATTTTTTCCATGTATAATCAACTGTCCACCTGCTGCAACTATCATTATTTAACCTAGTAATGGAAAATACAGACAGTGAGGGACTTTGGTGTTCAGACAGACACTATTCCATTTATCTTACTGGTATTGGCATTCTGGCAACTTGATTTCAATATGTTAGGGGTAAAGGATGCTACCACAAAACACCACACATAATCATATGTAAAAAAAAAAATAAAGCTGTAAGGATTAGCTGTGATCACAGCATTAGTCATTGAGTGGTGTAGGGCCTGTTGTGAACACTTCATGGAGAAACCTCATCATATTCATTCCTGGAATCAACACAGCACTTGATATGCTGAAAGCACTGTGATATAGGAGAGTGTTACTCACTTTCTGAGTAACCAGTGGAAAACAGTTAACAAACAGCTACATGTTGGAGAATAACTGAAAAAGAACATACACTTTCCCGTACTCCTAACATCACGACAACAGATACAACCCACAGTATAATCACCTTCAAATATTCGTTAACAAGGCAAACTGTGTCCAGTTTTCCATGCAAAGACTGGAAATGGACACTCAACACAGCTTGGCTGATGGCAGTGACAAGCTATGACATGAAGGACACAAGAGAGCAGATGTAAGAGCAGGTGTAAAGAAAGGCTTTCTGCTCCACTAATTTAGCTTCCGGTGGGTACGTAAGAAGTACTGTAGTCATGCATGGCTGTCACTGTGGACAGTCTGAAAGTGCCTTCCACACAAATCCCCTCACTCACTCAGCAGGGGCAAGTAGTAGCTCTTTAACATCCTCTGTTAACATACTCGCCATGAATCCTCCCAAATGAGTTTATGGTAATTCTGTCCTCAGAGAACTTGAGCAAAAATAGGGGGAAAAAAAAGAATTGACAAAGACTGAAATAAGATGAGCATAAGCTTAACAATGATTACTAAGTGTAATTGATATTTTACGAAAACAGAAGAGGAAGCACATTCTAGTCTTATGATTATAATCATCTGTTCAAACTAAATTAATTTAGAATGCCTTCAGTCCAAAGGAGTTTGTTCTAGATCTGAACAACATAGTGAGGAAAGCTGATGAATTCAAACCAGTTGCCATGACCACTGGAGCATAACATTTCATAATTTTAACTCCGCAGTCAATGACAGTTAATCAGTACTTTCTACTCTACTAAATACAGACTAGATCTGTCTTTTGAACAAATCAAAATGGGTGATTCCATAAAGAAACAATACATATCTCACTCAGCAGACAATACCTGCTCATCTTTGCAAATGAACCAAAATATGAGAATACATGTGAGCACATGCATAAACAAAATATATGTGTGTGTTGGTGTGTTGGTTAGATGATGCTGCAAATCAACCCCACATAAAATAAAATACAGAATAAACGTCACACTTTACAGTCTCCATTTCTGAAATCTAAAGGGTAAACCATTTTACAGACCAACGAAAAGGAAATGAAGAAAAACACACACATATGCACGCACCAGGGACCTGGAGAAGCAAGCAAAGCTCTCATAACAGTAGATAAGAGGCAGCAGCCTTGTGTGTCTTCACTGTGCAAACACAACTTCAAACACAATGGTAGAGATTTCTCAGGTGGCAGACAGTATGCTCCAACAAAACTAATCATCATTTGAGATGAAAGCACGTGGCAGGGGTTTCATTTTGTAACAAACATTAATATGCGAAACAATTCAATTTATTCTCTTGGGTTCCCTTGTAATAAGAGTTTTCCTGTACAAGGTTCTAAAGAATATTAATAAATTATTGTGGAAAACTGATGAAGATCGAGAGTTAAACCTGGACTGATCCTACTCAATAATGCAAGTCTCACAGCTCTTGGGAGAATGGTTTATAATTTCACTATAAGTTAACAACAGACTAAAGGTGTCACCTCAACTCTGTGCTACAAATGCGAATTTTACAGTGGTGTGTGAATTATCAGCCGACTTGAAGAGGACGCGGGTTATGTTCCGTTTTATTTCATTACTGAAACACAGCAAAACAAAACACCAAGGTACATTCACAAACACACGCTGGCACGCTACATTAGCCACGCTGTGGTCTGACAGCGACCCAGCTGTTAAAATAAAGCTGTGGAGGAAACTGTCAACCGACTCGGTTCCGTCACTTCACTGACCTGCAAAAACTTGTGTAACAGACGAGTACAGTGAGCGTTGGCTAACGCGTTAGCATGTAATTTGGCTAACAGCCGGGACTAATCAAGTTAAAAGCTGTCGGCTACCTTCAGTCAGTCCGCCGAATATCCGATGTTTGGCTCTGAGAAAGACATCCATACTCTTAGCCATAAGATCCACCACTCAAAGGAGCTGCCCGAGCGAACTATTTTGCCGCGTGTGAGCCTGTCAGAGAGCCGTCGGACGGCTCTACTATGCATCCACAGACGTGTCTGAACTGTCCCTGCTGTGTTTGCTAACGCCGGTGATGATCGGCGATCGATTACTCTGCCTGTTTGTATATCTGTGTGACTTTCGCTGTAGCGGCCCCCAGAGTTGCTGCAACATACAGGTCGCACTACCAGGGGCGTTTTAAGGAACTCTTGCAGCCCCAGACAAGAGGGACATTTGGAACTGTTTTTTGAAACAGTACTGCATGTACATGTACTGCATGTGCAAAGACTGAGTTTCATACATGTTGACGAGTTCACCTCGGAGTTCTACAGTGCTGTAGTTGTATGTAGTGCTGCAAGGGTTATTCAATAATAAGGATTGGAAAAAGAATTTGTAATTTCTGCACACAGGGCCACAAAGTGGGTTTAGTGGTTAGCACTCTGGCCTTGCAAATTGAACACTCTAAATTGACCCTGAAGAGTGGATGGTTGTTTATCTCTATGCAGCCCTGTGATGGACTGGCAACCATCTCCAGCTTGTACCCTGCTTTTACCCCTGTTAGCTGGGATTAGGCACCAGTGGCCGAAATGAAAATGAGCGAGTAAGTGAATTTTGGTTTGTGGCCAAAACCAAGACTTTTGAGAACATCATAATTTCCAGGTTTGGTAAACACCAATCAACATTTTTCAACGTTTTCTGATATTTTACGGACCAAATAAGTAACTGGTTAATCAGGAAAATAATCAACAGATTAATCGATTATGAAAATAATCATTAGTTGCAATGCTGTGGACTAATGTAGTCAGTTGCTCTTGGGGGGGACCAACAGTTTGGGGTCACAGGCAATTGCTGGCCCCCACAACACAGTGCAATGCTGTATATACAGTCAACAACACAGTCAGACAACACAAGTTATATCCCCTCCTTTCTTTCACACACACTCACAGACATACACACTCACAAACATGTGAAGTCCAAATTGTTTGGCATTCAGTTTAAAACCCAAGGGAGTCCTGCGGGTGTCCACAGTATGATTGTCATGGTCACACAAAGGTCGAGACCATGGACAGAGACCGGAGGTTTTCAGCACCACGGACAGAGCTTATCCAAAAACCAGAATCTGTCACCCATTTGAATACGGACTAACTGATTTTTTCTGTTATAGTGGAATTTCCTGTTCATGTCTAAGTTTAACCACACCATAAATGTGGTCACCCAATTTAAATACATTTTATGCATTATTAACAAGTTGAAAATACCTTTCAGGGATTTTAAATTAAATACACGTAAAGTGGACAAAACCTCACGCCTTTTCTTGATTCCTTGATAGTGAAACAATAATATTCCGGAGATTTTCTTATAGTATTTCACTACAGGCTCTTATCTTCCCTCTCTCTTCCTTTCTCTTTCTCTCTCTCTCTCTCTCTCTCTGTGTGTGTGTATCCCTCCTCTCCTTCAGGCTCTCCCACTCTCGGTTCTGTTATTCGTTCACTGCGCTCTCATCCTCTGTGTGGCTTGTGTCTCTGCCTACTCCTGTGCGTAAGAGCGCATCGATGGATATGTGGTGGTGCACTGCTGAAAACGCGAAATCCGAGACTATGAAAAGCCTGTGGAGAGACAAGTAGGTGCGCAGCAGCAGAGAGCGCGCGCTGGATAGCAGTCATTTCGATTACAATAAGTCCAGACTACTGAGATTGAATATACTTCACTTTATTTTCCTCCCTCTTGTTTTTATTTTGTGTAATGGCGATGTGTTAGTAAAGCTTTTCGTCGGTGCGGATGACGGTGCTACTTGGATGTATGTTTCTGGACTTTTCAGCATATCATGACCGTGCGCCTTCCGCCCTCTCCCCAAGTCTTTTCGTTTCCGCGTGAAGTTGAAAGGAGGAGAAATAACAATGCGAGGGAAATACTTTCTTCTCGGCTTCTTGTTGCTCAAACTTATGGCTCTGGTGAAGGCCGACGGCGAGCCGGGGATGCTCGGAGGATTCGTAATGATCGCCACCTCCAACGGCTCCAAGGAGGAGGAAAGCGTGTCCGAGGAGACCCCGCACACGGAGGACAAATGCCGAGGCTACTTCGACGTGATGGGCCAGTGGGACCCGCCGTTCGTCTGCAATACGGGCAATTATCTGTACTGCTGCGGCACCTGTGGCTTCCGCTTCTGCTGCTCCTACAAGCACTCGCGCCTGGACCAGAGCACCTGTAAAAATTATGACACGCCATTGTGGATGAAGACCGGGCAGACTCCCTACAACAAGAAAAACAAGATGCACGACAGCACCAAAGACAAGACGAACTTAATTGTTTACATCATATGTGGAGTAGTGGCCATCATGGCTCTTGTGGGGATATTCACCAAATTAGGGCTGGAAAAGGCGCACCGACCCCAGAGAGAAAACATGTACAGGTGAGCCCCCCCGCCCCCTCCATCATCCAACTATCTCCTCTTCTTCTCCCTGTGCGCTTGTTTACACGGAGACTTGCAGTAGTAGCTTATCTGGAGCGCGCAGCGTGTCTTTACTTACCTCATTTGCCTGTGTGAATATCCATACAAAAAAACAGGATTTTAATTACACAGCATGATTATTAGAAGTATTAGAGCTCACTACCAGGTTGTTGTTTCTGGGAAACCAGAACAACTTGTGTCATCTAGACCTTCTTAATGAAGAGGGGTGATACTGCATGCTTTGTCCACTCCAGACAATCATTCCCCCAGTAAACCATTATGTGAGCTACTGTCATCAAGAAGCAGGTTCTTCTTATTTCACCATGTAAGACCACATTTCCCTATAATGACATCTGATTTGAGATAATTGAAAAGGCTTTTATTCACCTTCAAATGAAACCAGTGTTTTCCCCCATTCATTAGGGAATCACGTTGTTTTACACATGCCCTCACTTTCAAGAAAAGATGTGCAGCAGTGTAGCCCAACTGGATAATTAAATTAACCCTGTCATGTATATACTTCCTAATGTCTGCCTGCCTCATCCATCACCACCTCTCCTCTCCTCTCCTCTCCTCTCCACTCCTCTCCACTCCTCTGTCTGACAGGGCCGTTGCCAGTGTGCTGCAGGGCGGGTGTCCAGGTGAGCAGTATCGCGGAGAGGAGGCCCTAGGGATGCATTCACAGCACTGTGTCTCCAGGACCACAAACCTCCGTGAGCATTATTCTTTTTTATGCTCTGGGAGTGTTTGACACCTCATTTCTGGCTGTTGTGTGTATAACTGGAAGCAGCACATGGAAGTGTGGGTGAGGTGTGTGTGTCAGCAAAAAAGCATCTTTTTGAAACCAATACGAGTGGTTGGTATCAGAGGCCACTGTAAGGATGTGAGAGACTGGGATTAAATCAATCACCTCAGCCAAACTCACCAAAGTTAAATCTGGATGATGACTCTCAGTGAGAACATTATTCTTAAGGCTGTGCAGAGTGAGTAGAAAAACAAATCCCCGCAGGCTTTTTCCTTTTGTTGCAAATGACAGTGTTTGGATTTTGTTTTATCTTGCATCGGCCAGATATCCATCCATTTCATAACACACTGGAAAAATAATATCTGCCTGTCTTTCTGCTGCCTTTCAAATCCAGCTGTTATTCACTGTTTTATTTTTGTACATGCCCACATGATATGATGTGAGGGAGAAAGAGGGAAGTGTGTGTGTGAAGGGAGATCTCGGAATGTGAAGGTTGGTGCTGTTGGGGGGGGGGGGGGCGTGTGGGGGGGGGGGGGGGGGGGGGGGGGGGGGTATACAAAGCATATGAATGCCATCTATTTCTGTTGCGTCCCGTGGGCTGCTCCAGTACCAAGCTTCTTTGTGTTTTTAACACTGAAGATGAAACAGATGAATGCCCACAAACAACACACACTTAAACACACATACACACATAGCATCCAGATTCCTTTGAAAGTTGCATCTCCAGTTTCCAAAGCAAAATCAGACCTGAGATTATTTCACTTCAAATATCGAGACCCTTTTGTGTGGCCAGAGGATGGACATTTTTCCCAATCAGTCGATTTTTCATGTGTACTAAGATTTAAAATCTTAAAATCCATTTGACTCTAACTTATAGTATCCCCATTTGTTATTTAGTTTTGTGTAATGTTAGAATAATAAAACTTTAAATTAAATCATACAATGCTGATTAAGTCTGTCAGCTTTGAGTCTGTCAGCTTTGAGTTTCTCCGTAAAGCTGTGTTTAGATTGTGTATGCCTGGTGACATTACCTTGCTACATACTGGAAGTGATTTGCTTCTATTAAAGATGTACCCATAAAAGTTTCAGAAGTGAAAAAACCTTTTAGCCTCAGTCTTTAAGCATTTTGTCTGGATAAGTATTTATCCCATGAAAATGCTTCTGTTTCTGCACAAGCTAATTTCCCTTTTGTGTTTCCAATTGTGTGTGTAACTGTCTCTATTGATGAGACTAAAACAAATGTGTAATCCTAAAGCAGCTCTCCCTTGACTAACAACAATCTGACATAACTCTACTTGGCATGAAGCACTACACCCACAAACACCATCAACATCATGATGAGTGCATGCACAGGGGTGAAGGCAACATCATCAAAATTGTTTAGTATTGTAGATGGGTATCTCACCCATCTACAGTATCTCACTGTGGGAGAGATGAGATACTGTGGTGGGCTGGCCTATCACCTGAGTGGCCAGTAGGAAATAGAGATTATTATTAATGTAATGTGGAATGTGTACCTTTGAACCCTCTAACCCTCAGGCTTGTGGGTAATCACATGGAATGTTATTAACCTCCATGATCTGGTGGGATCCTCGTTGACAGCCACCTGATTGGTTAATGGGTCTCCTCATTCAGCGAGCGAGGTGATTCATCCCGGGAGGATGAGGGGGTGCTTAGATATGGATTTGCTGGCTGTGGACATGTTATTCTTGTTTTAAATTATTAACTGCAGATAAATTGACTGAAAAGGGCAATATGACTTTCCATGAAGAGCATCACTCTGAGTGCAAAGGACAGAGGAGGGGAAAGAGAAGATGAAGTAGAAGAACGGTAATTGCAATGTAAAGATACATTTAGGTTTAAAGGGCCACGTGCATGTGTACTTGGGAGTGTTTACGAAAGGCGTTTGCTGAGATATAGTGCAGGATTGTGCTGGAAAATCTTTTTTTTAGTGCAAACCACATATTGATTATAGCTTATGGTCAGATTGCCCTATTACTGGCATCAATGAATCAAGTCTGGCAGATCTGCCACTGTAGGAGGAGAAAATCCCTTTGGGCCTCATGTGACTGTCAGTCACAGTCTGTAATCTATCTGTCAGTAGAGGAATCATGGATGGCCACCACTGCTGTGTCGTTTTTATGTTTTTAATTTTGCTTATCTCTCAGCATAGGTGTAGAACCACAAGTGAGACGAGTGTTGCTCTGTGTGTGCTTTGCTGTGTCTTGATAAACCATACAAGTGAGAATTTAGCCTGAGGTTTGTGTTTGATATGTTAGGGGCCCAATGTTAATCTAATAGATACCCCTTCTGTAAACTTACTGCATATTAAAATTGGACATTTGTGTTGATTTGTGAACCAGCCATCCCAACAATTCCCCAGCTGGAGTGGCTGGCAGCCTTTTAAGTCAACCAGAAATGTATGAATTCATAAAAGGCTGAAAATCCCTCATCTCGTAATAATCGGCAAAAGAGGTCTTTGTCCCTCCATTATATTTTCTAAACCTACTGTTTAAGCCTCATGCATCTACAAGAAACATTTGGAACAACAAAATGATTGGGTGAGATACGTGTTAATGTATGATCATTCTTTTGTACTGAAATAGAGCAGAGGAGATGGGAGAAATCTGTTAGAAACATGTGCCCTATTCAGACCTGGTATTAATTGTGTTTATGTGTGTGCATGTGTGCACGTGAGGGTCAGAGCTCTTCTTGCACTGAAAAAAAGTTTTAACCATTAATGGTGATTCAGAGTTAATATTGTAGCAGTAGCTACAAATAAATTAAGTAGGAGCTTTTATTTAAATAAACTGTGAAACTACTGCTCATCAGGCGATGTCAGCTGATCAGGTGACGTCCTGACAACAAATTGTGTTTTTACATGCTCACAAAAGTGGACAAATTCGTCCTAAACCCATCTCTGAATGTGGTTTCTGTGATTTGATTTGATGATGCATTCAAGATGCATTTAGATCATTCAGACCTGAATGCAGCGTGATCCGGTCTTGATTGGATCACTGAAGAAGGATGTACCATGTCTGAAAAGGGTCTATGTGCTTACCCAGTGCTGATTTAGATTGAATGTTATTCATTAGGACAAAATATTATTTAGGTTATGTTACGTTTTTTGGTAGGCAGCCCTCACTACAATTCATGTGTATTTCATTTTGAAAGTGTTGTCTAATATTGATTAGCCTATCTATGATTGAATACATTAATTTTATTTAATGGGAGAATATCCAAGGACTATTGTTGAAGCTTTGAACAATGGATCTCTGTCTGTTATATGTCTTACTGTACTAATAAAGTGCTTATTTGATTTTTAATGGAAAAGTCTGACATGACATCAAGCCATTTAATTTAGGGTGACTTTCAACTTACTTTTTAGCACTCTAAACTGAAGTGATTGAGTTTGACTGACAAACAGCAGCAAATCTTATTGTTTCTATAATGAAATGATGAAATTAGATGTGAGTTTAAACTCGTGAATTATTGCAACCAGTGCTTCCTCCACACCTGTTATACTTTTTTAGTTCTATAATTGTTATTTTGGGTATCACATTGAAGATCATTAGGTGGGCAACAGTGTTAGTTTTACTGAGGCAAAACACACACAGCTATAAGCGCACACTTACACACATGCACAATGATCAGTATCCACCATTCAGTTTGCAGCTTGGAGGCTTAATTACTTCCCAAGCAGTTATAACCTTTTCCTTAACATTCTGAGATGGGAAGGATGAAATTTTAATAGGTAATCACTTCAGAGATTGCACAGGCACTGTCTGCCTCATACATGCATATGTGCCTCATACATGCACATGTGTGTGTGATCAAGAAAATATGTGTGTGCATGCATCGTGCAACTGTAGGCTTGTGCACAATGCAGGCCTGTCAACAGGAGCTGTGCATTTTCTTTGTTAAGAGTAGATGGGTGCGACCTTGTCTTCCCAGCTGTCATTTTGAGCCTTCAGTTTGTCCCATGATTGCACAGTGTCAGAATGGAAAGAGAAGCTGCAGCTAGTGAACCTGCACGGGCAGCTCAAGTTGTAGAAACAAGCAAAGAGAGGCTATGAAAGAGGAAATGACAGAGCTGGAGGTAGTTATCTGCAAGGCGTCACTCCAGCTCTGGATCCGTTCGAAGCTCAGCATCTGTCCTTGTGTTCAAACAGGCAGAAGAAGCAGGTGGAGTTTAAGTTCAATCCCTGACTTTGTCTTTCACTCTCATAGCCTGCTAGAGTGACAGAAAAAGGTCAATAATTTTTTTTTTAATTTTATATGCTTGCGTTTCCACTGCCTGTTTATAAGAACACAAAGTATAAAGTGACTCAGACACTCCAGTAACTTGTTCATTGAGCTGTTCATATAAACACTTAAAAACAAAAAAACATATTGTACGTATTGCCCAAGGCTCAGGTATGAAGCTCCAAAGAAAATCCACCTTGAGCGTTTCTGTCCAAATGTAATCATACTTATTTTAGCAAACTGACTGATCAAGCTACTGAAGTAGGCTACAGTCTTTTACCAGTGGCTGTCAGGTTTTGATACCTAAAATGTGGTAGCAGCTGCACAAGCCCCTACATTACAGTAGAGTACAGGAGTTACATGACTAAGAGACTGTAATTCACTGGAACTGACTCTCCAAACAATCTGCACTCCCCTCTTCTTCTCTCCAGGCTCTCATTCATGTACCTTCTTTCTGCCTAATTATCTAAATGAGTCCCCTCTGCATCCAAGAGACTTCAATAGACTCTTGTCTACTGGGGCTCTGAGGCCACACAGCTGAAAAAGCTACAACCTAGCACAGGTTTTGTACAGATGTGTGTGTGAGGGCTGGTGGTGGTGGTGGTGGTGATGTGAGAGGGGGTCAGTCTTATCCATCTTGTTGCATCTGCATCATCTTTGATTTTCTGTAAGACTTCTGTTTAAACTGCAAGTATAGCCTAGTTGTTTTTATAGTCATCTGTGTTCTGATCAGTACCGGAATGCATTAGCTTAGTTTCAGAGGTAATCTGCATACATACTATTACTCTTAAGAACCATTAGTATGTGAGTACTAAATTTTGATTAGACTCTCCTTGAAGTCAGGTCGGTTTTATTTATATAGCCCACAGTTTGCCTTGAAGGTCTTTACAGTCTGTACAGCAGGTGACACCCTCTATCCTTAGACCCTCACATCGAGTGAGGGAAAAACTACATAAAAATACCTTTGTACAGAGAAAAAAATGGGAGAAACCTCAGGAAGAGGCACAGAGGAGGGATCCAGGATGGACAGATGTGCAGTAGATATCTTATGTACAGATATGTACAATGATTGAATGATTTGATTCCAATCATTCACAGATATTTCAGTGTCTATTCTTATTTTCAAAATTTCAATATCTTGATCCTAACAGAGAGCCATCAGCGTGGTGTCATGCAAGACTATCGCAGTCAAGTCTCATGAGATTTGTGCACAGGATAGAGGAATGGCATTAATTCAATGTATGGATTTTTCATCCATCATCTACCACTTCAACAATTTCCTTTGGGATAACAACAATTTCCTTCGGGATAATAAAAGTATTCTGATTCTGATTCGTATTCTGATCCTCCACATGAGGGTCGCAGGGCTGCTGGTGCCAATCCCAGCTAACATACACGACCAACACATGGAGAAAACAACCATTCACTCTCAAACTCACACACTGTCAATTGAGTGTCCAATTAACCTCTTATGAAGTGATAATGGATACTTGAAATGAAGGTTGATGTTAATCATAAGATCTATTTTTTTGGACCCAGCCCTAATTAGACAGATGATGAGGTGAAGCCAGCCATATTCGGAGCAGATTTTTTTTTTTTTTTTATGAAAACAGACCAGTAGTAGTATGGATGTAGCCATAATGAATGTAGCCATAATTATTGCCTATGCTGGTACAGAGGGAGCTGGGAAAACAGGGCATATGAAGCTGAAGACAGTCAAGAATGAAAAGTCTAATAAGATGTAGAGCATAGGACAAATGGAAACGGCCCACAAAGTTATTATTTTTATCCATTAGTCCACAATACAAAGTCCTAATTAAGGAACAGATGACCCTGAGCTGTCACACTTATGTTACTCTGCAGTGTAAATTTGAACAGGCACTCATTCAGGGGGCAATTAAAGAAATTAAATAGTGTCCTAGATAGCAAAGAGTTGTGTAATGAATGCTGCCTGTCCTTCTTTGTCCTTAGTGTTTGACATCTTTCAGTGTATAATTTCCAGTCTTGTCGTTGTGGTGTAAAAGATGCAATAGGGATGGAGAATATCTTAACTTCTAATCAGCGCTGCACCCCTTCTTACGAATATTAATCAGGTCTTTTACTCCCAGGAAGTCACATTTTGCATTTGACAGGTAATTACTGTATGTCTTTTTCTGTGTGGGTGTGCATTTGTGCACACCCACACAGAAAAAGTGTTTTTACTGGAGAACACAGTTGTCCAAGTCTATGCTCACTTCCATGTTGTACAGTATATGTGTGAATGTGCTTATACAAATTTGTTTACCCAAAAAATAAATAAAACTGCAGTGGACTTCAGTCAAAATCTGATGTGCGACATGACATCGATTTATCTTCATCCATTTCAGTCTCATTTACTTTACGCTGTGTGATGATACAGTTCTCACAGGCAGTCATCGGATAAGCAGACAGACATCCCATCTGTATGTTTGAACAGGTGGTTATCACCACTGGTTTCTAATTAACTGCTACACTGACTCTTTTTAATCGACTGTTAAAATTAATGACTCAAGCCTTTTGCAAAAATTAGGATTAATATTTTGTCAAATGAATTCACTCAAAGAAAAATTAACATTTAAATAGGGAAACTGTTAAGAGTTTTCAAGTAGTTTTTTTTGTGGTTCCGTGTTTGGCACATAGCTCAATGTATGCACATTTGAATTTCATATTAAATTAAAGGAGGAGCAGCAATGATCCATTTGACAATAACAGGCTTCCTGTCAGACGTGAGTGAAGACGACTGCTTCATAGAGCGATGCTATACATCCTATTGTGCCCCTTATCATGTACAGTAGCTGTGTTGTGCTGTGTGAAATTGTCAGTAATCTGCAGCTACTGTCACACAGTGATGGGGAAAAGGAATGCTAATCCTTTGTTAACAACAATCACATCATACTGTATATACTCTATTCTTATCACTTCTTGACACAAAATACTATATATATATACTTTTTAAAACACATGATTAGCACAGGTTTCGATTGAAACTTTTTGAAGACTATCAGCAACCAAATAAAAGGCTAAACAGCCACATAAAACGTGAACGTGAAACAGTTTCAGATGCAAATCTTCTGCTCCAAAAACACCAGTTTGATGGTATAAGTGCCCATCCGCCCGTTCAGTGCCACTGTATACACACAAACGATTCCTCCATCAGGTCTGATAGTTTTACTTGACACAGATGCACCTGGTCACAAAGACCAAACTGGAGTAGAATAAAAACAACAGGAATCACCTGAAATTATGCAGTGCAGCTTTCAATTTACTGATATAAAAGCAACACTATATCAACATTTGGGTGGCATAGAGTTATGAAGAAAGTTGGTTCAAAACCTGAATTGACCAGGATATGTTTGTATGTTTTGGTTTTCTTCATGCACTTCTTCCCACACCAAAAGCATGCAGACTAGAGTTAGGCTAAATGGAGAATGGTGGAGAATAGTTAATGTGAGCATTAATGGTTTTTCGTCTCTATATGCTGGCCCTGTGATAGTCTTGAAACTTTTACTCTACCTCTCACCCACTGTTTGCTGGGATTAGCTCCAGCTTCCCCCACGAACCTAAGACAATAATGATAATAGATGGATGGAGTGATAACGTCCATTTTCATTTCATAATGACAGTTTAAAATCTCTTTTACTGATGGTGTCAATGAAGAGTTCTTCAGTTTGTCTGGTGGGGCAGAAGAAGCAAATTTGAAGGGGGGAAAAAAAAAAGAAGCTTTTTCCTTTCTCTTCCTTCACCACACACACACACAATCATGCATAGAGACACACACACATGCATGTGGACACCAAATGCACCCTTACGCGTACAGCCTGCATATACAAATACTGTATTGTCTGTTTTAGGCTTGTGCTATACACTCAGCCTGGGGGCAGGTAGCAGATTTGCTTGGCTGGCTGACTGATGCCACCAGCGATGTTATGTCACAGGTGGGGGGAAAGCTAATGCTGGGGGCTCAGTTGTGAACCCGATCGCCCTTCCCCATGTGCCATCTATGTCATTCCTCACCACACATACACACACACACACATTCATCACCAGACTCAGATTGTGGTTTTGGAGAGTGAGCACCTCCTCTTGCCTGCGGGCTTCAGTATGACCTGGCTCACTCACCACCCTGCCCTGAGGACATTGGGATACATTGGCAACCATCCTGACACTCACTCTCCCTCCCTCATACATACAGTACATGTGGACACACACAGACACAGTAACACACTAACTCATGGACAACAGCCCTAGCTCTCACCACCCATCTGACTGAGCGCTGGCCCATGGATATGGGACATGTGGCTGGGCAAAATGCGTCACGATGCTGGGCTCTTACTCTGACAGATCTTGTGCCTATCTGCCTGCCTGTGAATTACCACCCTGGACTGCCATACAGAAACAGAGAAGTTTTGTTTTTCGACACTCTGATCGTAGAAATGCCCTGCTTTCAATTCCTCTCAGCTTCTGGCCACTGTTGCAGTTTCTCGTGGCTAATTCTTGTCTCTTATGGCAGGAACTTGTTACAGAATCCCTTCTCCTTTCTACTCCTGATGTTGCTTCTGTTGCATTTTCTAGATAAGATTCTCACTATTTCCCCAGGAGTATCAGAAATGTCCCTGTCAGCAGCCATTTACATAATATGCATGCAACAGGCTGAGGAGGCACTAAAAAATATGTTTAGACTGGCACATCACGTATATTTTGGGGCTGGAGTCTATGACCAAACAACAAATCTTTGTTCTCAAAGGATTTGGACTGGGATATTTTTGTTTGGAGCTTTGCTGGAAAGGTCAGATAATGTCTTTATTTATTTCATCCTGAGCCTTGCAGATTAAGGAAACAGCACACAGTGTCAAGGAAGAGATCAAGGAGAAATGACTGATTACTTAACTTTGTCAGTGAGAGGTTCACCTATTCTTCTTTCAGAACCACTGATACAGGTGGTACTGTGAATATCAGTATAGTGCTTCTCACATTCTCACAGAATTAAAAGAATACTGTGACATAGTTTGGCAAAATCTGCTTATTCACAAGAGTTAAATAAGAGATTGGACTCCGATTTCTCTCTCACTTATTTTCTACCGCTTTATCCACTAAGGGTTGCAGGGGGCGCTGGTGCCTATCTCCAGCTAACATAGGGTGAGAGGGCAGGGTACACCCTGGACAGGTTGCCAGTCCATCACAGGGCCACATAGAGACAGACAACCATTCACTCTCACATTCATACCTATGGGCAATTTAGAGTGTCCAATTAACCAAGTCCCCAAATCTGCATGTTTTTGGACTGTGGGAGGAAGCCAGAGTACCCGGTGAGAACCCACGCACCACGGGGAGAACATGCAAACTCCTTGCAGAAGGCCCCTTGTTCCAACCGGGTTGTGAACCCGGGACCTTGCAAAGGCAAGAGTGCTAACCACTACACCAACCGTGGGCCCCACTCTGATTTCTGATAAACAAATTAAATATAAAGCTAGCTATAGTTATAGTATAGTATAGCAATAGCTCAGCATAAAGAATGGAATAGATTTGCCTGTCAATCCTAAAATAAGAACACAATTTAAACAAACAGCATATAATTTCTGAGTCTCTCCCAAGTGACTGATCCTCTCCGTCATTAATGCTGGGAACGACAGTACTGAATCTTTCCAATTTGTTCATTAAAAAGATTTGTTCTAAAGATTCATTCACCAAATCGGTCTGACTCACTTGCTGAACAGGTTGAGATTCATCTCACTATCGCCAGCTGTATGCAGTGCTGTCACTAAATACACCACTCCACTGTTAAAAGTTAAGATTTTAGGAATTTCCTGAATAAATATTGGAGATTAACACATTTTTTCAGGGGTTTTGGTTCTTTTAAAGTGATATACGTACAGTCCGGCAAGAATTGGCATTGTTTCTGAATTTGCTGAGGCTGATTCGGACAGTTTAAGCCGCTGATTCACTCAGGGCACACATATTAAGTTCAGTCAGTGCACCAGTACGTACATGGCAAGGACTGACTCGTTAACTGATGAACCAGTTCACATACTGTTTCGTCGCTGTGAGAGGAACTGGGAGCTGAACAGGTTGTGCTTCTGCTCACTGTCGCTGGCCTTCGTTAGGGCTGTTGCTAAATACACCAGCCTCCTCTGTTATATAATAAGATTTTAAAAATTTACTTGATAAATGTTGGAGGGTTACACATGTTTAAGTCGCCATTTCACTCAAGGCTTAAGTTCAGTCATTGAACTGGTACGTGGCGTGCGCTGCTGACGCCACGTACCAGTTTGAGTAAGTGAACAAATCAGCTGATGAACCAGTTTATGTACTGTTTCCTCGCAGTGAGAGGATCTGTCTCAGTCCGCTGTTTTTGTCATATTGTAGGTTTCAACAAATATGCACCAGAAACTATAAAAGGCGGCGAGATCAGAATTCTGAACTTATAAATAAAATTGTATATATAAATAATCATAGAAATGTTTTCCTGTGTTTGTTACGTTATGAACTTTATACATTATCTACTGACTTGAAACATACAATCATTTTACTACATCTATTAGTGTCTGAATTGCTTGAGTGAAGTTAAGTTAAGATATTTAAGTAATGTACACCGTCCTCTCATTACAGACCAGCCTAACATTCAAGATTTTGTTAACTGAGAAAGTCTGTTAAAACAATGGGGAACTTTATCTTTGTCTTTATGTTCCCACTTTAAGTGAACCGTGAACATCTTACACTGACTGCATTAGCTGGGACACACACAGACTCCCTCACTGAGTGAGTGAGTGACTGAGTGAGTGAGTGAGTGATTCATTCAATATCTGTCTATGACTCTGCAGTGAGTGAACAAATCACCTTGGTCCCACTCGCTGTCTGACTCCAGTCACAGCAGAGCTCAGCTGAACCGTGAGATGAACGAATCGTTTCGGTAAGTGATTCAGTTCATTTCATTCACCCAAACGATTCGTTCTTTGGAACGAATTTTCGCGAACGAACCAGCACTAACTGTCACTTTGGATTTCAGCAGCTTTTAAGTTGTGTACAGTGTAAAACAATCAGCTTGGTTTTACAAACACCAAACGACTGACTCTCTCTCTCCTTCTCCCTTTTTGTTTCTTTCTCTCTATGCCTCGCTTAAGCTGTGACCACTGCGGCAGCAATGGCTCTCAGCTCCACTGAGCAGTTCATCAATAGCTGTATCTGTCGCATGTGTCAAATACACAACACATCATTCACCCCGTTCCAAAGGAAAAGCACTCTAGCTACTTTCTGTTCCCGTTGTCCATTCATTTTTTTTCAACAAGGCTTTTAATGTGACATATTTGCAGGGCCAACGGATGCATGGCTTCACCCTGAAACGTCCTGGCAATTTAATGAATATAGTGGAGCATGTTTAAAATTATATTATTTATGGTGATTTTTAAAGGCAAACCATAGGCAAAACATTCCAGAAGCTCCAGGGGCTGACACCACTAAAAGATGGAATGAGTCAAACTGTTACCCTCAATAGAAATACTGTAGAACATATATAAAAAAAGTGGGTGCAATCTTTTGTTCCACTCGGACACCAACCAGGAAATAAGAATGTTTTAATGTTTTCATAGCCACTAGGAGGAAAGGAGATGATAAAGTAAAAATGTCAACATGGTGCCTGCCAAATAGCGATTTTGGAGGTTTCAAAACACGGATTTCAGAGTCTCATGGGTGATGTTACAGTTAACAGTTTCTTCTTGAGAAGTATAGATTTTTATGGCTTTAAAGTGTTAAACATTTGGTAATATAAGTGTACCACTCTATAGATGTATAACAGTAGTCCTGACTTTTTTAGATATTTTAATGCAGAAATACTACATCTTTAAGGAAGTAATTGCCACCAGCCAAAAATACTTAAAACACTTTTTTTACACAATGCAACCTCTATCCATATTATCAATCCTCCACTGTAAATACAATACATTTATATGCATTGTCACCTTTCAAAGCATTTTCAATCTGTTAAATCAATATGGAAATGGGGATTGTTTTCTTATCCTTCCACTGGCCACCATGCTTTTCCTCATGCGTATATGTAAATTTACCATTTCACATCTTCTCATCTGATCACAGGAAGAAGCCTGGCACTTTGTCTGCCCACAATGCAACTTAATAAGCTTTACAATCCCAACAGGCTTTGCCTTATTGGAAAATCTGAGAGCACACTTATTAAGGTGGTTGTCCGCTGATGTTTAATATAGTGTGCTGTGCATGTGATGACACATTCAGCTTTTGTTTTGCTCCATTATGGTGAGTAGAAAGCCTGCATGGAAATGTAATACTTCCCTCAAGTGTCTTCATAGCAGACTGTAATCATACAACTCTGTAAGGGTTAGCACGTGGAGTTGTTTAACCACTAGCACTCACTCACTCACTCATTTTCTATCGCTTTATCCTCCACTGAGGGTCGCGGGGGGCGCTGGTGCCTATCTCCAGTTGACATAGGGCGAGAGGCAGGGCACACCCTGGACAGGTCGCCAGTCCATCACAGGGCCACATAGAGACAGACAACCACTCACTCCCACACCACTGCCAATGACACAAGAAAGGTAATTCTTTTACTATAGAGGTATGGTAGGAGCACCAAGAGTTGCACAGCAGAGGAACAGGAATTCTAGAGAAGCTTATGTGACAGACATCCAGAGGGAGAGGTACCTTCAGAAGTCACTGTCAACCTAACCAGGAGGCAGTTACTGAATCAGTCCCCCTCAGGAATTTTGGGAAATGGAAGAGGAAGGGATCTCAAAATGTACACCCAACCCCCCCCAATTCTGCTATATGCTGTAGAACAGTTGTACGTGTCAGGTCGGAGGGAGAAATAAGGCAAGATGAACAAGTGCAAGTAGATGAGGAAAAGAAATACCGTCAAACCGACAAAGGGAAGGCTGAGTGTTTGACAAATAGATGGAGAGAGAAAATCTTTACCACGACATGAGACACAAGATATTTCAAACTTCCTCAGAAATAAACAGACCAGAAAAAAAGCTCCCTGATGTGTACCTTTATGGACACAATGACAGCATTCCACTGCAGTGGCAATAGAACCTAAGTGCTTTGACATTCAGTTAGTCATGAATTGGTCAAAAGCTGCTCTTTTTTCCACAAAGTCCACATTCACTATAGGACATCAGTCTTGCATAGAATGATGTGACTCATTGATTTCTTGACAATGAGAGGTAAGTCCCTAGATACACAGATAATTCATCTGTGGCATGTGTGAAAACATGCTTTTTTTAATATCTGTCACATACAGTTTAATACTTATCAACTCTGTAGGATTTATTACTCCCTTTGTCTTATTTGAGTAGAAATTAAAAAACAAGTAAATGGCTGAAGGTGAGCAACCAGATGGTAAGATAGAACTTAAAAAGAAGGAGAACGTTAAGGTTAAAACCCATCTGTCAACAAGCATTCACCATATGTGGCTTCCAAATTTCCATACTGCACAACACTGATGTTTATATGTACGTATGTATGAGGTGTGTTCATTTTGTGAATGACGTAAACTGTTTACTTAAAGCAGCAAGTATATATATAAAAATTAGAGAAATTAGAGGTTATTGTGATTTGGTTTGCTCACTTTCTTTTAATCTTCAAATAAAGGGGTCTTGGTTGTCTCATTGCCAACAAGCTTTACAGAAATGTTAGTGTTAGCTTCCTGACCTGAGCAATTACACTATGGTAGCATGTAAATCTCCAAATGCTTACCATGAAATTAAAACAGCATCTGAAGAATTCACAGTAGCAGTAATAATGTTTTTATACATAGGCAAGACCAAGTTATTTTTATGGACAAATCTACTTACAGTTGAATCAAATACTAATGCTTTTGCTTTAAAGCACCTAAAAAACCTTGGTCCCGCTCGCTAAAAAAAACAAATATCTAGTCTCCACCTTAGGTTTCTGTAGCTCCACTATGCATATGTCCTGTATAGATGTGAGGGTATATGTATGTATGAGTGTGAGGGCACATGTGACATTTTGAATGCTTGTTTGTGACATTTTGAAAATTGTTTGTCCTAATGGGTTATTGATGCAAAAATACAGCACCTTTAATAGTCTATCTGCTTGCCAGCAATTGCATGATGCTGCTTTCATGCAAGCCCTTATTTGGAGATTATTTTCATTATCTGCAGAGGCACATATTTACAGTGCACGTCCACAAACCTGCCAGACATGTATCAATATCACAAGAGGAAAATCCAACAAATGCTTCAACCCTATATCTGCCTGCCCATGTGTGGAGGAAATATTTTATTATCATTCTGATTAAATTTGCAATTGTCATCTTCAAATTTGATAAAGTATGATTTGTTTGAAATGCAGTACTGGCTGCCTCTACCGTATGAGTATTACCTCAGTCCTAAATTATTTTTTGACTGTGTTTGCCCCCCTGATTTCCCCCTGATATCAGAGAGGAGGGGAAAAGACAGAGTGATGTTAGGAAAACCATGTTTTTATGGAGGATAATTTTCCTCCCCAGAAGGCAATGATTGGCATTAATTACCTAACAGGTGCTAACAGTGATGAGTCTCATAATTAACCATTTTAAATTTAGTTCATTTGGGAAGACATGAAGATGGGGTGTGGAAGTGTTTCTCTGTGTGAGGATGTTTTTAGTGTTTGCATGCATAGTTGAAAAAAAAACATACAGGGTTAGATAGCGTCAGAGAGGAACATATATGCAAATGTTTGTATGTGTTTCAGTTAATCAAGACTTTAATTGGTCTGAATATGGAGTGACTCATTTTTGTCTAAATGCATTTCATGGGGATTTTCCAACCATCCCTTTTTTTTACTCTGATCCATAAGTATGACACATCACAGCCAGCAACCAGTTTTAACACGGTAGCAGAGTCTCCAACAACTGTGCCACTCTCAAAACCATTAAGATTATTTATTTGCCCTTTCCAAAATTCAACTGCAGTTAGTCATTCAATTTTACTGACTTACATCAAGTGATGCACAAAATGCTGGTCCTACACACACACATACACGCACTCAGCCATGGGACTTATACAGTAACTTCTAGAACGCACAATCTGTGTTAAGGCAGAGATTATTCGAAATAAATTTGCGGCTCAGAATAAAATGTGGCCAAATGTTTGTTCCCTCTGTGCTTCTCACTCAGGGCTCTGGGTTAGTTTGGAGGGCTGCTGGCAGCACAGGCAATGCCCAGCAGGATAAGATGGAGATGGTAGGGGGGCATCCATATGGGGATTTCCTTTTGACCCACTTCTTACCCCCATGATGTCGCACAGAAGCCATGTCTTGACTGCCTGCCTCGCCTGCTCTGCAGCATTTGTCGGGAAAAATGAGGCATCTTTGTCTGCTTGCACTGGTTCCCTCACACTCCCTGTTGCCAAGACACAGAGCAATGTAGAAGAGCCGACACTTACATTGCCACTCTGCAGGACCATTGCCTTGCACGGACCATCACATGAATGCTATCAAAGCAAACATTCAACAGATTTCAGAGGACAGCACAAGTGTGAAATGAAGCACATGGAAAAACAAAGGTGTTCGTGCTGAAACTGTCGCACTCATTAGATAATTTGCAGCATTCATGAGAGAATATGTCCAAAACACGTACTAGCATTTCTGTCGTTCTTTGTGGAATTCTTCCAGTCATTGTCTCTTTCACAGTGACACGGCAACACGTAGGCTTCAGTCACACAGTAGACTTTACACAGTGCACAATGACGCACGCTTACAAACTGTACACTTTGCTCCCTGCCAGTGCTTGTGTTCTCCTGCTTACAAATGGAATGTGGCAGCCACTCTTTTCTTCAGTAACCTACTTTTTCCCTCTGCTATCCCTTTTCTTTTGCTAACTCTGTAACGGAGTATGGATGTCTTGCTGGAGTCGGTTCCTGCAGTGTGACCCATTGATAAGTGCTGTTTTTATAGTATAGTGTATATCACTAACAATAGAACATCAGAGAGGCATCTTTGTGGATAAATAGACAGGATCTGCAGTGGAGTGGGGGGGGGGGGGGGCACTGGAGACTAAACCTATGCCTCCCAGTGTGGAGATCCCTTGGGGCCACTCCTGAAATAATATCCCTCTCCCCATAAATGTTCTGTCTGTCATCAACTACCGGAAGGTATCAGACGTAACTACTGGATAATTCAAGTGTAGTTGAAAGCAACCTGCCTTTTGAGCTGCAACATAACAAGTCAGAGAGACGGGCAGATAAATTCTGGGGACACTTTTGACAATGAATGGACTGAGAGAGCAAGGGGAGTGAGGGGAGGTATGGAGTTAAAGAGAGGACACATTAACAGGTAGGCAAATAAACAGACATGTGACATGGATAAGACACCATGTGTTGACACCATGTGTTGGCATATGGCAACCATGCAGAGGTGGAGACAGAGACAGAGGGAGTAGAGGAATCAAGACCAAGCCAGTTAATCTGACCCTGTCTCACCTGTTGTTGCAACACTAAAGCACCCAATCATATTAACCCACTGTCTACTGCTCTATCCTTCACATGAAGGTTAATTGTGGGGCTACACCCTGGACAAGTCTCCTGTCCATCACAGGGCCACACATAGAGAAAAACCATTCACTCTCATTCTCACACCTATTAAATTAGAGTGTCTACTTAACCTCTGGTTTTGCACTTTGGGACAAAGCCAGAGAACCTGGAGAAAACCAAAACACACACAGGGACGACATGCAAACTCAATGTAGAAAGGTCCAATCATATTCACTCTCACTCACTCATTTTCTTCCGCTTTATCCACTAAGGGTCGCGGGGGGCGCTGGTGCCTGTCTCCAGCTAACATAGGGTGAGAGGCAGGGTACACCCTAGACAGGTCGGCAGTCCATCACAGGGCCCAATCACATTCAAATTTCGGAAAATTATACTTTCACAGCTTAGTAAGATGATGCATGATGCAAATTATGGACATCACAGATGGGATGACGTGCAGGATGCAGGGCTTTAAGGCTACATCGCTTTGACTCCATCCTCCTGTTGTTGTGTTTTTTGTGACTTTATGGAAGGAGGTCTAAAATGTTGTTGTAGAGCAAACAAGCAGAACAAAGTATGTCCGAGGATGATGATAAAGCATCATGCATCGTGCTTCAAGCCAACCCCAGAAAGTCAATAAAAGAGGTTATTTGCACTGAAACATATACACAATGAACCCCTAGAAGCTCTGTCTTTTCCCTCTTTCATCACCAAATAAATAGAAGCATGGGAGTCGCAGTACATGGATCGATTCTTTTGTTCTGATGCCATATGAACAGCATGCAGCATACAGCTTACATTTACCTCCACAGTTTGTGGAATTTCACAATTACTGTGGCATGTTTTTCATCCTGCTGTTGACGTGAGTTTAAATTGGAGGGCACATTTCTTGCACTTAAGATGCTAAGCGTTATTTTTTTTCTAAGACTGCATGGAACCTCATGTTTTCAAAAGTTCTACTTTATGCCTCCAGTTTGGGACACAGGCTTTTAAGTTTAAAGTTTTAAACTTTTATGCCTGAGCCAAGGTGAAAAAAAAAATCACATCAGGGTTAATGTTTCAAACCTTGGACAGCTCCCTCCAGAGCCATAGATTATACAACTCCTCTCACTGACCAGCTCCTTGTGACGAGCAAACTGAAATATAAAAATCGATGGGGTGCCCTCTATGCTCCAATCCAAGGATACTGACTGTAGTTTATAGCAGACTCTTGTTAATTGTAAAGTGTATTTTAACTTGATATCACATCCACCAGTTTAAATCATGCACAGTAGTTCTTTTTTTTTTTTTTTACCTCTGTCATCATAATACTATAACTGCCTGACAGGCTATGACAAGCAGCTGTTAGAAAACAGTGTCCCACCGGTCTCTCCGCTGTTCTGTTGTGGTATCTGGGTCAGCATCTTTGACATGTTGTCAGAGGTGTAAGACCCCCCATGGAGACACACATCATTATCATCACCATCTCCCACTGCTTCCCTACCTATCAGTCTCTGTCTGTCTCTCTTTTGCTGTACAGCAGCATGTTCCCTCAGCTGATTGAGCAGGAGTCCCACTGCTGACTCATAAATCTAGAACAGGGGTGAAACAACATGGCCCAGTAAGTCAAGGTGGACTCAGATGGACTCAGCACATTTACATGACAACCTATGTCAGCTCGACTAAAAGCAGACTTGTAATTTATGTGTAAACATGTTAGTATGACTAAAATTGCGCTAAATCAAACTTCTCAAAGTTTGACTGACACACTGAGATTGGTAGTGGGATTACTGCTGCATATCATGCATCAGTTAGACCCATGTTGGCCTGGGTGTGCTGCACATGTGCCACAGTTCCCATCCTCCAGCTTAAATACAGAAATAGTAAAAAATATGATGCTATGCAGAAGAATAAGACAACAGTGACAAAATCATGGAAAAATCCTGGCCAGAAGAAGTTGAGCTACAGTTGTAACTGTTGTAACTGTGCATGGAACTGGACTGACTCAAACAAACTCTTAAAAACAAAAAGACTCAGGTGCAAAATAAAGAAAAAGTTAGAAGAGGACAAACATAAAGGACACTACCTTTTATACTTGGCCTATTTTCCTGGCAAAAAACCCCAAAACATAAACAACATGATGACAGCTTGAACATTTTTTTCCCATGAAAGAGACAAAAGATTATAGAGAAAAACAATAGCCTCAGATTTTTTTTATAGATGCTCTGTTTCCCTAAGTGGTGCCTCTTCATCATGACGAATAAGAGCACTTCTTTGTCAGTCATGTGCTTTAGTGGAGCAGGTATTTATTTCTCTGTTTTCACTGTGTGCTTGTGTCTCCCTCTCTCGCTGTGGCTGGGTGACTGATGAAGCCTGTCACAGAGAGGAACACCCAGTGTGTAGCTACCAGAAATGACTGCCCAAAGGACTTATGAGATACAATCATGAGGCAGAAACCTGAATACTGGTATTTTGAAATAACAAGGACAGAGAATTTCCTCCAAATCGTCTGGGGATTTCAGGCATATGTGAGGAAAATGTCACTGTTACTAGAAAAAAGAATGCAGTGAACAGAAACACTCTGTCTTCATCACGGGCGACAGTAGCTCAGTGGTAGAGCGAGTCGTCTTTCAACTCGAAGGTCCGGGTCCTGGCTCCACTTGTCTACATTTCGATGTGTCCTTGGGCAAGACACTTAACCCGTCATTGCTCCTGATTGCAGTGTGAATGGGTATGAAAGATGTATGACAGAAAAAAATGGGCTGTATGGGGTGAATTCCAAAAATTGTAGTGTAAAACAGCTTTGAGTGATCATCAAGACTAGAAAAGCACTATATACTGTAAGCACAAACATTCTCTTTATTACCATTCATCTGTAACTGCGACACCTAAACACAGATATATTTTTTTTATGTTAGAAAAAAAGCACTTCATGTTTTTTTCATGTTAGCACTGAATCCCTGATCCACAGTCTACCATACAGTGATATATTTTATAATCAGTCAGTAAGTCTGACCTGACCAACCAATTAATCATTCAAACTTTATCTGCATAGCTTTTTTCAGACACATAAAATACAAAGTGCTTCACATAACACAAACACACACATCATTACATTCAAAAAACACATTCAATGTGTGCTTAGCTACAAGAACTAGAAAAGATCAATTAAAAATGAAAAACCAACCAGTCATTACATCAGCCATAAGAACCTGAACTCGCTTTGCAATTGGACTATACCAAAATCCCGAAGTTATAAATTAAGTGGGGAAATCACATTTCTAGACCTCCATTCAATCTGAGCTCTTTATGCAACCAGTGGAGTCGCCCTTTATACAGTGGCTTTTCAACGTATTCTTACTTCCTGACTGACCTCACCTGGTAAACTGGAAAAGTATGTTTATTTGTATATGGTTTATTAAAAACACACACACAAGAAGAGCTAAGAAAATACAATCTCACCACTTTACAAACGAGGAAACACTAGAGGCAATTATAAAAAAAGGAAGTCATAATCCAAATCGATTGGATGTTATTAAGAGAAATGATGTGGTAGCATCATTAAATTCATTATCTTTGTCCATGTCAGTCAATCAGTCAGTTAAAGCCTCATGTTACATACTGTATATTAACTTATATCCACCGAATGTTGGAAAATTAAAGCATTGTGCTTCTACTGGGAACTGGTATCTGGTAGAAATAAAGTTGGTTATGCTAATAATTATCTGTACATTATACTGATTATACATTCTACTGTTCAGTCACTTTAAGTTGCAGTACTATTGCACACCTCAGTGCTGGTAGCCTCAGTGGTTGCACCCAGTGCATTCAGAAACAAGGCCGGTTTGCTTTTTGATTTCTTATTAATATGGAATTTCTGTTATAAGACATCACTATCACAGACTTCTTTGCAAAAATCTTTGTGTTGTTTTTTTTTTTTTTACCTGTGTACTCCCATATATCTGTCAATAGGACTTCAGGTTTGAAGCACCTGATAATCACGTCTTGTTATCTAAAGGTGCTACTTTGCGTTTTTGTTAGTTTCAATGTCCTTCATGTGTGAGTTGTTTCCATCCACCCATGCGGCTTAGATGCCCCAAGGTAAATTCTTTTTCATTTAAATATGCATGTGAAGTCGGCTGCGTTGACACATCACCGTGCCGTCACAATTGGGTGCTCCCATCTGCCACAGTTTAGTATTGGATACAGATAAAATCAAAGAAATCTGTCCTTGTTTTCAAGGAAATTAAAGTTTAGGGGAAGAGTTTCATAAGAGTCATGGCTATTATCAGAACAGTTTTGATGTGTTATTATATTAATTATGTATTTTTCAATTCTCTCAAAGTTTACTTTTAAAGTACTTCTTTATAATGAGATATTTCAACAGCTTTAAGGTCTTTAAAGATATCAGAGTGATATCTTGCCATTGATTCAGTTACTTGCTTTAACAATGTCCTGTGAGACTCAAGTCAATGCATTGTCCTGTGACAAGACAATGCAAGAGGGAAAAAAAATGTTCCAACCTGAATAGAAGAGAAAAAAAAAATAAGGCACAATAGAAATCAATAGGTCTTCAAAATGAGGAAAGTATGACGGAAGGCTGTAATCATCAAAGGGTGCAGCGGAAGTCACTGTCCTTTCGAAGGCTCAGGGAGGAACAATTAAGGCTAGATAAGCTATTCTTTCTGCTATCATTTCCCGTCTCAATTTCCCCTGACAGACTTTTCAATAATACGGTTTCTCTGCATCGCACTCCTATCTGTTTAACGGTCAGCCCTCATAAGACTTACTCAGAGATAAATGATCAGTTCTGGAACAGTGTTGGCTGCACCCATTTCTCTGCATCTCTTGAGTATTTCACAATGCTCTCTCTCTGTCGCATCCTCCCCATGAGCTCTCCCTTGCTATCTCTTCCCTAAATGGGAGTGTAGTGATGCGTTAATGAGTGCAGACAAAGCTGGCAGCATATGGTGATGATAATAAGATGAACAATATTTGGAAAACAAGGCCATACATAAGACTGAAGATCTGACATGTTGATTTGGAACAGACAGATAGTCTGGTGCACTGAATTCAGTACAGCTGCCTCATGGCTAATAAGCTACATAAGATAAATTATTCATGGACATGCAAGTCCAAGTCCTTGCTGCTTCATGGGCCAATAAATGAATGCCATTTTCAGTGATTTGCTCTTAGATTAATGCTTTGACACATTTAGCATGCACACAAACTGGAAAACAAAACAAAACAGTGTGTTTACTAATTTTTGTAACTCATGGTCCGATTTAGAGTCAAATAGACACTAAAGCAGGGCCACAAGGTTGGTGTAGTGGTAGCACACTTGTCTTTGCAGCAAATACAGTTTTCTCCAGGTTCTATGGTTTCCTCCCACAGTCCAAAAAACATGCAGATTTGGGGATTAGGCCAATTGGACACTCCAAGTTGCCCATTGGTTTGAATGTGAGAGTGAAGAGTGATGGTAGTCTGTCTCTATGTGGGCCTGAAATGGACTGGCACCCTGTCCAGGGTGTACCCCACCTTGTATCCTGTGTGAGCTGGGATTAGGCACCAGCACCGTCCGTGACCCTCACGTGGAGGATAAATTGGTAGAAGATGAGTGAGAGAGAGTAGATGCTAAAGCTTGGCATGTATTGGGACATGGGTGATTGATTGACAGCTACAACTGTCTAAATGGTGCATCATTAGTTTGTGGTGATCTATTTTAACCTTCCCAAGTAAACATTTTTCTTCAAATTATTTGAGTTACTCCATTTTTTTCCAAATGACCCCAGGCAACTGCAGCCCCTAGGTACACACGGTTGGGATTCACTGATCTAAACTCCATGACTTTTGAAGCACCTCTAAAATCTGAAAGCTGTTTGCTTGACTCTCGTGAAGCTGGCACTCCCTCAAGGTGTAAGCACTGCTGTCAAATAAGTTTTTTTCTGTCAGGTTTTTGGCCCTTTACTTCAAAGATGCCACCCACTGGTGATGGTGCCTACAGGTAGCCCCATGGAGCGTCAGACATCTTTTCTTTTCTCACTCTGTCTCTCTCTCTCTCTCTCTCTCTCTCTCTCTCTCTCTCTCTCTCTCTCTCTCTTTCTTGCAAGGAAACTTTCTTGTTAATGTATTGGCCTCAGTGTATGTGATGCTACACCATGGCCTGTAAACACATACTGTATATCTGACCTGTTGACCTCAGGACCTCTTCTTTGATTTAGCTCACATTTAAAGTCATTCCCCATTCATCTTATGGAACCAAGGGGAGTTTACACTCTACTCCTGAAATTCCCATGAGCTCGATGGTCTAATGACCCCTCCCCGCTATACTTGCTGTCATCCATCCTACAGGGGTTTGATATGGGCTGAAGGGATGAGGTCAGGGTAGATGCATATCACTTCTTATGTATTGTAAACAATCAGGAGGGAAAATAAATGACTCCCACCTCACACAGGCTCATGCATAAACTGCTTACCATCTTTCAGTGCGACTAAATATGCATATGCAGAGAAACAGAGAAGGTACTCCTACTCACACACAGAGTGTGTCTGCACTGTCACATGAGAGTGAAGGATTTGGACAGTCAGAAGCTCTTACAGCTACAGAATAAATACCAAACCCAGATTGATTTTTGTATTCTCAGATTTCTCTGAGTTTTATTTTAACTGTTGTCACGAAGATATTGACATGTCACTACCATTTTCACACGAGCAGCTTTTTTTGGACGTGTGCATGTTTACATTAGGTTTTTTCATCCTGCAGACTTTCATGTCAGTTGTCAACATCAACATGTTATAATATCCAAGGATATTCAAAAATATTCCCCGTATCAAACTAGAGCAGGTCTTTCAATAAAATATTAATGTTTTTTCTGTGCAGGACAAAGCTGTGACCCTAAACAAGCTCAGAGGAGGCAAGTAGACACGTGAAGGATAAGTGGAGAGAGATGAAGAGACAGACCGATAGAGCAGCAGGCAACATAACATAGGTTGCATAACAATGACTTTTTCAGTACAGTGCAGCCGGCCTGCCTGGCTGTTGATATGTGGGCGCGGGTGACTGCAGGACAATGCGAACTTGCCGTGTGCTGCAGAGCAATTTCTACACGAGAGAATACTGTTGCCATGACAAGAGAGAGGAAGCAAAGAGATGGAGAGGGTTGAGTAATGACAGAGAGGCAGTTTTGCAGCTGAGGGGAAGAAGAGGGGTTTATCCATTTGCAGAGTGAGAAGAAAGAGGGAATAATAGATGAGTCAGCTGCTTACAATTTATTTTCTGTGCCGAATCAAACAAACAGTGAAATTACACTGTAAAGCCAGTAGCAATGGAGCCAGGCCAAGAATGAGATAGAATCACTCCTACATACATGTGCTCTGGCTTTCTATTGATGTCTCTGTCTCTCTTTAGGCTTTTTTCCCCCTCTTCATTCTCTCCCATGTGCACAAAGATATATGGAACACATAAAGGAGCAAATTTGACTGTGTTGTCTACCCTATTTCCCCTTTTTTAGTGTGTAGAAGAAGAGGATATATTCTTGTCTGCAACATGAAAAAGGTATAGATACTAGTTCTACCCCAGGAGGATACCCTCACGGCTCCATGCTGGCTGTCTGGCTTCACTCAAGGGAGACTGTGCAGCTTTGAAATCGCTCAGTATTTGGTGCTGATCTGTATGAATATGACTCTGCGGTGTTATGAAGTGCACACTCACACTGTGTGCTGCTGACTGCACTGTCTGTTACCTGGTGGTCACAAGCTCATCATGCACACGCTGTCTCATCAGTGCAGTCGCACTTGCTGTAATCCTGACATTCTTAAGCTTTTGTACTGCAGTCTGAATTCATGTCTGTGTCTCTTTCTTTAATCTTGAGAAAAAAAGATTCAAATGGTGACATCTAATGTATTTCACTGCTTTACCACTGAAACCAAAGACTGTTTTTAAAAAGGTTTTCTGGTTGCAAAATGAACTCCTGTTGTGAAGCCCTGACATGTCGGTTTTTGCAACTGGAAAATTTACAGATGTCACGTGCAACCAGGCTCCAGTTTTTATGATACCAGCTGACAATCACACGGTGCTTACTCATATGTGACATGATTTAACATCTACATTCCTCTAAATGGAAACATCATTTACAAAGTCATCATCATGTACTATTGAAGAAGAAGTGAAACTAGAGATTAAGATCATTAACTCATCAGAAAAATGTTTACTGACATTATAAATCAAGTGAAAAGTAGGCTCATTTTCCCAATGACATTTTCCCATGGACCATTCAAACTGGGGTTTTTTTGCAACCAGTGGAGTTGCCCCCAATGGCTAACTACTAAACTGGAGAACTATGTCCATTTCTATTTACAGACAATGCCAAAAACCCTCTGATGTTCTCTACAGTGACTACACATGAGTAAAGTGTTTGTGGCTGATGTAACATTGCAAGGATCCAAACTCAAGTTAATCTACAGACACCTTTACAATGAACTACTCCAAACAGTCACGGTCATGAGTAAGTGAGGGAAAAAAACTGGTATTCAGGAGGCTGCAGTTTGTAACTTTTAAAAATACACAAATGATACATTTGAACCATTGTCACATGAGTTTAGTACTGGTCTGATGTCCATCATGTCAAGCACAGAAGTCTGAGGAAAATAATTCCATCATACAGATGTTTTAATCATGAATTTCAGAAATTTTCAGAAAGTGAACATGATATGACAACCAGTGTTCACTAACACTGGTTGTCGTAAAACATAATAATGAATATTATGTTTACGCAAATAAATCCGTCTGTCGGGAGTATTTGTTATTCCAACTTTCGCCATAGTTAAAATTAGACAACATTGGCTACAAACTGGTTTGCTGCTGCATTAAGAATAACTTTTCAATGTCAATTTCATTTACAAAAAGGAGGAAAAAGCCAACAAGCTAATTATAATAAATACAGACAATGGTCTATGAAAACAAATGTATGCCTCAATCTTTATTTGTCAAATATAGATTTTAATTAGGTATATAATGAAAACAACACATTTAATCAACAACAATATGCCCTGACTGCATAAACAGAATGTATTTCTATGAATGGTTTTGTGCCTGATTTTCTGTTTGTTTGTTTGTTTGTCTACATGTTGTTGACTCTGAGGTAGCTGGAGGTGAAGTTGTGGATATTTAATTTATGTATTATTTATGTGTGTTTCGCTTCGTGTTTCGAGTGGCTGAGCTTCTTTGTCTGTTTGTTTTTGTCTTGTTTGGTAGATGTATGTTATATTTTTTTTTGTTGTGCATTTTTTTTTGTTGTATGTTGTTTGTATGCAATGTTTTCCTCAAGGGAGGAACATCCAGTAGTAGCACATAGTTACAGGTTACACACTTTTCTTTCCACCACATTCATGAAGTAGTGCAGTTCACTGCCGAATAGGCTGCTTTGCAACAAAAGTATAGACTGGGCAAACACTTTTTTTGCACTCCAACCCTTCAATTTGCAATTTGCAGTGGGAGCCCTGCTGCAGCAATATAGTCTCAGTCAGTGAAATAAATGAAGATGTTCGCATATTTAGCCACTTTAGCCACTTAAGCCCTTTTAAAGGATTACGTTCCCTTGCAGGATTACATCTGCACTCAACACAAAATATTTTCAAGAGTATTAAGACCACTGCTTTATTTTAACAGTCTGAAGACTGTGGATATGTGGATACCAAGATATGTCACGGTAGCATCCATATAAATTAAGCAAAGTTTTAATTCAGTAGTACAGGAGTTCTTTTAAGAGAGGACAGGAGTCATTGAGAAAGTCTTCTGTAATTATTTAAATGACAGTAAGATTATCCAGGCATTGGTTACATCTACCACACAAGATAGTTGTAATAGTTGCTGCACTGTGTGGTCACTAAAAACTGAAGTTTATGGAGTGAACTCTGTCTATCCATTGGTCTGTCATAAACACAGACCATCTGCCAGACCTCCACTGGGTTTTAAAATACATCTGGCAACATGAAAATCTGACTAAATGTCTTTCTACTACTCTGCCATGGGGCCAACCTTTCAATTTTTCATTATGAACATAAAAATTCTGTTTTTTTTTACAACACAATATCTTTTGGTGCATGCTTCCAGTTTGAAGTGACTTGTTTGTTTTCTCAGCCTTGTAGTCACTCATGCAGTACATTATACACCTATTGAGTGTGTATAAAAACACCAAACCTAACTGTTTGGCTGTGACAGCACATAATAGGTGATTTGGCTTTGGTTAAGGTTTCTGTGGGGTTCCCCTCTTTTGATTTTTTTTTTCTTAATGTAAAGCTCCAGTGCGTAACTTCTTTTCCCCTTAAAGAATGTTGGAAGGTTTGGTTATTGTACAAGTAAGACAGATAGATAGATCTCTGTATTGTGCTGTTGCCCTCATCCTCGGGAAGAACCCTTAACACTGTCATGTCCATAGAGTCATGAAATTACAAGTGGTGACAGCTGTCATTTATCCAGCTAAATGGGTATGGTGATGTCATTCAGGGTGTTTGGTTCTCTTGGCACTCAGAGTAGAGTGCATGTGTATGTGTGTGTGAGAGGGAGATAGAGAGAGGCTTTTTTTCACATAATGTCAATCATTGTCAATAGAAAGATGCTTGGAATAATGTAGAAATGGCAAAGTTGCTTAATAAACTAGGAAAGATTCATCACTTTCCAATATCTCAGGCACAGACATGAACAGAGAACCGTCCATTGTTTATTTGTGGCTCAGTGAGACCATCGTTTACAGAAATTCATGGATTTAATGCAGACCTATTCATGTCAAATGGCCTGAAACCGGCTGTGCATTGATGGAATATTGGATTTTACAATTGTGCTCCTCAACAAAAACAATCATTATGTAAGACTGTGGCTTCATCTCTGACATTTTGGCCTCTAATGAAAGATCAGGAGTCTGATCTTCATCATGAATGGAGTAAATTCTACTAGAGAGATGATGAGATTTTAACAGCATAAAGAATCTGCGCCCTCCACTTCAACTGCTTCTTATTCTACCCCTGCCTGAACCCGACCCCATCACTCAGCCTCAATTTCAATTTCCTATATAATCATGTTGCCTTCAGTGAGGCAAGATCAACAAATCATGACAGTATATCACAAAGTGCTGATCCAAAAGTGCATCAGGACATTGTTTTGAGGAATTTTGCTACTGAGGCCCTGGAGTCTGTGATGAGCTTAGATGAAAATGTTTGTTTGAAAATATTTGTCCAGGCCTGATGCTACCTCTAATTCTGAAGATCCTCAAGATGACACATATTGTATAATCACCTAGCTAATGGCCTATAACATATTAAATCAGAAGGAGGAAGACATAAACTCTCTCTGGAATAATTTGCTCTAATTAGCTTCTTACACAATAGCTTTTTATTGGAGCAAACCTTGACACTAGCTCAGTTTGTACAGTAACTTGTTCTGCTAACAACTGGACTTTCAACTAGCAATGGCTTTATGATATTATATGATTTATGATTATGATAAATAATATTTGATAATGACTGAGAGTTAAGAATTTCCCTCACAGATGAATGAGGAATTTAAATCCAATAAAAATAATCAGGAGATATGTGCCTGCTTCTTGCATTTCTTATCCATGTCACCTGTCAAGTGACCCACTGGCCACTTATCTGATTAACAGACAGACAGATGTTGCTTGCATTTATAGAGATATTTTCTACTTTCCTACTTTGGATTTGCATTGGATCTCCATTTTTCTACACCTCACATGTCTTTTTTCTTTTCACCAAATACCACAGAACATTTCATTACACTATAGAATCTTGCCTGTTTTTCACTCTCCTATACGGCCTCATGCTGTTTCTCTCTCTGATGCTTTTTTATTGTCTCTACTCCTTTTCTCCCCTTTTCTACCTCATCAGCCATGTGTGTGAGTGTGTGTGTGGATTGATTCCATGCCAGGGCTAAATGATTAATTAGTAACAACACAACTTGCTTTACTATGACAGGTGAGCTGCAGAGGTTTAGGGCCTTTGAACGCACCTTACAGCCTGACAATGCACCACTGAGGTGCAGACACATACGAAATGGTGGATCAGATCAATATTTTTCTGTTCTGCCCCTCACAGCCTTTGTCTTCTTTGCTGTGGAGCAACAAAGCCCCATCTGCAAAAAAGGAAAATAGAGTTTGCATTTGAACGACTGTGTCGAGACTTTATTTATGTGTCTACATTTTTCTCTTGTGCTTTCTTAATAATTGTGCCAAGCTCACTCTGTCCTCACTTCTTTCTCTGCCAGAACTTTCTTTCTAACAATTGTCTTGAATCGTCATACCTCTTCCTATTTCACATTTCTTTTTGCTCCCCATGCGCTTAAGGTTTTACTTTTTTCGTCAAATCATCAGGTGGCAGTGCTGGAGCTTTTAACTGGATGTTTTCACTTAGCAAGGTTATCTTTGCGCCCAGTAACAGGAATATGCAATTTTACATTAGGCTCAGTGCGGCGAGAGAACAATGCTGGAGAGAGAGAGAGTGTGTCCTCTGAATTCCCACACATATTTTTACAATTCTGCTACGATGCTTGTACCCTTGTTTATTTCATCCTGTACATTTTTAGACGCGTTATCCTGTCATCAAATTTGTGCATTATCCAGAGAAGGTGCAGTATTAAGCACCATTACATAACTGATGTTTGGAAAAGGCTGATCCACTGATTTATCAATTATGGCCGGGGTTGAGGAGGCTACTTTTGAATGTGCCCTGGTGTTATTGGTAATTAGACCCATTACTAATAGCTAATTACCGCTAATTACAATCATTACCCATGAAAATACAATTAAGATGTTTTGCTTACAAAAAGGACAAAATTCCATCTGGTTAGTGTTCTCTCTTTGTGTTCTCTTTTTTTCTGAGAATTTTTGATTGAATCAAAATTGCATGCAGGGGGATGCAGACAAAACACTCATATAATTTATATTCTTCCAAAAACAGGGTAAATATTTAACCCTGGTCTACATCAGTTACTTACATTGTGAGGTGGTTAAGTGCAATAAGTTACTTATTACATATTACTTCTTCCACTAAAATACTACAATTACTGCTTAATAATTGGAGTTTTTGTACTGTTTTGTGAATTGTAATACCTTGCGATACTTGTTACTTGGTAAAGTAATAAGATGACAACAATATATTACTGAGTAACACATTACTGCCAACACTGACTGACAGCCTTTCAACTTCCTTAGCCTAGTGCTAAAATGTGAAATCTGAGATGCAAGTATGCTTGTATCCATGCACGGTTAAAATTACAGTTAAAATCTCATGCGATGTTCAGCAGATGCAGCTAATCAGTCTATATTCTATCTGTCTGGGTTTAGTCCAAATGTGTATTGGGGAGCCTGGCATACAAGAAGCGGCAGCTGTAAAGTGATGGCAAGAGTTCAGAATGGAAGTGAAACAAGTTAATGGATGCTTGCGTGTATGTGTGCGGACATTATTTTTTAGCACAATATACAATAAAATCAAAGGTCTATTTCTGAATGACAGGTGAGATATCCCTTTTTGATTACAATCCTAACCTTGATTATAACCTTGCCCTAAAACGTGTCCTTGTCCACAGAGGGCGGTCAGATCAGCAACAATGTGGGAGCGGGCTCAAACATGGGCCACCAGCACCCTTACCCTGCTCTCAGCCAACTGGCTCATGTCTATGAACTGCAACAGCCACAGCAACAGCAGCAGCAGCAGCAGCAGCAGCAGCAGGCACAACAGCAGCAGCAGCAGCAGCAGCAGCAGCAGCTTCAAAATAAGGATCTCAATAAGTACGCCTCCCTGAAGGCCGTGGGTGAGTATCTGTCAAGCCTCTAAGTATCTCAACATTTTCATAGATTTTGGATGAAAAGGAACAGAGAACATTTTTTACATCCTGAGAGACAGTGTTCTTGAATATGTGACTGGCTTTAAAATCCAGGGTATGATTTCACCAGTTGTTTCTTGGCTCTAACTGTGAGAGTGGAAGGGAGGGGTGAATAGATGACTTATGGAAGGTCTGGAGTATCACAGTCTGGCAGGAATACTGGATATATACATACATGTCATGTTAATGCATGAAGGTGGGTGGGTCTGATGCTTAATAAGTAGTCAGGTGTGGATGATGGAAAAATTACATTGTTCTGTGCAAACGTTCTTTTTACCGCTCGCAAATATCCATTTTACACAAATGCTATTTTATATTTTTCCTACATTCTCAGTCATTCAAAAAAAAGAAAAAATAAATGAATGAATAAAAATAAAAATAAATTAAACGTGGCTCCGAAAAGACAAGAGATCATCCCCATGCTCTCTCCAGCAAAAGGAACTTTCCCTCTTTTCTGTCCCTCCCTCTTGAATAATTTATTTACAGTCCCTGGAGGTTTTATGATCCACACAGAGAGGACAGCAGTGGCTGATCTGACAGGTGTTATTGATCACCAAACTGGGCCTTGTGTAAAACAGACACAGCCTGCTTATCAAGCTGTTCAGCAGCTTGATGCATGCCACAACATTCAATGAGGTCATTTGCCTGTGCAGCTGCTTCGGTTTTACCTCACCATGCTCATATGTTATTGGCAGTGACATCACTATTTCATAACCTGAATCAATGTGAGATTGACTTGTGAATTTTTCAGTGTGCGTCTCAGCGGCTTGTTTATGCTAAGCAGGTGTAGCACCCTGGTCCTCACTTGATTCAGGATTCAGCCCACTCACACTAGATATTACTTAGTAATGCAACGAGATAAGCAGCAACAAATTGCTATTTGTCTGCATTTTTGCTCTTTACTAGAAGAGTGATCAGTCATAGCTTGTGTTTGGAAAAGCAGTTTCTGCACGCCAAAGAGCAGAAATTAAAACATTTGCCTGAGGTGTAAACTTCCTTTATGTTATAGATGTTAGTCCCCACACAACACTGCATATAAAGCTACCTCACTCATCTATAGACATGCTGCAGTAATAGATTTTGCCTGTTTATGGTGAGTACTGCTTTGTGCCCCATAAGCAGGAATATGTTGTGTAATTACAGTAGGAATTTATAAAACTGCCAACAAAATTGAAAACAGATGGAAATGGATGAATTGTAAGTGACAAGTGGCCATAACATTCACGAGTCTAAAGGGAATGAAAACAGTTATTAACACTGTCATCCTGAACCCGGACATCGTCATTGTTTGGTGGTGTATTTTTACATTTCCCTGATAATTTGTCCAAACATAGATCTCAGGCAGTGGCTAGATATATTTTCGGCAGAACTCCATCTGTGCTTGATTCCTGAAAAATTGTTGAGCTTTGTAAAAATGACATCTTGATTTACTGTAAGTCTCGCGGGACTTTAGACAAAAAAAACACATTTTTCTCAGCTCAACATCTTCTGCAAAGAGAGGAGGATGCATTAATTGACTAAAATGCAAATTTCTCCAAATTTCTCCGGCAGACTAAACTGAGTCTGTGCAGGCTACAATGTAGAAATTGTAAACCTTGTAGCACACATCTGTCAATATTCTCTCTATTCTTAACTTCAGCTTCTTTTGAGGACACTTCTGCTTCTTTATACCTGAATTGCCTCTCATCCTTTCTTCTCCACCTCTCCTGGACAATTCCCCTCTTCCAACTGCCTCTTCTAATCTTGCTGTTTTCTCTGCTTCATTATTTTCCTCCCTCTCCACTGCTCTCCCTTGCCATCTGCCTCATTTCCTCTCACCTTTTCTCCTGCTCCCTACTCCCCATCTTTATCCTTCACTCATATTGTCACCTTTGCCATCACCTCACCTTTTTCTTTTTGCCTTCCACACAAACACAAAATCCATCACATCCATATCATTCCTTAAAGAATTGCTGGGGCATTAATCTTGATCCTCCTGTATAGGGACTCATATTTGATTCCATTTCTGTAATTGAAGGAAGGGCTCCCCCCCTTCTGTGGGTTCACTTGACTGACAGATTTCCATTCCAAGTCATATTCAAAAATGATCGGAAACCTGTCCTTAGAAATATAGCACAACACAGGAGCACTGGATTTCAGGAGGCAAACTACCATTACTGTGGGTCCAATGATAAGATTGTCACTCATGAGCTGTGAAAAAGATGTTGTTGGGGTTGAGGCAAGACAGAGAGAGGGCAGACAGAGTGAGAACAAGGAGTGAAAGACAGCAAACAACCAAAATGCCAGTGGTGTCTCTTTTGAAGTCACCTTTTTGTGAGCTCTGTTAATCTAGAATCACATAAATGACTTTGCTGTTCTTTTCTTCCCCTCTGCTGCATCATCTGGCCTTTTCACTGTCTGTTGACCCCAAGAGAAATAGCACCAAACCTAAGATCAACACCATTTTCTGAAGTGCCTTTTTTCCTTTTCTTTAATTGCCTCGGCCACTTTCCCAATGGTCTACTGTCCAGCAGATAAGCCACACTTCTGTCAATCAATAGCCATCTCCTGTCCCACTGTGCATCCATATAAGGTCACTTTATCGAATTCTAACTACAACTAAAGCAAAAACCAACTAATAATGGTCCCTTGATGCTAAACTGTAGCTCAGCCTTAAAGTACAAATGACCAATTATAGCCCATGTCTATTACAATCTGGGACTTCGTGTTCCTATAGGCCTGGTAAAAGTAATTTTCCCAGGCCTATATTTTTATCTAATTTTTAAAAGATCTACAAAAAAAATCCTGTGTACCAGATGGGGGATGATTTATTATGTGTTCACACTCATTCCAGTTGCACATCTCAATAAAATGGAGTTCACACTACACATCTTTAAAAGTCATAGAAGAGCCTGTGACTAGACAGTCCAGTGAAAACACATTTTGTCAGAAAAGAAAACATGGGAAATGACACAAGTAATACGTTTTCTGTTTTTCTTGGTTGCTTGTCTACATGTTGACCATTGAACCTTTCTGGTAGGAGTTCTGGCTGTGTCCTCTATTGCTCTCTCTGCTTCTGGTGGACTGGTGTTGTATTCCTGTTAAGGTTTCAGTCACCATCACCGCATCATGGCCTATAATTGGCTAGACTCATCAATAGTTGGACTAGTTTAATCTAGTCTGACTAGATATCATATCTGGAAATCCATAGCTGCAGTCTTTAGCATAATTAGGATAAATCTACATGTCCAATTATTTGCATCCTTAAACGAGATGATAACTGAGATATGACATGACAAATGAGCTGTGGAGATGGGTATGAATGAATTTCAAAAACAACAAACCAGTGTATTTACACCCTTTAGACAGTGTTGGAACAACCCCAAATTTGGTCAAAACACAACAAAACAAGTACAGAAGTATTGTTGATATGTTACCAGTATGATATGGTATGTACAGTATGTGGCAAACTGGTTATTAGTGTATTAGGTTTATTAGTGATTGCACACCCTACTACTAAAAAAACAGAAGGCCTTAAAAGTGTGTAGTGTGAAAGCATACAGCTACGGTTGGTTGTAATAAGTATAATTTTAGCCTGATTGTGCTATTAAAACAAAAGTTAACAGTAGAAATCATCCTTATCCCCCACCAATGTCTGTGGAAAATTTCATGCCAATCCATTTAATATTTATTGGGATGCTTCAGAGTAGACCAAACTTGTTCACTAACCCAAGAGACCAAAAAATGTCACATTCTGTAGCATTTTACTACAGAACTCAAACAGTTTGCACCTTTATTTCTAGAAACCAGTTTTAGTCCCACAAATGCCAATAGTTCAAACACTTTTCTTGACACTTTTTGAGCTGCCACATAGAGCAGGTTCAGATTACATTTCACATGTGCCAACAATGAATTTCCATTACACTACAACAAAATAAAACCATTCACTTGTAAAGAGATTGAATAGTGGATGTTTTTGTGAGTCTAGCTAATTAGACAGTTGATTCACCTAGTGAAAATCTCTCAGGAATAAATCAAGTCTTAAATATGGTAAAAAAAAAGAGCTTTAAATGGTTAACCCTCCATTACCTTCTTAGTAGACAACCTGATTAAACCTAATAAAAAGCAGATTAACTTACTGGTCTTGTTCTAATAAGATCTTTATATCATTAATGCTGGGGGACATCAGAAAATCGGTGGTTGATTTTATTATTTTTTTCATGATCCATAATATGTCCAAGTGTCAGTGGGGTGCTGGCCTTTCTCAGACAGAGGCATGTAGAGCCCATACTGCGTAACAGCAGTATTTCCCATTTCCACTCACGTACACCACTGGATGTGTGCACTGTTGAGCTGACTGCCATCGGTTTAATTCACCGGTTGCCTGAGCAAGTTTGATCCCCCGGGGCGTGCTAGCTGCATCCCAGCGTGCGAGACACTGCTCTCCCTCCCTGATGGGTGAGTGAAGGAGTCCTTCATTTGTTAGACTCCGGCGGTCTCACATTAGATGTCACCAATTCTAACAAAGGACCTTTAAGTTTATCTTTGACAACATGGAGACACTGTGGACAGAGAAATGCACCTACAAACACACGCAAGTATACTGTAGGAACATGCTTGGACCAGCCCAAAGAGATAAATGTGTAGGTATCTTGGTGGCATATTTGGTTGTATGTCCCTCACACTAAGAGGGTTTGTGGTTCAAATTCTGGTTTGCCTTCATGTGTGAATTTCATGTGTACTCTGAGTCTTCTCCAGTAAGTCAGGTTTCCTTTCACAACCCAACAACAAGCCGGTTGGGTTTCGTTAATTGGAAACTTTAAATTTCCCAGTAGTAAATGTGATTGTGAATGTTTGTTTTTTTCCTCCTGTGTGTTGGCTCTTCATATTCTTTCCCTAAGACATTTATCTTTGTGTCATAGCAAACATCTGCCCACTACACTGCAATCGGGGGAAGGATGAGACAAGGTGTAACACATTCTGGGTTTTCTCTTTTCATTTCTCTGCTCTGGTGGCCTCTGTGTGCAGTTGTTTTACAACCTGCTATGTCAGGTTGATGAGGGAAGGCTGACTAACAAAGATAAGGTTTATGAGGATTGTTATATGACCTTTTCAGAATGTGGGTGTAAAGAATGCAATGTTTTCTGTCCAAACTTCTCTTGTTTGTGTGCCATGAATAATATGTACAGTAAGTCTTGGTTCTGTAGCTGATCTTCAGACTGCTGAAAGTCTTTTTCTATGAGACACTCTCTAAACTGGTTGATTTTCTCTCTGTTCCCCTGTAGCAAAAACAGGGAATAATAATACAGTTCTTTAACTGACAGTCTGAAAAGAGCAAACAGGCAAAATGAAGAAAACTAATGAATTGTATTAATTAACATACAATTGCAGCTGTGCTCCTTCATGTCCACCTAACATTTCCATTTTCTCCCTGTTTTTTTTCTCTATACCTTTTCTGTCAGCTGCCAAGTATAACGGTGAACTCTACACCAAACGTCGCCTGATGGTGGAGCTGCCAACAAAGGGCGGCCTTCCTCTTCAACCAATGGGCAACTCCAGACCCTCAATGGGCAACATGTCATCTATAACTCCTGCAATGACTTCCAACCCTATGGCTTCAAATCACATGACCTCCAATCACATGAACCCCACTATCACCCAGATGACTTCAATGACTCCAATGACCTCTATGACACCCATGACATCCCTAACTCCAATGACCTCCATGACCCCTATGACTTCTCTGGGTCCATTGACTCCAGAACCAGTGGCCACCTATGTCACAGAGATGCCCAGCATCTCCTCCGTGTCAACTCTTCCAACAGAACGACACATAGCAGGTGGAGGAGGGGGACTTAAGCCAAACGGCCAAAAACCCAAAGTCGGCCATGGCCACATTGCCCACAGCTCTCACAGCTCTCACTCTCATGTTCACAGTCATAGTAGCAAGGCACCAGGACTTGGAGCCACTTCCCTGGCACACATGGCAGGGACCATGCCAGGTGGCACATCCTTGGGTATCTCCAGGGCTGCTGAGACCTCCATTGGCTCAAGCTCAGCTACAATGGGCCGCCCACTGGCATACAATTCCAACACAATTGCGACTGGCCATGGGATGGGGCTGGGGCTCAAGGGCTGGGATGGGACTGAGACAGTGGGTCGGAGGAAGACCTATGGGCACAAGAGGCCTCAGTGTACCGTACTGGAGCCAAACCAGCTCCACAGCACCAGGGGTCAAAGCCACAGCCAACACTTTCTCCCCACACAGCCCTATTTTGTGACCAACAGCAAGACAGAGGTGACTGTGTAAGAATGAGAGAGAGCGAGAGAGAGAGAAGATGAAGGGCAGAAAAAGTAAGGGAAAGGATGCACGTGAGGTAATGGCACAATCTGTGGTGTTCAAAAAGGTGCAGATCTTTATATGTATTTGTGTGAAGAAACTGAAGCTTGTTGGTGTAGTGCTGAACGTGGTGGGACAGTGACACTGTGTCCAAGTGGTCCTCATTTCACACCCGCAGAGTTCACCAATCAAATCACTGAACAGACCTTTGTTGTCAAGAGGATGGCATTCAAGATAGTTTGACCATAACAAAGAGCAACTAACAGAGCAGGGATTTCTGTGCACTTGTGGTGATATTAGATTGACGTCTCATGGATAATATCTGCTCTGTAATGACACAATATCTTAGCATTACAGACGTTGGCTTAGACTGTATGAACCAAACCTGAGAAGCAATATAATGGATCAAGTGTAAAGCACCGAAGCATCTTGGGAAAGAAGAAACAAAACAGGTTTGCCCACAAACCTCATCTGCCCAACAAAGCTTTGACTGGTTTGAGAGGAATAACATTCCCTCATAATTCAGTCCATGATCTACTGAGACACAGACACACATGCTGGGCTTTGGAATGCAGACAGGCATGTGGGGCTTTGTACTGTGGCTATTCAGAAGTGCCCTCATAAGCTCTGCAGCTGAAGGTCGCCTTTTTCCACAAGGCTGCGGCACAGAATGGACGCTGTCGCTGTGGCATTGTTCTGATCTCTTCTGTGTGGTGACAGCTGGCCAAGAGGAGGGATGAGGAGGCAGAGAGGCAGCATCTGGATGGTGCCACTGCTCGCAGAGACTCTTCGAATCATCATTCTCAAACACAAACACATACACACACACATGCAGATGTATGTATACTGTAGCAAGAAAATGTCAACTGTATGGTGGTAGCGCTTTACGTCACAGTAACAATATGGAAATAATAAGGTTGTAACTTGTATTAGGAAGTTATTATTATTATGGTAATACAATCTTATTTCTATAGTAATCACCAAATAACAGCTTGTTGAAGCTGATGGAAAATGTGTGTGGGACTAAATGGTAATTCATATCAGTTTTTGTTCATGATTCACAAACATTTGCATGTGAAGGTATTACACTCATGGTAGCCTATAGTAATTCTCATTAGCCATCACCTGAAGTGTATTTCCAAAAAAAAAAAAAAAAAAAAAACAATTCCATCTGCATTGGAAATAACATTTATTACCATAATATTATTCCTTATTACCATACCCCATTGTTACTGTAATGTGAAGTGTTGTATAATCCATTAAGTGGACCAAATGTAAGCTTTGGCTTCTCAACATTTTATATCTGCACACCATTTGCACAAAATGTGATATATCTATAGTTTTTAGGGGGAAAAAAGCAAGGAATCATTGTAAAAATTGGGTATAATTTAAAACCAGTAGAAAAAAAAACAACCTGGATTAAATTATTCACATATAAAAATCCTTAAGTCTAATAAATAGGCTGAAGGGATTCTCTGAGCCTGTTTGCTACTTTTTGTAATGATGTATTTATTATTACCTGCAGCCACTGATATTACTTTAACCTTGTCCTTCCACAATTCCCCAGTAAAGACATATTTACAAGTGATCACATTGCCAAGTGCTCAGCCAATCTAATATAAAAATGTGAATGCCCCACAACACAATGAGGAAAGTTTATGATTTGCTTGCTTGAACTAAATCTGCTGGTTATAATCAGTGCTAGTACAAATGCAGTTATATATAATAAATTTGAGTGCAGGTCGAACCAAAGCACAAGCTGACAGGCAATGATGGTCAATTCAGACAGTATCACACTAACAAATAGGAGGGAAATAAAAATAAAAAAAAATCAATTTTAAGGACTGTGAATATAAAAGGAAGAAGTGCACACGCCTGTCTGGTAGGAGAGCAACACTGTCACACATAAAACAAGTAAGCCAGCTGAGAATACGATAAGGGGGTCGGCAGGAGGGAATATTTTCCCTCACACTGCGAAACCCCCACTGCGTTGAGGGTCACATGACTGGATATCTGACACCAAACTGAAGCCATGGAAGGGGATTTGAGTCTTCGGAGCATTAAAATGTGTCACCTGTCCACAAACAAACACACACACAGAGACTAAACTTTATAAGGTGGATTCTGCTTCCTGTCCGATTCCCACAGTGCCAAGCAACAGGCATCATCACAGTGGAGAGACAAGGAGTCAGTACTGTTACTGCATCTGTTGTACATGAAAGACTGTGAAACTCCAGACCTTGGCCCTTTGTAGCGACAACTGATATTATGCTTTTTATATATATATATATTTATATATATATATAAATAGCCTTTCTTGCTTAAACTCTTTTTCATGTTTTCATCATCTACCTTTCTTTACTCCTTTGCTTCCCATGTCTGAATGAAATATGTGAGAGAAACAATAACGGGCTTTGATGAAGCGTTTCTGTGATAGTGGAGTGCAGTCATGATAAGAGAGTGAAGAATAATAAAAATTCACCCCAACCTTTGGAGGCATGATTGGTTTTGTCGCTATTGTTCTAACAGGAAATACAAGTGATTGATTTTGTGTGCCAAAATGTAATTTAGTTTGCAATTTTAACCAGTGTGTGTATGAGAGAGAAGTCATTGTCTCTGACTGAGTCAAAACTCAAACAAACCAAGAAAAAAAATTATATATACAGTATATATATATGTATATATATATATATATATATATCGAAATGACTATCCCATGAAGCTTTTTTTTCTTACTGTGATATTTCTTTTTATTCTTCCTCTGTGGATGCATTCCCTCCTTTTCTTGACAGCTGGTGGTTTTGTTTTGCGATAGGTTAGAAGCAGGTCAATGTTTGCTCAGGATGTGCATTATCAGACCCAATTGACTTAATCCAGCAAAGCATGAATGTGGAAATATGAACCCTATTTGTTGCCCCCGCACTGCTCTTCCCTTAAAGCCCATTCAGCTCCATAAAAGCAGACAGTGGAACAATTGATAAGCAGGCAAGGCAGTGGAAACAAACAACAAAAAAGGCCTTATCCCTCACCATAACGGTCAAAATAAACCTGATAGAAAGTGGGGAATTGGTTGCGCTGTCTGGGTCATGGCTGACAGGGTCAGGGCTGCAGATGACTGGTTTCAGGAGGCGGTCATGTCTGACATTTTTCATCAGATGAGTCAGTCAAACAAAAAATACTACAGCAGAGACAAAAGGACACAGCTTGTCTACAGGCTCAAAGAGCAACAGCAGCTTGCCTACAGCCACACAAAAGTTGGAACAGTGAGAATTCCTGTTCAAGATTTTTTTGAAATTTAAAACCCATTTTAGGTAAATTTTTCACAGCAGAAAAACATAACATCCCTGTTTACATTTTCTGATGGTCCAAGAGGGCATTTAAAGTGGATACAAGACCAAGCTCCTCTCAGGGCTCCCTCTGCTGGACTGTGCAGTAACTACTTCACATGGTCTAATGTGCTTCTAGACTAAATTTCCAATTCAAACAGATGCTTAAGGTTTGAGTTTAAACTTCACCCCCAACTTTGAATGAAAATCCAAATTTGCATAAAAAGTGACAGACCTCCGGGTCAACATGCAATATTCCTCATTATTCCTTCTTGTTTCTGTAATGTGACAGATTCCTAGCACAGACATTGTTGCCTTTCTTTGGCTCACTTACATTTCTTTAAATAATTGGCTACCTTCATCTGTTTTTAATTATTTATTTTTTACTTGAGTTTTAGTTTTGACTCCCTGTCACATCCAGCAGTTATTTTTATGGCTGACACTGAAACACATGATCACCATTTTCAACAATTATTCTCTGCAAATCAGCAACACTCCTATCTTCAGTGGGATAACAGCAGAAGCCATCACAAACAGGGTATAAAATTAACTTCTATTATATGGTATCAGCGTTATATTATATGTAAAAAATTATATGTATACCGATTTTATTAATCAAGCCAAGGTTTCTTTATAAAAATACAATCTTTTGCAAAAGACACATGCATGATATTTTGTTATTCGCAAGCTTAAAAGTGAGCACCTTCATTCCTTAATGTCTTACCACCAACCCAGGCACTGCAAAATGAGATCCTTAAGGGATGACCACCCAGTGGGATCCCATTGCTCCAAAGCCACCAGGTGTCTGATTGCCCTGTGGGAGCTGCCTGTTCCTTCCTGCTGAATGGAGGTCAGAGGAAGATTGGGGGTGATATTGGCCTAATTAGAGGAATCAGACCCAAGTAAGGGGTCACAGCATTTCACAGGTACATTGATCGGGAACAGAGGCAGCAATCAGGCCAGTCGTGCATGCAGCCTGAAGTGGAGGGTAACACTTGGGAAAACACTTTTGATTGGTTTGAAAATTGTGCCCAGAAATTGAACTTGCTTCTAGTTCTAGGCTTCTAGCCACCATGACCACTGTGCTCACTTTTGATATGCTCTTAATTTTGTAATACAAGTTTTGCTCTCAGAGGTGAAACGTCTGATGTTGAGTTAGAGACAAAGCAGATGAGTCAAAAAGGTCAAATTAATAAGGATAATAAGAAAAGCAAACAGTCAGAGAAGAAGGGGGGGGGAAGACATTTGGAATTTTATTAAAATTGAGAAGGGAAGGAAATGCTGGAAGGCAAACACCTTGAAAAGTCACCCTCCTACTCACAAAATACACTTCAACAAGCACCAGGAGTGACAAAATCGAGCTTGCATAGATTTCTCACTGTGGTCTTTAATCACAAAGACCAAACAAAGAACAAACAGTAGGAGTTTTGGCACTGCAACATGCTCACTCTGTCCTAGAGTGAGTATGTTCTACAACCTGTATGTCAGTGAGAAGCTGGTGATGTGAAACATTTTGACAACATTCTGGATCAGGATAGTGCAGGTGTCTATAAATATTAATTTCTTGATTGGGAGCTAGTGAAGTGTCATTTTCATTTTTATTTTATTTTATTATTCAGACAAAATGCAGTATAGTCTTTTCATTAAAGAACAGCAGGATCAGCGTTATTGTGATAAGAAAGTGGGACATGTACAGTACGTGGGAGACGACACTTAAGGGCTCAAACACAAGTAACACTTTTACCAGATTTTTCCTCCATTCTTTTCTTGCCTATCCTTTACTGTTATTGGGCTTCATCGTACTGTGAAGATTACAGGCTAAGAAGAACAGCATCTCTATCACAAGAGGAAAAAAAAAAACAATATTTCACTCTATTATGAAAAGGGTTCATGTCAGCTACGTTTACAATTTTGTAAGGCATCCTTATGCGCAATGTTCTCACCATTTATGCACACAGAAATGCCAGAGATGCAGTGTTTGTCGTCAAGTAACGCTCATCTGTTTTAAAGGGTTCGCTCCTGTATGGTGTGCTTTCTATGTATGATTTTGATCATGAACCTATGTTAAATATAATCGCTGTCAGCATTAAGGGAATGATATCAATCATAGAGGATGTGGAAAAACATTCAAGTTGTTGACCTCTGCCAGAGTCTCACCAGAGTCATTACCTTTGGATGAATCAATAAGCTATTTGCGATATGACTACTATTCATTAGCAAGCATATCCTTTTATAGAAGAACTCATTGATTAACTCATTTTGATGTTAATCATTCATAACATGCAATGTTATACAAGATCTGATTTTCTATTTTTGATGTTCAAACCAGTTTGTGGTATTTATGAATATGTGTGTGGCCCCAACACTGCATTAATGCGTGACTAGTAAAACATATTTTCTATGGTAGAGTCCATCTCCCACAATTGTTTGCACAGTAGCTTATATTATGCACCGTGATGCCCCATTGTCCTTTTATTGTTCACTGACTTTATAATTTGTAAAATTACATTATAAAAAAGCTGTATTTTGGTACTATTCAAATATTGTTAGAAAAAGCGGAATATCAGATGTTTTGTCCGAGGCATATATTATCATAGTGTTGCTATAAATTAGTCTGTTTTCCATATTTTGAAGAGGGATACGGGGTAGTTTTGTTCTTCTTTTGTTGTTGATTTGCAATCTGACAGTATATCACCATTGTTCTATATACAACTTTCTTACGTGGCAATAAAAGATGACTTCTATAAAAAAAAAATGCTTCTGTCTTTGTCTCATTTTTATTCCCTTTTGTTTATTTGTCCTTTTTGAGATACAAGTAATCCCTCAGTAGCTTCTCTCTCACACTTTCCTCATCTCTGTTTCCCTTAGCTCTTTGCCTCTCAGAAAAAAAAAATCTGATGTTAAATAGAGGCTGTTATATTTGCATGGACCAATTTATGAAAGTTAAAGTTGAAGCAACTTCCATTCCCTGTTCATTCATGTTTGACATTTGAATATCTTGCAGATGCAGTTTTTTCTTTCGTCACTTTCTATTTGTTGTTAGAATAGCTATTTTTTTGTGTGTTTACACAGTCAGCGTTTATTTTTCAAAAGTGCAATAAAAATACTTAACAAATAGTCACATACCAAAACAACCAGCACTGAAATAGATAAAATAAAATGAATATTAGGATAACCTAAATAAATCATTAAATAAAAAAAATGAAAAAGGATCATCTATAATACAAGGGATTAAAAGATTGTTAAAAAGATCTTGAGGTCTTAAATTTCTTTATTTTATAGGTGCATCATAAATCACCTATTGCTGCTTCCCATTAACCACAATAAAACAAAGGTAACTTTAATTGTAAAGCAGTAACCAGAAACTCAATGTATGTACTGTATATGTATGTATATATAAAAGAGAGAAACAGTGGTTGCAGGTCAATTTTAAATATTACATGAAATAATGGAGCAAGAGTTGTTCATTGCATGATGGAAAAACTGAATTGCTTTATTCTTCTTGAAACAAAATTAATTTTGTTGAATTCTACTATTATTAAGTATGAATGATACGAAAATCTATTTTTTTTTTTTATCTCTTATGACCATGGATATTGCACAATCTACAAGTGAAGTCTAAGGATTATAGTTTAGCAAAAACCTGATTACAAACAAATCACCCAGATTGCTGTGCCAGATTTAAATGACTCATACTCTCTCAGTATTATAGAAAACATTTGCCCTTGATCAATAATAGTTTAGGACTCATCCTCTCCCCTCATCCCACTTTGCGTGCTGTTTCTCTGCATGTAGATCTGACACCAGAGAGTTAACTTGTCCTTGGGTTTGAAACAGAACATCACTGCCAGACAAATCAAACATAATGTTTTGGTTGTAGACGTAGTCCAACCATGCATGCAAGGTTTAGAAAGACGAAAAATCTTTTAACTGCACACAAATTTCGCCTTCACACGCATCCAAAGACAAATACACACCACAACAGACACAAACATTCACACATGAGTTTACTCTAATTACTCAGACTGCCAGTGCTATTGGCAGTGAGAGAACGGTCCAGGGATTTTAACTCAAAACAAAGCAAATTTACTTTTTCCTTCCCACTCTCCTGCCAATCCTCACTACCTGCCTGAATCCTGCTCTGCAGAGCAGAGCTGCTCGATAAGAGCTTATGATTTTAAAGCCATCTGGCACTAATCTCCATATCAAGCGTCACAGGGACATCCTCATCCTCTTCATCATCATCACTGTCACTGTCATCACAATCATTTCTTTACGCTTGTTTCTTTGTCTGGTTAACAACAATGTCACTGTCAATACCTGAATTTGAAAACAACTTGAATGTAAATTTACTATCATTAGTTAAAATAACTATTTATTCTAAATCAAATATAGTGAGGTTAAAGGTAGAATAATATGTTGTCCTTCTTTTCTTTATGAAGTTTCAGCAGCCATACATTAAGCAGAAGTTGCTTTTAAATCATGATTAATTGCAATTAGTTATGCAAATACTCCTTCAACGATTTGGTTCTGGTTTTACTTTCACCTTAGTTACTTTGTTTTGAGCAATGACTCTATCACAGATAGCCTGTTTCATCAACATCAACATTTCCTATCTTTTCTGTTCTTGCTTCCCATTTAGTTTACTTCTACAATGCACTGCACACCCAGAGCCTGATTATTTTCCTGTTTGGTAATTTCCCAAAAGTTCATGGTCACTACCTGATCCATACCGGAAATCAGATTTGTTTTATACGTAAGTTGTGGTTGCCACCTGCCTTAAAACAAAAGAAAAATATCTTTATTTTTACCACAACATGTATTTATTTAATAGGAATAACTGCACTTTGCACATGTGTAGAACAAATTGGGTTTCCAGTTGGGTGGCGACAGTCATGTTACCCATGTGCACATGCATCTCAGCTTCTATCCCACTGTTGCTTTCTCATGTAAGACCCTTTTTTGGTCTCCTGTGCTTGTGATTTGCCTTTCATGGACTGGCTACTATTTCAACTATTTCAAGTTACCTGTATTACAATCTAAACAATCCTCTGGTGTCACATACTTAATTAAATGAACTGCCCTTGCGAGACGTAAAGCAACATTTGTGTTTTAATTTCTATTATCAGAAGTACTGCTCAACAGACTACATAAATTGTGAATGTTTTCTAATAGATAATACAACTGATTAGAAGCGAAGCTCATTTGGAACTCAATGTTCAAAGAAATAAAAACAGTAGAAAGTGACAGTGTGCTCATCATCACTATCAGTGGTTTCCCTCCAGGCTTAACTTTCTCACCACAGTTTACAGACTTGACTCCTCCTGCACTGAAGCTACAGAATGTAATGGTATTAATTTTCACAGATCCTGGCTGTTGCTGCCCTGGGCCATGAGAATTACATATGCAATTTCTGCAAAGCTGGCCGCTGCTTTTGCTATATAATTGATGTGCCGTGCAGTGAAAGCTAATGCTCCAGCAGACTTAAGAAGTAGCAAAAGAACACTGAAAAAGACACTGAAAATTACTGTATAATATATGATATAAAACCAATAAAATTATCATTCAGAAAAGAGTTTCAATACAGCTTCCGGAGGTTTTTTATTAAAATGTTGCTTGTGCAGTGATGTGCTTCATCAAAACACCATAACTGCATTTCACAACATAATAATGTACCCATTTTTAAAAATAAAACCATTATGGACATAACTGCCAGTTTCACAGCAGCCACTTCTATTAAAAATGTAGCATGAGAACTGAAACAAAAAGATTCAATTGAGGTAGTTATTCTGTGGGTCCACAGAGGAATGATGCTAACCAGAACAAACCACACTTTAATCATTCCTGCTGATGAAATCCATTTCACACAGATTGTGGCTGTAGGCTAAAGCAGCATCTAAAGGGGTGAAAGTGAACAGGATGCACAGGTGTTATGAAGAGGGCAAAGGTAACGTGTGTGTGTGTGTGTGTGTGTGTGAGAAAGAGAGCGGGCACAAGTGATAAACCTGGACACCAGATGGTTCATCAGCAGGTCACTTTTTGTCCTCACTGACAGGAAGTAGATCGCTGAGGACCCGACTGTTTCCAAATTACTACAAGACCACACACACACACAAACACTCACAGAGAGTATGTATTTTTCTAGTTGTGAAGACAAAACTTTATGGACAAAACTTCAGGTTTTGGTCTCCATTAGGACTACTGGTGCTGACAAGGTTCTAAAGAAGTAACAAATTCAAGAACACACACAGACACACACACACAGGTTTCCATGACTTCAGAGGACATTGGATTCACTTACATTCATTTCCCAGAGACCTACTCTAACCTTGACCATAAATACCTAACCCTAACTCTGACCCTGACTCTAACCTTAAACCTTAACCTTAATCTAATACTAACCTCAGCCTAACTTTAAAACATGTCATCACCTTAAAATATAGAAAGTTATGTTATGGGGACTCGATATCTGTCCCCATAATGTGATTGTGTAAACAGATTTAGGTCCCTACAACATATGGAATACCAGGTGGAAACACTACAGACACAGCGCTCTGGTTGTCAAATAGACCATTCTCTTGTTTTCCTCGTGACTTTTCCCAGAGTGCATTTCAGCACTGGACATGTCAGATGGCTCCTCATTTCCAACTGTCGCAGTGAGCCCTGCCAGGTCTGCAGACCCACACATACACACACACACTGAAACATTGACAACACTATTTATACAAACAACATAAGTAGCTTTACACATATATTAAGAGTACAGTTAAGGTTTTATGAACAGACTTATGTAAACTACGTTTTATAGTATTATTCAATCATACACACATATACACGTTACATGTAATTATAAATACCCAATTTTTTTTCTTCAACACTTTCACTTTGTTTTCTTCCAGTTTACCTCTCACTCTCCATGGATGCACATTAGCATTTCTCCTTGCTTTCAGCATTACTGTATGGCTTTCATCCTCTTATTCCACCTCACACACACATTAACAAACACAGCATCCCAGCAGCCCCTCCCGCATTGCTAAAAATGATACAGTCAGCTCCCTGCTGCAAAAGAAAATAAACTGGTTGGCAAATGATTCATTGCCCCAAAGGTGAGTTTATTGATTGGAAATGAGAAGATAAAAAGAAGGATGAGGAAAATTCCACCTTTTCCCTAATCTGTTTTCTTTGAGTTGCCAAAGGAAGATGATCAGAAACACCTGCATGCATTGAATTAACACCTGTCAACGTTTTCACTGTGAATTGAATAGTGTAAAAGCAGCGGGTTTGCTCAATCACAATTTCAACCTTTACTGATATACTGTAGATCTCTTTTCAAAGATTCTAAGTATTCTATCAATGTCTAACATCCACAACAAGCTGCAACACAGAGAACCAATGGAAACACATATAATGTGCAAGATAAGCATACAGACCTTTGGTACATAGCATCAGGTACACACCATGTGTCTGATGTTATATATCCCAATGTACAATTAACTACTTTCTTTCATCAAACATTCCTTTCTTTGTAAATACCAACATTTTTACAAACCTATTTTGCACACTTCTATATTACTTAATCACTTATTATTGATGAAATGTTTTCTTTTTTAATATTTATTTTTTTATTTAGAGAAGTAAGAGAGGGATAGGAAAGCATATTTTTTAAATTCAACCTAATCCTTTGCTGACACCATTTCCTTTTTCTCACTTTTTAGTATTTATTTTCATTAAAGCCATTCATTCAAACAACTGTTCACAGATTAAACTGACAAATTCCCCCCTTATTTTTGTACATTTGTTTTTATTTCATGCCTGAAATGAAACCATTTTGTTGTCATTGAATAGATGACACCCAGTGAAATCTTCTGAACAAAGAGGAAAAAAATGGAACAAAAACTCACTGACACTCTGACAAAAGACTTTGAACAACAAAACGCTAAACGCTCTCACAAAAGTGTAATCAGTTGCTGGAGTGTTGACACCTGCGTTTGGCCAGTTAAAATTGTAAATTCCCAACCTCTGCCAGTGCCAGCCTGCTAAGACACAATCCCATTACTGTGACATCTCTAAAGTGCATTTTACTCCCTGGCACAATACATCCAAAATGTCAAGTCTCCTGTTGCTGTTGTAATAAGCATCTCAGTTGCCAACTGGCTGCCATGCCTCGCGAGTGGCGCACAATTTCAGCACCAGCTGTGCAGTATTAACGTTTGCAGCAATATCTGTGTTTCACCAGCAGTGGTATAGTAAGCAATTATAAACCCATGTGGAGGACTCTGCCTCTCTATTATCTGCTCAACATCATTATGAAAAATACATCAAACGAGTTATGACGTGTGTCAGTTATGACGTCTAATAGTGTTGGTCCCAAAGCTAAACGCTGTGGAGGCTTAGTCGGAGAGGTGTATTACAGTAGTCCTTTAGTATAGAACAGATAGAGAAACTATGTGACAGTTTTTCAAATAAACATTTTTTTTTTTTTACTCTTCATTTACATGCTTGTAGCAGCAGATGTGCTGCCTTGTATACTGTTATTTCAGAAGTTGTCAGGCTATAATTTTGCATGACTTGGACTATAAGTGTTATATTATAGTACACCTTTTCAGCACAAACCGTGTCAGAATGAACAGAAAAGGGTTTTGCAGAGATTAAAGAACTACTGTCTCAGCCTTAAAGTTCTCCTAATATGGCACATGTACTCTGAGCACTAGAAGCCTTCACATATTTGCATAATTACAGTTGAGCTGTAAGGGAGGGTCCTGTTGCCATATTAGTGGCCATTCAGAGCAGCCAATAGTGCTGACTTATATTACTGCCACAACACAGCATGGTGACATAGCTAAACATGGGAGACAGCCTACTCTCTGCTGTGGAAGACCTCTCATCACCATCGTTGTCTAGTCATAAAAAATCTCAAAGCAGATTCAAGGGCATATCAACCCCTAAAATCCAATATGAATATTAGACAAATTGCTGTTTAGGTTGTATACAAGCATGAAGGCGACATTTCAAGCAACATATGCGATCAAAGAACTAAATGTTGATTTTGTTGGGGACAGATTTTTATCACATGTTTTTATGCAATGGAATGAAAACCAGAATGATAAGTCTGAAAGACAGTAAATCTATTCACCTTGTGTTCACCTTGACACATTCAAAACACTGAATCTCCAGCTGTTTCACATTTACCTCCATCTCTGACAGACACGTCAGCACTTGACACATTTCCTAGCACAGGGTGGCCTCGATCTGACAGTGGTCAGTACAAGTGGACCGGAGGGCGGCGCACTACCAACAAAGGCCTGGAGGAGAGCCAAGCGTTGCCACGGAGACCGAGCTACGAAGAAAATCTCTTTGTATTGTTACCATGGCAACAACTGTGGTTAGGTAGGGAGGGAAGAATGAATGGATGGATGGAATGAGAAAAGAGTTGATGATGGGAGGAGGACAAAAAGCAGAGACACAGGTGCCAGAATGAGTTGAAAAGAAATGTCTGAAGTGCAGAAATGTGAGTGCAGGCTTTATTATTCCCTCCATCTCTACCATACTTATGGCTTCTCAGCTGCGTGGGAGAATTTACAGTTTGCTGTAACCTCACCCTTAACAAAGTTACTCAGCAGATTCCTTTGAGTCACATCGATACAGCAGCAGCTCAAACAGGACACAATACTACAGTGGTTCTTACTGTACAGTATGTCTCCAGGCAGTGTAGTGTTGTGAGTTCTGTGGGAATCACCTCTATTTTTATTTCTGCCTCTCCTCTCTCTTAGAGTCTATTTCTGTTCCTCCTCACACTTCCTCATTTTTTTGTTTTCTGGTGCTGACATATAATGTATAAACTGCTTTTATTTTGTGCGTCCATTATTCCCAGTGTGCCTGAAATGATTGTGTAAGTCTAGACGGGAATACCAACACAGTTGAAGCCTTTCCTCTCACCATCTCTGGATTAAGAATATGTGAGTTTGCGTGAGACAAAACACACTAATGTGAGTGGCACCATCACAGCTCTCGCCACACTGTAATACATATAATGAATAATTTAACTTTCTTACAAGGACAGAGTGGTGTAAGTTGAGGAGGATGTGACAGAGAGAGGATGAATTACTTTATTTCACTAAGCTCCTGGTAACATTTGTGTTATTTATGCACATTTATGCAACCCTGCCTTTTTCCAGCTACTCGTTACTCAAAGCAACTGGAAATTTCTCATCACTTTCCCCCCCTCAATTCTACACTTCACACACAGCCTCACATTTTTACTAATGTGCATCAGGGAGGGACATTAGAGGGAAATGGAATCAAATGAAATCCCTCAAAACTGCATGAAGCTCAGTGGAAAGGTAACTGTTATCTAACACATCACTACATCTCATCTCGACTCTCCAGCTTGCTTGGGGACAGCCACTTGGTGAAAGAACAATGGAGGAGCAATGTTAGTTGTGACTTTAAAGCATTCCATCAATTGTGCATATATGTGGTCAGTCATAGCCTCGTGCTCACAGAGCTTTTTTCCTCGACAGGCCACTGGAGTAACAGGAAACAGGCACAGTGGTAAAGCAGTGGCAAGAAAAAGCTGCGAGCTCCGCTTTGCTCTTAGTTGATATTATAGTGGGAATATTCAAATGTCAGTAAGCTCTGTTATCTCTCTTAGGAGTCGGCCGAGATTAGGCGATAGGTAAACATCACACTGCTTAAAGGAGAATTCCTTCTTTTTTTTTTTTTAACCTGGGTCCTATGTTTATAAATGTGGGTGTATATGTAAATGGTTCTTACAAAAGGTTTCATAATTGGTCCAGTAGATCATATCAGGCAGCACTGTGACACTGCATTGTCACAGTGACACTACTGCTCCAGTCATGTTGCCAGACTCTTAAAATAATCCGAGCCATTTAGTTCTGGACTGGTCTAACACTGATTTGAAACGATAGTGCTGTAAAGGTTGTTTTCCACTTGCAGTCAGTGGTTAATTTATAGTAAAAATATGTGTATATAAGTGCTACTGTAACTGTTTTTTAATGCTCCTTATCTTTGCTCATTATTTTCCCAATCAAAGATCAAGATACAATATAACTGGTATGAAAGATCCAAACAAATCACGCACATTTTTTTTTTTTTAAATGGCAATAACTCGGACATACAGTAACTCTTGCAAGATTGCCCCATAGAGACTACACTGCAGCACAGTGCTGCCTGTTGCCCACATTTATACACATGGGCCCAGGACCAAAAACAGAAATGTCTTTTAAACGCCTTGCATGCAAACACATATATACACACACACACATTCATAGAAACACAATCAAAGAAATGCACCAATACTGTCACACCCACAAACAGACAGTCTACCTCACTCCGACAGAAACTTTATTTTTCACACGCACACACTTTGAAATGCACATTCAAAGATGAACAGTCACTCTCATGTTGTTTTGCATGATTCTGTGTGCTTAGAAAGAGCAAGTTTAGCGAGTGAAGTCTTTCAGCTCAACTGAGTCGCTCTTACTGTTTGGCTCATGGATCACTGTTAAAAATCAATATTGCTGTAGAGGAAGCCTGACTGTTAAACACAGAAAGTACACTAACACACAGTTAGTGCCAAATAATTATATTCATCTTTCCCTCAAAAGCCTAATCTCACATCCAGCTTACTTTGTCATATTGCATGTAAAGCCTCATAACCTCTAGATACCAGGATTTTCATGTGTTTATGCCAATGACAGCCATGGCCTGACTCACATAGCTGCAACAACATAAACCAGTCAGTGTGCTGTTTCCCTTTTTGCACCTTGACAGACAACCTTGCTACGTGACACAGTTTGTTTTCACCACCATGTTGCGCACTTTAAATCCATGAGACCAAGCAACATATCACAGAACGTGACAAACTAAGGCAAACTTAAACTAAATATGCTCGGGTGACAATGAAAACAGCCAGAGCAGACATTCTTCCAGACCTGCAGCTTTCCATCATCTTCAACTTTCTGATAAACTTCCCCTCATTCTGCTCCAGTAAATGTTCACACATTGCAATATAACCATGTAAAACAAATAGGCTACTAACGTAAACAAGTGCTGGATGCTTAAGTTGAAATGAAGTGATAGCTAAACAAGTAGATAGCAATGATCCAACTCTGGTGCCTCTTGGGAACTTTGAGGATCCAGTAAAATGTTTACCCCTCTGCTTGTCACTATTTTATTGAATTATTTATTTAATATACTGTATTTGCACAGCAAAATACAGGAGAGTTCCAGACTAGAGTTCAAAAAAAGCTTACCAAGCCTAGTTTCTTTTCTAACATCAGTCTTGTTTCTGATTTAAAGATGTATTTCATATGGTAATTTTCAGAGGGGGTTTTTCAATAATATTTTAAAATACATGAGAACTTAACAGCTGCAGTTGCACTGTAATATCACACCATCACGACTCTCCATGGTCATACCCTGTTTTCTTACCTTGTCACTATTTTTAATAAAACAAACTAAACACAAAGGCAAAAACAAGGAGGCAGGAGTGGAGAGACAAGGCAAAAACTGAAAAATACAAAATACCTTGAGACAAGCGGAGTAGGGACACAAATCAGAGGACTTGTAAATAAAACAGGTGCGAGAAAGCAACAATGAAGTTTCAACAAGGAAACTGAGCAGCGAGAACATAATTACTTACAGGTGGAACTCATGAGACAGATGAATCAGAGCAGGGCACACAATCACAGTGGAGGGAAAACACAGGAAGTACAACTATCTAATACAGGACATAAGCAAGACTACACAATAAAACAGGAAGCAAAGTTAAAACACACACGGATGAAAATTGCAAAATTAGACAACAAAAAAAAAAGGCAAGGAAAACAGAAAACCAGGAACAAAAACTAAACACAAAAGTCCATGAAAACAGCAGAAACTACAAAAGGGGTCAGTCCTCAGACATACTGTATATATTGTTTACCTAGTTATATATGTGTATGGTGTAACAATTCATAAAGTGAACAAATACAAACATATTGTCCAAAATCCCCACCTCTTTTCCACTTACATGTTTCGTACCAGTAGTTAGAGACTTTATGTTAACAATTAACCTGTAATCTAAGATGTTGCCCCTCTTTATTTGAGGAAAAATAAAAAAAATGGGCCAGCTTTTGTTAAAATTCCCTTGCTCTAGGAGCCAAAAACTGATATTGGCTTTCATTTCTTACAAACACACGCGCACACACCAGAGCTCCTGAGCTACAACAAACGATTGTTTATTTCACTGTTGACAATGTTTCCCCACATCCCAGCTTCACTACAGGCAAAAGTCAAAACAACAAGTACACACGCCATACTGTAAGGATGTGAGAATTGTACAGATGGGCTGAGTTTATGAAAGCATGTACATTTTCAGTCTCTCTGTATTTATTAAAATGCGAGCCACAAGCTATGATAGTGTGGTGCAACGTCAGAAACAAGTACATTATGAACATTACAGGAGAAATGTTAAACCAAAGGAGTGCTGGAAAAACATTTTAGTTTTAATGGTGTTACAATTTGGTAGTTTATTCTTTAGGTCTACTGACCATCACTAAAAAGTAAGCTTTTTCTTCACTGCCTTATTACAATGCCAATATGTTAAAGTAAAAGTAGTAAATTATGCACATGGTGAATTATTATATTAATATTCAACTAATTTGTTTTGCCAGTTATGTTTTGAGGGGGCAAAGGAATTGCTTGCTGTTTATATAACAAAAACCCTTTACTTTCTTGGTTTATGGTAAATGAAAATAAAGTAAGCACATTGTTTCTCAACCCTCAAATCAGTGTTGTTTCCAATGATAATGTGACTTTATTAAAGTGCTGGGAGAACTTAATATAACAAAAAATATTTCATTTAATTTTAGTGTCTATTACTGCATCATGCCCTACAGTGCCCTGTCACCCTCATGTGGAGGAGACAATGACTGAATACAATTAAAACAACTGTTACTAGAGAGTAGACCACTACTAATTTACAGTTATTATAAAATATAGACAGATGTTGCTTTAACTGATCAATATTCAAAAGTTCTGGACTGGTCTAACACTGATTTGAAACGATAGTGCTGTAAAGGTTGTTTTCCACTTGCAGTCAGTGGTTAATTTATAGTAAAAATATGTGTATATAAGTGCTACTGTAACTGTTTTAATGCTCCTTATCTTTTGCTCATTATTTTCCCAATCAAAGATCAAGATACAGTATAACTGGTATGAAAGATCCAAACACCCAAGGCTAAATTATTTTTCAAGCAAAAAAAACTGAACCGCAAAACTGCCAGAAAAGCACTGAGTGTTTTTCTGGCAGTTGTATTCTGTGTGAAATTAAAAAAGGTAGTTGGGATGACTGGACTCAGGAGTTACCATGTCCCAGGTGGAAATTGGTTCCTGCCTTGACAGCAGCGATGACTTGTTCAAGAATCTGAAAGAAAAAATATGCCAGTGACATTCCTCACAGTTTCTGTTTGGTACGAGGAAGTCAGAATGCGACTCCATTGTTGGTCTGGTTTAATGAGCTTTGCCTGTAGCCCAAGGTAAAAGTGCAGATGGATCCAGTGATAATGAGAAGTATACTGTTGCTCCCACTGCCTCCCTCATGCTTCCATTAAAACTGGACCTGATAACACACTTGACTTGAAATTAGAGTTAAGAGAAAGGACTGGTGAGGCAAAAAAACATTAAAAGTCTTTGAAAACAGACACAGCGACATGGGCAGATGGTGTTTATATGGAGCAGCTTCATTTATCCACAGGCAAACTACAGTATCTTTGTGTTTTGTTTTTCATCACCCTCATCTTCCTGGCTGCTTTTTATTTTAAGGAATTCAGGAGTTCACTTTTCATCATCTGTAGAGTGAATCAGTAAGCTTATCAAGAAATAAACAAAATAAAACAGAAGAGGTGCCGGTAGCTTGATTTAAGTATATCAGTATTTTGTTCCTCCCCAATTATGAGGCAGTATTTTCACCATCTCCTCCTCATAGCCGTATATTTACAGTAATTAATTATAATTTGAAGAGTTATAGTTTTCAAGTCCCAACAATGTCTAGAGAACAGGATACTGCCATCCGCGCTCAGAAAGCAAATGCTGTAATACACAATATAAAATATACCCTCATTACATCAGCTCACTTACCTGCTTACTAAATTTATGAGCCATTGGCTCACTCTCACTTTCTATCACACACACACACACACACACAGGGCCCTTCGTCGCTCATCCGTCCTGCTCTGGGCGAGGTGCCAGAGCTTGCAGATGGCATTAGTGGAAGATGAAGTGCCCATTTCTGCAGCCAGTGAAATGTGAATGCCGGTTAGTAGCCTAACTGCTCACTGATCTGCTTTGTTGAGAGTCAAAGACTTGTTGACTCAGAGCAAAGAGAGCTACAGGTACACAGAGCTACTTATGCAGAAGATATATATTTTTTTTTTCCCCTGAAAGAACCTGCTGATAGCTAACAACACTCCCTGACACAATTTTCAAATGCATAAAATGCTCAAAATGTCCCATTATTTTAACAGAATGGAGCTGTTTAAAGAAAAAAAAAAAAAACGTTATCTCACTTGTGCATAAAAGCCAGGCTTCAGTTATTTGTACCAGTACCAGTGGACTCACAAGTATGTTGTGTTAATGCTCAAAAGTGTCATGGTTGACTACAGCAGGGGTTGGTAATGTTGGTAAAGTGATAGGGATGTGGCATCCGCTGTGTCCACCATTGTTGGATGCACTTTGTCACACAAAAACATCAGCGACAGGAACAACAACACATTTGTTCTTTGTTTGCCCAGCACTTCTGTTGGAATATTTCCATAACATAATTTAGATAGCTGACATGGTTGAACATTTAGAAACTTCACACACACACATACAATGTGAGCAAAAAAAGTGCCACTCAAAAGTATGGGTCCCTTTAATGCTTCGTGGTGGGTGGGACAGATGCTTGGTGCTTTTCACTTTCAAAGTTGAAAAAAAATCTAAACTTTTGACAAATGCAGCGCACAAAAAAAAAAAAAAAAAAAAAAAAAGTGAAGTAACAGCCCTGCAAAGCATTTTGGCATCACTTGATGCAGCTCTGTTCAAAGTTAATGAGACACCTTGCAGTTGACGCCTCCATCGAGAACATGACTGTTAAAATTTGGTGATTAACCAGTTTCATATCTAGCTGGAGGTTTGATAAAGGTTAGTGGACAGACTGGTTGTAGTACAGGAGATTTATCAACAACTCTCTTCGAAAGACATAAGAAATATAAATAGAAATATGACTCTTGTTTTTCTTTCAATTCCTTTACTGAGTGGAGAGGACTGTAAAGCAAGCTGGTTTGTTTTATGGTCAGTAAATCCCTCCAAACTGTTAGGCTTTGTCTGTTCTATTTCTATGTGTGTTCACTACAAAATATCCTCTATGTCCATGGAGCAACTGTTTGGAAGTACAATTGACAAAATCTACAATGCTTACTTTTGCTGATGTAGTTAACTTTCAAGAAATCTTTAGTTTCTTGTAATTGTAGTTTCTGAGTAACTTGTCCATTGGTCTGAAAAATGTACAAAGGTTTCTTTGAAGGGATACATTAAACATGTATACATAACTGTTGTCTGTTATTTAAGTGCAACATTATTTCAGTGATTGACACACAGTTCTGTTTACGCGGTGACCGATTTGTTTTGAGTCTGTGGCCAAAATTCAGAGGATAATTTGGGATTTTTATGTTTGCATGTTGTTGTGAAAAGTGAGTCAAGGCATGTGGAGTTGAGTGTGACTGCCAGCCACAATCGCTCAACAGCCCAGCGCTGTTGAGCGATTGTGGGCTGTTTGTGTTTCCAGTGCCACGTGATTGGCCACTTGCTTTTTATCTCTGCCTTGTTTATGCCTGGTTATGCATGTCTGTGTGGGTGAATTTTCAGTCTGCTAAAACCTTGTGCAAAGTAAAGTTAGTCAGAAGAATTTGGAATCAGAGATGACGCATCTCTGATTCGTGTGCTCTTATGCTCTCGCTCTCTCACTCTCTGTGTGAGATGTTTGCCCACATGTTGAACTAGTTGTGAGTCTGAATTAGTTTTTCTTGAAGACAAAGAAGAAAAACATTGATTCTTTGTTTCATAATTTGAAAGACCTTTCAATACATTTAAACAGCGATTTGAATCATTGTATAAAATGACTGAATGCAAATTACAAAAGAGCATGGGTCATTTATGCCTCTACTCCGACTCACACCTGTCACTATGGCAACAACAATACACACACACAACACCTAAATGTAGGTGTTTTGCAGCTTGGCATAAAAAACTGAGAATGAAATGGTATATTATGGTTGTAAGGGACTGAATCGTGAAAACAATGAGATGGACAGCAAACACGCAGACACACACACACAAGTTTGAGCAGCTATTCCTCTGCAATGAATTCCATTCATTTGAGCAACTTAAACAAAGCATTATCCCTAACCATAACTGTAACTAGTTAATGCCTAGCACTAACCTTAACTGAACAACAATTGAAATTGTAGCTCTAAACTCAACTAGCTGGTTATAATGTATGTTATGAAGACTTGCTTTTTGTCCCCAAAAGGAAGATAAGTCCCTATAATATGAATAAACAGAAAAACTATAGGTCCCCACAACATGAGTAATACCAGAACACACAGACACAGGTTTGCGCAGCTATTCTTTGAATTATTTTTCCATTCATTTTGAGCAGCCTAACCAAAACAGTATCCCTAACCTTAACCATAACCATAACCAGTCATTGCCTTACCCTAACATTAACCTAACTACAATGTTTCATCACACATTTAATGTGACCAGGGTTTGGTCTCCTTGATGACTATTGGTTCTGTTTATACCAGAAAAGTTCCGAAAAAGGTAACAAACATGAGCACACACAGTGAAGCTCTTAAAATTATTACTTCCTTAGAGGAAAAGCTAGTATTCTCCAGTAGATCTATTGAAATGATACTGAATGGGAGAGCACCTTCTCCCACTTCCAGTATTTTCTCCACTGAGTTAAAATGTTTATTGATCCTTCACGGCACTGTTAGGGTTCAGAAAAGATAGGTCACCTAGCAGTGGGAGAGATAAGCTGGCTTTCCACTTTTCGGGGGAATGGAGCTGAAATTACTCTTTTGAACTTTACTTTTCGTCTGCTGCACTTCATGAGAAGTGCAGTCAGCACAGGCTGAAGGTGTCCAGTCACACATCACCAGATCCATCCGTCATCCCATAAAAGTATCCCACATGCCATTTTACTAGTTTACAGCACATTAGGTTTACTAAATAAAGTCTAAAATAAAGTCTGTTCTAATGCAGTTGATCAGGATTTCAGTATAATGAGCTAACAAATCAATCTCCTCGTTCTCTCATTCTGTTTTAATGCCACTCTTAATTTTGCTGAATTTTAATTTTGCTTGTTGTTAAATTTAAATCTAAAGCCTAAACTCCAGCCATTGTTTACTTTTCATTTTGCTCCCTGTCATTCTGCAGCTCCTCAGCCACATGCATTCCTGGATTCTCTAAATCCCTCCGATGGATCCTTTAGACTCTGAACCATGTCTTTCCCACTCCCTGCTTTATTTATTATTTGTTGTTGGTCAGCACCCTTTGTAATGTTGCCTTGTACAGTACTTTTGATTGTCTACTTGTTGATGAAATCATTTTGTTTATAATTTAACTCATACTGTATATTGACACTTGACATAGTTCGCATAGAGGGTGATGAGAATGTCATTGAATGTGCAAGTTTTTCACAACAATATATCCAAAAATAGCCAGTCTTCAAGTTCACACCAGGGATAATTACAATATGGCAAGAAAATTCAACTAGCTGTAATGACTTTTACATCGATACATTGTTCAAAGCTCCACTAGGTGACTTTTGTTGATTTTTTATTATTGATGTTATTATTAGTCTGCCTCTGTTTGGTCTTTCTGAAAAGAAACAATGTAACATTATTACTGTGTCCAGCTGAAAACAGGCTCTGTCAAGCCTTTTTATCAAACCTGACAAAAGCGTTTTTCCGTACAACTGCTGAAGGACCAGGTTTTTTCAACAGTGAACTTCACGTCTGGGACTTTTCATGGACACCTCTTTGTGTTTTCAGTCTCACTCCCACCTGTCGGCAAATGTCACAGTTAACAGCGATATTTTACTGTTGCCTTCCGTCTGTGTTGACATAAAAGAATCACATCAAGTGTGCAGCACTGGAAGCTTGCCAGACAACATGAACACTACTACACTGAGAAACACAGAGAGCGTCGTGTGGAGTCGACAGTCTTAAGTGTTATGTGAACTAATTTTTAGATTTAGATAGAGTCCAAATGTAGGCCACGTATGGCAATGATATGGGTTTTACCTGGCCAAGACAAAATAGATGGGAGCTCTAAGCGGCCTACATGTGAAATGGCAAATGTGGCCCAAATACGCTTTAACAAAATGCCTTTTTTGGCAAATATGCAGAGCTCTTGGATCTGGGTCACCAAGATTTTGCCTTCTGGGTTAACAGTGGCATGAATTTAATATTGTTTATGTTAAAAAAGTTACATACTACAGTTTTTAACTGAAGTGTCAGATCAAGCTTCATTAGTTACTGATTACAAGTCGGTGTCTGTGTGCAGTCTGTAATTTATCTCTTGCAGATCCCTAGAAAAACAATGATAAATTGTACCATTTAAAGTGGCCTGTTTGAATGCGAAGACTTCATGTGTCTGTGTGAATCAAGATCTAATTGGCACAATGACACGAAAAGGGTTACAGGCAATAAAATGTTTGAAAATCACTTGAGCCCATGTATGTGCACATTCCCATACACACCACCTCTTGCAGGAGCAGAATGAATGTCTCTTTTGTTCAAGGCTGCTTTATATGCATGTCATACAGTATATAATCATATGCACATACTGCATTATAGACTAATATAATACATTTACATTTGTGTCACTCTCCTGCTCAGTACAGCTCCAAAGCAATCAACATTTGACAAACAACGGCAACGGTATTAACCAAGTCAACTGCGGAAGATCAGTACGCGTGTTTGCCTTACTATGCTTTCAATAAAGATTGGATTAATTCTATGTAATTAGTAGCAGCGTTCCAGAAATATACACACAGACAAACAGATTACTTTAAAAATGAATGTCAGCCTTTAATAGCATCACATGTTTGCTATATTGTCAGATTATCTTATTTTATTTGTAATACACATTTATAATTGAAAGCCAGTAATCAAAGAAAAAAAAAACATCCCCTTTCCAGCTTGTGAGAAAAAGCAGCATATGTCAGTGTCATGGAACATTTTGTAATCCCCTTGCTCTGAAAACAGGGAGGAGAAAACATTTGTTGTGTCTTAGGGGACTGTTAAGTTACCTGTCATAAGGATGCTGTGGGTGGTTACAAATTCATAAATCTGAAATGTGGAAGGGGGAACATTTTTATCTGCCAGGGATGCAGATGGCGGCATGTATAGACACAGCATTTGAGAGCTCTTGAAGAAGAGACAGTTTGTTTGTTGTTCTGATCGTACTCGAGTAGACAAAGGAGCTCATTTTCATCTTTAGATGACAACAGGATGAGCACCTTTCACTCAGAACAGGAGACGAGGAGGTGAAGCGGGTCCCCAGCAGTTACCTCAGATGGCTAACACCAGACTGCATCTCAATCTCATTTCATACTGAGTATGAATCTGGAAAGAGTGTGGTCACCTCCCACAAAAGAGGAGTGACCAATGGACATAGATGAAAATGCCTCTGAACGTAACATGATAGACCTACAACAAATCAGACCAATGATCCGGATGACGTATGCAGAGCGATGAAAAATTCACTACTGGGGCAACAGTCAAAACTGTAATGTAATTTCATCAACAAACAAAAAATACCCTGAACTCTTTTCCTTTTTTCTTCTTTTAGCATCAGTAATACACAGTGGATGTAGTTACTGCAGTGTGGCAGACATGTGCTGCCCTCACTCACTCTATGATCATTTAATGGCAGCCTGATTTCAATTATGCATTTACTTGATATTCAGATTTTACTCAGTTCTTTTCCTGATCCAATGCAATCCAGTGATTTTAATCAGTATTGGACCAATACCAAGACTGGTATGTTCCTTTTTTGAAAAAAGGTGCACACAGGTGGAACACGCATTGGCAGTCCAGTACAGTTTTACTTTGCAGCAGAAGCTTCAACACCGATGGCTGAGACCAAAGAGATTCATGCTGAAGGTTAAAAAGGCCTCCTTTTCACCAGCTTCATGCTGCTCCAACAAGTCAATTTCCTTCACTGTCACAGACTATCAAAGGTGCCACTGATCAGTCTCCCTTATGTAACTCTTGATTCGACACATGTGACAGCAGGAAGTTTGGTTTTCATGAGCTGGAGCAGGTCAAACACAAGGCTGAATGATGATGAATCCCAAAGTGATGAGGACGATATGACTGACTTCAAAGGCATCAGTGGAAATTGTTAACTTTACGACAGCAGTTTTACACACTGTTATTCACAGCTCATGCACAAGAATTAATACGCAAGCACGCATGCACAAACACACACACAAAAGCCAGCAAGCCTAGAAAGCAGACAAACAAAAACACGTGGGCCATCACTGTCTTCCCCTTCAGCTCCATATCCTCTCTCTCCCTGTTTCTTTCTCTTGCTTCCACATACAAACACACAGTCACACTGGTGGTGTAATTGAATGTGACAGCAAATCCTGAGAGGGTTGTTGGCAGGTTATCAGGTTAACCTGTGAAATGTAACCCACCTGTCACCTGCAGGTTGTCTCTGACACCTACAGGAGACACAGCTGAATCCTTCCAGCAAACACTGGAGACTAAATACAAGAGCATCCTCCTTTTTCAGCAGAGATATTTCAAATTTCACCTGTGGTGCAGGGTGACTCCAAAGCAAACAAAATGAATGCTGCATAGTGTACTATTCCATCAGTGCTGACATTAAGACTGTAGAAAGACCTATATAGGAAGCAGAATCCAGCATTTTAAAAGCCCCATTACACAACAAAGTGGCTCAGTGAAATTCGTCTGTTGAATTTATTTGCATCATTAAAAATGTCAAAGAGATGTTAAACTGATTTTGTTTCTTCCATCTGGAGAAGACATCCACAGCAGCTCCACGAGCTTCAGCTTCAAGTTGCCATCTCACCATTAGAAAGTCTGATAGGATTAATTTAGCCCGGAGCAAATCTACTGATTAATACATGTATGATTTCCTCTTAAAGTTACACTGGTTTGAATGGGCAATAGATCTATTCAATACCTTTTTTAAAAAATTCTAACACCTTAAAATGCTCCTCAGTGTGATATACTGTATACTAAATCATTTTATGATATTCAGTGCATTTAACTAGGGAAGCTGTAAAATAGACAGAGGGTGTATGGAATATTGAGTCAAAGCCATAGCTGTATATAAACATGGATGTAGAGTTCTGGTTTGAAAACTGAAAACCACGGAGGTGAACGGATGTAGCAGTGACTCCACTAGTTGCAAACAGAACTGAATAGAAGTCAATGGGGAAAAATAAGCCTACTTTTAACTTTATTTATAACATCACCAAGCATTTTCTTTCATTTTCCAACAGGAAGAGTATGTCCACTTTTATATACATGGCTGCACAATCTCCACTCTGTAGAATCTTAAAATCCCTCTTAAATCTAAAGTTTATCTCCTATGAATCCATGAAGGAAAATACCCTTTATTACTGGATTTACAGGGCCAAATCATTTTAGAAAATGCTCTCAAACAGGATATGCAGCATAGTGCAGTTTCACATATCACCTCTGGCAGCAAAACACTGTAACACTTAAAATAGGATTACAGTTGCTGTCATTTAATGGAGTGTAATGAGAAACTCCATTTCACAGCACCCACTGGAGACACCCACCCCATCCTTGGTTTATTGACAGCCACGCACCCAAAACCAATCAGTTTATGTTTTTCATTTTAACTGTTAATATCTATCTACAAGTCTACAGCAGTTTAGCCTACATCCAAAAAACTATGCATGATGAAATGCAGCGCAATCAGTGGGGGGTCATGAGTTGTTGTCAGCCACTCAGTGACACCCAGTGAGGGAGTTTTAACTCAGCGAGTGCAACAAACATCATTCCCTGGTTTTCAGTCACTAAATACATCTCTGACATACAAATGTAATGATGGAGACAGTGATCAGTAGGAGGAGATGGGAGGTTCAGAAGGAGATGACTGCTGCTGATAGTAGTAATACAGAAGATGAGGAGGAGGATAAAGAGGAAGAGAGAGTGACTGAGCTTTTAATCAGGAATATTATCATGATTACTCTGATGACACTTGAAATTTTTGTTTCCAATTGAAGAAAAGCTGGTTCACAGGAATACTGTTAAACGTTTTTTTATCCACCTTCTGCCACTTTGGTCCTGATTCTAAAAGTATATTTAGATGTAAGTGTTGAGTTTTGTCCATTCATATATGTCATAAAATCCTCATATTTTACGATGGTCAATCTATGTCCTCGTCTCCTCAGGAGGTGAACATGTGCAGATACACTTCAAACTCTCCACTGATATTGACAAACATTTTATCACATGTATTGTCCAACTCTCTTTTAGGCTATTTATTTTATTTATTTCATGGCTGCATAGGATGTTTTTGTCAGTGTTGCAGACCTGTATTCAGAGTAGGATTTGGATGAGAGGCTGCAACAGAGCCCATAGAGCTGTAGAAGAATTGCAGGTGTTGCTCTGATCACCTGATTTATTGTTGTGATGAAGTTTTTAATAGAATTGTTGATCAATATTGCCGAAAACATTGTTTTAACTCTGTTTGAAAAATCTGTTTGAATAATGGCTGTCTTACTGATTAAGTTTACATTAGTTCTTCAATTGTTCTGTTGCAAACTTTTTCAGGGCGTTTTTTCAAAATATTCTGGCTCCATGACCTGAGAAATCCTCTGTAATGTTTAACACGTAATTTAGATGACTAATGGCTGGTTATGACCCCGGCCTTTTATCGGGGAGCTTACCTGGCTTAGATCTCATTGGCCATGCTAGACATATTGTCTGCAATAAATCTTTACAAATCAATATGAGTGTTGTGAAGCTGTGAAATAATTTCCTGCAATGTCACACACCTGCTTTTATGACTGATGTTCATAGTTCTTAGCAGCAGTCAAGTCAAATTTTATAGAAAGGAATCCACCACTGAATTTAATTCAAGATTCATCTGTGTGCACAAAGGAGGTGTGAGATATTAGAATGGATCACAGGTTTTCCAGCGAGGGTAACTGCTCCTTACACATTTATGCATTTCACGCACTCACATACATACACCCAGACATTAATCTTTAGCCAAGGGCAACAGTTGGATCAATTCTCGTCCCAAGAGCTCATGGCAGCTTTAGAGGGCCATGCTCCATTTGCATATGCGCATGTAAACATTCACTTGCAGTGCACCAACGTTAAATTCTATCTGTTATGCACATCAATAGTTCCTAACAGACATGTAGCTACAGCACATGGAGCTCTGTGTAAATATGATCACACCTCGTCTTCTGTCCATTTCAAATGTGCAGGTGCATTGGTTTAAAATTTCCTTTGTGCCTCAACAGCGATATCTGAAATATAGGGCGGTTAGCAGTTATGTTGTAATGTTACAATTCTGGACACAGGTACAAGACAACAACTCATAGAAGAGTGCAGGCAAAACTCCTAATTTAATGGAGATAAAAGGCAGTAACACAAGCAAAATAATCACAAACTAAGAGCACTGAGGAACGCAAAAGGCTTGGAACAAAAATCAGTACATGAGGAACAAACATGACAAACTGGCAGGAAGGGACAGGAGAGGGTAGGATGTAAAGTGAGCCAAAAAGAAACAGGTCTAACTGATAAAGGTAAAGGTAATGAAATGAGAAACACCAGATAGTATGACAGATGTAAACAAGGCACAAGCATGAATGCCAACTAAAACAGGAGGACAAAGTCAACAAAATATACAGGGAGGAAGATCTAGCAACCAAAGCAATGTAATCAAAGACAAAACAGGAAATGAAAGTTCAAATGAAATCTAAAAGGTCAAAAGGTGAGGTATGCACAGATTTAAGTACATTTGACTGTATTATTTTGAATCTCTGTCAGGCTGATCATGTGACCAGAGATGTGAATTCTAACATACAGTATATTATTCTCTGTGTCTGTCAGTTTGTCTGTGTTCAATTTCCCCACTAAATAACATTTGACAGCCATCAAAAGAGACTTTCGTGTTAGCCTTTGACGCCTGAGCCATAAGATCCTCATCAAACTATATCATGTATCTTGTGTCTCGATCCCGCAGAAAAATAAGTAGCCTCTAACAAGAAAACACTCTGATCTCAATCTGATTGAGGCTAAAGCCCTGGAGGATGCTCACATGGGAGCATCTGGTTCCACATCACTGTATGTACTACACACACATTATAGACAAACACAGCAGCCTGTCTGGATGCCAATCTCTCTATAAGGGGCTTTGATGTGCGTCCGCAGCAGTTCTCCCACAGGAGGCTCCTTACTCACTCTGGTGTGGATTACTGGCATTATTACACACAGAATTATTATTTAGATTTCCTCAGAGGCAGGAGGAAGAGGGAGAATGCTGGTATATATGTATGTGATAAATGCGCCTTGTTTTAGCTTGTGTAAGTAAACGGTTGTGTATCTGTGCAGACAGCTTGCACTTGTTCAAAGACTGGGAATTGAAAAGTAAAAGTACTACAATCATAAACAATCTTTTATTTCCTATGGCACCATGAGACTTGCCCCAATACACATAATGCAAATGACTGTGGGAAATGAACATCTGTAGTTTTTCTTAGTCCTCTGGGAAAGATGCATACCCACATAGTCTAGTGCAGGAAAAGTGGAACAACTCTGACGCACTGTGAAGCATGAGGAGTAAGAGGATTCAAAAGATAATTCTTTGGAGTGATGGATTAAAGTTGAGGAGCAATACTGTGAAAACCATCAGTGAATTTTATTACCAAAGAAAAACTTGAGAGAGGATTTACCTTTGCACAATGCATTGGCTCTCATAGATACACCATTAACTTATTGGGTAAAAAACTAAGATAAACTATGATAGTCCTTCGTTAATCCCACAACAGGGAAAGTAAAGGTAATAAATAATAAACGTGCATTTTAACATCTATGATTGCACAATATAGAATACAAACTCAAAGACTGCCTGAATTACTAAGGGCACCGGTGTAATATCCGTAGAAATGCGTCGCTTCTGCACCATCTCACATGTAGAAATTAATTAACAGACGCTGCCCTCACCTTCCTTTGATCTGTATGCAGATTACTGTGGTAACCATGGTAGTAAATTACACACTTGAATGTTCTTTGGGAAAAGAACTCACCAGTGTATGCAGTGTCGAATTGCAACTACAAGGGAAAGGTGTGACATTTGATTCAATATTAATAATAAAATATTCTCTACATTGAACATACTACCCTATTTGTAATAACAGGGGAAAAACTGTATGGGAAATACAGACAAAGTGTGCAAAATGGCCTGAGCTCATTATTTACAGCATAAACACTGTAGAGGATTGTACATATGAGATATTGCACTTACTGTGTATGGGTTAGGGTTAGGATTATGTTTTATTGAACATAGTATGATTTTTTTACATTGTTATTATTGAGAGCAGTGCTTGTTGTATCGTGTACAGCAGAGAGGAATGACCTTCAGCGATCAATGCTTGCATAGAGTTGAAGCTGAGTTGAAGTTGTATCCAAACTCTTCCATCGTAAATTCACTTTTTGTGCCCAGCATAAAAAAGGAATGAGAGCGAGTTTAGAGCATTTATTTTAAGCTAAAGCAACAGTTTGCCTTACATTTATTATAACCAGCCTATTTTTTTTAACAGATTCATCAAAATCTCTTCCAGATGATATGCATTGTTTTCCCAGCTGAGGAACGCTGCTCATGCTAGTAACCTGATTTTGTGTGGAAAGTGGGTGGCGTATCCTTTAACCTTCAGTGCATTATACAAATAAAATAGTAAAGACACAGTTATTTATTTCCAGAAACACATGTTCAACACTGTCACACTGTTTCTCTAGAATCATATTCATGGACAAGTTATTTGACTTTGGCACTTCAAGATGGTGCCAGGATACATCCAACACTACACTAGCTTTACCGACAATGTTTTTCAATCACAAGACATAAAGATCACAGGACACTAAAAATAACTATTCAGATATAATCCTTCATCAAGAAAAAAAATCAGTGATCATAAATTTTAATGTATGAGTTGCAGAGTGTATACGTGTAAATAGAGAACAGTATATCAATATATTACAAAAGAGCTTTATGCATTTTGGAGTTCCAATACAGGTAAATGAACATTAATAGAAGCTCTTAACTATTAATTAGACCTTGGTAAATTACATTCACAGATGTTAAGGTATAGATTGAAGCTTGTAAACAATAAAAGCTACGACATGATAAATATCCTCTGTGAAGTCCAAGGAATAGCGAATGTAAACATTTAAAAAACTAAACCATCTCACTAATATCACACATGATATTGAAAAACAGTGAAGGACAATTTAAAAAATTCTCCACTTTCCCTCTCTGGCTTGTTCAACCAACAAATTGGTATGACATGAAAACATTTGCAAACAGGAAAACTAACAGCAGAATCACAGTCACTACCACCTGACATTAGACATCCTGCCAAAAAAAGCAGTGCCAGCCATTGCATTAGAGAAATTAGTGATATATTGTATGGGGATATAGCAATTTATTATGCCACTCCACTCCAAGGATGTTATAAAAATTAAAATGTAATGGATTTTTTATAGGAAAAGCTTCTGCCGGATCAGTCACTTGGTAACAGCCTGAACATCTTGTCTTGACTTGGGCTGATTACGCCACTTAACTTTGACATCTCCAAAAAAAGAAAAGAATAAAACTGTGGTATTTGGCTCACTGTGTAGACTGACACTGACTTGAGCTGTTTGTCATCCAAATTGTATTAAGAGCGAGGATTTTCCTTGTGTTTGCATCGCAGATTGGCGAAAAAGTGAATTTATCACAGTCTCCTGCCATGACTGATTATGTCTTCATGGGCAGGAACCTCTAACCAGCTATCAGGAGCTCATCTCCGAACAAGATACCAACACCCTCTGGATCCAAATTCTCATTCTGAACTGGTGTTCGCCAGCGCAGTGGTCTGAAAAGGCCAGCAGTTATTTCCATATTTATTGTGCTGCTTCAGTCTCTGATGAATAAATCAAGGCGAAGCTAATGGCCTTGAACAGATTCCTTAATAAATCTCAGCTTTCGTTTGCATCATTAAGAACTCATATACTGTATGTGTGAGGTTGACTGCCAAGTACTTTTTTTTTTAATTTGTTGAACAGTCATTTCTGACTCTTTCACTGCAGTTGAGTCCCTCTCACTCTTTGACTGTGTTTCTCTCATGTCCTTACTTTGTGGGAATATTCTTCAGGTCTCTTAATCGTGGTACTCTCTCGGATTGAAACCAGCACTAAGCTAGTGTGGTGTGCAATTATAGGAGTATACATTCAGCACAGAGCTGAAGTGGGTCACACAAGGCCACAGACTACATACATATTCTCCTTTGATGGTGAAACTGTGTTATGCAACTTTTCTTCAAGAGTCATTAACAGAAAACTGTACTTGGAAACAATAACAAATGCCTTTGTGTCGGATAGATGCAAGTACAGTAATAAGCCTGTAAACTAGTAAAATCTGTAGCTATTATTACAAATTAATCAATTATTTTAAGCTTATTAATCTGTTCCAGTAGACATTGGCCCACTAGCTACACTGCCTTAAAGTGCCTCATGAAAACAGAACTCACTTCTCTGCATGGAAGCTCCACAGCCATGGTTACCTTTAGCGTAGCACACCTTACACAAAAGTGGCTATAATTCATCATTAAAATGTCACTTCTGCTGAAAACTAGAACAATACATGCCTTTTACTGGTACAAAACAACAGTTTAAATAGTCCATGTAATGGCACTAGAAGTGAAAGTTAATGTCAGTTATGCAGGCTGCTCAGTTTAGAGTGACAAGGAGATGCATTCAACGACCCTCAGAAATTCTATACTTCTGGAAACACAGTCCACTAACCAAAGGAGCTTTCTGCTCCTGTCACATTGCGGTAAAAGTAGCACTTCCATTAAGGCATTAGATCATAAAACATTGTTATTATACTAATAATAATGTAAGTGCAAATTTTCTTTGAGAACAACTGATATACTGTAGAGTGCTGTTGACTGATTAACTGGCAGTTGGCTTTTTAATGTGTCAATCTATTGTTATTCTAGCAGCCTTTAAAATCCACAACTGGTTAACCTGATTCAACACACATAGTAAATGCAGCAGCCCTAACAGTAAAATAAAAATCAAACCTAACACTAGCATAATAAGTTCAGTTAATTTAACTGGAGCTACAAGTTTTGTGTCTCACCATTAAAGTCAAATACCAGCTCAGCCTGGGGTCTCTCATGCACCTGTGAAGCGGAAAGCTTTGGAAACTGATTGATATTCACTGTTCATATCTGCTTTGACCTGATGTGGCACAACAAATGTCGCTGGGCCACTAATCTGTGACTTTAAGTTTATCACCAACACCTACAAAAAATGTACCAACCTAGTATAGGAGATGATACTGTGGCCTTCCCATTCAGACGACATTGTGTTACCACAGTAATATCAGACATTGTGTCATTAACCTGGAGGTGTGTTGAATTTGTGCTTGGTACAGCAAAGCAACATCATTCATGCGCTGCTGCAAGCAATGTTTGATATACACAGGAAATAATCAATTTCCTGAGTAGGCGGTCTGATTGCCGAAGACCTTTTTATTATTTATTTATTTTTATCCTGCATTTTTTTTTTAGCAGAAGTTGAAACTTAATTCAGCCAACATTCCGTCTTCACCAACGACTGCTTTACCAGCAAAATGCATCACTGTCTTCAACGGCTCGTTGTTAACAGTTGTTTGCTGCCAGACACCAGGTGTACAGTGTGTTTATTGTGAGTGATGAACATCAACCACCATAGACATAAATGTTAAACATAGCATAGATTCTAGCGCTGTCAGTGCTTGTTTAAGATGTTACATGACCCTGCTTCCTCCATGTTGAATATCATTTAGCTTGTGTTGCATATAACCCCCAGGAAAAGCACAATTTGTTTTGCAAATTTCAGTGTTTTCTGCAGCAAAGGATGGAGGCAATAAAGGGCAGGATGGTTGGTCATTTGGCTGACTGAGAAAGAAAGCATTAGTGCATGTGAAATTGAATGCTGGGGTGTGCATTGTTCACACAGGAGAGATATTCTCTGAGTGGTGCTTGAATTGACAGCTGGAGGTCCTGGATTCACACAGCCAACACTATCACCCCGTTTCTGGGTGAACACTCTCCTCATCTTTTCCCCGCAGAAGCTTTATTGTTTTCAAAACACACAAAACACACACACACTGTGCCTGTGTCACCGTGCACGTGTGTGGGAGGCACGTAATGGAACATCTACATGAATAGGACGTTTTCAGGATGAGGAAAGAAGAGGAGAGCTGCATAAAGGTAGTCTAACTAAATGGGATCTCCGCCTGGTGAGTATGAATGAATCATTTTAATATCTGCTACCATTCGCATGCAAAGTCCTGGGGGCAGACACCGAGCTTAAGGCTCAAAGAAAGTCACACAATCACAGGCTACTAAAGCACCTCCACCGCCTCTGCCACCTCCTCCTCATTCTTCTCCGCTACCGGCGCTGAGGGAAAAAGTTTGAATATAGCAAAAACAGAGCCCCAACTTCCCTTTTAAATAATTCAAGAACCGGACAAAAAATAAGTTTTTGCAGACAGTAACACCTGGCAAGAGTTTCCCCCTGCAGGGAGATGATGAGCAGGTCCATGTATGATGATTCTCAGGAGACAGGAGCAGAGAAAGTTTTACAACAGCCACCAGGGGAACATTCGATATTGTATGATCTGTTCAAGAGAATCGTCTCTTCAGAGGATATTGATGAAACTCACTTTTCAAACAATTCAGCATTTTCATTTCAACTTGATTCTCTACTTTGTAGGCAGAACGTACCTACTCTGCTGCTTCAGGAGAATTTTTTCACAATAACTTCTCCATCAATAAAGTTATTGATATCATCATGATTTTTTTTTATCATGATTTTGAGAAATGTTATCTGATGTCCTAATCTGATTACAAACAATGGATTTTGTATATTTCTGATGAAGTAGAACATACTGAGATCTTACATGACAAAACTGCAGCAGAACAGGCAGAAAGCTGCCAAACCATGGTGTTTCAATAAAACAAAGCAAAATGACATTGGTATTATCTTTGCACCACAGCATGAGCAATAGGCAGATCCCAAACCTGCCTGTGTCCATTTGCCTCTTTGTAAATGAACAGTGTTTATATTAGGTTTTTACCCATCCGAGTTAATTTGAACAGCTGCCTTGGAGTCATATCAGCTCTATGAGTGGACAAACAGCCCACTCCATTGCAAATTATTGCCACCACGGTGACACTAAACAATTGTTTATCATTGGTGTTTGTGAGTTCAGAGATGAACCTGAACCTCACACAGATGCATGCCCACAAATGTTGCTTCACTAACTGCAATCAGTCTCAGTTCAGTAGGCATTTGGATGAGTTAGTAGAGTTATATGTGAAAAAAAAATCTGACTTTTATATACAATATGTGACTGAAACGCTCAAAGAAAATAATGTACTAAGGAAAACTCCCAATTTAAAACAAATTGAATGAGAGAAACAAAAAGGTTTTTTATTGTAAAAACAAGACCTTCGACCAAATTTACAGGTACAACCAATACTGGACCTTCATTGTCATGAAACACTGATAACGCACAAGCAAAGTGGAAATAAACAGCAGCCTCTCTGTGAAACCCAATGACATCCTACTCCTCACATACACTAGCTGCTTTTAGACCCGCACTGAACTCTGGGACATTCTCTGGAGATTCTCCTGCCAGCTGCCAGGCCAAATCTCCAAATCATGTCTGTGTAAGCTCATGCACACAGCATGTGAATGATCGAGCGTTGTGCCTCCTCCATACTCAAGTCGGGCGACGACCCATCCTGAATCCCCAGAGATTCTTCTGCTGTTGTGAAGGGACTCACCCAGAAAATCTCTCATCTTATCTTTCCTCATATGAACGACAAACTCTGGAGAAAATCCATTCCCAATTCTCCAGACATTATCCAGAGTTTATGTCTGAAAACATTTTTTCTTAATACTGCATCATACTATACACAACATAGCATCCTCCTTTCCTGTCAAATTTTACTACTAGAGGTTGCAAGGCTGTGAAGCATAACTAATACAGGGTACAGGGACCCACTTTATGTAGAGATACTTCTTGCTGCTCTTTTGCACTTTGCAGTGGTGTAACTAAAGAAACAATTATAGCAGGTGACGGTGAACACTCCCATATGAACCTTAAGTCAACTACTGTGTGCATGGTGCTGTGATTGTACAAGGAAAGTAGCACTCTGAAGAAATGGGTCGTTCCCAATTATCAGTGTCTAAAGAGAATGTAAAACAAATGTACAACACCTAATTTCACATGCTCAGGGAGTTACTGGCTTCAAAACTCTTTGGCTCAGTTCTCTGCTGTTCCTTTCCAGACAAACAAGTCATAGTTAAAACTTGCTTTGGGAGACATTATCAGCCTTGTCTTGACATTTATAGAAGGTGGCCTGGGAACAGCTATGTGTGGCAGCATTAAATGAGATGGGAACATCTTCAATCTAATCAAGTGTACTGAGCTGAGGATATCCTACAGGATAGTCAGTGAATCACAGCTCATTCAGTTCGATCATCACACATCACAGGCTCACCAGGCATGTTTCTGCCTCATACCACCGCAACGAGGATGTGAGAGGAACCACAAAGTCATGCAACGATTCTCTTACATCATATAATCTGATAATAAAGTTATACTAGATCCTATAAATTTCATAAATTGGGATTTTGCATTTTTAAATGCATCTTCCGTCTTACATTCTCATCATTCCTCACCACTTTCCCTGCTGCTTCTAATTCCTCCCACTTCTGTCTTCTCTCTGTTTCTCCTGCTTATCTTGTTTACCTCCATCCCTTCCATCCCCTTCATGCTATCCTCCCTCCTCCTCCTTGTTTTTTTCCCTCACTAGTTGTTAGAAGTGGCGGCAGGTCGCATCAGTCCTGAGCCAAGCTGTGCAGCTCCAGGCTCTGCCATCCCCAGCCAACTGTTCTGGTCTGTTTGGCACACCTGACTGGGCTGAGGTTCCCACAACAATAGCACAATCAGATCCTCACTGTCCTTGTCCTGCTCCTCCTCCTCCTCCACAATCCCATAACAATCAAACTGTACTCAGTCCCAACTGTCATTAGTCTAATTGTCACACTGCCTGACTCCATTCTTACTGCCAAGTGTGGGACTAATCCACCTGAATGCCAAATACTTCAGCCCATATAAAATGGCTTTACCCCGCACTGTGCCCACTGCGTCTGACTAAGGGCAAATGCCGCATGCAAACATACACCCAAGTTACATCTCTTCTACCATTAGCAGATAATTGTCAGCTAAAAAGAGTCAAACGAATTTTATGTCATCACCTGTAAAGCTCCCTGTTGTTTTACACATAAGCTTATTGTTTTCAAACAGCCCAGCAAGAAATACAACCAGTGTCCTTCAAAGAGACGAAAACAGTGATGAATGGGCTCGGATGCATCATGCAACAATAAACAATAGATATTTGTGGCTTTTCTTTTTTTGTAGAAAATATTAATTAAATAATTAAAATAATTAATTAATTAAAAATTAATTAAATAATCATTTATAAAGCCAGATGAGGTGGCTCGGGCATCTGGTTAGGATGCCTCCTGGACGCCTCCCTGGTGAGGTGTTCCAGGCACTGGGAGGAGGCCCCGGGGACAACCCATGACTCACTGGAGAGACTATGTCTCTCTGCTGGCATGGGAACGCCTCAAGGTCCCCCCAGAAGAGCTAGACGAAGTGGCTGGGGAGAGAGAAGTCTGGGCTTCTATGCTTAAGCTGCTGCCCCCACGACCCGACCTCGGATAAGCAGCAGAAGATGGATGGATGGATGGATGGATGGATGGATGGATGGATGGATGGATGGATGGATGGATGGATCCATCCATCCATGGCCCTGCTAGATGGCCCTGCTAGAGGCCCTGCTAGAGGCTCTGTGATACTGGTTTTAGTCCACATGCCAACATGCTAATGCCATGTTCATAATCTCATTTTAACATTTTAGCATGGTAACAGTAATTGGACATTGGGACAAAACATGGAAACATACATGTTTCTTCTTTGTAGCACAAAAACATCTCAGGGGATCCACATTGTCACTATAATTCATCCTCTGGGCACCAAGAACAGTAGGTAATTCTGTGCAAATTGCTTTTACCAACAGTTAAAGGCAGTATGCAACTCTTCCTGAACGTAGATTTCTTCATCCCATATATTTTTCTTGAAATATTTTGCCCTGTACACTGGCCTGTACTGTGTGTTAAGGTTTCAGATGTTGTACAGTTGACAACAAAATTCCTCTTGTGTTCTCCCTGCTGCCATGATGCTATGGCGTTAATCTTAATAACTGCATGATGAGACCATTGGTCATGCAGTACTCCATCTTCCATCACATATCATTTCTGCTTATATTCAGTCATATGGAGCCATCATTCACTCCATTAACATGTGATATTATGAGACACATTTTATTGCGTTTTAACAAGGTTACCAACAATTATACCATAGCCAGCGACATTAACTTGACTGTGATATCAGCCATCGCATTAGTGGACATTAAATTAATTCATCTCTGTTTTACTGTGAAGCTTTGACTGTCGCTCTCTAACTTTAATGTCAGAATCACCAAGGGCAGCAGAGGAGACGGGGGAGGTGACAGTGGGAGGGCTGGCCTTGACAGGTGGATGGATGACGACGATAGCTACCTGTGTGTGAGAGCATTTCTGCGCTTTTATCCATGACAGGTGACTGATTTATCAGCAGACAGACAGATGTTATCATCAACAGGATATACAGGTGAAAAATGACAGTCTACAAGATGTGGATGTGGGTGGAGGGTTCAAGATGGAAGATATAGGCAGGGAGGGAAAGTGACAAGTGAAAAGGGAGGTAATGTGAGTAGAAAGTGTGAGAAGTTTCAAGGAGAGTGAGAGACAGACAAGCGGTTTAGTGCACAGGTGGTGGATAAATGGCTGAGCACATGGAAGGAAACATGTCCATATAAACAGATTGATAACTAGAAATAGAGTCTGTCAGTTAATAGAGTCAAAAAATGGGATAGATGTAGAGAAGGAGGGGGAAGACAGACGGCATGAATCACCATGCTCAGTAAACTGTGGTTGGATGAGAAAGAGATGTTGCTCTGCCTGCAAATTACTGGCTGCAGCATGTTAACATGATGCTGGGCAGAACAAAGCTGCTGCCAAATCTATCAGCAAAGAAACAAAATCTCAAGGTGAAGGTAAAACGGTCACTATCTACACAAAAACCCAATGCAAACAGACAGTGGTTAAATAATTTCAAATGTCTTCAATTAAAATCATTAACTGTTAAGCAGCTGGATGTTGACCTCCCAGGCTTTGGCTGAGCAGAGAGTTGTCCTAGATTGTGTTTATTCAGCCCAAATTCACTATAAAAGCCCAGCACAAATAGATGGCATCTTAACCACAATGACAAGTGTGGCATGTGTGTGTGTGTGAGTGTGTATGTCCTTTGAATTATAGGTGGTAAATCCATATAACATTTTGTACAAAATGACCACAAATCCACTGCAACGAGTTTCAAGCTTCTATGCTAAAGCATGATGTGCTGCTCTGTGCTTTTGAGGATCACAACATGCAACAAATCTACTGACACACTCATTCAGTATGTAATCTACACGCATACACCCAATCGTTGTTGCTATGGAAACAAGACCCTCAATGGGGGCAAAGAGTTTTGATTGATGCAAAAAAAATTGTGCTATGAGAGGTTTTGACTCGCAGGGGAAAAGCTTTATTGGAAAAGACAAACGTAAGCACTTTTTTGATGCCATCAACAATTATCAAGAATGTTTGATTTATTGATAAGGTGACATGTTTGATGTGTGAGACCATACAGCATGTTTTACCTTTTTCAGCATTTTAATAATGAACGTTTGGTAGGCAGCATGGCGGTTTGGCCCACTTTGTTTGCTCAGGCAGCATAAAACACATTTGACTCGACAGAAGGCTTTAAAATAGACGTGTAATGCTTGACTGATCCTAACCACATCATTTTATTTGCATCCTGTCATATCATAGAGATGCATGTATGCAAACACTCACACACATATATGCACTGAGGAAAAATACAGATAGAATAAGTAAGATCTTACCCTCTCTTCAGACAGACCATTGTTATACAGAGATCCCACACACTCCAATCATCCCCCTCCAACACTGCTGCCCACTGTCCAACCCACACACAAACAGGGAGAGAGAGAGAGAGAGAGAGAGAGAGAGAGAGAGAGAGAGAGATGTATCATCCAGAAATTTCACTGTTGGCAGAATGGGAAACCCTCCAAAAACCATTTAAACATGAATCTGTTCACTGAAACCCAAACTCGTGAAATTCTTCAGTCAGTTAGCAGCTTTTTGGGGAGCAGTGATCCAAACAACTCTTCACTGATGGACAAAATCCTGACACACACACACACATCTGGAGCTCCTCCAAAGCAACCCATCATGCCCTGCTGTTTGACACTTGCCAGGGCGGCCTGTTGGTGTTGTGCCACTCAAGCTCCTCTCGCTCCAGCAGACAAACAAATTAATGAGAGCGACTTGACCCCTGTTCAAAGAAAGGGCATTGCTGGGAAATTGGAATTGGAGACTTGATTAGTGGCTCCTCCAGCACTGTTCATGGATGCATATCACTGATGTGCGGCTTCGCTCTACAAGTGCTTATTACACACCACTGATGCTCATCACTGACAAGCATGGCCAAGGGTGTGCGGATTTGTTTTACCCATGGGTGAGTGAATATACAGTATGTGCAAGCAAATTGGTCTTTTGTGCTCTTAGTGTTAATTACTCCATCTTTTGGTTTGATAGCTTCCACAAATGTAAAGTTCTGAAACTCAGCGTCCCATTATTTATCATGTTGTGTTCTGCTGTGAGGGAAGCTATAGCAACAAATTTGCTTGTTCAAAGTCCTCATCTATTCTATTCCCAAAACTACCAAAGTAATTGACAGATGTGCTTTTAAAGATATAATATGTAACATTTCTGGCCCAAAATATCTAAAAACAACAAATGTTTTTTTGTTTTTTTGTTTTTTTTGAGTAGTTTACTAACTATTGTTTTACCAGGCAGCTTTTCCTCTGTTGCTATCATCATCATCATTTCAACATCTCTGGTGAACTTCTAAATAATTGGTGTGGCTGTTGAGGTTCACTGGTAAGATGTGTGGTTTGGTGAGGGAATGAAAGCCTTTATGTATGTTTATGTTTGCAAATACAGTATGTTTTATATGATTGTGTCACTTATTGTATGTTTTATTGTACTCCTAGAAAATGAGATGTTTGTTTCAAGGGCTGTCAATTAAAAAACAGTTGTATTCACATGTTAATTACTTGCACTTTTGGTTTGATAGCTTCCACAAATGTAAGGTACTGAAACGCCATCCCATTAATGTGTCAGTACAGAAATATTTATAATGTTCTATTCAACTGTGTGGGAAGCTAAAACAACTAATTTTCTTGTTACTCCTCTCAGAGGTGTATTCTTGACACCAACTGTTTACAATCCCCATCTATTTAACAAGAAAATGCACAATTAGGCTCGTTCTTTTAACTCTCCATAATGGCTTTGTCAATATCCTGTTAACAGTGTGTTCAATTATGACCTGTTCACATTATTCTGTCGCTTTTTGCCCCTTTACATCCCCCACCAGGTCCCTGCGTCACATTTTGTCAGTCTACTGTCTGTTTTGTCTACATTCTCATCTATTTTCTCGCCCATTGTTGCAGCCATTTCAGAGTACATAAATGCCAGACAGGGAGTAAAGGAGCAGAGGTGCCTCTAAACCCAAACAGACAGATAGATTTGGGCTGCTTATTGAATCCATTTGTCATTGGATTGGCACTAATGAAAGAGCTATTAGGCCAAGAACACATTAGGCCCTGCATATGCGTGTGTGTCTACCATTGTGTGTGTGAGAGAGACAAAAGAGAGAGTGTGCAAAGAATGATGGGATACATTCAAATTGTCCTCTAAAGGCCAATAATATTTTAAAGGAGAATATTAGTCCATTCTGCTGTTGGACTACTGTTTAAATTCCCTCTAGGTGCTTTATGAAGACACAACAGACTCTATCACTTTAATGCCACTTTACACACTGGCCATGACTCATCTTCACAGATGGGCAGAGAATGTGAAGAAGGGCCAGATCTGTTTGTGGTCCTGCATTAATTACTGTATTTAGATATTGTAGTATGAGCCGCTCACCAAGCGGCAACTGGTCGTATCATCAGCTTCCAACATTCATTTTTATACAGGTAGGAGGAGAGTGGCGAGCCTGTCAGGCTCATTCAGTACCTGATGCAGCAAGTCTTTATCCTCCTCTGCTCCTCCTAACACCATGAAAGCTAATTCAATAAACAAACCATTTGTTTTGGTGCTAACCTGATAGAATAGAGACTGACTTGGTGATTGTCTACTGCTGCTTCGTGGTCTTCTTTTCCCAAAGACCTGATTCACTTTAGTCTTGATGATGATGATGATGATGATGATGTGGTTAGCAAAGTGGAATTTGAATTATAAATGAATATAAAATGTGCAAGCTAAAGGAAATGCCATCACTTTGTAGTAATTGCAAAATAACAGCCTCTCTCATGCAGGAGTGATTACGTTTGACGTTTTGGATGAGGATTGGTCTCCAAAGAAACAGGGAGGAACAGTTAAGTCCAGCACCTAATGAATCACATAGAGATGATGAAGCTCTACAGTTCAAGAAGTCCTCAGAGAATTATGGATTAAAATCTACCAGCCGTTCGTTGCTGGAGTTTTGCACTGTGGTTATGACAGTTTATTAACCTGCTGCTGAGTGAAACTGAGTTAACGCAAATAGTCAGACTTTTCCAAACAGATATTGTCCTGGCTGTTAATCACAAGCAATAAACTGTGATAGAGAAGTACAGCATAAAGATCACATACTGTACTGAACTTGCTGGAAATTGTGGCCCATGAAGCCAAAACAGGGCAACTGGCAACAATGTGTGGTTCACCTGATAATTTTGATTATTTTTCATTTTCGAATATCAAAGCAAAAACAAACATTCACCAGTGTTGATCACTGTCATGGCAACAACGTCTGTAGAATCACTTGACAGGCATTTTGACAGCATATGTAATGTACTGGAATCGATGTAAAGAAGATTTCCATGGTCCTTGTGGCAGGATGAGGAAATGTCTGACACCCATAAGCAAATTCTTTTTGAAAAACATGATCACGAGCCCGGCCCGTCAGGGTCCAAGGAAGGTGGCAGTGAATCTGTCCAATCTCAGTTCGGGCTTGGGTAAAGATTCTAAACTCTACAAGCTAGAGTGAGCTCTGACATCGTCTTCTTGTCTGCGAGGGGGGACGCACATAGAGGGAGGGAGTGACAATGCGTTAATTCATCAGTTACGATAGGCGTGTGAAGAGGATTTTATGCAGTTCAGTAAAAAAATGCTCCAGAAAATAATCTCCCACCCCACCTTTAAAAGGTAAAAGCACGAGAATGTTCAATTGTTTGCTTGTGCTAATATGCTTTTAATCTGAAAAGATGTGAACTTCAGTCAGAAGATGAGTCATTTAATAGACCTTGGAAAAAGCCAAAATGTTGAAAGCCAAGTTATTCTTTGTAGCAACACATACTTTATAATAATGCACAGCACTATATACAACATCTTACATTCTCAGCAGTAAGAATTATACATTACTATTATTGCATTAAGCTGTTAAAGGCAATAATCTTAAACTCATTATCATTACTTCATCGCTTCTTAAAACAATACCAAGGGAACATTACTAAGCCATCACAATAATACACTTGCACCACAACGCAGCAGGAAACCTATAGTAACCAGTACACACTGGTGGTTCCTTTCAATTATAATGTGATGACAGTGAAAAGCTTCCCTTACACATTTTGTAATAGTTGGTCACATATTGCAGTTTTAATATGTCTCGTAAAACAGTCTCAGAAAAAAGAAATAATAAACTGTGGCCTGCACCCAGACTTGCCAACCACTGACATATAGTTGAGCTGTTCAGGGAGATAATTCTCTGGGGGTTTCGTCATTACAAATGAAAAGATGCTGCCTCCACTGTGCTAAGTGACAGTAATTAAAAGTTAAAGTAAGACTGAAGGGAGCCCCATGCAGTCACTTTTTACTGACCAACATTATTCTGTGAATTGAATTAATGCCAAAACAATAATTGAGTCGATTACTCTCCTGTGGTTAAAATATTATCCAATTTTTTTTTTTTAAAGTATAAAAAAAAGAATGAAAAGGAGAAAACGTTACCAAACATTTAAAAGTTTCCAACTTTCTTACCCTTTAGCAGAGAAACACCCTCGCCGAGAATACAAGAGCACATTTGACGAGCTCTATTGTCAAAGCCCAACATGATTTCACAGCGTCTCATGCTTCCCTTTGGCAGTCCCGTCCTATTACCACATGTAACATCATGGATGTGCTGCTCTCTCTCCTCCCTGACTCCACTCCCCCCTTTTTCTCCCCAAAATGCCTCATCAAGGTCTGAGTCAATGTGAGCCTTTGAGAAATTAAATTCCCCTAATTATCCAGCACATTTGCCTGCATTATCCCTCTGCCTCTCAACTTCCCCTCGTCGAGACAAATCTCTAATTAATCGCCACATGCTGCTGTTGACTATACTTCAGAGGTCGGGTCTCAATAAATGTGAAAGGGATTCTCGTGCTACTTCACTCTAGAAACAGGATTCTAAGAAAAGGCTATTATAATCACAGTTTTCCTGGTATGCATGTGTGTGTGTATATATATATTCTCTGAGAGCTTATTCAGTGTTTACATCAAAAAGAAAACTCCTCCAGGCTGTAATTGAGAATGATATAGCTGTGAATTGAAGTTCATTATGTGAACTGCACTCCTACTGTCTGTGTACAGTAACGGCTGTGTGTATGTGTGTCTGAAACACTGTAAACGAACAGCAAGTCATAATGAGAACAAGAGCACAAAGATGCATGATTACTCTAGATTTCTTCAGCTAATTAAGGATTTGATCCTTAATTAGCTCAGTCGCAGTTGCAGCCAACTTCACAAGTTTAGACTGCAAACATTTCACACTGCTCTTTCAAATGTACAGAAATGAAAGGAATTATCAAAGAAAAACAGCCGAGCTCAGGAGTGAGAGTTTGAATATTCATCCTTTTCTGAATAAACATTTTCCAGGGGGCTTTCCCTAAGTTTTCAACAAAGTTTGGTTCATTTGATGTGAACTTTAATTGACCTCTGAGTCCCTACACTGAGGAAATAAGAGAGAGCTGCAAGTGGCTGAGCATACTGATAAAATAGATCTATCACTTGTGAGATACATAATGTAGCCTCCACATTAGGCAGAGGTTTGTTAGTCGACAACACAATGTCTGCAAACAGCATATATAGGAGAAACGGTGGCCCTCAGCAGTATTGTGCAATATATGTGGACATTTATGTCAGATATGAAGTTTATGATGTCTTATACTTGGGACATATCTTTCAGGAGATTCAAGCTTCAGTAGGTCATTACTGTTTTGGATAATTATTGCAGTCAAACCTTTGCCACAAATGGAGTTTGTGAGGAAGAAAGCATAAAGAATAAAAAGGAGACAATGCAACTGCCATAAAGCACCAAAGATGACGGGGCTGGACATGTAGCCTTATTTATATGGTGACTTTAGGGTTATATATTAAACGAATGATTATAGTGATGAATACCATATGTGGTAAAAAGAAGAGAATTATATATTGATTAGGATACAAATAGTAAGAATAGGTGATGCCCCACTCATGCTTGTTTGTTTCCAAATATAGTCCATACATTTACAGGGGAACATGGCTTGAGAAGGATTATGTTTAAAGAAAAACCTACCCCACAAATAAGCTGTGTGGAGTAAATATCTACTTTTGCTAACCATGAGCATATAGTAGGTGTACTGCATATAAATCACCCTCTCCCAAGCCAATATCCACAACCCACACACACCCTGTCACCTGCTGTTTACCCCAGTAGTGCTCACGTCCTATAAACCTCAGTTAGAGAGTGCAATAGAGAATCCATCTCAGATTCTCAGCTGGTCTGAGGCAATCAGTGTGATGGGATTCCATTGGCAGTTGCCTTTACATCTTCAATCTGTCTCTATCCTCTTTCGATAAATAGAGCTTCCTGGGATCTCCAGCTGTAGTCACACTGGATATTCAATGTAATGAGTCCAGGGCGGTGGTTCACAGAGAGGAGAGGAGATGAAGAGTGTAGGTGTAGCTGCTCACTGGACTATATGAGGAGGGTGGTGTGTATGTGAGAGAGAGCGAGAGAGAGAGTATGAAATTAAATTACTGTGAAAAAATATAAAGCTGGTGCATTCTGTACATTTGACTTTTTTTATACACACAGGTTTGCCCAACTATTCTTGTTAGGACACTGTATTGACTTCCATTCACTTGAACAGCCTAAACAAAGGAATATCCTTAACCTTTACCGTACACAGGAAATGTCTAACCCCGACCCCAACTTAAATCTTAGCCCTAAACTCGACCAGTTCCTAAGAAATGAGGTTCTGTCTCATTAGGGCTGGACCTTGGTCCCAAGAAATAGTCAGTTTTTGTACCAGAAAAAAGGTCCTAATAAGGTAATGGAAATGGGTACATGCACAGAAGCACACAGAACATCAGATGTATAGAAATTAATTTTACCGGATGGGATTATATAAACTGCTTCTCAGCTGTTTGACCATAATGTTCCTGCACTGAACTCTATTCACATGAGTCTGTGCCTGTATTTTTAAGCAAATTGGTATCCTTTGGGGGTCAAAAGGTCCCAAAGCCGAAACACAAACCTACATTTACAGGATAATACAGTGCACATTGGTCGTTTGCTCAAATCTTTTCTCATTTTGTCTTAATAGCTTCAAAGTGGGTGAAATTTAATGAACATCAGTGTTTCCATGGCAATGAGCAAAGGAATAAAAAAGGCCTAGTTGCCATGGGGTTTGAAGAGTATATTGAGTTAAAAGCTCCCTAATACACTGTCAACACTCTGTGGTCCCATAGAACAGGAGGGAGGATCTCTCTCACACACACACACGCACACGCACGCACACACAGGTTTGAACAGCTATTCTTCTTGGGGCATTGCAATGGCTTCTATTCCTTTGGTCAGCCAAAACAAAGCATGATCCCCAAACAGTTAATGCCTAACCCCAGATACAATTCAAGTCAGCCTTAAACTTGACAAGTTCCTCAGAACCTCAATAGGCCCAGGTTTTGGTCTCCATGAGGACTACTGGTCCTTATAAGGTCATTGTTTGCCAGAAAATGTCCTAAAGAGGTAAAAAATACAGAAGAAGAAAAAAAAGATGCAATTAGATTGATAAATATCTGAACAGTTTCATACTGATTTGCTAAAGAGACGCAAAGAAGAATCTTAGTAAATGTGCTAAAAGGTGACCTTTTATTAACAAGAGGTTTTTTTGTTTGTTTGTTTTTTTAAACCTTACACTATAATGAAGTCGCTTCTCTGTCCTCCACCACAGCTTGGCTCACTACTCCCCCCTCCGTGGCTGCTTGAGCAAACTGCTCTCAGTAACTTCCTTAGGACCAGGTCAATTTTCCTCCCCCTAATCCTTTTTGATTTCAGGTGGCAAATCCACTTTTCTGCAGGGTTGCGGTGGTTAAACTCTCTGGAGACGAGGTGTGTGTCCTGCTCTCACAATTGAGTGTTGAGTCTCAGCAGAACTATGACCTTTAAACATCACATGAAGTATATTAACTCACTAGATTCCATACAGGTCCATACTTTTACATCACAGTGTAAAACGGCCATTGTTATCATTCTTGATTAAACTATTACCTGAATTGATTTGACCCTCATGAGGCATCATTTAGAAAGGGAGTAATCACAATATAGCATCGTTGTTATAAGTTTTTTCTACATTTGTGATACATCACATGACTTACATGCGTGTGAAAGAAGGTACATAATGATGTAATGACATAAAAATGCTCCAGTTTCACATCTTTCAAAATTGAAAAACTGCATGAGGACAAACCAGGACTATTTAGCCACCATGTGCAAAATATACAGTGTGTAAGTTATCTAGACTGGACAATGTGGAATGACAGTCTATGTGAACTCATTACTTCTGCCCATCACAACCAAGTCCTCACAGTCTCATTGTTCTTGATACTTCTTCTTCAGTCTCATCAGGTCAGCAACCACCTGTCACAGTCTGCTCCCCTTTCACCTGCCTCTCAGTAATTTTCCATTCCCTCTCCACTCACCTGCCAGCCACGCCCCCCTCATCAGATCTACTCCCCTCACCTGCTTGACTCACCTGCTTCCCATCACCAATCAAGCTAGGATTTAAGCTCTCCCTGCTCACTCACTCTCTGCCAGATTGTTCTACATGCTCACGCAAGACTTTCCAGCACTCTTCTCCGGACTGATCTCCCGCTGTCGACTCTGCCTGCCTTGGACTAACCTGTTTGCTGTACTCCCGGTAACCGACCCTGCCTTCCGTCTTCGACCACGAGCTTCTGATCCCTCTGGATTCTGCCAGCTGGTGTCGGCCCAGCTACTGGTGGCTTGCTCCTGGTACGTCTGCCTCAACTCCTGCCTACCTGCTTGCTGGACTGGTGTTCTCAGCCTAAGCCCCCGGACTTTCCCTGTGCCCAGAGAGACTGTTTCCTGCGTGTGCTGCATTTGGGTTCTAATTACACCTGTTACACCACCATCACCACCACTGTCTTCCACTACATGTCCCAATGCCTATGACTATTACAGCACAATATTCTGTTCAATCCGTAATAAATTCATTTTTCATTCTCTTGTCTCTTCTGAAAATGAACATGACAAAAACTCCCTCACTTTCACATGACTCAGTTGGAGTCTACTCCACTCACGAATACACAGAAAGACAACGGTCCAGCAGCCACACAACCAAAAAAAACAACCTCATGGGCTCATGAGGGATTCATGGAGCAACAAGGTGCACAGGGCTTATGTAATCTAATGGTGTTTTCCTTTTGCATTGAAATCTGAGATGGAAGTGATGTCACCTCAGAGGTTGTTGCTCCTCTCGAGTTGAATGAAAGCTTCAAATCGTTCTTCGGTTTTAACAGACATTTATTTGTAGCTTATGCTTCGACAATGCCACAAACGATGCCGTCAGAACTAAGAAACAACATTCATAGATTTGATTAATCTCACAAAGTGTTATTTCATGCACAACAAGTAGAAACACACATACGAAATGAAGGAAAAAATCCACAATTGATTAACATATGAACACGAAAAGACAATTAAATGATAAAACATACCTCATTGGCCTCTCTAACTCAAGAGGAACAAAAAAAAATAAAGCTTCAGGTCCTTCTTAAATAAAGACAGTGCACTCTTAACAGTCTGGTAGCTTATTCTCACCTCGTGAGTTTCTTTTCTGTAGTGCAAAAAATATCCTGACAGCAACAAATCCCACGAGTGGAACAAAGAACAGATGTCACCTGTCATATGGTTTTAACCAAGTAATATGAAATGAAATTACATATATTAATAAAATGTAACTATTTATTCTTAATATTTTAACTATTTATTGACTCCCCTAAAATGTGAAAACACACATTTCCATGGAAATATGAGTTGCATTTGACGGCAGCTACAGAGGTTATCACATTCCAGTTGAGAAGTTAGAAAGAAACGGAGGAAATCCTTTTGTTGGTCTTGCTCTTTAAGCGTTTTGACAACTTCTAAACATACATCTATATATTCCACCTCAAGAGCAATTTGGAAGATAAAAGGCACAGAAGGCAACTTTGTTTTTCATCTTATTTCTTTAGGTAAAAACATGTTATGATATGAGTACCAGCCATCTTGAAATCAGTCAAGTTTTGAGAGGTTATGGTTTTATATAGATGAGTAAAACAAATGACTATTTACTTCACAGTGTACTGAGATTTATAACTATATTTGATCTATTTTTGAAGAAAGCTTTTTTTTTTTGTATGAGCAGCTCCCAATTGGTCAGATTTATTTTCAAATGTTTAACAACAGAGGATGATTAGCTGGTCTAGTCCAAATTGACAGTTTGCCATAAAATGTTTCATAAACCAGAAATCACTATTAAAAGTGCAGGGAATATAAACTTTGTCATGTGTTTTAAAAATAGAAGTGTACAGCCAATCATCAGCTGTGATAACACTGTATTGAAAATATTAAAGATTGTGTGGAGAACCTGTGAAACCGAGGCAAACAGCCAGTCTGACCTGAAATGGTGTGATGTTGCACTTCTCTGAAATAGCAGCAGTCACCACTGTTGATGAGAAAGAAAGAGGAACCAGCACAAGCAACACACAGACACATATGCATACATTAGTGCACATGAACATGCACGGACCATTGAATTAAAAATGGCAACAACAAAAAGGGTGCAAAACACACACGCACACTCACACACTTTGAACAAAGCAGCAACACTTGCAGCATGTGAGGGAAGCCTGTGTGTAGGCGAGCAGGGAAGACAACACAGCGCAGTGAGTGTGATATTTAGCAGCTTAGCACGGTGACTTTCATGGCGCTAAATCACGAGGATTCCTTCCATGAGTCAGGAGTTTGGAAACTTCTGGCACCACCGTTCATCTCAGGGGAAAGTCTGTCACTTACTTTACATGATGCTGTCGGTGCATAAACACACAACCTTTCATAACACTGAAGGTTCAGTGACAGGTGACTCACAGACACTTGTGAAACACACAGCAGATGTTAACTCCTTATGACAATTCTATCCGACATTCATTTTGCCAGGCACCTTAATTTATAATATACTGTAAATATATTTAACAAAATATTGGACCCAAATGTCGGATTTAATAAAACAATCTATAACAGCAGTGAAACAGAAACAGAAAAATACCTGAAAATTCCTAGAAGCTGCAACTACAGAGAACAAGATACAGGGACCGCGACATACTGTAACTGAACAGGATGAACCGACGACGACACTGTGCAGCGCAGAGACTAAACACACAGGGAAGGTAGGGATTAACTGGACACAGGTGAAACACATAAGACACAGGTGAATCACATCAGGGAGGGGCAACAATCACAGGAGTCGTGACAATTGTTCAGGAATGAAAAAGTGTGGCAAAATCAAACAACAATGTCATCCTCTACGGCTAAATCTCATTCATAATGACATTTGCTGCAAAAGCTTCCATATCGGAATTTTTCCTATAAGGGGGATCAGTCAAAATATTCAGTTGTTTATGTCACATTTAGATGCGATACTTGTATTTAATAATAGGGCCCATCAAATCTGATCTGTCCGAAACACAGATCGTGACTTGTCCTAATAGAACACTAGTATGAAGAAAGTACTTTTGAGTATACAATTTGTTCCACATGGAAAAGAAAGAACACAGTGTAAGTTGGATGTTTTCAGGTGTACAGCTGATGCTGTTGCTGTATACAGATCTTTTCACTGCAATAGCAACATTTTGACATGATGGGCAGAGAAGCACGTGTGTGTAATTGATGGCTGCAGTCCTCTTGGGCGAGTTCCCATTTGCAGATTCTGTAGAAAAGCTTACTGAGTACACTTAAATGGGAAAAATGGAACAGTTTGACATTATTTTTAATGTTAGTAGTCCCACCTGTGCTTTTCCTGTTGTGATTCTCTCAGGATGCTGTCACACAATGAAAACAAAAAGTGTGTGGTGGTGAAACTACTCTGACAACCAAAACATACTGTAAAACAAAAGGGGGACTCTGATACAGCTCAAGACTCAGGAATGTAAATGTTAAAATTAAAATAGATTGAGTGCTAATTATTTTCTTTAACCACAATACAATTTTTTTTGATGTTTTGGTCCAATAATCCATCCATTGTCTACCGCTTTATCCTCCACATGAGGGTCGCAGGGGAGTTGGAGCCAATCCCAGCTGACATAGGGTGAAAGGCCGGGGTTCACACCCAGAACAGGCCTGCCATTCCATCATAGGGGAAAAAGTATAAAAACAAACACAACCATTCACACCTACAGTCACTTTAGAATGTCTAATTAACATCTGCATGTTTTTGGACTGTGGGAGGAAACTGGAGTATCCAGAGAGGACCCACTGCTGCGATAATAAGAGTAAGAGTAGTTTAGCTGTGATCACAATAAAATGCAACAGTAAAACTCCACTTAGATCTCATTTATAAATGAGATTGAAGTCGTAATCAGCTGACAGCCATCTGATCATAATCTGTTAATCACGCTCCAATCCCAGTCACTAAGTTGGTCCATTTAAACAGCACTCCTTCCTCACTCATTTCCTGCTACGCCAATGCTGCCTCTCACCACTGCTGCTGCTGCTGCTGCGGCTGCTGCTGCTGCGGCTGCGGCTGCGGCTGCGGCTGCGGCTGCGGCTGCGGCTGCGGCTGCGGCTGCGGCTGCGGCTGCGGCTGCGGCTGCGGCTGCTGCCTCCACCCCAACCTCCACCTTTCTAGATCAGAGTCTAACAGGCTCAGAATGTTTAAAATGTTATTCAGTGGTTTGCTTTGGCTCAATCTTGTACAGAGTTGTTTCATTGTAATCATGGAATTCCTGACTGAACTGTCATTAAACAGGACTATTAACTAAGTAGCTGTTTTCTCACGGTCTATTTTTGGCCTTGAAATATAACAATGTCACTTTTGAGTTCCAGATGTGTGAAATTCCCCTAGTTTAGCCTTAAAGAGTGACCTGCATGTGGAGAAACAATTTGGGCAAGGTGTTTCCTGGAAACCACCAGACCACGTCATTATTCACAGATGAAGGCCGTCTTTTCATATCCATCCATATGCAGCACTTTGTAGAAAATGCCTCTATGCATTCATGAGAGGCTGTTTGACTGTTTGACAGTCAAACATATTCCCCACTGTTAAGTGTGTGTGTATCTGGTATTCCTTATGTTGTGGGGACCTAAATCTGTTTAAACAGTCACATTATGGCAACTTGTCTTCCTTAAGTCCCATAACGTAGATGGGGCCTTGTTTAAGGTTAGAGCAAGTCTCCAGGAAATCAATGCAAGTAAATGCAATGTCTTCTGAAGTCATGGAAACCACTGTGTGTGTGAGCTTGCGCGAGAAAAGGAATCAACCCTCATGTTTCTCACCATAGACGCTGTCATTGCTCTTCCTCTCTGTGAAACCCTTCCGTCCCCGTCTCCCGTCACATGATGGGCCCCCTTGTCCCTGCAGAGAACAAATGAAGGCGATCATCGTTCACTGCACACAAGATGGATCAGCTGTGGCGTTTTCAGCTGCAGCCTTTAATTCTGTCACCTCGGCTCCATTTACCTTCCTGAAGAGCAGAGTAGGCGGGAGGTTTCTCTTTATCCATTTTCACCATCTTTTGCCTCAATCTCATGATCTCAATTTTCACCCCTTTTTCCCACCCACTCTGCTCTCACATCCTTTACTTTTCCTCATGTCTCTCCAACTCATTTATTTCCTTATTCCTCCATTCTCTGCCTCTTTTTCTCCTCTCTTCCTGCACTCCACATTTGTCATTCTCCAGCCTTGCCTGCTCGACTGTCTGTGCCCTACTAACTTCTCTTCACCCTCTTTTGCTTTCAGGATGGCAGAGTAAAAAAAAAAGATATAGCTTCAGAGGTAATGACAGGGATCACTGTTCAGGGTCAGCGATTTCTGTCTGAGCGATAACTACTGTAAATGCCAGAATGTAGCTGTAAAATGCAGTGATCAGGTGAGCCACAGGAGAATGAGCAGGAGGTATGGAGGGAGCAAAAACTCAAGCTGTGAGTCACTTTTTTTACTATTTTTAATTCCACAAAAGCAGCATCTCATCAACTGTAGTATGGTCAGTTCCGCTGCATCACACTCACTGGACACATTGTTTCTCCTCCACTGCTACATCTGAACCTCATTTCCATGAGAGGTCATTATCTAAACTGACACTTAATGTCATTAAGTGTCCGTTTAGTTTCACTCTCCTTTTAATTTCATAAACACCCATTTATATCAAATCTGATTCAATCAAATCTGTTGGAGAGTCACTGAAGGAAAAAAAAACAGTTTAATTTACTTTAACTTCAGGTGTCACAAATGTGAGGAGCATGAAAACCACATCTAAAAGAAAAGGCTGGGACTCTGAGAGCACAGGAGCATAAAACACTAAACAAAAAGAGTAAAAAATCTATTATACCAATAACCCCAGTGAATAAATACATAATGAACTGAGCCAACTTAAAGCCCAAATGGAAAATATCATCAACAAAAACAAAGTTCATTATTCAACAACTAGAGAAAAAAAGAAAACTAACTAAGCAAAAGATCTATCAGAGAACAGACACTAAATACATGAGGGAGGCATTTTAACACAGGTGAAATATGTCAGGACGTGGCCAGCAATCACAGAAGACAGGAAGCACAGCAAAAGCGAATACACAAGGAAAATAGAACAGAAAAAGCAAAGACAGAGTCACTGAAAACACAAAACAGCGTCCATGAAAACGTCGTAAAAAAAGAGATCTACTCCTCAATAAATGTGGTGGTTCAACAGTTTGACGTGACAAATGCTTCCTGCCTCTGCGCTGTTGCTGTATACACACAGACACTCAGGTCTGATAGTATTGCTGGACAGAGCCTGTTCCCAGATGAAGGATGCAGCATATAATTAATATTACATAAATTGTACTCATGAAGATCAGACAAAGGCAGAGGAACAACAAAAACAAAAAAGTTATGCACTTATGCAACTTTAATCGATAGTGTTTTTTCAAATAGTCATCGTACTTGTTAGTTGGCATTATTTAAGGTGAAGCCTCACAGTGATAGAAACACAAGCATGTTTTTTTTTCACCATTAAGTTTCAGCAGTACTTCACGTCCCCGCCATCCTTGGCGGTCATGTGATCTGCTTAGTGCTGCTGCAGCTCACCTCCTGTCACCCTGCACTTCCTCCCCTGCTGTGGTTTAAGCAGCACTTGGAGGTGTTCAGAGCAAGCTTCTGGGCTGATCAAAAGAGCGCCGCGGGCTATTGTGAGACGCTGTGATAGCTGTGAGAGGCAGACAGACACAGCACAATTCAGGATCCAATAGCACTGTGAAGGGGGGGGGGGGCAGTCTGCAGGTGCAGGAAAGAAAAGTCAAATGAGAGCACAAGGACAAAGGAGAGCTTTGTGAAATCGAAGAACATTTCCTACAGTGAAAAGCGAAGACCAAGCTGCAGCTTTCATGATGGCAAAATACAAAACACTACAAACAAACCATTTTGCATCTTCATAACACAGTCTTGAAGTCAACATGCAGTGACACCGGCTTTTTGCGTCTTTTTCTGTTCTCATCCTGGCCCAAACATGGCCAGAGTCAGCAAACCCCTTATCAAATCAAGTTGATGTGAACAGTGCTGTGTGCTGCCTTAATGCTGAGGAAGTTTGTAAACAGCTTAAGGATAAAGTACACAGTTTATTTCCCATGTTCCCCGAACTGATAGCATATTAATTAACATAATCCATTGCAGCTTAATTTAGGATTTCTTCCAGATAAGATACAAAAAGAATCTTTCATCTGTTCAGAGCCTTCAGTGATCCATTTTTATAATCCACCTCTGTAACTGCAGGTCATGTGAACTTAACAAATATGAAATGAAATGAAATAGTTGATGGAAAAAACTGTGCAACAATCAATTTTCAAGAGCAGCATTTTAAAATTCAGTGACAGAGAGAGAGAGCTGCCGTCCAATTGGCTCGTTCTCTCTGTGTCTCCTGCCTCAGTGTTGAATCGGTAATAAAGAGCTGCAGCCTGTGACGTGCGAGTAAATACAATGTGCCAAACAGCCTGAGCCTCGAGAGACACAGAGACAGAGGATGAGGTGATGGATGGACGAGGTGGAGGGACAGAGACGGTAAGGAGATGAAGACAAAATTGAACTGTAGATTCAAGATGAACTCTAGCAGATTGAGGAGATATAAGTAAAAACAAAAAGGAAGGAGACAAAGCAGGATGTGAAGGTGAGGAAAAAAGACAAAAAAACAAGATGATATGGTATATGGTAAATCTGTGTTGGACAGAGAAAGAAAATGGAAGAGAAGAGAGAAAGAGACAGGGGAAGAGCACATTTAAGCATCTGGAAGGAAATCACCAAACCATCATTTTAACTCCTGCCAGCTGGAGAACAGGAGCCTGTGAATATGACAAACAGTTGTTCATGGTCACATGTGGGGCTTGTTTTCTGGCAAATTATTCAACACCTGAAAAAATTAAGAAAACAAACAGACAGCATTAAATACACACTGGATACGGCCACCAGAAACAAAGTCAAAATATGACTTCAAATACAGGGTGCAACACATAGCACTCAAAGCATTTTTGGTTATACAGCATTCATGTTACCTTGCTGAAATGACTCATATTTCCCTTTTTTGTTGATATCACTTTTTCATAGGGTTGTGGAGACACAGAATCTGATTGGCTATTCCTAACAGATTTTGGTCACTTTAGTATGTGGTGTTACATAGGAATGAGCCAAGATGATTTTCAGAATTCAATCCTTGTCAAAATCAGTCTCAGTTATCAAAAGAAGGGAATCGTAGAATCCCATTTGATCCAAAAACCCTAAATATCACAAAAAATGCCCAAATAATAATATTGTTTTATCCTGTGAAGCAAATAGTTACATTACTTTGTATGAAAAGTGATATACAACTAGAGTCTGATTGAGCTACTGTGTTTAACATGTATCCGTGGACATCAGCAGAGGTGATGGAGACTCCAGAGTCTCTGAGGAACATCTGCCGATGCCCTTCTTACAAGCATTAACATAAAGCTCATGCTAATCTCGGATTCTATTAGGAAGCTCGTTCCTGAAGGACCTGTTGGTGCCCGAGACGTCAGCACGTTCCTTATCATTATAATGAAAGTGCGTCTTGATGCCAAGGCAGCCCTGTGTGTTTGTAGAGATAGGAGCGCTGCTTATACTGTGACCTTGTTTAAACCAGGGTCTCTGTCTCCTTGATGTTCCTCACACAAGGTTAGAGCTTGGTAATTTTGTTTTGTTGTGTAAAATGAGCCAAGATGGACATACATATATTCAGAGAGCAGCAGGAGAGAGGGACAAACGTAGAGTGGACACAGATGAGAAGGTGAAAGACAGGAACTGACAGTTTTGGTGAAAGGCCCTCTTGTGGAGAAGACTGATTTTGCTTACATGCCACTTTATTCTTGTCTGTTCTCTTGCGTTTTGAGGAGGTAGAGCATGTCAGTGATCACCGTCTAGAAAGCATCATTAGATTGATTTCTCTTTATAATTTTCTTTTTCTCAATTTTTTCTACTCCGGGCAAATCACAAGATTGTATCAGTTTAAAAACAGGCAAAAACATAGACTTTTATGCACATATGATGATAGTTTCCAAGTCCAGAGACTGAAACCTATACACAAGTGTCTGAAATGTGTATTGTCTTGAATTGCCATCAGGGGGCGATTCCACTCGTATTATAATGTCAGTAGTCTGAGTTTATGGTTGTAAATGCTAGTTTTAGGTTTTCTTCCAAATACCTATAGTGCACAGTGTGTTTGTGAGTAAATTAGACATTAAAGAGTGACATACTAGATATTAAGGCATAAACACAGTGTGATGAACAGCTGGTACTGTTCAGAAATTACCTGGTTGCAGGTGAAGGTGAGTGTGCAGTGGTCGAGCTCTCAGTCAGGCTTCTTCCGGTTTCAAAATACTGCACTGGGACTTCCAAATGGGAGTTTGCACTCGAGTGGGCGACATCACAGTGGGTTTGTCACTTGACAGCAACAAACAAAACACACAGCTGACAGAGTCATTTTGGCATGAACTAATAAGCAGGTGCTGCTGAGCACATTAAATAAGAGTGAAGTGTTATTAGTAACACTGGTTACACCTGTGCTTACTGGCTATTTCATCTCAAAATGGCTGCTGACCAAAAGGTCTAATATCCCCACACATAAAATTATAAGAAGCGTTGCCTCTTAAAAACTTTTCTGTGATAAATCTCATGGCCAAACTGAACTATTCCACACTGTTACAAAAAGATTAATGCCAGTGCTCAGTATACTAAAAGCAGCCACCCAGATCCCTCTAACCAATTTTCTGGTCGATGGACATTGAGCATTCAGTAATTTAGTATACCCATGCTTATTATCTTTGCTAACGCAAACAGAAAAACAAAAGAAAATGGTCTTTTATAATAAAGGCCAGAAGGCTAGAAAAATGTCAAAAGAAGCATGAATATTGAGATGGAAATCACAGTGTGTACCTTTCTATTATTGCAAACTGTTCATCTTGCTATATAAACACATGCACCTACCGTATTTAAATCACATCATCCATCCACACCTACTGTATGTCCTCAACATTATTTTTGCAGTGAGGTTGCATAACGGCCCTTCGCCTTCATCCATAAATGCAACCAACACAATGACAACACAGATACTGAGGCGGCGGTGGAGTATGTGGCGCATGCACTCACTGTACTTTATAGTTCGCTCCTCTTTGCTGTGACACTGATTGATAAGGTTTGACTGCTGACTAAGGCAAGGACAAAAATATACACAAGAACAGACATGACATATTGCAAGAGAACACTTCAGCTGCTCTGTTAATCCACAGTCTGGAGGATGGTGCTGGAAGGAGACAGAGCTATTTTAACATAATATTGATGTTTGTGACTGTACCATGAAAACTTCTGTAGCCTATTATGATAAAAAAAAAAAAAAAAAAAACATAACTCAATATTGTTTTGCTCCTGAGTGAAAGTTGAAGAAACCAGAAGAAACCCTTGATAAACAGAGAAAACTTTTACAAATCTAAGGCAAAATATTTTAATAGCAATTATGTGCTGTGTCTCAGTGTGTTTTCACACTCACTCACTCATCTTCTACCACTTTATCCTCCACATGAGGGTCACAGGGGGCACTGGTGCCTAATCCCAGCTGGCATAGGGCAAAAGGTGGGGTACACCCTGGACAGATCACCAGTCCATCACATTGAGACAAACAACCATCCACTCTGCAGCCACACCTTCACCAATTTAGAGTGTCCAACTGGCCTAATCCCCAAATCTGCACAGTTCATGAAAATTATACCAATATATATTGAACCTTTGTTGTATTAATACTGATGATAATTCTATCATTTATTATTGTTTTTGAATCATTTCAAATTACTATTACTGTTTACAGATAAGATGTTTGCAGCTGCTCTTTGTAGCCAAAGTGTACTCTCTATGAAAATGTTATTATTATAATAAACAACTATGTAACAAATTAATCAGTGGTAGGCATCCTGTCTTTTATAAGCAAACAGAATGAAATAAAGCATATAAACAGAGTGAAAACACACACTGTCAAGTTGAAGAATATTTTCTTTAATACGTTTAGTTACTACAGCTTCATTTCTTGCCTGTGTTTTTCTGGTGAGCTCACCACACTAATTACAGAGAGAATCTCTCTGCAAACGTCTCTGTGAAGTTGAATAAAAACATTGATTTAACTGCTTCCTTTTGAGAATTTCCTGCTGAATTTCTTGTATTTACCAGGAGTTGGATACTGTGAGGGTCACTTCTGTGTAGGAATAACAAGTTAATTAAAACCCACAAACCTTGTTTGTTCACTTCTTTGTCTTCTTCATCAACGGTTTTTTTTTTTCCTGAGACCTTCTAACACAATCACTTCCCAGTTCAACATAGTCTCAGGCGACTCCGGTGGAATCCATACACATGCACTTCTGCTTCTGCTCTACACATTTGATGCTCAGCAGCCCTCTCCTTCCACTTTGAACCAGCATCTTTCTCTTCAAGTGTTTAGTCATCGTCAAAAAAAATACTTTGCAACATAAAGCTGCATTAAATCCTGCTAAGACACATTGGGTAAACAGAATTTCCCCTCTTACTAATCAACACTAGTCTAATCTCCACGACTTAAGTTACATCAGATACATCACAGCAGGAATTACAAACTGACCTAAGATGTGGAAATAAAAGATATATTTTTTTGAGAGAAAATTCATGCAGCTTTCTAAACTTTCTCAATAAAAGAAAAATCATATGGAGGCATCTGCAGGTGTATGTGCCATGTAAAATTGGAAATAATTAAATACATCCAGCACCACTTCCACTCCCTATACTCATTCAGTCTTGAGTTTAATAATAATCATTTCAGCGCACTCTTTCATGGAGTAGGATATTAAATATTCAGTTTTATAATTGGTGACACAATGTTGTTGTGAGACCTGCACTTCCAGCATCAATAATAGTATCATATATGACTATAGCTGTCATAATTGTAAAACAAGATTAAGAAAAGAAAATGGTGGTCCGTATAAGTGGTTGTGAATCAACCTCCGTCTAAAAGTAATGGCACAACAATGTCTGACACATAAGCTTAAAAACCGCATTCAAATTAAACACTTTCCTCTATGTCCGAAGCAGGAAAGCAGCTACAAAACACTGTAGGCACTGTGACCATGATACACATTTACTACAAAACTGATCATAATTAAAAAACAAACAAAGGAATTGTCTCCATCATGTCATTTGGAGTTAGGAAAGAGCAGTCCAGGTTAGTCCATGTGCAGTTTAATAAAGAGAGTCTTTTCTTGGTCTCTCTGTGAGGTAAGAGGTGCCGTGTGATTGGGTCAACTGATAAGAAGCCTCGAGGGAGTCATTTATTCCGTACTCAGTCAGGCAAAGCACAGAAACATGTACAGATTCACCTAGAAAGGTATGAGAGCATGAACGCATCCATTGTACCTTCCTGGACTGAGGCTTTATTTATCTGTAAGGCTTTAGAGGTCCATTAAGTGCCCAAAATGTCCTCACACACCGTGAGCCACTTTGTCCAGGGACACAGAGAAATTGTCATCGTCTGCCAATGCAGTGAGAGATTATAGACTTAAAGGTGTGGAGTTAAAGGTCTCCACTCTGAGGTTCTGGTCTGGCTTCCTGGTTGCGGCTGCGGCCCAGTCTGGGGAAACGGGATGAGTTTTTGGAGCGAGGCGTCTTGGCTACATTGTCATTTGTCTGCGGTGTGTCTCTAAATGAGAGAGAGCAGTGAGAAATGAGAAGGACATTTAAGAGAGCAGCTGGTGAATTCCACTACAAGGTTTATTATTATCATTATTCTTCAACAGTTATATTCTTTAAAGAGTGTAGTGAAAAACACACACAGAGACTTTAGAATTAGAAGAATTGTAAGAAATCAATACAAAGTTAAAAATTATAATACAAATTATTAAAAAAAACAGTAAAAAAAATTTAAGAGATACAGACGAAAGCGTTACAAGACGTTAAAGGAGTAGAAATAAATGTACATCTTAATAAATAGGTAAAATAAGTAAAAGTAGTAAGCAAAAAATATGTATATGGATTTTATAAACACATGCTAATTAAAAAGATACAAAAAGGTACAAAAAATGTAAAAATTTAAATATTTAAGAAAGTTGATAAAAGTTTAACAAAGGACATTGATTTTGAGAATAGTTTTATTAGAATTACTATAAAATTTAAAAAAGTATCAGTCTATATTGAAGAACTGCAATGGATGGAGCATTTCTAAGAAAATAAGATATGCCTGATTATAATCTGTCATAATTATTTTTCCTGTATTCTTCTTGTCTCTTTTACACTTGCATTTAAAACCTCATTATTACTCTCCTTATCACCAACAGCCATTTTTTTCCCCCATACAGTTAATGAAATTATAGTCATTTTGATCTTATTCTATTTAAGCTTCTCATTACTCTGGAGGAAATGATCTTAGCCACTTGATGACATCATTGCCCTAGTTACCCTGACGACAGTCTTTCACAACATGAACCCCTTGTCCCCGAGTCTTATCTGATAACGACGAGGGTGAATGAGAGGCACTTGTCAAAGGAAGGAAATGAAAACTGGAGTGAGTCAGTGCCTGGAGTTAAATGCTTTCTTGTTGTCTGAAGCACCTTGTGTTCCCCCTGCTCTGCTTTGAAACATTTCAGCCCCGAGACAGTGACCTCAACTATGATCAAGTGCTTTTCCCTAACAAAAGGGCTTTTCAAAACATTTTAAAAAAGAGAGTGAGGAATCAGCAACAGCTCCCTGTTTGTGTCCAACAGGCCCATTTAATGACTGCACCCTTGTTACTAGCTGTAAGTAAAGTCATCTGGGGCATCTAGGTGGTCCCATGATAGGAGTTTGATTCCCATTCGGGCAACAAGTACTAAAAATAAATGCACCCACGGTGAAGCGCATTGGTTAAAAGTGTCAGTGGCAGCAATATGCTTTCATGTGAGGCAGCAGGGACTAAAACTGCAACCAAGGGTGAGTGCAGAGAGGCATTTTCATGTGAAAGACCATTAGAGCAGGTCCCTGTGAGTGCAGGTTAAAATGTAAACCTATGTGTGAGGAATACGTGTCTGCAAAGAGTCTGTGTCATGACCATCCAGATAAAAAAAAATGTCTCGGCTTGAACTTTGTGAACATGAGCATTTTTCCATTTCCTCTGCTACAACGTGTACGTTTAGCAGTAGCCCAAGTGCCACTTATTCCCACATCTCCACTGCACCAGGAAAATTCAATCAACCGCAGTCACACAAGTTGAGTTCGACCGAGGTTGGCCAAACAGTGATGCGACTAGAAGTTACATCAGCAAAAAAAATCTAACTAAATTGAGGGCAGCATGCAGAGCTGAAATTCCAAGCATTCTCATTTATTCATATCAAACTGGGGAAAGGAGTTAAATGTGCTCAAGTAATTAGGCATACAGATTTCTTTTCTCTCTCTCAGCATGTGCTTGTCCCCTATTTGGACAGGATATTGACTTGTGGAGGATAATAACCTTCCATGGCACTGCTGGGATATAATAATAATCACAACAATAATATTACTGAACAGCAAATTTTGATTAAATAGGTGCACAAACATGAGAATTCATCAAATTGATTGTTTAACAGTAAGAGGTGGGGAGCAGCGATTATGAATTATTATATCTAAATTTACTTTTTTTTTTTACTTTTTTACTTTTTTAGTACAACTGAAACTACACCATCTACAGCCAAGACTGCAATGCAGTATACCCAAGACTCGGGTATACCCGAGTAAAAAGGTGATTAACGTCATTCTGATCGCCAGGAGTTGGTCTGCACTGGACAAAAACTAGTCAGAGCAAGAATAAAACACCACCACCACCATGGAGCTAAGTGACAGTGTTACAGTCCTAACTATTATGCCTTTTTTCTGCAGTCTCTAATGCAAACTCATAACCCCTAACCCTAACCCATAATTAACAATTTTATTGAGCTAGGAAAAATTAAGCAAAATTATAGTAAGAAATACTGAGTGCTGTCCCAAATTGTAAAAAGTAAATTTAGTTTATACCATTCATGGCTAACAGCTATGAATCAGTTGCATCAGCAATGATGCTGGAATTTAGAACACTGCCAAAAAAGAAACAGACAAGTTTACTCGGGTCATTGTGTTCCCACTAATACCTTTTGGGACAAAGTTATAAAAACAACTGTTCATTACAGAGTCATTCGACTCTGGAGTTAATGTTGGTAAAAACATGTCCAACTGGTCTAAAACCTTTTTAAACTCAGGATTAAATGGATTTTTGATAACACAGTCAGTACGTTTAGCTAAGGGCGTAGTCTGACTAAGACAGGCAATTGGACAACTGCAGAGGAGTAAATTGATTTACTGGCCTCCGTAGGTGGCACTTTCATGTCACAGTGAACAGCGAGCTGGATCGTGCTGTGCTTCTGTATGTTTGGTACCTGCTGGCTCTTGTGGTTCCTGTGTTGTCTGAGGAAAGATGACACTTGCATATGATTTCCAGCAACAGTATTGCAGTTTATACGTAGTCTCGCTCTACCTCAGGATCAAAGACCGGGGAGGAAATTCTGGTGCAAACGCAGAACGCCAAAGCTGACTCCAGTCTAGTGTATACACGCAGGAGTAATCTGACTATGAATCACATTATTCAGCTATGTTAGTCCAACTAAGACTAGCTTGATTTAATCAGACTTTTAACTTGCATGTAAACACACTGAGCGTCACATTTGAAAAGCTTTGAAGGTTGGCGCTCGGTGGCTGCCTCATGTTATTCATCTTAGTTCAGCAGTGTGGTTAGCTTAAGACAGTGATCAAGGTCCACTTTATAGAAAGTTTATAAGGTTCTTAATTACATTTTCAGGCTGGGTTATCCAAAAAACAAATCTTCCATAACAGCTACTGAGCCTGCATTTCAGGGTATCTCCATGACAACTGGGGCCACTCCATTATCCAACAGATGAAGACCATGTAATACATTTAAAAGCATTAAAGAAAAGCCAGTACATGGGGCTTCTCTTGATGTACAGTGTTCTCTGTTTCAGAAGTGCAAAAACAAAAATCATATTGGAAACATAAACTATTGTTTCTGGTTAATAATCTAAGCTATCATGGAAATACACATTATATCAACCGAGCATTATATCAACACTGATAAAACTGAAATACTATACTTTACATCCCTCTTTATCTCTCCTGGGAGCAGCAATTTGATGTTTTGAAAGCACCACATGTCATCTACCTTTATCTCGTATATCTAGTCTGCCAAAGCTCCGTGTGATCACATTTTCCCCCAAACTACTGCTAAGTGAAATCAAAGCAGTGGAAACTTGTTCAAGCAAGTTCATGTCAAATTACATCAACCTGACGAGCTTATTAAGTGAAGTTCCAACCAGAGGAATAACATGCAATGAGTAGATTCCAAGTCCATTTTTAAAAGTGGGACAATTTTTGTCCAACAGGAAAATGTCATAATTATTCATATAATTATGTTCTTAATTAAGGATGCGTCTAGCCTCTGAGTGCTGAGTGCCGCATCAGGGAATCTGAAGTGCTGGACCCTGATCTGTCTTTCTTTTCCCTCATACTTTTTCTTGTCTTCTGTCTGATTCTCAAACCACAGATCGAGGTATTTTCCCATGTCTCCTGCTGTCTCCCTCCCATCAGTTTTCTCACTTTACTGGTTTCTAATTCTCTCAGTGCAACATTGAACATCTGTCATCTCAAATTAAGAGTCTCTTCACTCTTCTATAGGCTTTTGTACAGTGCCATAAATCTGCCAACAACAACATCTGGTGGCATCATGGAGGTCCAGGGGATAATTGGTTGTTCATAAACAATACTGAAAACATTATTATTATTGAAAAGTGGAGACATTAAAAAAAATATAATGCAAGTAAACAAAATCTATGTGCATGGATTCATTTAGTACTGATTATAACCCTGCATTGGCATATAACAATATATACCTCCATGTGACCTCCATGTTGCTTTTCATTTATTAGCTGAGTGATCAAATAATTAAATCTACAAGGTATGAGCTACATAATGTTTCTACATTATTATGGTAAATATATTGATTTTAATAGAAGATATTCTTTGTGTCCAGTGCTTAAAGGTACAGTATGTAAAATTTAGCAACCTTCATTGATTGAAGGTTGCATGTTGCAGCTGAATATACCACACATCACCCTTCCATTCCAAGTGTGTTGTAGCCTTCAGTTTGTATCTAAAGGCTCATTTTTGGGTCAAAAAAAAAACCTCACTGACAAGTGATTGTACACTAAAAAATAAAATATTATGTACAGCAGTTGAAGTCAAGTCTGTGTCATCAATGAAAACCATTCCTCCCTTAATGCAGTATTGTTATCGCTAGTTAACGGCCAGACTAATAAGGCATTCATCCATCACTGAGGATGTAAGACTCACACAGGTTTGATTATCCCAAAGCAGTCAGAGGACATCATGTTAAACACCGACCCTCTATGTAACTTTTAACATAAATTACAGAGCACATAAACAAACCAGATATATATCGGTATGTTGCTCTGGGTTCACTGAGTTATAAAGTTTAAAAAATGAAATAAAAAATCAGGTGTTGCTGCTCACTCTCGTTGTTTCAACCAGTTTCGGAGGCTCCACAGTGGTCAGAGTGTAACAAAAGGTCGAGCATCACCCACAGTTATTAAGTTGTTCAGTCACATACAATAACTGTGAACGAGCAGAATGAATAAAGGTACATTACAACTCTGAATGGCAATGTGAAGAAGAGCGGAAAGTGAAGCCTCACGCAGACTTTGCCGGCTTGACACTGCAATATTTCATGTCATTCAAAGACATGCGGTAGAAAGGTTTCTATTTCAGCTCAGAGATATGAGAAAGAGAGATATGATTATTAAACCTCCCAGGACAGACTAAATAATGAGCAGGCTGCGCTTCAGAGGTTTAGACAGGCCTATGTGTCTGCTCTTTTTACTTGACTGGACTCAAGACTCAGGAGACTTACCCTTCCATACGAAATTATTTTTTTTTGTTTTTTTGTTTGTTTTCTTTAAGATTTTACTTGATAAGGTTCATCATAATCTATTTTGTATTTGATTTCTAATTTAATTAAATGCCAGCAAAGTCTTTATAATCCTGCTTCAACCTGGGTACATGAAATTACCTGCGCGGTTCTTCAGAATCTTTTAAGTTCTGTTTCCATCAATGGAGTTCATTTCAAGAACAAATTAGTTTTGCATTTGAGTACACTCCTGCACACCACTTACTACACCAGTGAAATCCAACAATTAAATGAGCAGTATGTAAGAAATGTATCTTTTTGTCTAGTTTCTCATAGATGGTTTGAGCTGACCTGCTCCTCAAACCACTTAAACCCTTTTCAGTTGGTGCTAAACTTCTGCTCACAGTCTGCATCCCAACTCTTCTTTATGTTACAGTGGGTATACAGTAGAGCAAGTAGAAACAGGAAGAAGATGAGATATCCTGAACTGTAAAATGATATGTACATTACAATATGGTGAATTACAGTAAATGTCTCATTGAAATTGTTCTACTAAATTTGCAATTTAATGTGTAATATTTTTGAAGCAGCTGTTCAGTATTCACTGATACACTGATACAGATTAAAAATGAAATGGAGCAAATTTCAGTTTTTGTGATTTGATAACTGTGTTTTTCAATCTGAAATTTCATTTTTAAAATAAGCCCATGTATACCTAATATATCAATCAGCTAATCTCTGACTAACTTCTTTCTCTGATGTATCTGGGAAACGCCTACTTCGTATGCTGATGTGCAAACTGTATGTGTTACTATGGTTACCAAATGATCTTGGTAATTGACACAGAGGAGATTGCTATTCTCACAACCTGTGGATATATTTTGTACTTTATCCTTTCAATTCACTGTAGTATTATTACATATCTATCTACTCTTGACACTCATTCTCATACTGTTTGTCTTTCAAATACTTTAGCTGTAAAAATTATTTTCAAGAGGTTATAATTACACAGAAATGTTTGGCTGTCATTGTTGCTGTTGTCATTGTAGTTGTTGTAGCTCAATGACTCAGAAGTCTCCAGAAAAGGAAATGACACTCCAGTCAGACGGTGTGACAGATCGCACTTGCTGACTGGCTGCAGTCAGAGGCTACTGATGTGACTGTGGACAGGAAATGACTGGAACATCTAATTTTCAGATGCAGGCTGGTAGGCAGGTGAGAAGATGAGGCAACATGCGTCGTCACACATGCTGGTCTGCGAGTGAATGTGCATGTGTGTGTGTACGTGTGTGCTTGTGGGAAGACATACAGTATAAAGGCCGTATGTGTGAAACATAGTGTAAAATGCAGGGCGATGTTGAAGTTAGTTTACAAGAGATTTAGCATTTTCAGTGACACTAATCCTCCCTGTCTGTATCCTCTAACAACCATTATTACCCAAAACACCTGTGGCAGCTAATTCCTCCTGAATGGCTTAATTTGTATAATATGTAAAAACTCACCCAAAACTGAAGAGTTGTTCTTTTAGTTTAATTGAGCATACAAGAGGATTTATACAGCTTTAAAATATACTTGTGCATTTTCCAAAGAGGTAAAAAAAATCCTTAACCTTAGTGTGTTAATTGTCTGATGACACACATCAGTGTGGTACACAGATATTAACCTGACAAATCTGGGGAAAGGTGGTGTATTTTTTTTTTCACTAGTCAATGTGGTTTACATCCACAGGAAAGAGTTAAGGCTTATGTTTATTATTATTATGATTTTTTTTTTTTTTTCAAATTCTAGAGCTGTTAAATGAATTTTGGAAAGTATGGATCCACAAGCAGTGGCATCATGGCAGTAGCTGCACTCTCCTGTGCCCATTCTGAGCTCAGTCAGTCATTATCATCCCAAATGTGAAATCAGTCATATCCCAGTTCTCTTTGGACAGAAAAAAATAACAAAAAGAGTAAAAACCTGGCATTTAATGTCATGGATTGACAAAAGTAGAGAATGACTTACATTCCCTGGTTCTCTGACTGTTCTCAGATTTCAATCTCTCTGTTATGCAACAGCACACGCTCACATAAAAGCCAAGACCCTGCATGTGTGACCACTTACAGACAGAAAGGCAGAAGAGACAGGAGAGTCTCTTTGGTTGGGCAGGCTGTGAACTCCGGCAGTGTCTGGACCAGTTTGTTCATCACTGTGCGAAGGTAACCCTGCAGCTGCTTCCTTCTCTCCTCCACAAACTTGGCATCCTGTAGGCAGAGGACAATGCACATTACAATAATGAAACAAAGAAAACACTGAAGTGATGAGAGAAGACAATTAAGGGGAAAAACAACTTTGCAGTTCCCCTCAGATGTAAGGAGCTTTAATGAGTTTGTCACTCATTTTCTTTGGTTACGTATAAATGCTTTGTGGAAACACAAAATCTGAGCTTAAAAAAAATCAGCTGAGCAACATTAATTTGGGAACATAACGTCATGTTTTGTTTCTGATGGTGTTAAAAGTAATCTATTAGTAGTAATTTTTCTTTTATCACATAGCCAACATTTACCAGAGATAATGGCTGATAGAATTATATAAAATAAGCAAACAAAATATGATTGTCAAATGGAGTTCTTTTTTTCAACCAGTATAGTTGTCCTCTGGCTTGTGGCTATTCATTATATTTTTACTTCTCCATTGGTGTCCTCAGGAGAATTGGAAGATTTTTATATAAGGTCTATGGTTTCTTCTTTCAACCTGTGGCCAAATGATGTTTTAGGTCAGAGAGCTTATCATGACAACATGTGAAAGGCAGTTTGAGCAGCCCAGATCAAAGGCAGGTAAGTGAACCACATATGCCTTGAGGCAAAAAAAAGTCTGATATCAGGGCTTATGACTACAGAATGATTGTGCTTTGTTACGTTTAAAGAATCAAATAACTGTGACCCATCTGTCTGAGTTCTCCAACAACCATTCACTAACATCGTTCACTATAGTGCCAAAACCCGATCTAAAAAGATCCTGTGTCTGTCACGACAATTAATCCTGCACATTTAATAAAGGTAAAAAAGGTATGCAATTTTTGAGCTTGTCTTTTGGTGGGTGATAGAAAAAAATTGTAGGAAAGGAAATTTGAGCATTCAGAACACCCCACCGCGAGAGAGAGTGAAGGCAGAGGCACACGGCCACATGACCAGTATTGGCATAGCTCATCTCCATCCGGCAAGGCTCCCAGCAAAGCCTGGGCAATGCTCTGTGTTACTCTCAGGTGCTTGAAACTGGAACAAACAGCTACAGTAGGAGGCCAACACTTTCCTTGTTTTGAATCCAATGCTTCTCTTTTGATCTATCACCCAAGTGAATTTGTCTTGTCTTTTTTTATTCTTGTGTGCAAAAACAATGAACTCGTTGTGGTTCATCTGCAGCACAATAAACAACTGAGGGAACTGTGAAAAAGACAGGGACACTTCATTTGAATTACACTGCATCTAGAAAGAACTGTGTCAAAATCCAATTCACACTTGTGTTAAACAAACCTTTTAACACAAAGCTGGTTGTGTTTCACATTCATTGATCAACAACTCAGGGCAATAAACATTACTCCTGGTTAATAAATATTAAACATCTAAAGTCTAGTGGGATTTATTGTGCATACTTTCAACAAAATAGTTTGACATTCAGACTTCAGCAATTAACAATGTTTTGAAATATGATGAAATTCAAGATGCATTTAATTTGAAAAGACTATGAAAGAAATGAAATGGACAAACATAAATAATAATGATGATTAAAGCACAAATAACCCTAACCCTACCAGCAGTGACAGAGCGGTAAGATCTGTTCAAATGAGATAATCTAAAACATTGTACTCACAGTCCATTAGTTTTGGGTTGATTAAGAAAAAGATTATCAGGGAATTAATTAGAGTTGAGCAAGAACGTGATAAGAAAATGTGATATTAAAAGAGCAATTTGCCACTCAATTACACCATAGTTTTAACATTTATTCCTTTTTTACTTCCCCAGGATGACACAGGTGCATAATCAACAGCAAATCTGCACATACTTTTAAATTATCAAGTTTCTTCAAAACATAGACTACATTTTATCTGTGATAAACAATGGTGATCAGTAGTTAAAATTAATGAAAATTAAAAAATAAAAACAATAACAAATTACAATGTGGACCTTCATATCTGTACTTTAACTTAAACCTACACAACAACCAGCAACAAGCATGATATACACCACAGTATACAGTATGGCTTCCTTAAGACTAACTGCACCACATGTCAACCTGTTATCTTGCAGTGGATGTATTCCTATTCCTATGTAGAGGAATATCTGCTGCCTTTCCTTTGCTGGTCTGAACGGACCAAACACAGTAATATGCAGTAGAGTGGCAAGATAACGGTTTTAACAGCAGACCAGAGAGGAAATTCACAATCACCCCTCATATGTACTCTCAGGCGATGGGTAACTCGACTCTACTTGATGTGGAGTAAAATAGACACGGTAGGAACACAAAAATCTGATGTGTCAGGTTATGCTGTGTATGCCAGTGTGGGTTTCATGCTATGCCAACACAATAAGGGACACCCTGACGGCTTTCATGGATGTCACAGCAGTATTAATACTAATGGACATTATGACACATTCATCCTCTTGTGGAGACAGCAAGGAGAGCTGAAGAGACCAGGTGTCGTCTGTTGTTTGCAGAGTTGAAACCACTGTGGCTGATTCTGTCCCCTTACATCTGTCTGTTTACATGCAGCTATCGCAGCACCACAGCATCATAACCTATTTCTATTTTCGACCGGACAGACATAAGTCACACAACTATCCTGTTCAAACACAGACGGCAATCAGAAGCTACACTGCCTCTGTGAAGACAGTGACTGGTCTTCAGGGCTCCAGACTACCTTTTGCATTGGTTGTGCAGCACAAAATTTAGGTGCAACCAAATTTTTCAACATATTGCCTTCAGTGCCACAATTTTAAGGGTTGCCTTTTTGTAATTTCCAATATACAATGATGCTTATGTAAACAAGAATAAAGTATATAAAAGTTTGTCTTCATATGAGGCACAAATATAGTGCACTGTGGTTTACTGCAGTGAGTATATAGTATAGGAATTGGGCTTACAACCAGAAGGTAGGCGGTCCTGGGAATGGCCAAGGGCTGAGGTGCCCAAAATTCATTTGCTCCCGAGATGCAGATAAGTGCTACCTACTGCTCTTGTGCCAGGCATGGGTGGGCTAAATGCAGAGGTCAGTTTCACTATCACTAATTGGTGTGTGTGCAAAAAAGTTAAATTCAAATCAGAGAGGAAGACCTGCCCCTTCTCTGTCTTTGATTGGTTTTGACCACCATGTCATCCTTCCTTGAGTGTGAGTTTGGACAAGGGTGGCTAGAGAACATACTGTATGCTTTGCAGACAGTTGTTAGGGAAGATGAAAGTCCAAGGTGTTGACATATAAGAGTGAGAGACCCCAGTCACCACACGGTCTAAATATAGAGCTGTCAAAATGTAAGGCCAGCTTTTACCCAAACATTTTGAATGATAGCTAGTGATGGTGCCCAGGCAGAAGAAACTGCACAGTGTTTTTTTTTTTTTTTTTAATTTGAGCCTAACTGCACTCTGCCATATAGATAGCAAAAGCTAGAGTGCATATCAAATGAAAAATAGCTGGTGAGAAAGCCACACCTTATATACTATATGTATAGAGACGAAAAAACCTGGAAATTAAAGCTGGCCGAAAATCACATTTTGTGAGGAGAGCTGGCACCCCAAACAACAAATAACTAAAAAGCAATAAACCCAAGCTGTCATTAGCTGTATTCCTAGCTAAACCTGCCATGAGCAACAACTATAGCAGATTTTAGCAGATAACCCAAAGACAACCCATGAAATGTTACATAACAGTAGATGGACAGATGCAACAGAACAAAAAGCTGTGAATGATCCTCTTGTAATAAATTACAAAGCTGAAAGAACATGTCTTGTTGGTGCATATTTCATTTCCAATCACATTGCTGTGTCCTTTGACTTCCAACAGTCCCCTTTCTGTGGCTCCCTTCTCCTCTGGATGTCACAAATGTCATGGGTTCTTGTGCAAGATAAGACACAATTCTCCTGTATGAGCATTCTTATCAGCAACTGTATGATGGTTATGCGCACAACATGTACCATAATAATGGATCATAAAATGGCCTTGTAATGAGAGGGAAAGGGATGGGATGTACTTGTACCGTACATGTGCGTGCACACACCATAGCTAAATGTCACTTTCTAGAAAGAGCAGATAAGCAGGAGGGGGAAGCTGTCAATGGAAGAGAAGCATAAAGTAGTCACATGTGTATCAGTGTTTCCACACCTGCTCAGTAAATTCAGCCAGCTATAAGCTATTCAACTGTGAGGGATAGGAAAAATAACTCACATACAAATATCACCACCGAAAAATGTTACCTTGCACCAAAACACTCGGAGAAGTGAAAAATAACTCCACCATATAGTATCAAGCACTATTTTTCTCCAAAAGTAAACCAAAGCTTTTGACAGAGACCTTGATTCTGCATGAATTTTTTATTTATTTATTTTGGCTTTATTTTTCCACAGCAGAATGAGACCAAGAGGGGATGTGAAGACAATGTGTGTCTTCACATCCCCTACACAACAAGGTACCCAGTTCCAAGCACAGTTAAACTATATGGTTATGGCTCAACTATGCCATTCAACTGGACTAATGTCCTTCTCCAAGTAAACAAGCACTAGGGTATTGACTTTTTGAATTAAGTCTGTCCATCTATTCTAGGTGGTAAGTATTAATTCAGTCTCATTGTCAGTCCAAAAAATGTACCTGCCTTCATTCTGCTATGTTGTCTTATTCTTCTGTGCACCAGCTTCTTCGATTACTTCCAGGTATTAGCCGAGGGTGGGAACTGAGTGCCCAGGCCAGCTTTGAAATTTGAGCTACTTCTGCATGTCTACCTTCAGTCAGGACAGTATCAGACCAATCACATTATGTGACTGACAAATTCCATTTAGAACAATTTCAATGTGACTCACATGTTTGTTCTGGTTTTAGTTGGTCTAACACAATATTTCAGTTTGTCATCTAAATGTTTGTCGTGCAAAGACAGACTCAGAGAGACTGAAGGCAGCTCTGATGTCTATCAGGTAGCCATTTCCTGGAAACAAAAAATTTCCTCAGCTTCACTTGTGGAGTTGAAAATAAAGCACTAAATCCCTCAGGTCACCTATTTAAACAGCAAAATCCACCTGCAGTCCACTCGAATCAAATGAGAGTGGAGTGCATTGATGCACGCTGACTAGAAAACAAGGTCAACACTCTCCAGCAAGTCAGCCCACACCGGAGAGCAGGGCTGAACACCCTGTTCTCTCAACACTGTGTTTAAACCCACACCAAACCATGGGCCCAGGCCATGCATAAAACATCACAGCCAATTCAGGAAAGCTCATATAGGATTTCCACAATGTCTCCTTGTCATAATTAAAAGTGTAAAACATGTATATTGCATAATATGTGAACATACAGCTCTAAGGTTAACAATTCACTTTGTAGTTTCTGATGAATTAATCAAGGCAGCCTTGGCACTATTCTACAACTCTCTTTTTATTATTTTTTATTAAGAAGTGAGGGAACTGCTGAGGGCAAGTGATAGTTGTTGAAGTGCCATCTTTCTGTTGTGATTTAATGTTACTGTTTACTTTTACTATTTAAATGATGACAAAAGCTAAAAGTCTTACAGAGATTGTTGTAAATTTCATTTAAATACACCCTTCATCAAGTATTCAAGAGCACATTTTATTCAATGTTCTCATATCGCCTTTATTCCTTTGTGTAATGACGTGTTACTTTGCAGATTTAAAAGTTATATTACTGTTAAGTGGTTGGAAATGAGCACTTCTGACTGCCCGCTGTCTTCAATAAAATGCACAGCTTAATGCAGTAAGATCATCTTAAGTCCAAGCCTGAGAGAGGATAAATCATCTCAAAACCAAGAATTGGTGTCACCAGAAACCAACAAATGAAGACCTGTAATAAATATTTTCTTCATTTTTAATTAATCATTTTTAATTAATTAACTATTTTCTCAATTAATAAATTAGCTGGTCACCAAAATGTGAGAAAATTGTTAAAAATGTTGATAGTAAATCCTGTTTTGTCAACAAACTAGATATGTTCATTTTAGTGTCACATAGAAGCAATGAAACGTCATTTGCAAGAAGCTGAAACCTGAGAACTTATTATTTATATTTTAAATTGTGATCAAGATCATAGGTTGCTAATCAATTAACTGCTGCAGCCCTAAACAAAAGCAAAATCTTTATTGGTCCAGTGTCATTTTTATTTTGTGATACATAAAACCCACTACTGTGCTTGATTCTATTTAAGAATTTACTGTGTGTTCAGTCAGTCTGGATCAACTTTAAGGCGTAATGATCATATAAAGCAATAGCAGAGTGGCACAGTGGAAGTGTGCTGAGGTATTAATAAAATTAATCTAATAAGCTAGTGTGTAATTTCTGAAGTTTCTGAAAAATAAATTGGTGGTTACACTCTTAGCCTACCATTGTCTTTCAAAATTTGTTTTGGTATCTCGTGTTTCTGAGAACGGGTTAATTCCTGAACCTAAAGTCCACTGACATCTCTCCACCAGACATGATGTAAAACACAAAAATCTGTGTGCAGGAATGTTGTTATACTGAGAAACACAGAGGGAATCAGACAACACTAAGCATATGAACTTAAACAAAACTCCATTTGCAGGAATATGCAAAAGAATAACAGCACCTGTTCACACTTACACTTAAAATTATCCTCTGGCTGCTCACTGAAAACACCAAGCAGTCACTGGTGACGAAACAATATATTTCTTTTATTCATTTATTTTCTTCTCTGGGAGAAGAAAACCACAGTGCCTTCAATTTTGCTCTTTAGAATGAAACAAAAGGGATAAAGATAAAAGCAGCACCAAAAAAATTAAGCAGATTTTTCATTAAAGCATTGGATGAGTGACTTCAGTGAGCAGGAGAGAGACAGCCATTAGAAGAGGGTCAATGAGAGAACCGGATATTGCACATGAGCTGTAAAATCTGTACGCGGTACGTGCAGTGAAAAATTCTGACAGCTGGACTCGTGGGGTCTGGCAGGATGATTTTGTTGTTATTCTGACCCCCTCACTCTCAGTGTTAGTATCAGGACAAATTTGACAGGCACAACTGGGGAATATTTAGCCTGCATGTCGAGCCAAGACTCTGACAAATCAGCTGTTTAAGAGCTGTCACAGACAGTGTGTGTGTGTATATCAGTGCAGATGTGTGTGTAAATTTGCGAGTATTCGTCAGTTTATTCAGCTGGACAGTCTTGCCTAAGCACACAGAGATGCTCGGAGAGAAAGTCTCATTAGCTGATTAACAAGACTGAAAACAAAGAGGCATAAATGAGTCAAAGAGTTTCCGGCAAGGCCTCGCTGAGTCACAGCTGCCACTGTCACGGGTCAAATCTGTCACTGGCTGTTGTGACATGAGGACTCTTTTATTTGTCAGATAAAATGAATCAAAATGCTGATTGTCTCAGCAGTATTTACATCACTGCTAATTATACAGTGATAGGTATTTATGGGCTCCACAGTCACTAATGTTAATGAAGGTCTATGTTACATACACACATGCTGTCAACAACCCATAATCATAATAAACTACTAAATAAAACGTTGGCAGGGACTCAGCCGAAGTAGAGTTGTTCCAAATACACTGTGATGAAAATGTGGTCAGAGATCTGCTGCAAACCCTATTGGATTGGCTAATTTGATTTTTGTGAGACAAACAAGTTTAACAGGCGCACCTTATAATGTGCCCAGTGAATATAATATGCTCAGCAGGTGGTGTTGATGCTATTACTCATCAAACAACATGATGAACAAAAAAAATAAATAATAATTAATTTTAATTAATTTCTCCCTAAACATACAGTACATTATAATCAAAAGCCTCAAAGCCGCTCCAAAAATCCTATATAGCTGTATCAAACTTAATGTTAACACAGCATGAGCAGCCATTTATATCTAAATCAAAGTCAAGATCATTATGCCTTACCTTAAAACAAATGTAATGTGTCTGAAAATGACTGTTTAATCTATTAATGAGTTAGAGACACTTGAAAACTAAAATAATTTAGTCTTTCTCCTCCAAAATTGATCATTAAATTATTTCTTAATGTGAAGTTAAAGAAAAAGCACTGTACATACCCTTCTGTCTGAAACTGAGTTGTTGTTTTTTTTTTTGTTTGTTTAATCATTTAAGGCTATAAAATGCATTGGTTAAACTTATTCAGTACTTAAACTGAAAGTAGCCTATAATCAAGAGAATGACGTATTGAGGAGAGGGAGGTGATAGACAGCGGATTAGATTCTTTCCAAAAACATATACATTTTTGCATCTTGTGATGTTCACCTCATTCCAAATCAGCCTAATAAAGTGTCAGTATAAACATCTATGTTAGCAGAATAAACATAGACAAGTTACAGATAAAACCTTCATTCTCTCCTTCACCAGCATGTGGTTTTAAAACACCTTTAGTCATGTATCAAATGTCACTGCATCTTAGCCTGGAAAATGTAGGCAAGAAGAAGCTCACTGCCTACCAGTAACTAAAATATCAAAGCAAAAATGTATCTGTTGTCTTGGCATGCTGCTGTGCAAACTCGATTATGTGCAAGGGAAAAAGAAAAATAAGACTTTTTGAAAATTCAAAGCTACATGCAGTGATGGACAAGTAATCCAGCATGAATCTAGAAAGAGAAGGTTACCATACTCACCAAGGGTTCTAAAGGAAATGCCCAGATCACTACAGATACAGTTTAGAACTTCCATTTTTTCAGATTTAAAATTATTTGTATGAAGACAACAAGCTTAAACCGACACACACAGGTTATTACTCTGTGATTCATCTTCACCATAACTTCTTCTGCTGCTGACACTAGTGATGAGTCCTGACAAGGCAGGAGATTAGAATGAAAAGTCAGTGTGCACACAGGTAATCTCACTCTAGTTGTGTGAGTGTGTGTCTAAAACTAGTTTCCCATAAGTTTCCTTGTGATCTAAATCCATAGCATAGGGGATGCTCTTTTTTTTTGAGTTGTCAATCTATAGATGTGAGCTTTGAGTGTCAACAGGCAGGATGAAAGTGAGAAGAGTCCTTGGCATGTAATACAGTCAGTGTGTGAGCTTGCTTCCCCTGCTACCTGATCTCTACTGACAGTCTGTATGTTTCATCCTCACCAGAGCAAAAACCTGAGCAGAGCAGATATTCACTGAGCAGCCTTTGAAGGTTTATTTTCCTCTAACACATTAAATCATCACCCCCTTTCTCACATTAACATTTCTCTATCATCTGCTGTATGTTCTACTGAGAGACTCTGTGTGTATGTGTCAATACAGTATGTACTATAGAGTCATGCAAAACAACGTCACCTTGTAATCAATGACAGCAGGAAAAGAGAAACAGTAGCTACAGAGGTGTAGAAATTTATGAAAAAGTCACACTGTTTACCCAAACTTCCAGAGAAGCCATCAAAGAAGAGTTATATAACAAATTACTAGTATGAATTACATAATGTGAATTTTTGTGAACACGAATCTTTTAGACTATCAAGTTCATTTTCCTTGAAAATGTCATACATCACCAAAATGTACAATCATTAAAGATCCACCATTTAAGAAGGTTTAATGACAGAAGTTGAATATTTGAATTTGTACAAGAGTACAAGTGTATAACTGCTAAACATAACTGAAAATTGGCTTTATGCTGGCTTAGGAAATCCTTTTTAGGTACTTCAAGCAAAGACCTTGCTCTATGGATTCCGCCATGTCTCTGCAACAAGCCTGCAAAAGGAGTCCTCCATTTGTTGCAATGTGCACTGCAGTTCCACCCATCGATGTCACTAATTCTTGCACACTGGACCTTGAAAAGTACCCTGCAACTTTGTTTGCTTTCAGTTCCACCTCTGATTGTCTGGTTTCTAAATTGATTGTCTGCATGAAAGCAGTGCAGGCTTTACACAGCTGCAAGTTTTCCGTTGTCATGCCTATTTACTCTTCAGTACATTGGATTTGAATTGTAGCAGCCTGTGGTTAAATTGCCAACTCTTATTGTAGCTTTAAGGGAATTTAGCCAATTTATACAAACCCCCTGAAAACACACTGGCACACTGGATTTAATTTACTTTATATACTGTGGCTATTACATACAGTAAACTCAATTTTCAGTCACTCCATGACAGCATATCTGTCAACTCTCTACACTTTTTATTTGATACGAGAAGCACGGCTCTAAATACACACACCCTCATTCCATTTCAGTGTGGTCTTGAGAACATGAGCTCAATTTCACGCTGTTTTATTTTTGTTTGTTTGTTTTTTTTAAGAACATCTGTTAATAAAGTAGTTCATATTCCAAATTAAATGACTGATTAAATTTATTAATTGATTAAAATTGTATAATTAAGTTCATCATTAGGGGAAAGTTTGTGAAAGAATCTCTGTAACAGAGGCTTCACTCAAAATTAGTTGGGGCATGTATGCCTCGTGCTTAATTCATTTTCAAAATGTTGCTCTGACAAAAGATCATCTTCAGGAGACTTTTCTCACCCATTTCAATGTATGCTTTAGATTGAACCTGACTCCTCTACAAAAATGTATGAATAGAAAAGTTGTAATCAGAGAGCAGAAAAACAGAAGCAGTCTCTAAAAGCAGCACTTGTACTCCAGCATCTGTCTTCTAAATCACTAAGTTCAACTTCAAATATAACTATTTGGTGACATTTAGAGAAAGTTTAAAATGTGGGGAGAATTTTGTAGAGGTTCATACTAATCAGGGCTGCTTTTTCAGCAGGGACAGAGAGACTTCCTGGAGATGGTGAAAACCAATAATTCACACATACCTGTGATGTAATGGGCTTTCAGAGAGCTTTTCCAGGGCAAAATGACACAGACTGCCTGGGCCTCTGATAGACACTAGCCGTGAAAGTGCAGTCTTTGAAGGGGGAAGTCAGACGACAGCTTTTGGCTGTGCCTGCTTCATATCTAACCAACCAGAGAATCAGAGTCAGAACCAAATTACCTACCAAAGGTTGGAGGAAGATGGAGGAGAGTGGGATGAAACGGTGGAAGGGAAGAGAGGCGTTAGAGGTGTGGAAGAGACCTTTTAGTCGCTAGAGGGGGGTTCAGTCACAGAGACTTGGTGTAGCAATTGTGTGTAGATGTGGTGTGTGCGTGTGTGTGTGTGGGGGGGGGGGGGGGGGGGGGGGGGGTTAGTGAAAAAGAAAGGAAGATTAAAGAGGAGATAAAGGGTGATAAACTGCTGGCAGGGAAGTGGCAGTGGTTAACACCATCTGATCTCTGCTTCATTTGCTCAAGAGAGTTTAAAGGCCAATATGATTTTTTATAGCCTGATGTAAATTTTTATACCTGGAGAAAGTCATGTGGGATTATGTTTTATGAGGAGAAGAGTTAAACTGCACATTCACTAAACCTCTGCCCTGAACACACAGTGACTGTCTAATCAGAATTTAGCATTGACACCTGCTTCGTCATGTCTTGTCTTTTAGTACAGCCATGCATATGCAGCTACGTACTGTATTAAATATACTGTTAACAAAACATTCCTGCACCACACACAGGAAGTGATTAATTTTATGTCAGGACGAAGAGAGGCAACTTTGTGATAGTAAAGCGAGACGATTGCCAACAGGTTGAAATATGTCTGAAAACATGAAGAGGTGCCCGCAAAAGAGGTACTTCAGAGGTACTTCAGGAGTTTGATGGGATAAACAAAACGTTTTTTGTCCCTGCCCGGCTATGAGCTGCTGCTGAATGTGCACCAACCCTTCCTTAGTCATGTCTGATAGTATTGCTTGACAGAACCTATGTTCAAATGAAAGAACTAGTATACAAATGATGTTGCATTGTTTCTGTGCACAAATGTCAAACAGAGGGAGAATAATAACATCAACAAAAACAAAAACCACCTAAAGTTACAGCTGCAGCTTTAATACACTAAATTCCAACTATCATGAAGTTAACACTATCTCAATTTGCTCAATCTAGACACATCTGATTTCAGATGCAGAAGTGAGAAAACTTATTAAGATTTCTTTTTTTAAAATTACAAACCAACGTAAGCAGAAATCTGTCACTGCAATGTTAGAAAATTTATGCTTACTTACTATTCTTTATTTGTGGCTGACAAAGAGGCAGAGAGGAAATATACAAATAAACATAGCTCACCTTGTTCCCTATGGCTTTCTTGGGGGGGAAGTTGAAGGCATCCACCTGTGGAAATCTGGCTCTCAGGTGGTTGTGGAGCTCCCTGAACTCTGTGTAGCGTCTGTACACATTCCACTCATTGTCCAGGATGCGGATGTATACCTAAGGAAAGGTGAAATACATGATACCGATCATCTCCCATTACCCTCGCCTGAGTAAGTAATTAAACCAAAACTCAGTAACCACACATGCTAAATAAAGAAAATGAAGGAAATTTTTTTTGTGCAAAGTCAGTTTTGCTGCATATATGTGTTTTACAATATGCATGAGATGCTCTCATCACTGCATATGTATTTTCACTTTCATACTGCACCACATTACAGAGAAAGACTCTGTTGATAGACGTGACTGTGCTGCCACTATTTCTATGCACCATTAACTGCTTTATTCACATTCAGGAAAGAGTGGGAGCAGAGATGGAGAGGGGGGAAGATGAGCCTATTACTACAAAGAGAGAACCAAAAAAAGCAGGAGCTGGGTCCAACTTTCACAATAAAAAAAATAGAGAAAAGACGAAACAGAATGACTTTCGAAAATTCAATCTTCGATACAGGTACAGGATAACACAGACTGACTGAAAAATCGACCAAGTGTACCTAGCCATATCAAACAACAAATAAATATTTAATTTAGCCTTTAGAAGGCCTTTGGGGGCTTTAAATAATCATATTCAGATAAGCAGCCCTAAGAAGTATTATTGGATTATTATTCATTATGTTTAAAATAATCTCTTGTTGTTGTTTTAAGTTGGCTTTCGGGTCAGGAGCACCCTAGTTTTACTGCAGTTGCCTCTGAAGCACTAGAGCCACACATCTGTCCTGGTTGCAGTGTACAAACTGAGCTAGTGGAATTCTTAATACCATTTGTGTTTAATTAAATGGACATAGGAGCAAGTTAGTGCTACTGAGGAGCTGAGGTTATACCACAAACATGTAAAATATGGCATTTTAGATGGTCATTAAAGGGAGACTGACGGCCAAAACTTTGTTAGCTGTCCAATACCTCTTTAATTTCAGCAACATGTCTAGACACTTTTACTGTCATAACAAGATAAGGACAGTTAACATTAGAGTTGAATGAAATGCTCTAAAATATGTCCTCTGTCTAGTGAAGGAATAAGCCAAAAATGCTGTTTTTGATGCATCTTTGTCGACTTTATCACCTATTATCAGTTTTATTTTATATGCTCATTAATGTTCAAAAAAATCTTTTCGGCCAAATGAAGGCTTAACAAAGGGAGTTCATCACTATAAAAAAGGTACACTTCTCTTAATATTTGTATCTTATATTTTCTGTGAATATCTTTGATTCACTCCTTTTTTTTTATTTTAAATGAATATTAAAATTACTCTGACTGTCACATTGTGCGTCCTTGGAAATTATCTGTCTGGGCCATAATCATGAATTGCACAGAAAAGCTTAACAAACAACTGGCATGTCTATAAGATGAGTCTACTTAGGAAAAAAGATTGTTCTAATAAATTCAGGTCTTCCTTTAAATGTATATGTATATATAAACATAGGTAAGAACAATGCAGACAGATATGCCTATAGTGTAATACAACATAATTTTAATTATGCCACTTTACTGATATTTGCATAGATGTCTTGATTTCGGCTTTTCCACAACTCGTCATATCAAAAGCAACTGCAGTACAGCAAAGACCAGACTCTGGGACGTGACAAGACAGAAGCAGACAAGGCCATTAATGGACTGGAGACTTGTCCCCTCAGCATTTTATGTCTGACCTGTGGAAGCTCATCTAAATTTATTTTTTGCAAGTTAAGAGAAACACCGGCTCCAGAAAGGTGAGTGCGTTTGTGTGTGCACACATGTGAGCAAGCAAGCGCATGTGTGCTGACTAATCTAGCCATATTTTAGTCATAATGAATGCTTCCTTCAGGACACAGTTTCCTTGATAAAAATTGTTTTAGAACTAAGATATACTGTGTATAAAAAGAGATTCCATCTTTTAATAAATCATACAAAATTAAGTAAATCAGTCAATGTCACTGAGCGGGTTTGGCATCCCACCCCAAAAGTAAGTGAAATGTTGTCCTTTAATTTAATTTATAATCTGGAAAGCATGTAAAGCATTTGTGTGGTTTCCAGATTCACTCTGTTAATACAAAAAAAGACATGTTAAAGCTAAGGACAGAAAGCAATTACTGATATGTCTAGCCTTTAACAAAAAGTTATAGCTGTAGCCATATAATGTATCCCATATATTATTGTTGAACTGGTGAAAGCAAGGTCTGTGCTTTTAAATATCAGGAATGCACAATATTGGAGTTTTTGCTGCTATCCAATATGCCAATATATTGTATGTGTGTTTTCCCAACTGCAGAGGTCATTTACTCTCCTCTGTAGTGAAATCAACATAATATTTTGCCTTCTAATGTCACAGCAGATATAGATAAACGATGAGCAAAATAAATAAATGTAAGAAAATAATAGCTGTAGAGGGCACCAGCATAGAAGTCAAGGAGGTAGTAGCCTATTTAGCCTACTGTTGTAATCATTAGTCATACCGGCAGATCCTGGTGTGTTTGCAGATATCCGATAATACAGTTTTAAGCAAATATCTGCCAATACCGATATAATGTTGATAATATTGTGCATTCCTATTAAATATTCACTGACTGATGATCAGTTACTGCTAATATGTGGACTGAAAGACATCTTGAGCCAATAAGAATAAATTAATTGTATCATATTGTTATCATATGTAAACCACAATGAACCACTACACTTGCTTCAAGGACCAGGCATACTTTATAAAGTATTCAAGCCACATGTCATCTCCTGGGTCAGAATATGCATTAAGAGCTGCATTACCAAGAGTGTGACGATGAAATCAGTCCCATAATGTCTGTAGTTTCCACACATTAAATGGCTCCCCATGTATGGCAGTATCAGCACAGCGAGGTTAATCCACTTTACACCGTTTCATTGGCACACTTATTTATGGCAACACATTAGCCTCTGCACAGCCACCAGCCTCCTTCTTCTGACTAATAGCAAACACTCCTCCTTCGATCTCTGACAAAAATCTTAGTAACATCCAAACTGAAGCATCCTTAAATATCTAAGGACTAACCTATCGCTCTTTCGCTCGCTCTTTTGCTCCCTCTCTCGCTCTCTCTCTCTCCATGTCTCTCTGTCTGTCTCTAATCATGGTTCAAAGTCACCTTATAGAGAACTGTGGACTGGTTTTGGCTGTTGTTTAAAGCCTGACCTTGATAGACACAGTTTTGTTGTCAGTATCTGATAAAAATCTCAGAAAGAAAGCATAAAAATAATCCATGTAAAGTGAATCCAGCTGTACACTATGATGCTAAGAAAGGGTCTTTCAGTGGGGTGGCTTTTCTTTGACTCTGCACTTCAGGTGCAAACACTACATTCAGCTTCAAGCCATAAACTGTAGCGAATTGAAAGGTCAAGAAAAAAGTGTAGAAGCTGATCTTACACAGCGGCAGTTTGAACTGCTAACTGAACAAAAAATTGTGTCTATTCTATCTAATGTAGGTGCAGAGAGATGTGTCTGTGCCTCCTGCGTGATACATTTTTTCTGTCTGTGATACTGTATAAGCCATCATTACAGAAAAACAAAAACAGTAAAACGTGCCCACTGTCTTCAGTCTCTGAGGAGCTGTCTACACTGGCTTATTTACTGCTGACATTTTGATGACATTCCCTAATCAAATTCAATTTCTGATTTGCTCTAGAATGATGCTGTGTATATTTGACACTGGAATAAAAAAAACAATTGGTCCACAAATGCAGGGTGCACAATGAAAAACATTTTGAAATGTCAGTTTATAGATGTTTTTCTGTTCATTGTCTGTAATAAATGTTGAGCTGACTTTAGTTATTTAAGTCTGCACATGATGCAGATGGGTACAGTCGCCTGGGTCACTCCCAGTGTTTGAAGCCCAATATGTAATCACTATTCAGTTGATGGATTGCGTGTGTACTTAAGCTTCAATATCCCAGATAAAGGCACTGCCAATTTGTGCTATTATAAATATGATTACAGTAACGTTTCATGATTGGAGCTGCATCAAAGTCCTCATGACTCTTCAAACCCTTCCACAAATGTGTATAATAAACTTTAATTAAACATTTAAACATGGAGAAAGAACTGTAACTATATGCCATTGGGTTAGATGATTAAGAAATCTCTCATATCTATCCAGGATAAGAAAAAAATAAAATATCTGGGTCTGCAGCACCTGAAGAACCTGGAAATCTACTTGAAGTGTAAAGTAACAGCCACAGCACAACTGCTTCCTGAAGAGAAAAGTCCTTCCACAGTGTGAGGAAACACCACAAATTAAGATATGAGGAAACCTTTGAACATATAATTGGAGATTTCTCTTTGTTTGACATTATAGTGGATCTGTAGCCCGAGGCTGTTCCAACAAGCAGGTGGAAATAGGACTTGCAGATGATAGTGATCGAATGATAATCATGTATCTCTCCATGCTGTATCTCTCTGAGGAGACTCTGATCTGTTGTTTCCACATCTGACAGCCAGGCTAACTGTGGTAAAAACAGTGTGTGAAACTCATTTCCACCACCACAGGAGACCCACACTGAGAGCCCTCTTGCTCACTTCACAGTTGGAGGACCACACCACTGCCAGGAACAAACAGAAAATAACTAATTTTTTTCCCCCATTTTTAATAAATTATTATAACAAAAACATACAGTGAATCAAACAAAAAAAAAAGCAATGAATAAAATGCCATCTGCTGCTCAACTAATTCTACCTAATCTCTGGTTAATAAATATGTAACATGCCTAAGTGCATTGATTAGAGCAGAAAGTAGTAGGAAAAAAACAGAATGCAGAGAAACCACTTAGAGAGAGCAAACCACTGTCAAGGCCATTCAGTTTCCCACAGTGTTGATACACTCTCCTATCTCATCTCGGTTAAAGAGTTTGCCTGGATCACCAGCAAAATCTATTAATTTCTTCCTTGCTCAAGAATTTTCATTGGCTGGTGATGTTTTAAGCACACAGTATATAATTTCTGCCACAATAACAGAAGTTTTGATGACATCATAAAGCAGAATCATGGGAACTGTTGTCTGTGGACAGCTTCAGTGGAAGAAAATGTGGCAAACAGCAATGAGTAGTTAAGATCCATCGTTGACAAATAGGCACATTAAAATTAAAAAAACAAAAGACAGTACACTGGCCACCTAATAGCACTGAAATTTCCTTTCTCACTCTGATGTTTCATAGGGGGGGGTTTAACCTAGAGGCTAAAGCTGTCATTTACGGTAGTATACAAATTGGGTAATACTCACTTGTAACATTTCATGCTGGTACTGCTCCCCCTCCACCAAAAAAAAAAAAAAAAAAAAACACTCTCCAGCATCGTCAATCAGGCCACCAAAATCACAGGTTCACCACAAACACCACTCTCTGAATTATATCAGCCCTGATCACAGAGGACCCATCTCACATCCTCCATCACTCATTTCAGTTACTCCCACCAAGCAGATGTTATAAAGTCCCACTGGCCCATAAAAACATTTACAAAAAGTCATATTCCCCCTGCAATATTCACCCTGAACAAAACTAAATAGCCATCACACTGCACATTATCTTTTAACTGTGTCCTATTTTACTGTTTTTATCTTGTGAGTTTAAAAGTAATTTATTGTTTTGTACAGATAGTGTTGAATGTGTTGTATTCTAATGCTGTGGCCATGTCAAAGGAAAATTTCTGTCACTGACTGGGACAGACAATCTACTATACATCTACTTATACAGAGGATGTAGTAAAGTTTAGATGTGTGTATAATGCACATATTGTTGCTTGTTTTTGGTGCTCATTAAATTCTGTCAAAATTCTGTAAATCATCTATGGTCATTTCACAACAGCGGACAATTGTAAAGCCAATGATGTCATTAAAAGTCGACCAAAATAATATGGTCTGTTATTTAAAGAATGTTAGGAAAGTTGTGTCTACTGTAAGTAAACTGAACAAAAAATAAGTATAACATTATTCTTGCCACTTTTAAAGCTGAAAATTTACAAATTATATATATTTTAAGTCATGAAAACAAAACTTGCAAAAAAAGAAACAGGATTACAAGACAAAACAATGGTTAAGAGAAAGACATACAGACAGAGAGGGGATGATTACTACCTTGACTGCAGTGAAGGTATTTATTTTAGGGCTGTGCTGCTCCTGACATCCCGCAGAATTATACACTTTGAGGAGCCAGTGGATGCGGATGAGAACAATCGAGCCAAAGGAGAGGAGGAATGTTATTGGAGGAGAAGAGTGAAGGAGGAGTAGGAACTAAAGGCAATCAAGACAAGTGGCAAATATAGATGATGCCTAAGTATTCTTTTGATGGGTGTGTTTTCTTATACACGTGAAAAACTAAATGAAGAAATAGCAGTCTGATTAAATGACTGTCCACGAAGAAACCAGCAAATTAACATAACTAGCATGATTTTGGCAACATTATAAAGCAACAGGTGGCACTTCAACCAAAGCAATCTACATCCTTTTGTTCTGTTTCTAATGCTCAATCTAACAAAAGCAACAAAGCTGCTGCAGTACATACAAATAGAACACTGCTTGTCTGGACATTGGGGCCCACTACACTCTCAGCTACAAAATGTCAGGATGTAAACGGCTCATTGAGCATGATGGTAAAAATTTACAGGCCCTCTTCGTACTCCGTAGACAGGGCTACTACTATCAAAAGAACAGTCAGCATGGACTTATAATCCCAAAATACATAGAGTTCCTCAAGATTAGCAGTTGGTTACACATATGAGCACTCTATGTCTGAGTTGGAGGCTACATTAGAAAAACAGTCAGAGGCCACAGCAGGAGGACGACAGGACAAGCCTCAGCTCTCATCTCCATCTTTTATCTCAAGTGTTCCCATTGTTCTGTTCTCCTCCATACCTGCCCTCCGTTTGTATCTCTGCACTCAAACACAGTCATGGCAGGAGACTACTTCTCTTGTGCCATGAATTGCCATAAAGTAGCTCTGAAAGTATCAGGAAAGACTGGGAGTAGATGATTTAAGGTAAAGGTGGACGTAGAGCAGAGCAGAATTGTTTGTGTTACAAATAGTAACACAAACAAAGTGGGTAAATATCTTGTGGATAATGAGGGTGATGGGGCAGGGGGAGCAGAGCAGAGAAAGGAGGTGAGGCACACTGATGAATCATGTCGGAGGCCTGCATAAGATTAAATCAGATGTCTTGAGGCTACAGCAGAGATCACCACACTCCCTCAAGGGGACAACACTGTCACCACCTAGATACTCCAGACGAAGGAAAAACAGACCAAATTCTTCATTTAAACACTCACATCTATGGTTGGAATTGATATCCGGACTACTGTACAGGTTCCTCAATCAAGCTTTATTTAATATCAGTTTTACTGAATCTGTTTTAATAAAAATATACTCTAAGATTCTTTAGTTTTAGCTGACTGGTTCGTCGTCATCTTCTTCTATTGAAACACAGAAAAACTTTCTGCTGTAATATTTATTCCATTCATTTTAGATCTTATAAATGTGCATTCATTAAAGCGCCAGTCTCACACACAAAACTCACACATGTTCTAACAAGCTTTTTTTTTTTAATCAAAAGGAGACACATTTTTGATAGGAGGACACACAAGAAATTTAATACCCAGACACAAAGGTACTAAGGTTTGATACCAAGCCCTACTTACATCAAATTGCTACTAACTAACAACACACCTTTAGGTTTTTACTGGAGGGTGACTCACTGATGAATGCCACAGCAAGATTTCACCTCTCACCCCAGTTGTGACTGCAGGACTTGAAAAAAACGGCTGTTGAAGCATTCAGGGCATTAAACCGATCCAGTCTGGCTTTTTACACATATACAATCAAATCAACACCATATCAATGTCATGAATTCAAAAAAAAACTTCACAACAATACCTCTCTGAAAGAAAAAAGAGTTTAAAGAAAGGTTTAAAGAGTTGTCTTTTTAAAAAAAATAAATAAATAAAGGATGTGTAGTAGACATAACATGCAATAAATCATTTGCCATCTCCTGTGCTACTAAAAGCCAAGTGCATGTTGGTGGATTGCTTTTATGAGGGCAGACGGTAGAAAGAACAAACACTTCACCGAAGAAAGAAATGTTATTACTTTGCTCTGTAACAGGCATATCTATACAAACAGAGTGTGTATTCTCCTTGTGCACTCACAAATATAGTGCATATAACAATCAGTAAAATAACCATGAGATCTTTGGTACCACTACTACAACAATAAACCTTTCTTCACCTCACAAAATACCAACACAACCATGGCTGTTCAGATGGGTACAGTGTATAGAGTAATTTTGGGCACTATTGTCATTGAACAAGACATTAAATACCTTTATCCCCCAGTGTGATTTAGTATGTAGTTGAAGTGTGATGATTTAAGTGCCGGAAATTGAAATATGATGTCAACGACACTGATGCTGAAGTTGATGTGGTGTCTATTCTAAAGTGAGTGGCTTCTGTTCCTTCCCAGGGGTATTTAATCCATGACTGGTGGATGTAAGTCCAAGACAACGACTGTAATTATCATCATCATCGCTGTAAAACATTCATCATTACCATCATCAACCTAACAGTTATCTCCCTCTGTCACAAACCAGCCATTATCATAACCAATGTTCATGCATGCACAGAAAAAAAAAAATTGCACAAGATCATGATCACTACCCACATTTAAAATGCAGAGCATCAATATGCCTTTAAATGCTACACACACATACAGTAGCTATACACACACTCTTGTATTCGCTTTAATATATATGGATGTAATCTCTAATTTGCATAGTTAAAGCAACCCATCGCCATGCAGACTGAGCCTTTGGCTAATCATAGTGACTGAAACTGAGGAGGAAGTACAGTTTACTGCCCCAGCTGCTAGTTTACTGTTTCCACTGTTAACCCAGCAATATCCAGTTGCTAATATAGAAATTAAAGGTGCTAATACATTTCCACTTTGCAGGCAGCAAAACAGACATGTGAAAGAGTGTCAGAGAGGATGTCTCCATTATTAATTGAACAGCTGATTTATGGGGTTTCATATGGTGCATATTAAAAGCTTTGAGAGGCACGTGGAAGCCAAAGATGGTTTATGTAACTGCTATTAATAATGCCCTTCTTTCACTCTGATATTCTTAGAACATGCAAACAAACACAGTTAAAGGTAGTGAAAGACACAGACAGAACAGACACAGGAAAGAGTGAGAAAAGTTACAGTAGACATTACTGAGCCTCTTTAGTATAATTAAAACAGTAAGAAGTGCTGCATCTATGTATGTGTGGAAATTATAAGCTAAGCTTTTTGCTGATCAAAGAGAATTACTCATTTGAAACATATGCACATACAGTTTAAATGTATATGCAAAACAGCCAGGGAGTTGTGGATCAGAGGTGCTACTTGTCAGCACTGGCATAATGCTATTTCCATACACTTCACAATGAATTACATTTGCACTTGCTACCTAAAATGTGTTTGTGTTTTGTGAGCATACATGGGTGGATGAATGTTATTAAGCACTGTCACTTCAAAATTACTCTTGAACAATTTGCACTGGGGTTACTGGGCTTTAACGACTTAATTTTACAATATTAGTTTTTACGTTGTTGACCTGCCCACATTATAATGTATTATTTATTATTATTAATTTTAGGACTGATACAATAAAGGTGCAATATGCATCTTTTTTATTCTGTGAGCTATATGAACTATACATCCTTCTTTGTCTGTTTGTTGTCTCTGCCACAAGTTCTGCAGCTGTTGCACCCTTTTTGGTTAAAGTAAATTACCCTGATTTGATTAATTGACTGATTTCAATTGGGTGGAACAGTCAAGCACATGGTGAAATGAACTCCACAGACTTCTGATGCTCTTCTGTGATTTGACCATATCTAAGGCCTGGCCCCAATGCTTGTAAGTGTGTGTCATTTGGGTAGAGGCATGATATAAAACCTTTGACTTATTGTTCTCAATCTGCTGCTTTGTAACACAAATATCTCTCACTCCTTCCATTTATACAAACAATTACTACACTATAAATGTCTGGCGATCTGAAAATAAGAGCAATTATCACTATTTAAACTATATTACAATGCCCTGCTTTAGTTCTCAGCTCGTTGCTTAATAGAAGAAACACAGTGATCTCCACCTGTCAAATCTTGATAACCTATAACAGGCCAGCACCTCATTTCTGTGTAAAAGAAAAGGGTTTCCCGTCAGCTTCTGAACGATGTTCTTTTGGCGCAACAATGCCAGCCTAAAATACAAGTAATGAAACACAGACACTGCTGCACCAAATGATTCCTTGTGTTCGTTCACGGCTTGCAAATGATGCTTCCTTCCCTCCTCTCATAATAGCCTCTATTGTTGGCATTGTGTGGGAGGGAGACACTGATTTGCCATGGCCGGTATAATTCTCTCATTACGAGTTCAGAAGGGGAAAAGAGGCACAAGGAGGGATGGGGGGATGAGGGGCCCAGAGGCATGAGGCACGGTGCCCCACAAAAAGGGAAAAACCTGACAGATAATGGAGCAAATCCATCAGCTTCTCACTCCCAATCTCTGTCTGTCTCTTGTCATCCATCCATGGGCCTTTAGATGGAAGTCATTTCAGTGAGCTTGGAGTGAAAAGTGGCTGAGAAGAAATACAAAAAGAGATAATGGAGTACAGGCATTCTTGCTCTCACCATAATACCATGCAATCTGGCAGAGGGAAGGAGACAAATTAGGGAGGCTGTAAAAGAAGGGCAGAGCAGAGAGGGATGGTGCAGCAGGGAAAGAGAAGAAGGCGGCATAGAAGAACACTCAGCCTTTCCTCCTCCCTGGTCGAGCGCAGCAGCTTAGAGCTGTTAGTGAGCTCATTTTCACCCACAGTGTTGCTGTGACCTAACTTAGGTTTCAGCTTCTAAAACCTCATTCACTCACCTGGGCTCCCAGCATTCTCTCTAGCTTCAGTTACAGCTCATTGCTCTCATCATTGGTTCAATTCTGCAAGCATATTTGTGTGTATGGGTGTGAGCAAGTAAGAGAAAGAACGTCTATGCACCAGCTTGAGGGTATTTCAAAGAGACCCCTGCCCTCTGTTCATGATACTCTAAGGTCCTGTAAGCACTTGGCTTAGTATTCAATTACCAAAACAACCTCACCTTAACAACAATGACTCCAGTAACCTTGGCCATCCATTCACCTGTCTAAGAACAAAAGCTGTTTCCATAGGGAGCCATTAGACGAATATAGCTCTGGCAAAGCAAGAATCCAATACACCAGAAGGGCTGTGCTTTATACCAGCTCCAGGACTGGACAGCAGTCTCACTGAGACCGTTACTGAGAGGGAGAAATTAGACTAAACCATTGCAATGCATAGGAAATATTTAGGTCCAATGCTGCAGTCAAACTTATAATTTGAGACTCCAGGTGGATATTGATTGTTGCCCAAACCTTGGCAAATATCTGCATGCTATTCTTTCAGGCAAACTATAATTTAAATTGTATGGAATTTTCGCCAAAAAACATAAGGAAGAATTCAGTCATTACTGATAAGGAAATATATACAGTACCTTCAGTTGAATGGTTTGCCCCAACAAACAGCTGTCAGATACTGCAATTGCATGTGAGTCACTGTGCTGAGTAACTGACTTTCTGAAAAGTATTATTTGAGGCTAATTTAACAACAAAACAAACTCTTTTGTTCTGTCTGTTTTACCAGATTAAAGATGTATGAATTGTTTTTTAGTTGTATTTTCTGATCCAAAGATATTAGAAAACAATTACATACACTACCAGTCAAAAGTTTGGACACAAGGTGTGTCCAAACTTTGGACACATTCAAAGTTTTTGTAATTTTCCAGACTGACTGAGTTTCAGTTCTTAAAGTAATGATGGACTGTAGTTTCTCTTTACTTAGCTGATTGGTTCTTGCCATAATATGAATTCTAACAGTTGTCAAATAGGGCTGACAGCTGTGTACCAACCTAAATTTTGCACAACACAACTGATGGTCCCAACCCGATTAGGAAGGAAATAAATTCCACAAATGAACCCTGACAAGGCACACCTGAAGTGGAATCCATTTCAGGTGACTACATCATGAAGCTCATTAAGAGAAGGCCAAGGGTTTGCAGTGCTGTCAACAAAGCACTTTGAGGAATCTAAAATATAAAACATATTTAGAGTTATTTCACACTTTTTTGTTTACTACATAATTCCATATGTGTTCATTCATAGTTTTGATGCCTTGAAGTGAGAATCTACAATGTCATGAAAATAAAGAAAAATAAGGTGTGTCCAAACTTTTGACTGGTAATGTATACCAATATTACAAATAAATGCAGTGACATAATAGTGCATACTATGTGATGAAATATTTCATTTAGCTTTTTCTTATATAACAGAATACATTCAAGATCAGAATTTTTAATTATCCAAATATCAGATGCTGGTTTCTGGGACTGAAATTGCATGATCATACGGTACATTAGAATTATATACAGGGGCTAGTTAGTGTTACAAATCCACAGTGCAAAATCATACTATAATGAATTCTCAAAAACTGTGCTTTAATGGCAGAACCATTATGATGCACCCACCTGTTACTCTCACTACATAAATACAGTAAGCTGTCACACTGCAGGGAACAAGCCATTTTCCCAAAAACAGGCTGCCATTTTAAGGTGAGCATTTAACCATAGGTGATGCCACAACAATTTTTCTCTAAGCACGTACACAATAGTAGAAATAAATTGTTTGACCCAAGAATGTGACAAAGATTTCACACAAATAGATGAAAGAAAGCTGTTGAGTTAATTTTATAAGAGTAAGAGCTGAGCTTAATGTGTATGTGTACATTCAGTGCATATTTGTGTATGTGTATTCCACATAGTGAAAATACACATTTATGTCTGTTATTTATATATAGATGTTATTTATGTATGTATAATGACCCACAAATGAGATCTTATAACATTTGGCTTGTGTGTGCATGTGTCTCAAGAAGCTGAACCAAGAGACCGGTTGTCTGAGAGTGTGTGAGAGTTCCTGTGTCACGGAAGGAAACCAGAGGGACGTCTGCAGTAAAAGAGCTGAGGTGTGACAGACACAGTAAAACAGTCACAGAGGGAATGAGCCACTGTTGACTACTTTGCGCGATAACTTGACGGATACAAGAAGTCACAGCAGTTTGGTTTGTTAAGCTGCTCTTGAGTCCAGTTCCCAATGCACATGACTGAGAGAAGTACCTGGCACAGAGCTCAGGAAACTCTACTTCAGTTAAAAAATAGTTCAGCTAGTGTCATTAACGCCACAAGTTCTGATTAGAGTGGCACAGACAAAAGTGGGGTACTATTTTGGAACCAATTTATGCAGCATTGTAAATTTAAAAATACATTTCACCACAGATTACATACCCATATATTATGTGTAAGATATTCTATAAGATTTCCCAAAATGTTTAATGTATTTTAAATACTTCAATACATTCCATAGAACATTTTGAATTTATTTTGTTGCCAGGCAACCACTCATTTTAAAACATAATTAAGAACAAAAGACCAGCTGACATTGGGAAAGAAGCAGGTAGCTTTAGACTGTCTAGAGATTCCAGAGGTTTTTACTGCCAGTCCCATGGTCAAATTTCTAGATAGTGTCTCTGTGAGGCTCATATGAAAACACAGCAGGTGAAGGTTTATATAATTCACAGTGAGAGAGCGCTCTGCTTGCTTAATGGCCAGCCCAGTCATCACTCATGTGTAAACAGCAAAACTGGACAATGTCTGGACCCAAAAATTATCTTGAGTTAATTTTGGAAAACTGGTATACAGCGACAAACAAACATTCACACTTATATTCACACTTATTTAAGATAAACATATAAAATGTAACATTTTTGCATTAAAATATCGACAATTTATGAAACCATGGTTGTATATTTTGTTGAATAATGTACTTACATTACACAAAACATTTCCAATACTTTAAATCCATACACATCTACAGTATATTTCTATTCAAAGTAATGGTTCTTTTTAATGACATATTTGCTGTTGTTCTTCCACCAAAGCTCTCATGACATACGAAGGGCAAAACAACAATTCCCCTAATCCCACACTGTTTCCCCATGTCATCATGCTAGGTTTTTGTGCCTTAAACACACAGGATGAAACTTCTGCCACTAACTTAACCCCAGCCTGTATGTCTTTGGACTATGGGAGGAAGTTAGTTAGGTTGCTGCTGAATGTAGATTTGGAAAAATAACCTTGAGGCAAAGATGCTAACCACGTGTCCACTCAAAATGAGCGATCTTGCTATTTGTGTCTTGAAACAGAGGGGTGTTAATGTGGCCAAGTGTACCTGATAGACATGGTAGGCATTGGCAGCTCGGCCCTGCAAGAACACAGAGGGGATCCACACGTTGATGAGTGCACGATGAGCCCTGAGTGACATGAAGAACAAACCATCCTCATATTCTGAGTTGTCATCATCATCATCATCATCATTATCATTATCATTACCATTATGACTGGCAGCAGCAACAGCAACTGTGTGCCTGCACTATGCTTGGACAGCTAGAGCAAATTACAGCTCAGTCTAGTAAAACACCTCAAAAACCTAATTTGGTAATGGACAGGGAGTAGAAACAAAATGAAACTGTGTTAGAGGAGCTTTGGTGCCTGGTAAATCTCAGAAAGAATAACAGAACAAGTATTTTACATGGATATTTAAAACAAAGTAAATTAAGCCTTGTTTCCTGCAATGCAGTACTTTCAGAGTTTCCACCATTGGTTGTGTGGGCTGAATACAATGCAGCTATTTACACAATATGCATCAGTTACATTCTCAATGTTTGACTGTTGAAACGCAAATAACTGCGTGATGTACCAAACCTAAGCAAATGGTACCGTCTGGTGGAAATGGGCTTGAGAGTGAATTAGTGAATTAGTGAGAGGGAAGAATTGAAAAGAAGTAAGAAAAATACAGTGAAGGCAACAAAGAAAGTGTGAGAGAAATATTCTTACGTCTCAAAGTCTGACAAGCTGGGGTCGTCTGACGTCTGACTTAAATCCCCTGGAAGCTAAAAAAATAAAAAAGAGAATGCGCAATGAGTAGTTGCCAAGAATGACAAAAAGCAGATTATACATACAATACACACAAATACACTCTGTGTCCAGTGTGAAGGACAACTGAAGGTCTGGAAAATGACCATTAATGATCCACTTTTATATGACAGGCGGTGTCATTGAAGGAATTCTTAAGCTTGTGTGACATGTCTTTACTTGGTTGTGAGAACACATTTTGGCTCAAAACACCTCATTGTGAGGACATTTTGACATTGTGAGGATAAACAAATACAGGTTTTTGAGGGTTACTAGACTTGGTTTTAGGGTAAGGGGTAGAATTAGGGTTAGGGTAGGGACAGGCATGAAGTTGACACAGTTAGGAGTAAAGAGAGCGTGTCCTCACAACTATGAATAGACAAGTGTCCGTGTCCATCAAGCTAAGGATAGGTTTCAATTTTTTGAATGTTTCCATGTCCTTTGAGGAACCATATGACCAGGCCCAGCTATGATCCTTATGTGTGTGCATGTGCTCAAAGAGAGTTGTCTTCTCTGCTCCCTAGCTCTAAGAGAGACTAGCACAAAAGAAATTTACTGAAAAACATGCAGCTATAGAATAGGGTACAGAGGAAAGTGACAGAGGACCTGGTCATCTGCAGGAGTTTTTAGAAGCTGGAGTCATGCAGCAATCAGAACACACACACATGTCCTGTCTTAAGCTTGAGGCTCCCATCACTGCTACTGTATGCCACTTTGCACAGTGTGTGTTTGTGGATTTGTTTTTATATTCATAGACAACTGGAATACACTGAATACACACTAACCCATGAGGGACTTGTGTCACTGTAGGGAAAAATCTGAATTCCCTGTGGGTAGAGGATGCACATGGAGTGTTCAGACTGTTTTAAGATTAGCGTTGGAATTTGCATCCCTCGAGCATCACCATATGTTGGCATTCTGTTTTTGCTAATGTAGGACAAAAAAAAAAGTTGTTTGCCTGACATACCCTTGGATGATTTGCATTGTCATCCACAGAAAATCAAATCTCATCAGCAGAGAAGGAGCTGTGACCAAAGTGTGAGAGGCAACCACACTGTAGCAGTACTAAAGAAAAATGTCAACAGGAGCCGCACAGACAACAAACTCAAGATTAATGTAGTTAACCATTATTGGCAGCCATTGACTGTAGAGAAAAATGAGCGGAGCACCACTGCAGAAACAAACAGGGAGAAGATGGAAATCAAACAAAATCAGCAGCAGTCAGGAAAAAAGTCATGGTGATGGAGAGGTGAGGCAAGAAGGGGGGGAATGAGAAAACAGCACAGTAACCAAATGAGACACTACATCAATGTGTGTGTGCATATCTAGTCACTGACCGGTCCTCTCAGGTCAATGAGTTCCTGTCTCATCTGGACAATAAGGTGGTCTTTGGCCATTAAGGTGCGGTACAGGCGCTCGTTAAACTCTATCAGCTCACCATGCATCTCAGCCACCTGTAGTGCAAAGAACAAACAAAAACACTTAGATTAATCATGCTGTCGAACAAATATGATGTAATGCATACAAAAAAAAACTGATTATAGAAGATCATGTTTCACAGAGCTAACACACTAAGAAATACAATCCTCAGTTTCCGTTGAACACACAAAAGGCAGAGGCACACGACGTGAAATGATCTGGATTTTGAGAGCAGGACGGATTCTGGGAAACAGCGAAACCCCTGAGTGACAGGAGAGATGACGGGAGAGAAGAGTGAAAGACAAAGAGAGAGAATTATGGAGACAGAATTATAGAGTGTGCGAGGGGGTAAAACCAGTTCATATCCTGAACAGAGACATGGTGTTATTTGCATCAGTGTGCATGTATGTGTGTGTGTGTGCGCATGCTCTGGCAAATATGGCCAAGCTATTCTGTGTGTGTGTGCCTGTGTGTTTGAGGTTTTCTACCCTGGCCCGTCTTTCTAACCAGGCTGGACAGTGCGGACAAGTCTCTGTCAGTAGACTGACAGCTGTGACACACATTGTGCTGTATGGAGGACACCTGCTGTCATGGCTGCTTCAGCAGAGTAGCGTCGATAGCTGTCAGGTGAGCTGAGGCACGGTGCCACTGCTTTTGACAGTACTGACCTTCCTACATTAACTTATTCACATACCCATTTAAGAGCCCACACACTGGCACAAAGGAGGAGGAGAAGCCTCTTATGTAATAATGACAAATAACTGTAATTATCACAATAAACTGGATTTAAACTGGAGGGAGTGTGTGTGTTTGTGTGTGTGTGTGTGTGTGTGTGTGTATGCAGCGGCAGCACAGGAGCAGGTGGGAACAAACATTTTCCCAACCAATCTGCTAAGCGTAATTTAAAAAGTAAGAGGTCAATGTGGATGAACATTCTAGTGGATTTAGGTTATAGTCTAGGGAAGAGATGTAGAATTTGTTGGTGATTTCAGATGCAAATATGGATTCAGGAGTGCACCAACTCTGTGGGAAACTGAACAGCAAACCTGGTGGAGATTTGCACTGCTTTTCCAAGTTTTTCTTATTTTATCAGGCGATGTCCATGAATTTTGAAAATCTGCCCAGATGAAAGAGCCATTTTACCTCTGGGTCAACTTTAATCACCTTGTTAAAGAGTTCACCTTTGTCACATACACCTTCATTAGCATTGCTAGAGGGAACAACAACTTCCAAATGTCTCCCCATGCACCTGACAAGATTTTGAGAAGTGATTGCTCCTAGCCAAAAATCAATCACAAGTCCATCACATTTTTTTTTTCAGATTTATGAAAGCAATACAACAATAAATTAAAACATGTGACAGGATTTCTTTTTGGTTTTTCATCCATTAATATCTATGGCCTAAGTGGCTTGTTTTACCTTTAGAGACAGGGCTTTTAAAAGTAAGCTCAGCTTATAGAACCTGAAACCAAAGATAGAACTCCTAAAAAGACAATGAACAAAAGTTTATGGACATAGAAACAGTTTTGGTTATTGAATTTGTTCCTTAGAAAAACATTTCTAAAAAGATTAGAAATATGAACCAATTATTTAAGGTGAATTAAAGTAATTGCCAGGAGCCAGATGCAGCTCTGTCCATCAACCGTAATTTAATCAGTATGACCTAGGCAGCCTCACTCTGCTGTCCCCTACAGGTGATGCTCCTGTAGAATTTCAGGAGAAACTCATCCAGTGAATATTTCAAAATTTTCTGTTAAAAAAAAAAAAAAATCTTGGCAGTGGTATTAAAAGTGGCTTCAAACCTTCAGTTGCCATGACAACCCTGTTTCAAAAAATGCAGAAAGCAAGGTAATAGTGTGGAACACATGTAGGCTCACCTCTGGGGAGCAGTCTGCCTTTAGGAAACATAAAATTACAAACATTTCTCCCTCTGGAATTGGGTCAGTCCATGAAATGCACTGCGTAAGCGATGTGACAACATTTGTACACAATACACAAATAAAAATAGGTAGTACAAACCGACATTTAAATAAGCAGAAATGTGAAATGCATAACAATTCATCAACAAGGTACCTATGGGGAGGTTTATATGAAAGACAACGCTACATTAAGTAGCTTGAGATAGTAGGAGAGAAAGATTCGCATCCAAATGCAGTATTCAGCAGCACAGAGATGCAGCCACAAGAGAGCAGATCTCACTCTGAACCAGGAGGATATGTGTGTGTGTGCGTGGTTGACTAAAATGTGATCTGAAGAATCCTAAATTCACTTGCCAACTCAGGTTGAGGTGCCAAAACACTGCTTGTATGGTCTCTTCTGATGATACTGATTTAAATCACATGTTCAAATACTGATAGTGTCTATTTTAGGTGAAGTGTAAGTGTTGAGAGGCTTTAGACAAAGACTTTCATTTGTTCGATGAGCTTACTGAGAGTGTATATGAAGTTAATTGGACAAAGACACAGTACAATCCATTGCAGCTTCAAAAGGCAGACAATGACGCATCACACAACTATAGTGCATACAAAATAAAATCAATCCAACAACAAACACAATTTTAAGAAAATCTGTCTATATAACATTTGAATGACTAATGTTTAAATGAAGACATTTCATGGACGAGATTTGATTTGTATGCAAGTCTGTCTCTGTTTATCAGTGCTGCTGTTTAACTAGAGCTCAATTATTAAAAGAATAACAATATGCATTATCTCCTCAGGTAGGCATTTATATCTCACCACTATCAGATGCAACTTGAGCTCTATGGGTGCTGCATCAATGAAAGTATTAAATAAATATGTTATTTAAGGAGTTCTTATAGGCCTTAGTGTCAATTATAATCTGTAACATTTCTGCATTAAAATATCTAAACACAATGGGGCTAATGTTAAGTAAATGCCAAAATGTTCACTTTTCAAATCCATTAAATCCTATTTATACTTAAGGCAATGGGCAGTTTCACTCATACTGGTTGCCTTTTAATGATGGCATCTGCTTTGGTAATTTGATGTTGCTTTTCAAATAGGGTTTGAAAAATCACTATAAATACTAAACTTTTAAAAGCTCAAATGGACCTCTGTACTCAATAAAATGCCAGGAATCTCAAGTATGAAGCTACATATGTGCCAGTCCTGCAAATATTTCACAATAAAAGGTTTGTGGAAAAAAAATGAAGGGAAACAGGAAACTGAAATGCTGGAGTGCTTTTACTTTGAAACTGGTACAGGACATGTGTTTGTGACACCTACGAGCTGTTCACTGAAGCTGAAACTCCCCAACTGTAGTGATGCTTTTAATCATGTTCTTCAGTAACGAAAGGACGGAGAGTGACAGAGGAAGGAGACAGTGTCACTTTTTAAAAAGGCTATTCATTGTGTGCCAAAAGATGTAAGAAAAAGTGACTTTGGGAAAAACACAGGATCAGTCACTTAATCGGTAATTGAGCCAAAGCTGGTGATTCAATGCTGCTCCCTGATGTCATCAAAATAGCTGTAGCTTTTTTGTTTTGATTGAGAGAGAAAGAGAGAGACCCCTAGTGGATGAAATTACATACTTTGTTTTAACTGTGAGAAAAGGAAAATAACACATATTTCACTTTGACAACAATTATTGAAGAATATTGGTCGTGAGTTTAGCTGGGACTGTGGGAATCTAGTTAAGCCGAGTTGATCCCCAGTCTGGTCACATTTAAAACAAAGTTTAAGAGATACATCACTGTGCTTTGCCAATATCGACCTCGACTCTGAAGATCAGACATGTTAGAAATCTCAGGATCAGATAAGGCTGCAAAGTAATAATGTGGAGCTGATCGTAATCTTTAAACATAAAACAGAGCCAACTTCATCTCAGAAAAATCCAGAGACCTATCGTCTCGATGTCTGTATCTGTATCCTGGAAGAACCCTGACGTTTTATAGAAAACGAAAACTTATCACCTGCTGCTCGTTTTCCTCTTGGGGAACAGGAAGTAGTTACGCCCTGAAAACACTGTGCCTGTCCTTGACACAGCAGCAATTCATCATTCCTTTATTTAACCACCACAACTCTTTCATAGGACTTTATGAGAGGGGGAATTAATTTTGAGCGTGAAGAAACCCAATTAATTCTCAGCGAGAGGGAGCTAATCAGTTTGTCATTCTGCAGTGATGCGTGTGTGTGTCTGCTCGTAACAGTATAGTATGATGTGTATGGGAGTGCACACATCTGTATTAAGTTTGCCTGTGTGTGTACGTGCTTATGTTGCAAATGTGTTTAAACAGTCATATCCTTTTTTACCATTATTATTAAAATGCATAATAAGGTTTAAGCATTCATTCACTAACCTTAACATGGAATAGCCATTACTAAGTTGCAGTATCCCACAGTATAAGCTGACCTTGGTCAACTAAAGGCCACATAAAGGCTCCCTTTAGTGCTCAATAAAAATTGTATCTGCAGGACAAGGGCTGATTAGTGGTTGTGTGAATTCCCTTTCTTGTTGCTGTATAAATGATTTAAGCACAAATCTGTCCAGAATAAATTAATGGAAGGGTTTCATGAGGTGAAGGGCAGCGTCAGAGAGAGTTTAGTTTGTTTTTTTATACAAATGAGACTGTGAAGATAAAAAAAGGTTAAAATGGCATAAATAGGATCCAAAGAACAAGGCAAACACCAAAAAATGAATGAGCAGACAACAGAGACTATATTAATTCTAACACAATTGCAGAGCACAACATGTACCTTGTCTCACTGCATTTACGCCTCTACTTTGCTCCTAACAGTCACAATCTGAACAGTCCCTTGTTAGTCTTGAAGGTGATGGAATGATTTACACTTTCCTTTAAGCCAGTGCAATGTCAAGTTGAAAAGCTTTTAGTGTTAAACCATGGAAAAACACAGCAGCAGATGCAGGTGACAGGCTGCTTCTGTCTGCTGTGGGCCACAGCTTTAACGCAAGCTCCATCCACACTACTACATTTTCTTCTGAAAAGGTGTTTCCACATAAAAACTATCTGCAATAAGACCTTTTACCTCTGTATGAAAATTAATATCACTTACAGTAACCATTCAGGTGCACTGGACAAGTGTTTGCATCTGTCACCAGGATGTTGGTTTAGTTACAGAACTCACTACTAATGAGAAACAAAAATGGTGAAAAGTAGGGGCAGAGATTTCAAAGTGAATCAGGAGGTAAGTGAATTAACTGAGCTTTTCATTCACAGCTGACACATGGAACGGTGTTATTTTTTCCTGAGTTTTTGCCCATCCAGACTAAAACACAGCCCCAGGGTTTTCAAACTAAAATGTAGACAGAAGCTGTTAAACCTCTCTGTTTTGGGGGATCTAAAACCCTGAGGTGGTGTGGATGGAAGGCATATCTGGAACATAATTTTTGCATTTTAAAACAAAAATGGGGAAGGAAGCCATGACTGTGTGGCTCAGCAGGGAGCTCTCAGGGCAATACCATGATGAAAGCTCAGGACTTAAGTGACTATAATGCACGGCAATGTTCCGCCTGAGGAGCTGGGGCAAGCAAATTCAGAATCATTACAGAGCTTTTTTGCACACTGTGGATTTTTCCCAGCATGTGAATAAGCAGTTTCTTGCAGCAGCTTGTTAATAAATAGGTAAATATGTCCATCACTTAAAGGAAACAAGTCATCCCTGTTGTGGGTTTAGCAAGGAAACTTCTCAAGTGAAACCAATAAGTTTCAAGAGCATATGGTACTTTGTGCAGTATGGGAGTTCTAATGGTTCTATGGTATCTGTTTGCATTTCAAGCAAAAAATGAATAGACACATACACTAAGGTGCTGGTACAGTATATTCCTGCCACCTGGGATTGTGGCAGCTGATGGTGGTAACGTAAGAAGAAACATAGCAGTGTGCCACAGAATTCAAAAAAACAACTGCCATCATGACATAAACAATGCAGGTCTTGAAATGAAAAGGACCTTTCCAAATATTCAATGAGGCATTCAATATGCGTGTGAGGGGTCAACGATGCTGGAGTCATTATCGGTAAGTGTCACCTAGTGATGCTGCCTATCACACTCCCACACATACACACACACACTTTCGAAGACAAAAACACACACAAACACACTTTTCTTCTTCACATAAAACTTTTTCATCCTCCTCATTACTCTCCCAACCTTGCAGGATATTCTCTTTGACTCTCCTCTATCCTAGAATATAGTCTGGGTTAAGTGGCAGAAAAAGCTCAGACTGAATTTGACTTGAGTCTGAACTCAACAAGTTCTTTAACTTTGAGGGATTTCTGGAAAAGTGGAGGCTTGTGAAGTTTCAGTGGTAATGTAAGAGGATGCTCTGTAGAAGTTTGTACGGTATCAGAAATTAATTGATCGTCCGTCAACACATTTTTTTCATTATACACTGTGTGTTTTTGGTGCATTTTACATTTTTCACACTTGTATTTCAGTGTTTTTAATTTAAGACATATTTTAAAGTTAGGCTGCAATTACGGTTAGGTGAAGGTGAAGGTAAGGGTCAGGGTTAGGGCACTAATTATACAAGAATATACTTATATACTTAACCAATAAAATAATACAAGCAAACAAACCAAATGATAATGGTCAAAAATGTTCAAATTACATCTATTCCTATCGATACAGAATACAATTATTAATCATTTTTTCTTCTTAAATTAAATTTAAACATACATCTCTCTGGTGCACATTTGTCTTTGAAAATACTCCACACAAGTGGAATCCAGGTTTCCAGTTTCCTCTTCTGTAATTAAGTGCTGAGTAAAATTCATCAGGATATGTTTTCCTGTGCAGTAATGTTATGCAAACCGAAAGGCAGCCAGCTTTTATTATTCATATTAACAGTATGCAGGACATCATGACTTGAAAGGGATTTTGTTTATTTATAGCACGAGAGATACTCTGTTGCAGAGGCATCAAAGGTTTGTTTAAAGATCTTAAACAGGGGTAGACATCACTCAGGACATGTCCACTTTGTAAATCTAAATGCAGCCTGTGACTCTGACTCACTACATCAAGGATGCTCCAAAGACTGCTGAAAGACAGAGGGAAAAAAGGGGTAAAAAGAGAGAGAACAAATATAGATGTGACAAGCTGTGCTGTCCAGTCTGAACTGAGGTGAAAAAAGATACAAAGGGAGATAGAGAAAGAGGAGTTAAGAAGTGAGAGCATGTGAGAGCAGCAGATGGAGTAACACAAAAGACAGAAATGGGAGTTTACAGAAAAGGCTAAATCTGGCCCATGGTGCAGACACCACATCACACGGCCAACACAATGAGCACTTGGATCATTCGCTTTTAGTTTTTATGTCGTATTATTTCTCTGAAACGCCACAGTGATGACGGTGTTAAAGTAGAGTCTGTCGGCTTTAATTTTGGGGTGTTTGCATCACAATACAGATGAAGTTTCAGAGGACTAAAGCCCTTACTTTTGAACATTTGATTATTCATTGGATTATGAAACTGTGACGAGGTAAGTCAATTATTTGAAATTATATTAAAAAGACACAAAACTAAACAATGTTTTATCAAATAAGTGCATTTATAATGAACATTTTTTTCTTCTCCAATGGCTGATTTGCGGTGCATATATTACAACAAGGTAGCAGCAGCAGCATGCATTTGGTAAGTGGACTGCATGTTTGAATAAGCATGAGATTGCAAGGTTTCAGAAGTTCCTCCTGTGAACCCCACAGGAGTAATACAGTTTACCAGGGTCATTGAATGCACCTATTGTTTGTTGGATAATCCGAAGTGACTGGCAAATAGCATTTCTGCTAGAAATTACTTTACACATACACAACTCATGTTGCATATGTAAAGATGTCGATAAATGTGGAAGAAAAAGCCTGGAAAAAAATGATACTGAACATTAAAGGAGTTCAGAAGGTGGTGCCTTTTTTCAGCCTTTCTAAAATAACATTTAGGGAATGGATTAGTGGGTATGTCAGGCTGGCAAGCTTACAGCCTAAACTAGTAACCAAGGAACATCATTAAATAAGTATGTGTGAAAATAAATCCAAGCTAATGATCATAAAACAACACCAGCCAACAGGACCTAAGATAACTCATCACTTGGTCTCAGTCTAAACAGGATTAATAGTACTAGATTAGGTGTTGTATTGTCATAAAAATAATCTTAATAATACTCTTACTATCTCTAAACTCTCCTACACAAAAACTGTCTGGTATATTTAGCTTTAATGTCACACATTTAACAGGATTTTGGTAATAAAAAAAATAAATTAATTAATAGGACACATTAGCCAACATTGGTTTAACTAGCTATTTACTAACACTTTCAGTAAAACTTCAAAACTCTGTCTTGAAACCAAAAGGTCCTTTCAACTTCCTCAAACTGAAAACAAGGACCAAGTAAAACTGTCGCCTTCATTACTGTAAAGTTTGTTATGCAAGAATGGAAATCATAGACATAGCAACAGTAACTAAGAGGGTAGAGGGCTCAGTGATCACATTACATGAGATGAAGATAACACAAATAGAGATTAAAGAGCTACACTCCTGCTGTTTCACTATAGCAAGATGATGACCTCAACAAGGGTTTATCCAGTGAGCTCCATCTGAAGATGCATTGAAAGAGTTGAAAGAGGCAAGTTGATTAAATTTTATTATCTACATACCTGCATTGTGCATCATCCCATTCACAATAAAATGTTCACAAACTGCAATTGCACAAGTGAATAATTTATGAGAGGTAGTGATTTACCTCCCAGTCTGGACACAGTCATTCTCATGTTGACACTGAAATAAAAATAAGGCTTTGATTAGTTGCAACCACTTCAAAGAAGATTCACCTGAATTATACCAAGAAGAACAGCGTGCATTATGCAGTACTTTGTCTTTACGGGTCACATGCATGTGAGCTGCACAGCAAAGAAAGCGGCTATCATACAGGCATATCATTAGTTATTCTCCAGGTTATTACTGCGTCTTCTCTCTGTACAGAGGAGACTCCAAGTCGGTGGCTTGTAATTGTACTTTTTGTTCTTGATGTTGTTTATGGTTAATTAATGAGTTTGTGGATCAAAGGGAGAATCCCTGATCCCACTGGAAGTTCTGACCCACATCGCTTCCCTAGCCTCGAAAAGCACTCTCCTTATACTTAACCAGTACAAGTCAGCAAAAATAAAAACAAAATACAGCATGGGGAAACAAAACAACACCATAAAAATATGTGCATGCATGTTTATAAGACATCTAACATAGCTAGAGTTTGTTTATTGGATGTGAGGTGGAATTGGAGGATCTGAGTTAGGATGATCAAGCCTTTTAGCTACAGATGAGTTAGTTTACAGCATTAGTGTACCATGTAAAAGAGACAGCATTTGAAGCGCAAGAGCTGTTCTGAACAAATATCTGAAAAACTGAGACACCTATGGTAGTCTTCTGTCCCATATGAGCTCTTCTCCCAATATAGATACTTTCAAATCAAATTTAAAGTCTTACCTTTTCAATCTTGATTTTATTCTGGATGAACTCTGACTGTATTTTGTTAATGTATTAAATCTTCCATCTTTTGCTTAGTCCACCTCTTGTTTTCATAAACCCCTTTGGTTTAACTCCACTACATGAGCTAAATATGACCATCCTACGTCGTCACATTCAAGCTTTACTATAAAACTAGTTTGTCCCTATGCTGCAGTGATCCTATTACTGTTCAGTTCAATGTGGTGACTGGCAAAAATTGATAGAAGCCATATGCATTCCTAAAGCCTATGAAAAGAGTCACACCTCAGTGAGGAAAAATTAAAGCATCTTCAAATTCATTAAGAGTTTAATTCAAAAAACTCTACTAATCTGCTCCATCGGGGTTCTGAGGGTTTTCTTCAACTTGACTGACAGCCTAGTAACAGATTATAATGCAAATGCTGCTGATTTGCTCACAGGAGAATGTGATGTAACCAAAACCATCGTTAACTTCAAACACTAACATAAACTGAATAATGAACTGAATAAACTGAAAAATATGCCTACAATCACTGATTGTAAAATGATAAATGATATCTTGCTCATGTTTTCAGTATTTTGCTTGCATTTTTGTTTTGCTCCTATATTCTTGATGATTTGCACTTGGGTTGTTTATATGTGCTGGTAAAAAAGTCAGCAGGTATTGCTGCACCAGGCCATATTAACAGTAAAATTTTAATACAATAATGAATTAAATAAAGTAGGTGACACCTTTTGTCAAAAAATTGTGTATATGTCCAGATGGTCAAGAAACAAAGCCACTTAAACAGGTTTCACAAACATTTTTTCTTAAAAAAGCACAATTATGCCACATTGTAGTCTATTTCCACAATGTATCTATAATTATTTAATACACCTGCTCTTCCAGTTTGCAAAACTGACTTTTAAACACATCCATGCATATAAATGGCATGTTCTCTCTGATCTAATACAAACTAAGTTATTCAAGCAGTAAAAGTAGGGTTTTTTTCACATTCTTCTCCAGAAAAAAGGCAGCAATATTATCCCAAGTAGAGAACTGAAAATAAAGCATAATAAAAGATGGTGGTATATGGTTTACTTGTATCAGTCAGACTAAAAATTCCTTTGTAGCCAGCTTTTCTATAATTCCACTCTTGTAAACTGTCTTCCATTTAACCCTTTCGCAGGTAACGTTGGAACTTTCTTTTTTAATGAGGTGTTCTTGAACGCCTCTTTCAGAATTCAGGTAAGTGAAAACCTTGTGGGCCCATGGAGAGATGGTCCTTTAGCCTCTTTTATTGGTTTCATTAAAAACAACCAAGCCACTTTTTTCAATTTTCATCCTTCTCCATCATGTTCGTCTGACAACAATGGCCACTACATTTATTTTTGTGCAACAATGACTCAACAACACCAATATCCTAACATCATTTGTTACCATATGAATAAACAAACAAACAGTAGAACTTTTATTAACAATAATAATGATGCAATAACTAAATGCCGCTCTCTTCTGTTTCATACTGGATTATTAAACAGTCATGTGCTGGTGAGTGTGAGTGATGTGCAGGCCAATGTGTCAAGAGGTGTTTGTGTACCTGACACCAACAGCCTGTGAGCTCTGATAACAGGATGTTACATCACTACCTGCCCACCCTTTCCTTATCACTTCAGCCTCACCGATCAATGTCATGCAGCTTTGCTTTTTCTCAGAAATCTCAGTGGACATGTTAACCATGTTATGTAATTTGTTTTTTTATTACTCACACACAATGAAAAGCACCATGCAATAAAGATGGAAATTAAAATGCTCATGCATCTATTCCCTCGACTTGCAGCAGTTTCTCTTTCACCCCTCCTTGATTGTTATCTCTCTTCATCTAACTGTCTTACGATCATTTCATCACTTCATTGCAATTCTTTTCATTTCTGACAGGCGCTGATCCATTGGGATTATGCTGTAGCACCCTCCCTCTTTAAAACCTGCTTAGATCAAACATACATGCAAAACTTGTGTGAGAAAATATAAATCCACACAGGAGGTTACACACTGTTAGAATGTAAGAACATATGCACATGAAAACACCTCAAAACATGTAGTCATTGTCACAGCTTTGAAGTGAAGGAAAAACTAAAAAATAAGAAGCACGAAGAAGCAGGTGAGAAGGCGGTGGAAGAAGATCCTTGAATCATCAAAGAGTAAAAATAAAAGCTTCCTCCACAAGTCACTGCTGTGTATCAGTTCATGTTCTTAGTCAGTTTGGTTAAATAACAGTTCAAGTGAGCACAAGGGGGGGGGGGTTTATTGGGAGAAATTGAATATACTACCCTTAAGAATGTTTGTATAAGTGTATAATTAAAATAAAAAATCACTTGGTTTTAATAGCCTCAATGACCAGCAAAATCTATGAAACAATGGTACATTCTTATTTGTGTGCATCATCAGCTTAGCAGACATCAACACAGATGGCTTGAAAGGTGAAATCAATCAAACTTGTGTTCCACCAATTCCACTACCACCACTCCAAAATTCAGAAGCCATCCCGTTTAAGCTGCCAATATGAAAACCTTGTCCCGATGACTTGAATGTTTTCCTTTCAAATCATTTATCATAAGACTTTTCTTGGTGCTGAACTCAGGGCACAGTCTGACAATACAAATGACCAAAGCCACTTGATCTTTGTCTCAAATTTAAATAACATCAAAGTCAATAAAATGCATTTGCGTCTTTAAATTAAAACAAATGTAGGTCACACAGTCTTATTTTCCAGGTTACTGAAGGCTGAACCCGGGCCAATACTTACTAACAGTGGTGTATGTTTCCAACAAGGCTTCAATGTGACATTTTCAAAAATCAATAACTCAGTTGGTCAGGATTTTCCTCTCAACTGCAGAAGCAAAGCAGCTAAAATTAGGAGGGTTGACAGCTACTCGTGAAAATCACACATCAGTCCTCACATCAGCATGGAGAGAATAATCACACACTCGGTGCGGTACTGTATACACACCAACCTGCCCCTTTAAAGTGCATATAAATGCAGAGTCTTCTCTTCGCACATTATATAGTGTATAGGTTAGAAAATAGTGGCTGAGGACATGTGGAAAAAAAGTGAAGAATTTTTTAGGCACGTCTAAAAATATAACGTCAGAAAACAATATGACCAAAACAATGTAATGATATAAAAACCATCAGCACACTTCATCAGTAATTTACCATTCTCTTGAATAACTGCACTCCTGCTCCCTCACTACTGCCTTTAGTTTGCTAGGTGGATGAAATGTCTCTTGTCAAAAACAAGCAAAAAGCTCTGCTGTTTCACTTAAAATTCCTAAATATGAGAAAAAGAAGTACAGAGGAAGAAAAGAAGAGCAGATTCCTGAGAGAGTGAGAGACAGAGAGAGAGAGAGTGAGAGAGTGAGAGAGACTATAGCAAAGTCAGCTCTATGTTTGTGTGTAGTATGTTGTTATCCTTCAACGTCAATGCTGAAAATGTAAATTCTCTACATGTTTGTTAAACAAGTGGTTTGACACCAGAGCATTTGCATTTATATTCTGTACAAATGCTGACTAACAACAACGTTTATCCGCTCTGGTCTCCTCAGCAGCATGTATGTGCTTTGCAACAGTATGTGTGCATGTGTGAGATATCTCTTTATCACTTTACACTTTAAAATCTATTATGTCATCTGGTATTAAACGAAACAGGTGGTGAACCAAAGTGAGAACATCCTGCATCTCCTGTATCTTTTTCATCACTTATCACTGTGGTTGATTGTGGCACTGGAGAGAGCCAGAACTGCAGCCATATTCACATTTTACAATATTTCTACTGCACAACTTGCTACATATCAGCAACAGAATGAAAAAAACTGTGTTTTACATGACAGGCTTATGTCAACAAAGCCATCATTGTCTGGCTGGCCTGGGTCCAGAATTCCCACTTCTGTCCTGCAGGCCTTCTGCGAAAGCCCAGTTGAGACTGACAGAAAGCAAATGAACAAATAAATAAGTAAACAACATTAAAAATGCATCACACTAACACACGTGCATAAATAAGTGAAAATATAGTTTGGCCAAACACAGAGGGAATTATTTCTTATTAAAGAAATCTAAAATCGGGATTTAATTATTTATGTCGCATCCCTCCCACACATTACAATACACAGATGCTGCCTTTTCTTTCCTCTCACCGGGAGCTCTGCCACATTGGTCAGTCTAACAGGAACCCGATCACAATTCCCATCATCACTCACACAGCTAGAAGCAATACGCTTGATGTCTGATGATTAGAAAACCCCACAATGAACTGTAATCAATGTATCTGAGAAGACTGTCAATGGTTAATAAAAGAACTGAAGCTGTCACAATGAATTGAAATCAATGCAAATCCTCTGCTTTATTAAGATAAAGAAGCTAGGTGAGAATTTGGCAAGAAGGAAAACTTCATCTTATCATTCTTTCTTTAACTTTGCTTGTTAACAAATGTACAAAAACACAATGTTCCAGCCAACATCAATAAATCATTACCACATGAACATGAAATAAATTACTGCCAACCAACACGACTATTTGGTCTTACAATGGCTTTCATATTATCTGGCAGAAGGACAGAATTGGACATAATTCTAGTGATTTGCTTTGTTTCTATAAAGGAAATATTTCAGATTTGTGCACTGGCAGGAGATAAAGTGCAAACCTAAATTTAATATAATTTTTTTATCAGTAATAGAAGCAGAAGCTATCAGGGAATTTGCATAGCTTTGCATAAAGACAAGTAGAAGCATGGGGGAATACATTCTCCAGCCATTGTATAAGGTTCACTTGTTAAACTGCTTGCCAACACAAATATCTAATCAGCCAAACAAATGGTAGCATTAGAATGGGAAAGAAAATGGACTTAAGTGTTTTGTTTACATTGCATTGCTGCAGCCAGATGAGCTGATCTGAGTACAGAGAAAACAGTTCAGAAACTGTTGATCTACTGGGATTTTCATGCACAACCATCTCTACAATCTACAGAAAAATGCCTTATTATAAAGCCAGAGGTCAGAGGAGAACAGCCAGACTGGTTTGAGATGAAAGAAAAGCAACGGTAACTTTGAAAGAGATTTGCAGAAGACTGCAGGTTCCTATTTCCTGATTCCAGCTGTCAATTATACTAATGTCCACTTATATTTGCCTTGTTTTATCGTCTTTTTTCTCTAAATGGGAACAAACTTTACCAACAACATGCTCGGCTGAGGAATCAAAACTAGCAATTGTGAATGTTAACTGCTCAGGAAAATGTTTATTGACATTATAAATCAAGTCAGAAGACCCCTCATTCAAATGGGCTTTTTTTCCAACCAGCAAAGTTGCCCCCTGGTGGCTATTTAATATATTCTTACTTCCTCATTAGTGTCCTCAGTAGAACCAAAAGACTACAGCCAAATTTTTTTTATATAAGTCTATGTTCCCGTCTATGAAAAACACCCACCTTCTATCTGCCTATAAAGCTTCTTTATTGCTAATTAAATAGTCTCCTTGCTCTAGTTTTGTATTTAACTTTTAGAAATGAAAGCTATACAAATAGCCTCAACAAAATCTCAACAGCATAAAAGATAATATTCTCCATAACGTTGAACTCTTCCTTAAGGTGCTGTGGATGGTGCAGTGCACGCAGAGCCCTTCAATTTACACTGGGTTGTTACCCACAGAGACAAATGAAAAAGTGGAGTACAGAACTGTTGGACATTTTTGACAAGTATCATAAGTCATACATGCAGCAGCGTACAGAGATACAGACAGCACTCACCTCAATGAGTTTGCGTTCATAGCTGGCAGCCAGCTCCTCGATGTCACCCATGAACTTATTCTGCGGGACGGGCATCTGCTCCTCGCTTGACCGCAACACTGACAGAGCTGTGACAACAAAGAGAGAGAGAGATAAAGACAGCAACAATCATATAATTATAAAGAGTGGGTCTCTATCACTGTGTCACATTCTGTGGTGACTTATGAAACCCACAACTGTTTAACTGTTTCAACGGGGAGAAAACAATGCACTGGGAGCAGCAGATCTATATTACAGACATTAACAGCCATAAATCCCCATTTCAATGCATACATGTCACACACTGTAGTAAATATGAGTCATGCACATCTGAAAAAAACATATATTCATGACAGGATGATTAACAAAGCTACTGAAAGACACGCATTAGCACACAAATCCTTCAATGCGTAGATATGCCTGTACGTAAAATATAAAATTGCTTTAGCACTCACATTCTTCTTTCTGAGGAAACTTCTTTCTGTTCTGTCAGAATGATAAATCCTTATCTCACTCTGGTGACTTTCTGTTCAAAGTTTATTGTTTCTTTGCTCGACTGTAGCTCACTAACCAGCTAAAGTCATCATGACGGAGCCTCAAGCGCCACTTTCTAAGCCCATGAACATCAACTAATCGCATTCCCTCTGCAAAAAACAGCAGGTCATAGAAGTTGAATTCCTGTCTGAATTTTTTCGTAGAAGCGTGAGTGGAGGATAGATTGTTTTATGGCATTATTTTTGTGCCACCACACACAGCTAACACCTAGACAAACAGATCGAGGCAAGGACAAGGGAGAGATGGGGAGGGAGATATGAGCAGAGACAAAGAGGGAGTGGAAGTTAAGTACAGAGATATAAATTCAGCAAGTCCAGAGGCTGCACAAAGCTCAAATAAACCAGGTGGTGATGGCTCTTCAGGCAGAAGCTTTAGACAATATACTAGTAAGCTGTGATGAGATAAAGGGAGAAGCAAGTGTCTGCATGTTGAGACAGAGTGGGTCAACCAGACAGGACTTTAGAAGAAAAAGCTGCAAAGAACCTGAGCAGAGTGATGGACCATTTTCTGAACCTTATGAAAATAAGGTTAACTTCTTGATGTTTAAATAACTCATGACATTTTGCTTAATTATCTAAAAGCTTTGAGAATTGGTTAACATTTTATTAACTGATTTATTATTGCCAGTATTAATTCACAAAACATACAACACATAGATTTGGAGTTCATATAGAGAGACAGAACTTAAAAACAAAGTTTGGTTGTGCTATAACCTACAATTACTGTCAATGTAAGAAAGTTGCTCACACACAAACCAGTTTATACACATGTAAACAAAGTTGTATGTATACATGCACTTAAACACGCACACGCAGCTATTGGGGGGTGACGCTCAGTTAGTTTTCTTATTGCACACCAGATGTTTGCCCGATCTCCTAGAGTCAGGAACATCTGTGTCCCCCACCAAGTCCCAACACGTCCACCCACACACCCTACATTTGCTTCATTATCAAAAGCCGATCAATGTGACAGGAAAGATAACTTCAAGAGATGTCTCTCTCTCTCCTATGTGCCAATTTAGTGTGGTCACACATACTCACACATACACACGTGTAAACCACTCATAGTGATGATACTAATAGAACAAAATGCATCTCAAGCCCCTTTCCTTAACCTTAACCATCACAACTAAATGCCTTTAACCTAAACCTAAAACCCTAACCCTTACACCAAATCTTAAGCCTAAAAAACATATCTGAGGAGCCAAAAACTCCTCAAAGTCAAAATATCCTCACAAAGAGAGGTTTGGAAATTTGTTCTCACAGTTGACGACTGACACACACAAAAAAAAAGATCAAACAAAATCCAAAAAGGAAGTTTTGGCGAGTGATAACCACACCGTGCCAGTTTTGGAGAAAGCAGGACAGAAGCTGACACATGCAAGTGCTGCTTTGTCCATTAGCAGGGATGAGACGTGGCACAGTGTTAGCGACCCTGAGCACACAGCAGGATGCAGAGCAAACAAATGTCCATCCCTGATGAAGCCGAGCCCGAGCAAGCCTGCTAAATAAAAGATGTGCTGGGTTCTGGCCACAATAGGACTAATGTGCAATCAAGTGAAGCACTCCTTGCAATGCCTTAAGAGCACAAACCCCCAGCTCTCTGTACAGACTGTGAAATTGGGGCTTCTGTGAATCCTCTCTTCCATATCTTATCTTCTTATGAAATCTCTCCATCCCTCCCAGCTCCTGCTTCCTGTCCTTTGTTCTTTCTTGTTTTTGTTTTTTGTGCTCCTAACTTTCTTCCATTTACTTTCACATAAAAACTGTCTTTTTGTTGTGTTGTCTTCTCTATGAAGTATTGATTTTGTTTCCTTTTTTTCTCATCCATCTTTCAAACTTCTGCACTCCCCACTTTCTTCTCATTTATGCATTCTTCATTCATCCTTTACCTTTGAAATCTTCCTCACTCCTTACTAATGTCTATCTCCTCTTGTCTTAAATTTCTTTTTTCTCTACACCAATCATTCACTGACAATACTCTTGGCACATCATGTGCTGTGGGGGTTACAGTGATGATGCATGTGGTGAAGGCCGGCCATTTTGCCTATCAATGAAAACATGCATATGAAGATTTTCCACACAAGCACACAAACAGACACACACACGCTGACAAACGTCCAAGCAAATTGAGGTTTAAGGTCCATTTGGTCCAAACAAATGCTGTACTAACTCTGCCACACACACACACAGGTTTGAATAACTACATTGCATTGACTTACATTAATTTCCTGGAGACTTTCTCTAACCTTAACCATAATTGCTAGTGCCCTAACCCTGAACCTAACTTTAACCTAACCATAACCTCAGCCTAACTTTAAAACATGTCTTCCCCTTAAAAAGTAGTAATTTATGTTATGGGGACTTGACTTTTGTCCCCATAAGGAAGACAAGTCCACAGAATGTGTCTGTGTAAACACTGCTGATGGGCTAGTGAGGGAACACGCTGATGGCTGGTGGAGTTAATAAAAAGCAATCTTTTTTAATTTTGTAATCGTCCATAGTTCATTTTATGAGTTTACCTCCTTTCAATAATGGTGGCATCAGTCCATATATGTACAGTATATAGAGAAGATGGGGTTGCCAGCTTGCTCTTTTCATATAGAACAAAAGCACAAGATTTTCATAGCCACATAAAGTGTGGCTTTGACAGCTCCACAGATGATAAGTAGGTCAGCAGATCACACATGCAGAACCACAGAAATCACCCTAATCACACAAGTTGGCACAAAACACATATTCAAGCACAGGCCTGAAGTATCTCTGAGCTGTCTGGGGTGGCATGAAAGGAGCTGCACCAATTATTACAGGAAAAGGTGTGTAAAGCAACATAACAGTGTCTGATAGTCTGAGTTCAGTGACTGGGTTTCACCTAAATAGAAAGGAAAAGAACAAATGACATGGGCTAAAAGTAAAATCACCAGATTCTCTACCCACTAAACTGCTAAATGAAATTAAGCAATAAATATTTTTGTTTTCAACTAAAACAGCTATTTTAATGTTTTACTGAATTATCAGCTCACATATTCATTGTGGGAGTTCTGTGCATAATGTATGACGTACCTGCATTGCACTGCAGTGACAGCACACTACCACACTCAGATAATCTGGGTTGTGTGTATGTTTTTTATCCAAAACTCTGATATCTGTTTGAGCTTGATGGGAAACTTCAAAGTCAAACCTTACAAACCTGTATGAGCTCTTTTTTTTTTTGCTGCATTCCTGGAATTCTCCAGAAAAGCTCCAATCACTGCACAAAACTACCATCTATCATCAGTCACAACCAAACCACAGTTATCAGCAGCCCACAATACCACAAAAGGTGTGAAGTGGCTGAAAGCCTTTTTCCTCTACCACGGAATATCTTCTTACTTTTTTCAGACCACACTCAAGGTCAAATTACACCTAAAAACGACAAAAAGAAACCAGATCATAATTCGCTTTCGCCCGAGGATATCTTTTACGAAAGTGCTCTCGCAAAAGATTTAAATAGAAGTTAAATATTTGAATCCAAAGTCATACATTTGCAGATGGTGAGTAAAATTAATGAAGAAACATCAATAGTAACACCCATTGAGTAGTGAGAGTTCAACATCACCTGGTGACATGACTCATAAGAATGTTGTAAAGGCAAGAGAATGGCAACAGTACTTTTTTTTTTACACCAATAATCACACATTGATGATGAGGATGTGGGAACCAACAGACTCACCATTAGCTTGAGATTTCAAATACAACTGCTGAGTGATCTGTTAGGGGGAACATATCCTGTTATTAGGATCTTCAAATGAATTGTTTTAGTTTTAAAATGAGCACATTTTTTTTGGCCTTCATCACGAACGATGGAACATTGATTTGACAGGTACACACACTGTATGATAGCTGGGTGAAGTGTTATCTTGTTCGTGGGGTCTTAATGCCAATAAAGAATGTGACCTCACTGAAAAACAATTTTCCTATGGGGACAGTAAAGTTTCACTTCAATCGTAAGAGTGAGATTCATGACTTCTGCTCAAATGTTCACTATATTGACTATAGTTACCTTACACATACAAAAGTGCCCAAAAAGTAAATCATTTGACACAGGTATAAGTTCAAAAAACAGGTATAAGTTAAAAAAAAAAAAAAACTAAGAATCTTACTTTACTATGCTCTCTTGCTTTGAAAAGTACTTTTCAACCTCATGGTCAAAAGTCAGCTCAATGCTGCCTTTATGCAGACGCAATCACGCAAGCATCCAATAACAAAAAGACAAAGTAAACAGTTAAAGACAAATATACCCTGCTTGTGCACATGTTTTACTCTATCATGTATGAATAAAGGTGTAAACATACGAACAGAGCAATAACGACACAATGTTGTACAGATTATATGTAATACAAAAATCTAAAAACTAGCATTCATTCTTTCTTCGGGGAGCAACAAAGAATTAGAAAATAACTTTGCCGTGTCCCTCCGACTACACCTCTAATAGCAGTTTCAGTAATGACCCAATTTAGTTGACAGGATCAATATTGTACGTATGAAGCTCTTATGGAGACTCAGACAATTAAATCTGATTATGATATAATCAGAGCTCGCAATCAAACTGCATGTCTATGGTGATTCTGATTAAATCAGCAGGCTCTTTGTTCAGACAGATGAAGTAAGACCATCAGTGACCTTAACAAGAAGCAACCTGGTGTGTGCATCCAACACTTATTCTTATTATGACAAGCCCATATTACATGGTTCAATGCAGAAAAGGAGGTTAGACAACGTGCCTAAAGAAACCTGTAAATTTGATGACACGGATGGCGTACAAGTTTTGAACATATGTCTTGAGCATATGCTCTCGGCAACGTCCAAACAGGCTTCACACTTGTGAAACGGTGCTGCTGCTGCCAACAAATATGCCCCATGTTGACCCAGTATGCATTTTACCCTGACTACAGTATGTTCTTTGGTTGTAATTACTTGTGTTATCTCCAAGTCTCCATTTGCTCAGTTCTTGTCTTTTATCCTTCGCTTTTTTTGCAGTGACCCAATTTCCCTGCGGGGAATATTAAAAGTTTTATTTATCATCTGCTCTAATCGGGAGTGTTCAAACTTTGTTTAGCCTTCACACCTCTAAGCAACACAGGCAAGTGGTGCACAATACTGAAAATTTAAATTCAAAACTGAAAAGGATATCGCTCATACTGGGAGGTGATCAATAAACGTAAGAAATCAGGTCTTAATGATATGAATAACTATGTAACAGTGAGTATTGATAATCAGAAAAAATAGTATTCTTTCAAATTTACAAACAGATTTTTTACTTTGTACATATCTAACAGAGATAATTTGATTGTTTTTATTACAGATGCAACAATAAATTGATACTAAGTGAATTAAGTATTTTGATAGTGAATAATTTTTTTTAATAATTAACACAAGCTCTCTGGTTTTTCACTTTCTTAAATGTGAATATTTTCTGGCTTCTTTATGTGATATAACAAAAATATTTTGGTTTGATTTATCATAAGTTTGAGGTTTGGGAAACAACAATCAACAACTGAAAATACGACATTGTTAAAATAATCATTAGTTTCAGTCCTATTATTATTGTTTTGGTATCCAATGAACTGATTAACTAAATACCTACAGGAAATATAAGCATTTAAATGCCTTGAAGCAAGCGTTACTGTCAGACACATCATCAGCAGCACACCTGGTGGATCCATATGGTAAACAAGCCAAACACACACAAAAACAGCAACAAAAACTTGTTTTTGAAAAATCTCACAAAAAATTGAAAGTGTATAGGTAAATAAAACAGTTTATTTTTTAGTTAATTCTGCAGTTTGTTAAAACACTGTTTTGGGACCAAGTTCTCTGTCCTCAACTCCTCAGATTAAGCTCCAACACACTCTACTGATCATTAATTTTATTGTGGTTATTGTTTGACTTTAAGACTCTTCTTCCGTTCTCTGGGTTTTGTTTAGTGTATGGGCAGTCATAATGAGCAGCAGTCTTTCCACCAAATACAGCTTGATAGGACCGTCAATATAAACAGCTTTTACTCTGAATTATTATTAGGTTATAATATAACTGTGCTGTAAAATACTTCATGATGTTTTGCATGATATAAAATGTCAAAAGTCTCCCATCACAGGCCAGATTTTCCCAAGGCTACAAAACAGAAGATCTCTCTCAAATTACATATATAAGACTATGCAGACTGGTTATTGTGGAATTAATAATCTATAACACAAAAAAATAACATGCCTATGATACCTGGAATGCATTTGAATAGTTTTTGTTGTGTTTTTTCGGCAGCAAGATTAATATGGTTCCTTCTAAGAGGAAACAAAACAAACTCATGAACTCACACTGTCTTGTATCCAGTTTCACCGCACGATATGATTGTACCACCACGATAAATAGACTCAGGTGGAAAGAAGCACTGTGGGTGGTGTTGTAATTGAATTTGGGTTTTTATAAATCTGCAACCTGAGCACAGCATGTCGAGCCCTGTTCAACAAATAGTACAACAGCTTCAGTAAAGTGACTGTCACCTCTTATCCCAACTCGGGAAAGTGTAGTGCCTGATTAAAAGTCACATTATCTGCGCACATTAAGAAGATTGAGTTTACTCTAAATCTCTGACCTGACAGTGCTTTGTTTGTTTTGTAGGTTGTTCCAAAAACAACTATGTCTGTCAGTGTATTTTATAGGTGTTTCAGTGGAGGAGGCAACTTAATGTGTGTGTGTGTGTGTGCGTGTGTGCGTGTGCGAGTGTGAGAAAGAGAGAGCAGATGCCCGTGTCCAAAAAAAAAAAAAAAATACCCAATTATTCTTTTAACCAAATCAATTATTAGAATAATTTAAAAAAAAAACATTCTGACCCAAAAATGTCTCAGCTGGAGAGGATCACAGCTCAATCTGCTGCTGCCTATTAAAGGAATTATTACCCATTCACAGGGCGCTCGCACACTCTGACACTCACGTATGACAAAGTTCGCCCATTTACAGAAACCAATTGCATGCAAACTGTGAACCAGTTTGCTTAGAACAATACTCACGTACACCGTGTTGAGCCAATTACTTACAAAGTGGCTCACAAACACACAATATGCAGCAATTTGAGATCACTTATGCAAAGCCGCTCACATTACATAGCGTGCAGGAATTCATACTTGGTTGTGCATGAAATATTGTAAAATCACAGAAATTCAATTAAAATGGTCTTAGATTCATACATCAGGCCTCAGTTCCAAAAAACCTGCAGTTATGTTGCGGCCACTCAATTGCTGGAACACACTACTACTTCCTTACTGCAGGTTTTAAAGGTCCAGTGTGTCATATTTAGGAGGGTTTATTGGCACAATGTGAACATGCCAACCACAAATATGTTTGTAAAAGTGTATAAAATATATCTGATTTTCGACACTTGAGAACAAGCCTTTAATTTAAGGAAGGGTTTTTGGTTTCATGAGGCCACCATCTTGTGCCGTCATAGTTTAACATCACCCAGATGAAAGAAGGGATTCAAAGTTAAACCTGTATTGATAATTAATCCAGGACTTGGAACAAAAAAATGACCACAATACAGCTTTACCGAGTCTGTTCTTAGGTTAATCAATGTCAAGGCCACTTTTAGTGAATTTAAAATGATTTGGTCTAAACTACATTAAAATGAGAAGCTATAATCTGACTTTTGACTGTGTGACATAAAGGTCGATTTCCTGATAATAAGATCTGTTCTCTAGTTGTTTAAAGCATCAGCAGTCAGTAGCACTTTCTCCAAGTGCCAACACCTTCACAATTCTCCCACCATGCAGCGAAGTAGCTTTGTTAATTGACTGCCATTTAAAAAAAGTCAATCTAGTTGCTTTTTTGTTGTTGCGTTAATAGCCTCTGTGCTGTTAAAGGGCACCTGTGCTGTGAATATCCAATTCAATCACGCAGACCATTTGTTTGGAGCCACCCACTGACCGACCACCATTTAGCCCTGATGACTAATGAGAAAGGTTAAAGAGGTCAATGTTTTTAACAACCTACATTACTTACACCCTGCATAGCAAAACCTTTAAACCACAATCAGATAGCGACATGTAAAAGAAGAATCCAGTGACAAGTTTTTTTGGAATTGGAGAGAGGAGGGAGTTTGAATTTAGGACGCAATTTACAAAATCTAGGCGAAAAAAGTAAGGGAAAAGTTTAAAAAGTGACGACAAGGTGTCAGTAGAGGGCAGACAAAATGAAACTATCATGCAATAAAAGTCTGGTTGCATTGGAAAAGAAAGCATTAGTAAGCAGCTGATGAAAAAAGAGCTGTCTGCTCAGACAGCCCTCCCTTGTGAATTAAAGGTTAAAATATTTGTAGGATGGAAAAGTAGTGGAGAGTTTAAATTCTGGTCAGACTCAAAGCATTTACTTTGCACTTCTCCCAACTCCAGTTTCTCTTCTTCTACTACAGTGGGGAAAAAAACCATGTCGACTGAAGACAAAAACATGGATTAAATGCAATGTGATAATGCATGCCATATATAACTAGAGCAGACATGGAGTTCCAAGTTTGGACACACTTTCTCATTTAATTCAATGAGAAATTGTGTCCATACTTTTGACTGGTAGTGTAACTAGGTAACCAGAAAACATCTGGCTTTGACATTCACAGGTGTATAATTCCTTTTGTGCAGTGTAACATGGAGCCATAGTAACAAATGAGCATGTCTAGACATTCCGTCTGCATGGCTCGCTACCCAAACATACATACAATGATTCAACCCCACTGCCAGCCTGACAGAAAATACACGGAAACTACTTTTGAGAACAAAAATAATGACTAAAACAAGAAACAGTGTTGCACTGGTTTAACTGTCAGAAACAAATAATCTAATCTACCGTTATGTATATATATATATAAATTTAATATAATGCTCAGAATGAAGTTAAACTATATTGGTCATTTTAAATAAGCTTTCCATAAACGCAGAATTGTCTCAAACATGTTTTCATTCACAGGAAATGTCCTAAACGACTCTAAACCCTGTAGTACATACTTTATGCCAGAGGAGGCGACATTAAACATGCGCATACTTCATGTGCACATATTCTAATATCTCAAATTTTATGTGTTAATTGAGTGTTTATTCAAAAACAAAAAGATCTTGTTGTAGGTGTTTCTGTGTTTGTGATGATTAGGTACGAGGGGCATTTTCATGTTTTTTTTTCAAGGCTCATAACCCAATTATTTCCTGCTTTTTATCACTTAAAATGTCTTATGCCTAGACACTGAAAAAAAGATGATGATTTAGAAGGAGGAATGCTGCTGCAATCTATTAGCAAGTGTAATTTAGACATTTTTAGACCTGAAGGAAAGCCTGAAGAATGATGACAGGAAAGGCTACTACAACTGACAGAGAGACAGAAAGAGAAAGATATGAAGGAGGGACGGAGAAAATGAGAAATAGGTCGATTTGATGGAAAGTGAGAGACAACAAGGCTGAGGGTGTTGACATGTTCAGCAGAGGTCTTTGATACCAGCAAAGATTGCACTAGTGTCAACAGCAGCGTCATTAAAGTGTCACACATAGACACATGCTGAGAGGGAAAATAATCATCTGAGTCACAGAAAACAAGCTGAGCCAATACATGTTTGTAAAATGTGTTCACCACATCCAGTTCAGCCAAACAAACCACATCAACAAAGATGACAAAGAGCGCAAAGGTTGTGAGCAGCAGTTTCCAGCTTAAAGTAGAATTACACATCAGCAACTTTCTTTTCTTTATATCTTTAAAGTTGTAATGTGCAACAATGCTGATTGAGCCTATTAGCTCCATGTCACTCTCTCTCTCTCTTTGTTTCTTAGTATAGCAGTGATTTGTTCTTGGGTTGCCTGGCGATATTCTTGCCGAGCGCACAGGAAGTTGGTGTTACTTCACGACTGACAGATGTGAGGTGGAAACACAACAGCAACCTAGAGTAAGTCAAGCAAGGCAGCTGTAAACATTTGGAGTATGGTTGAAAACACCAATTGGCGCCACAAAAAGTTTCAGATGTAAATTATCTGGTTTAAAGTGCAGTCCAGCGTGTAAAATTTTGGCAAAATTATGTAAAATACCACCAAAACAAAATACCACCCAATTGTTTATCACTAACCCAGAATGAGCCTTTTAAATTTATATCAGGAGCTGGGTCAGCTCTACAAAGGCAGCCATTTTGGATCTTCCTATTTGTAAAATAGCTCAAAATAGAAAAAACTAAACATCTTTTGTGTTCTGGTGCAAACTGAAGGCTACAAAGGTAGGGATATTCAGCTGCAACATACAACTCCACCAATGCATGTTGATACATTTTACAAACTGTACCTTTAAAGAAAACACTTATTACAACTGGGTATCAGAAAGGGTGAGGGCGGTGCTGGATCACCTACGTGTACATCATGTAGATGTGTCAGCAGTGTTTAGGTAATCACTCAAAATTCTTCAAGGGGGTATTAGAAGTTGCACACTGTTGCATTAATTTCTCACCAACTCAAGAAACAAAGAAATATTTACTACATTAAAACTAAAGTTTTAGACACTTTCATTACACAGACTTTCATTACACAGTACCATAAGGAATGTAACCAATGAGTCCCAAACTCATTCTACAGCATGTCAACAAACACAAGCATACTAGATTATACAGAACCACATCTTTAGGGACAAGAAGAAAAAGGAGTGCCCAACAGATGGTGTGGCCCCAACTGATTCAGTTCTGTTCTCAACAACATGGGCACAACATTAAAGCCTGAATTCACAGAAGATATGTGACAAGTTCCTCAAGATGCTTGTAACAATGAACTTGCCAAGAACTGTGAGGAACTGTTAGGTGTCAAAGAAAAGGTATCATGGAAAAACAAAGTTATCTTAATATGCATGTAAATACCTTTTAAGCCAGTGTATGTCACAGCTAAAACTGACAGCTTGTGGTTACCATTTGACAAAGAAATTCTGTTATTGTGAACATATCTGGCATGTCTTATTATATCATTTTATTTAATTAAGTCTAAAAAAAGTGTTGCCTCACAGCAAGAAGGTCAGCAGTTAGAATCCCAGTTCGACAGAGGGCTTTTCTTTGTGGAGTTTGCATATTTTCCCCATGTGCATGTGGGTTTTCCAGCCTGACTGTAATTGTGAATGTGAGAGTGAATGCTCAGATGTCTCTGTGTGCTTGTAATGCCATGGACTGGCGATGTTTCCAGGGGACACCCGGCCTTTTGCCCTATGTCAGCTGGGAATGGATCCAGCCCCCCCCACACACACACACCTCACATGGAGCAGTAAAGCAGTAGACAATAAGTGAGTAATAATAATAATAATAATAATACATTTTATTTAGTGGCGCCTTTCAAGGAACCCAAGGTCACCGCACAACAATGAACAAAATACACAACAACCAAGAATCAAGAGACAACAGCAAAGGACAGAGTAAAAGATAATGCAGTTGATCAGATGGAGTAAGCAAGTTGGAACAGATGGGTTTTGAGTTTAAATTTAAACAGTGAAATGGAGTCAGTGTTGAGGAGATGAAGAGGGAGTGAATTCCAGAGCCGGGGAGCAGAGCGGCTGAAGGCCCTGCTCCATGGTAGTAAGGCGGGCAGAGGGGACAATAAGGTGGGTGGAAGATGAAGATCTGAGTGTGCGGGCAGGTGTGGCAATAGAAAGGAGGTCAGACAGGTATGAAGGGGCGAGGTTGTGGATGGCCTTAAAGGTCAGAAGTAATATTTTGTATTGTATGCGATGTGTGATAGGAAGCCAATGGAGCTGCTGCAGGATTGGTGAGATGTGGTGAATAGAGGAGGTCAGAGTGATGATGCGTGCTGCTGAATTCTGGACCAGTTGTAGTTTATAGAGTAGGTCTAAAAAGTGGCAGTAGAAAGAGCAAAACGTGGCTCTTGAATTTCTGCTTTTAAAACAATGTTGCAGAGGGAAAAGGAACAAAACTGTTTTATACAGAACACAATTCTCCATTGGAAATAAACTTCTCTGCCAAAGGAAACTCTCCTGGGTTTGATGCTCCATCAGCTGTAGTTCAAAATTGGTGTACTGTTATGCATTTTTTACACACTAGTTTTGTTTGTTTTGCTTTTCTGTATTTTTATGCTCTTAATTTTCCCTGTAGATCCTTATTTCCAGGGAGCACTACTTACCTCAACTTCACTGAGCAAAGTTGAATGGACTGACAGTTGTTGGGCCAGCCAAGTCTTTAGCTTGAAAAATGCCTTTATTAAGTTCTAGTTTAATAAAACCAGTCCTGGAATACTATTAAAGGTTATGAGAACTGGATGAATGCAAAAATTTTGATCTGAATATTATTTTAAACGTTTAAAATGAAAATTCTCATTATCCTGACTGTGACTAACTTCATGATTAAAGCCACATAAGTTCTCTCCTCTGAGTGCTTCTGCAAAATGAAGAAATCTCTATTAAAAACACCCAGAACACTGGTGTTAAACCACTTGCAGCTGATCCATAATGAATGAGGAAAATGTCACAGACCACTGGCTCCATCTGAGCCTCAGGAACAAAAGGCAGACTTAATTGACAGGCCAAAGTAAAGAATGCATTGATGTAGAAGAAAACATTCAAAGCAGAGCATGTGAGTATTTGTTGATGGTGCTCAGTAATGGATAGCATTAACATTACCCCAAACTCACACCTTGACTAAAGAGCAGAGATAATAACCAAAGAGGAGCTGGGCCGGCTTTCTTTTCCCCTTTGTCAGTTCTTCCCACTTCTCACCTACCATTATTAGTCAAAGTCTTTGTCAAATCGATGATGTGGTCCGGTTATTCGTCGGCTCACAGAGTGAGGTTGGGCCACAGCAGCGTGGAGCAAGATGTCTTTCCAAACTATTTAACAGCGTACATCTCATTTCCTCACAGGCCATTACAGTAAATCTACATTACGGAGGCCTGTCAGTGGGTGCCTGCCTTTTCTCACACCATTACAGACCAACATACACAAACATACACACAGCAAGCTAAAGACTCATGGACACACTGCCATCTATGGGTAAAAGATACAGACATGGAGAGTGGTGCAGGTAGTGTGTAGTACCAAAACACCTTGTCCTTCTAATGGAGAGAGGCAGGTCCTTCAACATCTGTAAGTGAGCTGATGAGAGAGAGACAGAGTGTATGCATATTTTAGGGGAGTATTGAGTATTAAGAGGTTTAGAATTAGGCTTTGAATTGAGTGTAAGTTCTGGTTACGTGTGTGTGTGCGTGTGTGTGTTTATGGCTGTTACATCTACACCTCAAAAAGTCCATACACTAACATACACTAACCTCACACACTAACATTTTTGTGACAATTCACCAGGCTGACTGGCAAAAACATCCTGTAGTGCAGAGGTGTCAACGATTACATGTGTCCCACCAAGTAATTTCATGTTCTAATGAAAACACGGCCCTGTTCCTTTAAACACAGCACCTGTGGCTAAGAAACAGCTGCGAGGTGATAGGTGATAGAATATAGACAAAATTTAATACTAAATATATTTGCTAGCAATATTTTTATATTAGTAATAACAAGACATTCGTTTCAGCATTAAATTACATTAATTGAAGCTTAATTGGTGTTTTAAATAAAGTTGTCCACATTATTTATGTAAATTTTACATTTATTTCTCTATTTTTGATTTTACTATTTTGCAAACTCACATTACCTACCCACTATTGAACTGTTTTTTTACTCACTTTTTTTCTCTAGACTGGCACCCTCTTGACCAGATTAGGTAATTTGAGTTTGACAGCTTCGTTGTGGTTTGTCCCCATCTTAAGCCTGTTAAGTTTCTAATGATGCAAGTCTGTTCCTACTGCCACTGTCCATGGTGCTGATTCTTGAGCTGAGTTAGGTGGTTTGTACTGTATATTCCTTTTTCCTTAAGTGTGATGTTGAAAGGATTTTCCCATGCGCAATCAAAGTCAAAATAAAAGGCACAATCTACAAACCAGATGTTGTCCAATTTTAACAGCAACAGACTGTAACAATGTGCCTACATGGATCAAAAGGTAAGCTCTCTCTTCTTAGTAGTAGGGATGAGCACTTGTTCGACAGGATTATTTAGAGAATATTCTCATCTCAAGTGCATGAGAGCTAGTGAAAGTAAAGCAGGGTTCACAGCATGTTGAGCTTAAAACAACAGCTAACAAGACTTTAACAGAAACCTCTTTAATTTCATAATTTCTGCAAACACACAATGCCCTGATTACATTTCTTGCTGCCACTACCTCGTGATTACAGATCCACCACAAACGTAGTCAATGGAGTAGAAATATATTTTTTCCTTATCACTGCATATGCTGACAAAACACTTCAGTTTTCTTTCCTTTTTACAAATTTGAACAGTCACACAAATTCAGTAACTGCATATTCAAACCATCCCTCCTTACTAGCTCAGCATAATATATACTTATTAAATAATGCAATTCTATGTGATAACAACACAAGAAGGGAAGCATGAAGATTTAAATAATAAACTCGCAGGGTAATTCCTGTTGGATTATTTATCTACTCCACGCAGCGGCTTCACTTACTGACAGAGAAAACCCTTCAAATTCACACATTAGAAGAATGTCAAAAACATTTCCTAGTAAATCATTAACTAAATTAACGTCCCATAAACATAAATTACTATGTTATCACCAAATATTTGACAGAATGTTTTGATAGAACAGTGTGTGGGATTTAAAGGGGCTAAATCATCAGAGACGCAAATATATACAAGGTTCCCACGGGTCCTTCAAATAATTAAAAGATTGTGAATTTAAAAAAAAATTTAAGGCCCTTGAAAGCTTGTAAAAATCACCCTAAATGGACATGGGTTGAAAGTGTTTTAATTTTTTGCACAAAAGAACTTAAAGAACTTAACTTTAGGTAAAGGTCTCCCACAAGCCATGTGCATCACCTACTCTTTCATGTGCTGCATTGCTTAATGTACACAGACTAGGTCTACGAAGAACAAACATCAAGAAGCAATTACTAGCAATTTTGTGGACATTGTCCACAGTCTCTCTCCATCGTTGAAGTGAGATTCTATGCAGAACAATGACTGAGTAACGTTAATGAAGAGGGAGCAAATTATGTGATGCCTGGAAAATAAAAATTCCAAGATCTCTGTTTCACCAAACAACATTACAAAGACTGGCTTGATCAAGATTCCAAGGATAGTCACTTGGTCAGATGCAGAGCGTGCTGCAAATCAATAAAACACCATGGGAGAAGCAGCTCTTAGAAGCTGTCCCCCATCTTAAGCTGTGTGAGTACATTTGGTCCTTGAATATTAAGGAATTGGTCCTGGAAAGTTCTTGAAAAGTCCTTGAATTTGTATATATTCATAATAATGTTTTCAGACATTATAGTGAATTACAATAATGTGGAAAAAAAGAATTCTCATGTTTTAAATAACTTTGAATTATCCTTTTACATCTACATACAGAGGTCACCTAAACTATTGGGATTTTTTTCACTGAACACTGGTGTATGAGACAGAGTTTAACACTGCAACCACTCAAGTTCAAGAACTTTAACTTCCTGAGCTCCTAAACAAACATTACCAACTGCATATGTTATTTAATCAACATGAGAGTCAATTAAGCAGGGGATGTGGGCGATATTACATACAGAAGTTCAGACCGAGCTAATCACTGGAGGTGACGGCAACTTTCAATCAACACCACCTGCTCTTAACTCATTATTCCTAAAAACAACTGTGCCGTGTTAGATTTTGTTTTTGTGAACCCCCTAAACTCCACCTCGAGTGAGAACCCGACCCGTTCAATCCATAGCAGCTCATTGCGTTGTAGCTAATAAGTTGTGAGACATGAACTTGTCAGAGTTTATTAAGGTGGCCTTTAATCACGCTTATTTATCTGCAGACACTTTGTGGAGCCTAATCAGCAGAATAGTCCTGGGGAAAACAGGAGGTAGAAGCAGAGCCTGAGAGCTGTTCAAACTGTGAAATGACCCCTTAGTGTTGTGTTTACACAAGAGATCTGCATTAAGCCGACAATTTCAACCACACATAAGCCCGTCAGAGCACCTGTCCAATCTCTAGCATATGCATAACACATACACACAGTCATTAAACAGTAAACTTCTTGGCATTTTCTCTAATGTCAACATCTTTCCCATAAAAAATTGTGACACTGTTACCATATTCATATTTACAAAGGGAAATGCTAGATCAAAAAAAGAACAAAAAAAAAAAACACCAGATGCTTTTCATGCAAACAAAGTATAAAAAGATGTGAAGTGCAGCAAAGGCACTCTAAAGTGTACTTTTGTGTTTCTGTTTTTTTTCCCCGACTACCTCCATTATTTCCTCTGCAATGACAGCACTGTCACGACAGCAGGCCAGTATTAGCTACTTTAACTGCTGTCATTGGCTGCTCGAAGGTGCATAACATGATCAAATATACAACCATATGCATCATTTTATTTATATCTCCACATCCACTCTGCATTAGCGTGGATTATTAATGCAACATACTTTGAGGAAGAGAATAAACATGAAAAAATAAAGATGAGAGATGGAGGAAAGGAGGAACATAGATTTAAAGGGAAAGAAGTGCAGGAGGCAAGAGTGAGAAAAGAGACTGCATGAGGCTTGGTTCCAGTGTTAAATATTTCAATCACAGATTGAGTTGCTATGAAAATGCTTTTGATCCACATTCTAAAGGCCTTTCACAAAACAAGCATTTCTTTGAGTTGGCTGCAGCACAGTGGGATTCACCAAGGGAGCGAGACAGAGTCCAAAAATGCTATGGAGGGAGGAAAAAAATCTTTCTCAGTAAGTGGATTCCCACCAATATTATGCTGTAGAAAAGTTTGCTTTTTTATTTTGGACAGTTTTGTTCTTATTCCAAGATAAAAGATGCCATGGATGTATGTACACTGAGCACTGTAAATTTTGAGGACTCTTTTATCAGAGCAACACAGCTTTCCAGTTTTAAGAGGAAATGAACAAAAGCAGTGTCAGGATGAAGGTAACACCATAATGAAGGTCTTGGTCTTGAATAATGATTAAAGATCCTTGCTTTCAGAAGTAAAACTTCAAAACATCAAATTTCAGTTCAGAATAAAGGATGGTAACAGAGGAATTGGGTTAATCCTCATGTAACTTCTCTGTACATAATCTGTAATCTATATAAGGCAAAGAGTGTCTGTCTGTCTTTTAATGGTACAACTGTCCAAAAGGTCACTTGACAGGCTTTAAAATTGGCAAGTGATTTCTAAGGACACAAGTGTGTTTGTAATGCCAACTTTGACGGTCATATTAACTATTAAAAGATTAATTTGTAAATACATCAATCAAAAAAATTGTTGATTAGTAAAATTATCTGACTGTAAAGTTAATTGTTAAAAAATAATAATTAGGGAAAAGCTATAATGCAATATAATGTGCATATTTATGACCGTTGACTACAGCCAAAGTACCCAATTCTGCTGCATCCTGCTAAGCTAAGCTAACCACTTTCTTTGGATTTGAGTTTACTTTCTCTGGATTTGAGTTGACTTTCTCCATCTGTCACTCACTAGGAAAATAAATTTGCATTTTTCCCAATAACAACAATCTGGCACCAATTTGAGATTAATTGTCGTGTCATCAGAGACCAGGATGCTTTCACCATAAGAAAAGTGTGCCTTTGTTTTTTTCGATCATTCTATTCTCACAGCCATAGCTGTAATACATTTATTAAGCTGAATTTTATAGAAATGTCATAAAACAAACTGCCAATTAAATTGATTTCAAAGCTGCCATCTCTAAAGCTGTTGATCTAAACCATTACTCATAATAAAACATGAGCCGAAAAGAGAAATTATATTTATGAGAACATTGAGTTCTTTCAAAACAGAATCTATTTAGATCCATGGATTAATTGTGGCTCAGATTAATCATATATGAGGGATTTGTAAATATTTAAATGTACCATATTATAATGACAAGTCATTTCCACTGCATCTATCACTCACCTGCATCCCAACATTGTCTGCTGCAGATGATGCAGAAAACCAGATCCAGATTAGGGTCTTGGCTGCATTTACACCTGGATTTCATTAATTCGTTAGCTCACTAATTAAAATCCGACTACCGTTGATGCACGTTAAGTGTCAAAGGAGAACACAAACCACCTGTAAATGAGTCCTCTACTCTGTCACCTCTTCATCTGTATTCTGAGTCTAATATGGAACAACTGGTTGGATTGGCAAAGAGCAGGTCAAAGAAATGAGGAGTACTGCTAAGGTCTTCAGAGAATTCTTCTCATAGTTGCTTCATCACAACAAACAAAAGTGGCATGTGGAGTGAAGATAGAAGGTAATCAGGAAGTTCTGCAAGCTGAAAGTCCACTTCATGGTAACACTGGGGTGTTGAAAATTATCGTTTCCAAGATGCACTGTAATGCAGACCTAGGCAATCCTGCATCGATTATAGCTGCATGACATTGTTAAATGATTTCCCAGTTGTTAAGGCTCTTTTTGTTATTTGGGTATGGAACATTACTGTTTAATTTGCAAAGAAACATATTTATCTGACCTCTTATGTTGACTGCATCAATATAGAAAACTTACGATGCATCAAACTGTTAAACCATTGAAGATGCACAGCCCTACTGGCTGGATATTTATGTATTTGGAGAAAAAAAATTATTATTTTATTTATAAAAGGACAACAGTACATTTCACATGCAGATCAACAAACAGTCCACCAAGTCATAAACTTGATTGAAGAAGTTGCCAAACTGCTATAGTGCGCACTCTCTTTTTTGTTTAAAGTTCAGATATAAGAGAAGAAGATAAATTTTGACATATTTTTGGAGAAGGCTTCAGGCCTAACAATAGTCAGAGTTAGGGAGACCCATTGATCTTTCACAGCTAAAAACATGAACGACACAGTGACCCCAAGGTTCATCATCTCTACAGAAAGATACAACATAAAACTCCTTATAGAAAAAATAAATAAACACCATGGATGGGTATGCTGTTTTCATAGCAAAAAATACTCGTATATCAGCTCAACTTGAAGATTTTTTAAAAGTTTCTCGTAAGAATCTTCACTGCTACTTTCATCCGAGTCTGACTCCTCAAGGCTCTCTTTACATACACAGCCGTCCTCCAGTTTCAACACTCTCACACTCTCTTTACCTCTCTCACACACAAACATGCACATAGGTCTAACCCCATTCACCTGCAGCTCTCCTCTTATAAGCCTCCAGGTCTTTGGAGAAGCAAAGAGCTCCCCAGCACATAAGAGGCAGGATTAAGTTGTTTATAGAGCAGGACCGTTATCACATAGCACATTAACAAGTTAAAGACTTGTGCACTACACAAACACATACAAATGTGTGTATGTGTGAAAGTTGGCTTGAAGGAAGGAACAGAGGCAGTGATTCAGTGTGTGGGGGGGGGCAGCATAGGGTACTAAAAGGAAGCGATACAGAGATTGAGATTTGCTGCTTTACTGGTGGCACTTATTCAGAAGAGAGTCGCGGTGGCTTCTCAAGTGGGGTCTCAAAACCTCCATGGGATTTCAAATCAAAGAGCTCCAGACGAGCGTGGATAGTTGTCTGTGTACTGTAAATCTCTAAATATTCATATCCAAATCCCAGCAGTGCCCCCAAAAAGAAAAATAAAACTCATTATCAAGCCGAGACACATCACTCAAAACAGATTACTCCCACATATTTGGAGACTCAATTTGAAAGTAGACAAAAGCAATCACTCTTTTGTGTTAAGCAGCTTCCATGGGTTCCTTGAGAAGCACTGCAAACAGTATTTATTATGATTATTATTATTATTCCAGGAATACTGTTGAGCAGAAGATATATAAATGTCTTTCTCTGTGTGACTCTTTCATTTTTTTTTGCCTGTATTCATCACACTTGTGCTACCATTAGCGCATGAAGCTGCATTGATTGGGTCAATAATGGGGTTTAACATCTGGAGCCCTTGTACTGTCTGTTTGTAACGTCACTAACAAAAAAAGAGAGGCTCATACACAATATTAGGTTTTCAAACCTGACACTATTTTCTTTGTTCCTGCAATTAAGGTAATCATTCCGTGTTACAGCAGTTCTACTGCCTTTGAATTTGCAAGGAATTGAATTTCCACTGCTCTCCAGACAAAACCAAAACAGTTTAATCCCATGGCTTGAGCACTAGCCATGCAGCTAGTGATAATTTAGTCTCAACAGCTATGGGCCGTTTTCATAGCAGATATTTTGACGTGTCATTGCAGCAGAATTGTTCAGCCCTACTTGCGGTTATGTTGGAATTAAAATGAGTAAAACTCTGCCTGCTTATTTCTCCATTTTATTCCTCTTTACATATTATTATTGATGGCACACGTGGATTTTTCAAAGCATAACAATCTCAATGAAACCGCTTTATCCTGATGAGCACTGCATCATTAATCTAGTAAAATTGATTGAACAGAATGTGCACTATATCACACAGAAGAAGCTTTTTTTGACACTTGATAAGTAATTGATTTGATCATGACATGTCAAAGTGACACAGGGTTGACTGATCACATCATCCATTCATTAATTCAGTGATGGTTAATCACAGCATCACAACTCAGTGTCTGAAAAAAAGGAAGATATTTCCAGAGACTTTACAAGAAGTGTATCCGAGAATGTTTACATGGTTTTGATATTTTCCACTTGGCATTACACATTGTAGAAATACAATTTGTATCCTGACAGTGATTCCACTGATGTTCAAACATCAAAATAACTTCATAGTTCAAACTTTTTATTCATAACCTACTTTTCAAAAACTGGGCAACATCTGCTGCTGTTCATTGATGGCCCATTTTAAATTCAATAGAGAATCATCATATGAGCATGATTTATTATGATGTACCACATACTAGGGTTGTGCGTCAGCAGGGATCTGGTGATAAATACATACAGGGATAACAATGCTATACAATGGGATATATAAGGGCAGATTAAAAGCAAGGAGATACAGTATGTAGAGATTTTTTTCCCAAAAGAAAAACTCTCATAGTAAAAACCAACAGTTTTATATGAAAACATTTTACACAGTTTCCTTGATCTACTGAATGGAATTTGGCATATTTTAATACATTTTGAAACACTGCATTGAAGTCACATCCCACACAGGATTAATCAACATGTTTAATAAAAACAAGAGTGAGGCCAAGGTTGAAAGACCAACTGTCCTGCATGTCTTTGAGTGACCAAAATGTTTACTCGCATGTGAAAACAACACAACGAGGGGACAAGAAAACAGAGACAGATGCTTCAACAATTTCATTATCGCCTCTGTGTGTGGGATTTAGCGTAGGTGATCTGTGGCAGAGCAACGATCAGCTCTGATTAATATCCCGAAGGTCCACCTGAGCCGATGACATCACTGTTACCACAAAAGTGTGCTTTCAAGCCTCCACCTTCTACCCTGACTTCACTGTAACAATTTGAAGGGGGGCGCCTGTGAACATCAGTGGGACTGACGCAGGTTTCTGACATACAGTTAAAAAACCACCTCCTTTAAACTCATGTGCCACCTCAAATTCTGCCTCTGTCATTCAAAGCACACACACTTCACCTAAGTGTCCTTCTGTACTTTGGGATGCATTATTATGCCACTTCACACCTCCAACATGTTATCACAGCAAAAAAAAAACGTGTCATATTAAAACATCTCCTCACATCAACCCAGACTTGTTTTGGCTCTCACTCGGCTGAGCGGCACGCTAAAGAGCATCTTTGCTGCATTATCAGCAGCGCAGACAGTCAGGCAGCAAATAACTGGCTAGCCTAGCCTCTAATCAAATAGTACCAGTCGCTACACCGGCAGGGAAGTGGATGGTAAGTAGGGACCAGATATAATCGCTTTCCAAACTAGGCTAAGAAGACAAATGGGGAGAGAAAGAGCAGGAGAGAGAGTAGGAAAAGTTAAAAAGAAAGGCTTTGCAGGTGTGTTGGTTCAAGTGCAATATAAAACATAAATACACCAAATTTCACACACATACACTCACAGGTCAAAGAAGACACCTAATAAAGTGACAGGAATGGGACTTAATGTGGTCTTCCACTGCTGTAAAATTAGACAGAATGTACATTCATAGATGGTTTTCTGATTACCTTGGTCATTAATATAGCAAGTTACTACTCTAGGTGCTTAATTTCGAACCAGTCTGGCCATTCTCACCCAAAGAAATGCCACACCCTGTCTTCAGCATTACATAGCAGCTCTCCTTCACCTAATCCAACTACAGAGATAATGCCTTATTCCAGCACAAATATTAAAATAGCATCCTTCTTAGATTGAGATATTCTCAGATTTTGTTCACAATGCCTTGGTTTCCCTATCATAGGCAAGTACCTCTGAACCTGTGTAGTCACTTTTCTGCTCCTGTTTCAAGGTGAAATAATATTGTGGATCATACTTTTCTAAAATAGAATGGCAATACTGAAATAAATGCAATGGTGTGGCTGCCCAAGAGCCAAACTGTGTCTGAGAATTTGCATCTCTCCTCAGGCAAGGTTTTCCATATTTATCTCTAAGGAAAGGTGGACGTGAAGATACTCAGCAGGCTCTGGCATTCAGAAAGATGATTAAAATCTTCATTAACACTGATCTGTCCAGGTGATGAAATCTGTTACGCACCCCTGCAGAGCTCGTAGGGAAGAAGCCTGTGAGATATGACGCTCCTGCCTAGGCAAATAAATACATGCCTGTGCGCACACACACTACACCCAGACATTGACCACCTGGTACCACCTATGACCAACAATATAAAATGTCACCTCTTTTGTGCCAGGAAAGAAAACATTGGCTGTGGAATTAAATTCCAAGTATACAAACAAACAGACCACCCTCTGCTGAATAAATGAAAGTCACTCACACCTTTGTGCTGGTAAACATGACCAATCTGTTGGATTAAGACTCAAGAGGCTTAACCAGGTGAGGTGCTGCCCGGCCTCTCCTATTATCATCAAATGCTGCAGTTAAATGTGTGTGGGCACAATTGAGCTCGGTTCACATAGAGAGTGACTCATCCTTTGCTCTTTTACAGTCGTCCTACTGGGATGTAAATAACTTTATAACATAAACTACTTACACACCAGTTACAACAGTTTCATACCCACCTACTGCCGCTAATGCACAGTTTAATTTAGGTCGCTCTAACACACACATTGAGCCTCACCGTCACTCACTCAAGGGGACATGGGACCAAAGAAGACAATTAATACACAATTTGAACGTGCAAAGTTCTGCACAGTTGCCCTGACAAAACACATAGTCACACACGTTAGTACAATAATGATTTCCCCTCTCACCACCCTGACCTGCTTTTCTCAAACTAATATATATATATATATATATATTATATTTTATTTCTGAAAATACATGCAACTTATTCAGCATTAACTGAATAATTAACAGATGTGATATCAGCCAGTATTTCAATTTAACTTTAATTTAATCTGATGACACATCATGGTCAATTTATGTTGTAATATAATACATTTCTTACATATATTTAATAAATGTCCACCTCCATATTAAAATATAGTCAAACACGACATTCAACAGGTCAACACCAGAAAACGAAACAACTAATACTTTTAGTTTTTCAATAACATACAAATACACCTTTACAAATTCACATCTGGCTTGGACACATTAACACACACACACAGTTGACACCTCACAGCCAGATGTCTGATCTCCCTGAGGCTCTACAAGGACATAGCTAAGAGTGCAGAGGGACAATAAACGCAGATCTGTGTGTGTAATGAATAAGTTACATACTCCTATTAGTGCAGGCAGTGGTGACAAATGCTTCTCATTCACTCATTATAGGCCACTCGGTGTTGGGGGAGAAGCTGGAGAGACCAGGGCAGAGCAAGCTTATTGGGTTTTAAACAACCATGTAATCCATTGCCTTATTGGAGATGAATAAGCTGCTGTCTGCAGTTAAGTTTATTTATGAACAAATTAAACGCATACACAGTGAGAGGCAAAAGGCAGAATGATCCTGATGCTGAAAATGTGGGTGAGGCTAAGTAGGTGTTCAGAATAAAAATCAGAATCTGTTTTATTGCCAATTAGTTATTAACAAACTAGGAATTTGCTTTAGTGTAACAAACAGGGCTAGAAGAAAATTAGATTTAAGATTAGGCAAGATATAGGATCATCAGATCGAAATTAAGGCAGATTAAATCAAGAAAAGGAAAACAACAATACAACAAAGAGTTAAGATATATACAGTGCTGTGGCACCATTAGATTTGTTGTTGTTGTAGCAATGCTATAATGACCATAAAGCAAAATTATTAATTCATTGTTGCTTCTCCAAGTTAAAAGGCTCAAATATTTAGCTTCGCCTATACCCTTACACTCGAACAATAGCACAACCCTGGCTCTCTTAAACCTGGAGTGGAACCCTATTAACAACTAACTTTTTTTCTCTCAGTTTTCTTTTTTAGGGCCACATGGTGGTGTAATGGCTAGAACTGTGCTACCTCATATTAAGAAGAAAACCGGTTCAAATCACAGTTTGACCAATTACCATTCTGGGTGGCATTTGCAATTGTATGTTCTACCCGTGTGTGCATGGTTTTCATCCAGGTACTCTGGTTTCATCCAAACACATGCAGAGACTAACAGGACACACATTGACCTTTGGTGTGTGAGTGAATGGTTGTTCATTTCTATGCATAGGTGACCTGTCCAGGGTGTACGCTTCCTTTCGTCTCTTTGTCAGGTGGAATTCTGCCAGCCTCCCAGTAGGCAATGAGTGAGTTTTTCTATTCCTTAAGTTTTGGCAATTTTTGCTGTTTCCCAAAGCCAAACTAAACAGAATATTAACATACCAGAGTAATAGACTTTGCAGATAAAAAATGAAAGGAAAGAGAGATATACCCAAGAAAATTGAAGTGAGGGAATCTCTGCCCTCCATCCTTTTATTGATCTCACTGAGTGTCCTCGACATGCCCAGCAAGCACTTAACAGGTTAATAACTCCTGATCCCTATCACACCACTGGCAGGCCAATTTCCTTTTATATATACAGCACCACAGGCCAATCTCATGACCACATTCTTCAATCAGCCATCAGCCATCTTAGGGGGATGAGGTGAGGTGTTTCCTCAGGTTCAGTGACCATCCTCATGGGGAATCAATCCCACAAGTAATGCAGTCAATCACACAGCAGCCAGTCAACCAAGCCAGCCACTGAAGCTTGTTCTCACAACATCATCACCTGGGAGACAAAGAGCGTCCACCGTGAACGAGACAGCACAGATTCAGTGGGAAAGCTTATGTTTTTCTTTTTTTATTCCATTCAACCTGATCTTTTATCACTGCACCAGTTGTGTCACAACACGTCACTATGCACACCTCACTAATAAATAGACTCCAGAAGTTGCTGCTTTTATCGAGAGCGAGTGTCACAGGTGTGAAGAAAATGTGCAGGTGATGGCTTCTGCTCCTAATGAAAATGAATAGCTATTGAATAGCCATTTCAAGTGTTAAAGCGACGCACAACAGTTAGTCCACCTTAAGTTTAATTGTCAATATGATGTCTTACTGTCATGCAACTGTCTTGTAGTGCACAAAATAGTTAAATGCTCATTCGAGGTCAGGTATGTTTATAAATCTTGTTCCAGCCCTTTTGCTTTTGACAAATCTTGGAGCATCTTTGAGACTCGTGGTAAGAATGTTTTCTCCATGACACTCTGAGCTGCTCCCTGGAGATTTCCTTTCCTCTGCCTTACAGTAAACATGAAGGCCTCTGTTAAACTACAAGTCTTCTGGGGGTTCAACTAACGGATTCTCATGAAGACACACGTACCTACATACGCATATAAAGAGCGCTAAAACATTTAAGTCATTTTGACATTAGAAGGATTGGAGCTATGCTAATGCGACATGTCAAGTTCATGTACTTCCTGCTTCTACTATAGCGATAAAAGCAGATTTTCAAATTAGATTCAAATATGCAACACAAATTGTAATCCATATTCACATAAAGAACACAAACAAACTATCTTCTCATTTGCAAGTATAAGCAGAGAGCGTAAATCCTTGAAAACAAACAGATAGATGGCATCGGGTGGAAAATGGTAATTACCTCTAAAACACAGGGTAAGAATTATTGTCTATCATAGCGTGTCACTGAGGATGACAGTGTCTGGGGAGCATTCAAGAGATCACATCTGCAGCACTGTCGTTAGACAGGAGAGGTTTCAGAACGGCAGTGTGCTGATCATGGGAAAATATGCTGACAGCATATGAAAACAGAGAACTTGTGCATCAATTCATAATAGTCTTTTTTTCAAATGATTTTTTTTTGTTGCCACATAAACTGCTCACACATCATTTCTTCTCCTTCTACTCTCAGCACACACACGCACACACGTATGTGCATACTCCAGTATTCAACATCAAAGTATGATATAGCGAGGCACATCATTAGCAGAAGACAGAAGCGAGGGAGGATGAAATCATTTAGACACCGCTGTGGAGAGGGAATTACTACGGCTGTCGGGATAAGGAGAATGAGAGGTAGGAGAGGGAAAGACAAGAGGGAGGAAGGATGGGTGGAAATGGGAAATAGAAAGCATACAAATGATGGAAAAATGAAATGTCAACATCTGCGACAGAAATAATGGTTGGAGGGGAAAATAAAGACGGGGGAAAAAAACAAACAAGTCACAAACTAAAGAGATGGCAAACTAAATAGTGTTGAGTTCAGCTGGGTGATGGCTATTTCCTGATAGTACATGCATGTTTTCATGTGAATCACCATTTTTCCTCCCAATCATCTCCAATCCTCAGTGATCCTCTCTTCTGTGCGTTCTGATGTCAGCAGGCCAGGCGGCCGAGGCTGACAGGCTGAACACCGTAATTGCTAGGGACCAAAGACAAGCCATGTTTAAAACATGACAGCGTTATAGGTTGTAGGTTGCACACGACGGTACTTGGATAACAACTGGGGGGTTGTCAACGCTCCTGGCAACTTTATTTGCCTGTTGAACTCTATTGAATAACTGCACCTTTCACATAGAATTCTTCTCCAGTTCACTAGTACCTGGGTATGTGTCTTAGAGCAAAACACAATCTGGAGGGTGGCAGTGAGTACATTTGCATTAGAACAGGAAAATTTCACTTTCATACAGCATGGATATTTTGTGGCTTTGGCAACATTCCTCGAATTAATAATATCGCTGCACACACTCAGTTAATTGCTGAGATTTAGGAACAAAGAGACAAACATGAGGTCTGAGAACATCATAGTGGTTTTTAACAAACGTGCTTACCACAGAAAACAAAGACAAATGGAAGAAATTGTTACTCTAACTGTTGAAAACATTCATCAGTGTCACTAAGTTCCATAGTGATTAGAGTGAGAGATTACACCTTCAATGTGTGTAGGATTCAGGGATGAACTATTAAGAGAAATCAAAAATAATATTAGAGTTAATGTTTTCATTAAAATTAAGCACTGCTGTGTTAGGCTACACGGCTGGTGCAGTGGTTAGCAGTCTTGCCTTTGCAGCAAGAGGACCATGGTTCAGAAAAAGGAAAATGATCTGTTTGCATATTTCCCCCATGTGTGCGTGTATTCTCTCCGGGTTTCCTGGTTTTCATCCCCTCCCCCCCCACCACACACACACACACACACACACACAACCCTCAGGTAGAGGATAAAGTAGTAGAAGGTGAGTGAGTGACTTACATGTTGTATTGCCCTGTTTGTTTGCAAAAAGGTTTTTATCTGCTTCCAATATGTATCCTCACCCCTAGCTAGCTCCTACGCATTGGTGCTTTGAAAGCAATTGCAATTCAGCAACTAATACAAGTACCAAATATCTGTTCAAATGTGGCGGGGGTTCAAACTGGAAACTGAAAAACGTGTACAGTTTCAAAATACACAGCTTATACGTGCATCAGACAAACCTGGGTGAACCCAGCCGAGTCTGCCAGATATTTGATTCCGCTCTGCAGACACGTTTGGCAAAGACGCTGTGTTAGCCAACTTCAGAATCTCCTAAAAGTGGGAACCAACTGCAAACCACTCTCAACTCTCAAACACATAAACCTTTGGATGTCACAAGTAACAGCTCTCCTTCCTTTCTCCTACAACGCAATTAGCCATTATGTGGCCCTCCATAATCGGCCATGTCCATTTTATTTACCTTTGACACAGCAGGGGCGTTTCTCAGCAATTTTGAAACAGAGCACAGCCTACACCACCCACTAGGAAAGCAAAGTTTTCAAAAACTAAAATAAGCCAGGGTGAGAGAGACAGAGAGGAAAGAGGCTCATAGTGTTTGACAGAGTGTTGCACCACGAAAATGAAGGTCAGACACTGGAGGAGCAACTGAGAAATAATGCATCAGACTTAGTCTGAGGTGTAGGGCAAAATGATGACCTTTATTTTCTGTGTATGCATCTATAAGTATTCCTGTTTGTGAGGAAAATAAATGAACTGGGACACAGATATGAAATCTTATTTCATACAGAATCTGTGCGTGCGTGCGTGCGTGCGTGCGTGCGTGCGTGCGTGCGTGCGTGCGCTTTACCGTCATTGCCCTCGCTCCCCTCTCTCTTCAGCATCTGTACCGCCCCCACATACTTCTTCAACTGGACCTTCAGGACCTCATTCTCCCTGCACAAACAGACACACACACAACAAACACACACCTTATAACTATGGAGGAATAACATTAAAGTTGCTGTACCCGCAAAACACTGCATGTGAGCAATTTAGTCTTTAGTAATGCCTTTTTTAAGAGTTGCATTTTATCACAATTCTTTTGATGAACATTCTGTACAAGTTATAATAATCACAATAATAATCATAGTGCAGACAAAAACCACAACAATAAAATCGTATTGAAAAATAGTATCGAAGAAACATGAAGAAAAGAGGACAAATGAGAAGAAAAAAGAAGAAAAAGACAACTTGCCACGTTCCCAAGTTCTGCAAACCAGTCTTGATAAGAAGGACCATCTGGCTTTTTCCACACACTTTTGATCACTATTATAGCAATTTGAATAAATTCACTCATTAATTGTCTACCACTTTATTCTGCACACAAGGGTTACAGGGAGCTGGAGCCAATCCCAGCCGACATAGGGCAAAAGGCTGGGTACAACATGGACAGGTTGCCAGTCCATCACAGGGCACAAACACAAAGAGATGAACAACTATTCACTCTCTCACTCACACCTACGGTCAAACATGCAGGATTGTTAAAATCAGCTCTGTAGATGGATTGAGACATATTTGGACATGAATATTCAAACTGGAATGCAGGAAATCTGGCAAAATCAGATCATTACCTACACATGAACCTCCTATGAAAGAGGTGAAACATATAGAATGGTGTACAATGAACAAAGTAACTTTTGCTAATTCATTAATTCGATTCAGTCCTTGATCAGGACAACACTCCTGTGCCTGTCAATATATGTGTGTGTACTGCTGTGTAAAAAGGGATGGGGTTAATTATGAAGCTCATTATCTCACAGATGCTTAAATGTAAAGCCAGGCATTTCAGGTAATGGATTTCAAACTTTGAACAAGTTTGCAATTTTTCTGACAAGTATTGCAATTTTTCACTTATCATTTTAATAACACCATCAAAATATTGACTACTACACTCTAATGAAAGGATAACTATTTCCAACATGTAGTAATGATTATTTTATTTACCAATTAATCTGTTCATCAATCGATTAGTTGTTTCATTCATAAAATGCAGAGTTCTTTTTACCCCAAACTTTAAAATGACTCTGTCCTCAAAAGTTATCATAGATTCAGTTTACTGTTAACTCTTTACTGTCTGGAGTAAATAAATCACATCATATTCACATTTAAAAAGCTAAAATCACAGACATGATTTTTTTTATTATAGGAAATACACTTAAACCTCTCTCTCTCTCTCACTCATTTTCTACCGCTTTATCCTCCACTGAGGGTCGCAGGGGGCGCAAGAGGCAGGTTATTGTCATTTGTAAATGGAGTCACAGTTAATAGTCCAGAATGAGCTACAATCATAAATAAGAGTTCAGACTCTGTGAGTGCGTCAGACTAAGGCTGAAGCTTCAGACACAAAGACACAGTGATAAAGAAGGAGAGTGAGAGACTGAGGCGTTCTCTTTACAAGCCGTTACCGTTTAAACATCATCGACTTTGGGGAGGAAATCAATCAGAGCTGGAGTGTGGCTTTATGCTCTTGGCAGTTAAATTTAACAGCCTTTGTCTTGCTCTGCTGCCATCAACCCAAACCCCTCATTTTCAATGGGCTTTTTTGGTGTGTGTGTTGCCCTGCTTATCAGCCCTCGTTCCCAACCAACAAAAGAAGCGCCTGCTGGGAGATCTCGTGAATCCACATGACGAGCTCTCTCCCTCCGAGGAGCTGTCCACATCGTTGTTATCAGAACCACCCGCAGCCCAGACACTGTTTCAGCCTGATTAAATTAGAGCTAATACACACCACTAGCTCTAAGAGAGAGACTGTGTGTGTGTGTGTGTGTGTGTGTGTGTGTGTGTGTGTGTGCGTGTGTGTGTGTGTGTGCGTCTGTTGAGATGCATGGATATTCAGAACTGTCTCACGTTTTGAAAATGAAAATTGCATCTATTATAAACAGCAGGTGTGCAGATGTAAGGGAACTGTTTATTACTAAATGTTTGGCATTCACTTATTAGTAGATCTGTAACGATTAAATAAACTGCATTTTTTGTTGATTAATTGGTTTAAGTGGGTTTTATTTAACAAACTAGTTCTAATTTTAGCTTTTTAAATGTGAATATTTTCTAGTATCCGACACTAAACTGAATCTCTTTGCTTTGTGGACAATTTTAGGGCGTCAATATTTTGAGCTTAAGAGACATCAATTGGAATTTTACACAATTCTCCACATTTTATGGATGAAACATTGATCAAAGAAAACAAATAAACAGATTTACTGATTAGGAAAACAACCGTTAGGCACAGTTGTACTTTTCATAATAGATATTAATATCAATATATTTTAAAGGAAGATTTGTAATATTATTGAAATCTCTCTTTAAAGATTTACAACAAGACAAATAAAGAAACTGTATGGGATTAGCACATACACATCACTGCCTTGCAAACATAAGACAGGATTAAATAAGTTACATCAACTGGAGCATTAAAGAAGATTATAGAGACGGACACACACGAAACAAAATCCTGACCCAGATGAATGTCACACCTGCATTTCAATGTGGACCATATAAGTAGTCTCAAGGGAAATTCGCAGCAGCTGTCGGTTGATATTGGCGCTACCAGTGTGACAATGTAAATAAGCCAGGTTAAGAATGAGTATTGCTCTTACAACAGCCTGAGCCGCACAGCATATACATTTTTAAATCCAATTTCAGAGCAGACCAATAAAACACAGCGATCAGGTTGGAAATACACCATCTGGATCGTGTTTGATTAACAGCAGTGTGTCTCAGGTCACATAACAGCTCTGACCACCAGAGTGTGGTCAGTTACCAAATGCCACATTTCTGTTATATGTAGAACAGTGACTGATTCTCCCAAATATTCCCTTTCCTTTTTTATTGGTTTACGTTTCTCAAGATTCAATTCTTGCTTATTAATAGGGCTGCAACTAACGATTACTTTCAGAATCAATTAATCTGTCAATTATTTTCTCAATTAATCAGGTAATCATTTCATCCAAAAATTTTCAGAAATTGTTGATCAGCCTTTCTCAAACCTGGAAATGATGATGTTCTCAGATGTCCTGTTTTGGCCACAAACCAAAATGATTCAGTTTTAAAGATTTCTTTCTTTACATTGATTTCTTTTTTTATTTATTTCTTAATAATGGAAAAAAACACTCAAACCGATTCATTGATTATCAAAATAGTTTATAATCGATTAATTGAGGAATTGTTTAAGCCCTACTTATTAATAAAACTGTTGAAAGTCTAAACCGGAAACAGCAAGTTCCAGGGGAAAGATCATAAACAGTGATGGTTAGCAGCAAACATTCTTGGAATGATTGAACACATAAAAACACCACATTTTACATTTCAAATGAAACAATGTATGTTGCAGGACGTTTACGTGGGAAAAAAGTGGCCACAGATGATGCACACAGGAACAATACAAAGAAATACAAGCATAGGTGTATATGCTTTTCTGTTCCTGAAAATAAAGTAAATATTCTGTGTGAAAGGGAAAAAGTTAGTGACAACTAAAGTTTATGATTGTACTTTGCATAAAACCAGTAATGTAACAGAATAGCAGAGAAGGCAAATTGGAGGAACTTAAAAAAAAGCACCTCAAGAGAAAAGCTTAAACTTGACTACTCACAGAAATTAAGTGTTTTTTTTTCTTCTTTTTCTCTATCTTTCCATCCCCTCCCTCTTATCCCTGTGTTCAGCAGCCATCTTCATGTGCAATAAACATTGCTAAATTGGCTGTTCTTCAGGTACACTCTGGTTTTGTTTAGAAGTAGTAAATGAGAAGTACAAAGATGCCCTCAGAGACAGTCAGCTGAATAATGCTCCTGAGTGCAATTTACTGCAAAAGCTTTTAAAAAGAAACACGTCAAACGTGCACTCTTGTGTCAGGCTTCCAAAAGTCCAGTGCTTGAATTTGTATAAACTCATAGAAAAAAACAAGGCTGGGCTAGGCTAAGGTGCAGGTCTTAGTTATTGATATTCAGCACTGAAATGAAAATGAATGCCTCCCTGGTCAGTTTGACATAAATGACTTCCAAAACAAAAAAAGAGCGAGCCTGAACACTCCCAATGAGTAAACCAGACAAACTTCACAGCTGCTCTCTCTGCCACTTTTTAGATGAGCCACAGCAGACTGTCTTGAAGAAAGATGACAGCTCTGCCAGCTAAGAAAAAGGCATCTGCTCCCATTTCTTGTGGGTTTGTGCATGCGTGTGTGTGAGCCTGTGTCCGCCTGTCCAACCACCCCCTCACACTATGACGAGGTACCACTTCCTGGCCCAAGCCCACTTGACTGGCTGCTTTCCTATCTTCCTGTTGTGAGAGGACTGCTCTGCCAACTAATGTCTAAAAAGGGAGAAGAATTGGTTGTGAAGAGTGTGTTTTGTGTGTGTGTGTGTACCTGGCATTTCTTATGTTGTGGGGACCTAAATCTGTTTACACAGTCACATTATGGTGACTTGTTTTCCTTATGGGGACAAAAAATCAAGTCCCCATAACCTAATTTACAACATTTTAAGGTGAAGACATTTCTAGCATAAACACTGACCACGAGGGCTACTGGTCAGGACCAGTAGCCCTCGTGGAGACCAAGACCTGGTCCTAATGAGACAGAACCTCATTCCTGTGGAAGTTGTTAAGTTTAGGGCAAATATTTTAATTGTGGTTAGGTTACCTGGTTAAGTGGTTATGGTTTTGATTAGGCTGTTCAAATGAAAGAAAGTCAATGTTAGTCCTTAAAAGTTAGCTGTATGAACCTGTGTGTGTGTTTGTGTGTGCATGTTTTTCTATTCTCGTGGGGACCAAAAAAAAAACATACAAACTTATCTTTGTGGGACATTTTGACATTTTGTCTGCTGCCATCAGGGTTAAAGGGGTTTATTCAGGGTTACGACCTGGTTTTAGGGTTACGAATTAGGGTTAGGCATTCAGTTGTGATGGTTAAGGTTAGGGTAAGGGATGAGGGAATACATTATGTTTATGAGGTTTCCTCACAAAGATAGAAAAACAATTATGTGTGTGTTTGTGTGTTAATATTTTTGGTTAGGGTTTAGGTTAGGGTTAGGCACTTTAAGGTTAGGGTAAGGGACTAGGGAAAGAATTATGTCTATTATGCATCCTCACTAAGATATAAAAACAAGTTTGTGTGTGTATGCTTTAACTTTAAGGTTAGAGTTAGAGAGGTATAAAGAGAGGTCACTTTGGTTTTGAACAATAATATATATCTGGTTTTTTAAACGAAATAATTCAAAGACATGACCTTCAACCACGTTCCTATTGGGCCAAACCAGCTGTCAATCACACTGAGGTATTATCTACTAAATGGGAACATATTTTGAAAAAGCAACATCATGTTCTATTGAAGACGACCTGAAGCTAGTGATTAAGAGAACTAACTCCTCAGGAAAATGTTTACAGTCATAAATTAAATGAGAAACAGGCTAATTTTCCTACAGATTTTCTTTTTTGCAACCAGCAAATGTTTCAACAAATGAAACATAAAGAAGGTTGTTTGTTTTGTATTCTACGTATTGAGTTGCATCTGCAGTAAGATTTCAAGCTAGAAGGCACGGATGTGAACTGCTCTGATGTGTCACTGTGTGAGTACAGGTCTTACATTTTCATGTTATATTTGGAAGGGTGTTTGAATATGGGTCCAGCTGTACATCTTGAGTTTTGTGTGAGTTACTCAGAGAATGAGCTGCAGAGGCTTGTTTTAGCCCACTCCCCAATGTCGGAGTTTACGTCAGCAGAAATCTATCTATGGCGACTTGTTCATCCTCTGCCACCCCCGCACAAAAGCCAGGCTCAGACACTCACTCATTCACTCACACACACACAAACGCATGGATGATGGCATCTTGCTCAAACAGCAAGACCATCCCCAGGCTGCTTTGTTTAAACATTTAACCTGAACACTTCCGCAAGCGGCAATGTGAATTTTGCCAATGGTAGTGCACGTTAAACAATCTGCGTCAAACAGCTTCTCAACTGACTTGACAGCAGTGAAAGTCCTGCAGTTCAGTGTTGGTCAATGAGGACATCAACAGTCCTTTCAAGTGTTAGGATGTTACAGTTGGGGCAGATTTTACGTCAGGCTTTCTCGTTCCCAGTTCACCCTTAGTGCGAGAGAAGCACAAAGGAATTGTGGGATACATAGCAACCGTTGCCAGTAGCCCCTTCTACTGAATGATTCTCTGACAGCTTTCAGTGCTCACTGAGTGGCTAGCTGCTCCTTCAGTGATATTTATAGCCACTATTGATCGAAGCAGATTTGGTTGAGAAGGAAAAGCAGCACTTGAGATTTAGCAGTGGACAATAGAACTGATTGTGAGTGTGCACTCAGACTCAGACATGTGGACTGTATGTCACAGTCGCCCGCAGAGAGCGCAGGGCAAATGTGACGCCATCACCTCTTTCCCTCTCTTTCCGTTTGCACTCCATTAATGTGCGCCATGTGCTCCAAGGGGATCTTTAGCTCCTGGAACCATCCACTGCAGACAACAAGACCATCAGCTACAGCCATTCCTTAACATGTAACTTTGATTAACTGGATCAATCCTACCAGGTGGCTTGGCTTTACTGTAGGAGGCTACTATCTGAACACAGACTGCTGAAGGATGACTAATCCTCTATTTAAAGGGCTTGGGGCTCAACTGAAGACTTCTGGCATACAAGAAATCAATTGTAGATGCCAGGGTGACGCAAATTCACTTTCAGGGAAACTGCGGTGGGTCATTTACTGGGACAAAAGTGTGTGCCTGTTTCATCTAGAAATTAAAATTCACACTGAGCATGCCAATAATTTCAATGAAGAGGAGACTGAACTGGATGTGCAGACCTAACACTGATACTTGCAGAAATACAGTCCCTCTTCCCGTCTGGGTTTAGGGGTAATTACTGTGATTATGTGTATAACAGTGATGCAGCTACTGTAGGCACACAGCACAGTCAGCAGCAACAAAGCAGTTTTAATCACAGATGTGAAGGTCCTTTGAGCTCTTACAGATTTTACACAATGTCTAATGGTGCCATGCTGACTTCTTTTCATTTACTGATATGGACAGCAGTTAATAAAGGGAAACTTAAAAACAGTATGTAATCTCTGCCACTATCGGTAACTTCACACTTCAGCTACATATTGACACAATAAGTTCAAACTGGATGCATGGTGTGTGTGTCGCTGCTGCATCTCATTTGCATGTGTGCGTGTGTTCACATTGGTTGCGTATGTACTGCATCTTGCTTGCATTTCACACCATCACCCCTGTATTTGTAGCCTCTATTTACTCCACATACAGCTGGTAAAATTGTTTTAAAAAATGTATGTCTTTCATGGATTCAGATTCAGCCTAGACACTGAGACTACTATGAAATGTATCAATTTTATATAATCATACTGGTAGAATGTCAATGTCATCATCAACAGATCTTTTCTGTCTATTTTTGCTGGGAACTATGTGCTAAATGTGTGAAAATCGGATGAGATGCCAGTGTGAACACTAATCTGTTAACATGTATGCTGACATTGAAAACACGACAGAACACACTATGTGCCAGGTGTGAACCAGGCCTAATTTGTTTGCACTATAGAATTTCTTACAGTATTAATTCATATATTTTCAATTAATCCGTTAAAGCGGCAGAGCATAACTTTAGGTGATTTTTGTTGTTGTTGATGTTATTATTCTGCCTCTGTTTGGTCTTCGTGAACAGGTATATGCTGCATCCATTTTAAAGAGGGCTCTGTCAAGCTAAACTATTTCGCTTATTTGGGAGCAGTTTTGTGTATACCCCAGTAGCACAGGGGTGGGTGGGGGCAGGAAGAGTTCTGAAGAATGTAGAGTTCAGTAGAATCCAATTCTGAAACTTTTTGTGGGCCCTAGTTTATGTTTTAAGTCACTAGTCTGTTTGCAGCCATCCCTCTTTTCTGTTCATATTAAGTAAATAAAAGGTTGATTAGATGAGTCTTTCAAAATCTTAATTATTCTTAATCTCCCACTGAATGCAGAAATGATCAAATTAATGTACTTTAATTCAACATCCCAGCTACTTCGTACCTGGCTAGTGCCTGGACCTTGGCTGAGTGTCTCTCCTCCACCTCTCCCAGTTTCCTCTTTAGCAGATCAGTTTCTTGCCTCAGGCCAGCTGAATGCTCCATCTCCCCGTCCAGCAGAGAGCGGAGAGACCTGTCAAACACGTGACGCAGCTCACACACATGTAAAATGATTGCATTAAAATAACATCTTTCTCTACCAGTTTCTAATCAATAGACCTGCCTCTACACAGACCTTATCTTTAACATTTACACTATGTAACTGTTGACATTTTGGTTATGTTATTTTAATCTTGAACAACAGATAAACATAATCAGGCGTTCTTAATTTGACTAGCAGAGTTAAATTCAGACACTCATCTGTGACTGCAACAATGTTAATTTCATGCCACTGGTCCAAATCACAGTTTATCATAAAAATCTAAATGCTGTTTGGCAGAAGACTCACATTAATTATGATTAATCACAAAGATGTTAAATCATAAAACTGTTTATTCTGATCACGTTCTGCTCAACGATCCACTTTAGCTGTCTAGCTGTTACATGGGTGTAAATCACAGGTTGTGGTGGCTTATTTGGGAAAAATCAAAAAACACACGTTTTTTTCTGCCTCAAGTCAGCACAAAAAAAGCCTCTCATCTGAAGAGGAAGAGTAAACAGCCTGACACGATTCATGTGGAAGATCATCCAATAACTTGTCACAATCTCTGTGTGTTTGTGTGTAGATAAACATACGTGTTTTGTTCCTCCAGCTCGTCCTTTCTGTTCATCATGGCTACGATGGCCTGACGCAGCTCCACTGCAGTGAGGAGAGAGTAGAATGTGAGACTAAAACTACCTAATATACATAAAATAAACACAGACACTACACACAGCAATAACCATAAACTAATGACTTTCAGTTTGGAAATGTAGAAACAACAGAATCGCACTTTCACTCCTCACTATCCTGAATTAATGCTGCACTTTTGTTCCATTCCTGCTCCGATAAAATAGTGTTTTATATTCTACCAGTGAGAAGTTTCTATTTTTTTCTGCCTCAGAGAACAGGTTATTTATTGCTAAATCTTACTTTTATGGTATCTAATATAAAACACATAAGAAAAACAATAATCAGAGAAAATTCAGTCGTGGTGGAAAACACTAATATTTGCATTAAAATAAAGTCGTAAGAAAAAGTAAACTGCTCCTTTAGAATTTCCTGAATTCACATACAAATTAATTTTCCATATTATTCATTCTTCAGCAGTGTGGAAAAGGTATGTAAACTTGTCAGTTTGCTAAACAGAATTTAGAAAAACCTGGAGTATAATCAAACAAACATGATAGAAACGTGTGAGTTCGAGCTATTTTCACCTGGTAATGGGAACCAGACCCCACAAAAAAGAGCTCTCTTATAATCAACACTTGATTTGCATGCAGACGGAACCTGCTGATTAAATATTTATTAGTTTACACAGACAGACAAACTACAACAGATGATCTGTGAGGCAGAAAAAATAAAGAAGGAACAGAATAAAAGAAGTCACTGGACCAGGATCACATCCATCTGCTCATGTGGCTACTGTATGAATATCAAGGTGCTTGGTGTCCACATGGAGAGTCACCGCTTTACAAAACAAATAAACAAAATAAATCACCTGACATCACACAGCACCAATCAGAACATGTTAAATCGTTACATTTATTATTTAAAAATGGACCATGGTAAATATTGCATGGGTCCCAGCTTCCAAATCCTGAAGAAATATGTTGATTGAGTGGAAGAGTGACTCGTCTTTTAGCCACAAAGACAAGGGTTCAATATATGTCCTCTATAACAAACAATCAATAAATGTCCTCTATAACAAACAATCACGACAGCAAAGTATCTGAAAAGCGAACTGTGGAAGTATATTTTTTTGATTGTACACCATACTTGTGGATACAATCAAATTAACGAGTTAATAAATCAATATTGGATCTCTCAAACAAAGACTGATATGAATTGGTAAATGCATTTTTTGAACCCAGCTCTTACCCAAATGTTAAGAATAGATTCAGGGCTGAGCTCTGTGACGGTACAGTGACTCGTCGTCTTGATTGTGCTTGGAGGTGCGCACGAAGCTTTCAGAGACCTGACTAGGCTGTTACCATAAACTTCCAAAAATAACAACCCTGAGATAGACCGTTAAACTGTCCTGCACTTTGCATTTCATCACACACACACAGGATTGAGCTGCTATTCCACTTAGGACACAGCTATTACTCCCATTCCCATTGCACAGCCTAAAAAAAGCATTATCCCTAACCTTAACCATAAACAGTTAATACCTAACCCTAACGTTAACCTAACCACAATTCAAATCGTACTCCTAAACATAACCAGTTCCTCAAAAACAAGGTTCTGCCTCATTAGGAACAAGTTTGGGTCTCTCCAGGACTACTGGTCCTGACAAGGTCAGTATTTATGCCAGAAAAGAGGTAACAAATACAAATACACACACACACAGGGACCACAACTCTATTCTCCCCTAACTAATGTTAGGGTGTCAATGTAGGTTTAGACATAAGTGGGTCTCCTCCAGCTACTGTATGAGTAAAGAGCCTGGTTGAGAGAGGAGGAGAACAAAGAGTAAGAGAAGTGTGATGAACATCAGAGCAGAAAATTTATTATATTATCACCACACCAACACTCCATTCTCTACATCAGCAAACCAGAAATAAACGTGACCTTTACTCCAGCTACACATTTACAGTGGGTGCCACAGAGGAGTCATTAGGGACTTCCAGACAGAGACATGGCAAACCACAATATACGTACACTTGTGAGCATGTGAGAGAAAATACATACGATGTGTGATCATATACAGTACGTACGAGATACATTTGCTAGGAAAAGAGTAAGAGGCACGTGTGTGCGCATGTGTATGTATGTGTCTCTATGAGAACCAGCATGTCGTGGTTTAATTGTTCCAATAATAGTGGCATAAGCACAAAGCTAGACCATCTAATCCGGGGCTTTGTGAATTACAGACTCCATACTCTCTAATCAATGGAGTGCTGGGTCTCACATGCAATCAGATCTGGATGGACACAAGGGAGCGCACCCCCCCCCCCCTCCTATATTTTTCCTTTATCTTTTGATGAATTTAGGTATGCTTTTGATTTTTCATCTTCTTGAATGTGAATATTTTCTACTTTATTTGCTCCATATAACAAAGAAATTATAAAAACTGCAAACATTTGAGACATTTGAGAACATCATCATTTCCAGGTTTGGGAATTCTCAACATTTTATTTTAAAAACACAATGCAATCAATGCATAATGCGTAAAAAATACACTGTGTAGCCCCACAAAACTATGTTGTTTATTGTATTTTTAACTTTTTCAATTTGTTTTCATCATTCAAATGTACAGTATTATTCATTTCTAACAGCATTTATATGCTCAGTTTTTCACACACACACACACTAAAAATCAGCAGGAGCTTGAAATAATCTGTGTGTGACTGACAAGCCTTGATCATTAACAAGGCAAACACTATTTTTCAATGTTGTGATGATACATTGCTCATTTTTCTATTACAGAATGTCTAATTTTTCAGTCATTTTGAAATCCAACTTAACAGGGTTTTTTATAATTGTCAAAAATTTAAGAAGTATTGGCTCAGATATCTTGACATTTAGCTCCAAAATGGGTCAACCTAAGGGAAAAAGAATCACTCCACATCTTTCATTTGAGCATCAATGTTCCCTCAGTAAAAGGCCAATTCTTTCCAATCTCTCACTATCAGATTCATAAGTTTGGAAAATCTCCTTTCAGAGTCACAATTTTTTCCACACCTGTTGTTGCAGCACTTTCATCATCCTAATGAGTACAAAGAATTTCTCGTCCCTTTAAATCTTAAAGGCTAAAATCTGTGACAATGTATTCTTACAAATTCAAAACATTTTTTTTCTACAATTTGCCTTTTCTACTTCCTACTCATAGTTTTCTACATTTGTACAATTTTGCAAATGGAGAAAAGCAAATGTATCTATTCCTTTAAGTTGTAAGGGGGAGCAAAACCACTAAAACCTTGGATATCGAGAGCAAGAGAGCGAGATTTTTCCCAGTCGAGGAAAAGTCAAAGGTGGTGCTTTCCTTCAAAATGCCAAACTGTTTTGGCTGTGTTGCATTCTGCTCTATTGAGCCAACAGAAGGCGTAGAAATGGTTATCTGTGCCTCTGTCGGGATGGATTTTTCCTGCTGTGATTGCTGAATGTCAGAGAGTCTGGAGAAAATGCTTGTTGCTCTTTGATTTTACAGAGGCAGAGAATCAAAACTGCAAGTTACAGCAATGTTACAATGAATTCAGGTCAGCGGTTTTATATAACTGTGTACAGTCGTGCAACATGTACGTTAAGTCTTTGGAATCTTGACATATGTACCATTAGATTTACCTTACAAATAACAAATAGTCTATTAAAATGGGGCTGTCAGCTTTCATGTTACTTTTTTTTTAAGTCACACTTTAAAAACACTCAAGGATCATTGTGTTGTATATGCATAATTCTAGAATTAGAACTAGTTTAATTTGCACACACACAAATCAGTGATAGATAATTTGACCCATCCTTTTTTTTGTTTGTGTGTGTTCAAGCTGGGCACAGGAACAGGGAGAAGCATTTAATTGTGCTCATTTAATCTGGTTACAAACTCAATTCCCTTCCACTAGGCCATTTTGCTCCTTGTATGAAATAGAAAAGGTAACTAAACCAAAACTCCAGGAAAGTGCAAATGCTGTTGCATTTCACTTCAAATTAAAATCAAGATCATAAAGTAACTTACTTTGAATTTAGATGATTCCTAATCAAGATACACTGGTAAAAGTAGCTTTTTATTTCTAACATGGACTTAAAAACTGTTGTAAATTGCAAATTAATAACTTTTAAAATTCATTGTTTTAAATTATGTTGCTTTAAATTTTTTAAAAAATGTTTTAATTGTTTTAAATTAAAAAAAAATTGTTTTAATTGTTTTAAATTAAAAAATTGTTTTGTGGGAAAAAAGTTAGACAGCCTGAATTATAATTAATGACGCATAAATTAATATATTAATTGTCCACTTTGGATAAATGTGTGAAAAAAATCTGTGAACCTCTTGGAGTAATCAGCTAGAAAAGCTGAAGTCTGAGGCAGGAAACCACAGATGAAGCACGCCTCTAAAAAAATACCATATCCCCTCATGTGAGGAGACGCTAAATGTTTTACAGTATGGGGATAACACACCACTACATATGATAACACACCACTATATATGATGTGGAAAGAGAACTGCACACTACCATGAAAACATCAGTCCAGTGGTGAAATGCTGTCAAGGAACCGTAGTGAATCGGAGCTTTACTGCATCTGGACCTGGACAGCTCAATTCCACTGAGGAGTAAGCAAATCCCCAAGTTAATCAAGGATCGTGACAGAGCGGCTGTTAACCCACTGAAGATTAGAGAAGGCTAGCTGACGCTGTAGGACAATGACCCTGAACACTGATGTAAATCTACTTTGGAATAACTTTGAGCAAAAAAACTCCACCTTTGGCCTTATCTAAGACACTGTGAAATAAGCTCAGAGCATCGTTTACACCGGCCAAATAAAAATTACGGCTGATTTTGTAGGAAGAATGGCCAAACTTATTCCAGAAGGATGTGCAGGTCAGAATATACAGATGAAAAGTAGCGAGGTGATAGACCGTTTTAACAGATCATTTCTTTTTCATGGCTGATAAGAACCAATCAGAAGGTGAATGTGGGTAACTGCACCATTGTTTTTAATTTAAAGGTCTACATTTTTGCCCAGCTAGAATAAAATGGTCCTGGAGTATTTAAACAAAAAAGAATCAAAGCAGCGTTTCTAAAGTTCAATTTTAATTGGAAGCATCAGACTAATCACATATCGCAAAAAATAAACAACAGCAAATAAACAACAGCAACATTTATTAAGATTCGGCCAATTGACTGTACTGCATAGTGTTTATTTTATCTTTCTGAGGCGTCATAAAGCGCTATCCCTTGAAAACACACCAGTGATTTGTAGATTACTGGCTCTTTCCATGACCCTGAGACCAACTCTTACTGAGAGCTAATAGATTGTACAACAGCTCATGCCCAGTACCTACAGGCTACTGAGCTCACCTTTCCTACTCCAGCACTGAGTCTGTTTCTGCCTCACACAAACACAGGGAAAGAGAGAGAGTCCATGGAATAAAACAGTCTCAACGTGAGTAGTGAAGGCTGTAAGATCTAATTAGTCGCAGAGTAGAACACCAGCCACATTCACAAAATATGAATTGAGGGGTTTTCAGATCTAAAAATTTCTCACACCTGATGTAAATTGCAGGAATCTTCTTATTCCTCACAAAGCAAGTTCCTTCTAGAAGGACAGATAAGTATGCATTCATAAAATACATGTGGGTCTGCTGGAACAACGGTGCCACCTGGTGGATTTGTTTGCTCAGATGGAACAAACAATGGGAAAAGAACCTCAAATCTCTTGGCTCAGGCCCTGACTCACTGCAATTAGATCACTTTTACTGCAAGCAACAACAAGGTTTGCAAACACTAATCAGCAAATTTGATTTAATTTGTTACAGACAAGAGCTGTGGTGAGATTTACAAACACGACGGTGGCCAAGGGAGTCATTAACATCACAGACTTCTTGAGAATGTACTTTAAGATAAAAGTCTTCTGATAAAAGCTCGAATGAAATAGTTGATTTAATCAGTGTGATTTTCACTATCATATCTAATGTGAATTATTTGCGCATTTGATTTAATTTGTATCTAATTTACCTGTAGAGAATTGTACTGAACCCTGCATGTAATCAGTTTCACTGATTTGACTATGGATGGTGTTTTACACGTTCTGAGGTTAAACAGTTAAACTGTTAGATTTAGTCTTTAAAAAAAAAAATTAAACAAATTTCATTAGGTGACAGAGGAATTTATGCTCCTCTGAAATGAATGTCTGATACTTCAGTTACTTTAGGTTTTATGAAAATAATCTCTGTTCTCAGACAGAGGAATGATAACAGTCCATTAGATTGTAACACAAAGTGATGAAGGTGCTGTGAAAACATGCTGTTCCCCTGTCATGTGGCCACCTCACACATGTCTTCACATCCTTGATGATTAATTTGACAGAACAGGTTTTTGAGAACACAAACAAGACGAGCAAGAAAGCAGGAATTAGAAAGAGACTGACAGATGGAAAAGGTGGCACACTCACCCACTGTCATGGACTCTGGCAGAGCAGATGTTGGCAGCACACTGGAGAGCGGAGCAGGTTGCGTCGGTGGACTTGACTCCATACTGCAGCACAGGAGAAGAGAAATCATGTACTTTCAATCTGTGTCAGTTATTTCATAATTTATTTTCTGCACAAAAAAATGCGGATTAGCTACCCCACACCACAAACACTTCCCTTAACAAAGCTTACTTGAATGTTAGCTCCAACCTGCTGCTCTCACAGTTTGCCACTGGCCCTGTTGACTCACACTGAGCAGGAAATGCAGCCGTGTCTTCCACAGAGTTCACTGCAACAAAATAAAAGTGAAAATGAAGCCACAGGGTAATTGAGAAAGTCCCTAAAGTTTATCTGAGAAGAAAATGAACTCATGCATTAATGCGGCTGTTGCTGGTAAATATAGTCAAAACAGTCAATATCAGGAAGCTTTGTGTCTAGACATATTTCTTCCTTGTAGGAGCACAAATGTGAGTAACATCTGTGCTTGCTGTTTCTGTGTGTTTCATACCTGGCTGAGGATCAGCAGGGTTCAGAGGAATGAGGATATCTGAGCTGCTGTGGTCTGCAATCACCTGTAGAGGGCTCCAGGTGGACACACTGGACAGACTTCCTACCAGCACTCTAAAAACAGAAGAATTTCAATGCAATTTCAGTCTGTTTGGGGTTTCACTTCAGTTTGTTTCTGCCCATTAGGTCAGTTGATTGGATTTGTATATACTTTAAATAAAACAAATCTATTTATTTTTATTTTGTTAATTGATTATAAAGAATAGAAATTAGCAGTTCCAACATGCAATTTGCTAACACATTTTCATGTACCTGTCACTGGATTACACTATCACCAAATCAAACCTAAAAATACTTGCTCAGGCAAGTTCTGATTTTTTGCATCTATGGTTCCTAAGCAGAGTTATGGACTTGGACAATGGACACAATGGACATTAAATATAATGATGTCACAATACAGTGTCAAGTCGCATTGAAATGAAAAATACTGTATGTAAATCTAACAGTATTTGAGTGCCCACTAAAGAAAAGTAACTACCTTCCAATTGTTCGACAAATAAAACAAAGTGAAGATGTGACCCTTATTTTGTCATGAGCGCACATTATTTAAAGCTGCAGTGCATAATTTCTGATGATTCTTTCCTTTGTTGTTGCTGATGTTGTTATTCTGCTGTTATTCTTTCTGAACAGAAATGACACAACATTATTTGTATGGAGCATCCTCAATCTGAAAAAGGGCTCTGTCTAAAGAATTTTGTGTTTTTAAAACTTCATATTCAGCACAGGTCATCAGACTCACTGCTCAGAGCTGCTCCTCTCCTCCTCCTGAGTTTGTACTCTGGGTTTGTACATCTCCTCCTCTTCCTCCTCCTCCTCGTTATCTATACTCTTACTGTCAGGAAGAGGTGCAGCTATGGGAGATGTTCGACAGGCATGGGGTGACCCCACCCAGCTGACTATGCCCGGCTCAACAAGGCCATTCTGGGCAGGGAACTGGGAGAAGGTTGGCCCCAATGGGTCAATGCCTTCCTCCACACTGCTCTGTGCAGGAGCAGTGTGGCTCTTCCTCAATGTGCCCATCTTCTGAGAGTCTTCATCCCCTTCCTCCTCATCCTCCGCTCCACCTTCCAGATCATCATCAAAGGAAATTATGTTGGTGATCTTCTTTTTCCTGCGGCGCTCCTTCTTTAGCCCAGAGTCTAAGCAGAATTAAGACGGAAAATAAGGTGAACAAACATTTTAATCTCTACCCTCAGTTAAGAGAAACTTGAATTAATTCAAAACTTCTCATCTCACTGAATAGACTCCCTCCAAAGGCTCACATAAAATCAGCAATTTCAGTGTTTTCCAGCTAGTCTTCTAAAAGTGCACTTCATACAGTCCATCTGTGGTCAGCTGTCTTCCTTTTCAGAGCAAAGCTGGTGCATTATTGAATCTTCTAACACTGAATAACCTCAATGTTCTATCCACAACTTAAATTTCCTTTGCATTCATTCCATGGGAACGTTTTACCACCACACAGCTAAAATTTAAAAGCGTCTTCATCTCTCTGAGCAGAGCTCATAGAGATAAAACGGTGCCTGTTTTCCCCTACAGGTATGACCCAGGCAGATGGCTAAATGAGGTCAGACAAGAAGGCTGACAGTCTGGAGGTTTATTCATTTCATGGGGGATTTCATCACTGCTGCATCCACTAGACATGTTGATTTAGAAGCATTTAGCCAGTTTCTGAGATCAAAAATCTGTGAAATTATGGGTAGATTAATAGGGTCACTTTTTGCCAGTGTTGATAATCACATCAGCCAATTATCATCGTACTAATAGGCTAATTATTACTTATTTATGCAATTTTACACAATTTGGTCTTAGAAACTTGAAACGCTGCTAAGTTAGTATCCAAAAGGTATTTTGACAAAGATAATTTTTTGATAACCTGCTACATGTATTTAATATTTATTAAAATATATTAATGCACTACAGTGCAGACACAAATACACACTGAGGAAGCACTGGAAACCATTAGTGTTATTCAATTTCATTTAAGCAATTTTGTGTTTTTGATGTTATTAAACAGATTTGAAAAAAACAATATATCAGCCAAAGAAAATGGCATGATATACTGGCCATCAGCTGCCATGATTTTCCAAGATCGGCATCCACCATGGAAATACTGAAACACACTGGTCAATCACTAATAAATGTTGCCATTTCCTACCAGCAGAAGAGCTGCGGGGAAGGACAGGGAGAGGGTCTGAGGCACCGTCTACTCTGGGGGTGAATCCAGGCACGACGGCCGTGGCAGTGCTGATTTCTCGCAGCAGGCTGCTGACCCCCTGGGTCGATTCCTTCCACAGGCTGCCAATGCCCTGCGTGGACTCCTTGAGGAGGTGGGAAACGGAGGAGCCACCTCCTCCTCCTCGCATCGCTCCACCGTTTAGATCACTGTTGTCAATGTTGATGGCAAACAGGATGGAGTTCAGGCCTGAATGCAGCAGAATACGAGAAGAGGTAAAATGGAACTAAATAGAGATCAGGTCTGTTATGTTACATGAAGCTTTTGAACTTCTTCAAAGTGCATGACAACCATTTCTGGGCAGACATGGAATGAGGGCAAGATCCCCGAAGAACCACTGGCATAAGATCAGTGGTACATACTTTATATACTTAATATTTTAAAGTTAATGGTCAGGAAATTATGCTCCTAAAAAGCTCTACAGAAGAAAACATTCTTGAACATTAACAAGGTTTCAGGTCTCAGTAAACTCAGCCAGATGTAACCATTAAAGTACTAAGTCAGTGAAATGTCTTTGTCTTTTTACAGCACTTTTGCTTGTTGAGGTGATTTTACAATTTCAGTGACACTAAAACTGAAGCGTAACTTAAACAATAGATCACATTTTTAAATGGACAACAAATTGATTTTGATCTTTGCTGTTCTAAGTGACACCAGGAGACAAGAGATATTGCAAAAACAGTAAGTATTTGCAAAATCATAACAGAACAGCTCTTATGAGAATCTAGCGGACTGAAACGTCAATTGATTTTTTTATGCTAATCCACAAAAAATTTGTTTGTTTGTAACATCAGGTCAAAAATTATATGTTTGAAAAAAAAATTGTTTCTCAAAAGCAATATACTGTAATAACGCCAAGCAAAATATCACAAAATATCAACTTTTTTAAATTCTTTTATGCTTTTATGTACATTAACATTTGGTGTTTTGTTTTTCTTGTGGCTTTTTCCTTTATGCTTCTCTTGTTTCTACTCTTCATGAAAGATTTATATTTGCAATTGTTTTGAATAGTTTATCCAATCTCAATAGATGTATGCTACTGTACCATTTACACAAAAAAAAGTAAGTTTACCTGAAATAACCTAATTGCAACACAAACTCACCTGCAGCCATGGTGGGGAGCATACTTGCTCTTTCTTCATCAAGAATAAAAGCCCAGTCTTCATAGTAAGCTCTAGAAAGAAGAGGAGAGTTGAGATTACAGTGTCTACAATTAAGAGGAAAAAGAAGAAATTCCTGCAAAACAGTTGTTGACAACTCAACTATAGGGGTAAAATATGAAAAATATGCATGGTTTGCACTTTTTTTTTTTTTTTTTTTACACATGATAAGAAAATGCAAATGCACACACACATTACAGTAAACAAGGGACATTATAAAAATTTAAATAAAAATAGTGCAATGACTGGAAAAAAGTTTTAAAAGCTTCTTAAACATCTTCTAAAACATTGAAACATTGAACCTTGATTTAATACACGGTAAAAAACGAGTGAGTGAGCTCGTAATAAGTCACGAGCAAAGATGCAGCATCCCCTTGTGGCATATTAAAAAAATAAATCAAAAGGACTATATGTTGGTGAGTTAAGACAGGATCAGTAACTTATCGTAAGTCATTTTTATCGCAATGCGTGATAATATTGTATATATTGTTCCATCACTACATTATACAATACTGACCCCAAACGTGAGCGCTCAGCCAGCAGTGTGTGCAAGTAGCGTTCCAGAGAGTGTTCATTGAGGGCGCAGCGCAGCCATGCACGACCCCGGCCCAGCTCAGTGGAAATGTGACGCAGTGAGTAGAATCGCTGGAGCTCATGGCGGTTCAAGTGTTCCTTCACATAGAACCAGAAGGTCAACTCTGCTGGTGAATAAAAGGAAATAAAAGGTGGGAGGAAGTGGTGGAAAATAGAAGAGGCAAGGGCAGAAAAGGAGGTGCAAAGAAGAAGAAAAAGGTGAAATGAAGTAGAGGTGGAAGAAAATGAATGGAAAGGCAGGAAGGGTGAATATTGGTGAAATGTGATGAAGTGGTAGGAATACAGGGAAGAAAAGGGGAAATGAGAGATGATTAAGAGTTTGAGGCATGAAAAGAGAAACACAAGAGGCAAGAGTGAAGCATGGCACGGTGGGAGGAAAAGGAGACAAAGAAAGGAGAATTATTTTCTGCTCAATTATGAAAAACAATAATATTTTTGAGTCAAACACTAAAACAGAGTCAGCACATCTTCACACTCTAATTAAAAAATAATGACTGCACCATTCTGACTTCCAACCTGCCACATCTCCATATTCTGCTCTGACCTCAGCACTTACATAACTGTAATATTTTCTATGACAAAGACAAAAAGATAAAAGACAAAAGAAAATCTTTGTGGGTCTATTTTAATGTCAAGTTTTTTTCAGGTGGAAACAAGAATTAATTGGAGTTAGAGTAATGCATGTCATTAGCATATATAACCTCAGACCAGTGTGTTTCAGTGATGTCTGCTTTTTCTAGCTATATAAGGCTTGCCTTCATTAATAAGCGCAAAACCCACAGTTGAGCCACAATTTACTGTGAAATGCAAGAAATGTCAGATATGCTAATGGTTATTGGGCAGCAGCCATTACACAACTAATGTATTTCCTCTCCTCTGCAACATGGTAATAATGAGGTAGCCCTTCCTTCAATGTGACACAGTAGAAACTATTTAGGAAAATGTGAACCTAATGTCTTTGTTGCTCTTGGGAATTTGTGATGGCATTTTCTTTTTCATGCTTGAGCAAAACAAATAAAAATGGAGGGGAATGCAGGGGTTTTCTTTAAAAAAAAATGTTAATGAAGGGAGGTAAATGTACTTTTTGTATGGTGTATTTTATTATGTGCCATCTTCATTTATTTAACAAACTACAAAATAATTATATCATAATGAAACAACTCAAGATATTTTTCTATGGTTGCACACCCCCTTATCAAATACAAACCATATTTCCAGAAAGGCTTATAAAAATGCAACAAAAAAATTAAATCAGCTTTTTGTTCTGTGTTTTTCTCAACTGTTTTCACTGACAAATTGAACTCATGTTATAACTCTGTGGCTTTGTTGTTCCTTAATATAGTTTCAGGTTGCAGTTCACAGCAGACTGTGGTAAGTGAATAATTTTCTAAAGTACTCCCACCATTATTTGGCTATATCCATCATCGTATCATGACAGTTATCAACGTAAAACTGCCTAAGGCTTGATGTTCATTGAGCAGGAGTTTCCGCCCTTGGCCTTAACAAACCGAGATTTGCCCGGACTTCTCCCAATATGATGAACTGTAGATGGTGAAAGATCTAAATTCTTTGGAATTCTTTTGGAATTATGAAATATGTGTCACTGGTGAGACACAACACATCCTTGCTTGTAGAGACAAACCTTTGGTGAATGCTTCTTTATCTATAAGAATATCTAGTCTTGATTATCTCACCTGTTACCAGTTAATCAAACAACTGTGGAAACTTCTAGTTAGTGACATATTTTCTTTGTACTTTTTCAATCTTCAATAAAGGTTCAAGGGATTCAACACATTACAGAATTTAGTTTTTATTAGGAAGCACAAGTCCAGAATTTACTGGAAATTTAGTTTGTAGAAATATAATTTCTCTTTTTTTTTTTGCATTTTTCCACCCAGGAATATTTCATTTCCCTGCAGTTCCACATTATGCCTTAGGCAGTTTTAAATTGTTGGGATTTTGACTGGAATTCAAAATAAACTTTTGTGGGTTTGAACATAGCATGCATGTATAATGACAGACTAGCAAAGTTTGGCACTTGTGTAGATTTTTGAGAAGCACAAACTGCGTGGTGGTGTCCACCTCAGATGGAGAAAAGGAGACAGAGGTTAAAAGAGAGCTGTGCCGACCATCTGTACTCTAATCATCTGGCCTCACAGCCAGGTTGTGCCCAATTGCACTTGTTTATCCTGCAGCCCTGAGTTTCCCACTGATACATCCACCTCCTCCAACCTTACATGACTTCCAAAATAACAAGCCAAGCAGCCTTCCAGCAAGGTTATAGTTTTCTCTGGTCTATCTTTTTTTCACAAGATAAAGTCTGGAGGCTAATGTTAAGTTTTTGCCCTGATTTTCAACTTTAGACCCAAGTTTAATGGACCGTGTCGCCTCCAGCAGTGAACCAAACAGCACATTAAGTGTCATACCTGCTTCGGTTTTGCTGCTGAAGCCTGCAGCCTGCTTGAGTGCGGCGGCAGTGAGGGCAAGACCTCTGCTCTTCCTGAGGCCGTGCTGCAGCACAGTTTCAAACTGGGCGCACAGACAGATCACTCTGCAGAGACGACAACAGGTTAATGACAGTAGTGAAAGGTGGGGTGTCGATCAGTGGCTAGAGTGAACACTACAACAGCAATGCTATTGTAAGCAGCCCAATATGTTTACAAAGAGTACTATAAAGTTATTTAACTTAAAAAGCTAAAAGGTGCAAAGTTAAGAAAGGCTCTGAGAAGGTTAAAATTGATTTAAATGTTGATAAATGTCCTTTAAATTCAAACCATTGTAAATATGAATTTCAGGTTGATTTCAGATCGAGCTAATCAGTTCCACATGAGACATATGTTTACATGTCTCTGTCTACATGACAGAGGCAACAGCAATATTAAGCTTGTGAAGTGAAACGAAAGCAAATAGATGAAGGACAGAGCCAACACAATGATACACCCTTTCTGTTTACAAAGACAGTGGCAGAATAATAACAAAAATCACCAGAGATTAAAAAATGATGAATCATTGTAATCTGACAAACAAGGTCTGCACTTTTAATTTTTACACATTGATAACAGAATGTTCTTTCTTAAATGAAATAAATGTGTAAAGATATCAGACAAATGTTTCTTTTTTTTCTCATTTCTATTTTAAGAAGGTTTTTGATCATAATACTCAAACCGGGCATGTTTCCAGATCACTACACACAAGAGGCAAGAGGAAGGTTGAGAACATAGCATCAAGTGAAGTGGAACTGCTCACATGAAGCAAACAAGCCCTGAGTTTGTTCAACAGATCCAGATATAAGAATAGGATTCTCAGTCATTGGAAAAGTCTCCTACCTGCTGTCTGAGTCTGTGGCAATCTCTTTCCTTCCTCCAAAGCGAATTTGGCACTGAAACGATATGAGGGGAATGATAATTGCTTCCCAAGACTTTCTTCTTCCTCCAGCACACAGTGGAATACATTTCTGACGTTTTGAGAACCAAATCAGTGAAGTAGCCACAAAATAGTGATCACCTGCAGTGATAATACACCAAACACCAGCAGGCCGTTGATTAGCTAGTGGTTGTTTAAAATGGAATTCAGAAAATTGAAAAAAGGAAAAATAGGGGGGGGCACTGAATTCACATAGCAAGCACCGGCACGAGAAAAAAGCCACAACACTGTGTTTCAGGTTTGCACAAACACAAATCAGTTGTTTATGTCGTTGTTTACCCACGTGGAGCACAGATTTCAGTTTTGGTTTTCATTCCATGTTTGCACCTACATTTGTTTTCTTTCACTCTGGAATGGGAGAGACATTACTTTAAAAAGCATATCCATTAGTGTTGTATTTCAATGTTCTATTCTCACAAGTACATACCATATGGTAGATAGAAGGAACTAAAAAGTGTTTAGAAACCACAGCGTTTAGCCAGTCTTATACAGGCCTCCATTTCCTCATTCCATTATCAACACGATATGTCATGCCACTGCCTGCTTTCAATTGAACTGATTTCATGACAATGCAAATGCAGCCTCAGGTTTATGAATAGAATAGAATAGAATAGAATAGAATAGAATAGAATAGAATAGAATAGAATAGAATAGAATAGAATAGCCTTGTGCCATTTGACACATTACACATTGGAATTCTTAGGCATTTCTCTAAACTGCAAAATTACAAAAGTAAAATATAAAACAAAATAATAAAATATAAACACAATATACAGTCAATAAATAACCATAATGCATATACACATCAATACATATACACTCTCTAAAGTGTATCTTCATTTCTGTACAAAAACTCTGAAAACTAAATTTTGCACATGCATCAGACCTGACAAAAATGTACCACTTTTTATGGGTGTAAAAATTGTGCATGGCAAAATGGCTCTGGGGCCCACGGTTGGTGTAGTGGTTAGCACTCTTTTCCTCCTGCCTTTGCAGCAAGAACAAGGGTTGGAACAAGGGGCCTTCTGCAAGGAGTTTGCATGTTCTCCCCGTGGTGCGTGGGTTCTCACCGGGTACTCTGGCTTCCTCCCACAGTCCAAAAACATGCAGATTTGGGGACTAGGTTAATTGGACACTCTAAATTGCCCGTAGGTGTGAATGTGAGAGTGAATGGTTGTCTGTCTCTATGTGGCCCTGTGATGGACTGGCGACCTGTCCAGGGTGTACCCTGCCTCTCGCCCTATGTTAGCTGGAGTTGGGCACCAGCGCCCCCCGCGACCCCTAGTAGATAAAGCGGTAGAAAATGAGTGAGTGAGTGAAAATGGCTCTGCAGCGCCCCCTACAAATAGAATTTCAACACATTGCCAATGTAAATGTTTGAGCTGCATTTATGAAACACCACAGCATGACTTGGACCTATCCATTAAACCCAACAGGAAGTTGAATGAAAGTCACACGTAAGGCACAGCTTAGAGGCTTCGGCTGTCTGTCCAATCAAGTCAAATTACATACAGTCAAATTTGTCAACTAAAGCCTCACCTGTTTCACAGCATCCAGCAGCCTCTCCAGGAGGTGTTGTCTCTTAGTATCACTCTGTTGAGTGCCTGCCCAGATGACAGCAAACCACAAAGAAAAGATTTGTGGAAATTATGAGAGATTTATTTAGGGATGCATGATATTTTGACTTTTTGCTGATATCCAAAATGCTGATATATATATATATATACATACATTTTCCCTGCACCCAACTGTAGAGGTCATTTGGTCTCTTCTGTTGTGAAACTGACATGACATTTTGTATTCTAATGTCACAGCAGACGTAGATATAGTTTTTTCTTTCATTGTACAAAATTAATAAACATAAACAAAGTAAAAAATTGTTGGAAAGGGCAATAGCAGCCTATTCTGCCTTACATTTCAGTCATTAATCATACGGAAGGATCTTGGCGTGTTTGCAGACGATACATTTTGAAGTCAATATCAGCCGATACAGATGCTGTGCCAATAATATTGTGCATTCGTATATAGACTGATGTCTAATCCACTGTCTGAGGCTGTAACTTCTCATCAATGCTGAGAAGAAGGAAATCACCAGTTAAAGAAAATGTGTTATTGTCTTGGTATTTTCTATTTTCAAGTCTAAGTTTTCTTTTCCTAATTTATTTGTGCTTTGTGTGTTTTTTTTGGTTCCTCTAAGCACATTTATTTTTCCACATTTATTACCAGTTTTTTTGTTTTTCTATGTACTACGTGCATATAATTAGGGCTGCAACTAACAATTATTGTCATAATCAGTTAATATTTCCTCAATTAATCCAGTACTTGTTTCATCCATAAAATGTCAGAAAATGTTGAAAATCTTAATCTGTGTTTCCCAAACCTGGAATTGATGATTACAAAATAAAAATTATTCAGTTTTAAATATTTAATTGTTACATGGGGTAAAGAAACCAGAAAATATTCACATTTAAGCAGGCGAACTATTTAAAAAAATCTCTATTATCTCATTCCTACATTTCAATTTATTTCTCTCAGGAAAATGAGATTTTCTGATGTTGACAGTGATGAAATATTGTCCTAATTTTTTTTAACAGCTGAATGACAAACAAACAAGAAGCAAATAAAAGAGGGGAAACTCACCGTTCATTCTGAAAGCCAAACTGCAGGAGAAGTGACATCCAAGCCGAACACTTTAACTCATCCCTCTCCGCTAACCACGCACCGGGGCCATGCTGCCCCAGCGGCCAAGCTTCACACACCCAACCGCGGCGTGGGGACTGGAGCTCACCCGGTGAACGTCGAGGCCTGCGGGGAACTCTACCGCTCTCTGACATGTAAAGAGTTGTTCAAAACAAGGGGAGCGGATAAACCGCGGAGAAGAAACGCCGCTAAAGTGTCAATGTTAAAAAGGTGCAATGTTTATTGTAGAAATTGAAGTATTTTCTGTCCGGAGCCTGTGACACTGCGAAAAAAGGGAAACGGTTCAGGCTAAGCGGGTCACGTGACAAAACACACCGCTGTCATATGACGCGTGAGCATCACTGGGAGTTGTAGTCCTTTTAAAAAAAAAGACTAAACCATGTTATTTACTGTTTTAGTGCACGGAGGTCAGTTAGAAGTTAGTTTTAGGTTGGCTACTCGGGTTTTTGCTCATGGACCATTATAAATAAACTTCCTGAATACGTCCATTATTTCCAAAAACTCGTATGTGCCACACTGACTCCACACCAGGGCCCAATGTTATTACTACTGTATATTAGTCAGTTAAGACACAGCTGGTTTTATTGGATTTCCATGCCTTATATATTTTATAAATGCATGATTTATATTAATATTCTATATTGTGATCCAAATTAAAGACGGATTGTAATACCACTCAAGTCAAATAAAACACAATTATTTATATTGAATTTGCATGTTTCTTAAGTGTTATTTAGATTATAATTATACTACAAAAATATGTTTTTCTTTCAGTAGTTTTCTTTCATGGTAATGTCATGTGATTCACTGATGCTGAATTGCATTACTACACTACCAAGATACAGCTTTTCAAATGAATTCAAAAATATTAAATTAATATTAATTCATGCACAGACTGTAAAAACATAAGTAGAAATCAGCAAAAGATTTTAGCTGAGTCATGTTTTTGCTGTTTTCTTTTTGGGAAAATAACATTTTTACACAGTTGGAGAATTATGGCTTTGAAATTATTCATCGCTAATGCTTCATTGTTCATAAATAGTCTAAAATGAATGTATCGGACTAATATCGGTATCAGTAGGTACTTGAGTATGTGATATCAGTCACAAAAAAAGTCATCGTGCCATCCCTAATAATACTATGAAGTCATATTTTTCAGTTGCTTTTATCAAATTTCATTAACTACTGTCATCTATACAAACAGGACACCAAACTTTTTTAAATAGTTTTTATATTAAATATCATGACACGAGAGCCTCTGACCCCAAGCAAATGCAAAATATGTTTTACTGCTCTAGATAAACAGAAAACAACTCTTTATATTGGATTTTAGTGCTTCTCATATTCTATCTGATTATGGAAATGGACAGCACAGAATAAGAAAGGCAGCAAAACAAAATGAGGATGTTCCTTTGTGCAAATAGTTGCTCAGAAATGTGTTTGGACAATGTGTATGTTTTCTTTTGCACATGCATAATTGTTTGGATTTGTGCATTTCGGAAATCTCCATATTTGAATCCACCTCCAGGACCTTTTTCAGTGAAATTATTAAATTGTACTGTACATTACCTGTTAGATGCATGACACAGTACTGATTAGGAAACTTAAATTTATTTATATACATAAAATAAATAACTGTAAGTCAAACACACTTCAAGAACAACATGGACAGAGTAGAAAGCAATGTCATTTGCTGCACTGTTACAGTGTGCAAAGTTTTTTTCTTATCAGTGAGATAATAAAAAACTGTGGATCTTATCTTGACAAGACATCAATGTGCGTGTAATCATTAGTAGATCATGATAGCAGAGCAAAGACAGAACTTCTTTCAGTAGAATAAACAAATGAACAAAAGGAACAAATATAAAGATCCAGGTTCAGCGTCTCTCTGTGAGACTAATGGAACAGTTCATATTGACAGTGTCTCTCTCACAAGTTCTTTCGATGGGGAAATGATGGTAGTGTCATATATCGTTGACATTACCACATCTGTACCACTGTTTGAAGGTCTGTTGTTGCCCTCCCAATCAGACCCGCCATTCCTCCTGAAAGAGTTCCTGATTCCGTTGGAGAGACGACTGGAAACGCGCCTCACTGCACGGCTGAGTCCACGGTCTTTCAGCTTCATCATGCCCACGTCATCCTCCAGCTCCTCTGGTGGCACGTCTATGTTCCCCGAATACCAGAACACCCACCAGATCAGGCTCAGGAAGATGACGATGGCCCCAGCGTAGATGAACAAGTCATGAATGACCAGCCCTCCAAACACCCCCACCATCATGATGAAGACGCCAAGTATATCATGGGCCACTGCAAACCAGAATGAGCACTTGCACCTGCCAACGCCTCCATAACTCTTTTCCAGGACCACCTCGACCTGTACAGATGTTGACATGGTGACAGTGGAATATCCTCTGAACCAGAATCCAGTTGTGGAAACGGGTGAAAAGAAACAGGTGGTAGAAGCTGATGCACAAGGCAGGAGAGTGAGTTATGATCCTGAGTGAGTGAGTGGCAGGAACACAGGAAAGAACCTGGTCAAAGTACAATGTACACAAGAGGTTATCAGCACCGGCTTTGTAAATGCACTGGCTGATGCAAGGCAAAAAGCTGAGGGAACTACTCAGCCTCTTCCACAAAACATCACAAGAGAAATATTCTTCTTTCACAAGAGAAGCAGGCCTTCAGACTCTGCTCAGCAGTTCACATGGCAACAGCTGCTTCTGCCACTGCCACCTTCTTGTCCATTTTTCTTCTCTCTCTCACCTAATAATTTTCAAAGGATGTCACTTGCAGCAAATCAATGCCAAACATTTTGAGTTTTTATGTACATAAGTATAAGGTTTTTGAAGTACAAAGACATTTGTTCATCATCTGGTCAAATGCCCTGACTGTACTGTTTCCGCCTCTGTTTTTCTTTCAGTACAGGGATCCACACGAGGCCCATGACGACAAACATCAGCCCAATGGACAGGCAAGCCGAGGTTACAGAGTTGGATGCTTTAGTCTTCCCCATTGACTGAAGCATGATGAGAAGTCCACCTGCAGCTGACATGAGAGACCCCATCACAATCACTATGATGGGCTTGTGGAGGTAGGCCCAGCCTGGAGCACACGCGGAGCCCGAGTCAGAGTCCAGACCCAGGCTTTGACTTGCAGAGAGATTGGAAAATGGAGTCTCTTCAGTTGCCTCCATGCTTGCTTCAAAAGTCTATTATCACTTTCACACTCAACATCCAACTATCCTCTCATTGGCCCTGTCATCAGCTACCATCACCACCAGACAGTTTGTATCACGTATGTCTCATTCTCCTGCTCAGTAACCCGGGAACACACTGTAATCCCAGATGGTCCACCACACCCACACAGTGGAGGGAGCGCATGGATGAACAGACTGACACAGCCCACCTGTTGACAATTTCAGCACTGCCGATTGGCTGGCCACTCTACATTCATGATCACGCTGTTACCTTATACTTCCAACGAACAAATGTGAGACCATTTAACTGCTTGTGAATATGCAGACACACACAGCAAACACTCAGGGGTCTGATATAAAAGATGTTATTGGGCTGACAAAGAGTGACTGCATGCAGCAGCTGCACAAACCCGAGCACAGTCCCTCTGACAATGGACATGTCACCTGATACAGCGGCAGATAAACAGTACATGCACAGCTCTGATGTGAACAAACACTTGTCAAGGCTAATGCATGTCTGATGTGAAAGCACACAGAATGTGCACAAACAGACCGTGCTCATTGTCAGTATAACTAATAATACAGTATACAGGCTAATATTAATGCCACAATATTAAATGGCATTTATCTGCAAATATTATGTATTTAAAACCTGATCTATAAATAAATGAAAAGGCTCAGGACAAGTTCTGATAAATAAGTCAGACCAAAATCTTAAATCTTACAGGGCATTGATGATAAAATTATACTCCATATTTTACATATAGTACACATGTACAATACATGTATTGTATGAATTGTTTTCCATTACTCCAGAATGAGCCTTTTATTTTATATCAGGAGCCAGTTCAACCTACGGAAGCCAATAATTTGGATCACAATGTTTCTACAGTGTCCCTTATATATGATACACACTTGACCAGTTGGTCTTACCTTTTATTTTCTCAATTAGTGTGGTTATGAAAGAATTCTTTAATAAAACTTGGTGTTTGAAACTCAGTGGACTAAAATGTCTTGTATTCACCATATTAGCAATTAAACAAAATAAAAGAATGGAAAATAACCGAAAGATGCATTTTAATGTTCCGACAATTAGATACTATAAAAGAGGCAGAGTCAAGAAAAAGAGTCAAGAAATGCTTGATAAATGACATCCAACATTCCGAGTTGCCTCAAAATGAGAAGCATTTCTTCCACTGTGTGTCAAGTATCTTACTTGATTAAGATACGTAAACAAGCAAGTTAGCAAAGTACTGTAACCAAACGTGTAAACAAGTACTTTCCAGTTGCCTACAGCAAACTACTGAAGATAACTCTGACCTGGAGGACTGAGACCTGGAGACCATCAATTCTGAATGTATTCTGGCCCAGGTCATTGGATGCATTTTACAGACCTTTGACATGGAAAAAAATATCATGTTTACTTATTAATAATGAATATAACCACATTTAACTTCAAGTGTCCAGGTCTGGTCATGGTGCCAGTGCTCTCCACTCCTGCTATAACTGAATCTTTCAGAAAATACAACACAGTCAAAGGTAATTTCAAAAAACAGTGTTCATAATCTGTTTCAGAACAAAGGACAGCAAAGAGTGAATATATTTCCATATTAATTCCATTCACAAACAATCTGGTCCTTTTTACAGAGTTTAATGTCCTTGTCAAGGGAAAATGTGCGACAGATTGTCTGCTGAGGCTCATTTCAATTTGGGCACTTTTCTTTTTACTTTAGACTCAGGCTTGCCAGCCATCTTTATCACTTTGCTTTGTGCTTTTGTTACTTTCTTTGCTGCAGCTGGTTTGGGAGCTTTTTCCAGCTGCTGCTTCTTCAGCTTCTTCACTGGTTTCTGCAAGACACAGGAGATACAAGTGTCTGAGCAACTTTCAAATCATTCAGAATCATCATCATTCACAATTGTTCGTTCTTAACTCCAGCAGCTGCTAACAGAACCAACCTCCAGTTTAGGCTTTTTATTTGGTGTTTCTATGGGAACCAGCTGTGGGATTTCTTCCTCCTCCTCTGCTTTCTCCTCTGCAGCATCTGTTTGTTTTGTCTCATCCGTCTGTTGTTTTTTTGCCTGTTTTTTGGCTGCTTGATCCTGTAACGCACACACACGCATGCGGGTTATTTTTACTTTTTACTTTATTTTTAAAGACACTTGAAGACCAACCTGTTCTTACCTTCTTTTGGGGAGTTTCATCACTTTCAACTTGCTTTTTCTCACTGCTGAGGTGGCTGATGTCTGAGGTGTAGATGGGTAGAGCCACTGATGTTTGACTTTTTATATGGATGACCTTTATCACATGTCCTTTCTGCAAAAGGCAATGACAATAGTTAAGTCAAGTCACAGTGAAATCCAAATTAATACTTAGAGGCATTTAGATTTTCTTTTTCCAAACAGGAAATCTGGTAAAGCATTTCCTTTCTGACATCCTGAGGACAGGATGTCATATTGCAATTATTTTGACAGATATTGAGATACGATTCATAAAGAGAACAGAGAATTTTTGGATCTTTAAATCACATCAAATTCCAAATTATGTTACTTTTTGGACTTTGTTAAAACCATTTTTTATAAATTTTAACACTTTTTTTCCATTCGTTGAACTGACTGGATTATTTCAAGCCATATGTTGAGGTGCTTCTATAACAAGTACTACTGCTTTTGTCATATTTTATCCTACTGAAACTAAATGCAAATGACTGAATACAAGCTGTTGTAAACATGAGGCAGATTTCTGGATAATCAGACTCTCATTCACTCACTTTCTGCTGCTTTATCGTACACATGGGGGTTGCTGGTGCCTAACTCCAGCTGACACGAGGTGCAACCCGGACTGGACAGTCCATCGCAGGTCCACATAGAGACAAACAACCGTTCACCCTCACATTCACACCTATGGTCAATTTGCCTAATCCCCAAATCTGCATGTTTTTGGAAATTGGAGAACCTGGTGAAAACCCACACACACGAGGAGAGCATGGAAACTCCATGCGGAGGGGCCCTTGTTCTGACTGGGTCACAAACCCAGGTTGCTGCAAAGACAAGAGTGCTAACCACTACACCAACCGTGTGGTCCCATTATCAGACTCACCATACGCAATTTGGTCACCACTGTTTTGACGGCAGCCTCAATGTTTTCTGTCAACTCATTCGCAGACATGGTGGAGTGGCCAATTCGAGCCATACTGTAACACACAGCACCAGGACACAAGATAATATGTTGTGGCATTTTTAAAGAGACCGTGTGAACAGTTAAGATAAAAACAAGTGAACAAACAGTCATTGTGTGTCAATGTTGTAGAGACAGGCTCCACAGGAAGAGGAGGTCCATCTGGATTTACATTGAGTCACTATGGCACCAGCGTTAACCCGCATCAAACACTGAACAGGTCTGACGTGGTCGTTGTAAGGTGCTGCAACACAACACCACGATATCGAAGACTTCCCCAATCTCTCTCTTTTTTTTTGCCTCCCGAGATTAAAAAGTCCACAGCAAGGTGTGAAAATAAATATTTGAAAAAGATTAAGGAGAGATAAAAGGCTAAATCTCACCAGCAGCTCCCCCTGTTGGTAACCTTCAGGATGGTGCCCTGGATGATACTCTGGATGTCCCTGGCCAAATGTTTGCTCTGCAGGTTCACAGACAGCGGCTCTCTGGTTCACACATAAACAGAGGAGTAGGAACAAATGAGCAATTCACACTTTAAAGTTTGTTTTTATGAGTAAAATTTATGAGGGTGAATATAATCTTTTTTTCTGAAAAACTTTTCTCTGAACTATCTTTTGCAACTTCACTTTTATTTGTTCTGGCACCAATAAAGAATCAAAAACAAAAAGGAATAAACAGTAGTATTATGGCAAAACAAGACAAAACTGAGGATACTTACTTTTTCCTCTCGTAGAAATGTTTCCCGAGGTGAGATGGGAGCAGGCGGCGGATGCGATCATCAGAGAGAAACATGTCAAAGTTTCCTAGCAGACGACGCTTGGCTTCATACGGTTTGTACTCTGTCTTGAGAACCTTGTAGGGGATGATCTGTCAAAAACAAAAAGGCATATTATTGTTAGGCAGGTGTGAGAATCAATGCAATCAGAGGCTGTTGAGACAAAGACTCAAACATTTACCTCAGATATGTTTTTAACACCTCTTTCCTGCAACAGCCTCTTATAAAACCGCTGAGTCTGCTCTGACGTCATGTTGGGCTCATCTCTAGTAAAGAGGCAGACCTCGTCTGTGTCAGTTCGCTGACCATGAGGCAAAGGGCTGAGGGTGAGAGAAATGAAACGTCAGTGATGGTATCACAAACAGAGCAAAGCAGCAGAAACACTCCTCTTTATAACAATATTTATCTCAAGTCAAGGAGGTTCTGTTTTTGGCCACAGTTGTTCGACTGAGCAACATAACTCAAAAAGTAAAGGACAAATGTGGATGAAATGTCTGGATAAAGGATTTATTTACTTATTTTTTAAAGATAACCTTGAGAGAAGCCACATTTGTGGCAATTACAGTCAGGTCCATAAATATTGGGACATCGACAAAATTCTAATTTTTTTTGGCTCTATACACCACCACAATATATGCTTTAACTGCAGACTTTCAGCTTTAATTTGAGGGTATTTACATCAAAAACAGGTGAACGGTGTAGGAATTACAACAGTTTGTATATGTGCCTCCTAGTTTTTAAGGGACCAAAAGTAATGGGACAAATTAACAATCATAACTCAAACTTTTACTTTTTAATTCTTGGTTGCAAATCCTTTGCAGTCAATTACAGCCTGAAGTCTGGAATGGACATTCCACTTCTTCACCTTAAAAACTCTTTGGTTGCTTTCACAGTATGCTTCATTTAACACTAAGTGGTTTTCTTCAGTCATTCACAAATTTAAAGGGCTGAAACAATTACACAATCAATGGATTATTACCATTTCCAGGTTTAAAAAACACTGATCAACATTATATGACATTTGATTAATCAAGAAAATAATCCACAGATTAATCAATTATGAAAATCATCGTTAGTAGCAACCCTAAAACAATTAGCAAAAGCCATTTTTAGTACTTTGAAGACGTAGTTAATGAATATAAAGTTTGAGCTTTGAGATCCAGTGAGAGACTCACATGCGGATGGTCTGTGCCTGTTTGGGAATCTTCCAGAGGGTGAAGAGCAGGCTGACTTGCTGAGTGTCGTCCAGAAACAGAGACTCACCCGTGGACTTGGTTTTCAAGAAAGCCTGCAGAGCCTGAACGGCCTTTTTCACCTGACGGGAAAGTCGACACCAGAATTAAACATGACGATAAACTCCACTTTTCTTCTCACAGTGATGAGCCACTGTGAAATTAGCCTTAGCCACAAGTCATACAAACAGGCCAATCGCCTTACAGTAAAGTATTGTCAATTCGTAACAATGTACTTTATTTCCTTCGTCCAAACCTATGTTATCAGACATGCTACGAAAGGATTAAACACATAGTTTTAAAACAAAACAATTTTACCTGATTCCGGTCTAACGCGAGTTCTTTTACATCCGCCATGCCGTTTGCTTCACGTGGGAACCACAGCCACGCATGCGCAATCCGTACGCGTTACGTCAAATAAATTCAAAAAAACTTTATTTGTATCGCACAGAAGGATTGTCGTTTTCAGTGAAAAAAAACTATTTAAAAACACGGATTTATTTGCGTATGCCCTTATTGACAGTAAACTGTCTGCATGTACTGAAGGTTGGATTTTTATTTTAAATTATACTTTATTGTTCTTTAAAAGCTAAACCAACCAAGGGCTGGATATTACTTGTGAAATAAGAATATGTGTATGTATCATAAATGTTTATGGCCTTAAAAAAAAAATCACATTTGAAATTCACCACTTCACGTATCTATGTCAATAAATTTAACATTTATTTATTGGCATTTTACTTTTCCAACATGATGTGTAAATAAAAAAAAGAATAATAAAAATACAAATACAGCTTCCCTTTGCAGCTTAATCTTTATTTCAGTTTAGATTATGTAACAGCTGTGTCTGTGAGTGTGTTTATCAGAGATTTATGATTCATCAGAGTTGTTTGTGAGCTCAGACCACTTAAACCATCCCATGTGGAGAGAGACCAAAGTAAAACATTTTGGTACAACAATCCTTAAAACCAAATAAAATCTCCATTGGATCATTAAATCCCACTCTGAGAAGGGGGGGGGTTGCAAATTAGAATTACAGGCTAACGTACTATTTGATAATTCTGAAGTTTTTGCTTCTCTTCCCCAAACCAGGCAACACTGCATCCATCTCCATTCTAAAAACAAATGGCGTGGCCTGCTGAGAGCACCTTTAGCCGTGGGAGTACAGAAGTGGGGACACGTAGCTACATTAGTGGCATAGCTGAGCTCTCAATATGAGAAAGCTGACACACTGGACTTGGTCTCTCCGGTCATGTTGTTCGTCATAAAAACTGATTCAGTCCTGTTTTCTTCATTTGACAAAATTTTATTTTCTCCTTCTTCGCTCCTTGTTGTCGAGGTTCATCTCTTCAGCATAGTTGTGTGTAAAGAGAGAGTAGCTGTTTGGGTCGGCTCTAGCAGCGTTTCTCCTCTGGTAACGAGTGGAAGAACTCCATGCAGGCTGCCACTGTTGCATTTAGTCCTTTTCTGGCACCAGCTTCAGCACTTTGCCAATGGCAATGGTTTTGCCTGAATGAGTAGAGAAAAAGAGGTTGAAATAGTGGTGAAAATACGTTTAGTGTGAAAATAAGGCACTTGGTGGGTGTAGTGGTTAGCACTGCTGCCTTTGCAGCAAGACCTAGGTTCACAACCTTTCTACATGGACTTTACATGTTCTCCCTGTGTGGGTGTGGGTTTTCTCTAGTTTCCTCCCACTGACCAAAAACAAAGGGGCGACAGTAGCTCAGTGGTAGAGCGATTTATCTTTCAACTTGTGGGTTCGAGTTCTGACTCGGCTAGTCTACATGTCGATGTGTCATTGGACACTTAACCCCACCTTACTCCTAACGGCTGTGCTAGCAGTGTGTGAATGGGTATGAAAGACGAGTGATTGAAAAATGCACTGTGTGAAAGTGTGAGTGAATGGGTGAATGGCAAAAACTCTCGTGTAAAGCAGCTTTGAGTGATCATCAAGACTAGAAAAGCGCTGAAAAAACTGTCCTTACCTTCATCCCGCAGTGTGAATCGTCCCATTTGAGGGAAGTCTTTGAAAGTCTCTAAGCAGATGATGCCTGCCGCCCGAAGCCTGGCGATACACACCTGGTCCTGTTTAACAAAACGTGGTCGTGTTTTGCTCTTCTCCCCGGTTTTCTTATCCACCAGGCAGATTAAGGCCTGCAGTGAAGTTTTAAAGAGTTTAAACTCACAAACCAGTAATGCCAGGAGGCAGTCACATACTTATAGCTCTCCAAAAGTGTAACAAAAAAGGCAACAGTTGCCTTTTTTGTTACACTTTTGGATACCATGACCTGGATGACTGAGAATCTTCACAGACATACTTATAGTTCTGAGCAGCAACTTACCGTGATTTGCACCTCTTCAATGCATGTGTGGATGTGAAGGACTGCATTGTAACCAGGGCAAATTATTGATTTGTGCTCAATGATGACGATCTGAAATCAAAGGAGACACTAAGTGACATGAAAAAAAAAATTTTTATTGGATATATTCATAAACATGGTGTTCAAACTGTGAAAGATAAATGATCATCCTCTATATTTGCATATTCTGTCTAATCAAAGAATCAAAAATCTTCAATTAATAACAAAAGTACCAAAAGACTTTTAGAGACTAAGTACTTCAGTGACTCAGTCAGCTTCTGTCTACTTTTTTGTGCTGCCATCCCGCCTACAAATACCCTACACTAACCTCAAATATTTGTAGCTGTTGCTATGCCAACTTGCATAAGGATAGTTGATTAAATACAGGAGTGTGTTCAATTCGGTTGAGATTCATCTGTTAGCATCAAAGAGAATCAACCTGGACAGTCTGTTTCATATCAGACTAGGTCTGATTCTTTGTTATCTGATAGAAGAGACTAAGTTAGGTTTAGATTAACAATCTTTACAAAGAAAACACTGCCATGGGTGGCTGTGTTATCAGGCATTTACCTGTGCATCAAAGGTGCGACCAGAGTGGCAGAGGTTGTCAGGGCTACAGAGGATAAAACCAGGCAGGATTTCTTCCTCCTCGATGCCCTTCAGTCTCAACTTCAAATTCTCCCCTGGAGCTGCATCATCAGTCTCCACATCATCGCTCAGCAGGCTCAGTACCTCCACTGTGTGCTGCACACACACAAAAACACTCAGGGATTAGTAAATGCTTTCAACAGAAACAGTACACCTGTACTATAACATTGATCGTGGTTGTTGGAAATTGAATCGTTTTCATCTTTTTTTAAAGCTGCTGTCAATAATATTAATTTAAAAAAAGAGCTGGCTATAACCAGTTAAGAGTTTATTGATCCCATGTGAAATGAAGCAAAGTAATAAAGGAGGTCTCACTCTGTTTGGCATCATGACCAACTGCTGGGCTTTACTGATGGATCCAGACTCCAGTTTCCCAAGGATGACTGTGCCCATATCCTGCACATCCACACAGAAACACACACAGAAAAAATAAATCAGAGAATGGAAGAAAACAAAACAAGTTAAAGCTGCGAGCAGTGACGCTTGAGCCCTGCCACACCAAAGTGCTTTGACAAATGTGAATGCTAATAGGAGGAGGACATGAAAGAATAGAAAATGTGATTTGCCATGTCCAGGAAGTGCTGCTGTGACTATCAATGAAAGTTGTCATACCGACTACCAGGATTCTTAACAGACTGTAGTAGAAGAGCAAAAAAATCAATTAAATGATTGTTAATCCATTACTAAATGAATCACCAACTATTTAGATAACTAATTAATCAGTTTGAGTGTTTTTTTTTCTTCCAAAAATTAAAATACGAATATGAATCTCTTTTGTTATTTTTTGTTCCATATAACAGAAAATCATTAAAACTGATTTTGCTTTGTGGACAAGACATTTGAGAACATCATAATTTCAAGGTCTGGAAAATGATTATTTTTTAATATTTTATGGACTAATCAGTTAATCAGAAAAATCATTTTACAGATTAATTGATTATGGAAATAAAGGTTATTTACAGCCCTACACTGAAGCAGGATACCAGGTTATCACATACTACCACTCACACCTTTTGGCTTATTTTATATAAAGTCCACTGTCTGCCAAATCTTCTACCTTTACTTTAGTCATTGGTCCAAGCAAAGAAATATCTCCTTTTGCTTTTAACCATTCCAAAGGCCAGAGAAATCCTACACAGATACAGTCGCGGTGAAACAATGGAAGATTATGCGGGATAAGCCTTTATACCAGGATGCCACCAGCTGGGAATATTTTGCATTATATAAGGCTCTTAAGTAATTACAGCATGAGGAGTATTCAAAAGACAAAAATGATGATGTGCAGAGATTATTACATTTCAAGGAAATGAAGGAGCCAATAATAAATAGCTCCTTCTCCAAAATCAAACTGAGACATTTGGACTAACTTGATTTCACCAACACTTCCTGTGTGCTTTGAACATCGTCCAGCATTTTAAAAAAGATGAATGCCAAGTAACGGATTTGTGTTTATAATTGGAAAAATCAGCCAAGAGGAAGGAAAATGATGAACTGGGAAGGGAGAAAGGACGATTTGGACAAATTGAACAAATAATAGAACACATTTGACGTCCCCTTATCTGAAGCAGTGAAGAAGAAAAATGGCCAGAGAGTTTTGCTTCTCCTCTACTAAATTAAAGGCCTCCAGCAGCTCATTCACCTTGTACTTGTCTACGATAGGTAGTCTGACCGGTCCATCACTGGATCTAGTGAAGTTTGGCAAACTGTCCAGATGGGCAATAAATGGCAAACCTCTGAAAAAGAAAGAAAAAACCTGTTCACTTGGATAGTTAAAAAGCACAATGCAACTTTTTTAATTTTATTTTAATAAATGCTTCATTAAATCATGTCTTTATCAGCTAATGTTGCACTGATTTTTAAATAAATTTCACCACAGGTGAGCAAAAACACCCAAGACACACAAACGCAGCAAGAACCATCAGGAAAAAAAACCCACTCAACACTAAAGGGAAAAAAAGTGCAATTTACAATAAGTGACAATTGTATCCACCAGCAAAGTTTAAAATGTGTAGATTCTTAAAGTTTATTTGATCATAATTTCACACAATCTGACTATAAACACTGTTTTACCACAGCTGACTTACGTGTACCAGGTGCAGTCAGGTACGAGATCCTTGAGGTTGGCACCTGTGAGTCCAGAACAAGGCATGAAGTGGATGTCCTTCTTAGGATTGAATCCCACTTTCTTCAAAAATGGCACCAGCTTCTCCTTACACTCCTCATACCTGTGACAGGTTAAGACAAAAAAATAGTTAAAATCAAGAGCATTGCTGATTTGTTGCCTGGAATGTACAAGAAAAATGTTGCAAACATATAAACGTAACAGCACAAAAACTTCTTACTGCTCCCATTCAATTAGAGTCTGACTACTGTGGTGCCAAAAATATGAGTTCAAGGTTTCTGCAGACATTTTCTACAGAACTTCCACTGACAAACACAGCCACAAATCAATTCTAATTCAGACCCCGTTTCACCTTTCCAGGCTCCAGTTGACAGTGGGGTCATCCATCTTGTTAATTAGGACAACAAGATGCTTGACTCCTGCTGTTTTAGCCAGCATGGCGTGTTCCCGTGTTTGCCCGCCCTTCTCGAAGCCGGTCTCGAACTCCCCCTTTCTCGCAGAAATAACCTTAAACAAACAATTAAGAACAAATCAGAGTTAGTTCCACTGTTTAGTCCTGGACATTCTGATCAAAAAATTAAACATCAAATAAAATGTTGTCATGACAATGTCTCATAAGTGATTCATTTACAAATGTGCATCCATCTCACCAGGACTGCCAGGTCAGCTTGTGACGCCCCACCAATCATGTTGGGGACAAAGCTCTTGTGTCCTGGGGCATCGAGGATGGTGAAATGCTTTTTCTCAGTCTCAAAGTAAGCTCTCCCAACCTCCACTGTCTTCCCTTTATCTCGCTCCTCCTGGTTTGTGTCAAGTGCCCACGACAGGTACCTGTAGTGTTCATTGAAGTACGTTTAAAAAAAAAAAAAAGCAAACAAAAAAATACAAATATACATACACTTCTTTTTATGAATTCTTCAACACATTTTAAACAGTGTTTTGAAGTTATTTTACACACATTCAATACAAAAATGGGAAGGACAAAATACAGCTAAAAGGAGAGTCAAAAATCTAAAAAAAATGAATGAAATTATTAAGTTGTGGCAAGTCTTCCTCACCATGTCTCCCTGTTCTTTTCTTTTGCTTCTCTTTCATATTTTTCCAGGGTTCTCTTGTCCACCATTCCAGTTAAGTACCTAGCGAAGATAAAACATGAGCAACGTTAAATTTATTTTATTTTGGCATTATCTGAACATAAGAGAAACTAGAGATTAAACTGAAAAAAATACAGTTGTGCAAGAGTTAAACCTGTTGCACAGTGGCTGAGAGCCATAGTGACATTGTTTTTGTGGAAAAAACAAAAACAGTGATTGTGCAATAACGCTTAAATCCATACAATATGGTTTTCTGCTGACAGTAAACGCTGAATGTTGTATTTTACGAGTCGTAATCAGGTTCAGGTTAATTTACTGACACCCAATACCACACTGCAGAGAAATGTAAATACTTTATACTGTGTTTCAGTATCTGTTGTTTAATGTGGAGCCTCTGGACGCTGCTCTCAACAAAGGAAACATAAAAATAATGAATTACTCACATAATCTGTCCTCCGATGGTTGATTTTCCAGCATCTGATGAGCAAACCAGAAAAAATATTTTAAGATAAATAAAACTTCCTAAAAAATTACTCAGATAAAATGTTGTACACATTCATACAAAACGCACCCACGTGACCAATGAACACCACATTAACATGTTCTTTCTTGGGGGCATCAGGTGGTACTGGAGCCACTTTAGGTATAGGCATTTCCTCCTCTTCCTCCTCCATCATCTCCTCATCTTCTTTTCTCGTGGTGACTTCCTCACATCCTCCTCCTGCCTCCAGGTCCCCCTGTCCTCCGCCTCCTCCGTCTCCTCCCGGCTCCTCTTTCTGCTCCCATGTCTCCTCCTCTGTGGTCATGTTGGCCTCGGTGCCGCCGTTCTCCATTGGAGCTGGAAGCAACCACACACTTACTGTACTGCACCTGCAAAACCTGACATTTCTCTCGAGCATCCGGACACCACAGACAACTTACAGCTTGGAAGGAGGAGGAGGAAAGTAATAAACTTTTTTGGCTGGATTCAAAACTTGCAGACAAAAGTTATGAGTGAACATTAATCAATTCTAAATCCTGATCTTTATTCGAGCAAAGATTTTTTAGCCAGTTTCATATTTTCACCAGAACAAATTGGATCAAGGTTTATTCATGCACAATTTAAAAACACACAAACATCCCAACCTTAAGTCGAGTCATCTTATTCCCATATTTCTCCTACACCGTTCACATTGAGACTCTCCTTTTATCTTGATTTTTCCAGAACCTGTCATTTCTACAGTTGAATCAGTTTTACAGATTAAAACAAATAAAGTGTAACTTAACACTCTTATTCGTCAGAACATTTCTAGCATCACTGCCCAACCTCAAATATTAATTGTTTCCCAGCATTGCTGCAACAGTGTCACAGGTATTTTATTTTCAGGTGCACCAAATAGCTGTGCCTCCTCTATACGTACCAAATATCAGACCATAGCTTAAGTTCATAAACGTTTGTCTCCCTCAGAAAGAGAAGTACAAGGCTTCACTCGAAGTCATCTAATATTTCTGTCCAACTGTCCACAACGTTCTGCCACGCAAACAAATATTTAACTAAACAAACAACCAAACAAGGCCTGGTAAAAGAACAGCACAGAAATCTGCTGCGTGGTAACACAAATATAAACCTGCCATTTCCACAACTAAGACATTATACAGTCCAGCAGTCATGCACAATTCCTATTTTCTTCTTATGCCTCGTCATTTATAATCATTCTGTGAGAAATTGCTCTGGCAAATCAGAAGTCGACAGTCTCACCATCCTTAAATTATAATTTGTCTTCAGACAAATGACAAATGAGAGTTTATGAGCAAAAATGAGTAGGTTTGCAGAAAATGTGACAAGAAAAGATTTCTCAGGACCATATACCGACTGTCACACTATGTCAATTCTTGTATTACTGGAAAATTAAACTGAAATACTGGCTTCACTGATAACAACGCCAGTATATTCTGCGACCAGACCTGAAAAGCCTCTACACCCCTCTCAAAAATGTCTCCATCAGAGAAGCAGAAACACGTGGATCTACAGTGGAGATAGATTACAGCTGAGAGTGGAGAGGAAGTTGAAGACAAACAGTGACGCACATGCTGATACTTTTCTGCCAGACAAGGAAGTCGTTTTATCTAAGGCTCTTCAATCTTCTTGTAATAATTTCAGGCTGCACACTAGGAGGTGTAATGTTTCCCCCTACAGTTCCAAGTCCTTAATCACAGTTCTAGGCTCTCAATCATTAATGGTCAGTCTCATGCACTTTGACTAAGGGTATTTAAAACATTTAATGCTTTTACACTTTGTTATTGCGACCTTGTTATCTACTCTCATTATGTGATAATTCTCTGCTGCTTTTCTCAAGCACACACACTTTCACTCTCAATCTCCACCTGTTGTTGATGCACTAAAATTAACCAAACAGGTCCAATGTTATCCAATAAATGGGATGGTTATGTATCTGTATGTTTGTAAATGAACACAGTGTAATGCTGGGTATAATTGCAGCTTCTTATGCCCACATTTCCTCCAAATCTGGTAAACACGTCCCTACACTGTTATCAATTGGGTGGTGGTAACTGTGTTAAAAGCTATAGGCCTCCATTGCACATAGTTTTCATATAATCACTTTTAAAAGACAAAAAACACCAGCAACTGTCAGTTACTTCAGAGGCTCACAGCATCAGGCAGACCAAAACTGGGACCGAAATTGACTCAGTCAAAATTTAAACTGGTCAGTACAAACTAAGTGACTGTTATTTTCCTAGAGTGACAGAAAACCCGTTGCTCTGACACACAGCAGTCCAGGGCCTTGGACATGTGCTGCTCGACACTGTGTGTGTGCCACTGAGTTGTCTATTTCCAGCATGGGCACGTGAGGTTGCATCATATTATATGAAGGCCTGTGCACATGGTTTTGCCCATGCTAGTAATCTAGATATGACTCAGTAAAACTCTGGGACAGATCCAGTCTCATGCTTAACCAATGAATTTTACCTAAGTCCCAATTTTAAACAGCTTCAAACTTATTTCTATATTTTTATGGCACATTCAAGAACATCCTTAGTTGGCTGAAGTGTTGAATAAACACTACAAATACAAATATAAGCAACAATAAAAATAAATCAGAAATTAAAAAGTGCTAACAAAATTAGATCTTTGTGTCAAAAGACAAAAATCAACTGCAAGGTGACGTTAACCTAAGTTCCATCATTACTCGATAAACATAAAACTCTCTCTTGCAGCTTTATTCTGAACAAGTCCTCAGAAAGGCATCTGAGATAAAAAAAAAAAATCCACCATGTTTTCCATGACATGTTTCAGCTTTCCAATCAACAGGGCACTTCAGTCTGCCAGCATACAAAACAAAAAGGAAGACGTTTGGGTTTATTCAGACAGGTGAAGAGTAAAAGTTCAAGAAACGGTCAGTTCACTTGATGAAAGCACTTGCACTTAAACCTTACCCATCCTTGAATAGATAGCTTTTAATGTGACATTTGTTTTATGTTTTTCTATTTTTTCAAGTCTTGTTGAGTTTTTGTTTTTGTATTTCAGATATTTTTGCCTTTTACAGAATGTAAAAATGCCTCCTTGGCAAGATTAAAGTTGAATTCAATTGAAAAGGTATATTGTTAAATATAAATTAGTGCATGCACAAAAAAAGTTATCTTGCTCAACCAGAGCTGAAGGCCAGTGAAAGAGATGGCTTTACGGGACTTTGGTGAACTGGTTTGTAAGCTGTTCCACACCTTAGGTGTCGTCACAAAAAGGCTCCATTTCCTTCGTTTTTTTAGTCTGGATCTATCTATGTTGAATTTTGTTACCTGGCCTCAGTACTCTTGGCTGTAAAAGCTCTGACAAAACAGGATGGTGTCATGTCATTGTGACATTTAAAAACAAGTAATAAAAATTTCAAAATGGATTCTACAGAAACCTGGAAGCTAATGTAGTTTAAGATTCTTTCCTGTATAATTCGATGTGTCCTTTGCACACACTTGTCTGTTTTAGCAGGTAAAGCTTGCGTGTTGCCAACTTAAAAACGGCTCCGTTCAGTTCATTCATAAGTCAGGACAGAGCGACTGTGAGCCAGCATACACCATGAAACTGAGGAATTAAGCCATCATTAAAATGATGATTGAGACTTGTGATTTTCCTACTGTCAAAATGGCTGCAAAGCATATGGCCCATTATCAAATTGCAAAAGCTACAATTTAATTTTCCATTTTTGATTGTTCTATAACAACCTACTGTATGTCAACCATGTTGTCGATTTTCCATCTTTTTGCATTTGTATTAATATTTTTGATGTCAATGCTCAATCCTATTAAACAGTAAACAATGATTATGTTAATGTCCTTGATTGACCCAATGTAAAGTGACATACAATACTCCTGTAAAATACAAACAAGTGTATGAATTTCCATCAGTTTGGACAGACATTGTGTGTCTGTATGTGTGATTTTATGTGTGTAAGTGCAAGGATGTGTGGAGTTCTTGTTGTTATTTTACTGGTCCTGCCCACCTGAGATTGAATTGCGCCATTTGTGGCCCCTGAACTAACATGAGTTTGACACCAAGGTGTTATGCGTGTGTAGGTCTTTAATATCTGGACCTTGAGTGTGGAAATAAAGATATATACACAGTGCTTAACAAATGTATTAGACCACCACCCAGTGTAAGGTTTATGCCCCAGCTGCCCTTAATTAACACAGGTACGTATCAAAATCAATTTTTGTATTTCTGTGATGGTTAATGCCCCACTGATATGATATTTTATGAATTATTATTGTTACCCATGAATTTTCAAATTTACAGTTTTACAAAAAAAAAAAAAAACAGAAAAAATGTAAAGCACAATATCATTTATTGATTAAAATGTCGAATTATAGTTATTTACTTGCATTCTCAAACAAAGGCATTGGTTTTAAAGGGGTTAATGTTATGCTTGATTAATTTCGGAATTCTCAGAGAAGAAGCCCAGTGAGCCGGCTCAAATTTAGGTATAAGAGATGATTTCAGTTTGTTATTTGTCAAAAAAATAACAACATTTTTCGGTTTAAACAAATTTTTTGGGAAGATTTCTAAAATATTTTTGTTTTTACCCTTTTAATGACAGGTGGTGTAATAAATGTGTTAAGCACTGTAAATATTTATGAAAACGTGGCCGGTCACATTTTGTTATGGCTGTTTTTAACGTGATACGCCACTTATCACACGCTAACAACACATGTGTGACAGCGGAGCCGACTTGTTGATTAGTTCGTGGGCACACGACGACTGTGCCACTGGCTGCACTTGCACACGGGGAAAGCTAACTTAGCGGGATTAGCACGCAGGCTAGCGAGTTAAGCTAACTTCCAGGCAAGTGTGTGGCGCTTCACCTACCGTCTGACGCCGGCATTTCCACGGCGCTGCTTTGGAGGAAGCTCGGCACAAACACCGGGGCGTTCAGGTTGGGGACAAACGGCTTGGCGTTGACATTGAGGGCAGCGAAGGCAGTCGGGAGCCCCGCCGCGGCTGCCGGGGCCTCTGTATCCACCTCCAGCTCCCACGAATCCGGGGCTGTGTCTCTCGGATCCATCGCCTCTTTTCTACGGAGTTGCCAAAGCTTTCCGCCAACGAGGAGAGGCTGATAATAACGTATGCGGTCCTGCTCAACGTGTTCAGTTACTGGTGTGTTTTTAGACTCTCAGCAGCACGTTTGCCGAAGTCCCCATTGCTTTGTTAAGCCTTCCTCTGACAAGCATATGGATCCCGTAGCCGACGTGAAGTGGTATTCGGCCGCCGCTGCACGTCCTGGACACACCGCTAGAGGCCAGCACCGGCTTGTGACTTCTTCTTTTGGCGCAGGTTCCCTCCGGAACTAGACAGTACACACTTCCTCCTCCTCTACATGTTAAAAACGTGGATGTTGTAAGTTAAACTTGTAAAAAATGGTATAGAAGTAAATATGGAACAAACATTGGAACACACCAAGAACAACAGCGACTTGCTTTGATCTTCTATGATTGTTACTGCTGTTAAATATTGTTAATAACAGTAATAATAAAAAGAAAAATTGGTCTTATCTCAGACTTGTAAGTAATTTTCACTGTCAAGTAGGGCCGAAACAATTACTTGATTAATTACTAAATTAATCATCAACTTCATCAATTTGATTCAGTTTGAGGGATTTTTTTAACAATTAGTCATGGGAACAACAGTTTTTAGGTATACTAAAAGAACTGTTTCCAATTCATTCATTAAAAAGATTCATTCACCAAATGTTAACTGATAACACAGCCTAACGGGTTTTGATTCGGCTCACTATCACCAGCTGTTAGCAGTGCTGTCACTAAATACACCAGCGTCCTCTGTTAAATAAGATTTTTAAAATTTCCTTGATAAATGTTGGAGATTAACATGTTTAAAGTGCTGATTCAGTCTTTAAGTTCAGTCACTAAAATGATATATGGTGTGTGCTGCTGACTCAGTAAGTGAACAAATCACCAGTTTACCTACTGTTTCCTCGCAGTGAGAGGATCTGTCTCAGTCCGCTGTTTTTGTCATAGTGTAGGTTTCAACAAATATGCAGCAGAAGCTATGAAAGGTGGCGAGATCAAAGTTCTGCACTTATAATTAAATCTTGCATTAAATTATCACAGAAATGTTTGCCTGTGTTTGTTACGCTATGAGCCTTTTACATTATCTACTGATACATACATCTACTGAAACATACAATAACTTTACTACATCTATCTATTAGTTTCTGAATTGCTTAAGTGAAGTTAAATTAAGATATTTTAGTAATGTACAGTGTCCTCTCATTACAGACCAGCCTAACAATTAAGTTTGTGTTTACTGAGAATGTCTGTTAAAACAATGAGAAACTGGACTGTGTGCTTTTATGTTCTCGCTTTAAGTTAACTGTGAACATCTCATGTTGACTGTAGTGAGTGAACGAATCACTTTGGCCCCGCCCACTGCCACTGGCTGCTGTCTCACTCGAGTCACAGTAGATGGAGCTCAGCTGAACTGAGAGATGAACGAATCGTTTCGGTGAGTGATTCAGTTCAGTTCGTTCACCTAAACGAATCATTCGGGAACGAACCAACGCTTCCACGCGTCTGCCACGCGGATCGATCAGCCTGAGAAAGAAAGATTGAGAGGAGAATCGCCACAGTTTATCACAGGTATTTACTGCATTTACATCACAACAGAAGATTATTTACAACGTTGCTGTGTTCATTACTGACTACATGGCTGCTGATCCTTGTGCACGAATGCTTGTTTTTGTTTGAGGATTTGTTTTTTTTTTAATTAATAATAATAATAATAATAATAACAACAATAATAATTATTATTATTATTATTGTTGTTATTATTATTATTATGTCTTTGTATTTCTAAGATTTGAAGCAGATCTCCAGAAGCCAACAGGTAGACAAATCCTGGCCCACATGTCCAACACAGGGATCAGCGTGAGAAAGGAAGATGGAGACAAGAGTCGCCACAGTTTATCACTGGTATTTACCACATTTGGTCAAATGAATATTGTAAAAACACATTAATACTAATTTATTATCTCTTAACCTAAATTCAAGATAGTTTATTTGTGATATTGTTAATGTATCATTATCTTATTAATATTTCCAAATCAGGAAATCACAATATCATAATATTTCTTTGATTTTATAACCTTTTCTTGCAACTGAATTGCTGACACGTGACTTTCCACATCACAACATAAGTTTGTTAACATAATATCTTATACTTTATCATCTTACTGCATCTTTATTGTTACATTATTTAGATGTTTTACACTAACATGAATTTTACAGTAGCAGCATAAACCAAACAAGAAAGTCCATGGAAATGATAACTTTAGCCTTTTATGTCTTCTGTGATTTCCCATAGTTCAGACAAGCCAGAGAATGAGGCAACCTTCCACATTTCTGCTCGAGCAGTCAGCGTTCATTGTTCTATATATATATATATGTATGTTATACAATGTTTTTAATAGCTCCTCATTGTTAAAATGCAAATGTTGTGGTATGTTATTAATTTAATGTATATGCTCTGAGTTTTAAAAAAATATGTAATGAATATGAACTAAGAAAAAAACCAAATGTTTAATCTTTTTTTTTTTAAATAAGTGGATTCTTGCACCAGGATCAGCTGTTAATTATCTTCGTAAACTCAGCCCGCACATTCAGAATTCCTGTCCTTAAATAACTCTCCAAATTGTGTATTTATTTGTGGAGTTCTCCTGCAGCCGCCATCACAGACGAGTCGATCATAGCGAGCACACACAGTTCAGTTCATCAGCGGCGCTGCGAGATGGTAAATCAACTGAAAACAGTCCAAACGAAGCAGTCCTATTTCCGGTTTTCAAAATAAAATACAATCGAAAGCAAACACAACGTACTGAAAAGAATAATGTTACATTATAAGTCAAAACAATTATGTATTACCACTCTCATTAAATATAAAATGATTATGTCAAATAAAACATTCGTAAAATATATTCTACATAGTGGAGGTATAGCCTTTCATCTTCTTTTTATATTGTATGCCTTGCACATTTCTTTGCATAGATGAATTAATATTCACATTCACAAAACATTGTAATTTCCAGGTCTGGAGAACACAAATTTTACGCACCATATACTCACTTGATTAATCGAGGAAAAAAATCAACAGATTCATTTATTATGAAAATGAACAGAAGAATGTCTTTGTTAAAATGAAAATAAAATGGATGATAGAACAACTGGAATGATATGAGAGACCATTTTGGAACACTCATTTAAAAAAGAATGCCTGTGTTATGTTAATAGAGTTGCTGTCTCTGGTTTCAGAATTAGTTTTTACAGAATTAACATATATGACGTCTATGTGTGCATAAATTAAAAAAAAAACTTTTGTTTTTTTAGTTTATATTAATTACATATTTTTGAAATACAAACATAGAACATATACATTAAATAAATACCATACTACAAATTTTTTCCAAAAAAGGGAATATAACATACATATATAGAACTGTGAACAGGAAACTGTGCTCCTCTCGCCTTTTACTCTTTAGCATCTGTGACTCCTCCACCAGAAATGGCAAAGGTTGCCTCATTCTCTGGCATGTCGGGACTATGGGAAATCACAGAAGACATAAAAGACTAAAGTTATCATTTCCATGGACTTTCTTGTTTGGTTTATGCTGCTACCGTAAAATTGATGTTAGTGGAAAACATCTAAATAATGTATCTCTTAGAGACTTTCAGCTCAATGATTTGTAACAATAAAGATGCAGTAATATGATAAAGTATAAGATATTATGTTAACAAACTTATGTTGTGATGTGGAAAATCACATGTCAGCAATTCAGTTGCAAGAAAAGGTTATAAAATCAAAGAAATGTTATGATATTGTGATTTCCTGATTTGAAAATATTAATAACATAATGGAACTAATGATACAATGAAAATAATATGAACAAACTATCTTAAATTTATGCAAAGCAATAATATTAAATGTGTTTTTATAAAATCCATTCAAATAAATGTAAATACCTGTCAAATATTTTGGCAATTCTCATCTCTCCACGTCCCTTTCTTAGGCTTATTCTTGTGGTAGACGCATGGGCCAGGATGTGGCCACCAATTGGCTTCTTGGGATCTGCTTGAAATCTTACAAATACAAAGATATAATAAATAAATAAATAAATAAATAAATAAAACATTGAACAACAATGTTTGAAAAAATCTCTTACGTCATTCCTGCACCAGGATCAGCTGTCATCTGGTTGGTAATAAACACGGCAACATTGTACTCTAAATTTAACACAAATAAAAGTCATTATATTTGTCTATGGGTAGAAATCTAAAATATTCATAATAATGAGCAGCATTACTTTTACACTACATCCATATTTAAGGTAACTATACATGCAACAGGTAGATATTCTCTGTATCTACACATTGAGAGGCAGATGTTTGTGGTTTTGATATATTTCTTATGGTTCAGACCTTCAGAGATCTTCTGCAGCCTAGAGAGCATCTGAGCCAGTTTCTGCTGCCGCTCTGCCAGCTCCCCTCGACCAGAAAAGTCAACTCTAAATAGAGCCATGATGGAGTCAATGATCTGGAAACAAAGAGGAGCAGACAAAAAGGACACTCAAAGGCTGAAAGTCGGGAAGGAAATCTACTTTTAGACAGCACGTCTGATGTTTAACACTTTCCCACATTCCCTTAAAAACAAAAACAGAAACATCTTAACTCTAAGCTTCTACCAACTGTACTCAGAGATGGACAAATAAGAGAGGGGAGTAAAACCAAAGAAATGATGAATATGTGATAACATTTGTACAGTTGTTTCTTTTACTGACCAACAGTTTGAAGACTCCTCCTTCCTCATGGAATTTCGCTGCAACAAAGTCCAACAGCTCCATCTGGTGTTCGCCTGAAGAAAGAGTGTAAAATAAGCAAATAACAAGGATGTGACTGGGGACGTGAGGAGGAGGAGATGAGACTGAAGAGAAGAGAAAGAATCAACTGGGATTTGTAGGAGTTTCCTAATTCCAGAAGATGGCAGTAATGCAACATCATGGATGAAAGCTGCTGTTCAACCACATAGAAGGAGAGGAACTACACTGCTCAAAAGAATGAAGGGAACATTTAAATCGTATCAATCCAAAGGGTTGGTGATTTTGGTTTCTAAATAATCATACAATTCATATCAGTGAAGATTTCCAGCTGAAACATTTAGTTTATCAAGTTTTTATATGTGATTCAAATGTTCCCTTAATGTAATACAAACTGATTCAACACACCACTGAAATCAGTAAAGTAGTATCAATAAGAATACTGTATGTACGTACTGGTGTAGGCACGAGCATAAAGCACATTGTCCAGCACAGCATCAGGGTCCACGTTAAACCTGTCAGCAATGTCCTTCAGTCTGTCTGGACGACTGACAGCACACAAGTACAAGTCAAGGATACAGTCGGATAGGAACAAGTAGAAAAACTGACATTTGCCCAGCTGTGAAATTTGCAATAACTGCCTGTATCTAAAATTCATATGTAATGGGGTTTATTCATGTGGTGTGATTGCTTCCATTTTTATGAGGATACAAGGTATTCTCTGTGTCAATGAAGATGACTTTCCCTCCTGAGTAGCCTTCCTCGCCAGGCAGCTGAGCAGCGACTGCAAGGAAAAAAGACACCAAGTTGTTTTATTTGTACAGTGTTGTTCAAAGCAGATATTTTCCAAAGGCTCCCTACTCACCACAAAGTGTGTGAGACAGCTGGGTTTTCCCGGTGCGAAACTCTGTATGATGAAAAAATGTAGAGTTTTCAGTCAAATGATGCAAATTGAATTACATCAACTCTGTCAATCACATTTGGTTTGTTGAACTATATCTCACCTCCAAAAGCCTCTGTGATGGCCATACTCTCTATGCCTCCACCCAGAAGCTTACTGCAAAAACAGCAGGGGTACAGTATGTTGTGAGACATGTGCAGTCATTACAGGCAGACTCACTGACATAGAATCTTCATTTTTATCCTCCCAGCAAGTCCTTGTTTGCTTGTTTGTTGAAGAATTCAACCCACAAAACAGATATGACAGTTAAACTCAACTGCCACACAACATTTTAAGTGTCTGTGTTTCTGGTAAAGTCAAATAGTTTTCTCTTTGTCATCGATAATGTGAAAATGTTTTGGGGCAACAATATTGGTGCACTACGAAAACAATAAATAATCAGTCACATGGATTACACAACGTGGTAGAGTATTCAGTGATTTCACTTTGCCAGTGGGATGATGATTTTCAATTATTTGTTTGATTTTAAAAAGGTGATCAGCTAATGTGACAATTTGTAACTGACTAAATTTAATTATCTTCAACTGTTTCTCTTTTTCCATGTTATGAACATTAAGAAGAAATCTTAACTCAAACTCCTGGCTCCCGGTCGTGATGTGGAACACCTGCTTCCTCTTTGCACTGTACTCAAGAGCCGTCTGGAAACCAACATTCTGTCGTGTAAAGACATTTATGCAGAGTATACATTTTACTTCAGGTTAATCTTGTGTCTTAACTAATTCAGTCATGGGCCAAGTATCACAGGTTGAATAGTCAACTGTGGAAAATCCACTTTTACCAGAATCTTCCCTGCAGCTTCCTTGATTTTTTCAACTTTTGCCTCTGACAGGCCCTTGATGTTGCACAGTGCCTTACGTGTTGTCATCTGAATCCCCTTCACAGTGCAGATACCAACTGACTTCAGCTTTTTGATGTCAGCCACATTCTGTAGAGAAAGGAGAAAAAGAGATGATGTGCTGACGTTAAACAAATGACCTTAAATCAGATGAGTATGTTTCATTCCTGCTGTTGACTCACAATCCCATGTTTCTGTAGGAGGTCAATGTCCTGGAAGAAAGACTCCTGTTTAGAGACAATGTTGTCAATATATTGTTACACATCTGAAAAGGAGGAGGAAATAAATGTAAACCTATTGAATGACTGCTTTCACATTATGTCTTGTAAAACTATAATTTTTAAGTTATTTGCTTTGGTTGCCATATTCATATATACTGTTAAGATAAACCAGAAAATAAATACAAGAAAATACAATTCTGAGTAAGATGATCTACATCAATGTTATTATTTAAAACATTAAAATACAGTGGTGTAAATAGGCTAAGCAGAGTCAGCTATGCACATTTCACAGGAGACAGATTGTCAATAAGATAATTTACTCTATTATCATCCTCCTCCTCTTCCTCACATATACTTCAGATATTAGTATAATTTTTTTTATTATTTAAATTATTTTAATGCAAGCTAAGTTTTATTTTAAATCACCTTGTAACTAAGGTGCTATGTAAAAACATTATGGTTTTTAAAAACTAATATAGTTTTAAGTTAGTTGAAAACATTTGGTCACTGTATTTTACCTCATCATCCTGGAAGCCAGTGTCATCCTCAACAACCTGATCCTCTGCGGCTCTCATTTTCTGAGTCATATGGGACAAAAGATTGAAGATAAAATATATTTAACTAGTTAAAAAGATGTTACTCAGTGAGGATGTTTATCACATCTAGCACATCTAGCTAACATTTAGAAGCTAGTTAGCTAAATTAATTACTAGCACACTGTTCTGTTCGTCTTTCAGTGGCTCACAAAATAAGTTTAATTTTAGGTAAATCTGTTACACATCAATTTACTGACCACATAAACTGACTTATAATACATATAATAATATTACTTATCAGAGTAAGCTAAAGAAGTTAGCTGCTGTTTGGTTTTTAAAGAAACCTAGCTACATCAACTGGCGCGAAATTATGACTTAAGATGTGTTCAGGTGCATCCGGAAATTATAATTTTTTCAAGTTGAATGAAGACTTAAAAACATAAAATGTCTGACCCAGTTACTTTCAATTGTCTTAAAACTTAAATAACATGGACGTCTTTTAAATAAGGATTAATAGTTTGATGAAGTTGTTTAAAAATACATAAAAATGACATTTATACTCCAACTATTTTCTAATCCTGCTAGAAAAATGTCAAAATGTCAGAAAAACTAAATGTCTACTAAGAAGTATCAGTACAAGTTGACAATTTGCTTCTCATGGTTATAATCATCTATATATTTACTTTATGTAAAAACAATTAAGAATGTGAAGACTTTTTAACAAATTCTAAGTTGCAATATTAATATTTGAGCAAATGCACAAACAAGGTGCTAGATGAAAATATTCTTTTCATTTGGAGTTTTTATTGACAGTGATTTTGAAAACAAAACAAAGACAGGGATTTGCTTCGTGAACAGAGACAACAGAAACAGATGGAAACAGATAAATTACATAACTTTGTCTCTCAGGGAATATTGAGACATTATATTAACCTTCCACATTCACGCATCCCAAGAATGAAGACAGTTTGTTTGCCTCAAATCTTTACGCCCTGTAGATGTAAAGAGACAAAACAATCTTTCCTTCTTTGAGCAGCATAAAACATGGTGTTGCTGCAATATTTGATTAATTGGTGACAATAAAGGAAATATAATAACATTTATTGTGGTTAGCTTGAAGTAAGAGTCATTGCACTATGAATGGCATACATTGTATATGGGACAAACACAGTCAGAATCTCTCCATGTAGAAAAAGGTTCCATTAAGCATGTCATACTTCAAAAAAACATTTTGTAGACCATACTCATCAATAAATATTGTCTACATGAAGGTCCCCTTTCAGATTTATTACAAATATGTTTCAAAGTGGTATTGGAAAATGACAGTAAACAGATGAACAAACCATTGTATATTAAGGTTCTTCGGACTGTGAACAGGAAGAAATATGACTGGTAACCTCCTGATTTTTCTTTACAACTTACCCTTCTATAGTTGTGATTATTTAAAAAAAAATGAAAAGAAAACAATGTTCCAAGACCTAAGTCTCTGCATGATGTTGGAGTAAGGAGTGACAGTGAGAGAGAAGTGTCAGAGATGCTTTACATCATCCCGCTCCTCCTCCTCTGAACAAAGCTTTGCCTTTACTTTTAATGTGAGTTTTTACAGCATTTCTTTGCTTCTTCTCAGTCTCTCCTTGTGAACGATCCTGATGTTATGCTACCAGCAGCTCTCAGCCTTGTGTCAACTCTTCTTGCTGCTCATATCTTGCCAGGGGCAGGAGGCATCATGCCTGGCATCCCACCAGACATTCCAGTGTTGGGTCCCAGAAGGATCTGGAAAGGAAACATTTTCAAAACCATGTCAATATTTGTTAAATCATTCATTTCCAAAAAAAATTATTTCTACATTATTTTTAGAAATAACGTGACATTATTATTTTAAAAAACGATTATTTCTAGTTTTTTCTAAATAAGTGAGAGTGAAAGCTACTTATGGAGAACATCACTGGAGTACTTTCCAAATCTTTCTCAGCTGTTGCTTTTAATACATGTACGTTTAAACTCACCTGTCGCTGCTGCTGTAACTGCTGTTGCTCCAGCTGTAGTCTTTCTGTCTCAAACACTACAGGCAACACCAGAATCATAAAGGAGGTAGTGCCCACCCAGAGCGCGGCGCGGGAAAAACTGATAGTAAATAAGGCAATTAGTAAATGAGACTCAAGAATGCAAAGACAGAACCTTTTGATCACCTGAGTTACACAAGATCCGGTGAACGCATGCACTCATAAAGTACAAGGGAAGTGCGTCAGAGACAAACCTGTAAAGTTTCTTGGCCAGTGAGACGGAGCAATGTGCCGACACCTCGGCAGCTGTACGAACTGTATCAGGAAACATCTCTGTCAGGCCCCACAACCTCTCCACCAGTGTCTCATCCAGCTGAAGAGACATAACAGATGTCAAACTAAAGATGAAACACTTTGGAGAAAATAATGAAATGTGATTTTTCAGATAAATGCATTTTGATTTTGTGTTTACTCTTTAAAAGTCAAATTTCAGTCAAAGTTTCAGTTGATATTACCTACTATTTAGTCTAATGCAAGGAGGAGAACTTAAGACATGAGCTGTTTCCACCATGTAAGTACTACAAATTGCTATTGTGATGTCCTTGTTCTACCTTAATGGCTATTATCTGTATATTTAATGCTCTGCATTCTTAAAAATGGTAGAAATTATGGCTCAATTATGGCTGTATTGCTATTGATTTTCCAAAAAGTCACAGAACTAATTGGAAAAAAAGACATTTCACTTTGCTTGGAACATTTGCAAATGAATGAAACTTGTAGAGCTGGTCTGTTACTAAATTAACTTGGAATGACAGATTCACACTTATATGACTGTTGAAGTTTCAATTGAATTATGGAGTTTGTATTTAGTTATTTTCTGGTTCATATAATATCACAATGATTCTATTATATTCGTTCATTATACATTAATTTATCACAAATGAATATTCTCTTGATGTTGCCATTACATTTGAGATACCAGAGTTCAGTGTTTAACTATTACATATATACGATTAAATTCATAGCTACATTAATACAGTAGTGTTAACCAATATTGCTGTGTAACGCGTGAGCGGTTTTTGGCAGAGCCTGAAGAGAAGGCTCATGTAGCTTCAGTTAGCCTAAGCGCAGCCACTAGCCCCGATTAACCAACAAACGGACGGACTATAAACAGCAAAGTACGACCCCACTACCCCCCCCCCCCTTGTTTACGTTTGTGAATTACTCCCGAATAACAAGATATTTACATCTTCATCTTCATCGTCGTCAATCTCGTCCTCCGGGGGTCGGACAGACACCGGGGAAAGCTCTTCGATTGTGGCCATGTCTCCCACTTAGCCCGCTGATATCTGCCGGCTTGGTTCGGCTCGGTGTGCGGCGAATAAAATGCGGTAGTCGGTGTATTTAATTTATACTGACTTCCTGTCGATTATTGGTGAAGCTAATGCTAAGATGCGTGCTGCCTGAGGTCAGTCACAAAAAAAAACGTGAAGCTTGTCCGGGTCGAATGACGTCAGCAGAGAAGGGGGTCAGTACCTTTGTACGTCATCACAAAGTATACTGCGCCCCCTGTCGCGGGGGCTGTCTAATAACAAGTCTGTACCAACATAAACGAACTTTTATCGCCCTCCTGAGGAATTCTGAGTAATAACCAAAGGTGTCTCCACGTGACATGTGCCCAGTCTTTTGTGTAAATGCGTCATGGATCCCCTATTCTTCTCCTTTGTATTGTTATTCCACTCTGGTCTATGTTTATGAAATTGTTTTAATAAAATGTGCGTAATGTTGATATTTTTATAAAGCACTTTAGTCATCTATGGGTTGTTATAAAGGGTTATATAAATTAAATATAATAATTACATGGACTCCCAAACCATATGTATATTGTGCTGCATACAAACGTTTCCCCCAGGAATCAATCAATCAATCAATTCTATCTATCTATCTATCTATCTATCTATCTATCTATCTATCTATCTATCTATCTATCTATCTATCTATCTATCGTTTATGCCACAGCTGCCTTAAATTAACAGCATTGGTCATTATCAAAATCATTTTGATAATAATGTATATATAATGTCTGTGAAGATTCTCAGTCATCCAGGTCATGGTATCCAAAAGTGTAGTAAAAAAAAAGGCAACTGGACTTAGTTGAATTTCTTGAAATTCAGCTAAGTTCAAGAAATTCAACTAAGTCCAGTTACCTTTTTTTTTTTTACCACACTTTTGAATGTATATATAATAATATATATATATATCCATATATCTTATCCATACATTTTCAAATAAAAAAGTACAGTACATTATTATTTCTTGATTAAGATGTGAAATTATAGTTATTTACATGCATTCCTGAACAGGGAAAAAAAATAATAATTTCAGTGCTTGAATGTTATGCTTGATCAATATCTGATTTCTCAGAGAAGAAGCCCAGTGAATCTGGGTATAAAAAGGTGAATTCAGTTTGTTATTTGCCAAATAAATATCAATAACTTTTTTTTTTTCTAACAAGTTTTTGGAGGACTTATTAAAGTACTCTTGTTTTTATGACAAGTGGTCTAATACATTTTTAAAGCACTATATGTGTATTGTATGTAAAAATGCTGTCAAAATAAAAATACTGCTGTTACTACCTATCTATCTATCTATCTATCTATCTATCTATCTATCTATCTATCTATCTATCTATCTATCTATCTATCGTGTGAGGCTTTTTGTTCTGTACCCAGCAGACTTTCACCAACAGCGACTGGTCCTTTTCCCGAGAAGCTGCTGTTCTGGGAAGAGTCAGTGAAAGCAGGGGAGTCGGTTTGGTTTGATGGTTGGTCATGGAAAAGTTCTGGGATGTAGGGATTCCTTGTTTACATCCTCCCGGAGTACGCCGCGGGGGCGGGGTAAGCCCCGCCCCCATTCTTTAGACCTGACGTCATTGTCGCTTGTGTTTTTTTTTTTTTTTTATGAATGAAAGAATCCAACCTCTGAGAGAGCAAGAGAGAGAGAGAGAACAGCGGCAGCGGCAGCGGCGGCGGAGTAATTCCGGGAAAAGGCGGATTGACATTTTGTCGCCGGAGTCGCTTCGACACAGAAGGTAGGCAAAAACCCTCTTTTATCTCCACTGTATCGCCTTTAATAAACATTCAGCCGGGGTTTCTGTGAGACTGTGGAGCTAAAAGCTAGCAGGCAGCTGTTACTCAGCGCTTTTAATCTCTTCTGATCTCCTTTAGCTCGCCGCTGACCGTTGATGCTAGCTGCTAACTAGCATGTTTGAGGTGATGCGGATATTTTTTGGGGGGGCTCCGTGGTTCACATTAAAAGCCTCCACACTGGTGGCATTTGTAACAGCCACGTTTTATTGTCACTCATGTAACCGCACGGGGTAATGGAATTTAAAAGGATCATTTAAAGTCTCACTAAAATGGATGTCGAGGGCACTCGTGATGGCTGTTTACTATAGCAGCAGCAGCAGCAGTGTCTCCCTATAAGGACAGGGCTGGATTCTGGGTGTTCTTACGTTAATAAATAGTTAATAAGCAGTGGATTTAAATATTTTATATTAAATAGAGTATGAATAAAAGCTGTTTAACGACATACATACGGCATGGTGGTTGTATCCCAGTTTTGGCAGAGCTGCGTTCACTTGTTGCGTTACTTAATACGTGTTATTTATAGTAAAGTAGAAGCGAGGATAAAATGTGCTGTTTAGACAGGGACGAGGGGGGGGGGGGAACAAACACAGAAAGACGCGGTCTCGGTTGGGTTTCCAGGCTTGTGGACTGATGGGCAGTCCGGAGTAAGTGGTTATTATTGCTGAATCACCCTGACTTGACGAAAGTGAGGCGGCTGCCTGGACCGCCACCGTCCCTGCGAAACACCCAGTTCCCACGTATTTCGGGAAACAAGGTTATTTTCAGAAAAACTACAAACCATTGTGACCACTGCAGCATTAACTGTTTATGGATCAGCACCTGTTTGTGCAGACGCTTCAGGCCTTATGTGCTCTCTCAAAGCAAATTCCACAGTTATGGAGTTAAGTTTGGATCAGTCATGTGGCAATATGCGATTTTAATCGCACATGGCAATTTAAAGGAAGCAGTTTCCAGGATAATCGTGAACGAGGGAAATTGTATAGTCATGATTTCTAACACTCTTATTAATATTCTATTTTTTTTTTCACTTAAAATGTTCATGAAAATGTGAATTTGTAAAAAAAAAAAAAAAGCAACGTTTTTACATTTTATAGCACATTTTGTCACATCAAAGATTTCTGCACCACAATTTGGTAACACAAGCAATTTTGTTTGTATCAAGTTGTTGTATTATGATGTTTTCTGACCAGTTCTTGTCACATCACCACAAATTGTAAAGGTCATCCTGTCAGCATTTGTACAGATTTTCTGAAAGCTCAGTGAATGCTTTTATTAAGGATAATCACAAGAGGGACTTTTCATTTTGTCCCATGCCTTGTTGGGGTTTTGTTTTCACACTCATAATGAAACACTTTAAGAGGAAATGTGTTATTCTATAACTTCAGTGACTCCCTGTTTTTGCTTGAGTGGTTCCTTCTCCTGTCTGCATGGTGTATGCCAGTTTTCTCCTATATTGCTGGGATCAGCAAAACAAATCTTGCCTTGTCTTTAGATCCACTTGTAATGTAGGTTACTATGTCTACGCATGCTTTTCATATCTTTCAAAATTATGCCATAAACAAAATACAGTCTTTAAAGATGACTCTGCAACAAATCAGGGTAAAAACAACAGATTAAAATAGACTATAAAAATACCTGGTTTGTAGAAGTATGATAACTTCAGACAGCCATAAATGTGCTAGATTGTAAACAAGCAATTGTGCCTTAAATTTATTTATGTATTTAATGAAACTTAAAGGTGATGACAGCAGTGGATTTCCCCACAGGTTACTCTCACATACTTTTTTGAAAGCATATTGTACACGGCACGTGTCAATCCCCTTACTTGTACTTTTGAAATAATTACTGAGGTCAGAAAAGGTGTTGAATGTCACTAAAACTCTTTTGATCATAGCAAAATGACTGTACCGGTAATCAAGAGGTGGTGAAATTTAGCTCAATCCCTACCTTCTTCATTTCTTATAAAAATGATAGTAGAAATCTTACAAAAGCTCAAAAGCAACCACTGAGGTGTTTTTTTTTCTTGGGTGTGATGTACTTTAGTTAAACGTTTTAAAACATGTTTTTTTCACATGTGTGCAGCTCGAGGTTATATCTTGAAGACACGGAAAGCCCACTCACTCTAAAAGAAAGACCTACACGTACGTTGCAGTTAATATGACAGTAAACACCATGACCCCCTCACAAGCTCTGTGGGAAAACACCTGTGGTTTAATGATGTCAAGGATGAACTTGTTCAGCTTAAACATTAATGTCAGGAGATGCACAGCCAACACAATACAACAAGTGGTGGGAGTGTGTTGTCCCGTGCTTTGTGTGTGTGTACTTGTATTTATTACCTCTTTAGGACCTTTTCTGGCATAATCACTGACCTTGTCAGGACCAGTAGTCCTCATGGGGACCAAAACGTGGTCCCAATGAAGCAGAACCTAATTTCTGATTCTGATTCTGAACCTGTCTGTACGTGGACATTTTGACCTTGTGAGGGCAGTTGATTTTCACAACTTAAGAGAGCCTTTGAGGGTCAAAGCTTTAGGTTTAGGTCAAAGGTTAAATGTGATGGTTAAGATAAGGGGCTAGGGGACACATTATGAGTGTCCTCACTAAGACTGCTGTACAATGTGTTCAAGAAATGTGTGTGCTCTGATCAATGCACAAATAAAAGGACTGAAGGTGAAAACAGCCTTGAGCTGAACTGCAGAGTCATTTTACCAACATAACAGTGATCTGAAGGCCACAACCAAATCAACCAAGTGGCGAGGAAGGGGGAAAAAAACAGTTCACGCTAGCCCACGTAGAGGTTGGACTTTCATCCCACACAACATTTGTGAGCTGACCTTAAGAGGAGTGCAGGAAGTCCCTGTATAGTGTGTAAAAAGCTCAGTAAGAAGAATATGAGAGCATTTCTAAATACAGTTTGTTAAGGTGATACAGACAAACAACAGCCCATACCCACCTTTTAAATGTTCCTGTTTAAAAATGTATGACTTCGGACTTACACTTTAAGTTTTAATAAGATAAGTGGGACTATAAGAAGAATAATTATGAAAAAATGAGACAATGGTAAAATATACATTAAAGTGTGAGTCATAAGCCAACAGTAACCTAGTTTTTTTTAGCAATACTGAAATGATCACATATATATATATATATATATATAATGTTCTGTTGTATGGTGCATGATCCAATCAGAAGCATCATTCATTCTGTAGAATCCATTGTTTTCAGATTGTATTAATTTATTTCTATTCTATTCTGAGACCAAAAAATAAATATGCATGGTCATGAAAGCCATACAAACAAAGCTAGTGGTAGCCTAAAACTTTTGCATCATATTGTATAGTTGGTATAGTTTATAATTGTATTGTATACACACAAAGTATGACTGTACTTCAATAACAATACAATGCAGGAGACACAACAATAATAAAATTATATTAACAGGCCTATAACTTAATACAAACATAATAGTGATTATGTTAACTTTTTACACGACATTACATTAAAATGTATAAACATACATATAAAGTCCATTTTTCAAGTTAAACTGAGAGCTGATTTTCCTCAATAAGATTTGCCTGCCCTCCTTTTTCTTCACAATGAAAGCTGTGAGCCGTTGGTTTTGTGTTGACAAGAGGAAGTGTGGAGGGAATTGGTTGGGACACCTGCTTTGAGTAACCAAAGGGCAGACGCATGATAACTTCCTCCTCACTATTCCAGCTAACAGAAAAAGGCACGTTGGTTTCAAAACCTCCTCTTCCTTTCATATCAAGCCACAGAGTTTTAATGAGAGAGCGCATTTTGAAAAGCATGACTGAATTGTGGGTTCTCCTTTTCTTTTTGTGCATGACTGGCTGTCTTGTGAGCAGATGGTAAATGTCAGGCCAGATATGAACCAAAACAGCACAAACTCTGGAGTCACATGTTGTAATGTACCTTTTTTGGCTGTGCTTCCAGTCTGTGTCTGTCTGTGCTGACTGGAGCGTGGGGGATTAAAGACCGAAGACAGTTGGAACTTGGATCATGACGACAGAGAGAAACAGCAAAGCCCTAAAGGTAACACACAACCAGAAATAATACCCTGTTTTATTATTTCAGGAAGAATGAGTCATGTTTTATAGCCTTGGGCTATTTTTACGAGAGGCAAATGGCAATGTTGAAATCAAGTTTTGCTCTCCTCCCAGTTCAGCTGCTCTTTAATGTCATTTATTGATGTCTTTTCCTCATTTCTGCCCGATCTGGGTTCTACTGTTTCATGTCTCATGTCCTCTTTTCCTCATCCTCTCAGGTGAAGCAGGAATGTGGCGAGAATGTGCCCTACCTGTCAGACAATGAGCTCATGTCCCTCTCGGTCCGGGAGTTGAATCTACACCTGCGTGGTTTGGCCCGTGAGGAGATTCAGAAGCTGAAACAGCGGCGTCGCACCTTGAAGAACCGGGGTTATGCCGCAAGTTGCCGGGTCAAACGTGTCTCGCAGCGCGAGGCGCTGGAGCAGCAGAAAATGGAGCTCCAGCGGGAGGTGGAGAGGCTCGGGGCCGAGAACGCTGGCATGAGGAAAGAGCTGGAAGGCCTTGGCGCACGTCTGGCTGCTCTGCAGAGATTCGCCAGGGGTCTAGAAGCTGGAGGTGGCAATCTGTTGGCTACAGCCCCGCGCCTCAACACTGCGTCAGTCATCACCATTGTCAAGAGTCCACCACAGCCTCAGCCACAGAGAGAACACGAGCCATCCTAGAAGGAGCTGCTGGAACCAGACTCAAGGGGGAGGAGGGGGGAGGAGGTGCACAACCTGTACTGCAAACACACATATACACATACACACAAATATGCTGGAGAACAGGAAGATAATAGGAAAATACTCAAAGATTGTTTGAATCACACCTCGTTCACATTATACAGGTGTCACTGAACCCTGTGTTGACAGAGCAGTGTTTCATGTCTCCACACAGACAACAGCTATGCTTAGCTTTTCCATAGTAACAGCTGAAAAATCATCTGGGACGAGTAGAAGTGTCCTTGTACTCAAAGCTATTTCTATAGCACTGCAGCTTTGCTGACTGGGGGGGGGGTGAACGAGGCATCCACCACTCATGTGCACACACACTCACACACATGCACAAAACCCCTCACCCTCATTCCTCGAGTTGTACGGGAGGGGCACACACTGACTAACTGGACTCCGACTGAAGCCAGACCAACAAAAATGAAAAAAAAGAAAACAGAGTTACTGTACGTCACCACTGCTTCAACAAATCCAGCCGTGAAGCTGGTGCTCTCTGATTGTGCTACCAAAAGACCAGGACTTCTCCCCGCTTCATTTTATGACACCTGACCAACAGTGACGTGCCAGGAGTTGAGCTGACGTGCACTCTGTGCTGCTTCCTTCAGCTTGATATTCCTGGTGCAGTTGTAGTTTAAAGTCATTAGCTGCTCTTTGGGCCCAAGTCATACTTCCGTGTCTGCAGAAAGCTGCTTCACATTTCTGCATTCCATTCCAGTAGGGGTCATTTCGCGCCAGCAGTTTCCCCTCATTTGTATGTCTTTGTATTCTTTTATTGCTGAGTTGTATACGTGTTTGTCCAAAACAACACACCACCACCAACCTGACTGGAAAATGTTGTGCTAAACAGAGCAAATTGGAAGTGCTCGCTAACATCCACATAGGATGTGTGCAGTGTGGACCATAGCCAGTATATAAGAAACGGACATCGTCTACTGGTTTCCCACTGAAGCTTATCAAGAAGTAAGAGTATACTGAATAACCACCAGGGGGCCACTCTGCTGTTTGGAAAAAGAACTCCGTTTGAATGAAAGTCGATGGCAAAATGAGCTTACTTTTACCTTAAGTAACATGTGTAATCATTTTCTTGAGGAGTTAATCGCTAGTTTCAGGTCTTTTTTTAATACCACATGACGTCAGTTTTTAATTATGTTCCTGTTTAGAGGAAAATAGATAACCCTGGGTACATGAGAGTGCACACCAGTGTGATTGACAGCTGTTATCATCTATTATTGTTTGCAAACTGTTAATATAGCGCTGGCCGAATCACAAATCTTCAGGCTTCAAAACAGGAGTTCACATTCTTACGGGTGACGTCACCATCAGTTGCCACTTGGCGCAGACCAGCGCAGCAGCGTGCAGAGGCGGAAAGTATGACCTGAGCCTCATCAAGTTGGGGTCATGTGTTTTCTGTCACCATGTAAGAAAGTGTCTAACAGTCATTTTCTCATGAATGCAGAGTTTTTCAACCTCGGTGTCACTTGATGTCCAGCCAGTGATCACGGGAGACTCTACAGTTTCTGTCTTTCTTTTTTTTTTAAAAAAAAAAAAAACTAAACAAAATACAGTCAGCAGTGTGTCACATTCAGATTCACCTGACCGCTCTCCAGACGATTGGATCATAAGGATGTTACAGTCACACACTCCAGGGAAAAGGTTGGGAAATGCTGCATTCATGAATCATCATTTTCCAGTCTGTGAAATGTCTTATTACTTTTGTTTGTCAGTCATTTCTTCCTGATCTATTCTAGCACCCAGTGTGAGGAGAAAGTCATTTTCTACTGCTTGTGTACATGATATCCACATTACTGCAGTGCCTTCAGTGTATGTCTGACTTATAAAATGCAAAGCTAAGCATGAAAGGGTGAAAAAGAGACTGAAATTGCTTCTTCTTACCTTCCACTTTTACTTTCCGTCTTTTGTCCTTTTCCTCCCGGCCTGTAATCGTCCAATACCTGTTTCATGATCCCTAATGTTGCTGCAGTCCGTTATGGCTCCCCCCATTTTGTTCATACCTGGTCGACTCCCTGACAACAGATGTTGGTCATTTTGCCAAAAACATGTCCAAACCGAAGTCGCATCTGGTTGGTGTTACTCTCAAAAACGATGCAAATCCTCTGCAAACATTCCCGTTCTGTGTTCTTATTTGAAACATTTGTATGTGCCGCTGAGAGACGAAAATGTTAAGTGACATTTATCAGAGATATATTCTATATTTTATTTGTATTTAAAGGTAGATATTATTGAAAGACAAGCTAACGAGTGCTGTGATGTTCTATCCGTTTCCAGAAGTACTTACTTATTATGACTAGTCTGAGGATATTCTCATGTCTAATAATTGTGTTGTGTGGCGACGGTAATTACTTTGCAAAAAATGTTAATTATTAGCTGCGTAGAAATATGCTCAAAGCCAATGGCCATATTGCTGTATGATGATTTGTGTGTGTGTGTGTGTGTTTTTTGCTATGTTTGTACCGGCTTGTCATAGTGGATTCTTGGAGGGATATTATTTTTCTATGATGGTTTATATGTTCTTAGTGTGAAAAGTTAAGGTCACTTGAGTGGGACGTTTAAAGGAAAAACAGGAGTGGGGGTGAAAAGATGGTGACGAGGAAGAGATGAAAAGGGTTGAGGAGTTGTTGGATGATGGAGAAAGGAAGTCGGCAGTAGGGCAGATGGATTTGGAGAAGAAGTGGGAACATCTGTGGTGTTTTATTCACTTGAAAAGCTCCATAGGTTTGTGGAGTCTGGGCCACCGAATAGTGCTAGCAATATCATTTATAGGCAGGCATTGTAACACATTAGACTGTGTTGACGAATAACTCCTTAAGATACGAGGCAAATATTTAGCTATATGAATATCAGTGTGGCAATGCATTTATTCTCAATATTTTAACGTCTCACGTTTGTCAATTTGTGCTGGATGTTTTGTAATACCTGCAAAACAAAAATGGTCTTTGTATTTATTACTTGTATTTTTTCTATTGTGAAAATTTAAGTACATTGTCTATTTTAAATATTAATTATAATAAATGTTGTACATATTGTACATAAAATGGTGTGCTGGTGATTTATCAGTTCGATGAGGGGGAGGAGAAATGCGCACACACGGAGCACAGAGAGGAAGAGGATGTGTCGTTGCATGCAAGTCATCGCTGCTGATCAGAAGATAAAACTCGGGAAGGGTTTAGTTTAAAAATGGAAACCTGCACAATTGTAGTAAGAGAAACAGAATTTCCTCCAATTCTTTTAAAGAAAATTAAATCCTGAAAATCAGTGTCTTTGATTTTCACCTCACATGAGCTTTAACATCAGCTGACTCACTGTTGTTCTGCTCCGAGCATCTGAGGTTATTTCAGCTGTGGCCATGTGACCTACATGTGTAAAAATATGTGTAATTCAATGAAACAGTTCTAACCTTTTGGAAATAGATAAATATTAAAGATCTAAAAAAAAAAAAAAAAAAACAAGGCCTTAATCAGCAATAAAATGTCTTAAGAAGAAGAGGTTTTATGATTTTTTTTCCCTCCTAACAATTGAAACTCAAAAATGACTTTTTCCAATAATGCAACACAATCATTCATTTTTACCGATGCTGTACATGCCTCACCACCATAAATCTAGTCTAGTATGAGAAAGCACACGAGGAACTGTTATTGTGAAATTGGTGGACTGCCCCTTTAAGCCTGTGCATTAACATACAGTATGTCACAGTTTTTGTGGTTCACTAGCTTAAAGCAGATTCAGGTGTTTTGTTTTTTGCAATGTAATTCAGGCATTAAAATACACTGTATACTGAATATATAGTATATAGAACATTAAAAAAAGAAAACATTACAGGACTAAATGTCATTTATTTCTTCCAATATTTATCCATTATACTCAACACAGCGGCATGAAATGAGCAGCTTTAAAATGCACAAAGAACTAGGAACCAAACCATAATAAAAAATAAAATAAAGGCAGTAGAAATAAAAAAAAAAAACTAAGTCTGTTTGTCCTGTTCTTTGTATCATACACCACTATTTCAACATATGCTACTATAATTGTTCCTGAAGGCAGCACTTACTTCTGTATTTACAAAAGTCCAAAGCGTTTTTTAAACTTAGGCCTGATGAGACATGACGAATGACAAAAGATGTAGAGACTGAGAATGAGCTATGGTGTCCAACGTGTAGAAAGAGCGTCTGTTTTGCCTTTAAACCTGCTTTCAGCAGCTAAAAATACAGCAAAATAATAATAATGATTATTTGCACTTTGGTAAGAAAGTGCAGAGGAAAGGCTCTTTATACCCAAAACATTTGCATCTATTAGATTTAATGCTTCCAACCTCCAAAAGTTGTCTTGTAAAGCAGTAAACGTAACGGTAAACGAGGGTGAATCCCATTTGTTTAATCTGGCCGAAGCACAGGTCAAAGTTCAGTTTGTATGCATGTCAAAATGAAGCAACATAATTAACGGGCTGCAGCCTGCGACTCCGGCATCCTTCCGATTTAAAACAAATATTATTTAAAGCAGATTCTTTATAAAAAAAAAAAAAAATAAAACAGATCCACTGCCACTGTCTGAGGCCTGTGATGATCAAAAATGGACAAAACAAAGAGGCTGACCCTCAGAGAAAACACTCTCTCCTCTGTCAAACATGCACAAAGCTCACAGTGAGTGAGCCGAGTGTGAACGTGTTGCTCCACACGGCCCCCTTGTGTTGATATTTAGAACTACAGAGGTGCAATAAAAAGGAGTTACAGTAAACGCGTCAGCAGACTTGGTATGACTCATTCATATGACTCGAGACCTCAATTATGAGTAAAAAAATAACTGACTGTGGTGACACTGAAAACACCAAAGGGAACAGATCAGCAACAATGTCAAGCTCACGTTTGTTATTTAAAAGAGAAAATGCTTCATGAGGTGCTAATATCCATTTTGTGAAATCTTTATAGCATTTAGGAAGAACCTTATCTCATAATAAGATTTGTATAATGTGCAAAACAAAAATGTAGTTAAGCTGAAGACAAAAAAAAAGGTACAGTGTGTAAAATTTAGCAACATTTGTCGGTAAAGTTCCATGTGGCAGCCGACCCTTTCCTTCCAATCGCGTTGGAGAAACTATGCAGCATTCACTTTGCATCTAAATTCAAAATTTTCGTCCACTGTGGGCAACTGTAAAAAAAACAATTCATACTTATCAAGAGAGATATAATTAAATGATATATTCCTTAAATTACTCGCCTAAATTGTACACACTGGACCTCTAAGTTCTCTGAAGCTAAAACCTTGAAATACTGAAATGTCAGCAGCTGAGAAGAGGAAGAGTTTAGTGTCAGAGCCGAGGCGGATAATGTTTGGTCACTGTTAAAGTCCCACTCAAGACCATCAGGTGGTGAGACATGGAGCCTCAAATTAACTCAGAATTCAAGTCGACTAAAAATTATACATTTATTTTTAAGGAAAATCAGTGTTTGTGCATCAGTTGTTTTATTTTTTTTAAACTAAAAATAACTACTAAAACTAAATAGTTCAGCTTTGATCATCTGATGGATGTACAACTGTTCAGTAGAAACACAGTAGCATTTGTTGCATCTGTGATTGAAGAACGTCCTGTCTGACTACATTATTCTGTCACCTTTCTCCCCGTGCTGCGACTCCTGTCCCAGAATAAAACCTGCCGTGGTTCCCATGGCGACTCCATGTTGCCTTCTTTGTTTTCAGTATGAGGAACGCACCACTGAACAGATGTGTGTCTGTCACACTCATGTAAAAACATCTGTATTATCTTATATTGTTTTTCTGTTTATTTTCCCTCTCAATCCTGTTAACCTACATTGTGGCCCTCAGAGCTTGACTGTCTGGGCTTTAATCCCCATCGTTTCAATAATGCCCCAGTTCCACCAGTGTAATCCTGACCAGCTCTTCTGGTGCCGACTGTATAATCTATAATCTGCCTCACGCTCATCTATAACACTAATACAAATAAAATTGATTTTTCCATGACATTTGTCCGCCTTGGTTTTTCCTTTTAAAAACCATTCAGTAACTCCAGTAAAGGTTGTCCCTTCCAGATTATGTGGGGAAAAAAAAAAAAAAAAAAAAAAAATCGGGGTTCACTTATAATTTATACTTATATTCTGCCATGAATAATTCAAATTCTGTATATATATAAAATATCTAAAATATTATAGTATCTAAAATATTATTTTCATTCATTTTCAACAAAAAATTATACAAATCTCTAATAAAAATTATTATTAAATTTTAAATAAAAACAATTCTAATTGGACTTTTCAAGAATGTAGGAAAAGCCTGACAGAAGCATCACTGAGCATGAGAAAACCTTCAAAAACTCAACGTCACTGAAAAATAAACACCTTTGACTTAAGAAACCATGACTGAGCTCAAACGTCAAAGTTAAACTTTGGGTCACAAGTTTGCGTTTGTTTTCTGGCCCTGTGGTTTAAACACTAAAGCCAGTTCAGAGTGATCCAACCCAATAAAAATAATAAAACACTCAACGGAGCGTGGGTACAGAAATATGAACACAACAAGGTACTCGCATTCGTAAAAGCTGTCTCAAAAACAAGAAAAACAAACTCACAACTCTATAGTCCCGTCACATATTTCTGAGAAACAGCTGCACGGGAGAACTGAGTGATCGCCCGCCATCAAAATGTCAGTCTGAAGAGGATTCAGCGATGGATCCGAAGAGTTCCTCGTTAGAATTCGTCATCAGAGCTGAGCAGGAGGGTCTTCTCCGTGTCACCGCGGGCGCTGGCGATGCTGAGCGAGCGGGAGACGGGTGGCGGTGCGCCGTGCTCCATCGACTGCTGCGTGTACTGCTGGTAGGCCGGGGAGAAGTTGTGGATGGCGTCTTGGACCATGTCTCCTGGGTTCATGGTCTCCTTCAGACTGCTGGAGATGCTCTTCATTGGGGCACGGCGGCCTGAAAGCAAGAGCAGAGAGTGAGTGAGCAGGAAAGGAGGAGAAGGAGTGAGTCAGGGGTCCAGTGTGTAAGAATTAGTGACATCTAATGGCGAGACTGTGGACTGCAACAAACTCCTCGGCTCACCAACCTGCTTCCTTAGCGCGTCAGGGAGCTAAAGTGGCCTTCATGTACCAGAAAGGATGTGGTTCATCTGCATGAGAATCTCCTGCTTTATAACATGAAACACGTGTTCCTGCTGGTTTGCCCTCACCAACGTAAATAAGAATAAAAGTCTAATTCAACACTGTTTTCTAGTGATTATAACCCCATATAAATGTTACACACTGGACCTTTGACGGAACGGGAGAGGTGAGAAGTGATTTAGAAGGAACAAACCAAAGAAAGTAGAGGGTTAAAAAGAAAGGGGTGGATTTAAATGGATAAGGAAGGGAATGTGTAAGAGAAAAAAGGAGGAATAAATAAAGATATATGAGAAAAGAGCAGAAAAAAAAAACACAGAGTGGCAAGAGGATGATTTAATGGAGGAGGAAAAAGACTGGGAGAGGAAAAGAAGGGACGGCAAATAGGCAGAAGAGAAGAATGAGCCATCAGTGATTTAGAATGTTCAACAGCAGGACAAAAGGAGGGAACAAGTAAAAGAGAAGTTAGGGGAAAAGACGGAACTGAACAGGGACAGAGGAGGTGATTTAAAGAGAGGGGGCAGACGAGGGAAAGGGTTCACAGGGAGACAGGAGGATTTAAGATGAGAGAGAGCAGAAGAAGAATAAGACTTTTCTCAGGTCAAAGTATCCAAACACCTTGAATAACAGAATGTAATTACAAATACAGCTTGTTGGGATCCACAAGCAGCTAAAAAAATAGTGTGATAGAGCAAAAAGAGAGGAAATGAGGAGTAAACATCATCTGTGTTTGACCTACCAAACTCTCCATAGGTAGGAGCAGGTCCTTTATGGTGCAGCAGAAAGAGAGTGAGGAGAGAAATAAGGACTGATGTAGAAACAGGAGAAGAACAAGACACACTTGTGTGTCAAGAAATTGAAAATTGAAATCAAAATAGCAAATCCCAAAGGCTGCAGTTTAATAGCTCTATTTTTGACTGACATTTTAATACATACACTTAGTAAAAAGACCGACACCCAAATACACAATATACATCATGACGAGCAAATGTGTACACATGAAAACTGTTACAAAGTGCATTGTTCTGAATTGGAAAACCTTTTTCTTTGAAAAATGTAAAGCGATAAATGAACAACAACTTCATTTTATATATGGTGCTTGAAACATATACACATACATCTAAAGTAAAAGGCTGGAAAGAAATTTGGCTAATTTATTTGGTGTCAGTCAATATTAAACTGAAACTTGACCTTATGGCTGCAATGATTAATAATCAATAAGTTAATCAACCGTTTTGATCATCAAGTTTAATCAGGTTTTTTAGATCAGATCAGATTATCAGTCTTCTCACCTTGCGAGTCCAGACTTTTATCCATGTAGACTCTGTATGTGAAAGCGTGCCGCAGAGCCAGCGCCGCAAAAAACATCTCAATGCAGATGATAAAGTTCTGGTAACCAGCGGCGACAGTCCCCTCTCCAACAGACACCTCCGGCGAGTTAATCTGAGGAATGGCCCCGCACTTTTCCAGGATGGCCAGCAACATACCTGACCACAAATGACAAGATGGTACTTATGTAGATAAAAACCTTCCTTACAGAACTTCCTGGTACAAGTATTATCACTGTTACTAGCAGTTTCCGTACCCTGCCAGAAGGAGAGAAAGATAACCGACTTGACCATGAGGAACTTGAGCATAGGGCTGTAGGGCCTGAGCAGCTCCCTCGCAGCAAAGTAGAAGAGGAACAGAGCATAAAGGGACAAGCTGACTGAGACGTTGTAGATGATGGTCACATACAAGTAACCACTGACAACACTGTGGAAAAAGAAGACGACACAAAAGGAAAACATTTTACTTATACACCAGTCAGAGATTAAAGTCTTAAACTGAAAAGATTAACGGAGGAGGTGTCGCAAGTCCGGCACATGCAATCAATGTAAAAAAAATTTAAAGAGTGGTCCCCTGTCTGTAAACAGTTTCACACAGCTCTCTCCACTCTCTACAATCTCATCCTCCTCCTTTGTGGATTTATCAGATTTATGTAGGTAAAGTCACTGTTCTTCACTGCATATGACAAAATGTCAGCCACGTCTCTAGAAATATGGCAAGCACAAGATGGTGGCCTCTGATAAACAAGGCCCTACAGTGAATGTTGCATAAAGGACCCCTTGGTTAATGCACCACCTTCGTGCCTCCCTGGTTGCATCCCTTACTTGAAGTCTCCATCCTTGTATTTGCCGTAGGCCTGCAGGATTACGGTGATGATGGCCATGAGCGGTTTGACCACGCAGAACTGCAGCGTGGCCTGTTTGCAGAAGCGCAGGAAGCCGATGGAGTAGGCCTTCCCCCTCAGACAGCAGGTACCGTACAAACAGCTGGACCTGATGGGACGAAGACAAGATTGTAGCTGCAAAGCTTCGAGGACAGTGAGGCTGGGTACCATTCACACTGGAATACATACTGTTACTGTAACAGCACCTTGAATTCAGTGCTGGTTCCTAATGGTACATTTTTTGTTCTAATTACAAAAGTGTTATTTTAGTGGAGACAAATTCTCAACCACAAGTCATGCACTTATATTCACTTGAAATCAGTTAGTATCAGTAACCAACCCTTCAGGACAGGACTGAAAAAAACATATATGCTGTATATAAAGACATCTTATTAAAAAAAAAGTTTTAGAAATGAATCACTCTGACACATACTCTATGGGTTTCCCTCTGATCTCAGCCATGATGGCGCTCTCTCCTCCGAGGTACTCGTAACACAGACTCAGGAAGTTGTAAATCACAAACGCTGGTGGGAAAAAGGAAAGAGATGGAGCTTATTAAAGAAATTATCAGGTACAGGTAAAAGTTGGCTTGTCTAACAATAAATATGAGATAGATGGCATTTTTCCAAAAGTGCTTTTTCCACTGTTATACACCTACAAATACAATCCACCATGTATTAGCCTCTTTGTTGTTGGTAATGGCTTAAATATTAAACGTGAATGTAACTATGATAAAACGGTTTAAACCACAAACTAATCATTTCTCATTCCTGTCGCGTGTGTTAATGCAAGGAAACATAAACTGTTTATGTTACTAGTGCAGTGTTCATTCAGAGGGAGCTCATCAGAAAAACATAAAACATAAGCACATTTCAGTCTGCACATCACTTTCTTGGGTACTCTACAATACCTGCTGTTTTAACTTCAATCTACAGCAGTCTTTCCCACAGATGAGTCACAAAAATACACTTTCTTGAAGGTTTTTCGCCTTTTAATTAAGATTTTTATCTGTATTGGCTGACGTACCATCCTACTCAGAACCATGAGTCATAAATTTCCTCTTGTCAGGATTCGTTCTGTAATTGGGTCACCATGGTTTGCCATTTTAAAAAAGTGGGACTCCATATAGAACTTTGGAAAACACTGGTTTACAGGGAGATTAATGTCCTTTTAAATACAGCAATCACAGTTTGTGTGGTTGTGGACACTGACATAAACATGGAGGAAGATTAAGGACTTATTAAGGAAATATCCACACTCATGCACCACCTTCCCCACGTGAGAGATTTTCACCTGATAGTCTCCTGTGACCAATGGATTATCTCTCCTCTGCACTGCCTCAGTGAGAGGAGCTCATGAAAAAACACAACCAGGCTAATCCTGTTAACCCCCGAGGAACTTCCTCTCTCTCTCTCTACATACAAAAACAAGCACACACAACCACAACAAGGGCGTGTTTGTGAAACAAATGACTGTAAGGTGACTTGAGGTGGCGGGCGTGTTATCAGTAAACCAACAAGACAAAAAAAAACAGTGTGGAAATTGGATGAACTGTATATCGGCATGTGTCACAGATTGTGTGTTAGTGTAGAAGGTTCACTGTGTTGCTTCACCACACACACACCTTACACTAGATATGCACTTAAGGTAGTGACTCCTGTTATGTCAACTGTCTGACTTTACAACATGCACACTCAAATTTCCACAATGATTCTTCCTAGGACTCTTCATAGACATTAATAGTCATTAATTTGACATAGACATACTTACTTCAGAGGACATTGCATTGACTTACATTCATTTCCTGGAGACTTACTCTAACCTTAACCATAAATAATAGTGCCCTAAACCTAACTCTGACCCCAACCTCAGCCTAACTTTAAAACATGTTTTCACCTTAAAATGTATTAATTTACACTACGGGGACTTGATTTTTGTCCCCATAAGGAAGACAAGTCCCTGTTTACAGACATAATGTGACTATGTAAGCAGATTTAGGTACCCAAAGCATAAGGAATACCACACACACACACACACACAGGTCTCCTATCTGATGCCATACACATGTGAGACGATACAAAGTAAAAAGATGCCATGAATGCCTTTTCACAAAAGCTTCTGTACAGAGCGGAGTCTCTGTGTCTCAGCTGTTTTTCACAGTGCTCCTTCACGTCTCTCCAAGGACCACCCGCTGGCGCTCCCTGGTTGCCACAGCAATACAGTAGCCATACATAAAATGAGAGTAGGAACTTTGCAGCAAGTTCAGTGCAGAGAAACTCATTATCTGATGCAGCCACTCTAGTCTATGAGGCAGATTTGTGAGCACAGTTGCCATGCAACAGGTTGGTCATCCCCGCTGAGGAACAGATCTAAGGCGGGGCTCAGCGATGTTGTGAGGGCAAACAGGAGGAGGAAGAGAGGGAGGGCAGGAAGTGAGGGGGAAAAAAAGAGAGAGTTGAGGGAGGAAGATGATGCAAAGAAGAGGAGGACAAGAAAAAAGGGGGAGAGCCATCTGTCTGAGGGAGTGAGATGACGACTGAAACTAAGGACGCCCCCTGCCGAAAGCAGAACCATACATAGAGCAAACCTCCGCTCCAAATCTGGATGTATGTGACATCATCAGTTTGGCGACGTAGGAGGTGTAACAGTGGGCCGTTCATGTCTATTTCTACTAAGAGCGTCACAAACGACAGAGACTTAAGAGCGGAGGCAGTCTCTCACCAACGTCTGCCATTAATGAGGAGTCAGAGATTCAAAGCACAAGACATAATTTGCTGTATCTGTGTCATCATCATTAGATATAACTTCTCTGACCTGATGGTGACAAACAAAGTCCATATTCTAGAAAAGTCAAGCTACTGCAGGCAAAAATCTGCAAAATCCAGGACATTTATCTACATTTTAAACCATAAATACAGAGAAAAAAATAATATAAAGTTGATATGAAATAAAAATTGTGGAAATTATCAGTTGCTGCAGTCCAACTGCAGTTTACATTTTTCCCAGAAAAAAAATAAACCTGACGGTCAGGGGTCATGTTTTGGAAACTAACAAATAACATAACTGTGCAAAGATTGGTCATCTTGTGTTTTCTTCAACATAGTGTGGGAATAAAACTCCCCAAAGCCACACACTAAAATTATAAATAAACAGAAAACTACACCCATAACTATAAAAGTATGAGTAGGACTAGATTGAGGGATTACAAAATAAATGACTAAGAGGAGAAAACACATTTTGAAACAGAACCAACTCAGTATTGTTCAAAAGATTAAACAGAAAATCACCTTAAGGTGTTGACCCTCTGGTGACAAAAACCCTCTCAGGTGTAGGAACACTGGTGCAACCATTTGCTCCTGATTAACAAAAAAATCAGTGACTTAAGATTCTGGATCTCTGTCTATAACGACATATCTCTGAACAGTCAGGAAAACAAAACAATAGCTCACAGTTCAGTCAATCAAGAGCAACGTACAGTCACTTTAGGTAAATGCTCATTTCGACCTCTGCCAAAAATTTGAGTCCAATGAAGAGCAGTATTTGCAGGAATCTGATCACGGTAAGAGGGCATTAAAATAAAAATTCGCCAAGTGGAATCATTAGTTAAGGATGGATGGACATGCTCTTCAGCCCCACTCTCATTTCATCAAAATGGGTTTCAAATCAGCTGGAAATTTGAGGTGGATCATTAGACAACAAACATTTACCCTACATGAACTAACAGTGGAACAACTGGTACTGGTGCCAGTATTTCTGCACTATGTCCAGTATGACTCTCAAAAGAGCAAAAGCTGTTCTTGTGCAATGTTATGCTAAAGCAGGTCCTCCAGTTTGAGCATCATCACTGCAAGTTACAGACTGACTTTCACAGGAAAACACGTCAAAAGCTCGAGCTTACCCTCGTAGCAGTCCCTGACGGTGTCAAAGTACACGTAGTACTGGTCGTTAGTGAAGAAGAGGAGGCTGAGCCAGGAATCAAAGGCATAGATGGGAACGATGAAGAGGATCCTCACAATGTGACGCTGCTCCCGAGGCGAGCTGTAGAAACGTAGATGCATGTAGATCTGAAAGAGACAGAGAAGACATCTTAAACACTCTAAATACTGAAACATTTGCATTGTAGAAAAAGCATACAAGTTAAAAACATCAAAGACGAGACTGAAAATAAAATGAACATATTTCACGGCTGTGTCAAGTAAGTTCTTGCTATTGATGATTACTAAAGTCTGGATCTAACAGCTTAAGAACTTAAGAAATTTGATTTATTAGAATAATGTACGCAATGTTGTATGACAGTGTTATGGATATTCAGCTCATGACACATTTAAACATCACTTTTGTCTCTTTGCTTTCAGAGTCACTGACCTCAACACCAAAAACATTACATAATCTCACTGGAATGTGTGGAGAGGAAAACAGACAGTGTACTGTACGTTTTCCAGTCAGATTTCTAACCAGCCTTTTAACCGTTATGACCAGTTCTATGTTCATCTGTGTGTGTGTTTGTGCATATTCATGCTCGGTGTCACAAACACCTGCTCAGGGATGTTGCCACGCAACCCATGCCCTTGCCTGGGCCTGAGAGGAGGCGTGTGTTTTTACCTGAGCATTAAACAACACGCACACTCAAACACAGGGTCATGCTTTATCCTTTTATGGACAAGCAGTGATTTTCATTCATGTGAACAGCCAAAACAAAGCACAGTCCCTAACCTTAACAATAACCAGTTATTACCTAACCCTAACTATCACCTAACCCTAACTATCACCTAACCGCAGTCCACATCTTAGCACTAAACTTCCTCAGAAAGTACATTTTGCCTCATTATGACCAGGTTGTGGTTTGCATGAGGACTACTGGTGCTAACAAGCACACACACACACAAGTCTGTCTGCTATAACTGGTTTAAAATTTTGTAACCTGAAGATTTCCTCTCCCAAAGTAGTTTTGAGGTTGTTACCTGGTGACAGGTGAGGATGAGTGCCGTCCACACGAAGAAGCCAGACACCGCTTGTGCTGCAGGAGTCATGAGGAAAATGGGCTGCTCCGTGTTCAGCAGTGGAGCTTCAGGGAGCCATGAAATGTTGGGCCCCGTCGGGGCTGCTGTAGGCGGGGGACCGGGTGCTGCGGCCAGAGGAGAGTCCTCTCCAAGCCTCTCTGAGAGCGGCATGTCTCTCCTCCACAGCCTCAACATCTGGAAGTGACACGGAGGCGCTTTACAGGAACAGCTGGGGAGACCAGATGCGTGCTTATGTGTATAGATATGGTTTCCAGTGAAACTCAAAGAGAGACAGTAATGTGACACAGTCCACAAAGTATGCACATCATTTTCCAGCAATAATCATTAACCTGGAATATTGATTGCACACTCTATGTTATCAGAGCGATGTGTAATCTGTGACAGAAAGCCAGATAGAGTGTGAAAGGGATAATTCATGATAATTCATTCGTGACTTACTGATACAAATTCAGAGCTGACTTCAATGTGTGCAACTCGCTCACCCTCACGAAAAACATAGCTGCCAGCAAGGAAATAAGTATAAACTGATTTTAGCCACTTAACAAAAGCCTTACCTGAAAATTCTACACGTCGCCTATGGCTACAATCTTCAGAGTACATCCATCAGCTCAACTTGCCATTAGACGGCATTTTCTCACTGTAACTGAGGTTCATGTCACTTTTTAAGCAATAAACTTCCACCTCACACCAAAGTACATTGAGAAAATCACTGATTTTACATCACAGCACAAGGGAAAGGAATATCCTCTTCTGCCTCCATCAGTAAGTTTATAAGTGCTATTTTGTAAATTAGGTCTTTAAAATCCTCATTTTAGATGTACCTAAGTGACACAAGATTACCAAATGAGGCAGCAGTAGACCAGCTGCTCTTGTGTATCTCTCAGCTCATAATGCTAATTTTCTCTATGGACTTAAGTATGGTGAGCAAGCAGACCAAAAACTTCAGATACCAGTAAGAAAGGGCTGTCTGAAGGTGTGATGAAGTGGTGAATATATTCTTAAGATTTCATAGACTACAGAAGGTTTTATATTTTATTAGGAGAGTCTTTTGTTAAGTAGTCTAAATCTGTGTTCCCTTGTGTCCCTGTGCAACAAAACCCTGTTTGCGCAACAGATGTGATGTAATATTATTATCTTTCTTTATTATATTTATTATTATCTGAGATGAGAATCACCCAGATAACATTAACACACAGATAAAGAGAAAGCATCACATACGCTGCCGCATCTATGCACAGCTCCTGAAGATGACAACCGGACATGAAATGGCCTAAAGGACAAGTTACATAAGCTGTGTCTAAACATCACCACAGCCGTGTTCTCAGGCTGCGTTTGTTCTTGCACCCTGGAACAGACAGTTGTCATGTTAGACTGAGCTTGAGGGGGCGACAGTTGAACAGGGACCTTGAAGAGGTGGGTGCAACAGCACATGCACGACGCAAGACACCGACACAAGAATACACTGATTAAAGAGAGGGGACAAGTGCTAAAAATGTATACTAACTAACAAAGACAGTGACAGCTATTATGTCCTGTACCCAAGGTAGCCTGACGACATAGTCACATAGCACACACAGAACAAACAGTGCAGACAATGACAGGCCGACATTAAATGCAACCAGCCTCACCTCACCCCCTCATACACACACAGACACACAAGCCACCATTAAGTTTCTTTCACAAAACTCACAATGTTAATGAAAAGTAATTGAATCTTGTGGTTCGATCAAATGAAAAGCCATTAGGCTGCTTTCATGTATTCTAATGTGAAGCTGAGTAATGAATTATATGTGTGCATAAGTACTTGTATTTGTTGCCTCTTTAGGACCTTTTATGGCATAAACAATTTCCTTGTCAGGACCAGTAGTCCTCATGGAGACCTAAACCTGGTCCTAATGAGATAGAACCTCATTTCTGATTGGTTAGGTTTAGGGCTAAGATTTGAATTGTGCTTAGGTTAAGGTTAGCGTTAGGCACTGACTGGCTAGAATAGTGATGCAAACCTGTGTGTATGTCTGTACTTGTAGTTCTATCTTTGAGAGAACATTTTGTCTGGTCATCATTTCCTGTCACATCTTAAAAGGGCTGTTTGGCATGGATTTAAGGCTAGGATTAGGTTTGGGTAAAGATCAGGGTATGGGGATACGAACTGCATTATGTCTATGAGAGTGCTCACAAAGATAGCTATACAAAAATGTCTGTATGTGTGTATTAGTTTGCCAGTGATCAGCAGATCCACATGGCAACAAGAAGAATAGCATCAGCACACACACACACACTGGTTTCCATGACTTCAGAGGACATCACATTGACTTACATTCACTTCCTGGAGACTTACTCTAACCTTAACCATAATTACTAGTGCCCTAACTCTAACCCTGACCCTAAGCTTAACCTAACCCTAACTTTAAAACATGTCTTCACCTTAAAATGTTGTACTTTTACCTTATGGGGAAGACAAGTTCCCATAATGTGAGTGTGTAAACGGATTGAGGTCCCCACAACATAAGGAATACAAAGTACACACACACAGTGAAAGTGTAATGATGCAGTGTTGGACGAGGGGACATCTGTGTGTTTCAATTGAAAGGCAAAAAGGTCACCCCACTCACTCACACACACACACACACGCACACACACACGCGCACGCACACACACACACACACACAGAGGGTCGGTAATAAAGCAAAGCAACAGATGGAAAGGAGTGATGCAGGCAGACAGGGAGTGTTTATAATTCATAACAGCTGATTGTGATGCTCACAGGCACACTGGATCATCACACCGAGATTCATTCATTTAACAACATCTGTCCATTTGAGTATTTACTTTTACATGATATTAACAGGGCTTTTGGCTTTATGTAATCACTTCCTCCGAGGTTTGAATATTAGGGAAATTAACCGTGAAGAAAACAGCAAAGACTCACCTTCCCTAAAAAGTCACCAGCAACAAGTATATACGTCTGTAACACAAAGAAGCGCTTTTATTAGATTGGTAAATTACCGAGTAAATGTGAACGTGTTTTAGAGCTTAGACTCACCTGATAAACTGGTGAGTGCTTTAAATCCCTCTCAGGTTCACCAGACAAACTACGAAGCCAGAAACAAATAACCCCCCAAACGACTTAAATTCTCCTTTATAGTCGCACCGTTGCTGCCCGGACATCCATGTTGTGTCTTCACCAGCGGAGTTGCCCCGTCACCTTCTGCGTTTCCCACCACAACAACGGAAAAACAAGCCGCTAAAGTTTGTCTCTTGTGTTAAACAACATCTTTAAATTCTCATCTGCACTCGTGTGTCTGTCTGTTAACAGGATATGAAGTCAGTGTTTCTGTAGTTTGAGCCGAAAACCGTCACTCTTCCCTTGCCGCGCGACCAAAGCTCCCTCTCTCCGCTGACTTCACACCATCCCGACCGGATGAACTGAAGATCTAAATAGCCCCGCCCTGTCAGCGAGGATGAGTCGCATCAGCCAATCACACAATGGCTATTACAAAATGGGGCGTGGTTTTGAGCAGAGTGCTGCGCTTGCGCAGGGGCAGTCTTCTTCTTCTAATAATAATAACAATAATAATAATAATAATAATAATAATAATAATAATAATATGGGTTTGTGGTCCTATTTTATTTTTAATTTTTTGCAAAAAAACCTGGAGGAATACTAAAAATTATAACTTATTATATGGAACTATATCTAAACATAAAATTTGTTTTCTGCAGTAAATGGGATTTGATATACCTTTTTATATCCTTAAAGTTCCAGCATGTAACAATGAGGACGGTTTATTGGAAGGAATTGAATAAACCCAGCGTAAATATATTTGTACGGGTGTAAAATCAAGAAAAACAAAAATCATTTGGCTTTCATAGCCTTACAATAAGCCTTTAATATGTACTCCAGGAGGCAGCCACATGTGCTACAGCAGCCACATAAGCCTGAGGCATAAACCAATGGGGCTAAATTGGTAAAATATAAGCAAATAAATTCTAAATAAACTGTTATTCTACCAGAAAACCTGCCGACTGCAGTTTGAAATTAACAATGAATAAAGTAAACATAGACCCATCAGAACGTCTGTATAAGCTGTGTATATCTTTTTTTTTTTTATTGATTCATAAAATATACACAAATATCATAGTAATAAAGGTGAAGCATGGTCAAGAAATGTACAGGACATCAGTCAGCTCCTTCACATCAGTGACATCCATCCATCCGTCCATCCTGAGAAGACTAGGTCAAAACACTCAGAACTATTAGTAAGAACCTTTCTGTCATTGCCTGCCACTGCAGTGGGAGCCATGACACACACTTGTGGCAGGCTCTAAAGGTTTTTTATTTCACTTCTTCACCCCAGAGTTCTCAGGAGGTAAACGGCACTCTTTTCCCCAGCAGCCACATCGTTAAACAATCTGTCTGGCAAAAGGTATCTACACATTTTTACAAGATATATCAAACAAAAAAAAAAAACCTGAAGAACAAAATTACAAATGTAACACCAACACTGAGATCGTACAACTCTCTCAAGTTGTCTCATAGCTGGACTAAGGCTTTATCATATCGTACAATCCGTATGGCTCTCCCTTCATTGTGTCCCCAACTCGAATCAGACTTATTCCTCCACCCACATGAACAGTGAAATGAAAGGTCTTCACATCAGGGACAGATTGCTGTTTTTATTTCATCTGCAGTCACTTTCCCACCTTTCCCCTGACTCCCTAAAGCAAAGCTGAAGGCAGAACCAATATCTAAGACAAGAAAACACAGACAGAGACAGACACTGATGTTTACAGATTTAAAAAAAGAAAAGCAGCCCTGCTTCACATTCACTGCGGTTCCTCTCATCGTCTTCTCATGCGTCCATTGTGTCGTCTCGTCTAATATACGTAAGCCTCACAACCCTTTACTTCCATCTCCATTGTCATAGTTGTGTATATATTTATTTATAATCAAGAACACCATAAGCAGCAGATGTGTCTTTCAAACATTAGCAGGTTGATAGTTGTCTTTTGTTTCACAGGTGTAAACCACAGACTAACTGATATTTAGTCCATTTTGTGCACTTTTCTTCTTTTTTTTTTTTGCAAGTTGAGCCTCTGAGTTGACGGGCAGGTGAACACAAACGAAGAAGGGGCGGAGTCTGTGTGGCGTTTCACCGCCCCTTCCTCCTCTGGCCACACCCTGAAAAGCAGCTCCTGTCAAGAGTCCAGTTTTTTTCCCCCAGTGTTTTTTTTTTTCAATACAGAGAACGCTCACACAGCACTGACAGACACACGGACGCCACCGTCCCGCGACGCCTCCTCCTCCTCCTCCTCCTCCTCTGTCTCTGCTGCCACTCATTCATGTTTTCATTCATTCATTTGAAAAGTGAGGGTTATTTGATACCCTGCAGCTGCAGAACCACAAGGGACAAAGCAGGAAAGAAAAATATTAGTTTTTACACAACTGAATAATTAAATAAACAGATAAAAGTGGTTCCTGAATGCAAACTACAGAAAAAAGGCAGAAACAGCTTTTTTATGTTTAGAATATACCATATGTCTTATTTCTCCATTGCTTTATAACTTTTTTTCAATTGTCTGACATGTTTAGTCCTTTGTCTTTTTTCTTCTTATTACTTGAAAATGAACTCATCGGTTTATTGACCTTGTAACTGTGGACTATATTCTTCTCCTTCCACCAAATTAATCTTATTTGAAGGCCTAATCCTCAAAAACCCACTAAACCTTGCACAAAAATCAAGCATTTACATATTTTAAAAGTCATGCACACAGGCTTGGTAAAATGAATGAGCCTTTAAAATACAACCCCTCGTCTGAGATTTACCAACATACTGTATTGACTAATTTCATTACACACATAGATCATGTTCACACATTAAAAAAGTCTCTTGGAGCAAAACTGTGCTTTATTTAACTGACAGTTTAGCTTTATTTAACTCTTCTTCTTGCCATTCCACATCACCTGTCTGTGTCTGTACTGATGTTTGTACATTTTAATTTCTAAAGAGTTGAATAAAAGGTTAATTAATTCAATTTTTAAGAAAGTCTTAAACAGCTGTTAGTTTTGTTTTGTTGCAGTTTTCAGTTTTTGGTTGTCTGTCATAATGTAAAGATGTTGAACTTCTTGTTCTCCTTTTCTTCTTTTCAGCTGAAAAGATAAACCTCACCACTGCTATTTGAATTACTGCAGCTGTACTCAACTGATAATCCGATTCCTCTCTTACTGGGGACATAAAGGACAAAGTATTTGGATCGTTGTTTAAACATGCTCTGTGTGTGCGTGTGCTGCATGTCCGCACCTGCTGCTGACCTGCAGGTCAGCCAGGACGACCTCACTTTGCCAGATGTTCGAACGGCACACTGACCTGTGAACGGGTGGAAAGATGAGAAGCTTGAAGCAGAACAAAGGGACACAATGACAGATACCCGAAGAACAAATAAATATGTAAATGTAATATTTGAGCTCATTCATGTCCACGCCCTGTGACTTCTCTTAAGTTCTTGATTGATGCCCTGACTTTGGTGCTTTTAGGACAAAATGCAGTTGACGGGCAGTTTCACAGTCGTTATCCTCTTATAAGCTTTTCTCGCTCTTCTTTTAGAACCACTGGAGGGAGTCACACTATAAATTATAAAGAGACATTCTGAATTTTTTCGAATATAGAATAGATTTAGGATGCAACTTGTTATACTCCCCAACACATCGAACCCGATTCAAGGGCAAAGCAACCTCTAAATTCAACAGGAATGCTGGAAAAACATACTTTCTGATATCAATGTGTTGTATACTGGTGTGCAGGTGACATTTTAAGCAACATACAGGTGATTAAAACACTAAAATGTTAATTTTGATGACACAAGGGCTTTAATACCTGTGATGCCGTGATGCGCGATTGGTCAAGGCGGGCAGTGAGGTCAGAGGAGGAGACGTTAGCGGGGGCTCCGCGATGAAGCCTCATGGCGACCTTCCTCTCCCTTTCAGCTCGCTCTGCTCTGCCCGCCTGTGGTGAGCGGTTACCTGTGCAAAAAAATAGACACACACTTCAAATGCAAGTAAAGAAAACTGCCCACAGAGGCCGCAACTGAACTGCGAGCTCGCAGGTGCTCACGACAGCTACGAGTGAGCCTCCTGGGCTGCAGCCAAAAACAGTGACAGATGAGACTGCAGTGTTTTACTCTTGGTCTAGATGCACACTAACGAGGTCACTAAAACAACGCTCTACTTTTGCTTGGCTGTCATCATTTTCTTGTTTGGTCCAAATAACTGTGCATGATTGTTTTGATTTTTTTTAATTTTTAAGTTTGATTCTGATGGTTGTTATTTGCTGATAATAGCAGACCCCATTCCTACATAAACTATAACTCGCTCACTACTTGCTGCCTCAATAACACATGTACAGAAGTCAGCCACAGATGTTTAACCTGAGGCACACATACTGTCACATACTGTGACAGCTTTATTCAATTCATATAAGTCACTCTACAGGTCACTGTAGGAAATGCAGGGGGCTTCAGAAGGTCTCATTTTTAATGGTGTAGTTGTTTTTCTTCACAGTTGCTTCCAAACATCCAACACCAGACAATGTACTGACCTGACTGCTGGACACCACGTGTGGCCGGGTTGGAGGGAGCAGCAGCTTCTGCCTCATTCCTGACCCTGTTAGCTGCTGAAGGGTTCGGACCAGACGGCACAGCTCGACCACCAGCTCCTCTTTGGCCTCCTCCTGCTCGCTCCTCCCCATCCTTTCCCTCCCTCCTCTCCCTCTCTCCATCCTCTGCCGTCCTGCTGGCTCCCTGGGGAACAGCAGGCAAGTGAACGCAAGGAGAAACAAAAACGTAGTCAAAAAGTGTTTGCCCTCCGAATTTTATAAACTTTCCAAAAGCAGGGCACTCACAAATTTCAGCATGTTCCAGTCAAAGACGTAGTCGTAGGAGAAGCCCTGTCTGTGGAAAAGGTTCCTGAAGAGCTGCCTCAGGTAAGAGTAGTCAGGCTTGTCGTCGAATCGCAGGGAGCGACACAAATTCAGGTAAGTGGAGAACTCAGCTGAGAAACATAAGACAAGGACATGAGCAGAGTCTAAGTAAAGATAGGTGAGATGTTGTTACTGGCGAGAAAACTCATGTGTACTCACAGGGATATCCTTTGCAAAGAACCTCAATGGGAGTGGACATTTTTTTCTCACTGATGCGCTCATACTTCTGTCTCTTTGTGGCAGCCTTGAGCCCCTGCCAGGGAAGAGAGCCCAGGTTGAAGTACATGAGAACATAGCCGAGAGACTCCAGGTCGTCTCGCCTTGACTGTTCTGTGGAGGAAAAGAGACAGACGGTAAAGGAGAGGATGAAGTAACAAAAAAAGCACATAAACCACAACACATCCACCTGTATTCGCCATCTTACCGATCCCCAGATGAGTGTTGATGGAGGCATAGCGGGCGGTGCCGGTGAGGTTCTTGTTCTCACGATAGGGTATGTGCTGGTGTGTTCGGGCGTCGCGATATTTCTTGGCAAGGCCGAAATCAATGATGTAGACGAGGTTGCCCTTTTTGCCGAGCCCCATCAGAAAGTTGTCCGGCTTCACATCTCTGTGGATGAAGTTCTTGGAGTGGATGTATTCGATCCTGCTGATCTGCAGGAGTGAGATGGAAAATGCACGCTGTATCATTTCAAGTCAATGTGAAGTAGGGCTGTCACCTTTTATCCGAAATATGGATATCTGTTCGGATCGGCTGCTGTGAGCACAGCTTGGCCTTAGAGCCGCTCTGAATGCGCTCTTGGTCCAAAAGTAGGACAGTGACGTCCGGTTGTTTTGCTGTGAAAATGGCAGACAAGGATGTACGCTGACTTTCTCCCTATGTCAACTGGGATGAAGAACCACGCTCACGTGGAGGCTAAAGCGGTAGAGGGTGAGTGAGTGAGAGATGACACTTGTATTGAAGGAGAACTGAAGCGACTGATGTTATGAATCAACAACAAGATAACCTTGTTTTATAACACATTAACATAAAAACTGACTTCTTCTTGCAAAAAATGGTTTCACCCATGATGGCTATTCATCCATACCTTTCCACGTTAGTTTCAATCACCAGGAGTCTAGATAAATATTTATATTGATGGATTTTCTTTCAGTTTTTCCAACTGATTTTTATGGTGCGTTCTGGTAAGGTCAATGGCTGCCTCTGCAAGAGGAAATGAATCTGAATTGTTGTAACGTGCTTAAAAAAAGTAGGATATTACGTCACTTGTATAATCTATGCTGTATATTGATGATGATTGTGTTCTTTTAAATACACTAAAAACACTTGTTATCAATGCATTTAAAGATAGTGAGGACTTTGTCCTCAGCATCTAATGAACAGTTGCTTCTTTTTCAGACCATCAACTACATTTACTGGTCTTGACTGGTTGAGTTGCAACAATATTACAGTAATACTCCCACTGTAGTGGATCTACAACTGACACTGAGTTTGAAAAGCCACAACTCTCACTGCCTGTTGGAATAATAATAGTTGAGTCGCTGGTGTTGATCAATAATGCTGTCAGCCTGTCTGTAGATATACAGAGGTCATTATATGTTATGGGATAGTTAAAATCGTAGTAATGGACCCTTCTGAGCAGGAGAGGAGAGGAGAGGAGAGTTGCAACAAACACAGAACAATAAGGAATAGAGGTCAGAGTGGACAAGAGAAAATGGAATGAAGAGAACAAAAGTTTTAGACTAAAGCTGACATATGCACGATTTAAAATGCTCATAAAAGACACCAAAAGATGACAGGTTGCAGCAAAGATTAGGCTACTTTTTAGATTCTCAGGTTGTGTCCTAGATTTGAATTAACTGTGAGGGGAAACCTTTGAAACAAGATTCAGGGATTTAGATGACATGTCATTCACCAAATTTAAATCTATTCAGTTGTAGGCTAAAAGCAGAGCCATACTTATATTGAAATCATGTATCATTTAAGGTGTTTTTTAGCAACATCTATTTGTGATAATTAGATCCCCACCCTCCCCTCCGAAGCATGAAGGAGAACCTAGAACATGTTAGACTTCAGTTACCATTGAAACTCTTAAGGTGTTTAGTTTGTCCATCAAAAACATTGTGGTCTAAAACGGCTGCCTTTGTAGAGAAGACGTGCTCCTGCTGTAAATAAAAAGTTCTCATTCTATGGTAACGAAAACAACAATTCCCAATTCAATCATGTGATTATACAAGAATGTAAGACCTTTAACAGCCTGCCATTGACTTTCGTGCAAATAAAAGGTGGAACTTTAGAAACCTGTATTTCTTTGAAATGACGTTTGGAATTGCATACCTGAACGGGAACCTTTCAATTTAATCTATGTATATGCTTTTTCACAGCTGTGAGGCCTTGCGCATATCCAAGTCCATGGTTCTCAAACTGTGGTACTTGTACCACCAGTTGTACGCGAGCTTCCCCTGGTGGTACTTGTTTCAGGTAGAAATACTGTTCTCCTGTTTACACCAGGGTATGTGTTCGGAGTGGAGCTGAGGAGTTTTGAGCGGAGTGTGTAGAAAATGAAACTAAAAATAAAAAATAACAATAAATTAAATGGCGATAATTAGAATCACCTTGTCTCTCCCTCCACCTTAATATTTCAATATGCTATCGATTGAAGTATATGTGAGGAAGAGGAGGATGATGAGAGAGCAAATTATTTTATTGGGAATAAATCTGCCTCCTGTGAAACGTCTGTAGCCGACTTTGCTCGGCCTATTTACGTCCCTGCGTTTTAACGTTGGTGATAATGGTGTTACTTTAAGAGGTCAACATTTTCTCAGGTGGTACTTGATATAAAAAGTTCTAAGTACTTTTCTAAGTAGTTACTGCTGCGGGACAGTGTGGTGTCTGTGGGGTTTAGGATATTAGCAGAAACGGCTGACAGCAGTGGACAGTAGTCGGTCAGTCTGCCTCACCATCTGGTCAGCGAGCAGCAGGACCGTCTTCAGACTGAACTTGCGTGAGCAGAAGTTGAACAGATCCTCCAGACTGGGGCCGAGCAGCTCCATTACCATAACGTTGTAGTCGCCCTCGGCTCCGCACCACTTTATAGACGGGATTCCCACTGGAGGAAGAGGAGGAGCAGGAGTTGGAAAGTTGGGAGGTGGAATAGTGGAGTGGTGAATTTCAATATACAGTGCATCCATTATAGTTCACTTAATTCAGTGCTTTATTGATTATTATTTAACTTCTTTTTTTTTTTTCTATTTCCAATGTACTCCTTGAGCTTCAATCCAAACCACTGTGAATAACTACTGTTTTAAAATAGTCGTTTATTCATTTTAGAAATCAAAAATAAACTTTCATTTATGCCACAGTGGCCAAAATTAATGCAAACAATAGCCATGTTAACTTTTTTTAAACCATTCACAGTGAAACTGTCTCTCTATGTGTGTGCACATAATCCTGTATTTGTTACCTCTTCAGGACCTAAACACTGACCTTGTCAGGACCGGTAGTCCTCATGGAGACCAAAACCTGCTCCTAATGAGGCAGGACCTCATTTCTGAGGAACTGGCTAAGTTTAGGGCTAAGATTTGAATTGTGGTTAGGTTAAGGTTAGGGTTAGGCATTGACTGGTCATGGTTAAAGGCTGTCCAAACAAAGAGAAGCCCTGAGACAAACCTGTGTGTTGTTTTATTAGTGATTTATGTGATTTTTGTTTCTGTGGTGATGATTGTTCTTAATTTAGCCTGTGAGGCCAAAGAAGAATGTCCACATGTGTGGACGCTAAAAATATTATTATCTTCATTCTCTGCTTGCTATTACACATCAAAACTGAAAACTATTATGATAACAACATAGCCACAATAGGACACGCTGCTTGAATTAGCTTGACAAGACGTTTTAGAGATTATACATACATGGACTAAAAATGTTACATTACACATTTACAGTGTTTTTATGTATATTGTAATCCCCGTTTATATTTATCATATCACAGCTGGACTCAGTTTATTATTTAGACACTATATTTACTAGTGTTAATTGTTTTACTTTACTTAGTTTGCATCGATAATAGTGGTGGGAATCACAAGGGTACCTCACGATGCGATACACGGTCCACGATACCAATAATATCAAACATCAAGTAGCGACACCCAGAGAGTGAAACTGGCAGAGCCTGTTTACTTTAGAGCGCCTTAATATGTTAATTAAAATATGGATATTTGCCCTGATTTGCATCAGTTATCATATTGCACAAGATCCACGTTTCCATCCAAATCCATATTTTGACCCACTCCTAATAGGAAAGTTAAATCTGTCTTGCGCTGTAACATGTGACTTTCCCTCTGGAGATGAATCTTATACAATATTAATTCCATCATTAACATTAAACACTTAAAACACCTCATCAGTGTCAAACAGCCATGATGAGGGACAATTCTAGATGATTCATTAAACCTAAATTGACTTAAATGCAGCTTAATTCCAGAGAAAGATGCCTCTCACTCTCCTGAAACAACCTTGTATATAGCCTTAAATGTCCTCAAAACCATTCAAGGTCTCAAAACACACGGTAACGTCTCCTCAACAACTGTATCTATCTATCCGGAGCCGTGAAACACGCCTTGGTGCGCCTGTGACCGTTCACTTCCTCTCAGTATTAAGAAATGAGGTGCATCTCACCTCCGCCCTGCATCATCTTGTAGAACTTGCTCTCAATGTGGAGCTGTGGGTGTTTGGTCTTCACACATTCCAGTTTAATGGCGACTTCCTCCCCCGTAGCAATGTTAGAACCTAATGACAGGAGAAAGCAGAGAGGCAGAGGGTAGCCATTAATTAGCTGTTCATGGTCCAGTGTGTAACATTTAGGAGGGTTTACTGGCAGAGATTGAATGTATTACCCATCAGTATGTGTGTTTAAGTGTATATAGCCGAGTGGTAACTTCTGTCTCCAGCTTGCACTGACACACTCACTGATGATGAAACTGATTGCAAGGAAAAATCAAGTTTTTTGGTTCTTGCTAGGAACCAACTTTTCAGGTTTCCGAACCAATTTCTTTAGAGTGTGAATGCACCCATTGGTTCAAAATGCAGTTAGGGAGCCAGAGCTGTGCCAATTTGAAAGTGATGATCAAGCCTCTCAGGACAATTTCGGGAATATATCCAAGCTAAAGTGCAGGTCTAGAAGCAGCTTAAGGTAGTCAGTCGTTTCCAGGGGCCCACCTCTCAACTTGGAGCCGCAGGTAAGCGCCTGCTTTGCCAGTCCTGTTGCAACAACCCCTGCTGATGCACAATTCTTAACCTGAGAAATTTCAGAACTATTATTAAAAACAACAACTCACCGAGATAAATATCTCCAAAGGATCCGCTCCCTATCTTCCTCCCGAGGCGGTACTTGTTCCCCACTCTCAGCTCCATGGCTTCTGAGCTCTTCACCACACTGAGAAGGTAAACACACACACATACACAGATACAAACACACGCAGAGCTGTCATCAATCACTAGTGATCAATAGAGTCAAAGGACACTGTGGTGCAAGGCTGCAGACTTTAGACTCAAAGCTACTGTATATGAGCCCCTGCAGCTGCTGTATCATTGAGGAAAAATGAAAGTGGTAGAGAAAAGGGGGATGGAAAAGACTGAAAAGTGCACTTCCCTGAGCCAGAAAAGTGACACAGTGAAGTAGAGAGAGGCGAATCAGTGAAACCAGGAGAGAAAATGTTCATATTCAGCCATAAATGCACAGTGGATAGACAATATGTAATGCAACAGACCCAAGCTGCTCCTGTCAGACAGGTAGTGTTGAGGTAGGGTTGTCACACCTGCCGAAAAATTCTGCCATCTCACAGGAAAAACAACGTGGGCCAACTCTGTGTTTATAAAGTGCATGGGGGGTGAGAACGGAGCGTGGAGTTGTATAACATAAATTATTCTGAGCTGCAGGGGGATGTGGGTGAGGTGAGGTGAGGTGAGGAGGGGTACGTGGGAATGATCAGCATCTAAACACGCTCTCTTCCAAAAGCACTTCAAGAGGAGTCTGCTCCTGTAAATTCCCGGTTTCTGAGTGGAGTCGCCTGACAAAATGTGAATGAGTCATGTTTTCCTCAGCCAGGCTTCGTCTCTCTGAACAGCCACAAAATGAAAGAAATCATTTTTTGAACAGAGGTTTGAACAGAAGTCAGTTTGGTGTCGCAATAAAAGCTGATAAAGCTTATTTTTGCTGGTTTATGGCTGTAATTCAGACGCATATATAACACCAAGGCAGAGGCAGCCACTGCTGCTGCACATCACCAAACCCTTCTTCACCTCAGGTTTCTCCATGCAGCTCATTTCCTCCCTCTCTCTCTGTGTCCTAGGCAAAGCTGCAGCTGTGTAGTGTCAGTGTTATGAAACTGCTGCTGCTGCTGCTGCTGCTGCTGCAAAGGACTGCAAAACACAAAGCATGTGGATGTGATTTTACTTCATGCAGTTGCCCCAGATACCACAAGAGCGGGAACAGAGGAGGAGGAGGAGGAGGTGGAGGAAGAGGAGGGAGAGGAAGGTGCTGAATGCAAAAGCACACACAGTCCATTCATCCATCCATCCATGCGTCCATCACTCACTCACTGACTGACCATCAAATGTGCTCATAAATCCCACTTACAGCCGCACCCATACCTAATACACGCCACAGTACGACTCTATATTCGTCCACGTCTCACAAACACACTGGCTGACCAGCACAGGCCACTCTCTCCCCCCCCCTCCGCTCCCCGCCCGCCCCTTCTCCTTACCGGGTTGTTTGAGGCTCCGTGGTCTCCCGGCTCTGTCTCACTCAGGACCGTGGGCAGCGACGCGGCTCCGGGCAGATCATAACCTCGGGGATGTGTGACCTCAGCCTCCACAGACGGGGAAAAAAAGACACACACCTTCCTCCTCCTCCTCCTCCTCCCAAAAAACAAAAAAAACAAAACAAATGAACTACGGCCGAACCGAGCAGATCCGAATCCCGCGACCCAGGTGGATTCTTCTTATCACGAATTAAGTTAATTTTTAAAGGTTAATCCAGAAAGTGAGGATGTTCTTCAGCTCGCTGCCTCTCCTCCGGCTGCTCTCTCCCGTCTCCTCCACTCACACACCTCCACCCATCTCTTTCTCTCCTTCAGTTTACACCATTGACATTATCGATGATGTCATCCGGAGGCTTGCAGAAATGCCCGGATTCTCTTAAAGGTCCAGTGCGTAAAATTCAGTTATTAAATTATTATTTTCTATATATATTGAGGATGTGTTTTTTTTTCCAACTTACCTGGATGTAGGTCTTCATTACCACAGAATGAGCTCTTTAGAGCGCCTGTTTCACTTCCGGCTCCATACAAATAGTTTAATATTTAATAAATAGTTTATAATTTAGATTTAGAATTTACTCTTATTATAAAGTACACATTAGGGATTAGGGTAAAGGTTTGTGTTGTCATTTTATGGCAGGTGAAAACTGCAACTTTCATAAAGCAATGGCGGTAACAGGAAGTAGCCACACTTGTTCACACGTAGTAGCCAGTGTGGATAGTGACAAGTCTATGATTTTAGTGGACAAATCAAACACCTCTTGAGTTCTAATGATGACTCATGGCTAACATAGGATCTCCGACATGGAAGGGTGAGGACAAAGATTCAGCTGCAGCACACAACTTCACCAATAGTTGTTGCTAAATCTTACACACTGTGGCTTTAAAGACTGCACTCTCTCCAAAGTGTGGTGCAGCCTTCCCCAAACTTATTAATGCTGCAAGCCAAATACAATTCAGAAAACTGTCTGTGGCCAAGAGAAAAACCTAAACACCAGACATTAGACTGCAATAAACTGATTTGCCAATTATGGGCCTTTTTCCACAGTAGACGCTTTGGAGAAAAGAGTGATTGACAGCTAGTATCGTCCAGTACAAGGAGAATGTGGCACCTAAGAACTTTTGGTGGCAAAACATCAGCAAGGCATCAACTGAACTGTGATTCAAGAGGGTTTAAAAGTAGCTGCAAATTTTATACCTCAAATCCCATGGGTCAAGTGTGTCATCAAAAATCACACAGACCAAAGCAAATAAACAAACATAGCCTTCAATCCAACCTTTATTATCTTTTTCTTTTCTGCTTTAAATTAATTTCCTCTCCTTTTTTGTAACATCTGAAATAAATGATAACATCCTGAACAGGAGTGATAATAAAGACTGACTTAATTTAAATTGATACATAAACACACAAACCGTTAAACATGTGTAATGTCTTTAACGTGTCTGTAAAACACTGTTCCAGCTCAGCTTGGTATGATAGGATTTGGCATCTTAAGAGAAATGCCTTCAGTTGGTTGCTTTGTCTTAAAAAAAAAATATCATTCTCTTATTGCATTTGACAGAGAAAAAAAAAATACAAACAGGAACAAAATGCTGCTAAAAAACATCATAAGAGACATATGCAATAGTGCCAATGTTTTTGAACTTTTTAGCCATCACAACAGTCAGTCAAGCACACAAACCTGTTTACATCCACACACAAACAACTCATGGATCTCACATGGACGGGGGGGAGGGGGGGGCACATTCGACATTGTAGCAATAACACAGACAGACATCATCTTCATCACATCTTCCTCCATTCGGTCATTCTGTCAACACTCCTTTCATGCACACACAGGCAGGCAGGAGGGCACCTTGTACAGCGAGTAAATAAGTGATCATAGTCATCGTTTCATCATGACAATATATAATAACCAACTTGAATTCTCGAGTAAGAAAAATATAATAGCGAGGTCAGTGTTTGAAGGGCAAAAAAAAAAAGAAAAAAAAAAAGAGGACATCTCTGGATTTCCACAAAGTTCACACTATTCTCTTTTCTTTTAAAACAAAAATAATATAATGATAAACAACCGATGTACATCAACAAGGAGATACAATTTTGCTTGTCAAATATAAGAGCAGCGTGGAACTGATGAGACGGTGTGATGCTGCTGACATGGAGGGCGGCCGCTGCGTGTGAGCCAAGGCCACTGCTGCTGTAACATTTAGTTGTCCTGTAAGGTCTGTGTAGTTGTTGTAGCTCTGTTTCAAAAAATGGGAGGAGGGGATTTGTGGATGATGTGTCAACAACAAACCCAAAGGCATATAGTGCAAGTTTGGCTAATGTTGTTTTTTTTTTTGTTTAGATTTTTTTTTTTTTTTTAAAACAACCCTGGGTCCCATGTTGATGGCATATTTCCACCAAGGTAGAAGGTGTCAGTACCTATGAAAAACACTCTCCTTTTCCTCATCTCAAAGGCTGCCGATCGTCCGTTTGACTCAGTAGTGTGGTGCTGTCCCATATTTTCTACCAACTCCAGATCCCTTCATACCCACTCTCAAGCTTCCAAACATGAGAACTCAGAAGTACGCCTGCTAGGTCTACGAGGGCTCAGTTTGCAAGTCTGAATTTTTTTGAGAATCAACCATTAAATAGTGATACAAAAGAAAACAAAAAAGTGTGGCACACTAAAAACAGCAATAGCTAAACTTGTTGACATGTATGACTCTGGCTGAGCCTGTCTACAGTGCATGCCTGAGTGACTGGGTCTCTGAATGCAGATGGTGGGATTTGGAGTACAAAGACAAAGAGCTGTCCAGTTGAGTCCTAAAGAGTTTGAATGGAGTTCACCTTTTTCCCCCCAGTTCAAGTTTTACTATTGTCTTCATTTAAAGATAAGTGACTTAATGTGTGTGTGTGTGTGTGCGTGCGTGTGAAGTGAATGTATTGAATGCAGCCTGTGTGTTTCCTGCATGTAAGGTGACCAGTGTAGCTTTGATTCACATCATCTCTGCGAGTAAATAAGTACAGGATCTGACTTGTGTAATATAACTTGTTAAGAGTGTGTGTCTGTGTGTTAATTGGATGCTTAGATGGAGTCAGTCCCCCCGCCCAGCAGGTCCCCTGGAAGCAGTGAGGCGGGGCTGCCCATCTGGTGACGATCCTCCAGGGCTGGGGAACCCCAGAGGCTACTGCTTGGATAACCTGCACCACCCATCCCACCCATCCCCCCCCACAGACCCTGCCTTCCAGCATCTACCCCTCCAGCTCCACCCACCCCATTCCCATTGCTGCTCCACTGGGTGAAGATACCGAGCCCAGGCCCTTGGGTGGTGGACTGGTCCGATGAGCTGCCTGTGCTGTCCAGACTCTGCCACCCAGAGCTGGTAGGTCCGGCTCCTCCATTTCCTGCTCCTCCAGCTGTAGAGCCCCCTTCTCCTCCTCCTCCTCCACTGCTGCCTCCTACTCCACTTCTCTCACAGCTTCCTCCGTTACTGTTGGTCCCGACTGCAGAGGTTGCTGTAGGCCCGGAGCCTGCAGGGCTGGCCGTGGTCCCTCCATTACCCGTTCCTCCAGTCTGGGAATGTGCAATGTAGCGAGCCACATCCTCCTCACTCACAAACTCTGCCAAGATGGTGGTGTTTCCCAGAACACACCTGGTGGAAAACAAAAAGGTAGACACATTTTTTTTTGTTTCTTCACAGACCTCTTCCTTAGTCAGAGTACTATATGTAATGCATTTTTCAAATAAAAAGGGAATACTATAAATGTAGCCTGAATGGGTATCTGTGTTGCAGCTTCAGTTTTTCAGACCAGGGTTACCACACCTTGATTGACATTAAAAACACAAATGATATTCCACGAAAATTTCCTTCTTATTGAAGGACCGAATGCTGATACTACTTAATAGGAGGGCAACTTGAAACATGACAACAGTAGGTGGTGTCGTAAGACAAAAAGGACACATTGTCGGCAGGAGGCATTTACCTCAACTTAATTTCTTTATGGCACAAAATTCAAGCACTTTCAATGTCTGTTTAGGGCAAACTTTCAAGGGACTTAATTTTTTTTTTTTCAAATTTACAGTTTCCAGGATTTCAAGGACCCGAGGCAACCCTGTCACACAGACATGAGGGTGATAACTTTAAAGCGACACAATGTAGTTTTTGCTGTCGGGATCCCACTGAAGTTGTAAAAAAGTACTGTCTGTCGCAACGGTCGTAAACATAAGACGTGGTAACGTGTCTATGCAACGATAAAACAACAATACCGGAGAACTCTAGCCATGTCTTCAACAACCATGTTAGCCATAACTAGCAGCTAGGGGGGAAAAAACACTCCACTATGTGAATAACTCTGAATTCTGAACATAAACAGGGAACAACATGACTTCAATAACACCACCTGACACAAAGCAAACACCAATGCATTATGTTTAGTTTGAAAGCAAACTGCCTACTTACTAGTCCAACAGTCGAGCCAGATCACCATCACCCTGACATCCCTTGGCATTTCTCAGCTGACGCCGGCGAGTGAAAGCAGGACCAATATTTATCCTTTACTTTGACTCCTCCAACAATATCTGCAAACTCTTTGGTATCTGTGCTGTCTCTTCCATTTTCAAATTTAAGAACAACTCCTGTATAACTTTCACCCCCAAACTTAAACTAGCTTTGCTCGCTCGGAGCACTGTGACATATGCAGTAAGCAGTCAAAGCAGTGAAGTTGGTTCCACTTTTGCTCGGGATCCAAGACAAAATTGCATAGTGCCAGTTCAGGTGATGGAAACCCTTGCAGGCTTTAACAAGGGTGCTAATCTAACTTTAAGATGAAGACAGAACAGACTTACATGTGGAGTGCGCTCTGGGCCTTGGCTGCCTCCTGTTTGGAGCCATAGCGTATTAGAGCTGTACCCTGGGTCAGGCCAAGGTGAAAGGTCAGCAAGGGGCCGTGCTGCATGCAGATGGTCCTCAGTGTAGAGCCATCAATCTGCCATCATTTACAAAAGTGGAACAGTGGAACATTTAAAATGTGGGAGTGACAGCAATGGCCTGATAAATAGAATGCAGAGCAGTGTTTCCATATGCATGAATGTTACAGCGCTACAAAAAAAAAAAAAAAAAAACCCAAAGTGAAAGAAAAGGTATGCATATACCTGTGGTGTCAAGTTGCTGAGTACCAACCAACAGCTTTCCCGTGAGCTTCCATCACTCCAGGTCGAGCCTATAGAGAGAGCAAGTACAAAACAAATTCTGAGGGAGAGTTTTCCACTGTCCCTGTAAACAATAATTTTCTCCTCAGCATCACAAATGTAATAAATTATGAATAGTGTTTTAATCCAAACATGGTTGGTGCTCTTCAAATCAAATGTAAAGTAAATGAAGTCTGAGCACTGTGTTCCATGTCAGCAATCAAAGCTAGCTGTTTTTATCTCTGGTGGAGACTGAAATCAGCCGAGTATTTCAACAAGTGCTGCACTGGAATGAGGACAAACGCACAACCTTGAAACCACAACATGAAAAAAAACAAAAACCTATATTACCAGTGGTGCTTGAGCTTCCACCCCAGCCCCTGCCAGCCAATCGAGGGGCTGCTCCTGACCAAGGGGAAGACGATGGCTGCTTTTGACTGGCGAGTCCTGGAGGAAGGCGGGACAGCTGGTTCTGGCTGCTGCCATGGCTGGCTTTCCAGGACTTGTGTCCAATAGGTTCTGGGGGCCAGCTGGTCTTGTAGTCTGTGCACTTTACTGTTGGGTTATATACAGGTAAATACGATATCAATGTGTAACAATAACAATATTGCAATCAGGTCTGTGTCAGTCAACATTGAAAGAGCAATCATAACCAAGAAATTAGACATGGAGGGTTAAATTATGACTTAATGGCTGTTATTAATGCAAAAGTATGTAAATAAATGTACTTTCTTACACACAAAGTTTAGATAGAGGAGCAAAGGAATAAAATGTATATTCATGCGTATTTACCTGAGTTGTGTGCGTTGTTGAGGGGACTGTCTGAGGCACTATAGGGCCAGGCACCAGGTGAAGGCAGCAAGGTGTTGAGGGGAGGGGTGGAATCTGTAAACAATTGCAAAAACAGTTATTGAATAACTATTTAATTTGTAATTGGTAAAACAAAAGAATTCCTATGCATTTCTGTAGCTTTGTCTACTTGCTGCCAATACAGCTCTCAATGTTGCTAAATCCTCCACATTTGACCATGAATTCAACAGTAACTTTAAGATTTAGTCACTGGAATCACATTTCTTGCTAAAATGCATCTTGGGATTCATAGCTAATGTCTACATTAAAGTTAATTCTTTCAAGCAAAAGTTTCGCTGAGGTATATGAAAGTCAAGTTTTTAAAAAAAAAACAAAAAAAAACAACACTATAGAGGTCATACTTCATACTACTTCTTTTTACCTGTATTGTCTTGTAACAACTGGTGCTCGGTATCATTGAGGCTGGGGGACACTGCATTTCCCATCAGGCTTCCTGGGGTCATGTAGGGGTCAGATTCAGGGTCGACGCGGTCAATTCCTTTCCATGGCACACCAGGCTGAAACTCTAAAGACAGAATGAACCACATATTCACAAAAAGCAAGGAGTGCAGGTATAGTATACATGAGACAAATATCAAATATAAGGTGATACTGAACCACAATCAGTTTGGACGTGGTATAAATCTGTCCTCACTGATCCAGTCTTATACAGACAGCTTTAAGAGGGACTTAAAGGTGTCACAAATTATGCTAAAATGCATCCTGGATGTGTCTCCTGTGACCATATGTGTCCTTTATTAAAAAAAAAAAACAATCACATCTTGTCTGTTTGTGAGAACAAAATTATGTTTTTAACAGATTTGACTGAACAAATGTATCTGCTGTTATAGGAGGAGACAGAGAAAGATGAGAAGACGGCAAATAAGCTATAGTAATTCTCACATCTCTTTGACAGTAAAAAGAGTTCGAACCATTAGTAAGATTAATTAATGAGTTTGAACCACTATAAAAGGAAATTGATCAGCAATGAGCAGTGTTAATACTGTATGGTGGTGGCTGCAGATAAAGAGTTATGAGCCCTGATTAGTGACAGAAAATGTGAAACTAAAGCTCAAGAATGTGGCCAGAGGAATCCTAAATCTGGATCACATCAGTCAGGATGTTAATACCAGATCTAAATGGCTACTTCAACTTTGGTCACACCACAAAATTTTCAACACACATTTTAAACTCATTCCTGTTCAACAACAGAAATCACTTCAACTGTGACTCGTCACTAACCAGGTGGCCAGGTGGTTGTGGTGGCAGGCTTGGTAACCATCTTGCCAGGGGTGCGATGCCAGTTGTCACTCATTCCGTCTCCAACCATCATGTCATAATGAGAGTAGGGCAAACCCCCCGACATCTTTATGGGGGTGACAGGACCTGTGGGGATTTGTCAGAAAGTGATGAGAATGTCAGTTATATCACTGAACACCAGATGGCTTCACAAATCATCTTCACATCTAATACCATTAACACTCTCAGTCTCTATCTGACTCATATGTTCAATTTCTTATAAAACATAAAAGGTATCCATGTAAGCAAAAAACAAAAATCCAAAACAGCTCACCATTTTTATGGAATGCATTCTCAGGTGGGGCTGTGTCTGGAGAGGAATGCCCCTCCATCATCCATTTGAAGCGAGACTGCCCCCCAAGGTCCTTCATGCCGCCGGGTCCCCCAATGACAGACCCACCCAGGTCCAGACCTGGAAGGTTCACCCCAGAACCAAAACCAGCTGGGGGAGGGGGGTTGTTTAGTGTGACATGTGAAACAAAAACAAAAAACAAAAAACAAAAAAAAAAACTCAGTTTCTTTGTATCCAAGTGATGATGATTTGTATACAAAATGTCCTTTTTTATGATATTAAGCAATTTAGGGCATTACTGTGTAAATTTGTGAGGTCTTTTGTGAAGACTTTGTGACCTTAGGAAATTTAATTAAATCATTTGTGTGAGAAGATATGGCACTCAAGACTCAAAATGATTGTTGACCACCAAAAAACTGGGTCATCTACATGCCTATGTGAATGAATATTTGTGCCACATGTGATGAAATTCCATTCAGACATTCTTGATAATTCACATTCAGAACATTGTGACATCAAAGTGATCTTGACATGCAACATTTAACCAACAAAAATCTTATTATTATTACAATTTTTTATGCATTCTTGAGACATAATTTTCACAAGAGAGCGGGATGGATGACTACGGCTGTTTCAGAGGCATTGAAAACTCTGCTAAACTGTCTGTGGCTGAACAAGCTCATAGTCAAAACACCTTTTTTGTAGTTTCAAATGACCTCCCCCCAGAAACAATCTCTCACCAGAATATGGGCCAAGGTGTTTCTGATGCAGGTCAGCCACAGATCCCGATAGTCCTGGGTGAGACAGGGGATCAGCCACAGGCAGTTTGGGACCCACTATACCACCTCCACCATGGTGGGAGGGGGAGAGTTTGGAGCTGCCGCCTAACCCTCCGACCTGCTGCTGCTGCCTCTGCTGCTGGAGCACTGCCATGATCCTGGCCAACTAAGGAGATGTGACCAAAAAAAAAACCCAAGTTATTAGCATGGAGTTAAAACTAAAAAAGTAACAAATGAGTGTGTGACGTGTGAGTATGACCTTGTGTGTGTTTGTGTGAATGTACCTGTTGAGGGTCAGCCTGCTGCCGCACATTTGGTGCGAATTTCCTCTGATTTTGCAGCAGCTGCTGTTGCTGCTGTTGTGGCTGCTGCTGCTGTGGTTGTTGCTGCTGCTGGAGGAGGAGCTGACAAGCCTAAACAAAGAAGGAATGAAACGAAAAAAGAACACAAGAGGAGTGAGACAGCATTGGAGACAGAAATGTAATGACAAAAATGATTTTTAAGCTTTACACTGACAAACCCATTGGTGACTGAAATCTGAGCAGACAATTTTTTGCTCCTCAAGGAGGTTATTATCATCTAAAAATTCAGTCAGTGAGTCACAGATTAAACTAAGGAAAACAAATCTAATTAATCGAAACTTGTACAGTGATCGGGACCCATTTGGGGTTCTTCTACACTTAATGCATGATAGGGACTGGAAAAAAAAACACTAAGAGTGTGACAACAGGATTTCTACAGCACTTTTAATTTCACACCTAAATGTACGATTTCATCTCAAGGATTTTGTAGGTATTCTTTGTCATTCTATAACTGTCTTGACTCCAACCATTAGAAATATTCAACAAATGTGAGACAATTGTAGATACAGGGTGGTGTGGATGTTCTGTATACTTTAAAAGTATGTTACAACCCTTTGGGGGTATGAAGGAACCATGTATTGGCTTTAAGAGTTTATTGTTCCGTTCCTCACCAGTTGAAACTGGATATGAGGTGGGTAGATGCTGCTGAGCATGGCGATGTGCTGTGGGGACAGCTGTGGAGGGAACACACCTCCCCCGACACCTGCCACTCCTCCCATGCCACCAACACCCCCCACGCTCCCGCTGGGAGGGGGCATCTGCTTCAGCACAGAGCCTGGCACCTGGAGCAAACAATGACAAATAGGCACACCTGTTACCACAGAAATGCTTAAGGTGCTGTAACCACTAGCAACCATATCAGCTTACTGTTTAATCAACATTGATTCCATTTCATGCTCTCATCAGAGACTTCACCCAAGTGAGTGATTTAAATTGAATCAGTTCCAGAAAGACTTATTAAATCTTATATTCTTTAAAGATAAGAAGCAAAGATGAACAATGTTGTCCTGAAGCACTATTGTAGCCACTAGGGACCATGCTGACACAAACAGCAGATCATGCCAAGTAAACTCACAGTAGAACAAATAAATAGCAAAGTCAAGCCACACAGTTGTTAAAGATAATGTCATCATCAGGCTAAAAGAAAAGGTTAGTGCAGGGAAAAGCATTAGAACCTGAGGCGACAGGAACTGATGAGGCACTTGCGCTCGTATTCCTGGGGACTGATTTATGGGTTGGACACTTGGCTGATGTCTTGACTGAGCCATCCCTCCACCACCGCCAAATATACTGTGACCGCCCTGTGATCAGAGATAGAAAGCTTATCAGTGAATCTGTAGCACATCATCAACAGATGCAAAAAACACACATTTAAGAAGAACATTTGGGGCATACAATGTATGACTATCTAAAGAAGTCAGGAAGATAAAGAATTTAATTTAAATGTAAAGATGTGAAGGTTCTCAGTAATGAGAACATGGTATGACAGAAACAAGAGGAGTAGTTATCTTACTTGTCTAAAAGGGATAGTGTGGTTGAAGAGGGAGTGGGGCTTGTAGACAGTGGGTGGTGAGTACAGAGAGCAAGGACCCTCCTCCCCAAGGCACCCATCCTGATTGGTCAAAGACAAGGTCTGTCATAGTGACAGCCATGAGAAGACCAATATGAGTGGTGGTAAAGGAGGGGCAGGGAAAGGTTCAGACAAGGAGAATTAGGGAAGAGCAGGAAGAAAAGGTAGAATCACAAAAGTAAAAGAGGATTGTGATAACATATTAACGAGACATGAAAAGGACAAGAGAGACAAGACTGCTACTGTGGCTTCAGGATGTTACCTTATCATAGTAAGACCCAGTGTCCCCAAGTGCTGTCTCTTTTGAACCAGATGGACGATATGCCATCCCACTTCCTCTTCCCCCCTTCCGCATATCTCCATTGTAATCGCTCATTCCCATGCCTCTTTTTTCTGCCTCCATCTTCTTCTCCTGGAGAGAACCTGGAGCCAGGTCAATGTTTTGGCCACTAGGATCATCATTCTATATAGGAGAAGAACAGCATTAAAGCTCAGACCACATAAAGCAGCATTATTAAATATTCCTGATTTGTACTGGGGCAATAACGCTCAAGAGCCCCTTTTCCACCAAAATTACCAGGAACTTTTATTACCAAGATCTTATTTACCTGGGTAAAGAAGTTCCTGGTAACCTGTGTAATTTGCGTTTCTACTGCAGCTCAAAGTTCTTGAGTGTTGTTGATGACGTACAGTCAAAACATTTAACACGCTGGTGGATCACTTGATTGTTTTTGTTTCTCAAAACCTGTTTCATGTTAATAAACAAGAATAAACTATAAAAGAATTATGGACATGGGGAGGGAGGTTGTAACGGTTCTTCAATGGTGGAAGCGAAAATCAAGCTTCAAAATAGTTTTTAGTGACATCACTGTGAACTGCTTCAGTCAGAGACGACAACAGCAGTGGCACGTGTGTGCGCGTGTGTATGTGAAACCTGCTCTGTTCGCAGATAGTGATTTTTTTCCCTTCTTCCTCATAATTTATTTGTTTCTTCTCATCGTGGTTGATGTGCACGAGAGGCTGCGTCGTAACGGAATTATCGTTCGTTCCGCCCAGTCTGCAAAAATCTTTACAACAATATGTGCTTTAACATCAGTGTCTCCAAAAGTCTCTAATAACACAAGAAAAATCTAGATCTGTCACTAGTTGCTTTTTTTGAAAAAGAGTCATTGGAGGGTCTGAATGCTCACTAAATATAGTGACAAAGTCCCTACATTCACAACATGGAAACAGCTGCAAGATGTGTTCTACACAACCCTGCCCCTCCAAAGTTCCTGGTAATCTGAAAAGTCCCTAGAGGTTTTTTAATCACCTGGGTAAATAAAAAAGTTCCTATGGTGGAAAAGGGCCTAAGTAATAAGTGACAGGTTAAGACATATTCTCTCTTACCAGCAAGCCCATGTTAGAGAACTGCCTGTTAATGGGGCTCATCCATGAATCTCCACCAGCCTTCAGTGGGCCCTGAGAGACACACCCAAAAGGGTAGATAATCATTTCTATTTCAAAAGTTGTGCAGGAGTTTTCCAAAGTGAATGTTGCAATTTAAAACATGCAGAGAGGCTGCTTGTTGTGACTTTCTTTGTCAAACTTAAAAAAAATGGTAACCCCTTTGGTTCTTAACTCACTGTAAGAATACAATGGCTCTGTATTTTCAAATTAACTTGTTGCACTTTCTTTATTTTCATCATCAGTATCCCACCTTGTTGCTAGGCTTCTTCCCTGTGTGGTTCTGTCCCCACCCTCCATTGCTTCCCTGTCCCCAGGATGAGCCACTTCCCTGGGAGCCAGTGCTGTTCCACATGCCGCCTCCTTCCTCCTCATCCTCCCAGCTCGAGTGACGCGAGGCTGCCACAGAGCCCTCTTTGTCACCCCAGCATTCTTGCATAGTCTTTGAACCTGCGGGGAAAAAGTGTATGAATATACCTGGGTTTAACTGTGTTTAAACTACTTTACATGCATTTATTTAATACACATTAGCATTAATTTTTTATGTTCTTACTGGATTTGATGGGGTTGGGAGAAGGGTTTCCCCAGACAGTTGTCTTCCCTCCAGCATTGTCAGGCTCCCCCCAGCCCGTAGGAGCATCACTGGGCTTTCCCCAAGCTGCTGTGCCATTGTCCACTGTAGGACTAGTTGGTGAATTACCACCCCAACCTGATGAATCTAAAGATGCATTTCAACAGCACATATTAAAACAGAGAAACCTGCCTGAGATCCTTTGGGTTAAGACACAACTCCATACAGAACAAAGCTGTCAAAATAGTCATCTTCACAATTACTTCTATAACTCTGGTTTTTAAGATCATATTGCTGAGACAATGTTAGGAACACACGTCTGGTTTAGAAATTACTGCATCCTACATGACTCAGCTGTTTCTTGGCAACACTGTGCTTCAAAACTAGTCTGTATAAAAGTATACAAATCCTCCCAATAAAAAGGTAGATGCAATATTCATTTCAGTTTTAGAAAGAGAAAAAAAAAAAAATCAAGAAACAAGTTTGCTGCTGGGCAGTCACACATCTACTTGCTTTCCTTCATGATTTCCCCCACAAAAATAAAGATTTATGAATTAAGATTGTAGATTTTTTTTGACAACTTCAGAGTCACAGTATTATGGTCTTACCCATAGCTGAAGGTTTCCCCGGTCCATTGCCAGCGTTGAAGTCTCTGTTACCTCCAAGACTTGCAGGCTGCCTACCCGACTGCTGCTGCTGTATTGAAGGTCCCTGCTGTTGAGGCTGCTGAGCCTGGCCTTGAATGTGTGACTGCTGACCAGCAGGGGCACTGTTCTTGTCCCACAAGTTGACTGGCTTGTAATTGTAATGGGTTGGGTCTCCCCATGCTGATGTTCCATCATCTATCTCATTCTTTCTGCTTATAGACTGCGGCGAGGGTTCCTCCCAACCACTTGGTTCAGGTCCACTCCCACCTCCTGCAGGGCCACCAGGGATGGGCCCCGAGGTCCAGCCTGAGCTTTGGTTCTGATTCTGGGCTTGAGAGACAGGTTTTCTCCCACTGCCCCCTTGCATAGCCCCTTGGTCCAACGCTTGTTGCAGCTGATTGCGGGGCTGTGATTGTTGCTGTTGCAGTTGTGCCTGTGGGCCTGTGATGGAGCCCAGCTGGCTGTTTGGCATCTGGTGCATTTTGTTTCCTGCACTCCAATTTTGATTGGGTTTGGACCCCATACCCCCAACAATACCCATTCCTCCTCCTCCACTCCCCCCTCCTCCTCCTGTGCCCCCTGCTCCCCAGGTTCTCCGTGGAGCATTATCATCCCAGCTTCCCCAGCCACCCACACCTTTACCCCCACCTGAGTTTCCTCCTGCATTCGCCCTCTCATCTTCCCATCCTCCTCCTCCGCTGTTTGATTTGGACTCTTGCTCTCCCCAATCCCTAACTACACCACCTTTCTGTCCCAATCCCCACCCACTTCCTCCTCCATTCCCACCCATTTCTTTCCAACCCCCTGCCCCTTTCTCCTCCTGATTTCCTCCCCATCCTCCACTCACTGGGTCACCTTGTTGCCCAAGATTGGCCCATCCACGTCCATTTCCTCCTCTACTACTGTCTCTCCATTCCTCCTTCCCCCAACCCTTAGGTTCCTGGCTATCCCCAGCCCCCACTCCTTCTCCACCCCAGCCTGAAGTCTTCCCCTGCTCATTATGCCCTGGTATTCCCCCCGACCCCATACTTAGTCCTGTTGTGGTTACTGGCCCAGATTGTGAGACGCCAAGATTCCTCAAGTTGGAGCCTGAAGGCGGTGGGGCTCTTGCGGACAAAGAGGCCCCACTACTGCTACTGTTGCTGCTGCTCTCCCAACCCTCTCCTGACCCAGCAGATGGAACCAGGGTGGGACTGACCCCTGGACCTGCTGATTCAGTGATTAGGGTCCTGGATCCTCCAGAAAGCTGCGAACCAACACCAAGGGAAGATGGGTGTTTTGATGTAGCTGATGACAATGCACCTTTAGTCTGTCCTCCGTGTTCTTCAAAATCCCAGGCCGTGTTCTGTCGGATTTGTGTTTGGCCCCAGCCTGTGTTGGATAGGACCCGTGGATCCAGATCAGTCCGGCTTAGCAGGTTCTGTAAGGCAGTTTCAGGATTAGGTGCCTGGCGGCGAGGACGACTGTGAGTGCTGTTAGGTCCGCTTCCACTTCGGGAGTTTCCACCGCTGGATGAAGATCCTCCCCGTGCTCCCTGTTCCGTTACTCCCCCACCCCATTCCCCAGTTTCACCTTCTACTTTCTGATTGTCCCAAACTCTGGTCATAGTGGTGGCTGTTGAGGAAGACGAAGAGGTGGCAGGGGGGTTATCAGTCGTGCTGCCCCCACTAATGCTGCTGTTGCAGGCTCCACCCATCACCTCTCCTCCTGGGTTAGCTCTGCCAACTCCAGAAGAACTCCCACCCCATTCACCACCAGAAACTGCTCTCTCTCCACCTGCTCCTGATGACCCCCACCCTGCCTGAGATACACCAGAGGTCTGACTACTGTTTCCCCCAGTTCCACCACTGCCCCAAGCATTTACTCCACTAACAGAACTGGGACAACCCCAACCTGAGGTCCCATTATCACCTTCAACAGCTCCGAATCCTCCTGTGCTACCTTCTACACCCTCCCATCCATCAGTCCTTGAGGCACCCGTTTTGGAGTTAGCTGCAGGGTAAGAAGGCTGGGCTCTCCATGAGGAGGCAAGGTTGTGGTCTCCCACACTTATCCCGCCGCCTCCTACACCACGGTCCACCACCCCCACAATTCCTTCCCCACCCGCAATTTTTGGTCCCGCTGATACGCTGTTCCACTTCCCTCCTCCCATCTCTCTGTCTCTGGATTGCATTTTTTGAAGTTCGTGCTGATGGGTGCTTGATTGATTCACAGATAAAGGTGGGTGACCCCCCAGCACCCCAACTGCTCCACTTCCCAGGCCAAGGGAAGCAGAGTTGTTGGCAGACAAAGAACCTCCAGGGCTCTGGTGATGGAAGGAAGACGGACCTCCTTCCCCTGCAGCAGCAGGCCCATCCTGCTGCACAAGGGCAGGCCAGGCCGAAGGGTTGGCATTTGGATTGAAGTTGGCACCTGGAATCCCACTGCTTCCATCGATGGGGCCACTGGCATCATGGCTCCCCGGCACAGTGGAGGCTTTGGATATTGAGGAGGGCTGTTGTAGCAGGGGCCCAGCTGCAGATACTGCATTCCCTCCTCCAAGATGACCCTGGGAGGCAGCTGTCCCCCATGCCACACTGTTAGACAACGTCATACATTCATTGGGTAAAGAGAACGAGGAAGTGGGTGAGGAATGGTTGCCAGAGGCACTGACGCTGTTCACAGGCATTCCATTGTTGCTGCCCCCTCCAGCCCTGGCAAATGAAGCTGCTCCTCCATCACTCCCAGCGATGCTAGGCCACTCCTCCAGGTCGTTGCCATCTACGATCACCTTCTCCCTGCCCTGAGAGGAGGTCTGGCTGCCTGAGCTTGTCCCCCACATGGAATTTGCATAATTAGAAGTAGTAGTAGAAGCAGCAGCTGATGATGAAGTGAGGGCCAATGAGGAGGCAGCCACACCAGAATCTGAAAGAAAAGTGCCAGTGGTCAAAAGGAATAAAGTTTAAATAATTTATACACATAATTTTCAAATGGAATTTATGTATTCGAAATGTAACAGACAGCATTCCCATTACTTACCTGAGACAGCAGCCATGTTTGCATTTGGGCCATCCCCTCCTCCTCCTCCCAGCAGCATTGAGGACAGTGGCGGCTGACCCCTCTTCAGTAGCACTTTATGGTCCTGCTGGCAGCGGAATCGCGGTGGCACTTCTCTCGGCATGTAGCGCGGTTGCTGCTGCGGCGCCTGGGCTCCGCCTCCGCTACTTGTACTGCAGTTTCCAGTAGTACTGGGGCTGCCAGTGGTGGAGGAAGAACCGGTGGTGGAGGTGGGCTGTCCGTTGGCCACCGCCAGGCGCTTGGCATTGTTGCCGCCCTGTAACGGGGTGGCAGCACTGCCAGAGCCTGAGGTGGCTGGAGATGGAGAAGCAGAGGGGGTGGGTCCAGGGCTAGGAGAGGCAGAGCTGCTCTGAATGGCAGGAGACTGGGCAGATGCCGGCTTGTTCAAGTCTGGCACTGCAGGAGGGACAAGGCAGAGAGAGAAGCAGGTAAGGAAAAAGCATAATTTAACAAAGTACATTTTCTGAAATCAGTGCAGTGTCAGTCAGTGTATTAAAGTACTCTAATTTGAAGCTATAGGAATTTCTCCCAGATGCAATGTTTTTAAAAGTATAACATACAAATACTGCAAAGGAGACAATACTCTTGAAACATAAGACAAATCTGCCATACAACTGAAAAAAGTTCAACCTTTGGAAGACAGATGAAGCACAAACACCCAAAATCTACATCTAAATATTAATACAAATTTACTGAGCTTACCTTTGTTTTTTTGTTCTGTAACCTAAAAAAAAAAACAACAAAAACACATTAGATGCTAAATCATTCTCTACAGGCATCAAAAGGACAATGGTCAAGTTAATTATTTTAGAAGCAGGGACAGTGCAACTGAATTAATGTAATGTGTGTGATTAGTCCATTTCCGTCATTTGCCCCCCCCCCAATATTTGAGGGGAAACTATAGACAAATATCTGGAATCACATTTAGTTTTACCATGTATTTCACTTACAAAACCTTAGTTTAGGTAGCTTCAATTAACATGGGACAATGATACACAGTACTTACATGCTGCAGATATATGACCAGCATTGCTAATTGTTTCCCACATGGATGCTGGATGCTTCATATTCAGAGCCACACACAAGTAAAGCATATAGATGAAAAACTCTATGTTTACCTGTTAAAGAATCAGATAACTGACCAATATACTGCAAACTAAATATGACTACATGTTTGGTTCTGGAGGAATAAAGTGTTGTGACTTCTTACACTGTCACTGCCAATCTTGTGTGACCAAACAAAAAAATTAATAAATTACAAATTGTATATTGTTACCCCAAGAATTTTCCTGAGGACAACATTCTTACCTTCTGAGAGGCTTCCCTTTTCCTTTTATCTTCTTTTTTCCTTTTCTTGTCTTCCATGAACTACTGCTCCTGTCCTGATACTCTGTTCTTAAAGAAAACGGGACATTTACCATTTTAAAAAAAAATCATCAATGAGTGTGTTTCCTTGCATTGTAGTGCATTTCAATTGTAAGGTAAATCACGGGTCATTACTGCCTGCAACTTAAGATGATGAGGAAAATGACGATATCACAGTTCCTACAAGGCCATGTGAGGCATTAGCAACAGTGGACTAAATGTTTGATTGGGTGAATCAGCTATTAAGCACTAGGGCTAAGAATACTGCTGGATGCGAGAGCAACAAACATAGTAATTCTCCCCATCAGAAGCATGCAGAACACTGTAAGCTGATCACACCCGTAGGTTCAACCAATTTAGATGGATTACAACAGGCATAACTCAGTCAGCCATCATCTCATCAGCAGACAAACTGAATCTGCATGTGGCTGAGGAAAAAATAACCAGTGACCACTTGGAGACACAGCTTTAATATCTAAGACTGCGAACAACTTTTTGGGACATAAGCTCTTTAACAGCTGAGAGACGTGCAATCTAATATAGGGACAACAGAGCAGGCTTGTGTGGGCAAATCCCATGATATTATGGAGCTTAATAATCAAGACTATGGGTCAAAAAATTTGGTTTTCTATGGTCGGTGACGATTAGTAATTAGGGTAGGTGAGGGCCAATATACGATGCAGATATTTTTGATAAGTTTTCCTTTTCCCTTTCTTTTGATTAAGTTTACTTAAAATAAATGATCCACAGTATTGCTTTAATAAACATTTACATGTCTCTCCAGTATGCAAATGGTGTTTGCAGTATATTTCATTTATGTTTTTCCATTAGAATCAGTCATTTTTGCACACACACCAATTAGTGATAGTGAGTTTGCCCTCTGCATTCAACCCATCCTTATTACACAACAGTAGTGAACAAACAGGCCGGGCACATGAGCAGTGGACAGTGCTTATCTGTGCCATGGGAGGAGGGGGATTGAACCAACAACCTTACAGCCATGGGCTGCCCAAACTACTCCACTCCAGGTGAGGCTCAGACTCGCATCTTTACCATTACTTTGCTGGATACTGCCATAAGAACCATGCACTGACCCAGAGACTACCTAAAAGCAAATAATATGCATCCTACATATGAAATAAATTATACACAAAATAAAAGAAACTAAAAATGCCCAGATAATTTTTAGAAAAAATATATAGCAGAATTTGAGAATACATTTTGAAACAATAATCAGCCAATGATAAATAAAAGGCAAATATAGGCCTGAATAGTAAATTATTTTCATTCAACTAGGGACAAATTATTGATCATCAATTCATCTGTTGATTATTTTCTCAATTAATAAACTACTTATGTCTGTAAAATGTGAGAAAATGTTAAAAAATATTCTTGGTGTTTCTCAGACCTGGAAATTATGACATACTCAAATGTTTTCTATTGTCTACAAACAAAAAAAATCAGTTTTAATGATTTCTTTGTTATATGGAGCAAAGAAACTAGAAAATCATTATCAAAATAGTTGACGATTAAATGTGCAATCAATTACTCAAATAATCGTTGCAGCCCAACATTCAACTTAGCTTTAACAAACATATAAGGTAAGAAAATGATGTAATTCAACTGCAATATAGCCATGAATGCGCCAATTTACGGCAGCAGCACACCAGGATGCGACAATAACCAAGATCCCACAGTATATGTAGCAAAAATATAAAGGGTCTGTTTTACAGCTTATGAGAGAACAGACTTATACTGATCTCTTAAGTCCCGACTGTGTGTATGTCTGGATTTCGTGTGTGCTCGAAACCACTGCACTTCCAAGAGGAAAGATTCCTGAATTCCAGGAAAACGAAACCAACATCGAGCCTGGATTATTTCTGAACTCCAGCCTGGCAAATCAGGAAGCCATTCTTAATAATACGAGCTGTCAAATCTGCATTACAGCTGCTACCCTTCCTACTGATCACCAGTTAATGTTACCTGTTGTACTGTCAGCGTTATCACAAACCCAACATGGCAGTGAGCCAGTCCACATAAAATTATTAAATCAAGTGAATTCCCTTCGGTAAAAATATAGCGGCATTGAAAACAGATAAGGATACAGTGTTAGGTTAAAGTCGAATAAACCCAATCGCATAAATTAAAAAAGGAAACAGCCAAACGACATCGACTGATGGAACCATCCGCCGATTGCTAAAATTAAGGAGTGGTTTTTATTTGTGCCGTGCAGGCACACCGAGTAGCGTGCAAATTCGTGAACTAGCATTTGCAAAATCGAGACGGTTAACAACTATATTTATTCAGCTTCCACTAAGACACCAAACCTGGAGACGCTGCAACACCAGTGCTAACTAGGTAAGCTAACTGACTGTGGCTACCAGCTGTAGCTAGCCAGGCTAACTGCGTTAGCTCGGTTAGTGAGCTCTATTGCATGCTAATTCGCTAACAGGAATGTTACCGGGATACACAAGCAATTATACATCAAACAACTGTCCAGAAACTGTGACACATATTCAGTTACTCACCTCAAGAATCACATAAGCTAGCGTGCTAGCTAGCTTGGCTAAAGTGCTTCAGTGCGATTTTTTTTTCTTTTAGCTTTTTGAGGCATTCGTCGAGGCTACAACAACAGCAACGCTTGAGCGGAGAGTCAAGTAAAGACGTGGGTTATGGGAAAAAAAAAACACAGAAGCGTAACGAGCTATTGAACTGTAAATAAGTACTAACGTTGTGATAGTGTAAACCCTAATGTGCAGGAGAATGTAAATTTCAAAGCGCTGTGGAGTCAGTCAGTTGACGGGCGGCCATTTTGCTGCTCAGTATGAAGCGTCGCCAATGGGGCAGCACCAGGCAGCTGCGTGGACGCTCTCTGAGTGGCTGGCTGCTGCCGAGAGGGATGCATAAAAACGCTTTTTGACCTTCATTAACTTTTGACAGTCGGAGTTAAAACCATATATTCACACACTCTCCCTTTTGGTATAGCCATGACATTCATAAACAGAAACCCAATTAGCGCTTAGCTCCAATTTGCTAATTCATAAGTTTTTTCTTTTTTTAAAGCATAGGTCCGAAAAGAGAGGATCAACGAAAAAACGAAAGAGCCTCTGAAAGGAGAGAAGGAGGAAAAAGAAAACTTTGAAGAGAAAGATGTCGATCAGACAGCAGGTGGCAAGCGGTTTTAACATTTAATCGGTGGACAGGATATTCACCACCGATATCCGCGACGTCATTCTTACTAATCAAAACTACAGTTACATATCTGCGATTCAGTTTCTACTAGTCAAAGTGACGTCACGGATATCCGTAATTCCATTTTTAGTCAAAATGACGTCAAATTTGCCATTCATGGGTGAGTTGTATCAAACTGAATTGTAGATATCTCTAATTCCAGTTTCAACTATCTACAGCGTGATTACTCGTCACAATTTAAGTTCGAGATATCTACAGCTTTATTCTGACGAACTGAAACTTAATTAAAGACATCTAAAAAGGACAATGTGGATATCTTCAACTGAGAATATTTAAAGATATCCTGAAATTGAATTATGACTAGTCATAATGATGCTGTAGCTATAAGAAACTGGAATTATTGTCTACAATTCAGTTGCACATATCCAGGTATCTGGCAAACATGAATGGCAAAAGTGACGTCATTCTGACTGGTAAAACCTAGTTTATGGCGATCTGTGATGTAATTTTGACTAGTAAATACTGAATTGCAGATACCTCTAACTGTAGTAAGAATGACAGCGGATATCGGCACTGAATATCCTGTCCTGTAACCAAAATGTTAAAACCGCTTGCCATAGGCTTCTGCCAAGACGGATGCATAGAAATGCTTTATGACCTTCATTAACTTCTGAAAGTCAAAGTTAAAACCATATATCCACACACAGTATCCCCTTTGGTTTACCCATTACAGTCACAAACAGAAACCCAGTTAGCAATAGCCCCAGTTTGCTAATTCACATTTCTTCTTTTTAGAGAATGGGTCCGAAAAAGAGAGGAGCCACGAAAAGGAAGGAGCCTCCGAAAAGAGAGAGGGAGGAACAAGAGAAGGTTGAAGAGAAAGAGGTTGATCGTGGAGCAGGTGGGATGAGGAAAAAACGCGGGAATAAGAAATACATTGGAGCTCATGTGAGCATTCAAGGTATGATCCACAGACTCCCATTGTTCTCCCTGAACCTGTATTTGGCAATCCCATTTTAACATTTAAAAGCTTCTCTGGATATGTTTTAGTGACAATATACTTTGCTTCACTAAGCACCCTGTAAAACCGTGGGCCATTTATTTATTCTGCATAGGAGAAGAATATTCAGTATACACTTGGTATATTATGACTTTAAAATGGCTATTCATTGCTCGGGGGCAAATGTGTCAGCACAAATGTATTGTTGGCAAAAATGAGAATGTATTTATTAGCCACCGATGGTTGCATAAAGAATTCCATTTAAATGGAAGTCTATGAGCCAACTGCCCACTGGATATACAGCATCATTAAGCATTTTCATTGGGACTTAACAAGTGCAAGTTTTGGCAAATTTGATTGGACACCAGTGGAACTGATGGCTGGTATCGTCCAATAGGTACCTGGTTAAATGTGACGTCTGAAATTCAGGTTGTTATGGGAAGCACTATGACCAGTTGCCACTTGGTTATTAACATCTTCAAAGTTTAAAATATGCAAAACTTCTAAATTAGACTGATATCTCTAGATACTCAAAGTTGTGACATTACTAACATTACACTGACTCTGACTAATCATTCAAGTTCAAGATATTTTAAATTCTCCTTGAATTATGACTGGTCATTAATAAAATTTGTGGATTTTTCAAATTGGAACAATGGATAATCATAATTTAGTTGTGAATATCCATGATTCACATTGTGGATATCTGCAATTGATATCTATGTTTACACACCTCATAGACATGCTGTAAACTGTAAAAGTCATGTCATTTGTCCTGGGAGGAATGACGTTTTAGGAAGAATGTCAATGTGAATATTTGAAATTTTAATTTTTTGACTTGGACAAATTGAAATATGGACATACCAGTTAGCTATTAAATGTTAAAATGGCCTGCTCAGTCCCAACTGATGTGCTGTGTGTCCTCAGGTGGGATCTGGAAAGCAGTGGAGTCCTGCATGGAGATGGGTGGCAAAAGTTTTGCTCTGTTTCTGGGCTCCCAGCGGACGTGGAATAGGCCCCCACTGGACCAAACAGCCGCAGCCAAGTTTCAGGAACAACTTTACCTTCAAGGATTTGACCCAGCTCACGTCGTGCCTCATGGATCCTACCTGATGAACTGTGGGTCTCCTAAAGCGGGTTTGTATGGCACTAATGGGTCTCTCTCTCATTGCATTACCTGCATTTGTCTTGCATTGGTTATCTTTTCAACTGTGTCCTCACTTTTCCTCTCACACCCTTCCCTGGTTTGTTTATAATCCTGGTGTTGCACCTAGATGTGTTTGAGAAGAGCCAGGCCCTGCTGATAGACGAGCTCAGCCGCTGTAACCTCCTCGGCCTCAACCTCTTCAACTTCCACCCTGGCTCCTCACTGGGCTCCATCACAACTGAGCAGTGCCTGGAGAATATAGCGAGGGCCATTAACCATGCTCACCAGCAAATACCTACTGTGGTTACAGGTACAGTAGGCAAAATAACACAGAAACACACAGTACTCTGACATATCATCAAAATAATCACAGATTAGGCTCATAACATCTGGACATTAATGACTGTCAGAATTGTTTTTAAGGTCTATTTGTGTAGCTAGTATGTGTAGTTAGTGTTGTAGCAGTTTGAAGGAAAATTTTACTTTTTTTAAATGTGTATATTAAATTGACAGTGACTTTTTGTTTCCGTTCAGTGTTGGAAAATATGTGTGGTCAGGGTAGCACGGTGGGCGGCAACTTCTCTGAGCTGAAGGGCATCATCGACAAAGTGAGAGACCAGACCAGGGTTGCAGTCTGTCTAGATACCTGCCATGCTTTTGCCGCTGGTATGTGAGTCAAGAAAACAGTTGATTAGTATAATGACCTGTTCTGTATTTTTAAAAATTTATTTTAAGAATAGTTTCCCCCTCTGCATCGTGATATTTCTACTAGCTTTATTATGGACACAATTAGCCATTGCCAATTTGAAACTATTTACATCTAGTTTAAGTTGGTGCATTATTTATGATATAAATGAGCTCAATATCTGAGCTTAAAGCGTAACTATACGCCCTCTTCTGCAGCCATGCAATGATTTTGAAAACTGCCATAAAGTGGGCTGAGACCTGAGTGAGGGAGAGGAGGGAGGAAGAGAGTGGACCAGTGAAGGGGTGTGGTCTGCTAGTGAAGTCTGATTTCATTGATTTCCAATTTGCAGTTGTCTAACAAGTTGGTGCTCCTGTCATGCAGACAGCGTAACGGTTCTGCCAAATAAAAATAGGGAGTGGTTTGGGACAATAATCCTCATGCTGGTTAGACAAGAGAGTGGAAAGAGTCTACCAGTGATGCAAGCATGGACAAAAATAGCCATTGGCAAAATATAATTGCAGTATCTGGTGTTTGACCAGAGACAGGCAGAGAGTAAGCAGCTTTTTTTGTTCCGCATGTTTAATTTCAATAACTAATCAACAAATAACATTAATATTTTTTCATATACACTGTTTTTTCACCTGAAAAAGTGGTTTAGGGGTTTAGTTACACTTTGAAACAGGCCTGTTTTTAATTCAAATAAGAAACATGTGAAGAGCTGCTGGTGGTGTTGATTTTCTGTACTTCTTGTGTTGGCAGGATACAACCTGGCTGCAGACGGAGGTGTGAAGGCCATGCTCGATGAGTTTGATCATGAAGTGGGGCTCCACTATCTTAAAGCCATCCACCTCAATGACTCCAAAGGTGCAGCTGGAAAAAAATGAGTCAGATGTTAGCTAATTTCTGTGTGGGTTATTGCTTAAAATCACCCGTCCAAGAGCAACTCCTGTTTGTGTCTTTATTTTGTGATGTGCAGGCAAACTGGGCTGCAACCTTGATCGGCACGAAGATATCGGCAAAGGTCACATTGGAGTCCCTGCTTTCCGAGACATTGTTAATGAGCCCAGACTTGACAACATCCCTCTGATCCTGGAGACACCTGGGCGGTGAGATAACAGCAGAGAATCAATCAGTTTTGTCAATCTATAGAGGGTGGTCTTGTATATGCCAAAAGAGTTATAAATTAATTCCAAATTTCCTTTTGTAAAATTCTCTTTGAGCCAAATATCCATCTTTCATAGAATGTCAATTCCTTAAATGCATTTAATGTAATATTTCATTTGAGTCTTGAAGCACTGCAGTGCTTTATTAAAGCAAGATATGTCCTTTGCATGGGAATATTTGGTAATTTTAATTTGACTCTATCTGATCCACACACAGTATTGTGTGCTATTTTGTAAAATGAAGAGATAATAAGTTGTGACATTATTGTTATATGTTTTTCCCACAGGCCAGGATTCGAGTATGCTGAGCAGATTGCATTCCTATATTCCCTCTGCGAGAATAAATAAAATAGAGGCACTTACTGATAAATTAGCACTTCCAAAGTGAAGGCTTTAAAAAAAGCCGCCCATGTCTGATAAGAGAATTTAAGTATTTGTTGAGGACCAAAGCTTCAACACACTCAGGAGTTACTTGGTTGTTTAATCACAATGTGAAACATTTAGTCAAGAACATGTATTTTCTTTGTTTAAATGGACTTGTGCAGGAGTGTGTTTTGTTCAGAGGTGACCATTAGAGGGCAGCAAACATACACAAACATTTTAGAGTCAAAGGATGCAGGCAGAGGTAGGCAAAAAAGTATAAAAATCACACTTGCAGCTCAGTCACAGTTTGATATGTCCAGTTTATATTGTATTGATATATGTATCTTATATACTGTATGTATATTAAAAAAGGATATCGTTATGACTTCTCTTGTCTGATCTCTTTACCTGCAATTATCGATAGAGCACTAACAACCTGATTTTTGAAGTTATAGTCAACCCAGATATCAGTAAAAAAATTATATTATTGATATGATATACATTTAAAACGGTAATACAAAACAAGTTAATAATGATCAATAAAATGTTAAATCTCTTTTACAGAATTATTGTAACAACTAGAAAATAGTGCTATAAACATGATGAGGACCCATAGTGAGCACTTACTTCTCCACACTGGTCCAGCTGTTAAATAGCAACACGTATGTGCAGCTGTTGACCTCTGGGATGATCACAGTTAGATTGTTTAACACCCTATGGTGCAGATTAACCTGCATATAGACACAGGGAAAAATAAAAACAACAGAGGAAGTGCTTTTGACTAAGATGGAGGCTTTAAGGTTGATAGAAGTGCGAGGAAAAACAGCAAACACAGTGAAACAGTGAGGGTTAAGGGTCATTTGGTGTTTCTTTGTTGAGTCACGACCACACCAAAACATGCATTATCTCTGTACCAAGACTTGTATGAGGTTTAATTGTGCCGTTTCATACACTGTGGACAAGAGTATAACATGAACTGTGAAGGTCCAGACAGTGCGTCTTTCAGTATGTTAACAGAGGCAGGAAGTGGAGGTGCCTGGCCCAAGAATGTTTCTGCTCTTAGGTCCCACCCACAGGAAATGCCTGTCCGGCCTGCTGGAGTCTGCAGCCATGAAAAAAACTGAAGTCTTCCTACTGGAGTTTGATTTCTGACGGGTGAAAGGATGGAGGACGTTGGAGTAATGAGGAGGCTGCTCCTGCTTCTTGTATCCTCTAAAGTTTAGATAAGATGATGGTTTTCAGAGGCGTTCTGGTGATCTGGCTGGGTCAGGGGTTGCAACCCTGGGAAGCCGAAGACTAAACAGTGAACACACACATTCCTGAAGTCCAAATTAATCATTTGCTGGAGGAGGCATGTGAAGGGAAAAAGGGCTAGTGGGAATAAAAAATGCCCTTCTATCCTCTAATTATTTAAAGATGTGTGGTATTAGCTTGTTCTGGCTTAAATGTGCGTGTGCCCGTGTTTTTTGAGCGCTGGTCCAGCCGTTTCTTCTCCTCTTTCTCTGTCATTACTTTATGCTGTGAATATTTTCCACTGCAGCCTTAAGCCACTGATGTAATTATACAACTTACTTAAATACTTCCAGATAGCTTTGGTTAGACTAGCTCACTGTCATTCCAAAGTCATACGTAAAAGGCTTGTGAATTGTGAACTGATAATCTCTCAGTGGGCTCACTTTTCATCAGAGTGGTCACAAGCCTTCGATGTGATGCAACGAACGAAGAAACATAAATTAAATCAAGAAATAGAATTCCAGTAGACAGTTTACACTTGATCCACTTATTTTGATTTGCATGCACAAACTGAAACCCCCCAATTTCCTCCTCATTAAGCTGTGGAGCTGCTCAGTGGTAAAACCAAACACCTCCACTGGGACTCTTGGCATCCATGCTTGGATTTTAACTGGTTACTTACAGGTCATAAAACAGCCCAGTTGACCTTCAGACGGCTGCTAATAAATAAATTCCTGTTTTTTTCCTAAGGGGACACACACTGTATATTACCTGTGAAGTCTCTTTTTTAAGTTGTACTTTCATTTCATACACAGCAAATCGATTCTATTATATTCTATGAAGCACAAAAGTTTCATTCATTTGAAAAGTGTGCCTATACTTGTCAGCCACATTATTAGGTACACGGGAAACTGTATTAAGTAATACATTTTTCATCAAAATCATTATCAACAAGGGGACTGTTAAATAGAGCAAAAGTGTTATACTTACAAAAATTGCAAGTGCTAATTGGTTGGTGCTCGTCCTCACACTGATTAACATGGAGTGTTGAAACAGAAGAATGTCAATTTTGTTTTATTGGAAGAAATTGAACATATAAGCGATAAGTACGTTTGCATAAGAATAAAATAGCTTTCATATAAAAACCGTTTGATTTTTATAGCCTTAGAATAAGGCTTTCATACAGTATGTACTTTAAACAAGGACATTGCTTTACAGAGGCCAACATCTTGCACTGCCATGTTTCTACAGCAGTTTGAATGGACAGGAGCAAGTGGAGGAGTCACTAATTCTTACACATGGGACCTTTAAACTTAAGGAAAGCCACAAAGAGAAAAAGAGACAAAGATTATATAAAGACGGAGAAGAGAGAGTTGCTGCATGCGTGGCAAGCTTGTTCTCCTCCAGCGATGCCATGAGTTGCAGGCTGAGCCAAACTTTATCCGTCTCTGTACCCACAGTCTGACATCTGCCTACAGCTTCTAAAGTCACATGCATCAGACACAGACCGGCACAAAACTGCTCAGAAGAAATAGGAGACGAAGGGGAGGGTAGAGTCTGTTCTGCTTCCTCAGCAAATCCTTTCTTTATTCAGCAGCAGACGTCATAAGTTACCAGTGAGATATGGCATTTTATTTCCTCACAAATAGATTGTGAGTTTGTACTGTATATTTCAGTCGACCCCTGTGTGGTTAAGTCGTGTGGGTTGTCTTGTGGCCTGAGTGGGAGCATTGTACGGAGTGGGAGTGAGTGCCTGTGACTATAAACAGAGAGGCTGAAAAGCAGTTGGTTTATGAGCAGCGGGCACTGAGAAAATAGTGGGAAGCAGCAAAAAGGTTTTGGAGAGCAAAATCGCTCCCCGTCTCCTCAGCAACTGTCACAGACATGGTACAGTATAAGATCACACTCTATATAAGGAGACCCAGTGTAGCTCTCCCTCTTTCTCTCTCCCTCATTCCTTCCATTTGCCCTTCCTCTCTTCATTACCCCTTTTCGATCCCTCTCTTCCCGCAGGCTTGGGGTGAGGAATGTTGCCCAGTGGTGGCTGGGCACTGGGCCACGAGGAGACAGGCGATCACAGCAGCAGCAGCAGCAGCAGCAGCAGCAGCAGCAGCAGCAGCAGCAGCAGCAGCAGCAGAGTAGGAGGAAAGACGAGGGAAAGGAGAGAAGCAATGAGAAGAAGAGCAGGGGGGGAAATGTGATAGAAAAGCAACGGATGAAAGAATATTACGGCTGAAGTCATATTACCTGTACCTCTCATATTTCTGCATTTTACTTTGTTTATCGTGTGCTCTACAAGTACATATTTTTAAGAAAAGTTGCTAGTGGAGAAAAACGGAGAGATATTCCCAGAAGCTGATTCTTTCACATTCAGAATAAAAGAGAAAAGTAGAAAACTCTCACTACTTAATTTACTAACTGTCCCCCCCAATGAATCAATATAACCCGAAGGAACGCAAACTCCCTGACCTCTTCACTGGCCTTATTTTAATCCCTTCATAACACAGCAGGACATCATTGTTCTCTGCTCGCCATCACCTTTCTCCAGTGTACACTGTGACGTCACCACTGCTCTCTACAGTACACGTGCTCGATACTAACCTGAAACAACCCCGGGTGTTTTTAGCAGAAGGCCTGGGACATTTAGTCGATCCCAAACTGGAGTAAAAACGTTCAGAGTAGAATGATGGAAGGGGAGAGGTAAAAATAAAATGTTTAACCCTTTGCCTCAGTGGACTCTTTTAGTGCTAAATAGCTGTTCTATACAACTACGCTGCACATGGGTTCCCTACACCAGTACCAACAACTTTGTCCACAGAACCCTTAAAAAAGAGAGGAGTCAAAGGGTCTGACAATGAATACAATGAAACAAGACATTATTGATTCAGGCCATCTTTTGCGTCTATGTAACATTTCAACATTAAAATATCAGGAAAAAAATCTGACTAATGTTATTTATTTATTTGTTATGTGCTAACATTAGTCAAAAAAAAAAAAATTCCAACAGTTAAAAATCAACAGTTATAAATCCATAGAAATCTCAATTCAAGGCAATGGACTGTTTCATGGTTGTCTTTTAATGACATTATCTACTTTAACCATCCCTGCTATAACTTCTACTTATTTGATACCAGTAGTTAGCCAGTGTGTTGTGCGTTTTCCAATGGAGCATTAATTGCTGCACGTTCTTTTCTGTAAAGTGCAAATGCACAGGGGAACCAAACAAGACAACTATTCCCATGATCCCATGTTGCTCTCGGTGTCACCCAAAGCCTTATTCGCACAGGATAGCATTACCTGGGCACCTCAGGTGATGTAGAAATTAAGTTTGACGCAATAATATGGGATAAATGAAGCCTGGGATTTTACTGACATTACCCCCCAGATATGATGCGAAGGCTTAAGGTTCCCAGGGCTGCTTGCCTCCACCCCTTTGCCACTCCCGGGCTCGGAACCTCTACCCCAGTGTGGTTGTGGCGACGGCAGCCTGACCAGGTACCAAACTCTGCACTCTCTCCTGGAGTGTGACTGGGCCGTCACAGAAAAATCCTGACGCTCTTAAACACGTCTTCCTCTAATCATTCTGAAATAGAATCATACGCCATCACTCAGCACACACTGTTGTTTTGTCGCAGACAGACCTGTTACTGCATTTAAAGACACAGTTATTTAGCCTCCACTGTGCCAAACATGTTGAGAAGTAATTACAGTGAGGTGAGTGAAGTCACGGTGAGTGACTGCTTCAGCTCCACTTGTTGACAAAATGTGTCCAAGCAGTCACGGAGCATGAACTGCATCTGTTTGGTGAGCATGACTGGGGTTTTTTGTTCACGCCTCAAATAAAAGGCATGTCTGAGGTGAGTGTGAACGTGTTTGTGTGTGTATGTGTGTGTGTTCGTGTACTTGTTGCAGAGTGAGGACCAAAAATTGTATAAACACCTACAGAGTGAGGACATTTTGGCTGGTCCTCATGTTTTTTCACCCCTTAAAAGGGCTTTTTCAGGGTTAAGACCTGGTTTTAGGGTCTGGGTTAGAATTGGGTTTAGGTTAGGGTTAGGGTTCGGTATCTAGTTGTGATGGTTAAGGTTAGGGTTTTAGGGTCTGGGTTAGAATTGGGTTTAGGTTAGGGTTAGGGTTCGGTATCTAGTTGTGATGGTTAAGGTTAGGGTAAGGGGCTAGAGAATGTATTATGCTTATGAGGGTCCTCACTCTGATAGAAGCGCAAACGTGCGTGTGTGTGAGTGATGCAAACATACATTAGAATCAGTCTTCCAGGTCAGTCATCCATACACAAGATACACACAGGTTAGACATTGACATTCCTTTCTCTCTCTCTCTCTCTCTCTCACACACACACACACTTGTTTTCATATCTTGGCGAGGACACATCATTGACATAATGCATTCCCTAAACCCTAAGTGCCTTACCTTACCCCTTACCCTAACTCTAACCTAAACACAAGCCTCTAATCCTAAAGCTAAAGCCAGGTTTTAACCCTAAAAAAAGTAATTTAAAGTTGTGGGCCCCAGACAAAATGTCCCCACAAGGTAAAAATGCTTCACAAAGATAGGTTTTTATGTTGTTTTGGACCTCACAAAGATAAAAATACGAGTACACACACACACATGAACATCACTGACCAATGGTTTAACTAAGTACACACAAGATTCAGTTTATATAAGCGTCTGTGTTATCACACCTTCAGATTCACACGCTGTCACACACGCACAGCTCAAAAAGCAGCATTGCTCTACCACATACCATCAGCTCTGTAAATAACCTCCCTCCCTCTACATCTTTCCGTTCCTCTGTGCATTTTTACTGCCGGTGTGAATCCATACATCACCGGGCCTCAAAGCTCGGCCCGAAGGGTGACACAGTCGAGGTCACGGCCTGAGACTTGGACGTGGTGGACCCGACGACACGTGTCTTGTCCACCTCTAAGAGGATGTGTGGGTATTCCAAGGCTATTGTTTTGTAATTTATAAATATTTACTGTAACTTACCTGTTCATCAACAAGACATTACAAATACTTGTTGGCCACTCGGAGGGGTTAAAAAGTTCGAAGTACATGTGTGATTGTTTCAATTCAGCGAACAGGAGGAGAGTGTTTACTGTATATGTGAACTGTAACATAATTTTCATGTGTCCAAAGTTGAGTGATGAAAATTAGTGTTACCGAAAAGTAAGACCAGGTCAAGTGAAAATATGTACAAACCAAGTGGGAACCATTTGTGACGTCACCCATTAAGAATCTGAACTCCTGTTCGCGAAACCTTGACATTTGCGATTTGGCAGGTGCAGTGTCAACGTTTTGCGAACCTTAGGTTCAGAGGCGTCACGTACAAACCGGGCTCCTATTGGACGATATGACACCAGCTGTCAATCAAAATGTTGCCCACTCAAATGTGCCATACATTGTTCTCCACTTTTCTTTAAACGGGAACACTGTTTGCGAAATCAAAATCATGTTTTACTGAAGAAGACCTAAAATTAGCATTTGACAGTGCTCTTTTACAAACCAGCGGAGTACCTGGTTGGCTTCAGGAGTAACCTGGATTTAGTCAAATGTATGAGCTGGAAATGTAAACGGGGCTAGACATGAGTGGATTTTTGTCTTTAAGCTGTCAGTGTGAGTAAGGACAGGGAACGTGGTGTCGCTGGGTTGCTCACTCTGTGTTCGTGCAGGTTAGTGTATGTATATGCATGCGTCCGTCGCGTTTTCCTGTTCCAGCCTGTTTTTTGCATGGACATAAAGTGTGGTCTCACAATGGCCCATTGTCCCGTCTCCCCTACACACTTCCTGTCGAGTCAGAATTGACGGAAATAAGGACGCAGTGCAAACAAAAAGCAGTGGGTACGGCTCTCCACCCACTGTCGGGCCCTTCAGGAGGAGCCCGTCCTCGACTCGAGGGGAGGGTGGCGGTGTTCCTGCCAGGAAGGTAATCAGCGTTGCATCCCTGTTCAGCGAATGCAGGAGGGACACATCTATAGTGTGCATGTTTGTACTCAGACATGTGTGAATGTGGAGAGATGGGGAGCAGAGCAGAGCAGAGCAGGAGGTGGTGAGGGCTGGAATGGTGGGGATTTCCAACAGAGGCCTTAATGGTTTATAAAACATCAAACTGAGTGTGATTGCATCTTCAGTATGTTGTTTTTCTCTGGTGGGAATGTGGACTGTTGACATTCTTATGTTTGACACATCCAGTATATTGTTGAGCCGGACCATTTTCCATTTGATTTTCAATAAAATCATGACTTAAACAAATCAAGTAGCGGTGACATACTGTGAGTGTGACCTTTAAAACAACTATAACTCACAATAGCTTTCACGTGTTGCTTGTGTGACGTTGCTCTCACCTTGACACACAGGAAGTCTCCTTCCACATTCCAGAGTCAGAATAAATTGTTCCTAAACATGCTTGGTGTAAAAACAAGCCTTTATATGATGTTCCCGGAATCACCGATATACTGTATTCTGTGTTGCATTTGCAGTTCTTAAGTCTACATTTTACATCTGTTGTCTTAATATGAAGCACTTTGTGGTATTTACCTGGTCATCGGTTTGAGAAATATGCTTTCATTAAAGAATTAATATTGATCTATATATAATTCTATAATACAGGATAATATAGGACTGATCTGTCTGTCATCGATCACTGAAATAAGAAAAAAGGAAAAAAAAAGATTAAACAAAAATCTCTTAATTTAGTAAATTTATTTAAATTTTAGAAAAAGTCAGCAAAGCATATTAAGTCCATGCTGTTTACTGTGACTTGCTAACTCTAGTTTGATTTAATTTAAGATTATTTAAGTTCAATTAAGTTTATTCAAACATTAGCAAGGTATGTTAGGACAGATTGGTAAAACTTCCTAACTTTACTTTGAATGAACTTTATTGCAAGGGGACGGGCACCTGTGTCCACTTCAGACTCCCCAGATGGACGTTTGGTTCCAGACTCCTGAAAAACACAGTAGCCGCTGTTATTCTAGGAGTCAAATTAGTGGACAGGCCACTGAAGGCTGGAGAGGCCTAATTTAAACCAGTCTGGCCACTGGGGAGTAGATCAGGCCGCAGAAACAGGGATTTACTAACTGGTACTCAATCCCTGTTTAATGTAATTTTTAAAAAAGGATATTACTTATAGACTGAGAATTTGAATTCGGTTAAGTTTGGTTTTGTTGGAAAGTGAGAGTTTGAAACTCACAAGAGACGCTACTGAGCCACTCAGTCGGACGTTTGGGAGGTTTGACTTTTTTTGCAGCTTTCCTGTCAGAATAAGTTATGGCCCCACTGTTTTTGTCTGACTCTGCACATGTCTCTCAAAGTATGCCCATTGCTGAAATTAGCCTGCTTTAGGTTAAGTCGTGTGTTTAAAGGATCAAGTAAGAACAACTTCATAAAATCCAGCCAAATATACAGTAACTATCCCCGTGAATGTGTGCATAACTATATAATGTTGCTGCACTATTTGAGAAGGAGACATTTTCCAAACCATTGGTTATAATTTGATGGCTATTGTTCATTATGTGAAAAGGCCTCGGTTCTCAAATGAAAATATGTTACAGTTCACAGCTAGCACACAGTGATTTCTTTGACATTTTTTCTGGTAATTGGCTGAATTTCTTGTACTTGAGCTGCTGGCAATGGCTTCAGCAGATCTGGCAGGTGTTTGCTCAGTGTTAGAGTCATTTCCTGGAAAGATATTGTCAAGTTCTCATTTTGGAAATATACTCCCTGTTTCAACTCACTCACGTCACGCCTCACACCCGAGTCTCTCCACTTCTGTCTGCCACATACATCTTTACCTTCCCTCTTGAGAAGTGGAGCAGCGGGTTTTTGCGTTCGGCATGGAGACGTTCCGCGTCCCCAACATACGGCTGTCTCATTTCACTATACGCGAAGAGTGTCACTTACAACTTCCACTAAAATACAAGCCACGCTAACTTCCAGTCAGTTGTTGCTGAGCGTAAACTTGGAATTTGTCAGGTTTGTCTTTTAGTAGTTGTTTTAGTAGTTAGCCCTGGTGGATTCAACATGGCCTATAATGAAAAAATGCATTTAATTTTCAGTGTTGTGAGGGGACAGAAGCAGAGCACTGCTGTTTACAGGCTCCACTAAATTCTATAATTTTAAATTATAAATACTCTTTTGTAACTTCCAACTGTGGAGCATCTTTTTGTATTTGGCCAGCTTCATTTTTCTATTGCCATTAGACTGTGAACTTAGTATTAACATCATAATGAAATGTCAAGCAAAGTTGTTCATTTCAACTTAAAATAAAATCCTGAAATGCTTGTTGACCTTATAGAACCGACACCATTAGTTATGACTGCAGCAAACGTCTGGACACTTCAGGTGTTTGCTTTGCCTAGTTACAGTTTCTAAGCCACGATGATTCAAGAGGGAAGTTTAGAGCAGAACAATGAGTGTTCTGCGTATTTCATGATGAATTTGACTGGGAAAAAAACAGAGTCAAAAGCAACTGCTGCCGTCACAGTGTCACTGGCTCACCCCAGCTGACAAGGATCATGCTTTGACTCTTCTCTCCCATAAGAAGCCTCTTGGAGGGACTTACTGAGTCAACGAGCCACAGACAAATAAGCTGAGGTCACAGAAGCGGCTCCGACACAATGTGTAAATCACAGCGGGCTGTTAACGGTCACGTCACATGGCTACCGTGTGTCGTCACACACATGCACGTTCTCTTAATGCAGGGAGTGGATGTTTTTATTCTGGCTTCAGTCAAAACCAGAATACGAGTTTTTACTGCTGCTGTGGCGTCCACAGGGAAAAGACTCAGCTCCAAAGACAATGAGTGTCTAAAAGCAATTTACAAAGCCCCTGCACTCCTCGTTTCTTGTCTGATCCAATAACCTCCCATCCCTCGCTCCCTCTCTCCCTCTCTCTCTCCCCCCTCTGGTTAGATAAAATTACCCCTTCATCATGCTCAGGAAAGCAAAACACTGATCCATATCTCCATATAGGAACAGTGGCCTAGTCTAAACACAGCTCCAGTGTTGGTGTGCACATGCTTGTGAGTGTTTGTGAGTGTGTGTTGGGATATAAAAAGAAGCAGATATGACACAGATGGTGGCGTCTTTGTCTCTCTTTTCCTGGAATAAAATCAAACGTGTCTTAGTTTTTTTTTTTTAGTACGTCACCACCTACTGTAAGTGTGCACTTTGAGCCACGGTGAATTGCAAAAATTGTCAGTACATGTAAATATAGTAGCGGAGGAAGGAGTTTGCAAAGCAACTGCAGGTCTGCAGGCCACACACACACACACAGGAGAGCATGAGAACCAAAAAGTGAGCTGAACCGTAAAAATTACTGTTACCATGTTACACCACAATCTAGATCCCCAACACACAGGAACAAAGACACACGTGTTATTGTACACTAGCCTTAGTGAGGACGCTTATGCAAAAATTACATTTCTAAACTATCACACTAATGCCTAACATTAACCTAAATATAACCAGCCACATGTACCCAGTGTCCCAAAATCTCCTCGCCTTATGGTTTTTAATGTTTTTTTAGTCCTTACAGATGTATACATATGTATATATATATATATACATATGTATACATCTGTAAGGACTAAAAAAACATTAAAAACCATAAGGCGAGGAGATTTTGGGACACTGGGTACATGTGGCTGGTTATATTTAGGTTATGTATACTGTATATGCAAGTTAGCTATTGTTCTCTGTTTCTCAGTGACTTTAACAAATCCCTACCCTTAATCATCAACGTTTAACGTTATCCCATTCATATTTTAGCCCTTAATTTAACCACTTATTATTAAGTAGTTATTAAGTTATGCCTCTTTAGGACCAGGTTTTGGACTATTGGTCCTGACAAGGTCAGTGATTATGCCAGAAAAGGTCCAAAAGAGTTAACAAGTACAAGTACGTACACACACACACACACACCCACCCACTGGTTTCCATGACTTCAGAGGACATTACCTTGACTTACATTAATTTCCAGGGAACTTTCTCTAACCTTAACCATAATTACTAGTGCCCTAACCCTGACCTAACCTTCACCTAACCCTGACCTCAGTTCAACTTTAAAACATGTCTTCACCTTAAGATGTATTAGTTTGTTATGGGGACTCGATTTTTGTCCCCATAAGGAAGACAAGTCCCCATAATGTGAATGTGTAAACAGAATAAGTCCCTACAACATAAGGAATACCAGACACACACACAAACCCGCTTTGGTCATTCTGATGAGAAACACTCCTGATTTGGAATTTTCTTATCACAGACTTGTTTGGAAAAGCTTTTTCAGAGTAATGACCTGAAGTGGATGTTCCACTGGTGACACATTTACATGTGAGTGAGTGAGTGAGTGAGTGAGTGAGTGAGTGAGTGAGTGAGTGAGTGAGTGAGTGAGTGAAGCTGGCCAAAGGCATGAGAACTGGTGGCCTCATGTTTGCTTCTCCCCATGAGTGTTAATAAGAAGGGACTGATGAAAGGTCATGACAGGGAATAAATCAGCGTCCAGCAAACATGAAGGGAATTTGAAGGCTCTGTATCAGGGGTGCCCAACTTGGGGCCCGCAGGCCACATTAGGCCCGGGCTCCTTTCCTTTTTTTGGCCCGTCTGATTGTTCCTATTTGTGCACATCTGTGCCCATCTGTGCTAGCCACTGGGAATTTCTGTCCCAAGCCATGTGGATCTGCCATCTTATGAAATGAATAAATGTACTGTAAACATAAAAAAAAGAAGTGTTTAATTGCTTTAAACATTTACATTTGAGTTTAATGATAATCTTATATGAAAATATGACACATTCCAATAAAATGTAAAGTGACGTGATGTGAACATTTGTTTTTGGCCCGGAGCCCGCCCATAGTATTCCATTTTGGCCCATGAAAGGGAAGAACTTGAGCACCCCTGCTCTATATGGCCAAACTGGGACCTTGAATCTGAAGCAAATCTGGGGATGACTGATTTTTGAGTGAGAGATGCACAAGTCGTGAGAGAGTTGTATGAAAGAAACAGCGTAGACCAAGAAAAACGAAAAGCAGAGGGAGAGATTGTGGAAAAAGCACTACATTTGTAACCTCGTCTCCCTTTGGGGAACAAACCCTGAACAGCATCCAGGAACCTGTGAGCTTTTTTCTTTCAAATAGCTGACGTGCCTCGGAACAGAGGTTGTTTATCTTGGGATGGAGTGAAAGGGAGAGAGAGGGAAGGAGGATGCAAGGAAAGCCTGGGAGAAAGAGAGAGAGAGAGAGAGAGAAGGGGGGAAGACAGGGACAGAGAAATGAAGGAGGGGCAGATGAGATGGTGCAAAAGAAATTAAAGATAATACAGAAGAGATATGAGATGCTTGGGAAACTGAAAATTCTAAAAATATTTTTCTTGTCCAAACAGTGCAATAAAGACAAAAAAAGCCTAAAATCAAGCCTCATATTCAATGTTAGTGTAAGAATAACCCTTAACATGTTTGTGCCAATGTAGTCTCCGAGTCAAGGAGTCAGTCAAGCCTATATGGAAGAACTTAAAACCTGCATTTTCTTGAACGGCCATCGGGGGCGGTCTCCGTTTGTTGCAAAAAAGAGGCCACTTTGAATATAAGTGTATGAGAAAATGAGTCTAATTCTCGCTTGAACAAGGGGTTAATGGTCTCAACTACTTTCAGGCTTTCTTCAGTACAGCATGACGGCTATTATGCAAAATAAATTTACAATTTTTAGAGGAAAACAGACAATCTTCTCACAGGTGCAGCTAGACAAAATATAGTTCATTCTGGTTGCAGAGCACTGGTGTGAAAAATGCAAAACACTGGAGTTTACTAAACATCAGATAATGTCATGCTGGGTTGACATATCCAAAAAAAAGGAATTCTGCACCTTTTTGCTTTTGTGATTATTAATATTAAGTAAGTCACAATGGGTTGTCCCCTTATAAAAATATTAAGTATTTACTTATTTCACTGATGAGCTGGACTCTGCTTGTTTCATAAAATGTTACTCCAATTACATTTGGTCAGATTAGTTTCAGGGCAAGATTAATATACATCAGTTCTTTTTTGGCAGAGGGGGAAAATAAACTGCAGGGTCTGTGGTCATTCATATTAATAGATCTGTAAGTCACTGCAAGGGTGTGGCTCCTTGGTTTAGTTTTTTGGATGAGGAATAATTGCTTTATCAGGTTACAAAGAGCTTGTTGATTCGGACTGGAAACTCTGTGGCAACTGAGACGAAAAAGCCTGGAGATTTGGTCTGAAAGTGAATGTGAGGAATACGCGCAAGGCAAAAGGTCTCTTTGGTCGCTGGCGACAGTAAATGAAACTGTGTTCAAGCTGGAGTGAAGGCGGAGCGGCCGTGCCAGCGCCTCATGCCTGAGAAGTGTGGGCAGGGGTGGCAGCAGGACACAAGGCAGACCAGACACACACACACACACACACTGGTTTCCATGACTTCAGAGGACATTAAATTGACTTGCATTCATTTCCTGGAGACGTGCTCTAACCATAATCATAATTACTAGTGCCATAACCCTGACTTTAAAACATGTCTTCACCTTAAAATGTAGTAATTCACAGAAGGGGAATTATTTTTGTCCCCATAAGGAAGACAAGTCCCCATAATGTGAGTGTGAAAACAGATTTAGGTCCCCACAACATAAGGAATACCAGGTATACACTGACACACACACACAGTCGCCCTGTGGTTCTGTATAAACAGGGTTGAAGTGTGTATGAAACAGTGTCTGGGCTTTAAGGGCGTTCAGCTCTTTCTAACTTAACAAATTATTAATGTGCTGATCAGACAAACTGAATACCTGTGAAAGCATAGCATCTGAAGCTGCAGTGCGTAACTCGTGCTGATGATGATGTTATTTTTCTGCCTCTGTTTGGTCCTTGTGAGCAAAAATTATGTCATAACATTTGCGTGTATCCTTTTAGCTGAAAACAGGCTCTGTCAAGTCTGTTGCGGTGCACGGATTTTTGCATGTCAGACGGCCTCCTTCACTGCAACCCGCTTTTAAAAGAACGGCCATATTTTTTTTGAGTGGTAAAATTTAAATTATTTTAAAAATAGTGAAAATGTGTGATAAACCAAGCCTGTGTGAGATGAGGAAGGCTGTCGTCTGACACGTTGAACGACAATTGCTCTCTAGATTATGTGTGATTGCGTTTACTTCTGCTTAACATTGTGTGTGTGTGTGTGTGTGTGCGTGTGTGTGTGTGTGTGTGTGTGCGCAAGGCAACAGGGAAGTGTGGTAGCTCTCTCTGAAGTGGCATGTGGCTGTGGTGTCATCAGCTGTGGCGAGCGCTGGCAGACTAACAGGCCACCTCGGAGATTTAACGACACACAGGCCTGTTAGGAGCCTTTGAGGACGGGGCTGAGGATGCCTCTGTTTCTGTTGATAAGACCCGGCTTCCTGTCGTACAGGTCAACCTGGGACTGTGGACGTGTGCATTTTACTGGAGCTACACCTCTGAAAACTGGTCTTTCTCTCTGAGCGCGCTGGACGAAGTTCTGCAGCGGTTTGTCATGGAGCAGTAAATGTTATTACCGGTGGAAGTTATTTATTCGACTCAAGCGAATCATGGGACTCTTCGGGTTACCTCAGTTGAATCATCGCAGATATGAGCAGACTGACATCGTTTTTTTTCTGGATTAATGTTAGGATACATTTCAAAGAGTTACACTGCCAATGTGAAAACAGTCCAACGTGCACTTTTCATGTGAGGAAAACTGGAGCCAAAATGCCAAATAGTCATTTTCATACTTAAAGGTGTTGGCAACCTCAATCCTAGTTTGCACCAGATGATTTAATCTCGATAATCTGCTTGCTTTCAGGTTTTGAAGGTCACGTCTTATCGCGCCTAATCAGCACATTATCAGCAAACGACAGTGAACAAGTGAGAAGTATTCAAAGCTGCAGCCTGTGTAGAGATCTGAGTCTACACCAGCCAATCAGAGACCAGCTGGAGCTGATTGGCTTAATCACCACTGTGTGACCTTATTTGTCATTTATTTGAATATAACAGACATTTGTTTATGTTCAAAAGTTACCAATTACAGTTTGAGGTGAACAAAACATGACATAAAAGTGCTGCTGCAGCCATTAGCAAGAATGTGAAATATCAGATTTCCTCATAACAAGTATGGCTACCTGTTATTGTAACTGGTTAGACTTAGAGTTACAGTTCTATTGAATTGCACAAAAGCCTTCAGAGTGAGCTGCATCCATTGTTATTATATGTATAATCTGAGTCATATTACAGCGTCGTGGATTCTACGGGACCTATCCATTCTGAAACTATTTCATAATTATGTGTTTCCCTCCAGCTGAGAGTCAGCAGATACTCAGCTGATAAAGTCTGATGATTTAACACTGGACATGAGCTGGCACACACTTCACTTCATACTGTACTTCATACTGTACTGTAAAACAAACTTTATATTTAAGTAAAAAAAAAAAAGATGAACCCCAAAACAAATTATCAGAATCAGAATACTTTAATCTATATTGTGTGGTCACACAGTTGCTCCATGCCAGATTGAGATATACAGTATATACAGTAACAAGAAGGAAAGTACCAACAAAAATATATTATATTATACAAACAGCGCCCTTCTGCTTCATTTCACCACGAGCCCATTTCATGTTTCACTGGTGTCAGTGACTTAATTAACATGTTGTAGAGACATCAGACTGTGTGTGTGTGTGTGTCTCTGACGCGCGCTCTGGTATTTGATCCGCGGCCCCGCCCCTTCCCTCATCCTCCGCGCTGCGCTGATCCACAAACCCGGCGCACCAGCGGCGCAGTCCGGCTGCTCCTGCGGCTTCCTCGGACAAAAACCAGGCTTTATTGCGTTTCCTTTGGAAAGATAATTAATTCGGAGTCAACCAGTCTCCTTTTTGTTCCTGGTGAATCACTTTCGTGGGGTGAGTTTATTATCTATTTTTGACTTAAAATCCCTCAGAAAGACACTCAATAACTCTGTAAAACACTCATCAGTGGACTTTTATTGTCTATAATCTTCATGTAGAAACTCATTTATCTCCTATAAAACAGATTTATAATATGTCTATAAGTGTTTATAAAGTTTTTCTTGATATTTTGTAACATTAAAAACACAGAATTACCTATATTATATATAAAAAAACGAATAATCATTATTATTTGTTTTTTCTATTGAAAAATGGTTGAAATCATCATCATCTTTTACTGAAAACAGGAAAGAGCCATTCGGCATAAGCTGTCTGGGTTTCCCAGGAACATTACATATTAAAAAAAAATATGTATTGTATTTAAAAACTGGGAATAACACTGATAAATCAGATGATAAGTTAGAGTAAAAGCTGCAGAGAAATAAATAAAGCAAACACATTAAGTTTGGTTTCAGATAAGGTCATAGTATTAAGATTTGTTCAAATGTTTATTCAGACCAAACTGTTATCAGCCAGACTCTTATGAAAAATTACCATTAAGAATTTTTTTCCCAGATCCCAGACATGTAACTCAATCTGCTCAGCAACATATTTATATTCAGCAGCACAGGCAGCAGTATATCATTACTATTTCACCATTGCAACCTCAGTCAGAATAAGCTCTGGCAGCACTTTGATATTTTTTTTATCACGCTGCCTTGTAATTACAGCAGTTACGTGACATAATGTTTCAATTTTCATACAAGTCGATGACATGACCGAGACTGTTGGTCTTGCTCTGGTTCAGTGCAACATGACAGGGTGAAGTTGCAGTTGCTGGGTCCTCAAGTGTTTTAATTATGGAGACAAACAGACAGCAGCAGTGCTGGAGTCATGACAAGTTGGGGGCAGCGGCCTTTTGACCCACACAACCTCTTAGTGAGCCACAGGGGAGGGAGGGAGGCCACCATGTGGAATACCACCAACGTGCACACTCACACACACTCAAGCCTCTTTCACACCAAGGATTTTTAACACGACTTCACCATTCAGTTGGCCTTGTCTCAGTATCAGGGCCTGCCTAAGCCTTTATGGGGCCCTAAGACGAATTAGTTTTAGGCCCCCCCCTCTAATTTGCACTTAATAATATTCAAAATGAAGCAACAAATCTGGTGATACTGACCATGATTTCAACAAGTAAACCTGTTTAATGACTTTGGTTTTTAAAACTGAGGAAAAGATGGCCAAATATGCATGAAATTAGCAGATCTTCAACTCCAAAATAAAACCAAATGACTTAAATTCAACACCATTTTGGATATATAAATATGTTAAGTGTTTTTTTTTCTCCACATACTCCAGCAGCTGTTTGGTCCACTTGTGCCTTGGGCTGACCCTGCTTAGTGTACGACCAGTGGAGAACCAATTTATTAAATGAAGTGTATCTGCCTCCACCACACTAGGTGGCGATACACTCCCGCTCATCTTGTTGGTGTTCCCCAGTTTCTTTCCCAGTTTACATACTCCACCACACACAACATTAGCTGGTGGGCGGTAGTTAACATGTCAAGTGTCATTTTTTTGTCTTGGTACCATCCATTGACTTAAAATGACATCATTCTGGAAGTTAACACAACATACATTCAGTCTTTTCTCTGCGTTTCTCCTCCTTCTGTATACTGGCTCCATTTATTAATTTAAGGTCAAAATTGAGGGACAGGAAGTATAGAACGTGCAGATCACATAGGCCAGCTTGAGTCTGACTGAACATTATCGAGATGTGTTATTACAACTTTGTGAAATTCGACTTAGTGCAGTTTCAGTTGGACTTGCATCTTAACGTGGATTTAGTTGTGCTAACCCGTTATTTATTTCCTAATGTCCTGTTGATTGGCTGCCAATAACAGACAATTCACGGATCAATTAAAAAAACAATAAGACTGTTTTTCCATCCATCCTTATTATGGGTTTGTGGTACAGTGTGTGTGATTTTTTTATTTTTATGTAAAAGCAGCTCTGTAGTTCCTCGCTCCAGAGTAGGAGTACACTGCATCCGTCTCGATGCAAATGCTTTTGATATTTCCATGTTCTGTGTACACTCGACTCTGCCAGCAGCAGATGATTAACACGTGTGTAATATGTTTCCTGTACTACCCCCCCCCCCCTCCATATGATTTACACTAATGATACAGTATGTTTCAAAACACATGATTAAGTAAATGAGACCAGGCATATACACTGTGGTTCCTCAAACCTAAGTTATACATTCCTCTGAGGGAGAACCTCTGTGACCTTTGGGTGTCATTGACGCAACCAACCAGGAAAGGGTCAGTTACAGAGGTGTGAACTCAGAATCCAAATGTTGTATTTGTTTTCACACCACAGGGTTCCCTGGCTTTTTTTTTTTTGGGTACACATCCTGATTCTGGGAAAACTGCTCCATCATGGCCTGTCACCACCAAATGCTACAACTCATTTAATCCCAGAACTCAATCGAAACCCCCAGTTAAAGCAACACAGGGTGTTTTCACAAACTGGACCGATCAATTACCGGTCACCAACCAGCAGGTCATGTAGCCAGCAGCAAGGTCAGTGATGTGACCTTTGTGGAGGTGAAAAGGGAGGAAACAAGCCATTTTCTACCGACAGTCAAATCTGTGAACTAACATTCTAAGTTTTCATTAAAGTTTTTAATTTCAGTTTTACAAAAATACCACCAGAAATTAAATGATATTTCAAGGGAGGAATAAGTCTGGACTGGAGAGTACATGACATATGTATTATAATATGTGTTCCAGGGATATTGGTAAAAGAATGGAAAGCAAGTAACTTTATGCAAATGTGAAATTCACAGTGCATTCACGTGGTGTTAGATAAAGGGGAAAAGTGGTTTTCTGATTGGGTAAATTCAGGTCAGAACTGAGGAAGTTGGCAAAAACTGATCACACTTGCCAAGTTGTTGACATCATATGTGAAACATGTTGTATAAAAGTAAATGGACATAAGTAGATATGTCAAGTAAATGTGACACCAGATTGTTATTGCCAATACGTTTATAATCAAGACCTCTTTTCAAGTACTTTGGTTTAAATAAAAAATTTAAAAAATCAGCTGTAAACAAGGGCTGGACAACTGTGTAAAATCTAAAAATATTGAATTGTAATTTTTCTTACATAAATTGTGATTAATAGATTTAACAAAAACGATGGATTATCAACTGTGCACCATCAAAACACTAAGCGCTATCATCCAAGAATGAGAAAAAGAAACCGATTGCTTATAACATCTATGTAGTGCATTGTTTGTTGAAAACATCAGAAGTCATCAGTAAACAGTTTTAAACTATTGAACCCTAAAATCTGTTAGCGAGAGCTGTCAAATATGTAATCACTGCCCTCTGGTGGACAAATAAAAAGTAATGGTGCTTTCTTTCATATTTACTTAGCGTTTTACTACAATTTATCGGTACTTACTGGGCAACGTCTTTGTCTGGCTCTAATGACCCTTTATTTAAAACTTTATTTAAACATGTTGAGATGGTGAGTAGGGATGAGCCAATATGATCAGTATTGTTATTGGCCTGATACTGGTAAAATCACTGGATTGGATATTGGACAGATTAAAATTTCAAATCTGATACAAACCTATCTATATATAAAAGAGTTTTAAAAATGTAAGCTGAGTTACATTGTAGGCTGTCCACTTTATGGGAGAAGAATAATTGTTACACAGTTGGAGAATTATGTCTTTGTGGTTTGAAAGGTCTGAAACGATAATGTAATTGCAACTGATGTTGGTATGGGCAGACACTCGACATTGATATATCGGTAATGGTATCAGATATGAAAAAGTGGTCCTGTGCCATCCCTATTTGTGAGAGCAAGAGAAGAAAATCATGCAAAGATTGTGGGAAAAGAGGGACAACGACGAGCTTGAATTGTGTCAGTTTTGGCCTCGGAGAGCACGGATATTAGTTGAAACGTGAAAATGTTTTCTCGGAGAGGGAGGAAGTGCTGCCGTGTTTTGCTTGGATTCAGACCTGTGTGTGGACAGTGAAAATAGGAATGTAACTGAAAATCAAAGGTTGGGGCGAAAGAAATGTGGCCTTATCTTGTATGTTTGCTCACCTGGTTAGTGAGTGAAGGACACGAGAGGAAAGGGAGAGCAGAGGGAAGGGAAGGAGCTGTGATAAAACACAAAGTCCGTCGCTGGTTTTACTCCAGACAAACTGTAGCCGAGTAAACAGTGTGGAGTTAAAGACATCAGAAGTGGAGAGAATGTGTGTGTGGGCCCAAGCAGCTGTTGTAGTCAAGCTGTTTCAGTCTTCCTAAGTCATTCAAGACACTCAAAAGAGAAACAAAAGAAAGACATGAAAGAGAAAAGAAGAAAGGAAATGGGAAAAAGAGGGAAGGAGAAAATGAAAGAGGAGCATTTGGGAACGAGGCAAACAAATCATAAATCTAAAGTGATGGAAAATAAAGAGAAAACAAGGATAGAAGAATAGGGTTAAAGAGGAGGAAAAAAACAGAGCAGAAGAACAGAAAGCAAATGGAGACAACGTGAGAAAAGAGGAGAATGAATGAGAGAAAATGGAAGATTGCAACCAAACGTGGTTTCAATCAGCAGTGAGGTTGACAGGGAGAATGGTTGGTGGTCGTAATCGAAAGAAAGACTCCGGCTACAGAGCTACAGATGCACCGCGTAGGAATGTGTTCGTACACACAACAACAACAACAACAACAACAACAACAGCCGACAACACACACGGCTTCTATTTAACTGTGGTCTCCCTTTGAGTTATTTCCAGCAAAGCCACCGCAAGAAAAATACTGTAAATAGTGACATGGAAATATTTTGTCGAGTTTGTCTGTGATGTGTGAATCCGACAAAATCCCCAGAAGGCTGACTTTCCCAAAGACGGCAGCCATTTTCAAACTGAACTTTAAAATGGACAGAAACACTGTCCGTAATCATGACACATTTAAGAAAACTGAAAGAAAATAAAGGTTTAGTTAAAAGATACAAGATGACTTTAAAGGAATGATCAGTGAAGGTGCTGTTAAAGGGATAGTTCACGTATGTTAAAGTGTGGTTGCAGGACGTGTTAACAACACAAGAAAAACAGATTTGAGCAACTTTAACACTTGCTTAATGCTTTATGCTTAATTTGGACCTTTGTATCCTCTGTCTGACAGGAATCAGAACCAGAGAACCAGCTGACTGGATTGGTAGCAGCCACACTGTGCCCAGAAACAAGTGCCCTATACTGGGGGGTAAACTGAATGAAGGATTAGATAATCCAGGGTATGTCTGAGTTGCCCCTGTTGAGAGGAGTCAGCCTGCTTCAGAGATGATAGCTTTAAACTTAAAAACCTTTTAAAGACTAAACTATTGGTGGTGAGGTTATCTGACACAAAGTGTATTTGTGCAACCCTGAAAACAAAACAAACAAACAAAAAAAAAAAAGACACAAGTGCAAAGAAGGACCACGCAGAGGAAGAACGGGTGATCAGCTGGACACGTGTTTGTATGTTGTATGTAGAGGATTGCCTGCTCCAACACACCTGGTTCAAATGTTCAGCTCATCGTGAAGGCTCTGCAAAAGCCCGATAACGACCCGTTCATTTGAATCAGGTGTGTTGGAGCAGGGCAGCCTCTAAAGCATGCAGGGCAGTGGGTTTCAGAGGATCAGGATTGACAAACGCTGGCCTGAAGGGTCCAAATAAATAAGTGACCCCCGCTGAGCTGTGGTCAAAGGTCTTTAACAGGATTACAGAGAGACAAAACACCAGTGAACACACACTGTCACGTATTTAATGAGGCCCATGTGTATTTGTGTATTACTGACAGTTATTAATTAGATGGAAGTTTGTTTTGTGCAACATTGATGTCAAACCCAGAGACCATCTGTAAAAAGTGGACTTAGTTCCTCTGGTTTTCAGGCTGAGGACTAATATGAACAAATCTGGGCAGTAAACATTTTACTGAGCAGTTAGGGCTGGGTCATACTCTGTGCGCAGTGGGACATTGGGGTCTGCAGGATGTAAATTTTGTCAACTGCCCATGACCTTTTTGGTCAAAAGAGTTCATGGAAATCATAGAAAACTTGCTTGAGGTTATACAAAGGAATCCACTGGTGTCCACATATTGTGTGCAGCTCAGCCCTCAAAGAATACAAGGACAGACAGAACAAGTCGTACTAAATTGGACTGTTTTATCAAGCATGCATGCATGGAACACTGGACTGATGTGGCACTGCAGGCTTGTACATACATGTGGAAATGCAAAGTGACTTTCTGCAGAACACGATAAGCACAACCATGCTCCTCAGTGGTCTCAGTGGAGTTTCAGGTCTCCTTCAATTGAACATGATATACATTTTGTAAATCATGTTCCCATTTAGAGGAAAAATAGATGTTAAAGCACGGCAGATAAGAGTGATTGGTAGTTGCTATCCAATCAGAATCCTGGTTGTAGGTGACATCTTTTTTTTTTGGCAAATTTAAAGTTCAGAGAGATTAAAAATTTGAGTTCAGATTCTTTAAATGGACATCACTACTGGTTGCCACTTGGTCAAGACAAACCTTTTTCTCTTTAGAAAATAGACGTGACCCGGTTGGGTCAAACTAAATCAAACTAAAAACCCCAGACACTCTTCACTGGCATGTCACATACAACGGAGAACATACAACAGCACAAAACATGGATAAAAAAAAGTCAATTTTTGTCACCCACAAAAATGGACAACAAGGAAACATAGAACTGTAAACAAACATTCCACATGTCTGTCAGGTAAAATGAAGTAACATATAAGTAAACAATAATTGCCATTGTTACACTGGTCTTTTGGAGAATAGGTTTTAATCGGAAAAGGTGGCCCGCAGATTCACTACATTTCATGGGAACCTGCACAAGCTCCCCACAGACTCACACCTCAGTGCAGTGGTCCCTGGTGTGCCTTTGTGAACCGTGATATGGCTGTGCTCAGTGCTGGTATGTGGCGTGTTTCCTCCCGCGCTCCCTTCCCAGATGCCCCTCTTAAAACGCCCAGCTGGGAGAAGTGGAGTGCAGGGCCTGGGACTGCGGTCAGCAGCAAATTAGAAGGGGCTGCCTTGGACCTGATGCAATCTCCATGTCCCGAACCATAGCAGGTCATTAATAAAGCCAGACGGGGGCCTTGCATGCGTGGGAAGTCCACCTACATGTAGCTGCTGCAGTGGAAAGCTTTTAAAGAGAACCAGAGGTCGTTTTCTACGAGCTGCTTTATACTATCAAAATATTTGAAAACTGAGAGCAACACCTGAAAAAACCCTGTCTGCCCTCATTACACACATATAGAGGTATGAAGTTCCTAAATCCACAAAAGGCTATGATCGATTGTCCAGTCACAGAAATAACATGATACATAATTTGATACTGCATTAAATTAACTGTAACATAAAATTTTAAATGAGAAAATTCACCTAATGCTTCTGTAAGGCTGAACAATTCATTGTTTTTAAAATGGCTGACCTGGGTTTATACTTTACTGTCAACAGTAAATAATATCTTTAATTTTTTATTGTTGTATTAAAATACAGAGAAGTTAATGTGGGTCTCGTGTAGTAATGCTACATCACATTTAAATCCGATTAAACAGTGAATGTTGAATTAAACTATCACTCATAATATTTGTTGGAAAGATCACAGTTAGATACTTTGCATTATGCTTCAGCCAATTCCCTAACTATTCCGTAAAATGATTTAGTAACTGTATGCACAAAAATTCAGGTACTAATATGAAAATTCACTTTGCATTTCAAGACAGAACAATAATTTTGGCAGGAAACAACAATGCAAATACATTTTTATTCCAATTATTCATCACTATACATAGATGAAGGACAAAATTTAACGCTAAATCACTGATTGGAGGTTAAAGTAAACACTTGTCAATTTATTTTCAAACCTTGACTTGTCGGTGTTGTGGCTGCAAACATTGGCAGTCTTACAGTTCTTCCAAGAAACAGCAGTAGATTTATCAGGACATTGTCGTTATCTCTTCCTATCTCGTGGAGCAAACGCTGCCTGTTTATAAACAAACCCGATGCTGCTGAATGAGAACTGCTGCTCTGCTTTGAAAGTGTGATAACTAATTTCAGTGAAATGTAAAATGAACTTCATGTGACCTGTATGCCAGACAAAGCACCACAAAATGGACGCAGGGACCCCCCCCCCCCATACACACACACAAAGTCCACCTTATTTCAGGGCTAAGGAGCAGACTTTGGTTTGTTTCACAGAGGAGTGACCATGGTCTAAATTTAGAGGGTTCCAGATCAGTGGACCTTTGGAACGCGGAATCTTTAAAACCAGAGGAACGCCCTCTGTCCAAAATGCGGGGGGGTGGGGGGGTGGGGGGTTACTTCACTGCGTTCAGAGCAGAAAAGCCGAACACTGAATCCCAACTTTCACAGAATAAACTGTAAATGTCAAGCATTTCTCTCAACATCCTTCAAAATCAAATACATCCTTGTCTGGATTTTAAAGATAGATGTTTTTTGTCCTCCCTGTTTTTATTCTCAATAGATGGCTCCATGGAGCAACCGCACAACCATTTGCAGCTGGACCTATTTCTGAGCTGATGTCGACAAAGCCAAAGCCCAGAGCGAGCGAGGCAACCTGACCACACTCCAACTGGCTCGACTGCCTCCAGGAACACAACTGCATAGTGTGTTCCTCAATTTATGTCTGTTTAATTCAGCCAGCAATGCAGAACAAACAGCTACAAAGAGTGGGGCAGAGTTTGGCCTGCACTTGATAAACAGAGATAATATTTGAGTGAACTACGTGCTGCAGGCTTGGAGTTCAACTTTTCAGCATTAGCGATTACATGGTTTTTCAGGATCTTGGAATAACATTGAAGGGGTAGTTTCCTGGTCTGTTCTTTGGAGCACTGGACTGATTTTTGCAAAAAAAACTGAGACAAGAACTTAGTTCGGTTTACTCTTTCAGTGAGATTCAAGATATTGTTTCAGATTCATAAAGCCATTCATCTCCATGACCATGAATCTTCAGGAAAAGTTGTCAGGCCTAAAAGGTCTGGTCACACACTCCCATAGCAAGCGCCGCTTCAAAAGTGACCTCACAGTGGAAATGATCAGCCCTCCTTTGGGAGACTTCCGCCACACCATGCACGTGGGCCGCGGTGGCGATGTGTTTGGGGACACCTCCTTCCTCAGCAACCATGGCGGGACGGCCAACGGGAACAACAGGGACACAGATTCCATCACTTCCCCCGACAACAAGATCGGCGCGTTCTTCTCCAGGACGCTGCGGCAAATAAGGAGGGGCTCAACCGACAACCGACCCAGAGGAGGATCCAAGGATCTGTCGCCACCACCTCCTGCCATTTCTCCCATCATCAAGAACGCCATCTCCCTTCCCAGGTTAGACGTGGATATGTCTAATGGGAGTCCGACTGCCAAGGTGCTCTTCCCCAGCTCGCATAGTACACCAGAGGGGAAGAAAAGTTCTTATGGTGAGTATGGTCACATTTGTTTCTTTAAAAAAAAAAAAGGTCATTTATTGACAGGAAGATATTTCACTTTTTATATTTTTAAATCATCATGTGTCAAAGGTGATTCCTGGAATAAAGTGATGTTTGTTCATTTAACATCAACATTCTTAAACAAGGTAGAACACACGGACAAGGGTAAAGCAGTGTTAGGTGGTAACTGTGGAGACGTGCAAAATTACTAGACCATTGACGACGAGGTGAACCTAACCACCATCCCACCCCCAAAATGAAACAAATCGTCTTATAATTTCTGACATTCTGAAAAGTTTGCTGACAACCTAGTTTATTAGCATTTAATAGATTTGTTTATCTTTTTGACTTCTTTAAGCAGTTATAAGCTTTTGGGATGGGGCCTTGTTTGGCGGATTCACTGCAGCTGATCATAGAATTTAAAAACACAAACCGTTCGCGCTTTGCCCACCCTGTTTGCAACGCCCCCTGGCTGCAGTGAAACTGATCCATTGTTTCTGTCCAGTAATTCAAAGACAGATTTGGCCCAGATGTCCTTCTGGATTCACCTTGGTTCAGCGGCTCTATCAGCGATAACACAGAGGGACTCAGTGGTAACACTCCTGTCTGAGAGTCTGTCTGTGGTGTGAATGACCCACATTCACACCACATTCATCGCTCAGGCAGTCTCACCTCCCCGTCTGTGTTTTTGTGTATGTGGGTGGGTGTTTGGGTGGTGGTGCGTGTGCGTGTGTTGCAGACTTAATCTTTGGTGTGAGCGGCTAGGGTAAAGGTTAAGTCAAGTAGTTAATATTGTTTGAGATGGGCCAAGGTCAAAGCAAACTCCACACAAGTGACCAACAACATGTCTGTGTGTTTAAAAGTGGGTGGAATGAATGTGAAAACAACTCACAGGAAAGTTGATAATGTTGAACTTTGTCAAGTAACAAGCATATGATGTTGCATTTAAAAAACAGACCTTAAAGCTGATCAAATAATGATCAGAATACATTCCAAATACCTCATTCGGTCTGTTTTCATGTGAGTGTAGGTATGTGTGAACTTTTACAGGTTTTTCATATAAAATCTTTAGAAGTTCATACCACTTTTGAGGTAATTACTACATCCATAATCTCTGATTAAAGTGTAGTTAATCTGTGAAATCAGACACTGTTTGCTTTGGTTTGGGTGGAAAGCCTCCAGACTCTTGGCTCGTACAGCTGGAGTTAAGGAGTTTGCCGCTAATTTAAGCGTTTTGGGTCATGGACGCAGCAGCGTGGAGTATGTGTGACTTGTTAAGTGATCTGTCAGAGTTGGACGTGGGGTTTCACTGCACAAAAGAGCAGATCAACTCAGCAACCTCACACAGGATGTGCTCAGATGGGTCCACACCGCCCCCTGTTGGAATGAATGCTAAGAGCGAACCAGTTTCTTACAGATTTTTTAAGAAAAAAGTGGAAGTATATTGATTGGAAGATCTGGAGACACAATTTAATTTAAGTAAACAAAAAGTTAAATTCCCAAATTTATTTAATTTGGATCCAATCTGTGGGATTAATCTCTCTGTATATGCTCCCAAAAAGCAATAGCTTGATACTGGGCAGTATGCTTGGTTGCCCTCTCACTGAGACCCCACCCATTAAACCACAATGTGTCTCTTGTTATTTAAAATAAAAAGTAAGTGATGGTTGGCAGATTTTGTGCCCTGTGTGGACAGAGCCTTGCTACGTTTCCTTCTGCTTGCAGTCTTTATGCTAAGCTAAGCTAAATAAAGCTAACCATCATTAGCTGAAGCTACATACTGACTTTACAGACAATAAATTAATACTATTCTTAGATAACTCGGGATTTCCTTCTTTGGGCTATTTCTATAACAATATTTGATATTTCTGCATTAAAATGTCTAAAAATGATCATGTCATGTATTTTGCTGAGTAATGTGCTAACATTAGCCAAAACTCTCCAGCCCTCAGCCAATAAACAACCAGAAAATCTTGTTGAAAACATCTAAGGCACTCAAGAAAGCGATGAATGAAAACGCTTTTAATATTTATTTTTAATATATATCATTTCAACAGTAAAAACTATAGAGCGGGGCCATCAAGGCTTAATGGCTGAAACTTGTTAGCGTGTTTTTACCCTTGATATGATTCATTATCTATTAAGTATTTAAGGCTTTCATTTACTTGAATCCATACCTCTATTCTAGATGATTTTAGTTGTCTTTTTAATGACAGTGTTACTCAGGGCAAAGTGAAACTTTCAAAAGCAAACAAAACAACAATTCCCATGATCCTACACTGCTTCCTGACAGCGGGAAACTAAGTCTTTTGTTGTTGTTTTGATTGAGAGACCCACCAGAATGTATCAGTCAGGATTTCATGTGTTGACACGCGTGTGTCTCTGTGTACCTCAGGTCTGGAATCTGGTTTTGTCACTCTGCCTCGTCTCTCCCGCTCTGAGCGGCAGCAGCCTTCCATCTCCCTCCCGACTTCCTGCTCTGCTAACATCCACCGTGGTTCCCTGACCGACCCAACTGACGCCATCTTATCCAGCTGCTCCGTCGCCGCGGTGACCTCTGACGCCAAGCCTACCGCTGCCTACTCCGACTCCCTCCCCTCTCTCACCTCTCTGGACACCTTCACCTTTGACCTCGGCCCCTCCCTCATGAGTGAGGTGTTTGGCCTGATCGACGGCCAACCGGACGAGCGCGGTCATGCCTGGGAGAGAGAGGAGGCGGGGTCAGCGTGCGGGCTGACCAATGATGGATCGGAGATGGACTCGGCCACCATTTCGTACGTCGACTCTTTGCTGAGGGAGGACTGTGGCGGACAAAAGAGCCCGCACACGGAAGACACAGAGGAAGAGGAAACTGTGACGGAGGTGAACAGGGTGGGGCTTTCTGTTCAAGTGCCTGATGTGGTGATGGGGTCTCCTGGACGAGGGAGGTTGGGCGTGGGGATGGAAATCGAGCGTTTCCAGAGCGCTACAGATGTGCTTGCGCGACATTATGGCGTCAGTGTCTCAAAGGGACAGAACAGGGTGGAGACGGCCAGTTCAGAGGTGATGCTTGTCAGCCAGCCCAAGAACAAATTGTCTTACAGTTACATGGACGACGAGGATGAAATCAAAGTCTGATTCGAGTGAATCTGAGATGGTTTACACCTGACAAAAAAAAAAAAATCTGATGTGTGATTAATCTATAATTCTACTCCAATCAGTAATCAATAATCATGTCAACGAGGCTGGCTCTGTTGACACGATGGAAACTGCAATCCAGCGTCTTTTGTACATGATCTTACTTTTCGTACAGTTAAGCTTCAAGGATGTACACAATGTACAGTTCAATGCAAACATGTGGCAGAATGTATTTAAAAGGAGTGAAAGACTTTCCAAACTCCGAGCAGAAAGGGAGACTTTTTTTTGATCCAATGGATGTAATTTAAAAAAGATTGAAACTAAAAGGAAGCATGGACAAGTGAGGATATATATATGGGGACAAGTCTGTGGTGGAAAGGTAGCCATTATAACCCCTGTCGTTCACTTTATACATATCTACACACTTCCTCGCACAAATGGGGAAAGGATTCTCACTGCAAATCTCTAATGATAGATTTAATCTTACTTCAGCTGTTTCGCATCACTAGAGCCTCTTGTCATTGTTTCACTCAGGAAAACAAGACAATATCAGGAAAGAAAAGGGAAAGAGAAATTAATGTGAGATCTGGAATCTCAGGAACAACTTCAGCAGATAAAGATAAAACCAGAGAAGCACAAACATCCCAGACTGAGGGAACATGACAAGTTTGTATTTGCTATCAGCAATTAAAGCCTATGTATGTGTTTATTTTATACTGCAGACCATCTATATACATACTCTGTGCACATTTTTTTATGAAGTCTGACTCCTGTATTCCTTTTTATAGAAGATTCATCATTTAAAAATGCTCTTTTTATACAACTGTACGTGAAGATAACTGACGTCTTATAAATATGTACTTACAGTATGAGCACCTGCAGCATATAGTGCAATTCACATCCATATGCTGTAGTCAATACTAATGATATACTATGATGTTATAAAGTGACAATAAAGATGATTTTAATTAACGATGAATATCATTTTATTTACATGTTTTCATGGAATGCATGTTTTTCATGATACGATCTGAAATGTAAAAGGCAGAAGTAATAGATGGTTGAATTAAGTTTTTGATGGCTATTTTTATTGGGTTGTCTCCCAACTGGAAGATTGGGGGTTCAATTCCAGCTCCTCTAGTCTACATGCTGACATGTCCTTGGGCAAGACAAGTCCCAAGACTGGATACATGTGTTAGGGTTAGAGGTTGTGTCAGGAGGATAAATGGGAGTAAAACTAAGCCAAATGAATAATGTGTAAGAAAATTTGCTCTGGCAAAGAATTACACCCAAATTAGCTAACATAAATGTAATTTTTTCAGATTTATTGAAAAAAATGGCAAATATACGCTTCTTCAGGGCAATGTGGATGCATTTATTTTGGTTATTTTTGATTTTTCCAAGTAACAGACAAATAAATAAAAGATAGTGGTTATAAAAACAGGGATCAACCAAAATAAAAGAAAAAAGGATTGAACATTATTGTAGTGCACTGTAATAAACAGCACAGACTGAAAACTGACAGAGTTTCATTATGACATAAATATTTTTTTTCACTGTGCTTAAGATGGGACTTCTTTTGCTTGTGATGATGGTGCTGGTGGAGGAAGTGGTGGTGGGCACGCTGGTGCTTTCAGTCCAGGCTTTTTCAGTGGGGGCTTTCTGAGGGCGGTCGTCTGAGCTCGAGGTGGGGGCGTAGGCCTCGTGCGCTGCGCTGCTGGCACTGTGCTGGGGGGCAGAGGAGCCTGGAGCTTGGGAGGCCCTGGGGCTCTTGCTTTGGAGTACTGAACTGTTATGTGTTCGCTTGCTTTGTTCGGTTGGAAGGCTGCACGAAAAAAGGAAAGAGTGCGAGGATTGGGAATGATTAATCTGTTATTAATCAATTACAAAATAAATCGTCGTCTATTTTGATAATCGATTAATCGGTTTGAGTGGGGTTTTTTTTCTTTTCTATAATTAAAACAAGCTTTCTGATTTTACAGCTTCTTTAACCTGAACATTTTCTGGTTTCTTTTCACCATATAACAAAGAAATCATTAAAACTGAATCATTTTGTCTTAAGGACAAAAAAACACATTTGAGAACATCATTTACAGGTTTGGTACAGACTGATCAACATTTTCTGACATTTTACGGACCAAACAAGTACTCGATAAAATAATGTCTGATTATGAAAATAACGGCTGTAGTTCTATTTCACACACATGAAGAGATGATGAAAATACCAGGACTGATATTACTACTTTTTACTAATAAACAGACTTTTGAAAAAGGAATTACATTTTTTTTATGCAAATAAAATATTTTAAAGAAATAACATAATTTTTAAAGAGCGAAAAAGTCTGGTATGAAATATGTCAGATAACCTGAACATATTTGGTCTTGATGATGACTGGATGATTATCCATGCATAGACTTTAACTGTTGACATTTATCAAACTGCAGATGGCTGGACGTTGGGTTTAAATTAGTTTTTTTGCGGAGAAACTAATTTAAAAGCTTAACCATAATCAAATGTGGAAGATACAGTGGTTCTGCCAACCCCACAGTGGAATTGGCAGAAAAGTAGAGAACGATCATCTTCAGACATTATCACATGACAGAAGTTAAAACATAACTTAAAAGTTTTTTTGGCAGACACATCAGGATGAAGTGACTTATGAGGGAAAGTATTTTTCAGCTTCTACCCAACACTGAGGTAGATAAACAATGACAGTGATATTTTGGTCAGTGGTATGAGACTTCCTGCTTCCTGTGTACTTCCTGGTCGTACAACCAGTGGTAATTTATTTTCTCTCTGTCGACTAACAAGCCATCCTTTTCTTTTTTTTTACTTTGCGAGAGGAAAAGGGCTAAAGTACTGAATCTGTACAGGACATAACAATAGAGCGAGACAGACAGATAACAAGGCCTGACAAGGACAGTGCTGCAAGTGCTGCAATAGGAAAACAAGTTTTTGACCACTTAAAGCGAGGAATAATATCTCCTCTGACTTGGGGGCATGTCCACTGGAACCCCCCCCCCCAATAAATAAATAATGTCCTCACATTCTGGTTCATGCAATTTTTGGTCCTCACAAAGAAACAAATACAATAACACACATGATTTAGTGAGGACCAAAGCAGCTGAACATCACTGTACAGAATATTGAACACGGACTTACAAGTAGACGGAGATGTGATCTTCACGCTTGCTCTGGGAGAGTCTGGAGGTGCCTCCAAAATTGGCTCTAGCTGGCCTTGATCTAAGCACTGCTTCTGTGTGGGGCTCCTGGTCTGCTCCGGGTTTGGTGCTGGTCTCGTGACTCTAGGTGTTGGGGATGGGTTCTGGTTCTCTGTGGAGCTGCAGGCAGCAGAAGTGTTGGAGTTGGGACTGAGAGATGATGGCCTGCTGGATGTTGTGTTCTGATGGGTTTGTGCTGGCGGCTGCTCCGCCACAGGGCCACACCACTTGGAGGTGCCACTGCGACTCACAGAGCCAGATTTTACCAGGAAGAAGCCACTCAGACTGTCCTGAGAGGCTGTGCTGATGGAAAGAAACAGACCAATATTCAAGTTATTTCTAGAAATACTGCAATATAATCCAGTTGCTGCTATTTGATGTGACTACATACTATAGATTTAACTCTTCTCCTCTTGTGTCACAATATGCAGCTTGCATTTTTAGCCTAAGCCCTTCGAGGCAAATTGTGTTTGTAATGTTGGGCTATATAATTTATATAAAAATTGACTTGACTTGACTAGCAGTGGCTTCATGTTAATGGTTACCTGTTTGTCTTGGAGAGAGGAGTGTGATAAGAAGAGCAGGAGGAGGCTGTGGAGGAAGCAGAGGAGACGGTTCTGCTCAGCTTCTGCTTCTCTGGGATCAACGACTGGGCAGGAGGAGCAGGAATAGCCACATCCTGAATGTCAGGGATCTCAAAGGATACATCTAAGCACAGCAAGAAACAGTAGAAACAAAAACGGCAAATGCATGTTTACCATGTCAAAGAAACAGTTTCATATTATACAGGATAAATCCAGTATATTTGGTGATAGTGACGTAATTAATAACAAAACAAACTGGTTAAGATTTAAAACTAGTCAAGGCCAACCTGTTATTGTACATTATACAATTTAAATTGACTGCTTTTTGTGATTTTTCAAAAGGCAGATTACATTAATATTACCATATTAAGATTCCTGTTAAATCCACAGTTATGTCCACATAACTCCACAGTCTGTATTCATAGTAACCTTGCAATTTTTTTGAGCCAGTGCAAGACAAGTGATGGAAAGTTTGGAAACCATTTTCATGAAATACTATGATTAAACAGTTGGTTTCTTTCCCAATCCTGTTTTACTAACTGGGCAAAACCTTAAAATCGGAGGCATGCCCTGGACAGGTCGCGAGTCAATCACATGGCAAATACACAGACATCCATTCACTCTCACATTCAAACATATGGACAATTTAGAGAGTTCAATAAACCTCTGCATGTTTTTAGACAATGAGAGGAAACCGGCGAACTGAACAGGGGAACTTCTTGCTGTGAGGCAACAGTGCTTGCCACTACACCGCCGTGTGACCTGTTTTAAGGTCCTTCCGAGAAAAACAGTTACCTCATTGTAACTAAGAGAAATTATAATATAAAAAGCTGCCAAACAGCTGACCTGGTTTAATGTTGGTATCACACACTGAGGCTTCATGATTGTTTAAATACCTTCAGGGAAGAGGCTGGAGCTGTGCTGAATAAGAGGCTCAATGACAGTGACCACCTGGACTGAAGACGCCGACGCCATGTCAAACAGAGCAGCTTCACTGAAGACGCAGAGATACAGAGGAAATAAAGCAGGACCTCAGAACATGGTCAAAGGAAAAGAAAGACAGAATGAGCAAATTGGCAAAGACACATAGATGAGCTTTCATCACACAAACCCTTCAGCTCGTGGCCAGAGCAGGTTTGGCCCCAGGACGATGGCGATGTTACTGGGCGTCATCTTGTTCACAGCCTGCTTCTCTGACAACAGAGACAGAAACTGGACCAGGTATCTGAAAGATGAGGAAAACATGAAGTTGACTGGGTGAAAGACTGTGGAGTGCAGAGGATGAGGATACATATTTGATGAATTGATTATTTTCAGGTTTAGAGGTGATTGTGGGTGAGTGTATGGAAATGTTTCACATCAGTTGGATGAATATTGTACATTAACAATATTGTGGCAGTCATTGTTGACAGAAACAGCAAAGGTTTGTCCAATTTTAGTAAATCACTCAAAATTCAAAGACTCAAAATTCAGCTTCATCTCAAAGTCAGCAAGTATCCAAGAGTGTAGTAAAAAAAAAAAGGCAACTGGACTTAGTTGAATTTCTTGAAGACGTTTCGCCTCTCATCCAAGAGGCTTCTTCAGTTCTGCAAGTAGTTTTGTGTTTAGTCCAGGTGTTTGGTTTAGAGATTATCATGAGGCAATAAGATGAAAAACACAGTATTTATGCTTTAGGAAACATTGGTCAGAACTGACTGTAAACTAGATGAAGGTTTATCATTGTACCTATAGTTTATGGCTTTAACGCCATACCTGCTAACAAATGCTAGAATCAGCAGGTCACATTCAGTCGTTAAAAAATCTAGAGGAAAGGTCATGGAACTACTAAAGTGTCTGCATATTGGTGTGCTGCTAATGTGGCTAATGTTGCTAAACTGTCTTCCAGATTGGACATAAGGACTTCCTTCAGTTGTCCTTGAGCTGAGAAAGACATATTTGATCATGTTGTTCCAGGAAAAAGCACCGCAGGCGTCAAACCTCAGGTTGTTGTAGTTTTCACGTGGCAGTTTATTCAGCAGGACTCTGAACTGCTCCAGCTTCTCTGTTATGTCTTTTTCCCTGTAAAGACAGAGGACAAACTCAAGACACAGACTGGAATCCAGAATGAAATATTTGGAGTGTAGGTGTCATACGCACGCTGCTGCTTTGAACCAGTCATTGTACAGTTCGAAGGTCATCAGCGGCTCAGGCAGTTCTCGAAGGTAAGACTTCAAAGCTCCTGTCGCCAAATTGAGAGGGAAATGTTCACAATCGGCGTTAAGCAACTTAGAGATATAACCCCTTTTTCTACAAGTGGAGAATTATTCTATTTCTAGTGTGAGAATTGTTGACATTTCGGTACCAGCGACAGCGTGTGGGTCCATGCTGAACTCGCTGTGATCCACCGTCCCTTGATCCAGACAAGTCTTCAGCCTCTTCACCACTGAAGCTGCGGCCGCCAAACGAAACAGACCCTGGAAGGGTAAGAAGGAAGAAGAAAGAGAGGAAGACGTGGGTGGAGAGGAAGAGTGATTTAGTGGCAGAACCGCGGATGTCTTAAACAGTAACAGTAACAGTCTTAAACGGGCAACTAAAGTTTAAATTCTTCTTTCTTCGGTTGTTTTTTTTGGGAGTTGTTCCTTTACTCGAACCAAGGGTCTATGAACAAAGGATGCTGAATAGATGACTCCCATCTATCTATTCACTATCTGAGGGAGCTAGAGTCAATCACCCGTTGACAATGGGAGAGAGACAGAGTACACCACAGCTGGACAGGTCACCAGTCAAGTGTAGACCAATAGTGATGTCACCCATAATAATCTAAACTCTGCCTCTGAAGTCAAAAGATTGGATATTTCACCAGTGTCATGCTGAGTTCACAGATATCACCTACAATAACCTACAACATCATCTGTTGAACGATATACAGTAGTTGTCACTTGTGCTGTACTATATTTTCTCCGGTGGGAACATCATTTACAAAACTGAGTTTCATTCACACAGTCGTTTTATTGCAAACAATGGAGTCTCCCTCTGGGGGCTATTTAATATTACTTCCAGTTTGACCTCAACTGACAAACTTTTCATACATTGTCAGTGGATGTCCAGTATGGACATCGAATGAAAAACAATTGTGGCAAACTGCAGGGGAGAAGAAAAATGACTAAAGGTCTAAAGGTACAAAAAGAAAGGTATACTGGATTATTAGAGGGCAATTTTAATAATTAGAAATGACACGCATATCTATCACACATTGCAACAGTCGTACCTCCTCTTCCATAGCCGTTCTGAGTAGCATGTGAATACACTCCTGGATGGGTGCAGCAATTTCCCTGTTGTTCTGAGACAAGTGAGACAGCAGACTCTCACCATAGACCTTCTGATGAGAGAGGCTCAACGTGGACCCTGTGTAATCACAGGGAAATAGAGCATGTGTATAAATACAACAGCGAAGGTGCAGAACATACATGCATAGATGGGGTTAAAATAAAGTCAAAACCTTTTTGGTTGTGATTCTCTTTGAGCTCGCTGATGTTTTTGTCCAGGAACTCGTGTGAATGTTTGTGGTATTCTGCTTGTAGCTCAAGAAGCTGTCGGATACAAAAATGGGATAAAATTGGATAAAAGAGGATTAACGCAACATGGTATGGCCAATAAACGTTTTCAAATCAATAGATATTGATAGTTATCATGATCTAGTCAGATGGGTAAAGACAGATTTTTGCTCTTGAGTGAACATTGAGGAAAGGTTTTAAATATTTTTATGGACAGAACACAACAAACACTTGTCTAAAACAAACATTTAACACCAAAGGTAAAACAATTAAAGTGATTACATGCGTTACTCCTCAAAGAATCTTTAATTTAATATAATTATCCTAATATTTATTGAACCTTTGGCACGTTGTGATTGAAGATAATTGTACTGCAATATATTTTTATTTAATTATGTTCACTCTCTGCAAATCCTGCAATAAAAATCAAAAATAGATCACAGCTCACACGAATGAAGTAGTTAGCGTAATCATCTTCTTTGGTCGCAAAATGGTAGAGATCCGCCGAGTACTGGTCCTGCAGGAGAGGGGTCAAGAGGGGTCAAGATCACCAAGACACCACAGACTTCATTCAGGTGGTCAGGGTTCAGGGCCTGACTCAAGGACACAATGTACTCTTACCTTGATGCTCTCCAGCTTCCTCCAAGCTTCCTCCACTTCCTCCCTAAGACCTTCCTGCTTTGCCTGGGGACCAGTGCTGGTCTGGCTCCTGGCTCCACACACACACACGATATATGAGAGGATGCATTAAAACACACGTAACGCTGATTGAAGCTCTTACAACTCACCTGGTCCTTGCATTGTTCCAGTCTGTAGTGAGCTTCGCAAACTGCTTCTTGTTCTTGAGAATCTCCGGTAAATCGTCCTTAAAGGAAAATAAAAAAATATAAACATACATACTGTAGATATTTAATGCATGTGGGAAAAATATATCAATTGTTATGCAGATTTATGTCAGTGGATTTGAATTGCGGCTCAAGGCATAAATAAAGTAAGTGGCTGCTTGGGGGCCCCTGATCACCAGAGCGGCCACCAATAGTGTGGAGAAAAAAAAACATTTTAACATATTGACAAACTACAGATAGCTTTATATATTTTTAGTCACTCACTCGTTCATCTGCTTCCCCGCTTAATCTTCATGTGTAGGATTAAGTGGGGAAGAAGATGAATGAGTGAGTGCGTAAAAATAAGCCACACTTATTGCAGTAAATAAATTGGTAAATAGAATGAGAAGAAAATACATTAAGTACATTTTGTAATGAGTTTTTGTATACAGTTGCCACAAAAGAACAACACAAATAAAGCAAACAAAAGATAAGGGATTTGTCTTATTGTATAAGTACTATTTTAAATATTAGTATCTGCCCCACTACATTTTTAGGTGCAGTGCAGCTGTGGTTTAAACCATAAAGTAATTTGTAAGTTTCTCCACAGCAGCAGCAGCAGCAGCAGCAGCAGCAGCAGCAGCAGCAGCAGCGAGACCAGGTGCTCGTACTTCACTAAGTTTGTTGAGCGGCTCCAGGACTTCTCTCTCCAGCTTCATCTCAAAGTCAGCAAGCATGTGGGCCAGCATCTTCTCCATGAAACAGCACATCTCCAACACCCTCCTGCCACACACACACACACACACACACACACACACACACACAAAATACTCCCAGTCAACATCTACATCACAGTTTACGTATTATTATGTATTCTTTGTCTGAATGTTCAAGCTAAGAAGCACAAAAAGAGCTAAATTAAAATCCACACAGGAAGCACGTTAAAAAGAACCCCGTAAACAACAACTTCTAAATTCTTATCTACTGTTTCTATTAGAGCCTCTATAACTGTAAGCACAGGGTGTGCATTAAACATGTGTGCATCCTCTTTTACACACACACACAACTGAAAACCTGAAAACTTCTTTGCTCCTGTCATGAGATTTTCATGTGTCAGCAGTCAACATCAGTCCAAAGTTCAAGTAAATAGCAAGGATGGATGGATGGATGGATGGATGGATGGATGGATGGATGAAACCCGTCACCTGATCGAGGACTCTGCATCCAAGTCCTTGAGGCTCTCTGCCATGCTGATGGACAGCAGCATCAGGGGGAGCTTTTTCTGTGAAGAACCACAAGATCAGCCACCATCCAAATACTTCCACACAGTCGTGCTGAAAGTGCCGCCTCTGTGTCTAAATACCATTCGTTTTTCAGCCTCCAGCCCCGGCTGACTCTGCATGCAGCCCTGCAGCTTCTTGTGAAGGACCTGCGCCGCCTTTTTGGTCGGTTCCACCCGCTGCTCCACCTTCATGTGCAAAGGAACACACACACACTCAGACCTAGTAAAGCTTTGAGCTTATGTGATCTGTTTAACATAAGCAAAGTCCAATTTCTGGTCCAATTTTTTTTTCTTACATCATTACAAGGTAACAAGGTATAAAAGTTCAAATAATATACAGTATATTACAATTTATGACATTATGCAGTTTTATGAGGAAGACAATTATTTTGTGAGACAAAAATGTATATATAGTGTGTTTAACTATGCAAATATGGAGTTATTTAAAAAAAATAATTTGGATAAATTCCAGAACCTGAACAATGGAAAAGCTAGAGTTAAAGTAAATGTGTATGTTTTTGTTGATATATACAGTAAAGGGTATGAATAATATATGAAGAAAAAACTCCATATGGACAAAAGTTTAAAGGTGCATTTGTTTAATGAAATAAAACAATGGTGCAAAGTTTCAACTGTCATCAGTCCCTTTGTATTCCTATTAAAATGTAACTTATGCTGGTGTAAAAGTTTGAATTCTCATAGAATGTGATTATTTTATCTTTTTCTCACCATGACAAGGTCCTCGTGCAGGAGTTCCGTGGCATCCTGTGACCTGAACATGTACATACGTGTATCGTGTTAATTAGTTGGTGATTACACCTCGGAAAATAATTATATTCAAGAACTTTCTGAATATTCAAATGTGATTTTCTATAATATATAATAATGCCGTGGAAGCTGCAGATTCCTTTTTGTTGCTGTGAATTAAAACAATGAAAGTTTATGATGTCATCAAATTCCGATTTCCCCCCAACAAACAGTTAACATTTTAACTAACTCACTAACTTTAACTTTATAAGCTGCTAATCTGTCTTTGCCTAACCCTAAAAACACAGAACACTATAAATAGGATAAATGTTTTACAGCTTTTAATGTACATGATTTTATTTTCTCCCTTTTATAGATACAATATATTTCACTTGCACTAGAGTCATTCCTTAGTCCTTTTGATTCTGTTTGCATAAAAATGGGCAACCTCTTCATTTCACTGCATGTTATACTGTGGCAAATTTGACAAATAAATACGTCTTTTAAACCCCATTTCGAATAGTCTTGATAATAATCAAATAAGACCAAACATCTGTCGGCAAACAGAAGCTAATGGATGTTTTAGACCATATTGACAAACTGCACAAGACCTAAAGCTGCTGCTCTTCAGCGAGAGGAAGCAGAGGCTGAAGCCACAACACACTTTCATGATGTTTAAAAAAGGGAGGGGAAAACAACTTCTCTGACTTTAGAACATTTTTCAGGTTTGTGACCCACCAAAAGGAAACCACACCTACTGAGCTTCATCTCCTCTGAGGTGTCACTTGTTCATTCCTGAAACCAGCTTCTGATGTTTGAAAACATAGAGAAATATCCCCAACATGCTTGAAACATCTGTCAGTTTCTTTGGTTTTTTACCATCTAATTCTCCTCCTTTTTAATTTGAATGTGGGGAAGAAAAAAAAGTTTTAATTCCCCAAATGGTACCACGTGCTTTGGTAAGAAATCAGAAGTGTGACTTTAGGTTTGTGGTCGCCTGAAACAGGTTCAGAATCGGGTTATCTAACACTGGCACCGTGAAGTTTTCTTTACCTCGGTGTCACTAAGTGTGTGTTGACCAATTGTGTAATCAATCACACGGCGGAAAGTCAATGCATTTAATCCAGAAGATATCTAGTGAGCAGATAATAAATGCTGTGTTGATGCTGGAGGAGAGTGTCCAGAAGAGTTCGAGAGGCCAACTCTGAATCTTGAAGCAGGTGAGCTGCAGCAGCAGCAGAAGGCCATACCGGGTGACACTCATCACGACACTCTGAGGTGTCCTCTGTACCTAATAAAGTGGATCTATATGAACAACTGCATTAGTATTTATTTACGTGTCTGTACTGTGTACATTGCCACAGAGGTGGGACGACAAATTAAGAAACTGGGTGAAATGCTGCTGTGGTAGCTGGAGCACACTTTGCTCTGCTGCAGATGCATGCTGTGGGTGTTTGTTATTAAACCTGAATGCGTCACAGATACAGGCAAACACACACACGCACGCACGCGCACACACACACACTTTTTGAGATGTGCTGTGATCATGTTTCTATTTGAGAGAACCACACAGAGTAGGTGTATGATTTTTGTCACCTACTTGCAGTTGCAAATGCTATCGACTCTCCAATTCCACTTGTATAGCATTTGAGAGAATAGTTTGGGTTTTTCGAAGTGGGGATGTATGAGATACTGACACATAATCGGCACTGTCTACACAGCTCATCCCCCGCCTGCACGATGAGCCAACATCTACTGTAGTTTCATGGAGAACAAGGGTGCCTTTGGGGACTGAAGGACAAACTGATTTTACACTCTAAACACAAGGCTTGCCTGATTAAATTTCCACCTGCTTAAGACAAGAATATCTTAAGAATATGTTTGCTTATTTATTTTGCCATTAGACAGTCTTTTCTGACTGGAAGATAGAGAAAATTATACATTTTTACCTCAAATGTGCTATTTTGTGACTTGAACTTTTGAAATTTGCCTGACACAAACTTATCAAATGAGGCAGCACTTGACCAGCAGCAGACAAAAACTGTGATTTTCTCTACAGACTGAGCAGTTTATACAGTGAACATTACAGACAGAAAAGGTTGTCTTTCCTGGTTTGAGGTACAGGGAGTTAACAAAAATACACACACACACACACACACACACAAAAGAAAATGCTAAAAATTCAATAAGAATTCCCTTGATAGAAATGCCACACCTTAAAGAGTACAGCCCTGTGGTAAACAACCATGGCCTCGTCCACTCAGACGTGCTGAACCCCTGTGGCATTCAAGCGTAGAGGAATCTGAGGTTTCCCCCAAAACCCCCAAGCAGCATGCACTTCTTTTCAAGAGGAACCAGAGACTGAGGCACTCCAGCTTTACAGAAATACTTTATAACACTGTATATTTGCAAGAGTGAAAATGAGAACCTGGAAACCAAAGCAGAATTGGACTATTTCCTCAAACAGAGTGCCAGTAAAATGAAAGCCTCAGTCTGCCGGACACTGTAGCACGTCACCCAAGGCTTTTGGAAAGCTGATAAAAGGCCTCTGAATCTGACGGAAAATAAATAAATACGAGTACAAGATTAAGGCAAGAGCTGCTGCCACTTTAACAGAAATATCAGTTAGGTTTGACTTTAAGCCTCCATTCACGACTGAACACTTGACTGCTGCTGTCATTATTTCTTCTTTGAAAAGTCATTAAGTCCCACTTTGAAGCAAATACTCACAACCCGACCTGGTTCTGGGATCAACATAACATCCATTACTCTTGAATGAGGTAATTCTAGATAGTAATTACAAAAAGTGGACAGGTTGCTTGCATTATTATAAACGACGGAGAAGCAGGTACTGGAGTAACATGTATCCATTTACTTGCCAAACACAGATGAACCTGTTCATTTATGCACATTTCCATTTACAAATGAACACCTGCAGAAACCTGCAGATGTGAATTGTCAGCTTGAAGCACTTTTCTTCAAGAGTGTAGACAAAGCCAACGGGTCACCTACATCTACACTCTTGAAGACAGTGACCTGCATGACAGAGAACCTTCACAGACGCCGAGGAGGCACTTACTTTGCTGTCGAGCTGAACTGCTTCAGGATGCTCAGAGACTGCCGCAACATGTCTGCACTGCACTTTCTACCTGTCCACCTCCGTCCACCTCAGCCCTCGCACACTGTCCTGGTCCAAACCCGTCCTCTCTGGAAGCCAGCTGAGCTACTTCATCTGGAGAAGAGAAGAATCAGGCCTGTGCGGTCGTTTTCGAGTGCGTGTCTTGGTTGTCGGTTTTCGTTCTTGTTTCAGGAGCAGTGAGCTCTGAAGCAACTCCTAACACAAGTCAGTGAATGAGGAAGTTGCACAGATGAAGTGTACGTTGTGAGGGGGGAAGAGAGATGTTCTTTTGTTGCCAGTTTTGATTGTCACACTATGATTTAACTGTGAGCCTGTGCAGATGCTACACTACATGTATCCAAAGACAAGACTGAGCAACTTAAAATGAAGGTATAAGGACAGAGAATTTAGATTTTCTTCTATTTCCCAGAACAGGAATATTTAAGAGAAGTTAAATATCAGCACTGAGATTAAATACATTTCTTAATAAATTATATTTTGTCTCTTGAAATATGCTCCAGGAAGACTGTGGTTAGTTTGTACTTCTGTAAATAATAACCGTGTGTGTTAAAGAGGTAAAAGGATATGAAAAGAGGAAACTGCCAGTGACACTTGATTTGACAGTGTCTTGGCTTTTTTTCCTCCACAGTGTTGAAAGAAATTAAAATTTTGATTGTTTTCCTTTTTTGACGGCTCATACTTCTGTCAGATTAAGTCTTTTTTGCAGTTTTTATTCAACATGTTTTGTTTTAATCTGCAAGAACAGATTGTTGGCCAGTTGGGGTCAGCAGAAACAAGCTGTGAAGACAGCATTAAAATACTGAATCATTGTCATGTTTGCCTGTATTGGTTAACAGAGACATAGAAATGTGAAAAATGCATAGTATGTAAATGAAATTTGTGCAAAAAAAAAAAAAAATTAAATAAAGATTTTTGCAGGTTTTGTACATACCAACACTGGACTGAGGTTTATTAAATAGGATACACACACTGTATATTATCTGTATGGATTCATGGCTGTAGACAAACAGAATACACAAGCAATTTATCATCATATTAACATGTAACTGTAAAGTTACTTGCCAATAGTTATGCATAGTTACATTCTGATTTAAATGTAGCTGTCAGTTATTTTATCTCAAAGTTTGTGTTTATTTTAAAGTACCAACTCTGTGATTATACATGCCATTAACAAATTGAGTAACTGCGGTGAAATGGCTCCATAAGAACTGACTTGGTTAAAAAAAAAAGAAAAAAGTCAGTAAGATGTGTCTGAGTCAGTGGTTTGGAGATAAATATGACATGCTTCATTCAAAAGAGCAGAGTTATAAAATCCAAGTTACAAGAATTTAATGGCTAAAAAAAGCAAACTAGGTTAAAAGAACCAAATGAAGTCATTTAATTTTGATGCAATGTTTCATTAAAAATAGCCAAGTTATAAAAATTGAACTTCCTGGTAACGCAAGTTTTCATGTTGTTCCAGGAGTTGGTGTTGTTTTAGGCCCGCACAAAGTGTTGGGAAAAGCCAGGGACAGCACAATGACCGACTGTGGCAGTGGAGCAGGAACTACCCTCAAATGTTCAAGTGAGAGCTCATGCTGGTCAAACGGTGGCATCTAGTGGTGACGTTTCCCCAAATACATAGCCTTAAAAGGCAAAAGGGTAATAAACAAAAGTTTTAAACTTAAAAATTAACCACATCAGTCTCTTTAATCTATCAGTGAATTTATTTATTTATTTTAAATGATGGCAAATACATTGATTGATAATGTGTGACATTTTTATTTTTCCTACCATGGCTACATTTCTCTCATTATGTGGTCTTTACTGTTCTATGAGCTACTTCCATGACATGGAGTATCTTGTTTTACCTGATTTAAGACTTTTCCAAAGAAAGTCACCATCCACTGAGATTCCAGTTTATTATACTGTACACCTGTGCAGTCTGGAAAATAAAAATGCCCTGCAGTATTTCCTGTCTTTGTAAGATCACTGAATTTCCATAACAGGAGAGGAGTTGGTGTCTTTGAGCAATTTGGAGATTTATTACTGGAGTTTACGTGAGGGAAAAACAAAATAAAAAACAGTCAACTAAGTGAGCGTAGGTGGTTTAATGACACAAGTTGTATGGTCTTGTGTAAACTTTGAAAAGACAACAGAAGTAATTTCTCCTTCAGAAGTAGCAAGGTTGTTTTCAGAAAAAGGGGCAAGGCCACAAGTCGCTGAGGCAGGTTGAGACTATGCTTTTCAGCAAAGGTTGTTTAACTGTTTCAAACTCATGATTAAAAGGCAATTCAAGTAATATTCCTGGTGCTCTGGGCAGGGGATTATAAAACCCACTGTTAAATTAGCAGCAACCTGTTGATCCAAAAGAAGTGAGTGAAAATTAATCAAGGACAGAAACTTCATATTATAACTACATTTTAAATTTATTGTCATAACGAGAACAGCTAATTCTTCCAACTCTGAAAAGGGCCCTAATAAAATGCCACAAAAATTAAAAAAGTGGGGAAATGACAAAATATTTGGTTTTATACCATTTGCATAATGAAAACGTATCTGGCAAGCGACAGTACATTTTTGATCCCAAACAAAATACTGAACTTAATAGTATATATTTTTATTATCTTGGTTTCACCTCTGAAAAGTATTGGTCTCTTTTCAGGTAAAGATAAGTAAAGCACCAAGGAAAAACTCATGCACACTCACTGTAATACCTGTCCAGCTGTTGCGTAAACGTATCTTCGGTAACTTGTAAATGTAAAATGTATGAATCAAAAGGAATGGAAATAACTTCAGCAGCTTTAGAATTAAAACCCTGATGGGTGAGGAAGAGTAAAGAGGCAGTGAAGCACTTGGAAAACCTGCGATTGTCTCCTCTTGAAATTTTAAGGAATTCTAAAGAAAACTAGAGGTATTCCAAATGTTGCATTCCTCTTCGTCAAGCTGTTCTCCACCCGTTTACACCCCAGTCCTGACCACACAGTCATGGAAGCCCCTCTGATTTGAAAAGGGAGAACAGGAGTTCAGGGTCAACCCCCCGATCTCACACCACTTGCATTGGTCCCTTCCCCGCTCTCTTCCTCTCTCCATTCCTCTGAGACTGAAGTGCATGATGAAGCTTACAGATGGAGGATTAGCGCTTTGCTTTGGCTTCTTCAGCTTTTTTAAAGAAAAGCATAAAATTAAAATCCTTACTTAAAATTACCCAAAATGAGGTGTCATTATTTTCAACCCTTACACTTTAAATTTACAGAATGAGTCTTGAATTGTTTGCTCACCTTTCCTGGCCTCGTCTCTCTTCTTTGCAGCATCCTCCCTCTGTTTTTTGATGATGGCCAGCCTGGCCAGGTCGGCCCTGGCCTGGTCAGTCTTCCCCTCCTGATGGAGCTTCATGTAGCGTTCTATTGATTTCTGCTTCTCTATCTCTTCTCTGAGATAGACATGAGAATTGGCATCAGATAAAGTAATGCTTTACAACATAAAACAGAAATGAAAACGTGAAGCCGTAAGTCACGGTTAATTTTAGAAGCTCAAGAATACAAGAGTGAAACCAAAACGACCTTTGTGCAGCTTCATCCATGTACTACTAGGTTTTCATTTTAGAACAGCACAAGAACAATGTGTCCAGGTGAGTGTTTTAGCTCCTGGGATCGGTTTCTCAAAAAGTAACCCCAAATCTGTGTAGATAAAGAAGCCGCTATGATACAAAACTTAAGCACATTATAAACTTCTTGCGTGTACGGGTCCACAATCTGCATCTATACAAATACACAAAAAATATAAATCATATGACCATTCAGAGTTAACAGGAAGCTAATTATCACATGTGCAGTATTGTTTAGTCTCAGTGTCTATTTACAAGAAAGAAGAAATGGTGAGAAGTCGGGTAAGGATTTCTTTCATCACACCGACGACAATGTGTGTAGCAGAAGGTTAAGTATTTAAATTGAGCTTCCCATTCACAGCTTCTAGTTGAGTCATGGCTGATGAGAACCAAATCAGGAAGTAAGTGCAGTGTAAAATCATTGTTTAAGGATCTCTGTTTTTCCCCATTGAGACTAAACACGGCTCTGCAGTTTTAAACTTCTCAGTTTTTGGTCACGCGGATGACATAATGTAAGTATCCAGAGCAGAATTCAAGTGTTTTCACTGAGTGACACATACCTCTCTCTGCGAGACAGCTCTCTGGGGGCACTTTCATCTATTTCAGTCACCTTCTTGCTCTTCTGAGACACCCGGTTTGGATTCTCAATCTCTATAAGCCCCTCCACTCCATTTCTCCTCTTGTACTGTGTGGGGTCAAAAACAAACAACAAAATCTCATTATAAAATGAAGGAACCAGAAAAATAACTCCAGATACTGACAGAGCTTGAAAGCAGACCCCAGTCCCTCCTGCTACTGCGATAGTTAATGTTTTCAAAATTTTGATGAATATTTTATCCTTACAACAAACTAATATAAAACCCATTTACCCATTCTTTCTGTATTAAATGGACAGTGACGGTTCATTTTACAAAGGCTAAACTTCAACATCATTTTTTTTTGTCAAAAAGAGAGACATTTTTCTAGAAAGATCCAACAAAGAGACAGAATTATTTCATACAAAATGTACAGATATCAGTCTTTCAGCAGTGACATCCAGTCGAGGGTCAGAGTGCATCTTTGCATGTTTGTAACAAGAAATGTTTAAAATACAAAACATGCTGGTTAGGCTTAGGGTATGACTTCTTCTCTGACTCTTGCTTGTCTGATGCTTTACATAGTGTTTCGGCTCAAATCTACATCATAGACTTTCATTTTCAGACTGAGTGAAATTAAGAGAGCTGTCTGTGGTAATCAAGTGATATGACTAGCAGGAAAAGCAGGTATAAAGACAAGTAAAATCTAAATCACAGGATAGCTCCTAACAATTTATAACAACTTGGATGGATGGGTAAACACCCACAGTTATAAGGATTTAACTCTTATCGCACTCACCTCAGAGTCTTCATCACTACTGCTTTCTTCCTCAGACTCAGCAGAGCTCTCTTTCTCTGCACCAGCATTCTCTTCCTGTTAGCATACACACATAAATTACACCTGATGAGGCCTGTTATTAAAAGACTACAGTAATTACTATGAAAAGGCTTTTCACTCACCAACTCCCTCTGTGCTTTCATCTGTCGGTCAATCTCCTCTGGGTTGCTGAACTGCTTTCCTCGGCCCTTGTGGCCCTTTTTCCCTGCAGCACAGTTGTCAGAGGTGGAACTTGAAAATAAACTGCCTTCAAGCTATTACCTCAACAAATGTGGTAATGGTTTGGCCAAGTTTGTATGTTAGTCTGCCTGACCAAGGATGAATTTGTTAGAGTTGTAACTGTAATAATAATAATTGTTAAACTTTAGAGTTGAGCCTCCTGTGCTTTCTCTGGAGAAGTTGAAATTTATATTATTTTCAATAACATTTCTGCATATGTGTTTGTTATGGCCATGCTACATTGCAAATGATTAATCTATTTTTTCTGTGCTTATGATTTTAAACAGTGATCATTTCCATTAAAAAACTCAGTGGTGCAGGGCAACAAACAAGTCAAGTGTTCTTGTGTCCAGATCCCTATCTGTGAACACAAAGGTGGTCAGAGACATATTCCGGAAAAGATCAGGCAAGTGTTAGGGATGCACAATATCGGTGTCCGCATATATTGCTTTAAAAAGGACCAAAATCTGCCGAAATGACTAATAACTACGAAACAAGTCGGCTAAATATTATGTAAATTTCACTAGAGAATATACTAAATGACCTTCACGGTTGGGTGCAGGGAAACACATTTATATCAGCATTGTTTATAGGACCGAGCACTCACAATAAACGTGCATATCTAATATCGGCAAAAATTCCAATATCGTGTAGTCCCTAGTCAGTGTATTTCCAGATCCACATATAAAACTCAAAAATAATTTCTAGTATTTGATTTCAAGTGGAGGATAAAGGGGTATAAGGTGAGTGAAGAACGCCAACCAGCAGGAAAGAAAAAAGAAATGTTACTATACACTTTATAGTCGGCAAAAGCTATCTCCGCGCACATGGTGTTTGTGGTTACATTTTGGCCAAATATTAACAAATGGAAACTGATATATATGTTAAAATAACATGAAGTTCATAGTTACTTGCACCTTAGGTGGTGTATTAACAATGGCTACGGTTGCCGCGCATTTCTTTGGTCGCTTCAAGCTGTAAAATACGACATGGTAACCGGTTAGCATGCTACAAGCTACGCGTGTGAGAGTTCAACTGGATTGTACCATTCACACCACGCAAGCTAACAACTTGCTAGCTACCGAGAGCTAGATTGCTAAACATTAGCATGTTACATTAATTGTAACATCAGTACTCACCGCCTCGAGGCATTGTTATGATTCAAAAGTGGCGGTGGTGACACCGAAGAAGCCCCCCGCTGTGTCGCCGAACACCTTCACCGCCGCAAAGGCAAACGAGGCTGTTTTTAAGTGCTGGAAGAAATGGTTAGCTAGCTTCGTGTCTCGCGCTGACGCCAGTGACAACGTTGAAATGCTGCTGCATTCAGTCTCTCGGGACGGTCCACGCACGCGCAGTCAGGAGTCGCGGCCACTTTATTAGGTACATCTGTTCAACTGTTCAGACAAGCAGCAGCGACAAGGAAGGTAGTAGTTCAAAATTCAAAGGAAAGTGGGAGAGGTTAGACACACGGGAAGGAGCAGGGAAGGCGAAGCTGTAATATATCAAGGATTAGATTTGGTCATGCAGGATTAAACAGTAAACTGTTCAATGTTCATAACCAATAAACGTCAGAAATATCAAAGAGAAAGAGAAATCATGATCCAAAAGTTAAGAGATATCAAAAAAGTTTGATCTAAAACACATATTAGGAAAAAAAACTGAGTGACGGTTATGTTTTGTTATAACAACAACAATAATTATTATTGTTATTATTATTATCATAAGCTGTGGTAGAATTGCTAACATTTTTGGTCCACCCTTCATACCAGATACCAGTGGTGATGTTGCTTGTCTACTGCAATAAAACCTCAAAAAAAACCAAACAAACAAAAACAGTTCAGATGTACAAAATAACACTGTAATGTTACATAAGTGCAATCCTGGTTTCCACAGGTGTGAAATGTGAAGATGTAAATTTCCCCACTGTGGGACTAATAAACAACTATGTTAATGGCAATTGTCTTGTCAACCTGCTGAATTTCAAACCGAGCATCAGAATGAAGAGAGAGGTAATTGAAGTGACTTTAAACAATGCATTATATACTGCATTTGATGCTTGTTTCAACAACTACTAGGATTAATATTTTAATGCACTATATGGCACTCAGTCAGCAGATGTCCACATCATATGCCACTCCTAACAATTACTGTAGGAGTCACGTGTACCAAATAAAGTGGCTAAATATAAGTATATGCGTTATCCTCTTATCCTCATTTACATTTCTGCCTTTGTTTTTAAACATTTATTTGTTTGTTTGTTAATGTGTTTGGTTAAAGGATGATCAGGGTAATACAGGTCAGGGGGGAAAAACTTTCTGGACACAGTTAAACTGCTGTTTTCTTTTAACTGACTTAAAATGAATCTCAATACAAACATTTGACTAATGTCAGCCTGTACTTTCTATGCATATGTAAAAATGGTCAAAAAAAGCATGTTATCAGAATTAGCAAACAACTAATTCTGATAACATGAGAATAATATTCCACCTGCAGCATCAGATGTTTACCAAAATTAGGCTACTCGGCCGCCCAAACCAGTGAGTCGCTGCAATGGATACTTGTCAAAGAATTTTAAATTGTACTCACTCCAGCGTGATCAATGTGATCTAAAACATGTTTTAATTTATCGCTGTGATCGGTGTAGCTTTAACAATGAGCTTTACTTGCTCTGAATGCCATCTTTTAACGACAGTGTTTAGTTACATGCGGTTTCCAGTCAGTAGATACTGATAGTATAAACTCATTATGTGAAGGCTAGACAAAGCTGGTGATTTGTAAGGTGGAATCTTCTTCTTAGTACTGAATGCATTTCCAAAGTGACAATTGTTTTGTAAAACCAAAGTTGCTCTTTCACTTAATTTTTATTGTTTATGGAGGTAACTGAGAAAAAAATACAAATAAATAAAAGTTGTCACTTAATCTGATTTAATGGTACTTGCTTTAAAACTGAATACAAACGGAGCCCAAAGCCTCATTATATGAATAAATATGAGCTCTGTACTTTATCTCTATTCTTATGAGCCGAAAAATGGTAGAAAATATTATGGATAATTTTACATCAATAAAGGTAAAACTATAATACAAAAAGTGGACTAAGAACATTGTCCATTCATGTAGGATTCAGATCAGATCTGTCAATGTTGACTCTTCAGTTCGTCCACTTCTTTCTCCATCATGTGGTATTCTACCGTCGTCTCCGTCAACTGAAAAAAAAGGAAAAATAACACATCAGTTATTTAGTAGTTTTGGTAAAACACCAATAGACCAACATCAACAATTAACGTTGCAACAGTGAAATAAAAAGAACCAAAAATAATATGTATTGACCCTGTCTCTGATGTGACAAATACATATCCATCATGATTAAAACTCTCACCATGTCCATAAGGAGTTCAATCTTCAGTTTCAGTAGGTTGTTTTCTTCCTCCAGTTGTGCATTTCTTTTCTTAAGTCGCCGCAATTCCCTACCAGAGGTATTCCCACCAGATTCTGTTTCAACAAACAAAAAACTATTATGTGGCACCTATGGCAACAACTGCCACCACTCAAGTCACTCTTAGGAAAAGAATAGTACCTGAAATCCACTGTCCTTCTTCAAACTTCCAGCTCTGGCCTCCAATGTTCATTGCGGGAGGTCCATATTCAAGACCCAGTTCTATTTCTCTTGTTGAGCGATCCAGCTGCATGAGATTAGGAAACATGTCAAGATGAAACCTCTTTGTTCAGTTTATGTGCCATGTAAAAAATGTGTTGTCTTAGCTGATAGCCTACCTCTGCCTAATCATACACGTTATATGTATTTAAATCTTTTTTTAATGCACAGTTGATTTATGTCCAACATTACAGATACCATCTATATTGTACTAATCCTGTACTCGTATGTTGTAAAGCCCTTTTAGATGACAACTTCTTCCTGGACTGTGTTGAGTTACATCCAGTTTTCATTCAGCACATACTGTAAACTCACCGTGTGGAGGCTGGACAGGGATGCTGACTTGCGAGGCGGAATCTTCTTTGGGCTGAACGTGTTACCAAAGATCGGCATCTTGAGCGACTTTTTAAGGTCCTGTATGAGATTGATGTTGTAACAATGACAGCATTAGTATGCGGATTAACATCATCACTCAGCCACAGTTTATGTTTATCATTACTAATGCATGTAACATTTTAGGAGGGTCCCCTGGCTGGAATTTTGTTAATATTAGCTTACAATAGCCTTAAAATAAGCCATTGTGTATGAGCTTTTAGCTAGGGCCTTACTTTACGGAGGCTGCCATATTTCTACAGCAGCAAAAACAGTCAAACCAGTCAGCGCTTCTGTTTTGCATTTTGAAAGACAAAGACACCTATGACAAACTACAAAGAGAAATGTCAATTGCAAAAGCCATCGTAGTTCCCCAATGCACTTGGGAAAGGCAGGGGTGAGCTGAACTCACATGTATGCATCGTTTGACAGGGTGTGGGTTTGACGATTAGTTCTGGAGATGGAAATCAGAGATTGGCGGAGCAGGTCCAGCTCCGCCCGGTGCTATACGGTGCTATTACTCTGGCTCCCCAAGGGAAGGGGACTGAAAAATTGGGCTGGTTATTTCATTACTATTCCTAATGGAAACAAAAGCATACGTACCATATTGATCTGTTCTACTAAGTGGAAGCAAAGCTTTTAACATCATAAAAGCATCTGGACGTTTAACTTCAACCTATAGAGAGGCAGGTACAATAACATCTAGCTAAGTTCAGTCAGAGGTTTGCCATGATATACTTACGAGAATAGTTATAATTGAGTAGATTTGATGATTTTATCCCTTTAACACACACAGCATTGTTTTTAAAATAGAAAATATCAAACAGAAATAGAACTCTTTACAATAGCAATAATAACATAGGTAAAGAACCAAATACTGCGTCATTATTTTGCTCTTAAATTTAAAGTAATGCCAACACAAATAGCACTACCAAACGACTACCAGCAAAGTATTAAGCTCCCTTTTATACAGTCATTTAAGGGATCAAAGTCTTATTCTTAGCCGATTGCATCATTTTCAACATCATAGACATCTAAGAACAGTATGTCTCAGACTGGTAACACAAACGCTAGCTAGTTGTGATCAAATACTAATTAGGAATCATCAAATATCTCTTTACACATTAATAAAACATGCGAGAAAGCAACATTTCCAAACGACCCACACAGGTTTACTAGCCCCGTGTGCTACGCTAACACTAGCTAGATGTGGCTACTACTCATATCTGACCTTTAATTGAAAATCTCGACCTCTTCAAAGGCTGGTTAGTAGTTGATGTATCAGTTAGAATAACCAACTAGTGCATTTACCTCCATACAGGCTACTTGTGTAATTTTTTTAATAGTGGTGGCAGGAGTGTTTTTCTCCTCAAACAATCGTTGCTATTGCGCATGTGTGGCAGTTTCATTTGTACAAAACGACAACGCCGTGAAATATTGCATGGCTTCACTAGGAGGTAATTCAAGGTAACTGTAAAACAACAATCGGTTAAAAGTATTTTAAAATAAATCCAGCCGCTGAATCCTCTATTTAGAATGTTATTTGCACGATTTCCACTCCACGTCCCGTTAAACTGAAACAAATACCCCTTTCTGTGAAAGAAAATGGTATCGTCCATAAACAGCAAACGCATCACCATGGTGATTGCTACACCTAACATTGCTTACACTGCAATGTTTTACATAGTTATTTTGAATAATTAAATACCTTAATTGTTTTGTAATTTTTTAGGTATTTGAACTATGCTCCAATAACAAAAAACAAACAAAAAAAAATATAGACGACACAGCGTTTGTCACGTGATATGAGACATTATTCAGGAGCTTTAAGCCGTCTAGCCCCAGTGGCCTAATGGATAAGGCACTGGCCTCCTAAGCCAGGGATTGTGGGTTCGAGTCCCATCTGGGGTGGTTTCATTTTGTTTTTCCGGTTGAACTCGCCAGAGTAATATTATTTATACATTTTGCTTTACATATGAACGTTGGAATACAAGATGGATTTTTTTTCGCACTAACGTAATCGACAGCAACCGAAAGACATCGCGAGGTATAACAATCACACTAAATCCCAGCTGACATGGAGACGCGGAGCCTCACACTGTGCGTGATGCTGAGCGCTTTGGCTTCATTAGGGCAAACTTACCGTAAGTAACGTTTCCGTCATATATATCTACACAGGAAGGATCCGATGTAATAAGCTAAATGTAGTGAAAATTTGTTGTTTACAAGGAAATTGCATGTGGTTTTGTTGTTCAATTATAATCCACCTTTTTTTTTTTAAATATTTCTCGTAACATTAAAAAAAAGAATATAGCCACTGATGTTAACATGTAGGTTTGTATTTGTATTTTTATTTGATTTTATATTGTATTTTTATTGAATTTTAAACATGAGTGTACCGGAAATTCTGATTTTGATTACAGGAAGTTCTGACTGTAGATTCAAAAAGTTTCAGTTATTGTAATATAAACGTTAATCCACGTGTTGGTCCATTTAATATTTGTCTGAGAAAAATAGTCAGGGGAAAAATGCAGTGTTTTCCTTCATTCTCTTGGTGTCATGGCATTTATCTTACATAATGAGTGTTATCCAACCTCAGCACTGTGACCCTGTCCATCCTCTCTCCACTATATAGGCCTCCAAGAGGCCACTGTGTACTGGGATGTTGCCCAGAAGAGTGTCATCCTGAAGGAGGAGGTGATGGAGACTGACGGCGGAGCCTACGGTTACTTCAATGACACTCTGCTCCTCTCTGGATGGGGCATCCTGGAAATCCACGCAGGTTATGGAGAAGCCCCACAGGAGGAAGAGACCACCTACTTCCTGGCTGGGTACCTTGAAGGTTACCTCACTGCTGGGTGAGTGTCCAGACTCAGGTTACATGTTGCAATTTTCAAATTTTCAAAACCCCTGCTGTTTTAATTGTTTCTCCACTGCAGACAGATGTTCACTCATCACTCCAACATGTACCCTCAGCTGATCAAGGATGAGAACGTTTTGAATCCACTGAAAATGTTTTTGAGGTACTGTCAGTTTAAAGCAACATACATATACTTATATGATTTGTTGCGACTCTAACATACCCTGTACAGCATACATTGCTAAGCAGTAACATTAAAACCTGTTGGCAGTTCCAATGTTGTGGCCAAAAAATTTATTTAAATAAAAAATACACAACAACAGTGAGGTCCAGTTAATGAGAAATGCTATATTTTCACTTTTAGAGGGTGTAAAATACTAATGAAGACACTCATGGTAATTAACAAAAAAGCGTAACATTACAAAACATGATTCATTTGCAGGAAAATAATTAACTCTCAGTGGGCTGCCAGCCTCTCCTCATTTGCCTCCATTTCTTTTTAATTTTATTTATGTCTTATTACATTTGTCAATTTGAATATCCTCTATGGGAATGCTTTTTTTTTTTGCTTTATTTAATAAGTTTTAATCTTTATTGATCTTGTCTTGTCTTTGTCTTTCTAACAGTTACTGCTACTGTATCCTTTCTGCACCAATATACAAAAGCAAATTCCTATGTGTTCATACCAAGCTAAGAGTGCAGATTAGCAAACCCTCTCTCAACGATCCACAGCTCTCAGGACCAGTGGGCGAGGGAGCAGGTGAAGCTCAGGAGAAACCATGACCCCCTGTGGAAGCACCTGGGACTGGTCCTGGCCCAGCTGGATGGACTCCACGCTGGAGCTGCACAGTGGGCAAAAAACAGACACAGAGAGGTGTGTAATGTGGGCTGGAATTTTGCTCAACTTCTCACAACATCATTTCATTCATCTCATCTCTGACACATTATCTCTCCTTCCTCACCAGCCCCTGTCAGTGTTTGCAATCCAGTTTCTGAACGGTGTTGGTGACCTCCTGGACCTGGTCCCGGCTCTGACACCGCGTGCCAATGCCTCCACAGGCACCGGCACTTTCAGGATGCCAGGAATGGGCCACTGCACTGCTCTCATAAAGGTTAGGCCAAGCTCATTTGGCTCAGACTGTGAGGAAGCACTTGTGAAACCTCAACACATGCCCAATTGCTTTTATTGTGTGCTATTATGTGTGATGGGTCTCTTTAGATGAAGTCTGCCAATGAGTGCAAAAGGCCATTTCATCTTCTGCCATTTAGCAGAGGAAAGCCAATGCAAATAGAGAGGAGGGCACTGAGTGGTGCGGCCTGATCAGAGGTCCTGTCATAAGGTTTTATTTTATGAGACTTTATTTAGTGCTTATTCTTTCCAAGTAATAAGAGAGATAAGCAGGGCCATTGAAGGACAAATATTTGTGTGTTTTGTTTAAAAAAGGCAGCCTAATTCAAATACAGTCTTTCTGGAAACCAAAAATCTGGTTAATTAAACATTAATTAAACTATTAATTAATGAATTTGTTTCGAGTTCATTTTAATGCAGTGCGAGAGCATACTTAGATTTACCTATTAGCGTGAAATGAAAAGTAAAGCTGATGTCGATGGGAACAGGTTTATTTTTGAAGGTTCATATTTGGTCCCTGACAAGTCAAAACCCTGACCTGATGATGGAAAGTTTAGGAACACCAACATGATTACATACAGTAGATGACAATGATCATTACAATGCTTGGGTACTATATGAAGATGTTAGGGGGTCTTTTATTGTCACCATGACAACATCATTCAAATTTTTTTTGAATGACGAGTTTCTAACTGCAAACTGTTAAATGATACATTATTTATGGAAGTGAAGGAGTATTTGGTATGTATTTCATTTGGCAACCTAATTCAAATCCAGTCTCTCTAATTACAAACAAAAGTGAGAAACTATTACCACAACAGCGAAATTATACTTGCATGTTCAATGTCTTCCATGTTATATATGGACTAATGCTCCGTGTGTCTCAGGTGCTGCCAGGCTTTGAGAACCTGTTTGTTGGCCACTCGAGCTGGTACACATATGCAGCTACCATGCGCATCTACAAACACTGGGACTTCAAGGTGTTGGACACACACACTGCCACTGCAAAGATGTCGTTCAGCAGCTACCCTGGTAAACACACGCACACACGTATGACCTGAATTTTGAACATTCATCTTGTGAGTGTCAAGTCAATTACCCCATATGTCTGAGAAAGGCAAAAGGTATTCCAAAACAGAATGCAAACCATCATGAATACATTAAAACAAATCTCCTAGAAATAAAAGCGACAAAACACAGTATAATACAAAGCTACATAGTGTACATAGTTCAGTTTACTGCCAGATTTAAGATCCAAATGATGAAAAAAATGGAAAAATACACATAAGGCAACTTTCCTGTTAAACCTCTAAGCTGAAGCAAACTTTTAATTTTCATCTTGGAAAATTCAAACACTGACAACTGCAGTCAATTACAAGGAATCACATGCTTATATTGCAGTTGTGCACCTCCACAATCATGATGAAATGAATTCCAGCGAGTGGAGGTTGAGTAGTTTTGTGGGCAAAGATTTACGAAGTTGCTCAAGCCCTAAAAATCCTCTTAAAGGCTCAATTTCTACCAGAACACATGCTGTTTTAAAGTCTTATTTTAAGAAGCTGGCAGGCCAAGGATATCACTTCACTACAGTAAAGAAGAGATGAAACACACCAATCTGAGCCAGTGGGGGTTGGAGTGTAAGCCAGGCACCCTCCTTAAGCTGCATTCTCTCTGTCAGTGACAAACATTTAGTATACACAGCAGACCACGGCTAATAACAAACTCAAGTACAATTAGAGCTTTTAAAAAGGACCCTAAGTTTGCATGAGATTGAATGAATGATTTAATCCAAGTTAAGGCTCGGATGCAACATTACAGATGCCAACTGCCATTAAACATGATGATATACTGTACTTAAATATTTCCTATGCCACTATTTACTTTCCCTTCCCTTTTCAAACATTTGCTTTTAAATATTTGTCCTAAAATAACTTTGTCCTCCCTACAACCACATCCTCCTCCGCCTCACTGTCCTCCTCCTCTGTGCTGCAGGCTTCCTCACGTCTCTGGATGACTTCTACCTGCTCGGGAGCAGCCTGCTGATGACTCAGACCACCATCGGCATCTTCAACGCCTCGCTGTTCTCCCAGCTCAGTCCTCACAGCCTGCTGGCATGGCAGAGAGTCCGCCTGGCCAACAGCATGGCGCACAGCGGGGAGGAGTGGGCGCACGTGTTCTCCAAATACAACTCAGGTGAAATCCTGTCAGATATGAGTCAATATAGGAAGGGCTGAGGGGATTGACCATTACCACTGACACGACACAATGAAACCCCACACCAAGTGCAAACTGTTAAGCACGTCGTTGCTAAGGCATTTACAATTATATTAGCTGGAATTTTCCTTTAAAAGAAGGAAAGACAGATATAGATTTTTTTTATTGCCAAGATAGATTTGTATTTTTTTTTTCTGATATGATTTAAAACTCAAAAACAAAGTGCTGGGACTGAAATAGACATTAGCTGAGCTTCTGCAGTGAGTGAAACAGAAGCTGGTGTGGGGAAGACACGTCTCCTGCTGCTGCTGCTGCTGCTGCTGCTGCTGCTGCTGCTGCCTCTGGGGTCTGTCAGGACTATGAGCATTGGGAGGAAACTTTCTGCAAAAAAAGGCATGGGTGAAAATGAATTAAATCTAGGTGGGCAGTAGGTGGCACAAAATATTGAATTTGTTATTCATAATAAAACAAATTGTAATATGCACATTCTAAAATAAATCACTCATGTCAAGCCAACATTACTTTTATGTTGAAAGTCAGGTGACGTCGGCATCAACAAAGGGAAAAAAAAGACAGCTTGCACACTCACTGCATGGCTCCATTTATTGTCAGCCACGGTTGATTGAAATTTGTATTGAAACTGTGCAAGTAAAAACAATCACAGTCACAGTCACAGGTTGGGTCGTGGGGCTTTTTAACAGCGATGGGCGGGTGCGTTATTGCGTTGGACGTAATGACGGTTGACGGGTCGGTTCTGTTATGGAGCTTCATGGGTATGGGTGGATGCAGGTTAAAAAAATTGACCCATGCAGGGCTCTGCCGCAGAGCTTTCTGAAAGGAAGCCTCTAGGTCTGTATTCTAACTTTTCGCAGCCGTTTCACCGTCTTGTTGTTCTAGCATAGCTGTTATTTGTCGCCTTACCTCTGTGAGGTGTACTGGCAGAGAAGAACCCAAAAGCACAACAGATGCAGAAGTCAGTTCAAAGGAGTGTTTAGTTTACTTGATCAAAAAACAGCCGGGGGTGGGGGGGGGGCGGTCAGAAATACAAGGGAGACATTCCAACAAGGCAAACAAAACCAATAAATGGCAGACAAGAGTCCAGAGGTCAGAACACAAAACAGGTCAGGTCAGGCAGGCTACAAAAAACTAGGGAATGCAGAAGAGAACACAAGAACACAAGCCAATCTGGCAGAAGTAAGGTGATAGTGAGCAGGTATATATACAGGGGAACTAATGAGCTGCAGGTGAGGAGACAGGGTGTGGAACATTTGTGACGGAAATGAGCTGATTGCATAGAAGGGCAGGATCAGAAATGACAGGAGAGTTAAACTACGTATTGTTACCCCTTTGTCAGTAGTGGCATAGAAGACATCACTCAGTGTGCAGTGTGGGAATGTAACGTGGGGACTCGTTATAATTTTAACAAAAGTTTGCAACTGATATCAGTTCTGCACTACAGCTTTAAGAAAACCAGTATTGTTTGTCACTGTATCACTGCACCGCAGGCGGTTCATTCCTAGGTAGTGTGCATACTTAGACAGAGCTAGGAGATTTAGCTTGAGCTGGCAGAGGGAAGGGAAGTAAGGCCTGCAGCAGGACTTCACACTGCTGTGTAAGAAACAAACACACATGACAAACTTACACAGAGATGCAGCACACACTCAAATGGACCATCCTTCTTATTATACAACACTTGTGCGTCTTAATTGGGCAGCTGCTTTGATCTTTCACGTCATGTTGCCATGGGAGGGCGGAGGAGAACAGGACGGAGTGTTCTTGGCACTGACAGTCATCCTCGAGCCGCTCTAACTGCTCTCCTCCTACTCGCCGTCATGTCGTGGCGACGCGTGGCCAGTTCACACCAAAGCCTTTACCTTTGTGTGTTGTGCTTTCATTTTAGTAGAGTTAGGTGTGGGGTTTATTGCCTGAACAAGTCAGTATCTTCTGAAGCTGGGATTTACTGGTTGTCCTCGGTTGGTTCCAGATCCCTCGGGCACATGCAAGACAGTGCATGTTATTTTTACCTGTGCTCTTCATGGGCAAGAGGGAAACTTCAGCAAGTCTTCCAACAGGAGCCCAAAAGAGAGTACAGCTATTCTAACATCAGTCCTGAAAATTGCACAGTTCGGTTTGTGCTAAGTCATAATGTCCCTTTTACATACTGTAAAAATCTATAGGGAAAACAACAACTTCACAGTGCTAAGCTCGTATGATATTTGCTTGACAGCATTTTGGATATTAACAAGAAACATGCAGTGACTGAGGCTGAGTTTACAGGCATTTGGTCATTAACCAAATTTGAGACGTCAAAATGAACCAAATCTTGTCATCCAATAATTTGCATGTAAATCATGATTTATGTGTAGCTTGAATAACTGTATACCAGATACATGAAAACTTCTGCATATGCATAAACATCTGCTAGTGGCTCAGTGGAGTCATTAGAAAGTATACATTGGGCAACATACCGTCAAATCAAGTTTTCCGGCAAACCATATCCAACCATAGTCTTAGGTGAGGCATTTCAGTCTTAAACTGAGTGGTAAACTAAAGGACGCATCAACACTTTCATGCCAAGACACATGTTGGTAAATAAGGATCCATCTGGATTTCATCAACTGCCCAGTTTAGATGTTTTAAAACAAACAACACGATGAGCAAGGAAGCTACTGGGTAACTTTACGAAACACAATTCATAAAAGAAGTAAAAAATTCAGTCATTTCTATGATCTATTCAGTATAAATTGTTGACGTGGTCCCTTGTAATTGTAGGTACATATAACAGCCAGTACATGGTGGTGGACCTGAGTCGAGTCTCTCTGGGTCACAGCATCAGGGATGGAGCTCTGACAGTGGTAGAGCAGATTCCTGGGACAGTGATGCACTCGGATCAGACTCAAGCCTTAAGCAGAGGTAAAGATCACAAGTTAGTAGGGCCCAAGCGCCTAAGGTAAATTATTGTTTTTGAAGAGATTATTATTATTCTGCAGCAGGAGAACTTTGAAGAAGAACCAGTACCGTGCTTTGCTCCTTTAATGCCGTTTGTAGCTTCATTTTCTTTATGCTACGGGGGTTTCTTTTTATGTATCTGGTCAAACTCCACCATCAGTGTGCTACACCTCACAGGCTATTGGCCGTCCTACAACATACCATTCCATGTTGAAATCTACTACCTGAGTGGGTTTGGTGTAATGTGGAAGCGATATGGAGTAGACTTCTCCTACGACCTCTGTCCCCGAGCCAAAATCCTCCGCAGGGACCAGGCCAAGGTGTCTGACCTCAACTCCCTCAAACACATCATGAGATACAACAGTGGGTAGAACATTATTTCTACTTTTTTTGTAAATCAAAATCAATGAGACATGTGACAGAGAACACGCGCAGATATATAAGTAAGTATCTTACAGACGGGTTTGTCAGAATAAAATGTCAGACTGGTTCTGTTGCAGACTACAAGAGAGACCCCTACTCCAAGGGCCACCCATGTAAGACCATCTGTTGCCGTAACGACCTGAGACCACGGAGACCATGGCCAGGAGGATGCTATGACACTAAGGTGAACATCAAGTTTGAGACGTGGATTGTTTTGTATGTAATTTAGTGCATGAATATGTTTGGGATTATTTAATTGATGCCAACATTTATGACAGTCGCTCTTCTTCTCTGCATGTAACATTTCAAAATCAAGATGAAATTCTACATCTGAATTATTTGCTGCAGTTTAATCTGCTTAATTACCCAACACTGTATTTTCATATAAGTGTTGAAGAGACAGTACGTTGTAATTTGAAGTAAACATCTTAAACTCAAAGCCAAAAATATCAACCTCGGGTTGGAGTCACGCAGAACGTCGCCAAAGAAGATCACCAAAGCCATGGGAGCAATAAATGTCAGAGCAACACGCTGCACCCATCCATCTAACATAGGTTAAGATAGTTCCCAGGAAATGAAAACTGCTATTTGCTGATGATGCTGGTGGAAAAGAAAGGGGATGTCTAACCTCATAAGCATTCCTCTTCTGTCCACAACAAAAACGGAGGAAACACTGAATAACTGTCATTTCTGCTTCTGGAAAAGGCCACATTTAAATTGGTCAGAAGCCTAAAAATATCATGAACTCACTTTTGAAAACTATTGCTAAATAAAATAATAATAATACACTTTATTTATGTAGTGCCTCTTAGATCACAGTTGCACAAAATGCTTTATGGGACACATAATAAAAGTGAAACAAAAGCAAATTAAAGGTAAATCAGACAATAAAACAAAAGTGAATGAAACAATTAAAGCAGTAAGAAAGACCAAAATCTGGATTAAGATGTCGTAAAAAAAAGCATGACAACGTTTTGAATGGTAAAATTCACACACTGAATCGTATAAAAGTGTGTGTTAAAAGGGATTTCAAAGATCAAATAATGAGGTCACTGAAACTGATTTCCTCAATTAAATTATTTCAAGTTAACATAGAAGGCCCAGTCACCTTTGGACCACAACCACATTTAAAGAAAGAAAGTCTGGCTGAGGGATGGTTAAAGTAAGGTTTAGTAATCAATAAAATGGGAGAAATATGCTCCATTTTCATGGTTCCTGTAATAATTCTGGCTGCTGATTCTCTTGGTACTTGAGAGATGTCCTTATTGCTGTGCACAGTCTTAATTTGTCATTTGAACCTCATAGAACGGTTGCACTCTTCCCCCGTCTCTGCCTCCCTGTTCATGTCTGTCTCGCGGTGCAGGTGACAGACTACCAGATGGCTCTCCAGCTGGCAGCAGAGGCAATAAATGGCCCTACCACACAGGGGGGCCTGCGGCCGTTCTCATGGCAATCCTTCAACCTCACCACTCATCAGGGTCTCCCACACACCTACAAGTTCCCCTTCGTCACCATGAGGCCTGCACTTCAGCGACCCTGAAAACACAGAGACGCCGTCCTAAAAATGTTATGTTGCACTGTGGTCATAGATATGTCACACTAATTTGATTAAGAAATTACGATTACAATAGAATCCTTTTTTTTTTTTGTTTTAAATTCAGTTTGCTGGATTAAGGATGGATCACTGCAAAAATATGATATTTAGAATTGTGTATTTATATGTGTATAATAACCTGAAACTAAGAAATATGGTGTATTTGTTATATTTTGAATGATTCTTTTATTTATAGGTGAGGGCATGTACTATTCCTACCTACAGGCCACTCCTCTCACTCATGGGGGAATTCAGCTGGTTGCAATCTGTCAGTTTACCACTAGATTTCACTAAATCTTACACATAATAACAGCCATTCCCAAATTTAAGAGTGCCTACTTTGAAATCTGTAAATCATCTGAGGTTCACACAATAACCTTAAATCAAGACTCCAATCAACACATGAGATTAGGGTCAATAATTCCCATGTATTATTGTTTTAATGTGGAGCTGGGATACAAAAATTCAACATACACATATGGTTATTACAGCTAGACTCCATGTAATATTTGAAAGTTCTCACTCTCAAAGTGCGTAATTATCCATCAACATAAAAAACAATTTACGAATTAAAATTAGTAAATTAGCATGGATTGATATAATAGGCGTGTATGCCGACACTGGATACTTACACTTATACACTTATAAAATGTCACAATATTGCTATATACGTATATTACCTGCTATATTAGGCCAGATAAAAGAAAAATAAAACCTAATTAAACACCATGGATTTGTTTTTATTCCTCATAAGTATTTCTTAAAACCAATCATACATATTCTACAGCAATTTAAAACTCACTGAAAATTAAAAATAACAGAAAAAAAAAAAAAACATATTTATTTATTTATATTTAATGACCTTTCACTGCCTGCCTGCTGTACTGTCACTTTGGGAATCACTGCACTGCACCTTTAATGATTCTTTGAATGGATAAATATAGACATAATGGGACAATCTGTTAAAGTTAATTTCCTGCTGCCCAAGGGGTAGCCAGTTTGAATGTAACATCATTAGTCTTATTACATTACTTTGTGTCGAAACTGATTCATGCCGGTATAAAGTAAGATTCTTACCTTTTAATAAATCATATGCTGATCTGTCTGTATATTATCTTTAAAAAAACATTTTGAAATCAATTGTTAAAACTGAGTGTTGAGTCATGTATTTGTTTTCTCCACAGTGTGTTAGCTATATACAAGCATTTTGTTTGTAATCTTGTTTTGATTTATGCTCTATTCAACATTTACTCAGGTTGGCCGTGTGTGGAATAAAATTACATACATGACTTTTTTTTTTTGTGAATATTAACAATAAGAAAAATCAACATTTTGTTGTAAATAATGGTACATCTTATCTATGTTGTACACTCAGAAGGTTATTCCGAATAGCTTCACAAAAACTACCAGACCCTATTTTTGATCTTTGCCAAGTTTGTCATTAATCATGAGGGGAAAAAAAGAAACAGGAAAAGGGTTTTTCAAAATAAAATATTTAAGTTTTTGATGTATGATAAAATCATAAAATATAATAACAGTAGAATGGAAAATGTTTCCTTGTCAAATTGGATACCTTTTTAAGTCTTTATATTAGTCTTTGTTATCTCAAATAGAATATAGAATATATCTAATAATACAGAACTATGCAATTTTCAAATACAGAAATTTACTGCATCCTGTTTTACCAAGGACATTGTTGACATTTCAGCTTGAATTTTAAACATTTTGTTTAACTCGTGATGACACTATGTTACTGTATGGACTGCAGATGGTAACAAAAGGAGGACTCCTCACCCCTCACACTGATCTCCTTCACTTGCTTAATGCACTTTTGCTTCAGAACATAACAACTGTTTGTCCATTCAGAATTGTGCGGAAACATATTGGCACAAAATGGTGACCTACATAAAGCAAGACCCTTGCCTAATGTACCAAAAAAGCTTGCTCTAAGACTATAAAACTCAAACAGTATATTTTAAAACAATTATACAATGAAAAAAAAACATATATATTTTTTTTTATTTCTGCCTGATAGACTCGCCTGAATGAATATATGAATATATACCGCTTTTATTTTGAAAGTGCTATCCGGATGTATTTTGTCTCATTTTATGTAGCTTGTCGCGGCTGATCTTTGAGCGTGTGTGCGGGTGGTAGGCGGAGCTTGTTCATTTGGACACGGGGGGAAAAAGCCGAGTGAATAGCGGACGCAGGCGGACTCCCTCACCCGTCTTCACTTTGTGTTTCGCGGCTTCTTCCAAATGGCATCGACGGCGGAGGACCAGCGGGAACCGGCGGACGTCGCCGCGCAGTTACCGATGCACCACGGCTGCCATCACCACAGCAACAACAACAACAACAATAATAACAACAACAACAAAGACAGCGATGCGGGAGACGGCGCGACCTCCGCCACTGCCAGCACTACCGAACCCGGGACGGCGTCGCAGAGCGTCGGCAACGGCTCAGTCATCAACCCAAGCGGCGGGAACAACGGGAAGTGGGTCCGGCTGAACGTCGGCGGCACGGTGTTCCTCACGACGCGACAGACGCTGCTCAAAGAACAAACTTCGTTCCTGTACCGGCTGTGTCAGCAGCACGACCTGCATTCAGACACCGTGAGTCCGCGTTAATCCCCGGTTAACAGTTGCTCAGCAAGCGAAACGTTTTAGGGTTAAACCCAACTTTCATATCAGCTCGCAAAGTTTTATTTTGATAGTTTTGGTCAGTAAATTTCCCCCCCGAATGTGAGCTATTCTTCCTTAAATAAGGGGACATTAGCCCTTAAATATGGCCTGAAAGACAGTTGACCCTTCTGTGTTAGTTACGCCACAGTAACATCTCCACAACATTCCTTCAGTGGTTCGCACTGTTTCACTCAAACCCCCCCACAGACGTAATATTATATTTTTAAGTATCTTTGCAGTGTTTCCCATACTTTTTTTTAAAAAAAAGTGACAAACCTTCGTGACCCAAACAACAGTATGAATCATGACATGGGCAAATATAACATTTCATTTTAAGTCATTCATAGATAAAATGCCAATTTCCCAGAGCTACGCGTTTGACAATTTAAGCCCAACTTGATTTTGTGCATGCTTAATCTGATAATTCTCATTAAAAGGGTGAGAAAGATGGAATGTCTGGGTTAAAGGGTTTGGCTGCAGGTCGTGGCATGAGTGAAAGCTCATTTCAGTGATGGTGACAGAAAAGTCAGAAGTTGAACAGTGATAACATGTGCTGTAAACTTTAATCTTCCATGGAATCATTTAGGGTCTGGGAGGGGAGCAAACCCTACATTGTGTTGTTTTAATTTTACCCATTGTGCTTTTGAGTCATCACTATGATCTCTGTGTAACATATGCATGATATGTTGGAACATTAATACATTCAAACATGTTTTAGTTGCATCTATCTCGCTTACTTAACTACTCCTGCACCATTCTAATTTAACCTCTCGGTGCCATTGTTTAACTTATCGCTAAAATCATTTGTTTTGTTCCTGCTGTTGTATATTGTATATATATTTTTAAAAAAATATATACATTAAGTGGATAAAAACAGTCAAAATTAGACGATTCTGATTCTGAAATGAGCACGTCCACCTCCAGTCCACCTACAATGGAATTGTCTAATGACCAACTGATCTGCATGTGTAATGTCTCCTCTCTCACTTTGTGTGTGTGTGTGTGTGTGCACCTCAGCGTCAATTTGTGGTGTGAATTCAACCCGAGTCAGATGCAGGAACACGTGCCTCCTCTTCTGCAGGGAGCTGCACCGTCAGGAGATGCTGTACAGCTGGCATCATATAGAGAGGGAGAGAGACCAAGAGGGGGAGGGAGAGAAGGGGAGGCATGTATAAAGTGTCTCCCAGTCACATTTAGAGCGAACACACTGTAAAGAACAGGCATGAGCGGGACTCATGAATGATGCAGGTTTCTATTATGCTGTGTGTGTGGCAGACAGAGTACAGTATATGGGGTAGTTTGCTTATTGCAGCCTGGACTCTGCTGTAGGTTGACATGTTGTCACGGTCGGCTGAAAACCTCTCATCTGTGTCTGCTCTTTGTTAGAAAAAAGTGGCTACACTATCAGTGTATTTACAGATCAGTATAATTATGTGCAGTATTTAGGTGACAGTTGAGTGCTGCTGTTGGGTCATCATCTTAAACCCCTAATAGACCACTTTTATTTTATTGAAGAAATGCAACTCTTAATTAACAATTTAATTATTTAACAAATAATAGATATTAACAATGTCCATAATCATATAATTCAAGGCCAAACACATTGGTTTCAGGCTTTAAAATGTGACTTAAGATCGAAAAGTCTTTTAATTTAGGACTTTTTCCTCGATACTTTGTGAAGTCACCATGGGTTGACATGATGGCCATGTTACAGTTTCCTGTCATTTTATAGCCCAAATGGAGAAATGAATGAGTCTTGATCAACGTCAAAAAAAGAGTTGTTTGTTACAGGCCTAAAAAGATCAGTAAACAAATAGTTGATATTGCAATTTTTGGCTAATTCAGTTTATTTTATACCATATTAATCACAATGCCTTGTTTTCTGCAAGAATAATTTTGTTGCTGCTCACTGATTAGCAGAATCACCTTCACCTACATGGCCACAACAGTATTGCCATATTTCCAAAACACTTTTGTTCAGCTTCGGCTTGTACAGATTCAAAGGCGTCGTGTGAAAATTGAAGCAGCATTTATTTTACAGTTGCATGAGCTGAATATCCCTCACCTCACCCTTCTCTTCCAAGTGTGTTGGTGAACCTATGCAGCCTTTAATTAGCATCAAAACTAAAAAAAAAAAAAAAAGATGGTTAGTTTGTCACTTGTGGGCTTCTGTAAAAACACGGTGGTCCCGAATGACGGCCCCAGAACTGACTTACTTACTGAAAAACATCAATTTATACAATCGGGGGGTTGTACACGAATGAAAATAATTTCACCTAAATTTTACACACTGGACCTTCAGACTGCCCCCAGTGTCTCATAGATGCCATAGGTAAACATGAAACCACCTGTGATGTGAAATAACCTCCAAAATTTGGCTTGGGAGTTTTTTTTTTTTTTTTTTTTTTTGCTGTAGTGATGACTGTTCCCCCGCCGCACCTCGAGGCTCCTGTGGAAAGAAAACTCCCGTGTGACCTTCTGCTGCGACCTGGCAGCGGCTTCCCCTGAAGACACACAGTCACACATCAAATATCTGCCTCACGCACACATGTATAAAAAAAAAAACAACACACACCTACACCTCGTTCCTTCTGTTTTGTTCTGCCTCATTTCTTATTTCTTGTTCCGTCGCTGCCGCTGTCATCCTCACTCTGGGCTGCAGACTCTCTCTGAATGCTTAGCGCACTCTTTTCTCTTCCGCACCTTTTTATTTCTGTACCTTATCACAAACTCCCCAATCTCTAGAGACACAGACAGAGACTTCATTTTAGTGCTATTTTTTTTTTGTCAGGCACCTCGCACATCCAGACTTTATACAAAACACACATCAGCTTTACGGTTATACAAAGAGTTTTGTGTATCGTATGTTGTGTGGCGTTTATGTCATTTAGTGAATTTTTAATGCTTCTTTAACGTCTGACTAGGACTGAGGCTTTTACTTAAAATATTTAAGCTGCTAAAGTCGTCAGATGTGTTCATAGCTCCAGTTACCTAAAGGAATATTAAGTATTGTTAGAGTAATTGTTTGTACTGTATTCAGTGGTTTTAGTACCTTAAGAACCTCTTAAGAAGTAGTGGATGTACAAAGGCTTTTGCCTTGCAGGTAATCCTGCTCAAATGTGTTCATCTCCTTTTGTGAGTTTAAGAGTTTGCCTTTTTGTTTTGTTCCTTTGGTGCGCTCCATGACATGTTATCTTATGGTAATTTACCTTTTTTTACATTGTTCCTTTCAGTCCCTCTTTAACCCCCTGCAGACTCTTTAACCCTGTAAAGCCCAAACCATCAAATAATTGACAGAAAATTCCAATTCTTTGAACTTGGAGTCTTTATTGGTCCCTCTGAACAAACAAACAAAAAAAATTCAAATATTGTTTTCCGTATACGAGTTTCAATTTGTATCATATTTGATACATCAGATCACAATGCTCAAAGATTCTTTTTTTCCTGAACAAACAAAAATATAATAAATATAATAAAAATATAATAAAACACAAACAATGTTTGTAATTCCAAACATAAAAAGTGCTACCATTATGCAGTAATGAGAAATCCACCAATGGAACTGGCTGGGTGGAAGTCTGGAAAACATAACCCCAACCCCTAACCCTAAGACCTAATCCTAAAACCTAATCCTAACCCCTAACATTTCAGTCATTTTTACTCGCCCACTGCATGTATCTGATCGTATACATCAGGTTTTTCAGGGGAAAAAAATATCACACTGCTCATGTATCAAAACTCATGTATCAAATATGATACGTTTGAGATAAGATTGATGCATGAATGCTGTAAAACTGGAGAAATGTCTAAAGTCAGAGTGTAGACTGTCAAAATTCACCTACAGGTAGAGTTCGCTGCGGTGTCATGTTTGTTTTGTCTCTATCACAGCCCATAAAAACCCACGTCTACTGCTGAGGTTTTTGAACTGAGAGTGAAAGAGAGTGGTTTTCACTGCAGACAAAAGTCAGAGGTTGGTGGGGTTTTTTTTGTGCAAGTAGAAATTGGCAATGATGAGTCAATTATATGGCAGACTGATTAAACGAGAGAAAAGATCTGTCATTGGTAAACAGAGCACACAGCAGTGCAACTTTAGCTGTCTTCTATGGTAGCACCAGTCAATAAAGGTGGCTGAGGCTGAACTATATAATTTCATGAGTTATCTGCAGACATCACAGCATTGCAGATTCTACCTGCATGGCAACAACGGTCCCACAATGATTAATGACCCGTCGGTATGACATTATCCTCCCAAAATCCAGCCTCTTCGCTTGAAGCAAGAAATAACACACGGTGCTGCTGTAGTTCAGTGATGAAATTAGTGACAAGACACGGTTGACAAAATCATGAAAGAAACCATCTCTCGGTCTAAACTATCTTGTGGGGACACATTAATCCAACACCCTGCACAACAGTGTCTTTGAAGATGCTCACTCTGTTATTATGCCAGACTGAAATCAGAGTTCACCGAGGTTGTTTGTTATATAGATTGACCTAAAGATGACCTTCACAATTCAATTAAACTGTGTTTTCTTCCTTCACTCAGCTGATTTTATCCACACTGGCCTTGTTCTAATCTGCTGATGTTAGCGTGCCTCTGCTCAGGGGTTCTGGGCTGTTTTTAAATTAACCCCCAGTGAGGCACGTATGAACACTCACTCACTCACTCACTCACTCACTCACTCACACATAAATGTGTTTGACTGTTACATTAAGATTAGTGGCACCTCTGATGCCCCGCCCACTCAGTGGAGCAAACCCAGGCCTGTTAATGCTGCCTAAGTTATCCTTGTGCCAGCCCAGGCCAATTGCATGATGTAGCTGAAATTCAGCTCTTTGTGAAGCAGATGTAACATGGCAGCTGTTTGTGTATCACCACATAACTGCATTGCCATGACTCTGTGGCTTATTATTTCATATTTTGTTCAGTTACTTTAGAATTTTAAAAACCAGCCCGAATTCCACCGACATGCCTAAACTCACTGTGAGTGTCTGTGCTATGTCTAATATGAGGAGTTGGCAGGCACCTAGATTTTGTATTTGATTAAATAACCACAGCGTTGTGCGGACTTGCCTTTTTGTTTTCACCTGGAAACCATGAAACACCTTTGTTAGGCCAAACAATAAGACATTTTAATTGTTTCATTAAGAAATGGGGGCTGATCTCGCAGTTAGGCCACAAAAGAGGCTTAAAAATGAGACAACACACTGTTATAAATACACAATGGACGTAGAGGTTCTCCTTTTAATTCCTTTGCTATGGTCAATTCCAAAGAACACCAAGCTTTTAAACCACCGAGCTAGACTTGAAGGCACATGATATCCAGTGTGTTTCTCAGTGCAGGGTTGCTCGATGCCTCCTACGTTAAAAAAAATGGCACCAACACTGAGAAGTCATTGGTTCAGCCAGACCATCTGTGCTGTCCAGAATGGTCTCCAATTAGAAAATCACACTTGCCTTCGGTGTTTTCTCTCAGCTCCTGCCCCCCCCCCTTTTTTAGCTCAGAATAACCGGAAGAGAAAAAAATTGTTTCAGCGTCTACATATTGATCAGGAAGTCACTGTATTACCTCATAGATGTTTTTCATTTTTTTTCAGAACTAGTTTGTTCATGTTTTCTCTTGTAAACATTCATTGTATATTTTCATGAATCAGTTCGTTAATCACACAAAGCAACTGTGTCAAAATTTAAATTTGTAGTTTTACATCGGGATTCTCTATGCAGCCTGCATTAAAAACACGTAAAAAGCTTTTGTAAAATTACAACTCCAGAAGTATTTGTTGCAGTACTTTATTTTATAAGTTGTGAGAACTTACAATAAGACAAACCCTGGACTGACTGGTGAATTTTGATTTAACCAGAACATTTGCACAGACAGAACAAAGTAACAACAGCATTGCACCAGCAACATGAGATGGCTGCAAACTGCTTAGAGTATGACTGAAAACACACACAAGTGCCCGCTAAATATTTCAGAAGGGAATTCTTTGATGGTTAAACACTTCTTGCCTCTGCCCCCTCAGTCAAGTCCTGTTTTCCGATAAAGCCACAGCATCCAAGTAAAGTTTACTCGTCACTCCTAATGAAGACAAACACAAGCACAATAATAAACATCACCAGTAACAAAAATCACCCAGGGTTTCACGCTGCAGCTTTAAAGTTAATGTTCTAAAGCTGCAAATAAGTCTGTCACCAGGAATAACCACTAACCCTGTGTGTGTGTGTGTTTGTGTGTATTTGTGAGAGGCAAATGGCCGTGACACATTTAGGAAGCTCTTCCTGAGTATCGTCATGCCCACACTGTCAAGTCAAGTCACGTCGATGAGGCTCAGTTCTCCATGGCAGCTCTGTGTGTGTGTGTGTGTGTGCATGCTCTGTGCTACAGTCACAGCTCTACTATAGACTAATCACTGTGTTTTCAGTGGTGGCACACACACACACACACACACACACACACACACACACACACACACACACACAGTGCTGTCTATACAAGCTGTCTCTTGATTTTCACATCTCCTCCTTCCATTCTGTCCCTGTAGCCTCTTCGTGTATTTCCCAGTCACGCACGCACGTACAGAAATATTCCATGCATCTTCATTCTCTGTCTTTGTCTCACTTTCCCTTAATTTGTCTTGATGTTTAGTACATCAAGTTTCCCTGACCTTCATTTCTAACAGGAGGTGTCATATTTGTCTTCCGGTCGTCTTTATCCTTCATCAGTCTCCACGTCTCACACTCTGTGTCCTCTCCTGCCTGTGTGCAGTGCTTTACAGTCACAGCCAGTCCACTTATGTTTGTAGGTGTCTTCGTTGCTGCAGTCAATTCACGTCTCACACTGCGAACGCCTCATCGGAATGCAAAGATTGGCTGGAGTCGAACAAATGACTGTCAGGGACAACGATGGGGTGACACCGCACTGACTGTCTTCCAGAAAAAAACAACTATGTCTATGTGTATTCCATATAATTTATACAGTATATGGACATTGTTTTCCATGTTCCTCCTGAACCCTAGCAGGAAGTGACAATATATTGAATATCCACTAGGGGGCAACTATGCTGGTTGCACAAAGAACTAATTTGGAATGGAAGTCTAGAAGAAAATGAGTCCACTACTTCCCGCTACTTCATTTTCCTAAGGAGTTAATGTTCTTGCTATTTTCAGGTCTTCTTCAATAGCACATAATGTCAAATTTGTAAAATATGTTCCCATTTAGTGTTTCAAATAATGGCTTCATATGGTTCATATGAAGCCGTGACATTATGATGGGTTTCCCCCGCGGCCTGTATATGTTTCTCTCTACAATCCACTGAACTGAGTGTCATAAAATGACATAAAATCAGTGAATGCAACCTATGTTCCCTTTTCACATAGTCCCACCACTTTTCTCCTCTACCTCCCCGTGCTTAAAACTCTGAATGTGAAGACCCTGTATGTTTTTGTGTGAATTTCATCAAGCCGCAGTTCTTTTGTGAACCCGGCTCTAAAAGGGAACTTTGCCTTAAGCGGTCATCACGAGGAAAAGCAGAGCGTGTATGTGTGTTTGTGCGTACAGTATGTTGGAGGATAATAGTCGTGACATAACAGCTGAAGTAGCCTGGAGGTGGGACAGAAGCTGTGGACATACAGTACTGTGTACAAGTCCCCACCATTAGATTTGTTGTTTTAGCAACACCATAGTGTCTGTGCGCCGTGTCATTATTTCTCAATCATTTTATTGGAACACATCCAGAAAATATGTGAAAAATGAAGGCAGTTTTTCAGATAAAATTCAGCTTGTCAACTCTGACTCTCTCGTTATTGGTAAAAATCTGTGTTTGTTCTCCTGTTTCATGTTGACAAATGTGGAAAAAGGTCTATTACTCAAGACATGAATCAAACTCATTGAAAGTTTGTTGATATATAAGATGAACTATTAGTCACATCATTCCAATCCAAATGTCAGTGATCACAGAGTTTGACAGACATAAAAACAACACCGTCATCTATGTTGAGTCGCAAAAGTCGCTCACAAAAACAGTAACTTCTGTGTCCATCTACAGAAAACTGTCATGGCAGGAAAATCTCAAGGGACATGCAAAATGGCAGCATTGTATTTACAAATGAACAGCAACATTTAATAGAAAAACTTTTGACTCAAAAATCTTTACAGTTGACTCCCAGCAATTACATATTGTTTAATTTATTAAGTTCACATGTATTTACATCGCAAACATTTGCAAACATTGCATCATTTGTTCTATCTGGGGCTTTTATTTTGAAGTCAAAGTCATAAGCGGTGTATCCCACTGGCGTACATCCAGTGTGGGCAGCCAAAGCTGCATACTTAAGATGAAAATAGCCAACCAGGATGTTTTTTTTTTCTCAAGCTAGTGAATGATATCATGTATAAAAAATAGTCAATTAATTACAAAAGGGGTTCCATTGCAGTAGGAAGGAAGAAACTTGAAAAATGCATACAGTACATTCTCAAAAAACAACGCACAACAGGTTAGCATCTCTCTCATCGCCGTAAAAAATATAAGAAAAGAGGCTCACTTCAGAAAAAGGGTGTCCAACATGCAGCCTGTGGGCCAGAACTGGCCCGCCAGAGAGTCCTAATCTAATCGGTATGTGAACTACTAGATTTTTTCTGTTCCAGATACATGTGACAAACAGTTTTTGTGCCTTTTAATCTAAGTTTTAATGCGTAATGTGTAAATAGTATTACACGAAGCCCAATAGTACTTGTTTTTCTTCAAGAATTTTCAGGTTGTGCTTTATAAAACGATACTTCATTAAATGCAAAACAGATTTCTTCTTCTTTGTAGGTTATCCTGCTACTTTTTTTCCTGGCCCGGCCCACTTGAGATCAATTTTGACACCCCTGCACTACAGTATAATGGACAGTGTGTGTCTCTCCGATTGCTCCTCTGTAACAGGACGAGACGGGCGCCTATGTGATTGACAGAGACCCCACCTACTTCGGCCCCATCCTCAACTACTTGCGCCATGGAAAACTGGTCTACAACAAGGAGCTTGCCGAAGAAGGTCTCACATACTTTAACTCTTATTTTTTTCGTAGCTTTAAGTAATACATGTTTGGAACAAGCTTCCATTGTATGAAGAGCTTTTCATCCACTTGTGTCCCTTGTGTTACAAGGTGTCCTGGAGGAGGCTGAGTTTTACAACATCACACCGCTCATCAAACTGATCAAGGAGAGGATCGTGGAGAGAGACTCCAAAGCCACGCAGGTAGGAATATTTATTTAATGCAACTGTGTTTTTAATGATGATGTTTTGGTTTAAAGTAGGGCTGGGCGATATGGGGGGAAAAAGAAACAGTATTTGATATTCATATTTATCATGATACAAATCAAATCAATATTTCTGTAAGGGTTGCTTATATTGCTTATAAATAATATCTGGGTATTTTAGGCTGTAGGGATATAAAGCTGCACACATGTTGTTTCTCTGGACTGATGAAAGAGAGTGACTGTATACTGTAAATACACTCAAATAAACTTACCCTATTACCTTTCGTTTCAGATATTACCCGGTTTATTTCTTTGGTTTTATTAATGTTAAATAAAGGATATTTTATGTGTGTCAGAAACAACGAAATTGCCTATAAATATGGGCAAATTGTAGTATAACACAAATAATTAGGCCTACAATTAAAGAAGCATTATTAAGTGATGTTTAAGTGATTTTTAACCAAAATGTATATAATATTTACTGTATTTCACAAATGTATTCAATATAATACATAGTAGGATTATCAAATCAACAGCCTTTAAAACCAGGAAAAGTCATCACAGATATCCAAAATCTAAGACAATATCTCATCTCTTGTCACGAGATAAGATAAATATAATGTCCATATATTACCAGGCCCTGGTTTAAAGACACTGAACAAATAAAAATGCATCTTTGTTTGTGTAGCTTCTGCTTCAAAAGCACTTGGTCTGGCTGGTTTGTCTGTTTGCGTTGCCGTAGAAACATGGCGGTAGACTTCGCTTGTTAAAGCAACAGTCTTGCCTGAATTAGACCCAAAAGTCTACAAAAACCAAAGTGTTCATTTATTATAGCAGTTGTATAATTATACAAACATAATTATTTGTATTATATTAAATGTTTGCCATTTTATATACTCTGGGCTTTTGTTACTGATAATTACAGATGGTTTGTAGTGAGAATACAGTTTAAATGTTGTGGTTTTTTTGTGTTAAATAAATGACGTTTCCAGGAAGTACTTGCAGTTTTGACTTTCAATAGATTAATGCGTTGTTATGGTTAGGTAAAACAGGACATATTAAGTGCTAATTATTGTTGTGTTTCCTTTCCTCACAAAACAGTGGTGTAAAACAGAAAACAATACACCCTCCCTGCTCTCTAAAAACTTAAGAAGTTAGATATTAATATTCCACTTACATTATATTATTATACATTATAAATAGATCTGCACTTCAAAACTTTCAAAAGACCTTTAGTTTGTTACAGTGAAGACATGATATATGAATAGTACGTAAGGGTTAAAATAGTATTACTTAAATTTGTCAGTTTACAATGCCATTATTGTGCGAGAGTGGTTCATTTTCTCTTCTTGTCAGTGACTTCACACTTCTGTGCTTCTCTGTGGAGACCTGCTTTACACCAGGCTTCTCACTCCTTTTCATTCCTTTTCTCTGGGTGGTTTCACCCAAAATCCCTCCGCCCTCTCAAACACACCCACGTGTCACTATTCTATGAAAATAGAGGTGTTGGCTTTTTTCAACCAGCCCACAATCTCTTTAGTTTCATCTGTCTCTTTGCTGCGCGTCGTCATGTTGAATATACTGTTATTTGCCAGAAATGAAAGGTTCATTGGTCGCTCGGTGCTTGACATGTTGGAGCTTTGTGGATGTGACGACCTGGATTTCATTCACCCTAACCCTGAGCTCATTACGCTGAAGCCACACTTATTTGACTGTTTCTCCATAATGTGTTGTAAATTCAGTACTAAAGGTATGATTGATAACCTCACCAGTCTGACCCAGTCATGTCCTCATGATTTTGGTAATTTACAGTCAAATGAGAAACACAAAAAATGGCAGCATTTAAGGACAACAATTCTGCAGGTAATAAAATGAAATAGAGTAACTAAACTGCTGTAAAATTAAGCTAAGACTATGTGCAGCCAAAAAAACCTTTAAACTATAGTTAGTTCTGGTTTTTCAGTCTTCACTTGCACTATGATGATACTCACACAGAAATATATATATTTAATGACTATGACAGGAATATAAAGAAAGCTGCAAAACAAAGATTTATTTGATATAGAAACGGTGTGAGGCTGTAAGAGCTGCTAACAAACTCAGGATGTAAATATTCTCCCAATAGAAGATTTTGCAAATACTGTATTTGCATCTCAGTACACACCTCAATGCATTTTTCATGGCAGACGTAGTACAGAGGGTAAAGCACAGGTGTAAATAATTAAATGAATGATGGCTGAGTTCCATTTAGCTTGCTCAGTTCCAGGGTGTATGCAGGCTCACTGTCACACTGTACCGATGTATATGAACGTCACAGGAACATGGATATAAGCTTTGGAAAAGAACTTTGAATAGAATGTTGGGACAATAACATTTACAAAATAGGGCTGCTGCAAAGAAAATATGGTCATGACTGCAGCACTAATCAGTCTTACAGCTGAATGAACTCTTTTTAACATTAAATTATTATTGTATTATTATTATTATGTCTTATTTTAATTTTCTTCTCTTTTTTTTACCACCTCCTCCTCTCTCTCTCTCACCAGCAGGTGCCCCCCAAACATGTCTACCGGGTGTTGCAGTGCCAGGAGGAGGAGCTGACCCAGATGGTCTCCACGATGTCGGACGGCTGGAAGTTTGAGCAGGTCAGCGTGCGCGCCTGCAGAAAGCCCCGCACTGGACTGCTCTGGACTGTGGGTTGGACTCACGCTGCTGCTGACCCTTCAACCTTGACCCTTGGCCTGATCCCTTGGTCCTGAGCTGAGCCTTGATGTTTTGCACTATCAAATAACATTAAGATTACCTTAGCAAACTAAACTAGGGTTTTCTTTCATGTTGATAAATTATTCTGACCTAGTCTAGCGAGTCCCCCATGAGCTTGAAGTCTAATTTGTCTCAAAAGGTCTTCAGTTCTGTCTTTTAAATGTTGTACAGTTGTAAACTGCTCTCTCCTGCACCAAAGTCCGCAGAGAAAAACACCATTTTTAATTCACTGCGACACTGGAGTTGTTGGTCTCCTGCTGCCTCATTTCTTAAGTTTGTGTTACTTAAGTAAATCTAAACAAAGGATTTCAAACACATCTGAACAGACTGATGGAGGCAGCAGTGGGTCGATAACTCCTGTCTTCCATGGTGTAAAATCGCAGATTTTCTTTATGGACTTTAAAACAGCGAGTGACTTCAGGTTCCACTCAAAAGAGGGCGTCAAACAGTGAGATAAAATGGCAAATAAACTGTACAGTATTCTCAATATATCGATAATGCCATCATTTCACCGAGAGCTAGTGTTCATGCGGGGCATACACGAGATTCAGTAAAGACTCGCCACCGGTGACAGTCATTCTAACCACACTGTAGCCCAGATGTCACATTTAAACACCACCCTCCTCCCTCTCTTGCCCACTGCTCTGGCACCAAGCTCCTCTGCATGCTGCACAGCTGTGATTTGCACACACTTCACATGTGCTTTTGCCGCTCCCACAAGCCCAATTTATGCTTCTTGAGTTTGTGACTGCAGGGTGCTCTCCCACCATGCATGACCCCCCCCCCCCCCCCCCCCCCCCCCCCTCCGGCCCCCCCCCCCCCCCCCCCAAGAACCCTTCTTTGCTTTAGTACGGGGATGTCAGCGCTCTCTGTCTCTGTTTTCTGCTATAATCTCTTTATATCTTCCCGACATAAAGACTCTGTCTCTCTGTCTCCTCTCTACTCTGTATTTCTGTGTGTGTGTGTGTCTCTCTCTCTCTCTCTCTCTCTTCTGTGTAGATGGTGAACATTGGCTCGTCCTACAGCTACGGGACAGAAGACCAGGCTGAGTTTCTGTGTGTCGTGTCCAAGGAGCTTCACACGCCCGGATCTGGACTGGTTACAGAGCAGAGTCACAAAACGAAGGTAAAACTCACACATAAAACACACATGTTCAAAGACTCGCTCCAGGAAGAAGCTGTGAGGCTTTGTGTGTCCTCATGTGGTCTTTTCCTCTCTCTCTCCCCCTCTGTGTGTGTGTGTGTGAGAGAAGAGGGGATGCCTCCTCTTATTAAAGTGGACGCGAGTGTGCTTTGATGGTGCGCTCTCCGCTGAACGCTCCACATGTCACTCATCTCTAAATGTCACTCACACGCAGACGCACTCAATCCATCGTTCACACAGCTTTCCCTCTTTTTTTCTTTTTACATTGATCTTTCGCCTCCCGTCTTCCTCTAACACTATGAAGTCCATGCCCTGTTTTTGTACCTGGATACATAGATACACATCTGTCGCACTATTTAGCTCCCAGTTTTACACTCTCCACTCACTGACACTCATCAGCTTGTTCATTTTTTGTCATTTTTGTGTCTTGTTTTTTTTTTTCTTTTCTTTTGTGTTTCCCCCTCCACCCTTCCTGCTGAATGAAGCCGGCGGAGATGCAGGAGGAGGAAGCAGCAAAGGAGGAGGAGGAGGAGGAGGAGGAGGAGGGAGGGAGAGATACCGCACCAAATGAGTGGCTTAGAGAATGAGGGAGTCATGTTTCTTTGTTCCAAAGAGAGGTGGGAATGGGTGAGGAACTGTGCGATAAATTTGCTAGTAGATCGACCTTAGATTTTAGTGTGTGTGTTTTTTGTATGTGCGTGATGTTTACAGAAATCTGGGGCATTTCATGGCACTGAACCGAGTCTGAGCTCTGAGCTGGACCTGTGTTTACACTGAAAAAACCCCGAACAAACTGAAATAGCAACAAAAAAAAACCCTGCAGTTTAAATTTGGCTTCATGTTTTAACTGTAAGACCCATGGGAAAAGTTGTTGTGTATGCCAGCAGAAATGATCCTAATTCCATCTGTACTGTGCTTTTATCTAGAGACTTATTGGATGACAACATCAGTGAAGGCAAAAGAACACACATCTTTAACATCAGCATGAAAAATAACTTAATGATTTTGAAGATGATCATGTGGAGCACATGACTAAACACATATATATATATATATACACACACACACACGGCCTGTTTTTTGTTTTACAGTTTAATAAATCACTCTCCAGCTGCCTACATTGTGATTACACTACGCTAACTGACCTTTAAATAAAAATACACATTTCTATTCTGTCATAGTGACAGCTTCTATATTGTGTTTGATCCAGTCTTATTTATAAAGCACTTGTGCTTTAGTGCTGTACATTAGAGATGAATAAAATAAAATACTGAAAAATACTACCTAAAAGTCCCAAAAAAAGAGACAAAACAATAAAACCGTATATATATATATATACACACACACACACACACCTGTGCAGCAAGTGATACCCTCTATCCTTAGACCCTCACATCGAGTGAGGAAAAACTCCAAAAAAATCCCTTTTACATGGTAAAAAAAAAAGGGTGTTCTCAAACACACGCTCAGTCTGGTCTAAGCAGGGACCCGACACAGCCTTAGAGATATTGATTGAGCGCTGTAGCTCTATGGGCTCTCATTACCGGTGCCGTGACATGAAATATCCCTGACCTTTTGCTGCAGCTGTAGCGTTTAGATGTCCTTTCCAGTCTGTGTATGTGCTGTATTTTCAGTCTGAGAGCAGAGACGCACACAAGTACACCCAGCACATAATGGGCAAACGTATGTGTGTATGAAAAAAAAAAAAAAGTAAATGTTTAAAGGGGACACAAAGACACCGAACCCTACGTATGCACGGCCACAACGTGGCTGTGTATGATTTCTGTTGATGTTCCCCAGCCATGCACGTTCATAAAGCCAGTTTGCGCTCATCTGTCACCATTATCATCACCATTACCATCCTCACAGCCAAACTAAGATCGTGAATACAGTTTTTCTATTTTAATTTACATTGCAATGACCCTGTACTGACTAATGTCTCTTTTCTTTCACTTCACAGCTTTTCCAGATCCATGGGTCAAGGATGTAAGAAATTACAAGAGTTTGTCAACATTATATGCTTACTTATGTGATTATGTATCTTTTTTTTTTTATGTGTGGTGCGAGGAACAGTCGTCATAACAAGTGTTTAGCGCTGTGATCGGTTCATCGACAAAAATGCCGCTTACAAAAAAAAAATTACCACATGACCAAAAAAAGAAAGAGTTGCAGCAAAATATTTTTGAGTTTATTTTGATAGAAAGAAATGTTATATTGTCAACATGCTGTAGTGGAAGCTTAGTAAATGACAACCAAAGATCCAGATGGAAGCTGGATGAACCAGGGTGCTTAACTACACAATGACAGACAATGTAAGATCTGCCTGAAGAAAATCGACATGGTATTGATTACATAGAGAGAAGCTGCTGCTGCTGCTGCTGCGTCACTGTGATAAGGCAGAAACTGGAGACGGTGCAGAAGCTATGCTTTTCCATTATGAATTATTATATTTCCTAATGTAAACACAGCCGACACAGAGGCATTCATCAGATTATCAAAATTAATCCGATATTCCAGACTGGGCGCTCATCAACCCATGATGGATGCACTTGTTCCGTTTTTAAAAAAGGACATTATTCCTGTAGCTTCTCATTTGTCCTTGTGTGAGGTGGAAACCAAAGTCCTAATCTTGTCTTTTATTTTGTTAGAAATAAGGTTGGTAATTTGGATGCTTTTGGTCTGACCGTGCTTTAATCTCATGGGGTTGTGATTGGCTTTAAAGGTGATGTATTTAAAATATGTACAACAGAGACCATTTAGCTTTTAAAATGTTGTCCCATTTGGAAACAGGGCAGGGCGGCCAGATTTGAGGAAACTCGAAGTAAGAATGCTCGTCCGTATCCATCTACAGACCCTGGTTTTTTTCCTTCTTCTCTGGTTGAGACATTTTTGAGAAGCTTATTTAGGTTCTGTATTGTTCAGTATTTCTGACACTTAGCAGCTAGCTGCTCTCTGCTTGCCCTGCTGACATCCTGTGTGAGCTGCCTTTTTTTTTTTTTTTTAGGTGGCGCAACAAACCAAACCAAAACATTAACACAGTTTACCGACTGCAAATGAAAATGTATTTATTTTGTCATCAGTGAAGCCAGTATTTAAGTTAAACATGTTTGCCTATAGTCTCTGATGACACATCATGGTAATTCCATGTCTTAATAATACATTTCTTGCATATATCACCTTTAAATTGACTGATAGTGACCACTCACAGCACAAAGGCGTGAGGGGAAATCACACTTTTTTGAATAGTTACAGTCCTCTGATCAGCCACAGCACACACGTCTGGCTGTTTGAACAAAATTTGACATGTTAACAACCTCTGCTGGCAAACTGTAAGAACTTCACGTCATTGATTCCCCTGCAAAAGTCTGTGAACAGCTCCCCCCAACGCAGTAGTGTGTAACTGCATGCAATGAAATTAGCCAAATGAATGAACCGTAATAGAGTTAATTCTTAGTGTCCAATTGGTGAATAGTCCTCATGGATTTTTGAGAACTAGAGAAGTAGTTGTTGAATGTCAAAAGTCATTTGACTTAATATTTAAACAGCTTTCTTTTTAAGATAATCTCTTAAATTTGATCGATTAATTATAATGGAAACTGCTGGGTGAAAAAAACCCTGTGATGTTCCTTGACTTGGAAAATGGCACAAGAGAGACACAAATAATGCAATAAGCAGTTATAGTCGGAGTTAGACAATCGTTTAGCAAAACCATCAACCTTTTTGATAATGTAATCTGAAAAGATATGTTGCAAATACAATATGTGTGTGTGTGTCAAATACAATGTGTGTGTCTCTGTGTGCGTTTAAGATAAAAGTGTCATGTCCATTTGTAGCGTCAAAAGGTCCAGTGTGTAACATTTTTGAGGCTTAAAGGCAGAAATTGAATATGCTTCCCATAACTTTGTTTATGTAAATGTGTAATCTCTTTACATGTGGAATCATGGGATCATTTGTCCTCTGTTGGACCCAGTTTAGACTGCAGTCCAAATCAGACTTTTGAGCATATCCAGACTGCAACTAGCTTGGTGTGTTTTTTTTTTGTTTGTTTGTTTTGGCAGTCTGGACAGCTAGAAAATACATGATCAGATTTTTCCCAAAACAGATTTAAACCACAGATCAGATTTTTTGAAAGGACTTTTCATCTTTTTCAGAATAAAAGCCCCCACGTTGACACCATTATCATATTTACATGGGTTCTGTGTTTCTCACAGCACGACACAAACAACAACAATTACGCAGAGACGGAAGTTAACTGGAGGCCTGTTTAATGATCAAAATTGACTTTTGTTTCGACATCACATATAATGTGAAAAGTGAACAGGCAGAAAAGTGATCGGTCAAAAGTGACAGCCCTACAACACACTACTCTGTCTTTTCATCTGGTTCTTTCCCCCGAAAGTGGACACAGAGATGGTTCTAAGACGAGTAAAATTAAACTGTCTGTTACTTTGAAAAGGAAATATTGGATTTTTGACAGATTTAAAGAGTGTGGGAATGGGAGGGGTGAGCAAACGAGTCCTCGGTTCTTTTTACAATCTGCAGTCTCACCAGAAGATGCCTCTTATCCTTACACACTGGACCTTTCAAATAGAAACACATATGCACCTTTAAGATTCTTGCAATACCTTCTTAGCAGGATCATGAGACGACAGTAAATGTGTAAATGCAGTTACTCATTGTGCTTATGATAATCGTGACATGAAGTTAACTGGGGAAAAAGACTGAAAAGAGGCGACTTATGTTTATAGTTCCGTTTCTCTGATCATTCGGTGCCTTGAGTTCAAGCAGAGCAAAACTGACGCGGCTGAAGGTCAACGCGTCGCAATGATCGTACGTTCTTATTACACATTTTACAGCTGTTTTAAAAAGTTCCGTTTAGTTTATTGTCCCAATAGGCCACATATTTAAATGTGTACCTTTCTTCCAGCACATAACTGCTCCGAGAGCTTTTATTTTTCAGAAGGTGTTAAATTAGAAAGTCGACACTGAACGTGCCGAGGCATGTTTGAGGTAATGCTGATTATAGCAGCTTCTGTAGTAGGTTTTAGCTGTTTTGTATGAATTGTCATGCCTTTTTTGTAAATTTTTTGTTCTATTTTAATTTATTCTTGAGGGTTTATGTTACTTCAAAAGAATTTGGGCTTTTTTTTTTTTTTAATTGTATGGGAGGGTTGATTTCATCACAGGTGATGTTTTTATGTTTCACTGACCTGATGATCTTTAAACTACCTTTCCTCGGGTTCACTGAATATGCTTGTTTATAGTCTTTGTTCACCTAAATGTTGTTAAATAGATGTTACCCCAAGAATTTTAGAGTTTTTCTATTAAATGAACATGTACCATTAGGTCAGTTTTATAAACCTCAGTCTGCCTATCCACTTAACCATGTTTGGTTTGCTGGATTCAATGTTGATGGTTGTACAATATTGTGTTTTCACATGGTATTTAATTGTGTAAAAGTTTATATATTCTGTACAAATCTTTTTTTTTTTGATGCTGGAGTTTGTTTTCTGCTGTTTTCTCTGTAGTCTCTGAATACACAGAACAAAATAATGACACGTGAATTGTAAGGCCTCGGATACATTTTGGGAAAATGCTCTGTGCTTTGATTTAATTCAACTGTATTTCATTAGATCCTGAACAGCACATTTATTTTTGATTGTTTTTTTTTTTATATATTGTTTATGAATGTCACAATAAAAACTTTCCTTTGGTTTAAATACAGATTAGAATCTCTGATTCTTTGACATGACACGGGATTAACTATTGTCATGATACATGTGAGTTTGGTGAAAAGTCATCTCCAAAAAATTACAGCACCTAGTTTTAGTCAATTTTCACCTTTCATTTGACTGTTAGCAAATATTAATATGACATTTATATGTTTGTTTACCTGTAGGGCTTCTGTAATAATGTAAGCAAAACTATGACAGTCCACTGCTGCTTCAGAATGAGAGCATGACAGTAGAAGGTCACGTCATCTGATACAGGTTTGCGTCCTTCATTTTCTCTTGTGTATTTGATATAATTGTTCACATTTTTATATACTTTGGTATTTTTTCGATGATTGTTTTACTGATATAAGTAGACATGTTAAGATTATCATGAAAATTGGCCTCAGTTCCTGAAATTTATTTGTAACAATTTAGAGAATCTGATAAAACAACAAAAGGCAGCATTTGAAGAGCAAAGTGTGTCATTTAAATAGAGATTCATATGCATTTTCTTTGCACATTAACCTTAATGTATCTCAAACTTGTGACGAGTCTTTGAGTATGAGGGAATTAACTGGACATACAAAGTTTTGAATTGAATTTAAAAGTGAAGAGTACAGAACATGAATCACAAATATCTATCTAGTTCTCGTTCAAGTTTTAATTACATGTTCAAACAACTGGCAAACCTCTGTCACTGAGTAGCAGTTGTTGATCTATGGTACAACTGTACAGGATAAACCGAAATAATGTTTAACATAAAATAAGGTCGTCGTAAAAACATTATTTTTGACAAATATAAAGCATGAACAAGAAAAATGCATTTGAATAATGCATTATATAATGCTTTTGTAATTTTTTTTCTTTGTTTGTTTTGTAATTGCTTCTGTTTTATCTTGTGTTCAATGTTTCTCTGAAGCTTTGATTCGACAAATTCAATTTAAAAGAAAGGAAAAAAAAATGGAATAGGGCCAGAAAAGCTCCTCGCCATTTTGAAAATTGAATGGGTATTGTTTGTTTATTTAAAGAAATTTTGCTGTGATTTATATTTTCTTTTTTTTTTTTAATTTTCTATTGTATATATTAGAATAAATAAAATAAAGAGCAAAATATCAAGTAAAACTGGTTTTAGAAATACATCCAACAGACAAACACCTTTCACATCCTTGTCCATCTACTGGGAAACAAATTGGCATTAAGAAGATTTAATAATAAACATTAAACTAAATAATTTTTTTATATACACACACAGACACACACATTTTAGATCTTTTCACACGTTCACAGTCCTGCCCTCTCTGCTTACCCCACTCCCACTGAACAACGTCCGCTTTGTCCTACAGGAAAGTACTGAGGGTGTTATCCACAGTGGCCAGATGCAGGTACTCAGGATGTTGGTTCTCAGACTCCAGCTCTGATTCGTGTTCCTTGTTCTCGTCCTCGCTCCGACACAGCGGGGGCCTCTTCCTCCGGATGGACTGTCGAGAACGCTGCTCCAGACACTTCAAGATCATGTGGGCCAGATCCTGCTGGAGCCGCTGGAAGTTCTCTCTGGAAAAACAAGCAAACAGAACTTTAACAGACCAAAGGCTTTAAAACTTAGTTTATTATTACTTTTTTTTTTTTTTTATTATTATTTGACAGAAGTCTTTCATTATAACATAGTTTTTCATTTCAGCCTAACAGTGTCAGCTTTCTAGTCCTAAAATACATGTCTGTTTATTAGATTTCTCACTCTCTCTCACTCATTTTCTACCACCCCCACACTGGGGGTCGCGGGGGCGCTGGTGCCTATCTCCAGCTAACATGGGGCGAGAGGCAGGGTACACCCTGGCAGAAGTCTTTCATTATAACATAGTTTTTCATTTCAGCCTAACAGTGTCAGCTTTCTAGTCCTAAAATACATGTCTGTTTATTAGATTTCTCACTCTCTCTCACTCATTTTCTACCACCCCCACACTGGGGGTAGCGGGGGGGCGCTGGTGCCTATCTCCAGCTAACATGGGGCGAGAGGCAGGGTACACCCTGGACAGGTCGCCAGTCCATCACAGGGCCACATAGAGACAGACAACCATTCACTTTCACATTCACACCTACGGGCAATTTAGAGTGTCCAATTAACCTAATCCCCAAATCTGCATGTTTTTGGACTGTGGGAGGAAGCTGGAGTACCTGGTGAGAAGCCACGCACCACGGGGAGAACATGCAAACTCCTTGCAGAAGGCCCCTTTTATCAGATTTCAGTGCTTCTTAAATTTTATATTAATATTCAGAAAAACATATTTTAAAATAGCTTCCATGTCATGTGACCTGACACCACAGAAAACCAGGAAACACTTCTTTTTATGGATTTTAGCACTTTTTTCATATATTTTTATTTATTTATTTATTTATTTATTATTATTTTTTTTTTTTACAGTGCCTGTTTTACATGAATTTTAATATTAAAAATAATTATTTTCAATAGCTTCCTTGTGACCCCACTGACTCTGAACTGATGCCAAATTTAATTTGGCGCCCCTCTGTTTTGGATCGGCATTTCGAAACTGTAAGTCTTCATTTTAATAAAAAAAAAAAAATCCTGATTTGAACTCAATGAATCACATGATACAGAAACATTTTTGCTTTTACTCAAGTGAGAATTTATTGGTTTTATATGGTGAAAACTCTAAATATTTTCTGAGGCACAAACTAAAGTGTTGTCCTCATACAAGTGCTTTTACTCACGTTGTGGGTGGAGTTGGGAGGTCGTAGTCTTCTCCAGTTTCACCTGTTAACCAGTATGTTGTCTCTGTGCCTTTACCCTTAAAACAACCCGCACAAACACACACATTTATGTTTGTTGGCATTAATGTGTGGGAATAAATTCAGCACTATTTCCTTTCTTTTGAAAGTGATTTAAGCACCGACATGCTGATTGAGGTTTGAGAATAATTATTACCTTAAGGTATGTTTCTCCTCTGATCTCGTACTCAAACCTACAGTCTGTCCTCTGCAGGATATTTATAGTTGGCTGACTGACGTGGATCTTCAGGGCTGGAGGACGAGACAAGATAAAACATCAGACAAGCCTCTTTTTTTTTGTCCTATAAGTGCACTAGAGTGACGTGCAGTGCAAAGTTAAAGAAACATAATTGGATCAGAGATGCATAAATGTCAGTGCATTTATCTCATAAAGCGTCTCTTCGCTTTGATGAGTTTATTTCTGCACTCACGATGTCCTGTGGACTCCATACGAGAAGCTGTGTTGACCGTGTCTCCAAACAAACAATATCTGGGCATTTTTATCCCAACGACACCTGCTGCGCACGGACCTGAACCCACAAACATATGCAATCAGTTTTCCATCATAGGTTATTGTTTACAAGGTTAGAAAATGAGTGCGAAGAACTTCAGTAAAAGGACAGACAGAGACAGACAGTGTAACCAATTTAATACCCAATATAGTTAGGTTTTGCCTGTGTGGTTGTACAGGGGACTGACTTTCCCCACACACTCCCCAGCTGTGACAGTGTTACAGGGAATCAGGTGCAGATTTCAGCCACTAAATGAAGGGCCCACCCAACAAAATATATGTCTGCATAAGTAAGATATCTCAAGGATATTTTCTCCACTTTATCTCACCATGGAATCTTAAGTTTTTTAAATGCTCACTCTCAAAAAATGGAGGACTGAAGTCCATACAGAAAATCAGTGATTTTAGCTCACAAGGACTTGTGACACTTAAGTACATATGAATTAAGTTTTTCCAACACCAAAGCTCAGCTCTTGACTGTTTATCCCCCCCCCCCCCCCCCAAAAAAAAAAAAAAAAAAAAAATTAATAGAGATTTACTAAAAGATTCAGAAATATTAGGCCTACCCGAGTGTATACCGATGCGTATCCACACAGGGATTCCGGGCAGGTGTCGGAGCTGGAACGTGCCCATGAAAGCTAAAATGTCCAGCGCCATGCAGCAGATGTCCACTGCGTGCCTGTTGCCATTTCTCTTTGGCAGGCCAGAGGCCACCATGTAGGCGTCACCTATCGTCTCCACCTGAGGACAGATGGATTAAAAACACTGATGTCTGCTGCCTGCACCATACGTTTATCAATCTGTTCATCTGTCTTTTTAAACGTCGCCTTCTTCTAGTACCTTGTAAACATCATGGTGGTCCACGATGCTGTCAAAGCCCTTGTAGATGTCGTTGAGCATGTCCACCACTTCCATCGGCGTGCTGTACTGGCACAAAGTGGTGAAGCCGACGATGTCGCTGAAATATATGGTCACCTCATCGTAGAGCTCTGGCTCCACTGCACCAGTCTCCTTCAGGCTCTTCACTGCAGGACTGCAAGAAGACAGATGATACGAAATGATCTGCCTGGGCTTTGATTAAACCACTGGTTACAAATCTGTCCTTTCCATTAATATACATTTTTCAAAAGTGGATATTCAATGAGGAAGCCAAAGAGCACTTTATTCAAACCAACTGGTACACCCAGACATGTCCTCTCTATGACATGGTTGCCACCAGGAACAGAAAGGAAAACTGATTTTTTTACTACTGAGCAAGAGGCTCGCCCTTAAAATGTGCGACCACCTAAGTCTAGAAAATTTTACTTGTTGGTTTTTCCTTGCCACTACAACAAAGTTTACAAGTGAAAACTGAAATTTATAAATTTCTAGCTTCACCAAAGTCCATAGAGGAAAATTAGCGATTATACATCATGGCAAACAAGTTGTAAATCTACTGCTGCCTTCGTCTGTGAATTGAAATGTGTCATCTTGTGACTTTGGCGTTTGAAAGCCTTTGCTCAGATTTACGCGAGTAACACAAACTTGCAACAGTGGACCAGCAACCCTTGTGTTCCTGTGAGATACAAATGTGGATTTTCTTTATGGACTTGTGTGGGAGATTGATTTGGCTTATTTCTGTTTGTTTCTATTTGTCTTAAATCTGTTCCTCGCTGTCCCTACTGGAACCCATGTTATGATGGTAATAAAAGTATGTGTGACTCCATCACTTTCGGCTGCTTCAAAAATCAATCTTCTACCGAGGTCTCATGTGCAATTTTGGTTTTCTCCTTCAAGTGCAAACAGACCCAGGAAGCAGCATGAAGTTGAGGCAGTCGGCTCTGTCCCTCTCAGCTTTGTAGAGAGCCGTTCTCTCCTCCACCAGATGCTCCAGGTTTCTGGAATACATCTGCAGTCGTCTGATCATATTGTCCATGTAGCTCTCGTTTTCCTGGTTATGGATTTTACTGAAGGACAGAAGAATCGTCAGGCCCAGGGTAAAGTCAAACTTCACAAATAATTCATCAAAGACGGAAATTACCTGATGATTTTCCCCAGACAGTTTTCAACCTTCTTGAAGTCCGGCCTTTTTTCTGGATCCTCGTCCCAACAGCTTTTTATCAACATATAAACCTTGGATGGAGAACATGACACTTTAAAGTCACATCAATTGTAGATGTAGCTGCATAACAGATGTAAATAACTCACCTCTGTTTCTTTCTCTGAAGCCGTCTCAAAATTAAGATCTGGTCTAAAGTAAGACATTATGACCCTGGCCAGCTTTTCTGTTCAGAGACAAACAGACCCTCCCGTTAATTCCCCTTCAAAATCACTTAAAGTCTACAACTTGTTTCTGGAACACTTTTAATATTATATTTGTTGAAAGCCTCTTCATGTGTGGATAGCCATCAATAAATAAAGTTGTCTGGCCCATCCTCTACGATGAACCTTCTTAAAACTAGCAGCAGGAGACAGTTTAATGTCAGTGCTGGTGCCCATGACCAAAAACTGAACATGCAAACACAAAAAGACCCAGTTGGGAACCACTTGCTGCGAGACATCAGTGCTATACCACTGAACCACCATGCCATCTGATATGCACAACTGATATGTTTCGCCCACTCCCTAAAAATTAGTGACATCTAATGGTGAAGACTGCAGATTGTAATAAGTTTAGTAAGCTTTCACTTCAGAATTGCCTGAAGTAAATATGAAATACCTATTCTAAGGCTACAAAAACTGAATTTTATTTTTAAAACAAACATTTATTAGTAGTAAACTCAATTTCTGACAATAAACCCTCAAAATGTTACACATTAGACCTTAAATATTAAGCTGTACAATATAAATACACAATAAGAGAGAAAAAAAATAAAGGCCAACCCTCTTTCTAAGTGATTTGCACAGAGTCACAGTTTTTGATTGATTTTCTCAATTTTCCAGAGCTCAGTGTGTAAAGGCTTGATTCTGGACAGCGTTTGGGTCAGTGTGTCACACCTGCTCGGTCAGAGCAGCTCTCGCTGTAGAAGGTGCACTTTCTGAGGACAATCTCCTGAGAAATGATAGCAAAGCTGTAGACGTCTCCCTTCTGAGAAGTGCCGTGTTTCCTCAGATGCTCGGGGGCAGTCCACAAATCTGAGAGGTGGAGGGGGAGAAGAGAGGAAGGGACATAAGGAAAGGAAGCGGTGATGGCGGAGTTTGTGGTCGTGGACACAGTGAAGCTGCGGTTTTACCATTTCCTGGGCTTAAAAAGCTGTTGCAGCCAAAGTCTGTGATCTTCACCACCATGCGATTGTCAACCACACAGTTGGTGGACTTGAGGCGACCGTGCACCTGGATTTCACTGGCATGGAGGTAGGACATGCCCTGCACAGAGGATTCACAGTGTCTCTCTGTGTGTGTGCCACTCCCCAACCCCACATACAATATGACACTTCAGTCACATATAACATTTTGGTCACCAGCAGAGTTCTGTGTCACCTTGGCGATATCATACATGACGGAGATCTTGAACTCCCAGTCCATGAAGGTTCCCTCTGGGTATGAAATCTTGTCATTCAGCACGTACTGTAAGAAGACACAAGGCACACGACAGGACATGACATCGTCTCTAGTGTAGTGTATACTGTAGTAATTCATTTGCACTGGGCTTAATCTGAATACAGGGGCATTTCAAGGAATTTGGGGGGCCATGGGCTTTAGAAACTTGGGGTACAATCCAATTTCATTTATAAAGCAAAATTTAACATCTCCAGAGTTAGGAATTTGTTTAAATTCATTAAAAAAAACAAAATATAAATAAAAACTGCCTGCTAAATTTTGGGAGCTATAACAGCAACAAACAGACCTTATCTTTTAGTCTTTTATGTCTGGGACAATTCATTTTTAGGTCAGGCTTCACATTTTAAGCAGAATTATAGCCCATATCCACAGATGTAAAGTGCTGTTACACCTTTAGTGACCATGTTAAAATACAGACTATTGTATAGTCTGACCTCTGCAAAAGTGCAACTGATGAAGTGACCTGGTCTCTCTGAAATAACAAAGCTTTGCACAACAAGTTGGTGACACTAGGCCTCATTACGGAGCACATAATAAATAGAATTGTCATTGCTGTAAAATACAGAAATCAGCAATCATCGTGGGGCCTAGATCCTGTGTGGGCTCCAGGGAACTGCTTGCTTTGCAAATCCTGTTGCACCAGCTCTGGGTGAGTGCTCGTGTACAGTATGTGTGTGTATGTGTGTGCATGTGTATCATACGTACCTTGAGTGACCCACGTTCTCCGTACTCAAACACTCCAAACACACCCTCGTCCAACTTCACTGTCCCATAAAACTTTGTCAGGCTATAATAGTCAATTCGCAAGAGCTGCAGAGGCAAAGTCAGAGTTACGTGGTACAACTTTAACTTGCTCAAATGTTATTAAAGAGGACAGGCAATATAAGTAGAGCCTGTGTGCATTTGTCTCACCGCATTAAGCTCTATCCTCTGAGTTTCACTGAATATCCCATCCGAGTGCTGCAGCTCCTTCAGAATTACAATCTGAAACATATTCAGCCACATTACATCTGCTTTTTTTAACCATGTAGAGGTAAAGTACTAATTTGCAACTATTGCAGGTCACAGTGTCCGGCTACCTTCTTATCATAGAGTGCCCGGCGGATCTGGAAATTCTTTTTTTTCGCTTCTTCTTCGATCTGATTGGAGTAGATGAGGGACATTTTAGGGTTTGTTCTTGTGTACTCATGATGAAAGGGGTTGTCTTACTATCTTGTAGGGGTTTCTGCCTTATTTACCTTCAGAGAGACAACATTGAGTTTGTTCTTTTCCAGCAGGGTGATGAGATCAGAGGAAATGTGTGACCAGCGCTTTCTAAGTTGCCGTTCTGTCTTGTTCTGTCTAAAAAAAAAAAAAAAAAAACACCAACAGACCAAACCACATACACAAAAGTAGAAATTAAGAAAAACTTAATGTTTACAGCTGCAGTGCTTAACATATTTTGTTATTCTTCCTCTGTTTGACTCTTGGTATAGAAACAATGGAAACATTATTTGCTGCATCCATCTGAAAACAGGCTCCGTCAAGCAAAACTATCAGTCCTGACTGAACATTTGTGTGAATACAGCAGCAGTGCAGGGGCAAGAACCATTTATCCCATCAAACTCAGTTTAAGTACCAGCACTTTTATTTGCATACCAGGATGCTGGTACTGTTTGGTATCTGTCCAATTCATTATCATCATTTCCTAGGGGACACTACTTGACATTCACCCGTTCTTTCAAGAGTCTTGTCTGTTTCTAGTGTCTAGATTTTTTATTGTTAAAAAAACAAACAAAAAAACAATATAACAATAGAACAATATCTATTTGCAGATAATCCGTTGTGGCTCCCCCTAAAGAGAGAAGCTGAAAGACGAAGAAGAACAATATCTACTAAAAGAGTTTCAAACTTTTCATTAATGTTTTCTAATAGTCACTGACTTCTTGCCACATTTGTGTCCTGGAGGATGGCATAATAACAGGACACTGGATAAATGGGCTGTGTGCTTATAGTTTTAATCTGTTAGAAATGTTACAGACAACCTAAATATAAAAGTTGGTAAAATGGGAAATGTAAGTCCGGTTTTTAGTTATTTTAATATAGACTGAATATTTAAAATAGAGACCTCTTATGGTATCTTTTATTTACTCAAGATTTTCATAATTTATTGCCTCTCTTTATGCTTCATATGGATAATGGGAAGCAGTGGTCAAACTCCAACCTGTCTGCAGCCATCTTGCTTCATACTAGCTGCTTCCTTCCATCTTGAGATAAAATGAGCATCAGCTTTGTTTGAGCTCATTTGACACTGATTTAAAATGTCAGGGACATTTATGCTTGTTTAAAAGTTATGCACTACAACTTTAACTATTACATGACCATCACTCACCTGTAGAAAATGAAGGCGATGGTGGCCACAACAACCACTGTCACTGCCAACACTATGACAATAATGTCAGGACTTGATATACCTGAAGGTGCAAAGATAAACAAGCAAGTCATGTGATGTACATTTATGAGAAGTAACAGTTTAACACAAGTGGACAAAAATCTAAATCCCCAAAACATAAATTACTACATTTTAAGACGAAGCCAAGTTTTAAAGTTAGGATGAGGTTAGAGTTAAGTTAAGGTTAGGGCACTAGAAATTACAGTTAAGATTAGAGTAAGTCTCCAGGAAATAAATGTAAGTCAACGTAATGTCCTCTGAAGTCATGGAAACCAGTGTGTGTGTGTAGCTTTACCACTATCTGGTCTGAAGTGAGGAAGTCTTTGTCCCCAGATGAAGGAAGGATTCATGTCCACCACTTGGGTTGTGTTGTGCTCAGTGTCAAATGTGAATAAACGATGGTACTGCAAATCACACGAGAAGAGGAAGTTATACATTTTATTTTATTTAATCAGAAATGAAACCCTTTGAGATTAAAAATCTCTTTTGCAAGAGTGTCCCGGTGATGACAGGCACCAGTAAACGGGAATAGGTTTGCAACTATTCACACACAGTGTACAGAATGTGAAAAATACACAGTACATAAAATACGCAGAATACATTATGAAACACATGATCAACTAATTTTAAGCAAAATCAATAGTCCAATCAAAAAAAAAAACAAAAATCTATAAACATTTTGAAAGTGTCCATTAAGACCACGTCAATCACTTTGAAATAATGCTGTAGACTGTTCCAGTCAAGGGGAACCACATATTTAAACACAACTGTCTTCAGTTCAGAAAAGACCTTCGATATTGACAATAAGGATTTGTTCTGGGACTGAAGACTGTAACTCCCTGGACTGTTCTAACACATGTAGGCCTGAGGCTATGGCGACTGCAGATCCAAGATGGACATAACCAGTATGACACCAAATTACAAAATAATGAATTACCTCATTGTTAGTCGATGTGTAAATGACAGTTAGATTCACATCTCTGTCTCCATGTTTGTCCAGCTTGTAGGTCCCGGCAGAACCTGAGCAGAATCAAAGAAAGGCCTTTATACAGAGACATGGGAGAACAGGAATCACAACTTTATTAATTAAGCATCTTTAAAATTGCAAAAAACACAGAACAACAAAATATAACATAGAGAAATTATCCAAAATATGAAGAATAACACAGATGAACAGCCTCTCACTCATCCTCAGTTACACACGAGCGACATGCAGCTGAAGCCTAGAGGCTACGTCTTCATCATGTCAGTGACAGACGCGTGTTAAGTGATGACTGTTGACAGTCTCCATCTGTGAGGCCTCACAATAATCAGTGGCAGAACTAATCAGGAGCCAGTCTTTGTTTGGGACCCCCTTCTATATAAAATTATTAAAATAGGATTAAAAATCGTACCTTGTTATTGTGCAGTCAATACTAACTAATCAAATAAGATTAGAGATTCATATGTTTTTATTTCAAACATGTGCAAGGCACATTGAGTTGGGTAGCCGTGTCACTTCCATTTATAAATATATCTTGTTAACTGATGCCAGTGCCAATTATCAACAATGAAAAATTGGTGTTTTTATTTTAAACCTTTAAAAATTGTCTGAAAATAAAGTCACAGACCCCCTTTTAAAGACCTGATTTACAAGAAAACCATTATTTTTAGGCCAAAATAAGTTTGACCAAAAATCTGCAGCCAGTTTGCAATAGTTTTTAAAATGATTCAGTCTAATTTCTGACAAACATTTAATTCATGCTTCCCTACCATTAAAGGACGTGTTCCTGAAATAATTCACGTTGACAAACTCCATCTGCTGAATCTCCGAAGGAGGCTGGTTAACAATGTCCCTCATCGCCTGACCTATCAGCAGCACTGCATCGTGATACGCAGCCATGTAGTCATTCATCTGCAGAGAGGGAGAGAAAGAGAAAGTTGAATGATCAGCTCCTCTGATGTTGAGTCACCACTCCTTGTGAAATGAGTGATTTTGGAGATCTTGTGTCCTCACTGTGTTGTTGCCTTTGAGGTCTGGGTTGATGATGTAACTTCTGGTGTTTGGCATCGTCAGCACCAACACGTTTTTCATGAAGGGCAGTGATGTTGCGTTGATGTAGTATTCGTCACTGTGGGACAGGGTGGGAAAGATTCTCCTCAAAGTTCTTGTATTTATATTTTTTGTTTTATTCTTCTCTTGTAAATGTGTACAACTGCCCATCGGGGACAAATAAAGTTCTTTGAATTGGAAAGCTTGAATTTTCTGTGGCAAAGTCCAATGAAGTTTATTGTCAGTGCTGTTTAAGTTTCTTTCAGTGTGTGTTTAAAGAATTACTCAAAAACATTGTCCACCATTTTGCACCCTGACCTTCATGGTTTAAAACTGGTTAGTGTTTTATTGCTTCATTATTTATTTTTATTTATTTATTGTAAGCTGCTGTGTCTGATTCAAGGCTTCTTGACCTAATTTTAAGAACGTTTTGGTTACTTTTGCCCACTGGCTCAATTTCTACCATTAATTTTATCTATAAATCAACGAGATATAAAGACAAGTTGGAATGAGAAATGATTAAATGAAGAAGGACCACTGACTTGTAAAGATCGATAAGGATGAAGAGAATTTCACTGCTGTCAGCCTCTGGCAAGTTTTGTTTCAACTCCAGCACGTCCTTGGGAGATCCACACATGATGAACACTGCAAACAGAGAATGTAACACCATGACTCCACTGTTTAATTCTTTCCTTTTTGCCTTGACAAATAAGTTAATAACAAACACAAACTGCCCTATTATAAGGCAACATCTGGCAGTAAAATAAAAAAGTAGCAGTGATTTGCTGAAACAATTTGTCCATTTACAGTCACTACCTGAAGGTTAAACAGGCAACCTGTGAAAGTCAAACTTAAATTTTAAAGGGAATGTGTAAGTCACAGTTACTGCTGCTATGCAAGAGCACAGAACGTCAGTGTTCCTTCTGTCGAGCTTTTATTAAAAATGTAATTAAACTAATTCGTTTTACAGCTTCCTTACATGACAGTTTAGCATTAAAATCAATGAAGTACAATTATTTTAGAAACACCTACAGTTGCTTGTCCTGTTCCTGTGTGATTGCAGAACTGTCTTCAGGTCATCTGGTTTGCGCAGAACTATTCTCAAGATATTTTGGGAAAATTGGCCTGAACCCACATCCAGTGCATTTATATACCTGTGAAAGGAAATCAGAAGAATTTATGAAAATTCACATATTTTCAAAATAAAAGTGTTTGTTTTCACAAGGAACAATAAACAGGTCACAATATGATGCAAAATGAATATATTAATAGAACAAAAACCATACAGAAATTACTCATAACTTGAATATGAAGTGGGGAGCCACATAAAATTGAATGGGGAGCCACATTTTACACTAAATTATAATTTTACAGGCTTAACAGAGATAATCCACAATATAATACATTATTTCTGTGTTTCATTGTGATGTTCCTTCTCTGAAGAGTGTTTTTTTTTTTTTTAAACATATGAAAGATATTGAATCACAGAAATAAACAGTTTAAATAACTACCAGAAAATTAGATTTAAATACAGGTTTCATACATCAAAACAGTATTTTTTTACAATAAATTATGTTAACATTCCTTGCTGTTGTAAAATGACAGTAAAATACAGGATTTTAATTCCTACAAAAATATTGCTGACAGACATGTTATGCCTATCTGTGAAGTTACAGTAGATGTTTTCAATTTACAGTTTATTGTTTACCATGAATGTACAGTTATTTTACAGTGTACTCATCAAAAGTAGAGTTTACATGTTAGTGTAAAGAGGTGGTCTTCATAATGTAATGTATGTTTTATGTAAATGTTTTGGAATAACCGAAATAAGGAATGTTAAACTTTTAACATTTTGTAGGCTGGGACTAGGATTACTGACACACCAGAAGCAGTCCTCAGTGTTGGTTGGTTTCTTGTAAACGTAGGCCGTCTTCCACTCGGGCTTGATCTTGTTGTCCTCTTTCCAGAAGTGAATAAAGAAGTCAGAGATCTTGCGCGCCGGCGGCAGGAGGCGCTGCAGGTTGACCGTGTAGTCGCACGAGCGACTGAAGGCCCCTGCGGACATGATGGGTGTCCTGAGCTTCAGGCCCTTTTCCGCACTGACGGAGATGGAGAAAAGGAGGAACAAGGTGAAAAAGGAGGACAGAGAAAGACATGGTTAGAAGCATAGAAGCTGCAACGACTGGTGTAGAATCCACCAACGTTGCCGCCATTTTGGGAGTGGTAATGTGAGCGAGAACCAGACTTTTCATAGACCACATCGCTTTACAAACCATTGTAGAAATTATAAATGCAAAATATTATCAGCACAATATCGGTATCAACAGATATTGGCTTTAAAATGTATTATTGGATATTGGCAAACACACTGAGATCTGTCGATATGACGAACAATGACAACTGTAGGCTAAATAGCGGCTACCTCCTTCACCTTTTTGACATTTGTTTATTTGATTCATTGCATTTGCTGTGACATAAATAGGCAAAATATGTTAATTTCACGACAGAAAAGACTGAATGACCTCTGCAGTGGGGGCAGGAAAAACTATCGGCAAAAAGTCCAATATCATGCGTCTCTATTATAAATCATTAAATATAAAAAAAAAAGATAGTTAACCTTAATCAGTAAAGTGTCTTTTACTTCTGAAAAACACACTTTCTATGTCTAGTTGTATTGGTTTACAGGACTAATGAAATATATCGTAACTAAAATAAGCGGAAGTCCGAATATGTTTTAAAAAAAAAAGGAGGAAGTGACGATTTATTTACAAAGGGAGAAAGTAAAAATAATAATAATAATAATAAAGAAAACAAAGAGCAGAGGCTGACCGGCTTGTTGGGCAGAGTCATCTTAGTCCTTGGAACAAGGAGACAGAGGAAAAAACGAGGAATTAGAAAAGTTTCGACGTGAAAAGCAACTACTTCCGAAAACAGCCGAGAACAGCGTGAAGCAGCGAGTTCACATTACTGTGGAACCTTGGACCGGAGTATAAGAAGCGGAAGTAAGACGAGGGAATGAGTTGCAGGTGCGTGATCAGAGACTCCGCCCGGCTGCCGAGCCAGCCCCTCTGTCAATCAAAACGGAAAGAACACGCCCCACCGGAAACCGAGGAATTAACAAAATAAAGGACAGGAAACCAGACCCTGACACAGACTTGACCTAGTTGGAGGACGACCAACTCTGGCAATGTTCTGATGATGAAGGAAGAGATAATGGCAGAGGGAGTGGGAGAGATTGCTGTGCTTAAATCCTTTCTGGAATGTGAAGGCCACCACTGTTCACATTAACAACACAACAAAGATTATGTCCATATTAATCACGTTTGCACATGCGCTGGATTTCTCTGTACTAGTGTGATCATGATTGGACAAACAAGGACATACTCGACCATCTGGAAGGTAGCATAGGTGCAGGTCGGCCCGAGCACAGCACATCCCAGGTTACCTGAGCTCTGCAAGAGAAAAGGTGGTTTGTTTTCCGATGTAGTTTAACTACTGTGACTACAGTCATGGTAACAATCCCTGCTCTGATGCTTTTGTTGTACAAAAGTGAATGATGCTGCACTGATTATATAGTGAAACTTCCATATACACCAAGCAAAAAGCATTTGTTTATTTTTTAGTCAGATGTGGTCGGAAGTATAGCTTGACTCACCATCAGGTTTTGTAGTTCTCCAACTCCTTCACATGTTGTGCTCCTGCAGCCCGCCTGTTTATAAAAGGTGGTGTTGAAGCCGCCAAAAATGGCCGTGAGGTTAAATTTCACACCTTTATTGGGGTTTGTGGAACGGGAGAATACATTTTTTTTAATTCAAATATGTGTATGGTGAATTTAACATTTGCAAAATCACACTCATTCGTGCTTCAAAACAACAAACAAACAAAAACCTTTTTCCGATGAAGGTCTATGAAATACATCTTTTGAGTCCACAGGGTCTTTTTGTTTGTTTCAAAATCACATGTGCAATAATCCAGTCATACTCCATGATAACCATGGAAAAATACAGCAGAAAAAAAGTGAAAATTAAAAGAGAACACCTGCAGGAAACACATGAAACACAGTGTTTTCTGCTCTGAAATAATCTCCACAGAAGCCTATGATCTATAGCCTATAATCTACCTTTTCTGCATATTGTGTAAAATAATCCTGGATTATTTTACAGCAAACTGGCTCTTTTAATCAACAACATAAAAGAATATATATTTTTTGATTTATGTGTTCCACATGAATAATTTTCTGCCAACTTTGTGCCACCTATTTTTTCAAACACTGAAAAAATAGGTGGAAACTGTGGTATACATAGCTCCAAACATTTAGTGAGCATTTTTTTTTCCCTTTCAGGTCAGAGTACAACAGCCCATATTCAATAATTTATTGCCCCAACAAAACAATGTTGTCACAGTGTAATAAATCTCTAAAGACTGGAAGTCAATTACATGAGTAATCTCCTTTTTTTCCCTCTAAAATCTTAAATTGAAACATGTCGTTATAGTTTGGTGGGTGTTTATAGTGAAAATTAAGTGAACTAAATATGTTTAAATGCAGCAATCTATGTGAACACTGAAAAGAGGGTAGCTATGATTAAACCAAGGAGTCGCATGAGTTTTCTCTTTTAATGACTTATCATCTCAATGGCAGATCAGGCACTTAATGAGGTCAGTACATGGAAATGTTCAGGTCTCATTATCAGGAGTAGTTTATCTGATGATGTTGACATGCAGAGTCAGTGGTACAAACTGTGTGCACACTTGTTGACACGGAAATTTTATATGGGCACGGATGATGAAAGGAGAGAAAGTTGACGATAATCCTATGTAGAGTATAAAGTTTTTACAGTCCATTATTGTCAACTCATCGTCTCCTGTCATTGTGGTAATTCTCTGCTGCTGCTTTAAAGCAGGTACCCTTTCACTTGACCACATAGATTCACTATTTATTTGAATAAAATGGGGACATTTCTGTATGTGGATGTGTTTGTGCATAAAAACAGTGTAACACAGCTTCTTATTTACATAACTTGCCCAATTTTGGTAATTCTGGACTGCATTAAATGATTTAAACGCCAAAGGTTGCTGTTGTTGCTATTTGACATTTATCACCTTTAGTGATGCATTTAGAATCTTGTTCAAGTGCCAGTCAGGTGTTTGTGACTTGTAAGTTTTATGTTAAAATTTGTGGATCACTTGATGGAATAAATAAATGAAGTCATAATAAATGAGCCAACAAAAAGTCTCTGGAGACACAGGAACAGATCACTGTAATCACTGTGGACACATACTATTTATTTCATTCTAGTTATTATCTATTTCTATCTTTTATAGTGGCATGGAACCATGTTTCTGAAACCAAATCAACTGAATTCACTCAGACATGAAGGCAGCACTGGACATGCTCATATTTCTACTCACTAACTTGTGATACTTCTCTGATATGTGATGCTCCATAACTGTGCTTACACACGCAGTCATTCAAACAGCGTGTCTTTTAATAACTTTACCTTGTGCCTCGTTAATGTCTGCATCTGTCTTTATGGCCTTCAGTATTTCATCTTGCACAAACTTCAGGCTCCAGGGAGACTCTTGGTCCTCCAGCAGGATCACATTGATCGTTGTCCCTCTCAGACACTGTTTGATGCTCCAACATGGAGCAGCGAGAATCCATAGCACACTCAGACACAAACACAAGCCACTCATTTTTCACAATCTTCTTCAGTGTCTTGTCTTTGGGAGGAGCTGTTGAGTTCACTGCATGGCCTGTTTCCTTTTTAATCCAAGGAGTCCAAGAAATTAGATTTTTACCCCACACCGACAACACGAGTCCTTGTCTGTCTGCTGCACTCAGTTCACTCTCCCTGTATATTATCACTCACCTGCCAAAGCAAGTTGTTAATATACAACCTTTAAAGACACAGAGGCAGAGCCATATAACCTTCTCACTGTTGTTGCGTAAAAGTGTGCATGAACTACATGATGGAACACACACACACACACACACACACACACTAAAAGAGAGAGAACAGATTTTATCTGGCTGTGAACAGGTTGGTAACAAACACAATCACAGATTTTATTGACACAGACCAATCAGTGAAAGAGTAAATAAAGTTGTACTCAAGGGGCTTGGGGTCACACGGTGGTGTAGTGGTTAGGGCTGTTGCCTTGCAGTAAAAAATTACTCTGGTTTCCTCCCACAGTCCACAAACATGCAGAGGTTAAGAGGCTCTAAAGTGACTGTAAGTGTGAGAGTGAATGTTCACCTTTGTGTGTTTACCCCGTAATGGACTGGTGACCTGTCCAGGGTGTGACCCCACATTTTCACCCTGTCTCATCTGGGATTGGCTCCAGTGACCTTCGTCCCTCAAGTTGAGGATAAACCAGTAGATAATGGATGCGTTAAAGTGCATCCAAGGTTTATGAAGATGCAGACGTCTGTGACGAACCTCCACAGGCTCTTTAGGAGACAGAAGAGCTGACAGAATTTTGTCAGAGGAGCTTAGACCCAAGAAAAAGAGAGTTTATTTGTAGGAAAATTCTTGTTAAAATTCGAAAAACAATACTCTCAGACCTGACTGAATGAGGGTTAGGGGTTGAGAAGCATTTATTCTGTTAAACTGCTGAACAAGCAAGTTAAAACAGAATCACCTCATGTGTGCAGTGTGGAAATGTCACCAGGCAACATGAAATCCAAACACTGCTAAACTGAGAAACACAGACGGAGACGCTGTATAGCGAACGGACTTAAACAAGGAGGTTTTTTTTGTGTGGAGTTTTTCCTCACTCGATGTGAGGGTCTAAGGATAGAGGGTGTCACAGACTGTAAAGCTCTATGAGGCAAGTTGTGTTTGTGATGTTGGGCTATGTAAATCAAATTGACCTGACTTAATCAGCACCATGTGAACTTATTTCATTTTTTTTTTATTTTAAACAACACACACTTACCAATATCTATGCTTCTTCCCCCCTTGGCCACACAAACTTTTATTAGGTGTCCTGTGTACCTAATAAATTGGCCCATAAGTAAACAAGCTGATCTTTTTAATAAGGGGATGGGAAGTCTAAATTAGAGCATTTGTCTGTGTGTATATGCGTCATTTTTCAGTTTATAACGTGTAGACAGCAAACAGCTCGTAAATCTCCGCAGGACAGTCAAGGAAAAGGGGAGAAAGGAGAAGAGCAAAGGTCGGTCGGGCTCATAAACACCTTTACCAGATAATGACCTTGTGCTGTGACTGTCCAGGGAATCTGTTCCTACAGGTTATCAGAGTCATCCACACCCTGCAGCACAGTCTCTAGAGATGACACAATGAAGTTAATTAATTCAGATGCTCATTACTGTCAGCTGAGGGCAGTAAACTCAATATTCACCTTGACTGGACCTCTAAATGTTCTGTTTGCACACAGACAGTTGACTCGTCAGTGTCAGTGATGGTCTGAGCAGCTGCAACTGTCAAGTCTATTACCATTAAACACCTGTCTCCACTTCTAAACGGAATAACTGATGTTATGAGGACTTACTTACCCTTTTTGTTTCTCCAAGGAAGACAAATCCCCATGGCATCACTGTGTAAACAGGTTTGGATCTCCTCGACATAAGGGAAAACCTGGACCTCACACACCCACCGTCCATTTCCCACACATCACCTCACGACTCATCCGTCACCCTGACACTCACCTGAGTGTGGCTGTAAAGCAAACAAATAAAGCTAAGGTGCTTTTATCATGAGTGCATTTAATGATTAAATCAAATCTGATGGCCTCTTATTGTGATAATGAGCCCAGGGCCTCTTGTGTTGGAAAATATGAATTAGCTCTCATTTGAGGATGTGTTGTACTTATTTTATAACATAATTAACTCTGTTGTGTCTCGAGTTTGAAGTTAAACGTCTCGTGTCAAGTGTCTTAATAAAAACACTGTGTCAAAGCGTTTTTTTTTTTTTTAACATTCAAAAGCTCTTCGGTCTTATTATGAAGCCAGATTCATGATAAGTAACAAAAAATAAACAAAATAATTACAGTTGTATATAAAGTTTAAAAAATAAATGTGAGGAAGTTTTTTAAACAATAATAATAAAATTAAAAAGGCAAGAATCCACAGGTCTCCAAAAGGTGTAGCAACAAAAGGCAAATGGACTTAGTTGAATTTCTTGAAGAATTTCTTCAGTTCTGAACTGAAGAAGCCTCTTGGATGAGAGGTGAAATGTCTCCAAGAAATTCAACTAAGTCCAGTTGCCTTTTGTTGCTACACCTTTTGGATACCATGACCTGGATGACTGAGAATCTTCACAGACAGTCCACAGGTCAGCACTCAAAAACAACAGGTCAGATCTGGCAGGCAATCAGAACTAATAGCATGGGAAAGCTTGGCAAAGTAACACAAGACAACCCGGCAGAGGAAAGGTGAAAGGTCAAAGTAGACTGGTTTAAATGCAGGGGAAGTGATTAGCTGCAGGTAAGTAGAGGGGCGTGGAAACCAGGTGAGGGGAATGAGCTGATTGCATGGGAGGACCGGATCACTGCTAGTGATGAGCAAAAAAAATGGTCAGAAATAATACAACAAAACTTGGTGTTGAGCACTGTTGCACAGATAGTATACAGTGCAAATAACATAGAATAAAAGCAGAATCAATAGGTCAAGATTAAAATCGTAACACAATAAAAGTGCATTCAAATTATTGACTATGTAAGTAATCATATAAAAATACAGCATGAGTTCAGGGTCAGAATTTTACTTTTGACACTCTGAAGTCCATTTGGCTTCTCACATTCACACTTACATTATTCATTTATCTAAATTCTTGTATTTAGTTGAGACTATTTAATTGTGTTCATAGTTCTTGTTCACAATGACTGTATGTGTGTTGCCAAGTCTGTTAGTGGTTGCATCTTTCTTATGAAAATTAATGAGAAAAAAGAAGCACATCATTTAGTGTTGTGGCGCCCTCTAAAGGCCAGTGATCAGAGAGTGACTCAGAGAATGAGTGCAAATTTACTCATAAGGCAGTGAATTTGAAAAAATAAACATTCACACACAGGCTTGTGAATACAGTAGTAAGTTTTATTCAAACTTTGTTGTAATGACTAATGACAGTCACAGAGAGTTGACAATCCGACTTATTTCCCTTAAATCAAAGGAATCGAACGGATGCGCTGTGTTTCTATAGAACATTTAGTCACATCCTGGGATGAGAAATTAAATATCCGTATCAATGACCCGACGACAACTCTTTGACATTCACTGCATGATGAAAGAGTTCAAGTAAAAAGCACAACAAACAGAACAGAACATGCAGATTTTCAAAACAACAAAGCTGTTTGTTGTTTTGAAAATGGAACTTAGAAAAGGATTATGTAGAAATTAGGGATTTGTGTTAGTTGATGTGACTGTAGCAAGGGATTGGTTTTTTTTCCCCCTCCTAAGGATTTTTTTTGGGATAATTAGAGCGAGGAATGCAGCGGCTTCAAACAGGTTTACATTTGCACAAAAGCTTATAAAGCCTGTGTTTAATCATAAAACACCTGATGCCCTCACAGTTACAAATGAAAATAAATAAGTCAATAAATAAATATGATAAATGAAACTTACTGAACCTGCTTGAATCACCTCTTTCCTAATTTCACTTGGTGAAACTTTCTTTTATCAGTTTAATCCGTGGCAAATACTGTTTCACACCCGGGAGTCATTTACTACATCTGTCCAGTCAATGTTTATGTATTTTGGCCGCAAAAGTTCTTGTACCAGAAGACTCTGAAAGGCCTTTGCACATAAGATGTGTCACTGCAGTGTTTCTCATCAGTGATAAGAAATAATTGAGCAATATTACACTTTCATTTTTTTGGACTGAAATGTGACAGTCAATCCTGAAGCAGTGAAGCGGTGGAAAGTTTTCAACCTCCTCCTGTTTCTTCCCATTAAGAAATGTTATTCAGATTCTTATAAATTATTGGCTAAATTGCATCTTTGTTAAAGCTCCAGTGTGTAACTTCTCTTACCAAAACACTGCGGCCTCAGCAAGTCATATGTTGTCGACCAGTCTTTTAACGTTGCCTTACTCATACAGACTTTGTGCATGAAACTTGGAGCTGCGTGGAGCAGAGAACAGCAGCAGCAGCTGTTTTGTGTTTGGCACAAGCAGGCAGCTGTTTAGGATGAGTTTGCTTTGCTTTCCGTTTGTGCAACATGCATTTTCAATAATCTCAATCATAATCAAAATTATAATTTTGATTAAAATATGACTGACAAAGTCCATTGAACATCAAGCTTTATTTTTTTTTGCAGGAAAATCCACTTCTGAAACTTGGCATGGGTTATTGTTGGTGGAAAACCCATCGCCTCAACCCGGTATTAGAGGAAGTATGGTTTCGTTCCTCTTAAACGGGTGTTAAACGCGGGCTGGTTCACGTGAGAAAACTAGGTTCTAAGACTCGATAACAAAGGCAGAGCCAGAACCAGAAGTGTGTCTGCCTGAAAGCACTAATAGAGAGCCATGTGGAGCTGATAGGCTTAATCAGCAATGTGTGAGCTCATTTGACAATTTGAAAGTTGCACACTACAGCTTTAAAGTGAATTTTGTGACTTTTTTTTTTTTTTGCGTCACCGTTGACGTGCAAAGGCCTTTAGCAAGAAAACAAAGGAGCCTCTTTAAACAGATGATCCAAGGTCTGACAACTGCTGACCTTGATCTTGATCTTCCTCCTCACACATTTTGTATTCAAGTAACTACAACACAACCCTTCAACTGTCCGGATCACATGACCGTCACAGCCAGAAGCAGCTACAATAAAACTGGATTCCACCAATAGGAAAAAAAAAAATACAATGCTACAATGTAAAGAAGGAAAGTAATTCTTTATCACAGCTCTGGATGCTAATGTGCGTCAAATGTACTCATCACCTGACACACACTGATGTAGCAGTGTTTTAAATGAAGGCAGATGTGATGAGCTGTTCATGATCCTCAACAGCAGAGAAGGCGATTATAAAAGTGCTCCCTTTAATCCTTGTTCTAGAGGCGAAAACGTGCAAACACAGAAGTTTGACACCTGACTTTTGGGGCTTTTGGCAGTGGTGTATAACAGCTGTGAGAATAGTGAAACAAATCACTGACTTCTCATAAAAACTGATGTAATAGCTAAATAAGAATATATTGAACAGCCACTAGGGGGTGACTCCACTGATTGCAAGAACTTTTTAGTGTATTTCTCTCTTTATTTATGACGTCAGTAAACATTTTCCTGAGGAGTTCATTGTCTCAATCCCTAGGTTCAGGTCTTCTTTAATAACAATGTGATGTCAATTTTGTAAATTATGTTCCCAGTGAGGGGAAAAAGACATAATAGCACTGCACACATGAGCGGACACCAGTGGACACCAGTGGACACCAGTGGACACCAGTGGACACCGGAGCCTGGTTGCAGGAGACATTTGTGAAGTTTGGTTTAGAAAAGCAATCTCAGGGTTTGAAAACAGTAGTTCAGGTTCTTCTGGGTGAACTCATGACTATTTACCACCTAATAAATAAAATAAAAGTGGGAGTAAATTCAAAACTCTACTGCACTGGTCCCTATAAAAGTGTGCACAAGGAGAGTCAATATGGCTGAATGGTTTTCTAACTTGCTCTAAATGCATTTTGGCCTCAAATCTACCTTCTTGCTCATTTTAGCTCATCAAAGACACAACTTCTCTAACACCCAATAATTTCCCAGCTAAAAAAAAAAAAATCAGTATTCCCTCAGTCAAACTAAAATGTTGCAACTTTCCAACCCCAACTTTTAACCAAAATAATAAAACTATAACATCCAAAGGAAAACATTCAAACATTTACATTCACAGCTTTTTCTCAAATGTTTGCCATCTCCCTCCGCCAACTCAGGCTGATACAAATCTCTAAACCGCGTCCATTCCCAGACCGTTTCCATCCGTGCAGCTCTGAAACTACGAGCTGATGATCTGACCAGACCAGGTCTCGTGTTTGGTGCCTGGGTTCAGGTGGGTGATCACAACCTCCACGGCCTGGAGCTTCTGGTTCTTGGGAGGGACGGGACACACCTTGTACGTGACCTCGTCACCCTCCATAGGCACATACTCTCCTTCGATGCTGGCGAAGGAGCAGAAGCAAAAGTAAACACTCAGCCAAAAATTTCATTCATGGGTTTTGACTTTATTTAAAGGCAAAAATAGTGTTGAGTTGGCAATGAATTGTGTTTTTCCTACTTCAGAGACAAAGAGAAACTGTGGCCTGGTGAAAGGGAAATCTTGAAACTCCCACAAAGAAGATTTTAATGACCAAAAAGAAATTATTACCTGTCTTAAGCATATTCCTATGAATCACTTTAGACAGTACACAGCTGTAGCTTGACTGTCTCAGTATAAACAGGGGTCAGCAAGCAAATTTAGCCTAGGGTGAATGGAATACTGGGCCAAAAATTATATCTTCATCAGGCAAAACCTGTTATTTTTATATTAACCCTTTTTCCTTCTAATATGTGCAGTGGTTGTTCTCTAAAATAATAAACACTAATTTTAAATTTCTGTGTAAAAGTCTCAAATCTGCAGATTTTTCAGATAAATCAACCAGATTCTGATAAAAAAAACCTTCAGAGCAGCTCAAAAAAAAAATGCATGTGAAATGACATGACTATGTGACTGGTGACGTCACTCACTCGGAGATGTGGACAAAGATGTCCTCTCCTCCATGAGAAGGACGAATGAATCCGTGACCCTGAGACCTGGAGAAGTTTTTACACACCCCTTTAAACACTGGACCTGATTTTGCTCGTACTGTCCTGCAGAGAACGACAGAAAGAGACAGACAGACACAGAGACAGAGGAACCGTGCATCATAAGTCATGACACAAGTCATGGAAAAAGAAGGCACCACACTCCTGTGCGTGCAGACGCTCCCACTCACGCTGAGTATGTGCGGGTGCGTTTGGTGGGCAGCGGGCTCTGCGGCTCTCCGGGCTGAGGCGGTTTCCTCTCCCGCTCCCAAACCCGGCTGCCCTCCCTCAGGAAGGGAAAGGAGAGCTGCAGTGGGGTGCGCGGGGAGGGCAGTGGCAGCGGAGGGTCCGGTGGTGAGGAGGGGTCCGGGTCTGACATCTCAACTGGTGACACGCGGAGTGTTTTCCTCTCTGTTTTTGGAGGTGTTTTCTTCGGGTGGCTCACAAGGAAGAAGAGGAAGGAGGGTTACACCTCCTGCATGGTAAGTGAGTATGTAAGGGAGAAGAGAAGGAGGAGGAGGAGGAGGATAATGATGCACTGAACAAGAGAGATGGGAGAAAATGGCAAGACAGAGATTTGTTATTGGATAAATTTGTACAACCAGACAAAGAATTATGTAGGTTTGATATTTATGACCTCATCTTTGTTTAAGTTGTTTCAAAGTTGCTGTTGTCAACTCACACTAAACAAATCCTGATGCCTGATAGTGACTTCATATGCATCAATTCCATTGCATTTATACTACTGTCTGCTTATCCAGAGATTGAAAAATATTGCTGTTTTGTTTCAAATAACAAAAAGGTGGACAAAAGCTGTGACACAAACAAGAATAACAAAACTATTTGATTTCTGTGAGCCATGACTCAGATCACGCTGCTTTGCAAAGGTCCATAGATGATGTAAATAACAATCCAGTGCCCACTCGCAGAAGACATCATTAGAGAACTGCTCTCTTAGTCTGTATTCAAACAACAGGCTGCTCCATGAACCGCTTCAGACAAAATAACTAGGTTTCCACGCTTTGACACCAAACCCAGTCATTGTTCTCTAACTCTCTAGCTTTTCCCCGTGACACTCACACAGAGGACATTAAGAGGGCAAATACCAAATATAAAGCTGGTTTAATAGAATCACAGATGTGGGTGGATGTGTTTTTGTTATTATGGAGTTAGCAGCAGCAGCAGCAGCAGCAGCAGCCTCCTCCCACTAAATGTTAGTGCTGATGCCTGCAGGCTGGACGTACGACACAGGCTGATGAGGTGAGTGAATTCCACAGGCTCCTTTCAGTTACGCACTCTCTGCCACTCTAAATATAGCTGTGTGTGTGTGTGTGTGTGTGTGTGTGTGTGTGTGTGGTGGGATGGAGTCAGACTTCAGAACTGGACCACAGGATCGATGGCTGGAGGCTTTAAAATGCCAGATGGATCGTGTATAAATATTTCATGATAAATCATTAGTGCAGACGGGACCTTTTGTTAAGTGTGTGAGCTGCGGAACTTCCCTTCACCGAGAGAACACTGTGCATTCAAAGCCTCGGCCCTGCAACATAATTTAGTGAGAAGAGATGCTACTCATGAGTAATCAGCATATTTAGATACTTTAATAACGGACAATTGAATAGAAGTTGGGCCTGAATTTCTTCAAAAAGAATTTATTCCAAAAAAAATGTGTAAATAAAATGATGGATCATTAGGATTAATATGCTGCATAAAAAGGAAACCATGTTGCACATACTATATTCGAGTAAGAGTAAGGTACATGCTAGTAATGGTTGAGGTCTCTTCTGTGACTACATGTCCCATACTAAATTTTACAATTGTAAACTTTAGTACATACCATGGTGTGTTAATCTACCATGCCATAGTATTTATTATTTACTACTGTTACATTATGGCTGGTGGTAGAAGTGGCTCTGTCAGGTCAATTTTATTTGTACAGTGTCAGTTCATAAGATACAATGTTTCAAGGTTACAATTATTATAGAGAAACACAACAGGAAAACAACAAGCATGTGCTGGGCAACAGTGGAGAGAAAAAAACCTCCCTTTAACAGGATGAACCCTCTGACAGAACCAGGCTGTATGGAACTTCTTCAGCCTGTCAAGTGAACTAATGGACACTTGTGTTTTGTACTTTTATTACTAATATTTATTACTTTTATTTCCCCATAGGGAAATACCTCCCTGCATTTATCCAGTGGGTCTCAAATCCAAATGACCTGGAGGCCACTGAGGGTCTGGTCTGGTCAGGAGGAGGGGGCTGGTCAAGTGACAAAAAGCCCAACTCTTTTGGCCAATATAATCTTAATTATATCTAATTATATCATGATTTTTCAATCATTATATAGCATTGAGTCTGTCTCTATGTGGCCCTGTGATGGACTGGCGACCTGTCCAGGGTGTACCCTGCCTCTCACCCCATGTTAGCTGGAGTTAGGCACCAGTGCCCCCCGTGACCCTTAGTGGATAAAGCGGTAGAAAATGAGTGAGAGTATATAGCAGTGACATTTTTTTATATTTCACAGAATTTCAAAATAAAAGCAGATATGGAACGGTGTATACTGTAATTTACAATAAATATGTATTTCTGATGCAAAATTAATCTTAATAAAAAAAAGAACATATAGAAATAACACATTATGATATTAAGTAATATTATTATTATGATATATATAGTTTATTGAAACTGTCTCTGTGCTTTATTCAAGTATATGTATTTAAATGATGCACAGCACTTTTGCCAATTTAGTTGATTTTTTAAATGTGATTTGGAATATGATCACAGTTTGGGATTTTCCAGGGAGCTATGGACTTTTTTTGCTACAGGATACCCTAAATCTTGGGTCTGCTGAGAACTTGAACCCTGCAATTCAAAACCTCTGGCAGCGGTGGGATTTGAACCCACGCCTCCAAAGAGACTGGAGCCTTAATCCAGCGCCTTAGACCGCTCGGCCACGCTACCCACATACGAAGCCTCCACGCCTCATTACATCGATCATTTACCACTTTAATTACTGTTCATCATTTTAATATTTGCCATGGTAAAACTACAGCATAGTAAATATAGTGCAGATACCGTGGAAAAAATATAGTACATACTGTAGTACAGTGTTTCTTAACCCTGGTTCTGTGGACCCACTTCCCTGCATGTTTTAGATGCTTCCCTGCTCCAACACACCTGAGTTAAGTGGTCAGCTTGCCATCAAGCTCTGCAGAAGCCTGATTTGAATCAGGAGCAGGGACACATCGACCACGTCCACAGGACCAGGGTTGAGTCCTGCGGATAATATGGTTCACACTAAAAAAAAATTACTTAGCATTAAACTGCAATAGTAGCATTGTTCTTGCTTGGTGCTTGTACTATTGTAACATTTCTTATTTCCAAATGGCACAGCGGTTCAAAGGTCACAGTGTCACCACAACGCTACCTCAGTTTGGGATCCGATACTGCAAATGTCCGATAACGACTGAGACTTTTTTTTGTTGGAGAAAGTCGATTAAATGGTGAACAGCACACACACATCTGTCACCGTGGCAGCAGCACTGACACCATGACAGTCTCAGGAAGCATGACAAGACATAAATATGTAACCTACATAATTCAGCAGATCGACTGGTAGACGGATGAGCTGGTCTTTCATTAGCCCCGCAGAGTGAAGGAGTGAGGATAGTAAATGAAAGGTTTATTTATGAGTCTGTGGTGCTTCTGTGTCAGATTAGCTGACGGGACATTTAATCAGGAGGGTGTCAAGCTGCTATTTAAAGAAGAGGAGGCTGGGGACGTCTGAAAGTGGACGAAAGGCGTGGGATGATAAGAACCAAAATGAACGCTTTTTTACACTTTGTTTTTTTTGTGGAAAATCAAAAAAAAAAAAAAGGAATTGTTAATAAGACTGAATCATGAATGTGTATTGTAACAATCTGGCGATACAATAAATATTGCAACACAGCTGTGACAATACAATGTAGCATGATATAATTGGATACTACATGCGAAGCAATGTATTGCAATTTCTTTCTCCCAAAATCTATGTCTATTTTAAGAAAAACTAAAGAAATAGCAAAGTTAAATGCATGAACAAAGTACTGTTTTCTTTTTTCCAGTGTAAGGAGTGGTGCCAACTAGTGGTTGGAGGCTTAAACACACAGTACAATATGTAATTTCTCAAGACCTATTTTAATGATGCATAGCAGGAAGTGTGGGATCATGGATGAATTGTTTTCTTGTTTTGTTTGTCTTTATAGGGAGAGCTTTAGTGGCAGAACACACAGTAGAAAGCAATGAATAGCTGTGATCAATGAGTTACAAATAAGTACAATAAAATGACATAAAATGAGACTTTGCCTAAAACATTAGTGAAGCCAGTGACATCGTTACAATTAAAACACTATGTTTTTAAATGAAGTGCTGGGAATATTTTGGCTAATGTCAGTACATAACTCAACAAAAAAATATAACTTAAGCATCATCATTTATATATATATATATATATTCCAATGCAGAATGGTATACATTATATATTTAAAACCAATGTCAAGAATGATTCAAAACTGATCCAATCCAGTACCACTCCTTGAAATATCGCAATATTTAGTGTGTTGATATTTTCTGACACACATACTGTTTCCCAGAGCTAAGTAGACTCAATGAAGTAGGAGAGCAAGAGCAGAAAAGGAGACCAAAGGCCACAAACACCTCCCAGTGAAACAGGCCCTCTGTTAAAGACTCCTCTTCATCAGCATGGAAGGCACGTCAACTCACACACACACACACACACATAGAGCCTGTGTGTTAAACTTTTAATCAGCCTTTCACAGAGACAAACAGTCCGTGTGTGGCTTAATTTGTCTGAAAGTGAGGCTGGCACTGGGGCCTAAATAATTCATCACAAAATAAAAGCCCTTCAGGGTTGTTTCCAGAACATTCTCACACTGTGACAGCCTGACACAGGAAGGAAGGAAGGAAGCAAGGAAGGAAGGAGAAATGATGCTCAAGTGGAAAAAAAACAACAAAAACAAAAAACAAACCCTCAGTAACAGACAGAATTATATTAGGTGTAATATTTAAATGCATGGAAACATGAAGGCTGAGGTGGTTGCATGAATCACAGAGAAACACAGGGATGTTCCATCAGCACAACACTGGTGTCACATGAATCCGACAGAGAAAAGGCTACAGAGGCGGCGGCATCCGCAACACAAACCCTATCGATTAACCGACTACTTACACAGCACAGGCGCCGATCAGATGCCAATAAGACGCGGCGTGGCCTCGTGTTCTCCGGCCGTTTATGTCATTCAAATCCCGGGGAAGCTGCGGAGACACGCGGTGAATGAGTCAGTGGATGTTGGTGTGTGTGGATGGAGAGCGTATGGGAGCGCGAGGCAGAGATAATGGGGCGCGGGGAGAAGGAGGGAGGAGGGAGGGGAGGAGAGGAGAAGGAGGAGGAGAGGAGAGGAGGAGGGAGGAGAGGATGGAGGAGGAGAGGAGTGCTCTAAAGACAACAGCCGGCTTCAGTCTCCACATTACACTCGGCCCTTTGTTCTGCTCATGAGTGGAAGAAGCGTTTCTTCACGTTTTAATCGGCCCAATCAGGTTTTAACAGGAAGTTGAGTGGACTGCGTGGGTTCAAGGTTCAGCCTTGACACACACACACACACACACACACACACACACACACACATGCTTGTCTTGCTATCTTTATGCGGACACCTCACAGACATAACACATTCCCTAACCTTAACCATCACAACTAGATACCTAATCCTAACCCTAAAACCAGGTCTAAACCCTGAAAAGCCATTTAACGTTGTGGGGACCAGTCCAAATGTCCACAAAAGTCCAAATGTCCCCATAGGGATAAGTTTGGACGTGTTTTGGTTCTCACACAAATGGAAAGACATGTGCGCACACAAACACACAAACACACACTGGTTTCCATGACTTCAGAGGACATAGCATTGACTTATATTAATTTCCTGGAGACTTACTCTAACCTTAACCATAATCACTAGTACTAACCCTAACCCCAGCCTTTAAAACATGTCTTCACCTTAGAAGGTAGTAATTTACATTCCGGGGACTTGAGTTCCCATAATGAAGGAAGACAAGTCCCAATAATGTGACAGATAATGTGTAAACAGATTTGGGTCCCTACAACATAAGGAATACCAGCTGCACACACACACACAGAGACAGAGAGTGAGATTAAGTCTATTTGATTAAATATACTGAAATATTACTCAAATTATTCATATGTTGTGTCCAGGGGCATTTCATTTATGGGGACCAAAGATAAGAAGTGGCCATGAGAACAGCTGCAAATCACCAATATTCATTCATTCATTCATTCATTCATTGTCGACCTCTTTTTCCTCCACATGAGGGTCACTGAGGACCTGCAGAAGGGACAGGCTGATGGCTCTGCAGGTGCTGCTGGGAGTCGGTGGCTCTGTCTGCAGTTTGGGACAAGTACTCACCCACAGCCTGTAGAGGGAGCTGTTGCCTCACACAAGTCTCCACAGCAGCCTTGCGGCTCCCCGAGTGAAGGGTATCCTGCAGCGCCATCATCAGGCCAAAGTCATTCATCTGGAGACAATACTGTAGATGTGGGAAACACATTCATTCTGGTCACAGTAACATAAGAAGGTGAGAGGTCTTAAAGATGGCTGCTCACCACGGGTGTCTGCAAGAAGTGGGTGGACTACATGAAGTTACATGTTTTCACACAACAATATAAGTGGGAAGAAATAATTGAGCGTTTTATTGTTGCCATATGAAAGGATTTGGATGCAATTTGTGCTGATAATGCAAAGAGTAAAATAAATAAAGAATAACACAGACCCTGTGGTGCCTGATGGTACACAGCGTTCTGGCTCGTTCAACTGTGAAATGTGGCAGTCGGCCTCATGTGACTGCAGCAGCCACCACAGCATCGATGAAGCCCGGAGCCGGTTCATAACATCAGCAGAGCAGATGACGACTGACCTATATCTGTACACTAGGTTTACGTGAGGGACAATAAAACCAACAGCCTGCTGTTTCATGTGGGTGCAGATAAGGAGTGTATATTTCATTAACCTTATCTATGACCTGATTTTCATTTTCAATATTGTCTTTATAGATTCAGCACGATAAGGAGTCTTCATCATACCCCGACTGAGAAAGCACAGGTGCTATAAAGAAATGACATTATTTTATTATTGCTTTTAAAAGCTTTAAGATACGAACAAAAAACATCACATTTATGGTCCAAAGTGTGTAGTTCTAACAACTGACCAATAGATGTCAAGATACTACGCCAAAGGAGCACATCTGGCACACAGAGGATTATGTCCTCAGTTAACAGGGCTGATGTCATCCACCCTGCAGGGGAAGATCACCCATCCATCAGATCATCCAACCGTCCATCCATCTACTCTTTCTCCCATCACTTAGTGCATGTATCATTGTGAAATATCAAACAGCTTCACGCAAGACTCATAGTTTTCTCTCTCTCTTTCTCTTTCTCCCGGGTTTTGACTCTAATGATTCCAATATTATGTCCACTTGTATTTTGAGTGTGTGTGTGTGTGTGTCTGTGTGTGTGCATGTATGTGTGGGAAGCATGCAGGTCAAATGACAGCTTAAGCGTATGTGTGCGCCACCTGGCAGGGTATTAGTCACCCAGGAAAGGATGCATAGAATCATTGAGGGTTAATGAACTTCATTATTCAGCAACAAAATAGGTTCTCACATATCAGTGGACAATAGTGCTGTAGCAGTGCAAATGTGAACGCGCCACTGTTGACCTATTAAGTCTGAATTCAAACTTTTAATTTGAATAAAGGAAAAATGTTTTGTAAGTACAACATACTAGTTTTCAAAATAATGTCTCTGTATTTACAGGCACTTTAACTGCTGACACCTAAATAAATTAAGTACGTTTGAACTCATGTTAAAAAGTTATATGAAGACAAATTAATGACTTTAGTGTATATAATTTGTACTTTTTCTTAGTTGTTGTTACCTCAATCATTAGTGTTGCATAGTCCATTTATATGGCCTTGTAAATATTTTAGTCATTTAAGTTGGACTCTCTGGAATTACCATGACAGATACCGGTGATGTTATTTTGATTGGTTGTAATTTCATCATTCATTAACATTGTGACTATCTGCAATCCAGTTTTGAACTAGTCAGAATGACGTCACTTTTGCCATTCATGTGTATGGGGTTTGTCATTGATACAATGCAATTGTCATTGCAATTGCATTGTATCTGCAATACACTTGTTCAAGTACAACATATCTACAACCTCATTCTGACTATGTGAAACTTTATTCAAGATATCTAAAAAGGACAATGTACTTGATTTAATGACGTTGTAGGTATCTGAAACTGGAATTAGGGAACTGTAGGTAGCTATAATGACAAACCCCCATACACATGAATGGCCAAAATTAGGTCATTTTGATTAGTAAAAACTGAACTGCGGATATCTGTGACTGTAGTTTGTGAGGACTAAACTAACTGTTTAACAAACAGAAAGTTAAAATTCAGTTAATTTGAACTCATTTTAGCAAATTATACAAAGAGAACTTAATTACTTTAGTTTGAATGAAGTTAATTCATTTAGATTGCTGTTACTTGGGCCATTAGTGTCGCAGTAGTACATTCATCCTTGTGGTCAGGCTCGTGAACAGATAAGGATGGATGTCAATGTCATCATCACGTGGAAGGTTTGACAAAGTGGGTGAATGTGTGTCTGTGGATGTTCCTGTTCTCTTGTCTGAACAATAACATTGTTTCAACCACTTCCTGTGCAGCAGTTTGCAGCTGGACTCTCTCACTGAATAATGATTGGGGGGGGGGAGGACATAGAGGTAAGCTCACAGCATGTGGTTTTTATCATGGTCTCAATGTCAAAACCCACAATCCTCCGGTCATCTGCCTTTTTAGGGCAAAACGATTGCACCACTTAGGCAGATCAGAGGCAAAGAGGAGGAGTGTGTTGTGTTTAGGGGACAAGAGGAGAGAGACATAAAAACGAGAGGAGGGCACAGGAGGTAAAAGTGGGAGGAGTAGGCAGGGAAAGCGGGACAGAGGAGAGGCTGTCAGGCATCCTGCCAGCATGCAGCTCTGATGTAAAAAACGATGTCTGCAGCTGCAGCAACAGATGAGTGAGGACGGAACCAGTCCTGCATCACAGTCTGACACCGGCTAATCTCACTGACACACACACATGCATGTTGTTGGTGTAAATCAGCTGAGGCAACAAGGGGGTTATGTAATTGAGCTTCCTCTTAAAATCCACCAGCAGTTAAAAAAATTATAATAATAAAGCGCTCTACACCTTACTGTTATGCCTTCAGCAACAAATATAAATCACATTGACAAATCGCAACAGGATCCTTGTGTGCTGCCACAGTTTTGCCTGCGGAGTCACCGTTTGTGGATTCACTTTCCTCAGGTGGACTGACTTGTCATCACATCTGCAGACTCTGTCAAACAGGACACGTGTGGCATTTGAACCCGTGTGGCTGCCATGTTAATGAGGAGTGTGAAGCAACAAGACTGCGGCTGAGAGAGAGAGAGAGACACACACGAGGAAACTCTTTCACCGAGATACAAACTTCTCTGCGACAGTCACTGTGTCCTTCATGTATACTGCAAACAGCAATCCGAAAGGACACGGCCGGGGCCATCACATATTTATAGAAAAGCTCGCGGGCATGCCTGTGTGTCGCTTAAGTCTAGACAAAGTGTCGTGACGTCACCCGTAACAATCTAAATTCGGCCTCCACAGTCGTGATTTTGCAACTCAATCAGTCAGCTTGCTGTATGGAACCTTTCATACAAATCAACGCAAGTCAAAGTACTTTTAACGGGACAAAAACAAGCTGCCACTACACCTGCTCATCAACCATAACCAACAACTCACAGGATTAACATACATTAAACAGAGCAGAGATGAGGAAGTGAGGAAACATGGATCACAAGATGAACGATATTTATCAAATAAGGCTGATAAAAGTGGTATGCGGATGAGGTCAAATGAACTAAGATAAACGATTGGACAAATGCGGGGGAATGAAATAAAAGCTTTGAAATAAAGTACAGAATGGACGTTTGCCAGCTGTCAGTCACATGGTTGTCAAAAGTCTTGTCATTTTAAATGAGTTCCTTTTGCAACCAGCAAATTATAATTATTATTATTTAATGTATTATTATTCTGTTATTTGTTCAATTGTCTACGCACTTCGGTCAAAATCCTTCAGCTCCACTCTGATCACATATAAAAAGTAGGACAGCAGTTCCGATTTTCCCCCAAGTACCACCACAGTAGGCTCGTGTCCCACTGGTGGTACACGTACCACAGTTTGAGAACCTTTGGTCTAGCCTGAAATAACTAGCGATTTTATTTACAGTATACAGTACCTTTCATACAGTGATGTGCAAAAGTGTAAGGGCACGTTTGTGTCAGTACAATTTAAAACATATTTCATTAAATTACCATTTTAATAGTATACTGTGAGATAAAACCAGTCTCACTTTTTAGATTTTTGGTTTTCAAATATGACTGATCCTCTTAGATTGCAATGACTGCAAGTTAAACATGTTGCAGCGGAATAAGTCTTGATGTATCAGTATGTTTTGTTGAATAAATAGTGGGTTGACATAACGATGTTTTTACTTTGATTACAATTCATGTGGCTTTCCGTTGTGGTTTCACTTTAATGGACCGAAAATATTACAATACTTCAATACTTTTTCATGCTATCGATAGACAAACTAGACTCATTCGTTTAAAAATGCACTTATTGTGTGCCTGACATCTGTTTATCTAAGTGCTGCATGTGTACACACTCCTCATTTGCCGTTTGCTTGCTGCAATGGCCTGACTCCCCACAGGGATCATTAATGTTTCATCTAATCTAATCAAGCTTCCTGCTGTCACTGCAGGGCCGCCTCACTGTCGACACAACGGAGCTACGCTGCAGAGTGTGAGACTGTGACAGAAAACCATGTTTTTGATTTGCAGGTGGCGCCGAGCTCACACTGGGTTAGGGAAAAAGGGCACCGGTCACGAGGGAGGGCCGAGGAAATGTGATGTGCCAGATCGTAGAGCAGTGTGGAACAGCTGGAGACCAACTGTGACTGCTGACTGCTGCAGCACAAAGGGTTAACAGCCGCAGTCTGTTCCCATGTCAGTGGCTGTGATGTCCTGCAGTGTAACAACCTGCTAATTCACCTGCGAATGGGCTCCATGGCTTGTTTCTCCTCTGCGTCTTTTTCTACATTCCAGTCCCTCCATCCTTCTGTGAAAGAGTGAAAGAGCCAGACGGAAAGAGAGAATGAAGGAGAGAGAGAAAGACAGAGACAGAGAGAGAGAGCGCATCCTTGTCTCACACAGGGACAGGAGAGAAGAGGAGGGTGACATTGAGAAGAAAGTAGAGGGAGGAGAACTAAAAAGAAAGAAAGTCAACAGAAAAAACACTGATCACAGCACATCACATCTCAAACACACCATACACTCGCTAACCACTTCATTAGGTACACCTGTTTAATAAAACAAACTCAGAACAAGAGAAAAAATATTCAGTTAGTGGCAGTTCTTTGGGTGAAAATGTCTTTTTTGATGCCGGAGGTTCAAACATTTGGTCATGTCAAACCTTGGTATTAGACTGACGACAGCTGGAGAAGACCACAACCAGAACCACACGTGACCTAATAAAACGGACAGCGAGTGTATGTCAGCTCGCCTCTTTTTGTGGGAACAGAAACAGCATGTGTCAGTCTGTGTGACGTCCCCCTGCCCCCCCACCCATGGTCCGTGGTCTCCCCATAGTCAGAGACACACTCACATGTGCACAAAACAACTTCCCCTGATTCTACTCCAAGTTGCACACTGCATTATTTTTGTGGACAATCTGTCCAGTTGGGAACAAAAGAAACGCCTACAATTAAGGACATTTGTGGGACGATAAGTGGTATTTTGTGTAAGGGCCACAGGGTCGAGAAGGGTTTGACAAACTCTCCCGGAAATGTAAAGTCCACTAAAGTTTCAGGCTTAGGATTGACAGTGTTTTTGTGTGTGAGTCTGGAGCTCTATGTGTCCAGCCAGGCAGCACTGATATGTCAGTGAGAGCACAGATAAAGGCAGCTTTGTGTGGAACTCAGGATCTTGGGCTACAGAGAGACTGAAGTGGCTCACAGCTTTTTTTCACACCGGTTCACTGCAGACACACAGTGTAGGCGCCGAAAACACAGATATCAAAGGTGCAACGATGGACTGCCGCCATATTATTTTAGATGGACAAACTGAAACCCACAAGAAAATGTTAAGGTGTTCGCATTTTACCACACTTACTTATTCACCCATTTAACCCCCCGACAACACATTGCACATTCTCAGTAGTGCATCTCTGAGGCACAGAGTCGCTGGAATATCATTGTGTGAGTGGCAGGAGTTTGATGAGACGGGCATCACCGTGGACCAACGCATTCAAAGACAGTCGTCCACACGGCGTAGGCCGCGTTTTACATTCATGAAGCCCTCAGTCGAGGACATTTCTGACCATTTCTGAGGGAACAAACAAACAGGTAAGAGCATGTAGAGCTGAATTGTTGACGAGGTGCCATTAAAACACAAACACTCTTCCTTTGTTACCTGGCAGCAAACAGAGTTGAGGTTTAATAATTACCTGAATGCAGGTGGTATCATTGTTCTTTAACCATCTCACTGTGCAATAAACATTTTCATTGCATTCATAAAAACTGCCACCAAAACTCTCCCTTAACAACGTTCTGCAGATGCTGTGCACAGTATTCGCTCCGTGCTTGTGGGTCACCGTTCTCCCGCTCACTCCTGCGAGCTGCTGCAGAGCCAGAGTCTCCACCTGTGGATCAGAACAAGAAGGAGAAGAGGTGCCAGGTTACAAATGCACCCAGTGTCACTGTGTCTGTTCTAGTCCGCTGCCCACTTTCACGCAGTCCTCTCAGTGTCCTCTGTCTTCTTCCTCCTGCCTGTATACCTTAGATACACCCTCTCCATTTCAACAGAATTCACTGAACCTGCTAATTTACTTATTTGATGCCTGTGAAAACTGGCTCGTGCCCCAGACTACTTGATTTTTAATCAACGAAAATTAAGAGTAGTAAGTACAAATCAAAGGCTGAAACATGCCTGTTAAAATATTATGTAGCCAAAAAGTCTGAAATCTGCTTTTTCTGTTTAAATATTTAAGAGGTTATAAGTAAGACATTTTATATCAAGACATAAAAAGAACATAATATATGAGATTAAAGCAGAACTATGCAGGATATTTACCCAAAATCATTGGGGGATGTCTCTATTGCCCCCCACTGGCTGTTAATGGAAAACCAGCATTGCAAGTCCGGGCCGCTGACCCGGCGTCCTCAGGAGGTCAACATCAAACTGTGTTTCTTCAAATGACAAGAATTGTGAAACACAGAAGAAAAAATGGGTGCTGACCAGCGTGGATATGGTTCGTGTTCACATGTTTCGCTGAAAACAAATGCACATGGACAGTAAAGGGGAAGGGAGTTTTTACAACAGTGAGGACGAAGTGTTAGACAGTGGATGGATGGGTGTTTATGGTGGGGTCGTAAAAATATGTACTCCAAAACTGTAGGGGGAGCCCTGTAGAGAAAAAATCTGATTTATTGAATCAGTAAAATTCAATAAATCTACTTTTGGACATCTGGCTGACTTAGCATATTCAGAAAATCCGTTTTCATTTGTGGGTCACAAAGTTTGTTTACGTTTTGATTTAGTGGTGTGTAGGAAAAAGTGTCTCTACAGGCACCTAAAAATAGTGGAAAGTTTCGATGTCAAGTCAAGACGGTGAGGAATTACATCCAACATTCCACCACCACAAAATCCGCTTGCGTTTGTTTATTTCAGATCAAGTGAAATAAAATAACTTCGTCGATGTCCATTCGATGTCTGCAACTTCGCACAGAGCACTGCCCTCTGGAGGAAGTACCGCGTAACACTCATACCAGCGCAAAAGAAGCACTAAAATATGGAGGATAGTGAAAATGAAAATGGAGTATAAATGGGCCTTAAGGCAACAATATTGCTTTAAAGCAGCTATACACATGCAAACATAATTAGTTTTTGCCAATAAACTGTCCTGAATGTGACACTTGAAGACCTCGAAGTCTAAAAAGGTTGATCAGGTAATTACAGAAAATACATAAATATGTAGGTCAAATAAATTTGCCAGGACATTTAACGGCTCTGCCGCGGCCAGTCAACATCATCATGTTTGCACAAGAAGCGAGACAGGTGAACCGATGGCGTGCCATCTGTGACGCTGCGCTTGTGTGTCCACACCGTTCAGTGACCCAGAAAACCATGTCCTGCTTTTGCGTGAAAGACAGATAAACTGAGCAGAGCTGCTGTTTGTGTCCCTGCACTGTGCTAACAAGAGGACATACACATATACAGTAGGTTTCCTGATGACAAACAGTACAGGGCAAGATTTTGTACCTCCAAACACGTAGTTATTGTTCTGGTAGCTATTTTCAAGTGAAGTGATTTAAATATGTTGTTTACATCAGCAGCTTGGAGTCAACAAAAGGACTGGATGATGAACATAAGCCGTTACACACCGACCACAGAGGCTGATTTCCTGGAAAACAGTTTTGACTGAATATACAGTACTGTGCACAAGTCTTAGGCCACCATTAGATTTGTTGTTTTAGCAAATGCTATAATGACCATCCTGTAGAATTGTTTCTCAATCACTTTATTGGAACATATCCTGCAAATATGGAGAAACACATATGCAGTTTGAAAATAACATCTTTTTTTCAGAAACAACAAACAACAAAAACGCTTCTATAATATCAAATATTCAGTGTGACCTACATTTACACGAACAATAACACAACCATGGCTCTTTAAAACCTGGAATGGAACCCTAATGTTATTGGTCAAACCTGTGTTTCTCCTACTATTTCATGCCGACAAATAGCTGCTGTGAAAAAGGTCTATTATAGCTATAGAGCATTACATACACATGTTGCACAAGTTCAACTCACTGACAGGTTGATCATATAGTATAAGACTGACTTTTAGTCACATCTTTTCAACCTAAACGCCAATGATCACAGAACTGACATAAAAACAACAAAGCTGCTGGTGGCCTAAGACTTATGCACAGCGCTGTATAACGCAGCAACATCTTATCATATTTGTCATAATTACTCAGCAATGGCGGACCAAAGTCTGCTCCTACTGGCTTTTCTTGGACGTGGGTTTATTGCCTTTCGTGTTCCCACGCGCTCTGATGCAGACTGTTGCTCGAAGCCGACTTGTCAACTTTGAGCCCCAGCTCTGTGAAACACCAGCGACTGAGCTCAGATCCAGGCCGAGTGGCACAAAGGGATCAGCTGAGGAAAAGTAGTGAGCTGAGGACATGGAGAACTCTGTGACCCTCCTTTACCACCATCACTATTACTACACCACTGGCATGTGGGTGTGTGGGTGTGTGTGTGTGCGCAGTGGGTGTTTATCTATGGTGATTGCATGTGTGTGGGCAGCTGGTGTTTGTTTGTGTTTACATCTGAAGAGCCGTGGATTCAGGCAGAGAGAGGGAGAGAGCGAGTGATGGCTGCAGAGCTGAAGCTCCTCTTTAAAAAGCGTTACTCTCCATACTGGCTTTTATCTCCGGCCCTTCCATCTTTCTTGCCACAGAGCGTCAGACAAGACTGTGTAGTTGTCACTGAAAAAGACAGAGAGGTTTGTAGAACATGATTTTTGCTGCCTGGCTGAGACTCAGTCAAGCATGAGATTATGATCTACCGCCCCTTCTTAGTGCTGGAACTGAACAAACTGCTGTGACATCTCTAGTTCACTTTTACTTCATTTTTCTCCAATCAAAAATCACTTTTTTTTCACCAGTGGGAATGTTTTAAATCAACATTAACTCTTGGATGAAATGGCTTTGCAATGCACGCTGATTATAGCAGCCTCGGTGGGGAATTTCCTAATTTGTGCATGCATGACTTCACAATGCATGCTTGTGTCTGTAATGGACGGTGTCATTTGCTTTACAGTGTCACCTACATTCACAAATCCTGGGTAAACTAGCAAAGGTTTACAGAGAGATATATGGCATGCACTCACTGGCCACTTTATTGGGTACACAATACACATTGGCAGGAGTAGTGAACTGTACTTTTTCAGATATGTGTACGTTACATGAGTATTTACAGGACTTTACAAGCAAATATTTATAATATTTACCTTTAGGCTACTTCCCAACATTTGAACACCAAAAATATCTGTACTTTCTACTCCGTACTATTTTTTATTTTTGTCTCTGCACACCATTCCCCACACCAAGGCTGATTTCACTATACTGGTGAGGTGACAATTGGACCAGCATAGACTTGGATGAGGAATGTAAACCAGGGAGGAACAGAACAGATTTAGATTGCATTTTTTGTGCTAGTTCGCTGTTGTAAAAATCCTTTTGTGCTTGTACTTACTTTCACTCAGGAAGCTGAATCAGGTTTTCCTACTTTAACATGAGTCCTTTTTGACAAATGTATCTGGGCACTATTGCCACCTCTGCCTAGTTTGAAGGAATGGTTATTTGAGTTTCTGCTGCCTTTCTATAATTTCACATCAGACAAACCAGTCACTCTCCACATCAACGGAGCATTTTTGTTCGGACAGAACTGCACTCGTCAGATATTTTGTTTCTTTTTGTCGGTCTATTCTGTAACGTGATGGTTGTGAAAATCAGGCCAGCATGCTTTGTATCAACATGTAGCACTTGTACGTCATTTATACATCAGCAGATTGTCTCTGCCATGTCTAGATGGCTAAATGCATTGAGTTGCTGCATGTGATTGGCTAAAGATACTTGCACTAACAAGCTGTTAAACAGGTGTACCTAATAAAGTGGCCTGTAAGTGTACACCTACAGTAAAACCCTGTGCCTTGAGTTGTGAGGGCCCTTTCCAAGATCATATCCACTCAGTCCAGTAAGCCATGTCCATTAGATTGACATACAATATTTATTTAGGTTCACAAAAATGATAAGTTAATTATCAGGTAGTCCACAAATATTGTGGGAATGGTCTCATACAGTCATACATGGGGGGGGGGACATACATGAGAAACCATTTAGGAACAGGCCCACCCAGAAACGCTCTGATTTAACCAAATAAAGTACGAAGCATGGAAAATAGATGAACTCAAACACTAGTTTAGTCTAAATTATATAAAAAAAAAAGTTATTTATTATTATATCCATATTTTTTTCTAATCATCTTTTCTTTTTTTAAAAAAAAGACCCTCTGCTATTCAAAATATCTCTTCTCACTCTCTTTTATCAAATGTAAAAATAATTCAGACAAGACCTAAAACTAAAATAGGGACAGACCCTGCTTTTCAAATATTGCCGTATATCAGGGTCATCCCAGAACTGTCCCTCAGTCATTTCAATGGACCAGGGACCGGTCAAAACTCAAACTGAACAATGTAAAAACTCCTCTGTCATAATTTAACTAAGGGTAATATATACTGTATATCTGAAAGTAGTCTGTAGTGTCCCCAAATAGCAAGTGGTGGACTTCCCCCAGCTGCCCCACACCAATTCTCTTCTCTTTTGTTTCTCATGTTTAACAAGACACTTTGCTCTATTGCATTTCTTTTTAAACTGGGAGTAACACCCACTAACCCCGCCCTCAACTTAAACCCCGCCCCCTGCTTCCAAAAACATGTCTCGACCTCATGTATGTTTGCTACAAAAGATGTTACACATAATGAACACATCATGCAAAGTGGCAATTCTGTTTACAAAGATGGAGTAGTCGTGTTGTTTTTCTGTAGCCTTTTTTTTTTTTTTTTCTTTAAAGGTGTTAGATTTACTCTTTCAAAAAAAAAAAAACCTAACAGACAAACAAAAAAATCAACCTGAAGTTCCACCCAAGTTCAAAAACAGCTCCTTTCACCTCTCAACGAAAAAACAAAAACAGTTAGCATTATAAACCATATTACATTAAAACCACTTGTTTTTTTTTTCGTGTAATAAACCAAATCTCCAGTGGACAGTTGTCGTCTGAGTCCAGGTTTAAAACTCTGTGTTAGCATAAACTGGAGTGGCTGCCGCCTCTAAGAAAAACCTTTAAAAACATGTCCTGTGTCGGTGGTGGCAATGGTTGGTTTAAGAAGAATCCCTGATTGGCTGAAAGAAGTCAGGTGACCACCAGGTGAGGTAAGAAAAGGTCCCATCTTTGACGGTGGGATCGACAGTATGGAGGCGTTTCATCTAAACGCTATTGTGTGTGTGTGTTTGTGTAAGTGTGTGTATACATTTTGTTGATTACAAAGTCGACCACCCGCTCACATGCGTACACGCTCACACTCACAAGTGCGTGATGATTTTTGAGTCCATCTAAAACACTGCAACGTCCTCTCTCGCCTCATGCAGCACAGACAGTTGCAAAAACACAGAGAACCAGCGATACAAAAAAAACAAAACAAACAACAGCCAACACACTGGCTGAAAAGATGAAAACAACAAAAAAAAAGTATTAAACAAAAATCAGAAAGTTAAGTTTGCTGCCTTGAATGTCCTTGAACATCACATAGAATCCTTGGGCGTGACAATTTTTCAATTTCTTTGATTCTTTTAAGTTCAATAATATTTCTCTTATCTAAGCATTTAATTAAGAAAAAACTACCAGAAATATAAGTTGCTCTCTTATTACTATGTGTGTGTGTATCTTTTTTTTTTTTTTTTTTTTTTTAATTGTTTTTCATTTTTGTACTGACATTTGCATTGGTTTTCTCCTCTTCTTTAATTGTCTATGTTGAGTTTTTCTTGGTTTGCGTAGTTTCCTTCTCTTTTCAAATCCATTCTTGTTTTGGAAAAAAAAAAAAGACCAAAAACCCATTTATTTAAACCCATTATTACCTCCCACATCTCCCACCCTCCCGGCTTTCATCCCCATTTCTTTCCCTCCCCGGGATGTAAGGGGGTGGGGGGGGGGGGGGGGTTCAGTCCCATGTGGTGTGGTGGGGGGGGGGGGGGGGGGGGGGTTCAGTCCCATGTGGCCCTTCATCTCTCAGCCTCCATCGCTACACTAGCCTTCTGCTCAGCGCCCGCATGTGCATTTACACCTGTGGGCCAGGCAGGGCAGGGCTGCGTGGGGGGCTGCCCCTGAGTCCAGAGTCCCTGTGGAGTTTGCGGCACATTAGGTGAGACCCCCCAGCCGCCGACCTGGGGGGGCGGAGGTGAAGTGGCCATGGAGGCGGCCATGGGGCTGCCGCCGCTGCCGCTGTTGAAGCTCTCGGACGCCTTCAGCCGTGAAAACATGGTCAGGGCGTCCGGGAAGTTTGGGGGTGTTGCTGGTGTGTTGGCTGGGGTGCACATCTGGAAAGGAACCAGGAGAACAAAGGTGAATAAAGCCACATCCAAAATACAAGACAAGACTTTCAGCAGCAGCAACGAGGACCTTGAATCAATCAAGTCTTAAATCAATCAAATAACAGACATTCAAAGCATGTGTGCAACGTTTAGGAGGGTTTATCGGCAGTAACTGAATGTACCACCCATTAGGTCGGCCCAATTAATCAAAAATCAGTTTGGATAGATAGATATATAACTTTATTTATCCCAGAAGGGAAATTTAGTTGTCACAGTAGTCCAGTATTAATACAATAGAATAGAAAATACAATAGAAAGAATAGAAATAAAATATATACAGAGTGGGTTTTCATAGCTTCAGAATAAGTCTTTTTATATGTAGTCTAACCAGGGCCTTTGTTTACATATGTCTGCTCATACATGGCGCAGGAATGGAAAGAGCTGTGACAAAATCACTTTTGGTATGTAAAGGCCATAAGAGACTTCTGAACGTTTGTTTTACAATAACTGTTGTCACTAACTACTACACAATAGGCATTTAAATGGCAGTTCTTCCTACAATCAATAAATGAAAGTGATTTGTGAAACAAATAGCCCATTTGTTGGGTACAGTTTATTAAATGTTTTTGATTAAATGTCCCTGAGAATTAGACATTGATACTTCACTAATTCAGACACATGGAGTTGAAAACATTATTTAAGTTGTCACCCAACACAAAATTAATAAGCAACAATTTTTCACTGTATATTTTTTTAAGCAACATTTGAGCACAATTGTTAAAAGAAAAGTTCAAGCGTCTGAAATGTAAACACAGGCAATGACAGAAAGCTCAGTTATAATTCAGGTCTATAAAAGTCCTTATGATTAATATTTATGTTTATCACACTGTTGTTGCAGTGGGGGGAATTGTTGTGTTCTAGGTTTATCAAACTTGCAAATGATCCCCAGAATGAAAGATATTCCAGAACCATCCAGCAGAAAAAAACAGTGTTTACAGCTCAGCTATGCCATTTGTGTTTACTTCTTTGTCATGTGTTTTGTAACTTGTTTTGAAAAAGTGTTACCTAAATTAAGGTATTTAAAAAGGAGGCAGACCGCTTTGTGTAACTGAATGGAAATGTAAGGGGAAACCCAGGCCCTATTTGCTCCCCTGAAGAGTCCTGATGAGGACATTTAACTGCTTTGTTTACATCTACTTCCTGTTTCGAGTGAAATCTGATTTCAGCAGGCTGGCTTTACTTGTTCACACTGAGAGTAACAGCTTAATTTAGTCTGTGGACAAACACACACACACACACATTCATGGGAAAACACAAGTCTGCTCAGGCTTTTTAAATTCTCCTGTGCTCTGACCTGCTCTGACCCTCCTTTGTGCCAGTGCTGTTGTTGTTCTGCTGCCAGAAGTTCCTTTAGTGGCACACCCTGAGTGCGCGCGCACACACACACACACACACACACAATATGCCCATGTGCCCAAAAACAACACTGGACCCGACACATTACAGCACACAGGCCATGTGAACAACACGTCTGACTGTCCAAATACAGAGCACATTCATCTTCATCCTCCTCGCTCGTTTCCAGCTTTTCTCCCACAGCTCCGTGGTCCAGCTTCCTCTTCGACGTCCCTGTGCATTTGTGACCAGGAAAACAACAGTTGACTGTATTCTTTAGGGAGGCAAAGGTGGAGCTACGTTCAGCCAGAAGGCCTGACATCTAAAAATATGAGCTTGTGCTGAGAGGCTAACAAGGCAGATACCTACATGGCAAAACGATCCTAAATCACAAGGCCAAAGTAGTGGAAGAAAACAGCTTGGCAAAACCTGGGATTACAAAATCACATTTACTCATGATTCAATAAGAACTGACGACAGAATATGAGCTTGGATTCAACTCATGAACCACTTGAGTTGTGATTATATCCTTACATTTTCCCCTTCAAAAAAGAGATTTTCTTCAATGTCCAGTCATTTTCAGGTTGTGTGGTTAAGGGAGCAGGGGTAGGATTTTCTGGAACTGGGAGTCATATGCTCCATGAATCAACTACTGGGAACAGCAGCTGCAGTCACACATGAACACTGGAGAAAAAATGTTAACATGCTGCAATAGGAAGAAAAGCTGCACAACAACACTCCTCGTGCTGACAACCAGGTCTCAGAGTGACCCGCGCTATCTAATCTATCCACGACTCAACTCACCCACGATTCTCAGATTAGAAGTGCACATGCAGCCTACCGAGAAAAAAAAAACAAATAAACAGAGTGACAGAAGACAGAAAAGAGGAATGTAACTGGACTACATTGCCCCCTAAAAGTGCTGTGGCTTGCAGGTCGGTCCTGCTAATAACACGGTCTGAGGCCATTCTGAGCTGAGGTGAACCGAGCCAGAGGTTCTCAGTGTGGCACATTGTTATGAAAGGTGAGCGCGTCCACTGTGCACTCTGACAGGAAATGCTGGCTCATGTCTCTGAGGCAGTTCCCTGCAGTAAAAAGACACCCTGGAATGCTGGAGTGACCTCTATGATCCTTCCTGTTCTTAGTGGGCAGTGGTGGAAGCTACCGGTAGGATTTCTAAAATCCCTTGATCACTGTGTGTGTGTGAATGCAGCACGAGGTAGAAAATAATAAATGTTTCCTTGTTTGCTGCCAAGGAATGAAGTGACCTTTAAGATTGTTCCCAAAGACGTACACATCTGACTTACTTTTCCATGAACGCATATGTAAAGCTGCAACATAGGGCGTCATTTTCAAAATCTATTAATTTGTCAAAACATTAATTAAGATGCTTGGTCCACAAAGTGCTAGAAAATATGGAAAAATAATGATCTGTGTTTCCCAAAACTAGAAATGATGCTGTTCAAAAAATGTCAACAAACCAAAATGTTTTTTGGTAATATAGAACAAAAAAAACTGTAAATAATTAAAGAAGATTATTATAGTAACTGACTAATAGTTGCAGTCCTCCATAAATATTCACCTGCAGTCAGCTGAAACACTATATATCTTCAAAGATGACATGACAAAACTACCAACATGTAAGGCACCTATTAAATAAATTTCACTTACAAAATAATCCAACACACTTCTACTGCATGTGCTTGCGGTCTATGCAATAGACCTTGGATGGAGTCAGAGATGCAGACGCCATCGACTCACTGGGAAGAGGATCTGGTCCAGAGACACAGTGGCCGTCTTCTCTCTGCCAGGAGTCCAGAGTTTGTATCCGACTGCTTATCTGACACTTTGTCACTTTGTCACTGCTTCAGCAGAGCCCGGAGCCTTCAGTTTCACTGTTATTACATCAGTACATTTGCTCACATTCATACAAAAGAAAAATGTCGTCTGCTGAGGAACTAATTACACACGTACTGTATTTTGCCAGTGAAATCTCTTTTTTCATACCAGACATGTTCATTTAATGCGATTTATCCTTACATTATTGTTTTTCCAAACATATTTTGCTGAGAAATAATTTATCGAACAATCAGAATATATTGTTTTGACGATGTAAAATATTGAAATAAGCAAATGCACAGAGCTCAGTCTGCAAACATACTGACAACTCTTTAAAATGTCCTAAAGTCCATCCTGAAGCCGTGATGTGAATATTTAAGTTCCTGAACCAAGCAACTTATTTTTTCTTTATTATTGGCTGTGCACAGGTATTTTTCTTTTTCATCTAAATGACTAAGCATCAGGCCATCGCTGTTAAATGCTGCTGCAACCTGTTTCTTCCATTGATGCAAGATTATTAAAATGCAGTCTGTTTAAATCCAGCACAGTGAGGGTGTGTCAAAACAGATTTCCAAAAAATTTTGTGCTATTAATTGATGTGCAGAGGCCTTTAGTGTTAGCAGAACAGACAGAAGAAACAAACACCTGAGGTAAAATCTGCAGGATTAAACTACTGCTCTGGTGCAGAGTAACAGAGTAACTCATACTGAGGCAAAGTCAGAGTTGGCCGTTATTAAACATTCAAGATGACCAGTTATAGACAACAGAGATTAACTGTAAATGACTAGCATCCATTTACTTCCTCCGAATGAACAATTGTCTAATTTAACAAACTGGCGAGGTCTGTTTGTGTGATTGTAACTGATGTAACTACTGTGACAGTAACTTTTGTCGACTTCAGGGTTTTCTACATAAACATCATCAGGCGCCATTTAAAAAGAAGACTTACAAATGTTCAGGGCTTTAATTTTGAATTAAAACTTCTGCAATTACCTGACATTTTATTATGATAATTATTGATATTTACTGATTTAAAAGTTTATTTACTGGGATAGCATTTTTGGCAATAAAGCCCCGCTCCAGAAACAAGCTCTGAACTCAATTCCCAGTCAGAAAAACACACTTAACTAAGACCTGTTAGGTAAGACAGTGTTAAAAAGAAAAACAAGTTAATATAACCAGGTTGTATCAAGGTGAGGACCTTCAATATGCCTTCCATAGCATATGCAACAAAAAACATCTGTTCAAGAGCCACAGATGGGATGGGTTGAGGTAGGCAGGCAGGCCACAGCGGCCACAGCGAGGCCCCACAACCCTTCAACATACGTGCACGTGTGTGTGCATGTATGTTTGTCCACAATCACAGGTGAGCTGCACTTATTTCCACTCTAAGTCAAGTGAGAAGGTGCCTGGCTGAAGAGAGACGCTTTTTCCGTGCTGTACACAAAGAGCAGGTACCGTATGTCTGCTGTGACCCTGAATTACCTCCTACATGTAACATTAAACTCAATGCTTCCACCGTACACCACACACACACACGCTAATCTCCTGTCAGACTGCCTGGATGTTTCCATCCAGCTTTAAGAGGATTTGTTTTGTGTGAAATTCTGCAGTAAATTAAATGTGACCTACTCCTTTCCATTTATTTACCTGAAACATATTTAACATACCTTCTTACTACAGGCAACACTAGCATTGTCTGGTAGAAATAATAACAAAAAAAGAAACTCCAACAGGGGGAAGCAGTTTCATCATCGCTGTTAATTCTTATTCGATCAAATTTCACAATTTCCAAATCCACTTTTGAGCAGTTGTGAAAGTAGACTGAAGAAATCTGGCTGAGTCTGGCAAACTTTGTTTTTCTGTCTACTGTGTGTTTGTGTGCACAAAATAACTCAATAGCACAGGGGTGTATTATTACTTGGGTGTGTCTCTCCATATGATTACATTTTGAAGGAGAAGGACAAGGTGAAGGTCAACAAGGGTTAAGGTCCAAAACTCTAAAATTTCCAGACGATCTTAAGTTTTCACCGATCAGAAAATGCTTACCCATCAGATAATTGTGACTTTCTGATGTCACTTAAGTCAGAAAATAACACGAGTGTCATGAATCCTCCGAGGTATCTCTAAATCCTATGAGACTATCGACACAATCTAAAGCTGAACAATACACAAAAGAAAATACGCTTCCTTGTGTATCAATATTTGCAGTTGTGTACATCAAATATGAGCAACACCAGACTTTTCTCACCGAACAGTATAATGAACCTATGACACATTCATTTTCTCTCCCTTCTACATCTTTCTCTCACTTCCTTCTCCCTCACAGTGTCAGCGGCTCCCGTCACTTCACACATTCTTTGTCAGCACTTGCAGCACACAAAGATCCGCGAGACACGACGATGACTGTGACACAAGCAGCTTAACATCTCTCTTATCTTCCAGCCCATGTTCTTATAAAAACTGTTTGGTCATAAAATGTAATTTGTTGGCAACTTAAAGGCATATACAGTAAAACTTACACAACTCAAAATGACAAAAATATCTGTCTAACAGTGGATTTATTTGTGTGAGCAGCGTGTCTGGGCTGGGGATTGTTTATTTCATTTCCTTAACTTTTAAAGATTAGGACATTTTATTCATGGATTCAGAGCATTATTCAAACTAACGTGATGCTGACGATGAATGGTCACAGAGAGGCTGTACGAAATATTATAAACTTCAACTCAGTGTATAATGTTTTACAGCCTAGTGAAAAGAGGAGTTACATATAAATGTGGCTGCAGCAATTAATCGATAATTAATCAATTTCTAACCTAATCATCAACTATTTTGATAACTGATTAATCGGTTTGAGTGGGGTTGTTTTCAATAATTAAAACAAGCTTTGTGGTTTTTTTTAGCTTCTTAAATGTAAATATTTTCTGGTGTCTTTGCTCCATATAACAACAAAATCATTAAAATCATTTTTAAAATCATTTTGGTTTGTGGACAAAACTAGACATTCGAGAACATTATCATTTCCAGGTATGAGAAACAATGATCAACATTTTTTGACATTTTACAGACCAAACAAGTACTTGATTAATCATGAAAATAATAGACAGATGAATCAATTATGAAAATAATCATTAGTAGCTGCCCTATAAATAATATTATAAATAATAAGGTTGTCTATTTGTGCAAAATGGTTTTTAAATAAAAAAAAAATACATTAATCCACAAGTATAACATAAATCATGCACGTTGCAGAAAATTGCAACATCATGTAAAAACAACAATGACAGATGAGATGTGTAGTGTTCCTGGAATCTAATCTACACATCTGCTGTCTAATGTGAAGGACAGACTGCACTACAGTTCTTAGTTTGGACACACAATGTCCTGTGTCTCTGTCATGATGTTACCAAGAACATTCACGTCCAGTAGGTTGAATACTTTATTAAACCTGAATTCATTTCATCCGGTTTGTTTGAAATGTCCGATTCAAACATGGCAACAAAGATAATGCAGCCTGCTGTCCACTTTACTGACATGATAGTTGGTAAGCGCTCATCATAGCATGAACCCCCTGACTAATAATGTCAATATGATGATAAAATGTCTCCTCAAACAGCAGAAATGGGCTTGTTGTGTTATGGAAACTGGATTTGTTTTGTCTCTGTCATGCTCCCATAATCTGTTATCTCAGCAGATGAGTTTACAAAAACTATGTCTAATCAACATGGTATGTGCCACAGTAGTTTGGCAGCGTGAAGGTAAATGTACCACAAACAGATGGCACAAAATAACATTGCAATTAATGCAATATATGATATCTTAGTGTAAATGTGACAGCAGTCCAACACTTTTGCTCTGTAGTCTCTGATGTAATTGTAGGATGGACTTACAGGGAAAACGGTGAAAGAAAAAGGTGAAGGAAGTAAAACATGAGCTTAAACAAAGTGTAAAGTAGAAGGAAAGAGAAAAACAGAATAACAGAGAGAGAGAGAGAGAGCAGGCTGCATAGGCCATTAACAGTACATGATTCTGCCAGTCTGTTAAATATTTATAGAGCACGCTCTTATGGTGTGTGTGTGTGTGTTTGTGTATGCATAGCACTGTACCTTTTTGGCACTGCAGTTAACTCAAATGCAACATGACCTACTAAAAAGTGTAGCATACATCGCAAACTAAGCAAAAACAGGGATAAGTAATTAAGAATTGTAGAAAGAGATAAGCGTAATGTGCAATCACGCGTCTGGGAGGGTAAAAAAAATATTTGGGTGTTTTTGTTGTGAATTTGAATTATAATTTGAATAAAATTAAATCAAATAAAAACTAATAATTTGCCTGCTTTCGAATAGAAAGATGGAAATGACTTACAAATAAAGCTAATGTTGTGTGGCGAAACTGCTGTTAAACATCATTAAAGTATAAAAACTACATTTGAACATGCAAAACAACAGAAAGAAAAGGGGAACAGATTAAATATTAGTGACTGTAAATGCTTTAAAATACTACTCCATTTTGCAAAAATACATGCTGAACTTCAGATACTGGTTGTAAACAAGACCTCCCTTCATCTGTTGGCCAACATCTTCAAAGCTGCACGTGGAAATCTGCCATTCGTTTACATAGCACACACATGAACATGAAGGTTTGCACTAGTGTCGCCACGTCATCATGTCATAATCGAACCAGACAAGCAACTTTCTACGTCTGTGTTTGATTTTCACATCATGGAGGTGACAGTCAGTGTTTCATGGGAGTGGCTCGATGTCAGAACTAGATGTTTCTTTCCCAAACAAAATAAAGGGGACTGACAGGTGCTGCTGAGTGTTTAAAGTATCTGTCCTATTCCTTCCTCACCCCTGACCCCCTTCACCCATACCTTCTAACAGCTGAGCCTGGGTTTGTGTGTGTCTGCGTGACTGTGTTGATACTGTACACACAGGGCAGCGGTTGGATTTGAGTTCACGAGGGACTCCGTTGATCATTAGCCAGGCTGTGCTGTGTTTAAGTGTGTTTTCTGGCACTGTACATTGAAAGGAAAGATAATGAGCAACAGAAAAAAAGAGAGCAGCTACAGAGAATTGGGACTGAGAAGAGCATGGGGCCTGTTTGACCAACTGCACTCATTGCCCTGCTCACAACAATGGCTAACAGGCTGACAATAGGTGCTCAGTGGCCCACTCGCATCTTGAAAAAGGGATTTGGCTCATCAACTGGTAACAGGGTAGCAAGAGAAACTACTAGGCCAAAGGTCGTGGCAAGGAGAAACAAAAACATGATTACGATTCACACGCTTAGGTTCAGCTTGCCAAAAATGTCTGTCTCAAGGCTATGTATTCACATTAAAACAAACTTTCTTTTGTTTTTACTTACCCACACATACATACAGTAGATTTTCATCTGAACCACTGAAGATAGTATAAATCTAAAACCAAAACTGTTACTGCAAACGTGTTGCCATCACAAGAGGAAAACTGACTTACTCAGCTGAAACAGCAGTGTCCTTGCTGCAGTGTTTGATGCCCAGGGATGTCTACATTGTAATCAAATAGATTTATATGTCTCAGGTGTCAGATAAATATTCACATGCATACACACACAAACATACTAGGGGTTCAACGAACGATTATTTTCATAATCGACTAATCTGACGATTATGTTCGCAATTAATTGGGTAATCATTTCGTCCATAAACTGTCAGAAAATGTTGACCAGTGTTTTTCAAATCTGGAAACGTTAATGTTCTCAAATGTCTTCTTTTGTCCACAGACCAAAATCATGATGCAGCAAAGAAAGCAAAAAAATATTCACATTTAAGATGCTAAAAAATGAGAAAACTAGATTTATTTCTTTAAAAAAGAAAACAGAGACCAATTAATGGATCAAAATAGTTGATGGTTAATTTAGTAATGGATTACCAATTGATGAATTGAGGAATTGTTTCAGCTCAAATACATACACTCATACATGCATATAAATGTATAAAATTATATGTGTATATAAACAAACTGACCAATACTTTCAGGTGAGCTGGTGTAAGCCTGGCTGCATTAGCACAGCTGCTAGCAATTCATGTTAAAAGTGCATCTTGCTTTTTACAACTTAGGAAAGTGCTCTATATTTTTAATTTCATCACTCAGATCAACTTATATATTGACTGAAACAGAAACAAAGTAAAATAGTTGCCACCATAACATTATCACTGAGCTCTTTGGTGTTTTTTTTTCTTCCTCTGATGCATTTTGTTTCCAGCAAATCTGTGATGTAACAATTCAAGCATGTGTGATGCAGGGGTAAGAAAAATCGACCACAGCAATAGAAACAGTGTTAATCTTCTGCTTAGCAGCTTTACTCAGGTTCAAAAATCCCAAGTACACCTACTAATTTAAACTTGAAAATTGCTATAATGTGACAATTCTCTCTTCAAGGTGTTTCCTGCGCTTGGAACAAACACCCTTGTAAATCTTTTAATGTACTCCCCAACTCCAAGAAATCAGTGCGATCCCCAGTCTAAAGCTTCACCACTTATAATCACATCTGGTCCTCACAGCCATTCCACATGGATTCCCAATCAGGGTGTCCCTTGAGCCGCAGCATTTCTGTGTCTGTGTGTCTACGAACATGGTTTTTTGTGTGTGGTTAGAGTTCTGGGAAGCCTTGCTCCTGGAAACATGCAGGGCAACATGCTGGAACACGCAGAGCACAGGCCAAGCCCCCTTCAGATGTGGTGAACTGCTTGGCATGGCTGTACATTTCACTAGTGCAAACACACACACTCAAAGAGTTGGCGAGATCCAGACACATATGTATGCAAAACCATTAACAACATTACCAGATCTAGACACAAATAAGTCAGAAATCTGAGACACACTGCTCCATGCACACTCTGGGTATTATAAAACACACACCCACCAAGTTGCATTCAAATGCCCAATTTCACGTCATTGTGAACTATATTACTTCTGTAAGTAAAGTGTGAAGCAAAACAAAGAACACCTTGTCTGGACTGTGGCAAAGATACAAAGCAGTTCTGTATTTATTATTGCATCTTAAATACCTGGGATCACACTTTTGTTTCACTCCGAGTGCTAACTAAACAACCTTGAATAACTTGTTTTTAAATTAATCCCTCACAGCCATCCAAGGCTACATCATTCAACTGTGTTTTCATTTTTCAGATAAAAATTACCTGAGTCCAAACAACCTTTTCAACTATGTATTAGAAATACCCTGAGAAAACATATTGCGTGACTATTCAGGTACACTGGGCATGTGCATGCCAGTCAGTGCCTTTGCATACACGTTCAAAGTCTGATTTTAGTCGGACTAAGACAATAATTTGGTTTTCTTAAAGTCATGTTAATATGTTATTCTGACTAAAATCAAGCTAATTTTAGTCAGACTACCATATCTGGATAATCCATTTCAATAGTTCGATTATGTATACACTTAGTCTGACTGAAGTTGGACTTGGCGTTCTGAGCATGCACCAAAATTTCCTCTCTTTAACCCAGAAGTAGAAGGAGATGATGTACAGTATAAACTGCAGTTCTGTTGCCAAAAAAGAACAAACAACACAATGGCGTCGGCAAGAGCGAAAGCAATGGAGAAGCAGATATGAAACACAGAGAACCACAGCATGATTCATCTCACATTCACTGTTTACTTTTCTGTGTCATAAAGGTCAACAGGAACCTGATTCAATAGGCAAGCTTCTAGTGAGATACAGCGCCACCTACAGAGGCAGAGGCAGATGTACGCCACCCACTAAATAATTTTTTTTCCTGTATAGTCGGACTCGGCAAGTTGTCCGATTACCTGTCTTAGTTGGACCACGGCCCTAGCTTGAAAAAAACTGTGCATGTAAACGTATTGTGTGTTAAGGGCAAGCTGATTTTCTTCTCTGCAGTTGTTTGCGTTGTTCCAGAAAGTGCTACTGAGAAACAACGATAGTGAAAAGTAAAAACAACTTTTTCTGTGCAGCCTATAGTTAAAGCGTGACTGATAAGTACAAATCAGGGAGTGAATGCAGGGTCAATGCGTCAGACTAAAACACAGTCCCGAAGTTTTCATACTGAAAACAGTTCAAGCAGCATTTTTAATCATCTCTGTTTGTGGCCAGCAGGCAAATCCAGAGAAAACATTATGCATTTTTAAACAAAAATGGAGTAATGTGGATGTAGTCTAACAAAGAGTCCAAGTGTCTTTGGTACGCCCTCTTTAGTTTCTTCACAGTTTGATAATAAACATATGCAAAGGACCAGAAATGATTAGTTGTCTGTGCTGTGTGTCATGATTTATGAAGGGAAGACTTCTTCTGTATGGACACGACACTTAGGCCAGAGGACATCTTCCATGAATGAAAAAAGTTTGGATTTCAAAAATCCTTTCTTTAATACACACCCCGTGACTAAAACCAAATGTTTGTTGTTACCAAAACCAAACTTGTTCACACAAAAGAAATGCAGTCCTTCTCATGGTGGGTGTTCATATTGCCAGGAAACAGCCTTAAAAAAAACAAAACAAAAAAAAACACACCCACTTTTATCACTTACCCTACAGTGCTCATTACCATTCAGCTACGCCACTGACTGCACTGAAAGCTGCCCTTAATAAAAATCCCAGTTTCATTCACCTGTGTGACGAACAGCAATTGGAGCACAAAAGAAGAAAAGTGATCATTCAAAGTGAAGTTTCTTCAAGAGTATGTGGGTGGGAAAATGTGGGTCAGGCTAGTTTGAGGAAGCAGTAAAAGTTTTTAATGGATGTAGCTGACATGACTTAATGCTCATATTAGGTTACTGTGCTCATCTGAATAAGAAACAGAAAAAAGGCCCGATCCACATAATCAGGACAATGTTGCTCACATTGTGATAAAAAGGGAGGGGGTTCTCCGTTTGAATACATGAGGACATCCGAGTGAAAACAGGACACAGACATAGAGTCAAAGGGAAGATATGATTCACGAGGGAAAAGGAGAAATACTTCAATACTGGATCATTTTTATGACTTTGACCGTCTAAAGACAACATACTTTTCAACAACACAAGCATGACTTGTCTGCAGGGCGGCCACATGACTACTTCACTGCGATTTCTTTATTAGTCATAACAGAAGCAGAAATTGCACTCATTTAAATCAGCCTTTGTGAATTAGCTAGTTTGCCAAGTCACATGATTTGGGGGGGGGGGGGCGTCACATGTTCCCAAACAGCAGTGGAGATCATACAGCTAGGCTACTTCCTCCTCTTATGGTCACATGAAGATTCATTCACATTTCTGAGCTGGTATGAGCCACACATGGAGTGATATAAGTCATGGAAATATTGACATTGGAGTGAGCAGACAGTCAAGTGTCTGTGGTGTTTCTTCCACATTCAAAGATCACCCTAATCCACAAAAAGTGCTGAGGAAACCATTTTCAAAACTTGCCTATGCACACACAAAAAAATGTCTCTTTTTTCACAAGCAACAGGGCAGATAATATAGATAGAATAGACAGCAAACACAGGTCAAATAATATGGTCAATATACTGATGTGTTTGGCATCGTTTCTAATTTTCCCTGCCTCTAATAAATTACGAACAGTTTGATAAGGACAAATAATACACAAAAGTACCACGCTTGATTGAAAAGTGTCTCTCCAATCTACATTTTGTCACTGCAGTGTACTTACAATTTAAATGAAAATAATGTATAAACTTTAATGAAAGTAATCCAAAAAGTAATCTTTGTTGAGTAAATTTGTGAATGAAAGTTATATTGTAATTAAGCAACATTTGTCAGTGTTCTGAGAGCAAAAATGTTTACATTTTCAAAACATAAGTAATACCCTGCCGATTAACTGAGTAACAGTAAAATTGTTGCAGATTGTTGAAAAATGTTATTATTAACCTACAATAGAGACCATTTTAGGTTGTTTTGCATGCAAATACCACGTGATCTGTGTATTATTATTATTATGTATTGGGTTAACAATGTATACATTCTAAGGGTGTTTTTAACAGCTGGCATTCCAACTGTGTAAAGAGATATTGTAAACACAGGGTCAGAAATAACTCAGACATGGGCAATGCTTTAAAATGAGCTGGGGACATCTCTAAGATATGCAAGGAAGCAAACAAAAAGACAAGGGTACAAGGATGTTTGCCTAATATTTGATAATAGCATCAAACAGCCAGAAGCAATAAAAATACACAGTGCATTCCAAGTGTGAGCGAACACGCCAACATATTGTTCTAAAAATGGCAGCTGCTTTGAGAGTAAAACTAAAGCACAAGGATGTAATTATAATTATAATTCTCTAACAGGACATATGAATGGCAACTTGAAGCCCTATGCAGCCTAACGTTGTGTGTCTGTAAACAGAGATAAATGTGGGTAGTTGGGGGACGGAGGCAAGAGGAACGAGAGTGAATTAAGGAGTGTTCTTAGTTATACTGGCCCCGTCTCCTGTGAAAGGGCCCATTTTTGGCCTGTGAGAGCATTGCATCCTGTAGGAATGTGGTGCAGTTGCTATGTGTATGTGTGTGTGTTTGGTGGGGGACTGCGAGCAGACAGAGAGCGGTTGAGCTGAGGTTGGACTGAGCTTAGGTCCTGGGTATTCATCATGGGACATACTGTAGTTGTAAGCTTTGATGACTCGATTCACAAACAAAAAAAAAAACATAGAGACAAATATCTTCAAGGCCACATTCAAATGTATTGAAACACATAGATAAAATAAATAAAATGTTTAAAATGCATTTCTGTGCAGCGATTGGTAGTGTCTCACATCATGTGCCAAATCAAAGGCACTCCTGCAAGTCCAGGACTGTTGATGATGGGAGCTTTAGCTAAATCCTGCCGCATTTACAGCATTACAAAAGACTGCACTAGTGAGCACACCAACTAACCTCACTATTTGATATGTGATACAGTGCATAAGCCTGTGACAGACAAAGCACTAATTATGTTTTTGGAATGGCTCTTGTAAACAAAATCAGACTTACAAGGCTTATGAGTTGACTGCTAATTTCAACAAATCCCCATCAGAAAAGTATTGTTTGGGGAAAAAAAAGTATTCATTAAACAACAGCATTTTGGTATCCAGGATAGTCTGTCTCCCATGATGCTGAATTAAAATTAGGAACTGTTTAGGCCTCAAAAGAATAACAACAATAGCATAAACTAGCTCAGTGAACAGCCTCCACAAACCAAGTGACCTACATGACATCCTGACTTGCCGTGCTGCCAAGAGTTTTGTGTCTACAGGCTATCTGCTGGGGCCACTTGGGTTGGGGTAAGTCCTCTAGTCAAAATAACAATCTCAACGATGAGTTACAGTTTGTGGCGCAACACAAAGCACTGACGCAACATGGTGTGTGTGTGTGTGTGACAAAACTGTAACTTAAGGTTGTCTATGTTTATGCTAAACTAAAAGAGGAGACAGTACAGAGACAGACAGAAAAAGAGATGGGGAGTTAAGAGCAAGAGCGAGAGCTGGCAACAGTGGATTAGATTTGTATACCAACGAACACTGTGGCCTGATAAGCTGTGGGAAGGTTGAACACGCTGCCCCACTGTAGTACTGTTGTGACTCACACACAAACACCCACTCTGTGCATGCACCAAACACAAATGTATGCACACATGGTGCACATGCCGGCACTTTAACAAAAAGGGACGTCAAGGTGTGATTGTGCAAGAACCTGCCTGTAACAATAACACCACAAACCTTGCTCCGCATTCTGATTTTCATTATCCAGCATCTGCTGCGATCAAACTCAGGCCTATTTAACACACAGTTTTATTGTCTAATTTGAAGTGGCACATTTCATCAGCTAAATAGAGGACAGAGATTGACGTATTCTGGCATTTCTTCTTATAACATAGCTGTGATTTAAAGTGATTCATCTCACTGTGAGCCATTTCAATTCAGACTGGCAATATTTCACTTTGTTGGACATCATAACAAAAGCACACACACTCAAACAAACAAAGCAGCAAAAACAAATCTTTTCCCCCCCGTCTCTCTCTACATTTCATCAAGAAATGCAAAGCTTGTACATATAGACACAGAGGCAAAATGTACACAAAGTGACAGAGAAATTCAATTAACGATCCACATTTTCATCCAACATCCCGTCACATCAGGCTCTTCCGTAAAGAAGCTTTTGCTAGATTCTGCCATGCATGCAGCTGCAAACAAAGGCTTGTGTGCTGCCAAAGTGGGCTGCTGCTAAGAGCCCAAATACTGCTTGTGTTTCATAATGTCCAACCCTGGTGTTATTATGTGTGTGTCTGCAGAGAGTCTCCTGCAGCCCTAAAGCCTGCCAGTTCACCCTTCACCGATAACTCTGCTCCTAACAATCTCCAGTGGATATCATGTTAGGGGGGTAGTAACAACTGAAATACCCAACGCAGTTGCAACAGTACAAGGGGTGTATTTGTGTGAGAGGCAGATTTCCTCTTCCTGGAAACAGACATTTTTTTTTTCGTTTTTTTACGAAGAAATTGAGGGGCCCTCCCTTCCGTTAAGCACCTCACTAGGTCTAGCAAAGAAAAAAGACAGTCTTACATACAGTACATCAACGTTAGTCATTAGCACTCCCTCTTTCTCTCTCTCTCACACACACACACACACACAAACACACAGAGTGGCTGCTGCAGCTGCATGCCTGCCCTGTGTTTATTTCTGGAAGCTCACAACATGGCCGACATGTGCTTTGTTATTGTTGGTTACAACATCATCCCTTCTGGCCTATAGGGGCCGTTCATTGGCTCCATCCCCTCCAACACAACATGGAGGACTTAAAGAAATACCAGCTTAAAAGCACATTTGACAAAAAACTATATATATATATATATATATGTATATATATATATATACATACATATATATATATATGACAACAAAGAGCACAGTGTTATTATCATCAATATCTTTGCCACCAACCCTCATCCTCCTCATCATCAGCCTCCCTGCACTCACCATTTGATGATGATGGCCATATGGAATATTTGTTTCTTGAAAAAAGGCACTGAGAGCAGTCTACAACAAAACACAGACATTGATATTTATTATTAAGCGTGTCAGACAGGAGAGTTAAATGCAGACACAGGCATTTCTGAGTCGACGTGACTAAAGGAAGACGCGGAAACGTGATATTTACACGCAGAATCTATATTCGGTTTTAACCCATTGCTATTTAGTCGGGTTGTTGTCATGTTTTATTGCGTAATAACACGCTAGTTTGGCCTCGCCTGTTCGCCGCTGTCATGTGTCGGATTACAGTATTTAATCTAGAGTAAAGTCTAATTGGATATGCAGGCTGTACTCTTGTGTGAGTATGTGTGTGTGTGTGTGTGTGTTTGTCTCCTGTGTGATTTAGTCTGAATAAAGAAATTCAGACTAAATCTTTTTTTTTTTAAAAGAAAAGAAATAAATGTTTAAAATGAAAAAGTTGTGTGAAAGAACTAACTGTGTCGCTGTTGTGTTTTTGTGTTGAATTACATGAGGCGGGCTAAGCTAACGGTCGGCGAAACATAAACATAACGACACCGCAACGACTTAACGGTTAAGCCTGGATATTATTCTTTAAACATTTTAGGTGCGTTGGTTTCTTTTACCTCGAACTGCCAATGTGCCGCCTGCAGTAGCTGCTTCGCTTGGTCTGCCGCACAACCCGCCGTCAGGACGAACTGGTTAATCATGACTTGATGTTTTAGTTCATCCATTTTCCACGAAGCCCGTGTCCTCGTCGCGGCGGCTGACTGTTGAAGCAGACTTTCGACTGGGTTATTTTCCCCCTCTCTTTCCTTCTTTCTTTCTTTCTTCACTCGGCTCGTCTTCTGCTCCTCTGCCTTCAACCGTCCACCATTACAGCCGGGTCGAGCAAACACAAATATTTACTGTAGGAGCGGTAGTGGAAGGAACGTGACGTGATTGACAGGACGAGGCAGCCAATCAGGAGGCAGCGCTGCCGGTGGGACTTGTATGCTGCAAGCGGAGGGTCTCGTGTCGCGCGTGGTTTTAGCCGTTTAACTTGGCTCAATTCCGTTGCCCAAGCATGTTTGACTCAAAATATTTTTGACCGAGCGAACATGTTCAACGTGGCCGTCCACACGAGGCACAGGGATCACTGCGAGGCAGCGAAATCCCGGCGCGAGGACTCCCAGCCAGGGTTTGTTTTGGACTACAACTCCCATGAGCACTCGCTTTGTTTGTAAAGCTCCAGAAGGCAGACTTTTTGTGAATGACGGCCGCTCTCGTCCAATTCCCACGCGCGCTGTGTCACAGTCTCGCCAAATATGGTAAACAAAATCCACCATCGCCAATTACATCGCTCCGAGTTTAAATTAGGGACAGCCGACAGCCGTGGGAGATCACAGCCACGAGCGTTGTGTTCGCATTGTTCGTACAGTAACACGTCAATGCATCTGTTCATCACTTCCCCCCTTTTTTTAAGTCTGAAATGTAAAAAAACACGAGCTTACCAAGCTTTTCAAATCACAACATATATGTCATAATCGTAACAGTGCCTTTAATGATCTTCATAAAACCGCACGACGTGAGAAAATGGCTGCCACAACTCTGAAAATAAATGAAAGGGCTTTATTTATTTATTTATTTATTTAAAGCGAGGTTGTTTGAGGTATTGGTATGTTGGCTGTGTCCCAATTCAGGGTCTGCAGACTTCATTGGCTGCGTTTGGAGGCCACAAGGTGTCAAAAATGTGCCACAGCAGCACAGCAACAAGGCCAGTCTATGTCCACAGTCTCAAAATATTTTATATATTAATGCAAATTTGGACATAGAAACCTATATTTCCTGTTTTGCTAAAAGACACGGAACACTACATACAAACCATATCCAAATCCAACAATCAGAAGGCTATTAACGTAACCCCTTTTAAGGTTTCTTTTTCTTTTTTTAATTCTTGTTATTTTCCTTTTGGTTATGTTTGCATACTACATACTGTATGTTCTGCGCTACCTCTGTTTTCTATATGTTGTACATGTCTAACTTTTCAATTAAAAACATACACATTCACAGCCTCTGACCAATGCAGAGTACTTCTGCTCTCCTGCAAAGGCAGAACCTTCACAGCCTGACATGACATTGCACTTGTTAAATATTCAGAGGTCGCAACAGCCATTTTGATGAGCCCTATGTTAATAGAGCAAATGGCCATAGATGTTTTCCCTAAAGATGTCTTAGCAATTATGACATTTGTAGTTGTTTAGCTACTTGCAGCCTGGTTTGAATTTTTTTATTGTGGCACTAAAAAGGATTATCTAACTTAATCTAGTTTAGAAGAGCTGGGGTTGTCATTTCAGCAGGCCACGCATGCCATTCAGTTTCAGTGAAGAACGTTTTGAGTTACGGATGCCGTCATCTCATATAGCGATGAATCGCCGACCAACTCAATTACTTTATGTTTGTTAAAAACCAGCCGTTGATTTCATTTCAATTCAACTACAATGTTATGATGCCATTCATTTGTAGACAAGTAGAGCAGAGTGGATCCCTAGAGATCTTTGGTGTCCAAAATAAATATTATCATAGAACAGATATAATAGACACTTTTTAATGGTTTTCGCCCTTTGGTTTAGTGTAATAAAAAATATGCTATTATGATTTGAATAAAACAATAAATTCCTTATTTTCCCATTTGTAAATTCAGTGGAAGGATATGTGGATATGTGTTTCAGAATTGTGGGTAACTAAAGTGTAAACATTGTTTTATCAATGGCATGCGTGTATCAGCTTTAGCTGTGTTAGTGAGAGGAATGAGCTGAACAGAGACATCTGCTGGTGAAATGAAGCTTCTTAAAAGGAAGAAGCATTTACGGTAATATGGGATGTTGAAGTCATTGACAGCCTAGTTAATAAAATCATATTCTTTATGGCTCCGAGGTTTCACAATACATGTTTATATTCTCATGTAACCTTTGATACTCCACTGTAGAAAGTAATTCTGGGTGAGTAAACAAAACAATGTTGTCTCTCATGAGACGCTACTGTAAATTCAATTCATTACTAAGGCCTTTAAATGAAATCAAAGTGGGGTAACATCAAATTTTTACCATTCCAGAGATGCACGGTGTCGTTTTTTTCCATTGTTTATCAGCTCAGAGTACAGATTGGAATCAAACGAATAAAACATTTCTTATACAGTTTAAATACAGAAATCCACAAACACTGTGTATAAAAGCAGTGTAGGCAATCCACCATCTTGAGGAAAAAAGGAATAAGCACCAGTCCTTTAATGTATGAGCTTGAGGATCCACAGTGGCAAAGTGGGTCAAAATTTAAATTTTAAAGCAACTTCCTTATGTTCATCTGTTGGTTTCAAGCTTCACAGTTCTGACACCAAAGAACATAAAATAAAAGAAGACATTTCAAATTAAAGGTTAGTATCATCCTTCAGCCCATTAGCAGTACTGTAGTCATACTGTATTTGTGTTCAGTGACTGTTGAAAGACAGCGTGACGCCTGGCAACAATAAGAACAGCTGTTTAAACATTTACCCGCCTCTCCAGCAAACTCTTTGTCAAGAACCTGAGCAAACCTGGAGACATTTTAAAAATGAAGCCTCCTTGGCAGGAAGCAACAGCTGGCCTGACGAATCCTGCTTCTTCAAGTGCTGCAGCACAGAATTTGCCCCTCGTCCTTCCTGGTGCCCTGCACAGAATGTCAGCCATTGTCAGCTACTGCTGGTCAAATCTTTAACCTCAGCAGATGCATCGATAAACTGTGTTTGGGGAGGAGAAGAAATGGTCAACACTGCACACTGTTTAAAACATCCTCAGGGTTGAGTAACAGGAACCATTATTTATGCATGTTGGCCACAGTTCCTGTGTCCATGTTAAGATTATATATATATATATATATATGTTTGTATAAGTGGAACGTAGTGTGTTGTTTAATGTGATTTCAGCCAAATTGTACTGATAATGTATCAAGAATGTGAGGTAAAAGTGTGATTTAACATTTCCTAGACCTCTGTGCCACACTCACCAGCCACATTATTAGGTACACCTGCTCAGTCACACGGCAGCGACTCAATGCATTTAGGGAACATGGTCATGACGAGCTGCTGAAGCTCAAACCGAACATCAGGACCAGGGAGAAAGGTGATTTAAGTGATTTTGAACATGGCATCAGATGGGCTTGACAGACTGTTTCAAAAACTAATCGTCTATTAAGACTCTCATGGTTTAGCGAAGAAGAAAATATTCAGCAAAAATATATTGTTGATGTGAGGACAGAGGAGAATGCCCACACTGGCTAAAAATGACAGAAAGACAACATTAACTCATATTCATTACAACCAAGGTATGCGGAAGGCCTCTCTGAATGCACAACACAGTGAACCTTGAACTCAAAGACAAAACCCAAGTGAACTCCTCATCCAAAATTGCCACACTCGACTTTTTCAAGTGTTAATGTTGTACTTCCTGAAAGGACAACAAAGGACAGACTTGAGACTCGACAGTAATATTCCCATCATAAACGGTACAGCCCAGTATTCCACTGTGGGTGCCCTCCAGTGTGTTGCAGATATTGTCCACAGAATTATAAAATTCAGCACTGTTCTCCCCTGCAGCTCAAGATGTGGGCCTTGTTCATTATTACCTGTGACTGCAGTGCAGTGTTGATCCACTATGTGGCAGTGTTTCCTAATGAGTCACTTTAGCTTGTACAGCATGTAAACAGTATCACACCTTGTTGACATGTGTAGAACACGACACTGTCACCTATACACACACACACACACACATATATATATATATATATATACCTATATAGAGTAAAAAGTTCCACTGAGAAAAAAAAATACAAAAATTAATGTGTCTAAACTTGACGTAGACGAAGCTATAATACATTTTACCACGTTTAAATAATTATTATACAGACAGTGGGTCACGTGACTTTAAAGCTATTGAACTTTTTATCATATCAATATTAATATGAAAGAAGTACAAAAATCGAATAAAGTTAAATTAGAAAAATAGACATTTTACGATTTTTATACATTTAAATATACATATATACTATACAAAAATAAGGTAGTATTGTTTGGTTTAGGTAGTTATACGATTGGCATTGGCTTGGAGTCAGTGGGTCACATGACATGAAAGTTATATAATAAACAATGCAGTTATTTAATGAGGAATTTACGGACTAAGTGAAAACCCTGTGCTCCGGGACGAATGTATGTCGAAAATCAAACCTAAAACTTCTCACTGTAGCAGTATAACAACTGATAAAATATCTATTTTTGGTTATAAAAAATTATTTGAAAAGAGACGATATGATAATAAACGTAATGCCGTAACAGAGTAATCAGCGTTTGTGCCTTTTCACTTTGGAAAACTGTAACAATAACGTCTGATCTGTTTTCTTTGCAGGTGCAAAACTGCGCTAAAAGCGGGACCAATGGCGCGTCTTCTTTCAGCGCCACCGGCTGGTAGAAGTGGAGGAGGTGGGGACGACGAGAGACAGCATGGTTTCCCTGTGGTGGAGATGTGGTGGTGCACACATGAGACAGAGAGAGAGAGAGAGAGAGAGAGAGAGAGAGAGAGAGAGAGAGAGAGAGAGAGAGAGCCAATCAGAACACCCCACCCCTCGGGCGTTTAAAGAGGATAGTAGGCAGTCTCATCTCTCGGGCTTTAAAAACCACTTGTTTTACAACCTCCACATATCCTCACGTCTTCTTCACCTCCCACACACACGCGCGCGCGCGCACACACACACAGATGAGCGCTTGGATGAGTAACAGTCCTGTTTGCCTGTGTTGACATGGATCAGTCCTGAGTGGCCTTCAGAGTTTTCCCCTCATACGCATCAGCAGCAGAGATATTGCCGGATGTTCCTCGCACTCCTCCCGTCTCACTTGTTGCGCAGAGACTGGATTCGCTGCTGAGTCCCTGGAGAGGAGAGAGAGAGAGAGAGGAGAGAGAGGAGAGAGGCAGGGACAGACTGCAACAGGTGCAATCGCAGCATCTCCTGCAGAGAAGCTGCACCGGAGGTAGGCTCGCCTGTAAGTGCTTGTTTTGGATCTTTTACGCATGTTTTACGCATGGTTGTTTTGGGTATTTAATCGTAACACGCGAGGTGTAATTTCGATTCATTTAATTAACTGCATTTTTAATTTGTTTGTTCAGATTATAAGAAAACTTTAAATGCTGATCTGAAGATCATCTCGTCGTCTACAGCTGTCACCGTGCGCACAAAGCCAGGATGCCGGTCCTGACGAGCCCCGACATCGCTAGCAAGTTTAAGGAGAAATGGTTGGCAGTCTACCCGGAGGATCAGGTCACCGGGTCCGACTCTATCCCCCTCGACGACAGTCTCACCAGCCTCCACTGGCTCCAGAATTTCTCCATCCTCAGCGCGGACCCTGAGCGACCTCCGGGCGCTGGACCGGGGTGTCCGTCTTCTCAACAGCACCTTTTTCTCAAGAGGCTCGGCTTCCCCAGAGGGGGCGCCGACTCTCCGTCCAGCCCTCCGGCCGGGGACACTGCCGCCACCGGGATGCCCCTGTACCTCGGGAGCCCCGTCACCTCCGGCAGCGACTCCACCACGGCACCACGTTTCCCCAGTTGCGCACGCTCCGCATCCGGTTACCCACAGATCCCCATCCAGGCCAACCCGCCTGTTGAGGTCGACTACAAAACCAACCCAAAAGTCAAACCGCCTTACTCCTACGCGTCTCTCATCTGTATGGCCATGCAGGCCAGCAAGCAGCCCAAAGTGACTCTGTCCACCATCTACAACTGGATAACGGAGAATTTCTGCTACTACAGACACGCGGAACCCAGCTGGCAGGTAACCGAGACCAGATGAGTGTCTTCCATTATTGATGAGTCAGATAAATGGCGAGGTGAGGGAGAGAAGGGTGAGCAGTTGACTCCAGTGTCACCATCATACACCACTTCTTTAGACAGGGCCTTTTCTGACCTAGATGTGGGTGCAAATGTCAAGGGATGTTGGTTCGGATTAATCCAAACATTTAAAACAACAAAGAAAACTGGAGAGAGAAACTAGTGTCTAATTTCTGCTTTTGATCATTTCCATTAACAGCGTTTTTAATGCAAGAGTCTGACATTTCTATCGTGCAAGGGTTTTGTCTGAAGGGAATGGTGATGAAGTGGAGAGAGCAATACTGTGTGTGTGTGTGTTAATGAGGGCTCCTGAGAGAGATGGCAGCTAAGCACAGCTGATCATGTTTGAAATGCACAGAGCTGCCTGTTAAAAACCCTAATTAGGTACATTTGCTTTCCTATACAAACAACAATTCTCCCAATCCGCACTCCTCCTTTTGTCTGTTACAAAGACAGAGTGACATTTTCCTTTTTTCTTTTTTATCCTAAAGTCAATGAAATCATGTTTAATATACTGCATTTTTTTTCTCCTCTTCCGTCTTTGTCACAGAACTCGATTCGTCACAACTTGTCCCTCAACAAGTGTTTCAAGAAGGTCCCCAGACAAAAAGATGAGCCGGGGAAAGGCGGCTTCTGGCAGATTGATCCTCAGTACGCTGACATGTTTGTCAATGGCATCTTTAAACGCAGGAGGATGTCTGCTAACCAGTACAGCAGTGGCAGCAGCAGCACACACAGGCAAACCAAACTGGTACAGGGTTATCACAGCACCCAAAATGGCTGCCCTTACCAAGCAGTGAGTGGCAAACGGAAGTACCTGCCCTCTAAAAACAGCAACAAGGTTGTGAGGGTGACTGAGTCCCCACTGTTAGCAACAGAAGCCCACAAAGCAGACATCCTGAGGGGGGACTTTGACCTGGCATCCGTGTTTGATGATGTTCTCAGTGGGAACTGTAGCACCTTTGAGGATTTGGACATCAACACGGCGCTGAGCTCCCTGGGCTGCGAGATGGAGGATTCCATGCAGGGGAGGCAGCACACAGCAGGCTTGGGGAGGTGGTGCGGGGGAGGGGACCTCGCAGGTCAGAGCCAGCATCTGAACCATCATCAGTCCTATGGTTACATGGACATGAGCTCTCAATCCGTGGAGAGCTCGGTCAATCTGGGGGAGCTCCACATGCCACAGCAGCAGCAGCAGCAGCAGCAGCACCCTCAACAGCTAGATCAGGATCAGCTGCTCCAGAGTCACCACCACCACCTGCAGCAGTTCGACGAGCCCTCCACGCTGTTCCCAGAGCGGCCCGAGGAGCCGATGCTGCAGCCATGGGAGGAAATAAAAGAGGAGGCGCAAGCAATTCCACTCACTCTGGATCAGGGCTTCAGTCTGTGCGAGGGCTTCTTCACAGAGATGCAGACATGGGAGCGAGTTGAGGCCTATCTGTGATGTTTGAACCCAAACCTCACCGACTCTTGATTAGCCTTTTACACAGAAGCCAGTTTGACATTACACCAGTGCAAAACCACACAGGATAACGATAACATGAATGATGGCTCTGTCCTGTTCAGAGAGTTTCCATGACCATAGGCCTGATATAATAAGTGAATGTAGTCTTCTAGTTCACTGTCTGAAGCCAACTAGGAAGTAAGAATATACCGAATGGTCATTAGGGGGCGACTGTGCTGATTTCTGAAAGAACTCCATTTGAATGGAAGTTTATGGAGAAGTTCGCCTTCTTCTCATTTGATTTGTAACACTTATCTGATCTCAATCGCTACTGTCAGCATTTGTTCAACAGAACCTGATGCCACTTTTGTAAATTATGATCCAGTTTAGAGGAAAACAGGTAATAAAAGACAGGACCAGTGTGACTGACAGCTGGTATCTTCCAGTAGATGCCTGGGGGCTTCAGAACAGGAGAACAGGGTCTAATGGGTGATGTCATGTCCGCAGTGTGACAGTGGGCCAAGATGTGCCCTGCAACAGAGAACTCAGCCATCATTTATTTGATTATTTACACTTGTGCTTTTCCACCAGTATCGTTTTAAAACGGCCACTGTGAAAAAGGCTAATTACTGTCATTTCATTTCATTGAAGAACACTGGAGACAGCGCTACAGCACAGTTACATCTGTGAATTTTTTTGTCATTTAAATACAAACACAATTTCAAACTTATCTTGAGCTTGAACTGCAAACCCAACTCTATGTAACAAGCATGCCCCTAAGTGAAGACTCTGATGTGAGCCAAAACTTTGTTGGGTAACATGATTAGGGACGGGCTCGTGTTTTTTCCTGTCAGGTGATCAGAGCTGGCCCATCAGAATGAAATGACACAACTTTGATTAAACCAAAATTAAGAGTCCTGCAGACAATGAAGAATGGTCTCACCCTGTGGAATGAATGTCAGCTTCTTCATGAGGACAGGACAAACAGCTCAACCTCATGCACAAAACAGCAAATGCTTTAAGTTGGAACTATATTTTGAAAAACATGACGTGAAGTGTGTTCAAAAATAACCCTGAGTCACACTCAACTGTGAGCTGTTTTGTCCACAAGGGACAGAAGAAAAGTGAAAAACCTAACAATCCTCATTCAAAGCACTCTCGGCAAAGAAGCACCGTCACAGTGGGACTCTGAAAACACAAAGGACTCTATTTTGCTACATTAGCATCTAACATATTTTACTAACATGCAGCAAAGACATAATCTCCACTCATCACTATGTTGTATGATGATGAAAGAGGAGTAATGGACCTGAGAAAACCTAAAAATTCATAGTCTGATATTAGAAAATCAGCCACTTATGACTGGGTTATATAGTCAATTTAATATATATTCACTAAAGTGTATAGTGTGAAACTGGGCATGATCATTTGCCATTTATCTACAGTTATGTATTGCGCAGCAGACCTGGAATTAATTAATGAAATCAAACATTATGCACTTTGATAGGCAGCAGTTTTCCCCCTTCAGGGTGTTTAGTTTTGTTTTTATGACATGAAAATGGTGTTTTCTAAGGTTTACCGAACATAACGTATGATGCATATATGCTGTAACTGTCCATTTTAGTTTCTTTTGGAACAATGAACTTGACACTATAATAAGTTCTGTTGGCTTCACTTCACTGTTTTTCCTTCTGGAAATATAAATCTAAATAAATGTGGGGCATTTGTTGATTATTGTTCGCCAAAATTGTTGACAAGGAATATGCAGTTCATTGGAGTCACAAAAGAAGAGAGTAGCATTTTCTGTCACTGGGTGATGGATTTCTTTTTTGTCCCTTATTGATAACTTTGGTGTCAGTCTTTTTATATTTTATGTTAACAAATCTGAATTTTGAATTATGTATGACAATAATAACAGCTAGGTTGGGTTGACGGATGATGAATAGCTACATAAATTCATCCTGTAAAGGCCAGTTTTCTTTTTTATCGTATCATATTGATCAAGTTTGATACAGACTCTTTAATCTTTAATCCACATTATTTTCATTTGTACTTTTTTTAAAAGCTGTTAAAAAAATGCAATCATGCCTCGATGCAATAAATGGTGTCAATTAAAGAATAAGAACAGTAAACTTGTATCCTTATCTTTCTATTGCGAAACATCCGATGAAACCACTCTCTCATATAGGAATGCATATGTGCAACACAGTGGTTGAGATGGTGTTTGTGTTGGAGCGCTGTGAGAGCGGGGAACAGATAAAATGTCCATCAGGGTTTATCATTAATCAGCACAGACAGGTCTGAACTCGTTTTTAAATAAACACTGGGGTGAATGTAAAAGAATACACCGGCACTATAAAAGGTAGGGATGCAAAAGTTAATGTGCTGTGTCAGTATGACATGACGAGCAAAATACAGTTACATTTGCCAGTGCAGACACAGACATCCCTTATTTTGGTTAAGGTGTTACTGTATATATGTATATATATATATACATATATACAGTATATATATCTATATCAGTGGCTGTCAAATTTTTTACCACCTGAGAAAATATTGAGCTCTCAAAGTAACACCATTATCATGAACGTTAAAATACAGTGGTATAAATAGACCGAGCAAAGAGGCAGATTTATTCCGTAAAGATCATTTACTCTCTCATCATCCTCCTCTTCCTCACATATACTTCAGACACCGGGAAAGTGAAATTAGATTAAGACAGAGTGAGAGATGAGGTGAATCATTATTTTATTTTATTTTTTTGTAATTTGTTACATTTTCTACACACCACAGTTTGAGAACCATGGTGATATATAATACAATCTGATGTCTAAAAATGTGTGCCCTGGTGCAATAAAACCTCAGTGTCAGCTAAAAATCTATATTATAATTTCAGACTTTTGGCAAATAATTATTATAAGATAATTAATATTATATTAGACAGCGACACGTTCTACATTAAATGTCAAAATAAGTGTTTTATTTTGAAATTTACATCTACTCAACCCTATACTAAATCTCTGTGTCTGAGGTCAAACGTCTGACAAGGATAATTTTAAAAAAAGTCAATAAAAAAACGATGACATTCACCCAACCAACATTTTCACCTGTCAACATTTCACTGCAAAGAGTTGACCTCACCAAAACAAAGATGTTTGAGTCACATATAATTGGTGCATTGTATTAGTATGAGTTACTAATCCTATAAGAACAAAAAACATCAACTTGTTAGCTCCTGCTAGATTATGGCTTTAGTTCTACAGGTATTTGGTCATAAACTAAAGCACTGATTTCAATGCTTATCTGACTGAACATACAACTGCAACTCCCCTAACGTTTTAGACGCTTGACTCCAAACCAAAAATTCCTCTGGGAAGCATGAGCATCTGTGAGAAAAAGTTCTGATTTAGGCCAAAGTTAGGGTGTGACTGAGAAACCCTTCCCAGGACAGAAAAAATCAGAAATTACCAAAAATATCATTTGGGACAAAATTAATGAGTAGCTATTAAAACTAAAAAATGGAAAATTTTGAAAAAACTCAAAAATGTAGCCTATTTCACCTTAAATGTACAGTGTAGTGTTTTTCATAGTCTTAGAACAAGCCATTTACTTAAAATGGCACTATGTTTCTACCGCAGTTTTAAAGCTCACTTCAAAAAAAAAAGGACGAAAACACACTCTTTCTAGTCTGCAAAGACCATGGTAGTTCCCTGACAAGCTTGGAAAAGGGAAGGCAAAGTGGAAGAGTGAAAAGAGTTGTTACAATCTGCAGTGTCATTATTAGCTGCCACTTACTGTCGCCCCGTAGAAGCTAAACACGTGCATTATGTAGGAACTGTGTGTTCACTGATTGAAGAGTTGACGTCAGTGTGTCCACCTGAGCGAGACACTCCCCACGTTGACCCAGCATCTATCAGAGCATTCTCCATACAAATAACACAGCCCTCAAATACCATCTCAATCGCATCTCAGACTTTTCCAGGGTTTTCATTGCATGCCCCGTATGAAAATGTGCTTTTCTGCCTCAAATCTCTTTTTAATTGAAATTGTTGTGGGAAAAGGAGGAGAAATGCGGCTTATCCCTGTCCAACAGGTCATGTGTGGAGATCTGCAGGAATGGGTGAAATAACTCAGATTCCTTCAAACAGCAGGGGCTCTGGCCAGATTCAAGGCTGAGGCGTGCGACCGCTGGCCGCCGTGTGTGGACGGAAAGAGTCACTCGTGCTGATGGAGGGGCTGATCCTGTGACAGATATGGGCCATTTGGTCATCACGTTTAGAAGCGATGTGAGAGGCGGAGAAGAAACGTCGGTCAATGTGTTTCCATGCCGTATTTGAAACTCAAATTCACCATTAACTGTCCAAGTCTACACATTAACATTAACTGTATCTAGTGTTTCTTACTCCACTACACCAGATGGCAATATGGATTATTAGTATCCATATTGGCATTTTTTGGTGGATAAAATATGTCACAGAGTGAAACATCTTAAGGATGCAGGACTGTTTCTTTCTATAAATTTGAAATGACTGAATTCTTAAGCCCACAGAGCATAACTTTGATCTCTCCATCAGCCCAACCATGCAGCAGTCTGGATTTTTTTTGAAGAACTACTTTCTTCTTGGAAGAGCCTTTTCTATTATTACTTGGTCAAATGATGAGGCAGGTAAAGGTTAGGGAATTGTGGAACAGGTGCAGAGCATCTACGTCAGTTTGAATCTGGTTGAATGTGTACATGCAGGAGTTATTCAACTTTTATTGTGCTTGATCCGAAATAGACTAAAACGCAAGCATATTTCGTGGCAGTGGAATGTAAGACCACTAAATGTATGAGTAATATTCCTTATTAGGAAATATTACTCACTGGTGTTACTCACTGGTGTTACTCAGTGATATTTTCATATGTCCGCCACAACTTTTGACAACCTGCTTCACTGGATTGCCCCATGGTGCCACATGGTGCCAGTGAGTGAAGCTGAGCCCCTGGCATCACTCTCTGTTTTCTGTCTGCAGGGTTAAAAAGTGAGCTCTGGCAGCAGGTTTTACAGTTGTTTTACTACAACTACAGGCTGTTTCTTTGCCATTATCCTGAATGATTGGACTATTGACTCTATACTGCCCCAAAAATGTCCAATGGCATTGCTCTGTTTCGTCCGTCATCGTAAGCTCCCCTGCTTGGCGCAACAATGACAGACGAAATGAATACAAACTATAGACAAAAGGCTCGGTCTTTTGCGTAGAATATGGATGGGCCTTTTTTTTCAGATGCTACGTATATAAGCATACTAGGTGTCACAATCAAGTTCAAGGCCAAAGAGACATCTGTTCCACCAAATCATGTGCATGAACTTCCACATTTGCCCCTGTTTTTCTGCAGACATTTGTGCATTTAGCTTGTGTGCAGTTGTTCCATTATATACCCATAAGGTTTGTGTGTGACCACAGGTTTCTTTGTCTGCACCCGCGCTGATGTGTGCGCTGCCCGCTGAACCTGTGTGTACACGGCTGCGGTCGGAGCCCCGTGGTGGCCCAGATAACACTATCTCTGTGGAGCCAGAGCCCCGTGGTTCTATTCAGCGTGGTGGATGAGAGGCTGGGGCTGCGCAGCACGCGGACCTGCTCAAAGAAGGAGGAACAAGCTGGGCCGCCACTGTGGGCTAACCGGGCTTATAATGCTTTATAACCTCCTCCTTGGAGCCTCTGTGGGAATCTCTGCATCCACCTCTGTGTTTCTGTGCGTTTGCTTGGGACGGTTGTACATAGGAGGGCAAAAGCACGAACGCAGACAAGGAGAGGGTGTATTCTGTCTTTTATTGCCATCATGGCACCCTCTGGACAGCTCCTGATTAGAGTCAGACATAAATAGGGTCAGCCAGCTTTGCTTAAGAAGAAGAACCCCTCCCAGCATGGCACAGACACACAGTTGAACTCCCCTTTTAGTGGGGAGAGCCAGCTATTCTGCATGGGGCAGAGCAGATAGAAGACACATGATGGGGGTCCCTCACTAATTAGATCTTTCATTGTTGCACAAAGAAAAAAGTGGCAGCGGGTAAACGCCCTAAGCCTGTTTTATAGCCCCCGAGGAGCCACTGAGAGAGTGTGATTACACGTACAGGTTAAGTGTTAGATCACGCTGATGAATGAATTTTCCTCGTTGGTGCATGGAGGCAAATAATCACGCACATACATCAGGAAAGCGCCTCCCCTACAGGAGTCACCTTCACCTCTCTGGACTGGCGGGGAATTGTCATCCATCTCTCGTTTCCAAGTCCTCATCACATATTGATAAGGGAAAAAGACAGGGATGATATTCAATGGGGAGAAGCATCCGTTAATGCCTCTCCAGACTGATCTGACAGGAGGGGCTTAGGCAGGAAATACACCTAAATAGTCTTTCTAAAAAAACTGTTGTTTATGCATGAAATGCTAATTAGGTTTCCATTTAGATTGCCTGTTCCATTTTGAAAGGAACTGCGGATGAGAAATTAGAATAAAAACACTGCACTGTGGTACGGTGAGGGGGTTGTCTTTCATTTAGATTAGGGTTTTACCTACTTGCATAAGTAGTCAAATTGTGCACATGGCAATGTTTATATTTAATAAGAAGAAATTAACGTTGGAATCGTCCCTAATCCAGAGCCTTGTTGGTGGAGTTATAGTCCACCGTGGCCTTTATTCCTCCATATGTGCTGGTGAGTAAAGAAGAAGGGATGTACAGTTTGTCGATTCACCATGAAGCCACATGGAATACTGCTAGGTTTTTGCATTTGTTTTGATGTGCTAATTTTATTTCTGCAGGGCTGCAAATGAGTGTTGACACAACTGCACACACACACACACACACACACACACACAGCAAAATTACAATCACTTACAGAGGTTCTTTAAGGCCAAAGAGGCTCCATTCACCTTTGCACAGAGCTTATATGTCACAGTCACCGTGTCTTATTCTGTTTCCTGCCTCTGCTCCTCTAATGATACCCTCAGAAGATGTCGGAAAAGGTGCTCAGAAGTGGACATTTGTTGCAGTTTGCAGCCACATCATGAACAATTTCCATTACGTCTATGATGCTGAGTGCTCAGTGTGTCGCTGTCATAATGGGCCTGACCTTTACTCTCTTTCTTTTCTTTTTTGTTGTTGTAATAATTGTATTTAGCAGAGTATAGACCATCCATGTCTGCCTGCATGTCAGTGAGTGTTGCTGTTACTCAATAGATGAGTGAGGCTCACTTTGTGTATGTTGCTCACTGTTGTTTATACTGCACTTCTTCTCTGATCGACTGGCCACTCCTGTGTTGCTGCTTTGTCCTTTGCGCTGTGAAGTGAATTTCCACTGAGAAAATGATAAACATCGTATGTCCTACTCATTATTCCTTAGCTCTTAGTATATACACTATGTACAAGTCAGTATATATACAAAAATAATAATCCTATTACACAAGTGAAGAAAGTACTTTCTCCCAGATTTCTTTTGTTGGGCCTGCATCATAGTTCATAGGTATAGACTAGATAGATAAGAGGTAGACAGTCTTCTGTATGTGCTGTGCTTTATTGTCTCACTTTTTCCTCTAAATGGGAACATAATTCACTAAATTGACATCATGTGCCATTGAAGGAGATCCAGAACTAAGCAACCGAGACCATTAACCCAGGAAAATCAAATGAGAAGTAGGCAAATTGTTAAACATTTAACAACCAGTGGAGTCACCTTCTGGTTGATATTCTATAAATCGGTTGCAGTTTCTACGCATTTGACGCAAAATTCTCACGTAGACAAAGTCACAACTTCAAAAGATTTGTTGTAAATTGTTATAGTGTTATCCTTCTATCGTGTGGTGTGGTGTGTTTTTAAAGGACATGATGTTGCCATGCTATTTTGGAAAAAACTACACTGCGACTGACGTGGCGTACACATTTCCAGAAGTCATTTCCACACTTTATTGGAGATGTGATGATTTTTTTTTTTTCTTACTCAAGTAATAAAAGGAATTTACAAAGTGGATGTAGACTTGCGTCAGTAATGCATTCACAGTCCATTCAATTTGTTCCTCATTAGTCAGGACGTACACACAGGAATCCACTCAATGTAAAACAACATTCACATTTAAAGTGTAATGGTCAAATAAATAAACATTATAAACACAAAAAAAAACTCATGCGTTAACTCACGGGAGCATGTTCTCTGTTCCACAGATTGTTTGGAGGGAAAAACAGGGGTCAAAGGTCTTCAGGGGTGTGTGGTTAGTGTGATGATACAGGTAGTGGGTGGAGTCAAGTGATTTTCCTCCCCCCCAACCTAATCCAGGTGCATTTCTGTGTCTAAATCTAAACTATAGTCCTAACTAGGAAATCCGATTATCACCCTCATGTACATCAAGAGCACAGCTAAGCCTTAAAACACAATTTTGTCTGCAGACATGTAAATAAATAATTTAATTTCAAAAAATGGGTTCCTTATGAAATGTGGTTGATATTGCAGTTTGAGGGAACATTTTTCAAGGTAGAAAAGTTTGATATATTAGTACATAAATTACCAACCTTTTCCCTTTTCTATCGTGAAAAAGGGGCATGATTTCACTTCTTTCTTTTTTTTTTAAATTTAGTCTAATTTACCGACTAACATCAGGTTAAATCTTGGTTACACTGATCCTGGCTCTACCGACAAGAACAAAAACTGGTGTTTTAAATGCTGGTTTGCCCCCCAACCTAAGTTTATCATCTTATCGCAAAGAAAAATAATTCAGAAAATATTTAGATGCAAATTACAAATGCACAAATTATTTTTGTGGATGGATTGATGGATTAATGACGCACCATGTGTGTATCAGCATATATGGTATTTTGGCTGAAGTGTGTGCGTATACCGTATGTGTGTGTGTGTGAGTGTGTGAGTGACTTGGCATCCACCACCACCCGCTCACTGAAAGACATTCTTGCCCTGTGTCTTCGGTCTCTGTGGTCGCAGGGATTGCTGATTGTCCCTAAGGCAGACGGGAGGAGGGTACACAGCTGCTGCACACGCACACACGCACACACGCACACACACACACACAGGGACTAAAGGGGCTCACCGATTACTCACTCTCACACACTCATGCCCACACACAGAGGACTAGCCAGAGGGCAGCATGTCAGGAGGCTACCAGAGTGTAGAGAGCGAGCCAGGAAAGCGCTGGAGCTCTGCCACTCACACCATGTCAGTCTCAGTGCCAGGGAGCAGAGCAGAAAACAAGTCTGGACCGTCCCTCTCAATCTGGCCTGCTGCTCGGCCTGAGTCTCAGCCAGAAAACTTCTGGTCCCAACACATCATCCCAACAGTTCGTGTTACAATGTGTGTGTGTGTGTGTGTGTGTGTGTGTGTGTGTGTGTGTGTGTGTGTGTGTGCATCTTTATTATTAGTGCTGGACATGTCGGTCCAGAACTTATCTGGCATCGACATTAGTGGTTTCCAAATGTTTTTGATGCCATCTGTTCTGAATATAATCATTTCACCTGATTTCATAGTATGGGATTTTCAAATTCACAGAAAGTTTAAAGGAGGCATTAATGCCAACACTTGTCTTGTTTTATTTTGTTTAAACCTTTTAACCGTCACGTCTTAAAAGCATTTCATGCAAAAGGTGAATTTGGTGTAGTGACCTGTTTGAGCAGCAGAAGCGATTTATTTGTCACTTTAAGTTAAAGATTTCAGAAGCAGCACTTTAATTCACAATGAATAATCCATACATTTCTTGTATCTAACTCATCCATCCATTTAGCTACATTCTTCTGGAAATGATCTTATCTGATTCTTTTTAGTTAATGGGTGGACAACTAGAATTTGAATTTTCTGAATTGAATTATCTTGTCAGGATACAAAGTACAATAAAAATTATTGTGGCTTTCTACTTTTATAAATAAAGGCCCATAATTTTTTTAAAAAAATAGTGTCATAGAACCTAAAGAACACACAGAGAGCAACAGTTTGATCAATAATGAGAATGGTTTTAAATAGACTGAGGTTATTATGACATTTAGTAAGCAGATTTACTATATATATATATATATATATATATATATTTTTTTTTTTTTTTTTTTTTTTTTCAGACACTGGTGTAGTAAAAGATAGAGCGAGACTTAGACTGACTCTAAGTATTATAATTTAATTTCTAATTATTTGTACTTTATTTGTTTAATTTTCCACACAATCTGGTCAAAATTCACACATAACTTGATATATACAGTAGAACATTATTTCTGATTATCCTCCAAGTACCACCAGAGGAAGTGCGCGTGCCACTGGTAGAGTACGTGCCACAGTTTGAGAACCATGGACTTAGACCTTGAAGAAGATGTTGTCGTGCAGGACTGAAACAGCTCTCTGCTGTCTTCAGACTGCCCACTGCCTTTTCTGAAGGCAGTGGGCAGTCCTCAGCAAAACAACTAAAACATCACATTTTCCCCAGAACTATTTGTGCACTCAATAAGAAAATGCACCACCCACTTATGCACACACTCCAATACAGACACAGGTTATTTATTATGATTTCAATTTTATTAAGGTACTATTTATTTGATGGTTACTTTTATTTCTTTTTTATCAATGTCCTCCACTTTTATTGTTTGCACCACTGATTGTCAATTTTACTTTAAACGCATGGACGTACAATGACAATTGTGATTCGGGTTCTCCTCAGTTTTGCACCAGTATCAGCTGATTTGTTGATTTAAGTGAGTGTGATTCATCACTTTGTTGCTCCTGTGTGTCTTTGACAGCAGTGGTGCAGGTGTGTGTCCTTCCACCCCCACCCACTATCCAGGACCTCTTGAAGCCACTAGACTGCCTCCACCATCCCCTCCTCCAGACACACACACACACACACACACACACACACACACACACACACACACACACACACACACACAGTTCCTCCATTCTTCTCCCAGTGTCTGTGCACTGCTAAGAGCTCTTATTTGATTAGCTGCGATTGGCTTCGTGAAGCGGTGGAGCATTTTGCTCACCGGGGGAGCCGCACACAAATACACACACACACACACACACACACACACACACACACACACACACACACACACATTCTGCAGGGGTTCTTTAAAAAACACACAGAGACTCAAGTAGAACACATTCATTTAAGAACATTTCAAATCCCGCTCTTGTAAGAGGTTACCTCAGCCCCTGCGTCCTTTCTTTGCTTGTGCGTCGAAGCGGAAAGCAGGTTTCACAGCAGAGGCGTATAATTATGTATCACAGCATTATTTAGTGTGACAGTGTCAACTAAAGTCAATCTTCAAACATGTGGGCCACATCCTTCACTGTAAAAGGTTTGTTTTGCAGTGACTCACTGACGTACGCCGTGTTTACCGACCATGACTTCATCGCGGCCTTCCCAGGAAATCACCTCAGATTATATAAGCCTGACTGCAGTGCGACACCTTATCTGCCAGGCCTTAGTTGCACTAAAGCACCGATGCTTCAATAATGGATGTGGGGTCAGTGTGCTGATGAGGATGCGTGTCTGTGAAAGGTGTGTGTGTGTGTGTGTGTGTGTGTGTGCAGGAGACAAAACACTGGCTGTCATTGTGTCAATGTCAGACTCACTGGGCCGTTGTTGTTATTTCTTCATGCAGATGGAGAAAGAACAGTGCTGATGGTGATGAAGAGGAGGAGGAGAAGAGGAGAAACACAACGCCAGCATATGTCAGGCAGTACTATCAGACCTGACTGAGAGAGTCAGTCAAGTCAAATCATTTTTTTATATAGCCCAACATCGCAATCACAATTGCCTCAAAGGCCTTTACGGTCTGTAAAGCAAGTGACAGCCTCTCTCCTTAGACCCTCACACTGAGTGAGGGAAAAACTCCACAAAAACCCTTGTACAGAGGAAAAATGGGAGAAACCTCTGGAAGAACCACACAGGAGGGATCCCTCTTCCAGGACAGACAAACAAAACATCAAATTTGTAAAGAGAGGAAAAGGAAGAAAATAGAGACCAGAAGCATTTCACAAATCCATAACATTGATAGCAATGCAATTATCATCATCATCTCATCCAGTTTCTGTCAGTGTGTGCAGGGACGACCGGGTTTTTTTGAGCAGTGAAATTAATCTCTGAGATTTTTTCATGGTGGGAGCTTCTTTGTGTTGCTGTCGCCTCCATCGGTTTTAACATAAATCAGATAATCACTGTCCAATAGTGGCTGTGCTGAGACATAGAGAGAGAGCTGATACACCTGATGAGCATTGTGTGAACTTATCCGGCAAGTAACATAGAAACGTCATGCGCAGATAACTAATGGCATTTTTTTTTTAAGAGAATGTAGATAATTTTTTTTCTTTATTCATTTATTCCCGCCTCTCAAGCTCACATTTCACTCGGCATTCTCTCCTCCTGCTCTTGCTCATCTCTCGCACCTCAACCCCCCAGCCACCTTCCACCACTAGGGGTTAATTAAAACTGATTGGGGCCCGCGGGAACACACCTGCCTGTGACAGGTAAGGTATCGGGCTCATATGAGCTGTGTGTATTTGTGCATGTGTGCGGATATGTGCTTAGCACATCAGTCTGTTAGCACATCATGTGCTCTGCTGCTCTGAGTCCACAGCAGTCCCATTAGAGCTCTGTGGTGGCTTAACAGTGTGTCTGTCAGTTTATACATATGCATCCATGCACGGCCGTCAGTATTTAACACCGCATTTGCATGTGATTTGTGTGGGTAGACAGATATGCATTTCATCTGAGCATGTGCCTCCTTTTCAGAGCCACTTAAGGACCTCGCACTTGATGGCTGATTAGACTCTGCTCGCTGGAACCAATCGCTGCTTTGCTTCAACTTCACGCCTGTCCGCCTGTCTGTCATGTAGAGAGCCACTGCAGGAGGAGGAGGAGACATATATACAAACATCACATAATGATCGTCTTCATGGACACCGAGGTAGCACACACAGTGTAAAATATCGTCATTTTTAGAGCGTCATAATGAAGGCTGACATAGAGGAAAGGCCGGCACACATTCATGTTAGCAGTCATAACACACCCATCCATCTATAGTGCTGATCCTGTGAGGTCACAGGGATGAATGAAGAAAAACAAACATGGCATGATGACCTACATTAAGGTTGCATTTGTGTGTTTCTGTGTGTGTGTGTGTGTGTGTGATGCATATTCCCTGGCAAGTGAGGTGCTTAAGTGTAAAGACAAGAACATGTGTTGTATAACAGCAGCTGGCAGGGGAGAAGTGCAGCACACACACACACACACACACACACACACACACACACGCACACACACACACACACACACACACACACACATGTTTGTGCTTCTATCAAAGTGTGGACCTTCATAGACATAATACATTCCCTATAGCACCTTATCCTAACCTTAACCATCACAACTAGATGCCTAACACTAACCTAAACCCAATTCTAACCCTAAAACCTTAACCCTGAAAAAGCCCTTTTAAGGGGTGAGAAAAAGTGAGGACCAGCCAAAATGTCATCACTTTGTCAAAATGTCCTCACTCTGTACGATTTTTGGTCCTCACTCTGCAGCAAGTACAAGTACACGCACACACACAGAGAGAGAGCCTGCTGCTTGGTTGGCAAGTAGAACAGTCAAATTAGCCACTGGAGAACAAAGCGATCCAAAGCCTCCACTGGGAAAAGGTGGATGGGGAGAGAAGAGGGAGAAAGAGCTAGAGAGAGTGAGGTGAAGAAAGAAGAGAGGAGGAGGAGGAGGAGGAGGAGAGGACGATGTGAAGAAGACTTCAAATGATCCGGACGAGGCAAGAGGGGGGAAAAGGAGAGAGACAAGAGGTAATGGAGTCAGTGTCAGTGAAGGAATATGAAGGTAAAATGGGGATGTGACAATCTGAGCAAGAACACGGCTAAACACACATTTTTTAAGTTTTGGTACACGTATGGCACCTCCACGTTAATCTGTACAACCCCAATCCCAGTGGCCGATAAATTTATTAAATCCCGAGTTAAAACAGCCCAACACATGGCTACGGTGTGCGTTCATTCCTTAGCTTAGTTGTCAACAATGTTTATAGTGATTCTTATTTTATAAAAATTGGGACAACTGGTACTGTATGTCAGTGAGGTGGACAAAAACCAATGATGGGATTGGTGTTAATCTCCTTTTTATTTAGTGGCTTCACCCAGGTTTGAAAATCCCAGGTATAATCACCAATTTCAGAAAGGGAAAGAGGTTCAAGTCAAGTAAGTTATGAATGCAGTCAACAACAACAGGAGGTGATACACAAGAGTAAAAACCAGCAGATCATGCAAACACTCTTAAGTAATTCCACAGGGGCTCGTGCATGTATAGGATAAAGAGCATTTAACGGATGTAATGACAGAATAAGTTGATACAATAAAGAACAAGGTGAGAATAAACATGTTGTTGTGAACGGTGCAGCGTGTCCTTCAATGCCAATTAGTGGCCTAACAAAATGTAACCTCGGTGTGACCTGCACTTTGCACCCTTGGGTCGATCGTTATACTCCTGAACACACAGCGGAGGGCTGGACTCGTCAAAGTTTGCATGTGAAAATCTCATTTAAATGGTCAATTACAGTCAGTGTAGAGTCCATAACACCATCACACACCACTGTCTGTTCATCTGATGCTTCATCGTCATATTTATTTGATATTTATTTGATCAGCAAGGATCAGCTTTTGTCCGTCATTTTAAAGACTCATCTTCTTTGTTCTTACCATTTGAGTCACACTGTTTTTATCTGTTTTCCTTTGATTACATTCACAGGTTTTCTGTGGCTATTTTGAAAGTGACAAGATCTCTGGTGCTTTCGACGTACGACAACCTTGTAACATTGCTATTCATTGCTATTCAGAAAAACTATAAGCATGTTTGATTTCCACAGAAATGAGAGGCGATAAACTCTAGCAATGGTTTGAGAACAAATATAGAATAATTTGATTCTAACTTTCTTTTCCACAGTTTGTGCGCTGGTTTTAAGATATCACACTCATGTAAACATCCAGTATGTGAGAATTAGTGACATCTAATGGTGAGATTGTAGCAACATGGCAAGATGACACCCACCCCCCCCCCACCCCCAAAGCAAGACCCTTGCTTAAAGTACATTCAATGGGCCTTTTCTTAATTAAACAGCTGCGGAAACCAAATTACTTTTGTTAAATGTTATGTTATCCTTTAAAGGGAAGGTTCACTCAGTCTGTGGATATCACTTTCTTTCTATAATGATGTTACATTTCCTTAAATTTTACATTGCCTCTTACAATGTAAAACAGTTCGCTCTATTTTGATGTGAATTTCCCTGACATGTGATTCAGATCAAAATTGATGTTTGGCGCCAATTACAAAAACAAACCAAAAAAAAAAAAAAAAAAGATTGAAAAACAAGATTGTCACAATAGGACAGAAATCTGATAAAGGACACAATCATTATGGCTACATGACATACAAAAAAAAAGAATTATTGCATTAGTACAACTAAAACCAGACTTGTAAAAGACTGTTATAACTGATTTTTTCACACCCACATATAATGTGACTGGAAGTCTAATTACTACTGCATGTATGTGTTCAGCCTGGGCCTTTCTGCATGGAGTTTGCATGTTCTCCCCGTGTGTGTGTGTGGGTTTTCTGCAGGTTCTCCGGTTTCCTCCCACAGTCCAAAACATACAGACTTAGGGTGAATTGGCCCTGTGATGGACTGGGGACCTGTCCAGGGTGTGCCCTGCCTTTTGCCCTATGTCAGCTGGGATTGGCACCAGCGACCCTCATGTGGTGGATAAAGCAGTAGAAGATGAGTGAGTGAGTGAGTGAGTGAGTCTAGGTGCTCTGCACATGCTCCATGCTGAGAAAAAACACTGTGAAAACCAGACCCGTACATTTCCAGAATCACAAGGAAACTGAATCTGTGCTCTGTCAGGTTAAAGGATAAAATATTTCTGAAGTTCATAGATTTAAAAAAAAAAAAAGGCTTTAAATTCACTCTACATAGTACCAGCAAACCACCAGCCAAAGTGGAAACTGCCTAATACTAACAAACTGAAAAAGGGGTGTTTCACCACCTTAGTATAACAGGAGAAGAATCAGTTCCCTGCTCATGTTAATACACTGGGAGTCCCATTAAACAGCAGAGTCAAGCTACAGCCGTATCGACTGTCTCCCTCTGACTTTGATCAAGGAGACACATTGTGTCTTTTCACCATCTGAACACAAACGCTCACCCTGCAAAAGCCTGACAGTATAGCAATGCAGAGGAGGAGGAGGAGGAGGAGGAGGAGGCAGGATAGATACATTCTCGGTAATGAGCTGGGTTGAGTCCATGCCAGACCTGGACTGGACTCGCTGCGGTTCGTTCCAGCTAATTATGCAAGGCTACAGACAGCTCTGGCAGACACGGTGGTGAGGGCAGGCAAAAGACGATGGATGAAGAAGAAAGCAGGACAAATGATGGGGAGGGAAGGTCGAGACAGTAGATTCACACATTTGGAGGGAGCGGAATGATGTGCGAGTGGTGGCGAAGGAAGCAGCAGACGATGAGAGAAGGACGCAGCAGAAGGGCCGAGGTTTGTCCTTTGACCGGTGGTCAATTAGTGGTAGAGAGAAAAAAACAGGCTGCAGTGATCAGTGTCTGCAGCTGAAGAGAGATCTCAGCTTATTTACTCTTCTACTGAAGGAGACAGCTGGTGCACCTCCAACACTGAGGCCGGAGAACATCGTTAAGAGAAATATTAATGAGAAAAACACACCAATACATCCATTATCTATACTGCTTATCCTTTGAGGGTCACAGCGGGGATTCAAACCAGTCCTAGACGACACTGATGCAGGGTTTGTCCTGGACAGGTCATTAATGAGGAAAATGCAAGATGTTTCATATTCCCGGTGTTTTATTGGCATTAACAAAATGAATGCCGCTTTAAAATTAAAGACCCAGTGTTTGGAAAAGCATATAAATTGTCACAGAGACTAAACCAACATCCTGGAGTAGTAATTTAATCTCAGTTTCAGCATGTTTTCAAGGATTTCATTCATTTTGAGGCAGTATTTAAGATGTTAGCAAAATGAGAGCATATAGGAAGAGATTAAACGTGTTAAACAAAGGGTAGATGTTAAAAGGATAGCAAAAGTATTATTCTCAAATATATGCTGTTATATGATTGCAATATGTCTTTTTTTTAAGAAAGTAAAATATGTTTAAGTGGTGTGTAAATAATTAATATTAAGATTCTTAAGATTTTGATAAGTGAACTGTTAACGGAGCCTAACTAGTGGATAAATAACTAGAATTAAAAGTAATGAAAAAAGTTAAGGGTAAACAGCTGAAATGAATGGATAAATGCTGACACTGATGATGAATAGGCTAAAAGAGGTAGATGTTTAAGAGCTAATTCTAATGGACAAATGGTTGAAAAAGGCCAAAAGAATTTTCACGTAAGCCAATACGTTATTGTTAACGTGTAAGTGGGAAAAACTGTGTGTTTGTTGATATTGAAACGGGTGCAGTTGTTGAGGAGGCACTGACGGGGACGTGGGGTTCATCAGAGGTTGGGAACCTCTTCTCCCGCTCAAACTATTGGTTGCTTTCTTCTACCGACTGCATAAAAGTAACTTTAGTTTACAACTGCACACTGCTGAGCGCCCACAAAATGAATCTCCAATGTCCGTAAATGTTATTAGCTTTGGTGAATTGTCAGACACTTGTCCACGTTCCAGCTTTTTCTCTTTCAGTCTTGAGTCAGACAATGAAAGAATTGAAGAGAAGCCCCATTTTACTATTTTACTCCTGCAGGGCCAGTTTACGCGTTCCTGGCCAATCTCTATTGAGGGTTGGCTGATGTGGGCAGACGTACGGTTTGCAGCGTCCTCGCCACAGCATTCCTCTGTTTGTCCGCACCTCCATTAAGGACATGTAGACTGGCCTTTGTGTGTTTGTGTCTGGCCAGCTGGCTGGCAAGGGCTGGGCAAAAGAGCTGTGTGGGCAGAATGCTAACTTAGTTTTATTGTTAGGTCGTATCCAAACATGTGAAGGTGTTCATCTGTGTGTGCAAGACTGTTGCAAGGTTTTGACGAAAACAAGGATTCGGAATTATTTTTGTAAAAATTTGTGAAAGTGCACCGAGTCACCGCACCGTCTCCACATAATGCAGCAGGTGCCTGTGTTTCACCGTGGCTTGTGTGGAGGCCTTGCATCTTAATGGAGAAAAAAGAAGCAAACACAAATGAGGCACAGACAAATAATACTTCTTAGGCTTTTCAGGAATGAGATGAAAGAGTGTCAGTGCGCTACGTGAGTGAAACTGTTGACAAAAAAACAGCAGAGACAATCCTAAGTGAAGGACACACAATGACACAGTATTTTTTGGTTTTCTGTATTTTGGGAAGAAGGAGTGCATCGTCATCAAATGAACATGAAGTGATTTAAATAAATCTTACGAATCTTTCTTGCATTCTCCAAATCGATCTGGTTTATCTTATGTAGTAGATATAAACTTACATTGTAACCCTTTGTTAAACAAATGTTAAAAGCCTTACATTTTTTAACCATTGCAAGACATTCACCAAAGGCCCTTTGTGTTTTCAGCAGTCTCTTTTCCAACCCTCTCAGCCGCAAAGCTACTTGTATGATCATCATGTAAGAGATACAAAGCAAGAACGCTGCGAACTTTCTTTTCAGCAGCGCGGCACACTTGATGAAACACACGGCGCATTTAATTTTCTCGATTTCCTGTCAGCAAACAAAGGGGAGACCTCTTTTGTCAAAGCTCCAGGCTCCTCCACTCCACACCCTCTCTGTGCTTCCCTGTGATTAGGTTCAGAGCACATCATGGGGGTGAGGGGCGTGAAATCATTTGTGGTTGTAATTATGGGCTCCCCTCTCCAGAGTAATCATGAGCTATTAAAAACCACCCTCCTCTCAGCCCCCAACAATGCCAGTTAACATCGTTGTTCCTCTGGGAGACTACAGGGAAGAGGCCAGCTACCCACAAACTGCAGTGGGCACAGAGCGGCATGTGTGACAACATTTGTTTGCTACTACCACATGCATTTGTCTTTTGTGTGTTCCTAAATAACAATGAGAAACTAGAGGATAATTGGCCAGATTTCAGCCATCCAATTTTAGGCTGTTTGACCAGATTATCTGGCCAAATTATCCTGTAGTGCGAGGGGTTAACGGGCGCAATTTTAACGTCATTGGAAGTCAATCGTACGTATTTAACATGTCTGATATTTATGACGGAACAGTGTTTGGACTGTGAGCAGAACCCTGCAATAACCAGTGAGAGCCAGTTGGATGTTGTGTGCTTTTGTTTAGAATGGTAACTTGTAGAAACGATGCTGATTCTGACTTCACCTACACACAACAGCTACTAACTGACACTGGTGACAGTCCGCCTCTGTGTCTGTTTAAATTCCGAAGTCACGTTAAATCACACACGTTTCTGAGAGATCCCAAATCCCTGGAACCTCCTCCCTGAAACTGTTTGACCAGACCAGTGTTGATTTAAGGTTAATATCTGCCAACAGTGTTATCACGTTGTTAATCAAGTAGTTCACTTTCAACAACAGAATATGCTCATCAATGAAAGCGTCTTATATGAATAATGAAAATGATAGAAAGATACATGTTATCAAATATTTGACAGAAAGTTCAAGGTTTTCATTAGCGTTGGTCATGCATTTTCTTATTCTGTGGTTTCATTTTGTTTCACATTTGTGTTACACGTGTTTGGCCTGACAGTCTCACCAGGATACCCAGGAGGAATGTACTAATTAACTAAAATAGTAATTATCAGATATGGAGAAGGGCAAACAAGGAGCTTTAAATTTGCATCAGAGTAAACAGAAAGCTTTGACACTGGATTCGGCTGACTGTTTTTCCTTCCGTTTTTGTCTTCCATTTTGTTGCGTTAGAAACGTCTTGCTCACCTGTATTCACAGAAAGAATGTAGCAATGAACCAAAACATACGTGATGGGATACGAAGTATCGTTTAATCCCACCCTCTTTCTGTCAGTTTCGTAGGCTTTGCCACCCTCTCGTTGCACACAGGTTGAATGAACACAACCCCATTATCTGTGACAGTCAATTAAATATCTAAATGCCAAATTTTGAATGCTTGATGCTGAGACACAGAGGGCAATTGAAGATCATTAGCCAGAGACTGATTGGTCCATCTGAGCCACACGGGGGAAGAACTAAGGTCAGGACAAAATCAGAGTGAGGCAGAGGCCGACAGGGTAAGATAATCTGCTTCTTCTTTAGATTTGGTATCAATTAGGAATGAGTCGATACATAATAACACTCAGAAATGGTGTCAGCATGTAGCTTATAAACAGTGGACAAATTCTCAAAATTGCAAAATGAGTTGTAATATTAAAGCCACAAGGTTTGTGATTTGACCGGCACCCTGTCAGTTTTTGAAACCCAATACTTGTAACCAGGCATCCGTTGAACAACACTAGCCGCTGTAGCGCTGTGCTTTATCGTCTAATTTCCTCTAAATGGCAGCATAATTTACAAAATGGACATCGTGTTCTATTGAAGAAGACGCCAAAGTTGCGATGGAGACCATCAAGCCTTCAGGAAAATGTTGATTGACATTATAAATCAAGTGAGGCTCATTTTCCCCACAGACTTCTACTCAAAGTGGGTTTTAATTTCTTTTGTGACCGGAGGTATTGCCCCCTGATGGCTCTTCAATTAAGTGTCACGCTCACACCAGAAGAACATGTCCACTTTTCACACATGGTCCAAAGACACTCAAGGCTGTGATACTAGCTTTGGTATTGGACGGCACTATCAAACTGTCCCGCTTACAATGTGTGCACAGGAGAAAGTTGGTATTTTGGTGTATTTTCGCCTGACCACGGCAGTAGTGGAGACACATGGACAGTTGGACTGCTCACTAGGATGTAAAAGGCCCAGAAGAATGAGAAGAATGAACAAAGGTCACATCAGGTGTACTCAGTCCTGACTGTTTGCTTTACTGAGACGGAACGCTGGAGAAACTTTCTGTCACATTGTGTTGACACAGTTGGGAATCAGAGAAAGAAGTGGGGGGAGAGAGAGAGAGAGAGAGAAATGAAAAGGAGTAAGAAGAGTGTTTATTCTCTTTTTTCCCTCCTCTGCTCCGTCTTTTCCCTCCCTTTTTGTTCATTCAGTGGTGTTTGTGCTTCTGCGTGTGTGTGACTGTGTACACTCTCACACACACACACAGTGGCACACTTGAATCTTTTACTGATTACCTCACACACGTCATGTCTTTCTGGAGGGCTTTTAACGGCAGAGGATTATCAGGCAGCCGGGGCCTTTTAACCCTTTCTCTGCTCTTTCTACTCCAAACAGGCAGCTGGCAAACGCTCCCATTTCCACCTATAGAGGTGAAACATGCAACAGGATTTTTACCTTTATAGCAGACAGACACAAGGCCATGATGTGATATTATGCAGCCGGATGAGTCAAGGTCTGCAGCTTCAGCAGCGTCAAACACCTTGTGAATGTAGAGTAGCCTGCAATCGCTCATATTTCCTGAGTGCAGCAGATAAAAGTACAGTGTTGTCAGCCAAAAATGTTGCAAACATCCACATCTACGGTTCATTTACGATGACGTGCAGGCCTGCATCTTACTGTTGTACTTACGGTAAAGGTCCAGTGCGTAAGAACGTCTGATGGTGAGGCTGACGATTGATTGACTGACTGGACGACTCCTGCGCTCACACTACAAACAGAAAGGACATTGCCGTTCGTTTATGTGACAGGCTTATGCTTCAAAATGTGAAATGCGCTCTGTGGATGGTCTGTCTACTTGGCTGCTGTAGGAATGGCCAGCATGTTTGAGATGTTTCCCTGCTCCAACACACCTGATTCAGATGAATGGCTCGTTTTTCAGTCCATTTGATTGCACACACTCTTGCTTTGCCTACAAATGGACAAAAAAGAGAGGACAATGGCAAACTTGTTTTGAGGAGAAAAGTAAGAAAATACACGGACAAAAAAATTAAAAGAGCGCTGACAAAGTTGTTGGGCCAATAACTGGTGCAAGTGAGGAATCAGGTAACCAGGACTGCTGGAGACCCTTATTTTAAAATGAATGCAACTGTATGTGCCTATATCCAGTATGTAAACCTAAACACAGATTACAGATATTTACAGCAGTGTCTTTATTCTGCAGTGTCACTCACTTGCAGCCTGTTGCAGACAGAGCTAACCTTGACTGTTATTGTGACCAAGTGGCTAGATTTTGATAGAAGCCAAGTTTTGAAAGGCAATATCAAGCATTTCCATGCACACTGTCCTTGGCCTGAAGGAATTTTGTGTATTAAATGACTCATAAAGTTTGATGCTCAGGGCCCCACTGTGGGCTAACATGTGTGCCATCTCTGAGGTGGTCGAGTGTGTCTCTGCTCCCTCCCCTCCGCATGTTTTCCTCTGTTTTATGTGTGTGTGTGTGTCCTGCCCATCCTCTTCCATTCAAACCCCCATTTACCATGACAATTGCTGCCTGCTGAGACCCTCGCCTATGTATAGCCCTGACCACCGCTGGCTACTGGCAGGGGCCCATTCACTGCTGCAACCCTCACTGGACCATAAAGAGCCTGGCAGAGTCGGCCGGGCCCCCCTGTAAACGGCCAGCATCACACTTGTGTCTCCTGCGTTACTACCAGGGAAAGGATGCAGGATGGTAGAGCTGTTGGGTTTATGTACTAGGTTTTATCTGGGGTGAGAAAGGAGGGGTTTGGTTTTATGTACCCAATTGGGGAGCTGCAGGTTGAATGGACAGGAAAACGGTTAAGGACAAATTGATTGGTGTTTAACTTGAGAGGAAGAATAAAGGAAGCAGGGATTTTCACCAGACTGTTTCAAGACCAGACGTGATAATGACACGTTGAGTGCTATAAAATGTCATGTCCCCTTTGTATTATCTTTTTCCAGCTTTGGAAGTAATTTACATGGCCTAAAACTTAGACACTGTTTCCACAAGTATGCCCAAATGTCCTCTTTTGAACAGTGGATAACTGTTTTCAATACAATTATATTTATTACATGGGATGTCTTTGATATTTCCTTACACAAAATAACAAAAATGTAATTTTAACTTAAGCCTGGGCCACACTAGATGCATACATGGATGTGCTACATTTCTACTGCCATGAAAAATGTACTTGTATATTTGCCTGTATAAAATAAACTAAGTCCCTGTGCTCTTTAGAATAAAGCTGAACAGTTGGCCCTGCACATATTTCACAATACAAGCCTTACTGAGTTAATAGAGTCAGGGAACTAAAACATTAGAGTGCTTTTACTTTGAAAAAGGTGCTATAAAACAGATCCATAAAGTGCAGTGACACATTTGTCAGATATTGACAATTAAATTGTCATCATAGGTAATTTCCATTGTCTGCTTTTCTGTGAACCCCATTTGGCTTATGGAGAAAACAGACTGGAGCAAAGATGAGACACACAATAACAAAAGCAAGATGTTCCATGAAGCAGCAAAAGACTGGTCACATGTCCAGTGTGGACCAGGACAAGTGAAAGAGTATGGAGTTTTCCAGCTGTAATGATAATAATCATGTCAATTAATACAAGCAGATTCTGAGAATTAATCTGTAATGCAATGGCAGTCAATTTTTAAAGCATATAAAACTAATAATGCTGCCACATGATGCCCCCCCCCCCAACAAGATGATGGCTGGAGGTCAGGTGGGTCAGCAGGCAAGTGTAGCCTCTTTAGTACAAGCCACACATGATTGGCCTCTTCTCAAGAGCCACGTTTTTTCCTCCAAAATCAGTCATTTATTTGTGTGCCTCCATTTGATTGGAGGAGTGTATGTGTGTGTGTGTGTGTGTGTGTGTGTGTGTGTGTGTGTGTGTGTGTGTGTGTGTGTGTGTGTGTGTGTGTGTGTGTGCATGCCTCAGACCTTGGGAGGCCTGGCTCTACAAGCCCAAGCTTGCCCCAGCAATGCCACAAAGCCTGTCAGAAATGAAAGATGATGGCAGCACAGAGCCAAGAAGCAGAGGAGGATATTCACCCGTAATTCTAACGTGAACAAAAACACACCCAACTGACACACAAAAGCTGTGATACATGATACAGCCACGCTTATTGGCATTTTTCTGTTATAGAATCTGTGTCTTAATCGCTCCATTGCACAGAGGAAGAGAGGAAACAAAGAGCGAGGTGTTAATCCCGAGAATGAGCTGTATCAAACCTTTATTGGCGCAGGTGACCGGCAGTAAACAGATTGGAGAATTTAAGATTTAACAGCTGACAAGTATAGGTTGTGTGTGTGTTGTAGTGTGTGTGTGGGTGTTCTCTCTTCCTCACACAAAGGGAACTCCTATAAAGATAAAACATGGAAAACAACAAACTGAAGTTTACAAATGTCTGGTGATAAGCAGTGAGAGGAAGGAGTTTGCTGTTGATTTAACCTCAATCCTCTTAAATCTATTGACAGAAGCTGTTGCAGAGGTAGTGATCTGTTGGAGGCACAGGGTGGCCTGTGGAATTTTCCACTGGTTTCAGCCGACAAGCACAAGATTCCTCCTCTTACCTTGCAACAAGTTCTTTTTTGAATGCTACCCATTCAAGACGGATTCCTCTCAGTTACCAGAGGATGATGATTAGCTGATTGCGCAAGTCCAAGATCAATTTTAAACTCCTGCTGAAATGGCTTTTCTAAAACAGATGCCATAAATCAATACTGTAGCCCATCAACATTCAGAAATAGAAAGTCAGATGATGACAGTGTTTAATCTGGGCTCGTCTTATGGCGCACAGTGTTCCCGAGACACTGATTTGGTGGTTGTCAGATTGCATCTTGGACAAGGGCAGCTCTGATTTGTTACTCTGGAAGTATAATGGAGGAAAATGAGGGAGGATGTTTTAACGTTTGAAGAACTGGAATTGTGATGATTTAAGCTGATTTGCAATATGATCAGACGGGACGACTACTGTCACTTTGCATAGATTTGTCACATATATATATATATATATATATAAGGGCCTAAGAAATAGAGGAGGAACCTATTGTGTCTGGGCACCTGGATGTTTATGATACAAATTCTGTGCCACCGCATGACTACCAGCCACTTAACAGGCACTCGCTCTTCCCTAGTTATTTAGCACGTTGCCCTGTTTCTCTAAGAACAGTCCAGTGGCCACATTCATGCAGGACATGTGAGGTGAAAATTTGTTTCACAGATGCCGTGTTGCGGAAAATGCTGATGATTGACCAACAGAAATGTCCCTCCATCATGCTTAGGGAAGTGGAACACCACATCCTGCTGTGAGACATGAAATGATCAAACCTAAAGTTAGTGTCATTTGGTTCTGGGTGGAATGATTTGTGTGACTGTTGACATTTGCAGGTGTCCATGTTGCTTGACTGATGGCATTTTACTTTTATCATTATCTCCAGGTTATGTTGGGAAGTTGCATGGCTTACATTCAAGTCAGAATCAGTAAACATTACAGTTGGTCCTTCAGAATTAGACTAACAGGAGTGAAAAATATGATAAAATTGAACATGAACTATAAAATGACCAGAAGAAACAAAACTCTTTGCTGATAAATACAACACAGTTATAAATTAATGTAAGGTAGCTCAGAAAAACCTTCCAAAATATAAGGTTGTTGTCATATAAGAGCACAATTATTCACAGTAGCATCAGAAAGCGTTTTGTTATTGCACAAAAGATGCAAAATGTCAGTTAATTCATAAAGTAAAGTACATAAACATTTGATTGTTTTCTAATCAAACCAGGACAAACGTTTTTCTTCAGGAAGTTAAATGGGATCAGATCACTTAACCTGAATAACCTTGAAATAATTATCTACTGTCAAAGAAAACCACCAGCACAATGATGTGATTTGATTTCACCTTTGCAGCATGTCCTTGTCGTACACCTGTGCTGAGTCACAACGTCCCATCACTGTATCGCGACTGGCTCGTCACAGCCAGTGGACACTTCTGGTTTCAGACAGGCCCAGACTTGCCTCGTACAATGATTAGTCCTGCTTGTCTTACATTGGACACAATGGCCCCTTCCTCACTGCTGTGCATCTTTATTGACCCATAGCTAACTTGGAACAGAGTGAGATGAAGAAGTGGAGCCAGTCAAAGCATCTTACTGAGAACAATAAGACAAGTGCAATGTGGAAGAACCACTTTCCACTGTCAGGCGTATGAAGACTGTGTAATAATGGAAAACGTAAAAGACTGAGCTGTAGTTTTACAGGACGAAGAAGATATTTTTTGGAGATTATGTGAAAAAAATCAAAAACAAATGCTTGTTGTTCTGATGTCTGGAAAGCAAATATGTAATTTGTCCTGCCGATACTGAAACATGGTTTTGTCATCAACATACGTTGGCACTTCTATCCAGTAAGTCACTACGCAAATTCTGCCAATCGAAAATTCACATTTGCTGTGAATGCAGCATAACAGTCAGTACATTTCAACGTAATTAAGTTACATTGTTACTGTCCTTGTCCCACTATACAAGCATGGGTGGGGAATCAGTTTATTGAATTAGTTGTTGCGTGTGTTATTCCAACTGTCAGAAATTCCACTAGTACAAGTTTTAGTTAATTTTAGTCACACAAACAATATAGTTTGTTTATCTGTAACACAACGTAAATGTACTGCGTAAGGCACGGTCTTGTCATAAGCAAAGATTTGCACTTCTATCCCATGACAAGTTTGTACAAGATCATTTATTAATAAAACGCTATGGGACCAAACATTGATCCCTGAGGTACACCCAGTGAACACTTCATTGAAACGGACTCTGCATCATTAACTTTAACACACTTGGGGCAGACTACTTGAAAATTGATGTTTTAACCTTTTTGTTGTTGTTGTTTTTGTTTTTATTGTTTCCTTTTTTAACACTTCTTGTCCTCTAGCCACTCTGGGTCCCATGTGACCTGCGTGAATATCAGATAACAGTTCCATGAAAACAAATCCAGTGAGAGGCAACCTACAGAGGGAGGCAGGGAGGGAGGAAGGGGAGGACATGGACATACAGAGAGAGAGAGAAAGAGAGAGAGTGTGTTTGATTCTAAGATGGCACTGATGCTTTGTTAGAGTGATCACTAATGAGGTGTGTGTGTGTGTGTGTGTGTGTGTGTGTGTGTGTGTGTGTGTGTGTGCATGTGCGTGTGTGTAATTGATGACGGGGAGCCTTTAAGTGGAGAATAAAAGCCAGGTCTTCAGCTTGGCTGGAGGACACATGGTAAGGTAGAGGGCTGTCCTCTGGAGATGACAGGGAAACGTGTGTGTGTGTGTGTGTGTTCTTGTACTTGTTGCAGAGTGAGGACCAAAAGTCATATATACCCTACAAATTGAGGACATTTTGACAAATTGAGGACATTTTGACAAAGTGAGGACATTTTGACTGGTCCTCATTTTCTGTCACCCCTTAAAATAGTTTTTCAGGGTGAAGGCCTGGTTTTAGGGTTAGGGTTAGAATTGGGTTAGGGTAAGGGTTAGAGTTGGGTATCTAGTTAAGGTTAGGGTAAGGGGCTAGGGAATGTATTATGTCTATGAGGGTCCTCACTTTGATAGAAGCGCAAGCATGTGTGTGTGTGTGGAGGGTGGGCTGGTGTGGCAGTGGGGAGTTGACTCAGGATGTAAAGCTTTAAAAGATCCAGTTATTTGTTGATGCAGTTTGGTTCAGTCACATGTTCCATATGGGGTCTCCATTATAAAACAGAGACACGGTCTTCCAACCTACTGTCTTCACTGGTTTTAAACCAGCGACTTGTGTGTCGTGAGGGAGACACACTGATTAGTTCCTTTCACTGAATCTAATTGGACACTCATGGACTGAAGATGGAAGGAGATGCAAATACAAGATGGGGATTCAAGGATCTGCGTCTGATAATAGGGAAACAGAGCCAGACAAATGAAAAGACATATCATTAAATCATTCCAGTAAATAAGTAGCAAATCATTTGCATTTATTACTTCATATAAGTAATTTATATATACTGTATAATTGTAGATATTCATTCATACAGTTAAGGTTATTTTATGTATGTTACACAAAGCAATGCTAAACACTTTATTTGATTTGAAAATAAATCCCAGGAATGTGCTTTATCATATTAGAAATACCAAAGGAAGAAATAACTGAAAAGCAAGATCACATTACTGTTTTACTTTTCTGTTTTTATCTTTTATATCTTGTTGCTATGCCTTTTACTTGGTAAAACACTTTGGTCCAACCCTGGTTTCTTTTTAAATGAGCTCTAGAAATAAAGTTGACGACACAGCCTTGCAGAAGCGAGTAAAGTACTGCTAAGACCAAAATTAAAGATCAAGTATGTAAACAAGCTTTTTATATATATATATATATTTGAGCAGAAATTAAATATACCACACATAAGTGTATATAACAAAGTCTGCTATATTGAATTTTCTATTCCTACAATAACAATGTGTGTGACTGTTTGGTCAGTAATTTTTGATATTTTTGTTACCATAAATTTGCAGTTGCAGCACTCAGGCAGGAGTCTGAATTTGGTATTTCTGTGCCTGCAGTTATCTTTTAATGATGTAATTAGTGAGATTCTTACATCATTGACACACACACACACACACACACACACACACACACACTGTAAGCCCAGGTGGTGTATAGGAGCATGTGTGTGCTGGGGGAGGGAGCGATAACATTACTCTCCATCTACTCGACCATAGGTGGGATCACCAGACAGGTGTGTGCTAGGACTTCCTGTCCCCTCCCCCACCTCACTCCTACGCCCCCCCCCCCACAAACAACCAAGCCACCCACCTGATGGCCTGTGTGCTGACACTGAGGAGTGTGTCTGTGTGTGTGTGTGTGTGTATACTTTTATTTGTTACCTCTTTAGGGCCTTTTCTGGTATAAACACTGACCTTGTCAGGACCAGTAGTCCTCATGGAGACCAAAACCTGGTCCTAATACCAGAGGAACTGGTCAAGTTTAGGGCTAAGATGTGAATTGTGGTTAGGTTAAGGTCAGGCATGATCTGGTTATGGTTAATCTTAGGGATGACACTTTGTTTTAGGCTGTCACTGCAATGTCCTCAGAAGAAGAGCGGCACAAACTTGTGTCTGTGTGTGTGTGTGTGTGTATTAGGCACAATGAAGAGAGAGGGTCTGTCAGAGGCCACCTGTTGGCCAGCTGTCAGGGTCCCATTTCAGGGTCGCCTTTCTACTCAGACTCCATCCATCCATCCATCCATCCATCCATCCATCCATCCATCCATCCATCCATCCATCCATCTATCTGTCATTGAGGTTCAGGATACTTCTACTAATTTCAATGTGAAGGAGACCTGTCTGTCTGTGTGTGTTGTAAAACTGTACTTTAATTTTCTCCCCTAAAACAACATCCATCCATTAAAAGATGAGAGAGAGTTGTGGGGGGAGGAGAGGAAGGCCTGGCTCGTACCTAAGTGTGTCTTGTTTGATGCTGATCAGTGGCTCGCAGATACCATCCTCTTCATGACACATTACCATCTCTATAGTCGCCGTGATGTGGGGTGGGGGGGGGACCAAATGATGAATGAGTGATGGAAATAAGGAGGCATGAAATGGACAGGAGAGGAGGTGGATATAATGGGATGGAGTTGGATTGGAGATGAGGAGAAGTGCGTGTGGAGGTTGGAGGAAAGGAGGGAGGTAATTTCCCTAAAGGAGTCTGCAGGGGATGGGGGTGGCGTGGAGAGCTGGAGAGGGGAGGGGGGAGGAGGGGATCGCGGTGCTTCCTCTGTTAGAACAAGCACCCACTAGATGACAGAATAAGACGAGTCCTGAGATTATTTCTCCGGGTCTGCATTTTGGCGGGGTAATTATTTTGTCAGCATTAGCTGCTCCTCCAACATTTGTGACAAAAAATGGGAGGAAAAAGCAAAGACTATTATGGGTTTTACTCCATGTGTCAATGACAGGTGTATGTTTACAGTCCAGTGCGTAACATTTAAAATGGTTTATTGGCCAAAGGGATATAAACTATCCATAAGTATATTTTTATACATGGAAATCCACTTTAAACTAAAACATTTTTTCCATGTTCATAGCCTTAAAATTAGCCCTTTGAATGGACAAACCAGCAAGAGCAGTTCTGCAATGTTAAAAGTACCAAAAAAAGGTTTTTTTGTTAAAAGGTAGTTGTAGCTTTTTACCAACATGCATGTAACTAATTTTATTCTTCTTTTCATTATATTATTTCCTTTCCATTGTAAAACTATTAATTTAAAATGTTTGATTTGTCATGCAATGCAATAAAATATCAGCTGGGGCACAAGTTTAGTATTTATACAGATACTATTGACTTCACTAAAGAAAACCTTATCACAATTTCTTTCAGTGAGACAATCAATAAAAATGACCTTTATTGGGCTTTTTTGTCATCTCTCTATCTCTTGTGAACAAATGGAAAGGTAAACCATAGTGGTTGAGTCCAGTGTCAGCATTGTATGTGGCCACGTGTTGAAAAATGTGATGAACCTGATATATCTTTAAAAACAGCATTAGATGGAAACAGAATATTTTTTCCTGTTGTTGCAGACGAGTGTGGTCTCTGTTTGTGCTGCCCAGGCTCTCAGAGCTCCTCTCTATCATAAGGACTCACTTATTTAGACTCATTTACAGACAAGACTTAATTAATTCTGTGTGTGTGTGTGTTTGTGCGCATGTCTGTAATAGGCTGTGAGGACATTTTTGATTCAAACCCGTTTTTGTGCAGAAATTTTAGCTGATCCACATCAACTTTAAAGGGCGATTCCAGGGTCAAGGCTTGGCTTTAGGGTTAAGATTTA